>OX940923.1:20974224-22452953 GCA_954870645.1 Agrotis clavis | reverse complement strand
GTAGCATTTTTTAATAATTTTATTTAGTTTAGCATATTTTTAAATTTTTTTGTTGCTCATATTATTATTTCTTAACAAAGAATCTTCGGTGAGATCAATAGTGATTAAGGAAGAGGGGTTACAATTACTATTCAATAACTCATCGTATAAGCTATTTGTTTTAATAACCTGGGAACATTCTTTCTCTTTTTGTAAATTTAAGATACAACTATTGGCATTAATTAACTCATTCTCTAAGTCCCTAACCTTACATAGAGCCTCCTCATATAAATTGTTACAATTGCTGAACCCTTCCATGACACCCCGCAGTTGATCCCGTTCATCAACAACGTCCAAGAATTGCTGATGTAGATCAACTAGCTGACGTTTAAGGTTTGTGTTTGTAGAATTAACCTTATCGACTTCCACCTCACTCTCTTCTCTCTCCAGTAACAATTGTTGGACTTTGAGGTTCGATTCTTTCAGCTCAAGGAGAGCTGTTCTCAACTTCAGCTCCATATCCTGAGCAGCAGCCTTACGGGTCATCACAGGCATGGTTATTGGGTTGATTTACTGAAAGTTAGAAATAAAGAAATGGTGAGAGAATAGAACAATAAAAGGAGTTAGCGATGAAAGTGGGAGAAAAAAAAAAAAAAAAAAAATTAAACAAAGTGTATACCTCACGATACACCAGGCGTTTGAGCTCAGACCACAAATAAAGGTCAAAAGACACAAAAATTGTAATGACGATTCAGTTTTGAAAAGATGTCGGTAACGTATTACACTTAAGACGTTCGCGGAAGGACTAAACTAAACGTAAACGCAGAGGCGCGGGCGCGGGTGAGGGAGGCCGCGGCCCCCCCTCACCGCCGCGTTCGTGCAGGCTCGAGAGAGCTTATTTTGCTCTGAACATTTATTTTATTATTCACTCTTCTTTTGTAGTTTGCCGCGTCGTGAATTTCGTGAAGGTACCTACCTACGTCATATCTAGTGCTGACTACTATCGATTCTCGCT
The DNA here is from genome assembly GCA_954870645.1 of Agrotis clavis. Taxonomy (NCBI): domain Eukaryota; kingdom Metazoa; phylum Arthropoda; class Insecta; order Lepidoptera; family Noctuidae; genus Agrotis; species Agrotis clavis. Next base: position 22,451,959 of record OX940923.1, on the reverse strand, counting down.
CTTTCGAGTTTATGAATACTTTTTTAAAGATTTGAAAAAAAAAAGAACTTTTTTTTTAAAGTTTAACTTTGTGTTTCGATAGCACTACTGATGGGTAATCGTCCTGCCGCGGGAGAACAACCATGAAAATTTCACCCTGTATACTACTATTGTGAATTTTTTCACACCCCCAAACATAACCGTTTAGCTGGTAGAGTTTCAAAAAAGTTATCAAAAAATTGTTAATGGAAACTATCAATATTTTTTAAAGACCTATTTAATGATACCCCACACTAAGGGGTACGCGAGAAAAAAAAAAACATCCCCACTTCACAGTCTAATAATCCTACAGTCGTCCGACGAAGACGTCTAGACAGGGCAATCGTGCGGGGTGTGAGGGGTGAGACGCGGGTAAGCCGAGCCCGACTTGCGAACAGAACGATGTTAGTGTAAGTCGGGCTGTATCATTCAGGGCTATCGCGTGTGACGTGCGTGTTTATTTTTTATTTGTTTATTTAAAATGGTGCATACGACGTGTTCTGTGAGTGGAATGGTGGACTTTTTTTTTAAATTACCAAGGGTGAATTTCGAGATGGCGGACGTATTTTTGTTTTTAATTTACTAAGTACGCGTATCAATTTTGAGTTTATTCGAGGTCCTTGTTACAAAAAAGCTATCCTTTTTGAAATCCAAGATGGCGGAGGTCATTTTCTTATAATTTGATATGGGTGTCAATTTCGAGGTTAATAGGGTGCTTGTTACGAAAAAGCCATTCTTTTTGAAATCCAAGATGGCGGACGTCATTTTTTTCTTAGAATTTGATATGGGTGTCAATTTTGAGGTTAATTGGGGTGCTTGTTACGAAAAAGCCATTCTTTTTGAAATCCAAGATGGCGGACGTCATTTTTTTCTTAGAATTTGATATGGGTGTCAATTTTGAGGTTAATTGGGGTGCTTGTTACGAAAAAGCCATTCTTTTTGAAATCCAAGATGGCGGACCTCATTTTTTTCTTAGAATTTGATATGGGTGTCAATTTTGAGGTTAATTGGGGTGCATGTTGTTACATTGTTTTTTAGTGTTCCTGGCTCGGGTTGCTATTTCGCGGCTGCGTTTCTAATAAACAAAGTGTCAAGTACCTGCATTCATTGGTCAACCATTCCTATGTATCGTTGGTTTCATTTCCCAACAATAAATCACTTTTCTAAATTCTTTTAAACAGTTTCACAATATTATTGTGATCAAAACTTAGGTTGTTTACGATTGAAATGACATTCATTGCGTCAAACGTCAATTCTGACAGTTCGAGGCGCCCTCTACCGAAGTAACAACCATAAAATAATCGATATTTTAATCTAAGGATCACAAATCTTTAAATAGTATGAACTAACTCATTTTGTAATAATTATCAATGTTAAATAGTAAATGAATAAAAGAAATTAATAATCAACTAAATATCCATAAACGGAAATGATATAATTTTTTCAATATAGACTTTATTCGAGAACCTTCGACCGAATCGATACATTTTTAATCTGTGGACTTTTGCGTGGATTGTCTCTGGGAAATGTCAACTTTAATGTTGTCAGGCGGAGCTCTCCTCTTACCCCGGCAATGTTGTAGGAATGGTTTCCCTGATTGAAACTATTTTGTGATAAATAATTAGGACAGATTAATAATGGAGAACGGAGTAGTTGAACCTAGTTTTGTGTAATTTATTGCCGACTGTGGCAAGTGTCGTCCCACAGTATTCAGGGTGAATTTCTGGTGTGAGGTGTTGGTGGTCGTTGCGGGGACATAAGTTTCTCCATGGAATGCGGGAGTTAGACATGGGGTGGGCACCCCGACCCTTAACCGACTTCCGGCCGGCGATTTGCGATGTCTTTGCTGGGATGAGGAGCGTCACTCGCCGCCAGCCTCGCTGAGGAGTTACACATAGTTTTTGGTGCGCAGTCGTAAAAGGTAAGTCGGTATCCTTAGTGGAGTGAGCGTGGTCTGTGCGTCCACCCGAAGGGTGTGTGTGTGTGAGGGAATAACGTCGTGCTAATCTTAACGATTATTTCAGGATTCCTAACAGCGCCTGTCGTCGCGGTTCTGCCCGGTGGAACGTGCAGCAGCCCGCAGCCCACGCCGCCTTCCCCGGCAATAACCGTGAGTAATAAACCAGCATTTCCCAATCGTATGCCGTAGGCAATTTCTCAGGGTTGACCTAGGTGTTAAAGTATTGTCCAGGAAAACGGCATAAGTCCCTGGCGTAGTGGACGGAGGCCGCGCGTATTTCATTTTGAATAACGGCCATGAGCCTGCCGAGGTTCTGTCGGATAGGTTTCACAGCTCGATCACATCGAGGATAACGAATGAGTTTCACTTTTATTATTTGGTCTCCGTTTGTCAATTGCAGAAAAGGCTAATCGGGGGACTCGCTTCACCGCCGGGATCGTAGGCTGAAGCTTAGAGCCGGGACGTGAAGTCCGTTCCTCGACACCGCTGAGAGCCTCCGGTGGGAGGCTGCTGTACGGCTGGCAGACACCGCCTAGCGTGAGCGCAGGCGTGACGGTTTTTTTTTTTCTTTATATTTATTTTTGTTATCACCGCACCTTGGAACACCGGTGTGATTTTGGTACCCGGTGTTGATGTCGGTACTACACCGAACTTTATGTTAAGAATCTTGAGCTCTTTCTGAATACCTCCGGAAGTGACAGTAGATTTGAGGATATCTTCAGCTCCAGGATTCGGGACTCTCCAGGTCCCTGGCGCCCATTAATTAAATTATTATAATTGTTTTTAACTGGAAGGTTCCGGTAGTTATTTAGTTCTGCTTTAGTTATATTAACGTAACCTTGTTAACGGAACAGTACTCGGTTTATCTCCAACCCCCCACGACCCCAGCTCTTCTTTAAACCCCTAGGTTACAACTGGCTAGCTTTAATTAATTAGAAAGGGTAAAGAATCTCACCACAGTAGTTTTATATAAATTTTATTCCCGGACTGTTGTTAAGGTTAATGATTTTTATTATTATGGTAAGAACGTTACAATAATATGTTAATTGAAATTCAATTTAAATGTAATCAATTAATTTAATCGAATAATTCTATTATACGGGAGATTGTTACTCGCAGTAATAAACCGGTTTATGTTATTTTGTGGTTTTATTTTAGTCCGACCCTCAAAGGTTAGGGACAAAATAATTTATGTAACAGTGGCGACCAACGTGTGTATTAGTTGGAGATAGAGGTTACGTCTGTCGCTGTAACTTAAAAACCGGAGTACTGTTTCTGGAACCTTCCATTTATTTTAATTTTAAGAAGAAAAAACCGTCGTGCGGAATCCTTTGTTTGTGTTTGTATTGTTTTATACAATTTATATTTTTTTTTTTACATTTTACAATAATTGTAAAATGTACATAATTATATACTTTGACATTTTTTTGCATACTTATAGCTGCGTTATACAGTACAGTTTTGTTTTACCTGTGCACCATTATATTGTACCTGGACATTTGTCCTTTTAGAAGGAGAACCCTAATATTGTTTTACCTTATAAGATCGTTACTACTGTAACTGCGTTTACTTATTATTATCTACTTAAATTGTGACGGCCAGTTTTGACTTCGGATTTTTTTTTTTAAACTTTTAATGGAACTACCCATTAAATTTAATTTAGTAATGAAAGATGACCTTTTATGTAAAGTACTGTTCCGTAACGCTAAAACCGTAAAGTTTAAAAATAATAGTAAATCATAATTTAATTATTTTATTTTAAATAAATTAAATACTACCATACCGTACTATCCAACCTACCATTGCTTTTGTTTACTTTTGGTCTATTGTGTAATGATGGCTTAAACCATTCATTACATTTTATCTATCTTAAACCTGTCGAACTTACACCGACGGTTTTTGAATTGATCATGGCGCTATTCCATAGATCATTTTTACTTAGGTAAAACATAGCTAGTTCTTACGAGCGGACGCAACTCGTTAAATAAGCCTTTGCGGGAGCGGTTGGTGACTCCTTAAATAAGCCCTACACTAAAGAACATAGCTTGTTGACCTAATACTATTATTATACACCATTCATGGTGTTCCTTACGAGCGGACGCAACTCGTTAAATAAGCCTTTGCGGGAGCGGTTGGTGACTCCTTAAATAAGCCCTACACTATAGAACATAGCTAGTTCATTTACGAGCGGACGCAACTCGTTAAATAAGCCTTTGCGGGAGCGGTTGGTGACTCCTTAAATAAGCCCTTCACCAAGGAACATAGCTTGTTCGCCTTATACTAATGGTATACACCATTCATGGTGTTTCTTACGAGCGGACGCAACTCGTTAAATAAGCCTTTGCGGGAGCGGATGGTAACTCCTTAAATAAGCCTTACACCAAAACTTATTTATCTTCAAAATTTAGATTCGACTACATTGAATTTGTAATTGGTAGGTGGATCAGTATTGGTTGGTAGTTGGATAGGAGGCTTTAAAATCTTCAGGTGTCCATTATTAATTTTATTGTTATAAATGAAATTTAATGGTTTTTGTTTATTCATGGGTGGATTTATATCCACGGTGCTAGTCTGCAGTTGTTTACAAGTAATTTCCACTTTTTTTTTTAAGGTTTGTAGTGGTACACAGGTTTCTACTGTGTCCACGTTTGTTGACCATTTTTGAAGTGGGTGTGCTTGTTTAACAACCCTGTCGTGTATCCAAACCTCCGGACTGCTGATAAGGCAGCAAACTGATAGTCCTGAGATAGAAGGCCGTAATGGCGGGCGTGTAGGCTGCATTGATGGAATACGTTCTTGATAGTATTTTTTTTTGCCAGGCAATGGCCTGTACTTTCCTTTTCAATGTATTATTTGGATTCTAGCTCGGCATGATTGTCGGCAGTTTACCCATTTGGGGTGTGAAGGGTGGTGTACGATTGAATAGGGTTGTCTGTCCTACATAAACATAGTGGGTCAGACTGGGTCAGTTCGTAGAGAGTTACTTACGTAATTTTTTTTAAAACTCTTTGGAGCTTGTCTTTTACATGTTTGTAAATGGATTAGACTCGCACCAGGAAAAAATTTTTATTAGTTAATATATTACAACAAATAATAATACTAATCGTGCACCAGCATTCATATACCTATTTAATTTTTACTTCTTTTCGTTCTCCATTATTCTTTTCAGGCTCGAACGGTGTGGATTTGGAAAGCGAGCTTGGTACTTTGGAGTCTGCTTTAACGCTGGAGGGCCAGCGTCGAGATTTGCCCTAGTGGGTCAAATCTCTGGTGGTTGGGGAGGTACTGTTACATTGTTTTTTAGTGTTCCTGGCTCGGGTTGCTATTTCGCGGCTGCGTTTCTAATAAACAAAGTGTCAAGTACCTGCATTCATTGGTCAACCATTCCTATGTATCGTTGGTTTCATTTCCCAACAATAAATCACTTTTCTAAATTCTTTTAAACAGTTTCACAATATTATTGTGATCAAAACTTAGGTTGTTTACGATTGAAATGACATTCATTGCGTCAAACGTCAATTCTGACAGTTCGAGGCGCCCTCTACCGAAGTAACAACCATAAAATAATCGATATTTTAATCTAAGGATCACAAATCTTTAAATAGTATGAACTAACTCATTTTGTAATAATTATCAATTTTAAATAGTAAATGAATAAAAGAAATTAATAATCAACTAAATATCCATAAACGGAAATGATATAATTTTTTCAATATAGACTTTATTCGAGAACCTTCGACCGAATCGATACATTTTTAATCTGTGGACTTTTGCGTGGATTGTCTCTGGGAAATGTCAACTTTAATGTTGTCAGGCGGAGCTCTCCTCTTACCCCGGCAATGTTGTAGGAATGGTTTCCCTGATTGAAACTATTTTGTGATAAATAATTAGGACAGATTAATAATGGAGAACGGAGTAGTTGAACCTAGTTTTGTGTAATTTATTGCCGACTGTGGCAAGTGTCGTCCCACAGTATTCAGGGTGAATTTCTGGTGTGAGGTGTTGGTGGTCGTTGCGGGGACATAAGTTTCTCCATGGAATGCGGGAGTTAGACATGGGGTGGGCACCCCGACCCTTAACCGACTTCCGGCCGGCGATTTGCGATGTCTTTGCTGGGATGAGGAGCGTCACTCGCCGCCAGCCTCGCTGAGGAGTTACACATAGTTTTTGGTGCGCAGTCGTAAAAGGTAAGTCGGTATCCTTAGTGGAGTGAGCGTGGTCTGTGCGTCCACCCGAAGGGTGTGTGTGTGTGAGGGAATAACGTCGTGCTAATCTTAACGATTATTTCAGGATTCCTAACAGCGCCTGTCGTCGCGGTTCTGCCCGGTGGAACGTGCAGCAGCCCGCAGCCCACGCCGCCTTCCCCGGCAATAACCGTGAGTAATAAACCAGCATTTCCCAATCGTATGCCGTAGGCAATTTCTCAGGGTTGACCTAGGTGTTAAAGTATTGTCCAGGAAAACGGCATAAGTCCCTGGCGTAGTGGACGGAGGCCGCGCGTATTTCATTTTGAATAACGGCCATGAGCCTGCCGAGGTTCTGTCGGATAGGTTTCACAGCTCGATCACATCGAGGATAACGAATGAGTTTCACTTTTATTATTTGGTCTCCGTTTGTCAATTGCAGAAAAGGCTAATCGGGGGACTCGCTTCACCGCCGGGATCGTAGGCTGAAGCTTAGAGCCGGGACGTGAAGTCCGTTCCTCGACACCGCTGAGAGCCTCCGGTGGGAGGCTGCTGTACGGCTGGCAGACACCGCCTAGCGTGAGCGCAGGCGTGACGGTTTTTTTTTTTCTTTATATTTATTTTTGTTATCACCGCACCTTGGAACACCGGTGTGATTTTGGTACCCGGTGTTGATGTCGGTACTACACCGAACTTTATGTTAAGAATCTTGAGCTCTTTCTGAATACCTCCGGAAGTGACAGTAGATTTGAGGATATCTTCAGCTCCAGGATTCGGGACTCTCCAGGTCCCTGGCGCCCATTAATTAAATTATTATAATTGTTTTTAACTGGAAGGTTCCGGTAGTTATTTAGTTCTGCTTTAGTTATATTAACGTAACCTTGTTAACGGAACAGTACTCGGTTTATCTCCAACCCCCCACGACCCCAGCTCTTCTTTAAACCCCTAGGTTACAACTGGCTAGCTTTAATTAATTAGAAAGGGTAAAGAATCTCACCACAGTAGTTTTATATAAATTTTATTCCCGGACTGTTGTTAAGGTTAATGATTTTTATTATTATGGTAAGAACGTTACAATAATATGTTAATTGAAATTCAATTTAAATGTAATCAATTAATTTAATCGAATAATTCTATTATACGGGAGATTGTTACTCGCAGTAATAAACCGGTTTATGTTATTTTGTGGTTTTATTTTAGTCCGACCCTCAAAGGTTAGGGACAAAATATTTTATGTAACATGTTACGAAAAAGCCATTCTTTTTGAAATCCAAGATGGCGGACGTCATTTTTTTCTTAGAATTTGATATGGGTGTCAACTTCGAGTTAAATTGGGGTGCTTGTTTTGAAAAAGCCATTCTTTTTTAAATCCAAGATGGCGGGCGTCAATTTAAATGTATTACGCCAATTCCGTGATAAATTGAGGTGCTGGTTACGAAATGCCATCTAAATAACTTAAATCTCTCTCAAGTTGGTCCTATAGTAAAAGTTGTTCAGTTTGGTGGTCTGTAGCAATTTTTTTTTCACATATATGTAAGTACCCTTTCGGTTAGAATATACTTATTATTTATTAATTTGTATTGTATTTATGTTATTGTATTAATGTTATTTATTTGTTTGGAAGTTTTAATTAAAAATATCACAGTCCACGTCGTAAGTGTAACTAGTTATCAAATGCATCAGTTCAATTTTTAAATCTCTTAGTATACGTCTTATCTGCATTTTTTGTATGTCATTCAACTTCTTAATAATGTACAGACGCCAGCAGGTCAACCTACCCGAATCCGTCAGATATTACCAATCAAACATTAACCTTCTACTCTTGTGATAAGGTTGAAATTCTATTAAAGAAATCTGACAGATTGTGGTAGCTTGATGTGCTGGCGTCTGTACCTAAGTGTTTTTAATATTGTTTTTATTATAATTGTGCTATCCATGTTGATCTGCAATAAATAAATAATTTCATAAATATTCTTTACTTGTGACAACCCTGGCCGATGCATAACTGTCTAGACGATGTCGGCATTTTACCCGAGATCAAAGGCGTCGTCCTACTGTATGATTTCTACACTGTGCCCACTTTACGTGTACAGGAGGTACCCTGAAAAAAAATATTTTACGAGATTTTATTTTACCACTTTTTCGGCACAACAAATCCGTATATTTACACCAAATTACAGCTCTCTAGTACTGTGCGTCTCTGAGCTAAACTGCGGACAGACGGACGGACGGACGGACGGACATGGCGAAACTATAAGGGTTCCTTGTTGACTACGGAACCCTAAAAACGGTCGATGACTTATTTTTTATTTCTTTGACTCTTTGTCACCGACTTTCGAAAGAAAAGTTTTTTTGTAGGCTATTTTGAACTTTTTCGTGGTTGTTTTTGAAGTCGGTTTCATTTAAGTTTTTTTTTTAAACTGGGTAGTTTTAAAAAACTGTTTTTCAAAAAACCGGCCAAGTGCGAGTCGGACTCGCCCATAAAGGGTTCCGTAGCAGCAAGTAACATAGGTAATAATTAAAAGTTCTTGTAGTTGGTTGTAACTTGGAAAGGTAAATTTCGGTTTACGATTTAGGGTCAGTTCAGACCGAGACGCGAAGCGACGCGACGTTGCGCTGCGCCGCGATGCGCCGCGCTGCGTAGCGATGCGCCGCGCTGCGCATCCAGACGCCGCGCGGTGCAGCGGAGTGTCTACATTCGCCACGTGCTTCCCGCCCCACCCCCCTTCCTCCCGCATTCGTCCATTTGGTGTCAGTTACATAGTCCAGGGGCTAGAGGTAGTTGAGTATACAAAATCCGAATGAAGGCAACTATGACCGAATTCTTATAACCGAGACCCTAAATAGTGACAATCATATCCTGCCTGCATTAAGTATGTGTATCTTTTCGCTTGATGAAGTAGTCCACTCATTTAGTTCAGTACTTCATTTAATTCAGCAAATCAGAACAAGTTCCTAACTGATTGGAAAAAATATTTTTATGCAATTAAGTATTATGAGCTTTATCTGTCCCGCAAAAAGCTGTGATCTGATTTTTCTATAAATTATTACGAAAATAATCATTAAAATGATTTTAAATCATGTACTCGATACATTCCGTTTACGAATAAGAGAAGAGGGCGTAAAAAATGGACCAGACAATTGACGGACCAGACAATTGACTGGCAAGATAAACATTGTTATTCTTTGACCTTTTCGTCACTTAAATCGGTTGGCGAAATTCGACACTCACATTACGCATACTCAGACACTTCTAGCTCCAGTCTAACATCTTGCATCGTCGAGCGGCCTCGAGCGGCGTAAGCGGCGCCGCGCTGCGCCGCGCGGCGTTGAGATGCGCAGCGACTCACGACTGCGTTGAGCTTGAGATCCGCCGCGCTGCGCCGCGCGGCGAATCGCGGCGCATAGCGGCGCAGCGTGGCGCCGCTGACGCCGCTTAAATTCTCGCAACGAAATGTGTATCTTTTGGTGTAGAAAATAAAGTCGTATTTTGAATGGCTCTTAAAAGAGTGCGCGCATCGTCGCGTCGCTTCGTGTCGCGGTCTGAACTGACCCTTAGGTATGACGATTAAAAAAAACTAATTACTCGATCTCGTTCAAACCAATTTTCAATTGAAGTTTACATGGTAATGTACATCATATTACATTACCATGTATATTTTTTTTTAGTTTTATCATTCTCTTATTTTAGAAGTTACAGGGGGGGGGGGGACACACATTTTACCACTTTGGAAGCGCTTCTCGCGCAAACCGTTCGGTTTAGAAAAAAATGATGTTAGTAACCTCAATATCATTTTTTAAGACCTATTCATAGATACCCCATACGTATGGGTCAGGCGAAAAAAAATGTTTTGAGTTTCAATTCAAGTACGGGGGGTACCCCCAAATTTGGTTTTTGTTTTATTTTTGTGTGAAAATCCTAATGCGGTTTACATAATACATCTATTTACCAAGTTTCAACAGGATAGCTCTTAAACTTTCGTCAAAAAGGGCTGTGACATGGGACGGACAGACAGACAGACAGACATGACGAATCTATAAGGGTTCCGTTTTTTGCCATTTGGCTACGGAACCCTAAAAAGGTTAGTATGGGAAAATCATAACGCGTGAGCTGATGGGTGCATGGCCTGGGTGTCACCACTGCGAGGATAGCCCGGAGGACACAGTGTAGCACACGGTGCAGGACTGCCCCACTTGGGAAGAGCACAGTCGCGCCGTGTCCTCACGACGGCGATAGGCGGAGACCTCTTGCGCCCGCCATTGGTCGTAGGCCACGCTGCGGGGCGAGACGGAGTGGGAAGCGGTCGCCTACTTCTACGAAGCAGCCATGCTAGCGTAGGAGGCGCGCCGCGTGCGGGAGAGGTCAGCGTCCTCTATCCACCCCAGCCGCAGTGGTAGAATCAACGACGATATAATACTAGACTCCTAATAACAGGCGACCGATGTAGCTGCCAACTCATTAGGCAAAAAAGTCTTATATTCGTCTCATTTCGACCAATCCTGTGAGCCGTAAACATACGTTGAGACAGAACAGACCTTGAGTTAGCCAATCACAACGCAGTACCCCGTCCCCCTCGCTTACGTAGTACCTCAGCGAGTTGGCAGAATAATTTTTGTTCCTTAGATCGTGCATGCGTAGTCTAGTATTATATCGTCGTTGGGTAGAATAGAATTAGAACAAATAAATGCATCAATTCATTTAACTCAAAGCGTTTAGCTGAAATTCTTAAAATATTAATCGGTTTATAACACACACACACAATTTAAAATAACATTAATTTTTGGATGTAAAACAATGTGAAATATATATATACTAGCTTTTGCCCGCGGCTTCGCTCGCGTAATCAGTCGAAAATCTAACAAGATTTATACAAACTTTCATCCACTATTTAATCCCCTTTTTTATCGTAGTAAAAACATCAAATGAGTCTTCCTACCCACGGCAGGGCGGGAGGGACTGTCAGACTTGTATTGACTAAAACCACGGTGTCTTAGGCCCTTTAAAGGGGGGGGGGGGGCTGGCGTCATTATGTTGACGCTCTTTGAGGCGCGCGTAGAACACAACGCGCCGTTGACCCGGGCATGGTCCATGGTCGGACGGCGAGTCACCCATTACTCGCCGTCCACATGCCCGCGCCTACGGTGGTCGGAGATCGTCTGTTGACGTCCGACGCCGTGGGCGTTTACCACTGCGGCGTAGATGAGGGGTGGACGCTGTCCTCTCCCTCGCGCGTCCCGCCTCCTCCTTCGCGAGCGTGACTGCTTCGCAGAAGGAGGCGACCGGTTCCCACTCTATTTCACCCCGCAGCATGGCCTCGACCAATGCCGGGCGCGAGAGGTCTCCGCCTATCGCCTGCGTGAGGACACGGCGGTGGTCTTGCACCGTATGCTCCACTGTGTCCTCCGGGTGGTCCTTGCAGTGGTGACACCCAGACGTTTCCTCCTTTATCAGACACAGGTACCTCTCGAAACTTCCGTGTCCGGTGAGGACCTGCGTCAAGCGGTAGGTGAGAACGCCCGCGCCGTGGGACCTATCTAGCCACTCCTCAAAGAGGGGTCTTACTGCTGCGATTGCGGCGTGCCCGTATTTTATCCCCTTAGGGTAGGGGTAGAATTTATCAAAATCTTTTCTTAGGGGATGCCAACGCCTTAGTAGCTTTATGCATGCAAAGTCTCAGCAACTTTCATCCCCTATTTTATCCCCTTGGGCGTAGAATTGATCAAAATCCTTGCTTAGCGGATGCCTACGTCTCATTTACCAGCATGCCAAATTTCAGCCCGATCCGTCCAGTGGTTTGGGCTGTGCGTTGATAGATCACTATGTCAGTCAGTCAGTCATCTTTGAGTTATATAATTATTTAGATTTCCTACTTTTTTGTCGCAGGGGTGACTCCGGCAGCGCACTGGTGGTTCGAGGGTACATCCAGATTGGCATCGTCTCTTACACGATACCACGAATCAGCATAAGTGTGACTGTCTACACCGACACTGGTTGCTTCTACAACTGGATCACAGATAACGCAAAAAAACTTTATTGTTTAAATTAAAGAACAATTGAGAAAAGGGATATTTTGTTTATCAATAACGAGAAGGAGCAATAACGAGTTGGATAAAATTCATTTAAAGAACCAATCGAATTATTTCAAATATCCACATTGATAATTTCAATCACTGTGGTTGCTATTTTTCCCTATATTTAAATTATGTGCTTAATGAGCAAAGAAAACACTGTTGTAATCTATAAGTGTGCTTTTTAATTTAATGAAGAGAAGTGAAATTAGAGTTTGAAACGTATAGAATGTAACTTATAGAATGAAGTCGGTTAAAAATGCTGGATCACAAGCTTTCACTCTGTTCAGGCTTGCGGACAGGCACCTGGGGGTATAATATCCAAGCACGAAACCTGTGGTTTCGGCCTTCGTCACAGACGTATAAATTAAGAATGAATAATATTTATAACGACTTGACAGATATCGCACCACCACTGAAAATTCGAGGAAACACCTGCGGAAAATAATTAATAGATTTAAAAAAATCTAAAAACCCACTTTTTTAAATGTTCTAAAAATAAGAAAATAACCCTACGGGGCTGAGAGAGGGGCCACTCAAAACGTGGGGGCGTATATTATTTAAGGGATTATTTATATGACGTGTATAGATAGTGGGTTTAACTTGCAAAGATACGCCCCCACGTTTTGAGTGGCCCCTCTCTCAGCCCCGTAGGGTTATTTTATTTATTTTTAGGACATTTAAAAACGTGACTATTTTTTTCGTACTCCTGACAGCAAACCCTTTCATTTGATATCCATATCATAGGGGTGTATTTCAAATAGCCTGTCTGCCATCTTGGACGTCCGCCATATTGGATTTAAGTCACGTGACTATTTTTTTCGTATTTTTGACAGCAAACCCTTTCATTTGATACCCATGTCATGGGGTTGGATTTCAAACAGCCAGTCCGCCTTTTTGGGGAGGCCGCCATATTGGATTTGTTATGATGTTTCTTAGCCAGCCATGTATTGTCATCAGAATTCAGAGCGTGTGCAAAATTTCAGCTTGCCAGCTTATCGGGAAGGGCCTCAAAATTGAGTGGCAAAAGTCCAACCGGAACGACAAACAAACAAACAAATAAACAAACAAGAAAAGTGAGTGTATAAATAATTAATAGATTTAAAAAGTCTAAAAACCCACGTTTTTAAATATCCTAAAAATAAGAAGATAACCCTACGGGGTTGAGAGAGGGGCCACTCAAAACGTGGGGGGGTATATTATTTAAGGGATTATTTATGGGATATTATTTACATGAAGTGAATAGATCGTGGGTGTAACTTGCAAAGATACGCCCCCACGTTTTGAGTGGCCCCTCTCTCAACCCCGTGAGGTTATTTTCTTATTTTTAGGATATTTAAAAACGTGGGTTTTTAGATTTTTTAAATCTATTAATTATTTTATTATTTTTATCTTTGTTCATCGAGTTTGAAGCTACCCTGAAAATTTCAGCCTGCTAGCTTATCGGGAAGTGCCTCAAAGCCTGTCCGCCATTTTGGACGTCCGCCATATTGGATTTAAGTCTCATGACTATTTTTTTCGTATTCCTGACAGCAAACCCTTTCATTTGATACCCATATCATGGGGGTGGATTTCAAACAGCCAGTCTGCCATCTTGGACGTCCGCCATATTGGATTTAAGTCACGTGACTATTTTTTGTCGTATTCCTGACAGCAAACCCTTTCATTTTATACCCATATCGTGGGCGTGGGTTTCAAACAGTCAGTCCGCCATCTTGAGAAGGCCGCCATATTGGATTTAAGTCTCATGACTATTTTTTTCGTACTCCTGACAGCAAACCCTTTCATTTGATATCCATACCATAGGGGTGCATTTCAAATAGCCTGTCTGCCATCTTGGACGTCCGCCATATTGGATTTAAGTCTCATGACTATTTTTTTCGTACTCCTGACAGCAAACCCTTTCATTTGATATCCATACCATAGGGGTGCATTTCAAATAGCCTGTCTGCCATCTTGGACGTCCGCCATATTGGATTTAAGTCACGTGACTATTTTTTTCGTATTCCTGACAGCAAATCCTTTCATTTGATACCCATATCGTGGGGGTGGGTTTCAAACAGTCAGTCCGCCATCTTGGGAAGGCCGCCATATTGGATTTGTTATGACGTTTGTTAGCTGGTCATGTATTGTCATCAGAATTCAGAGCGTGTGCAAAATTTCAGCCTTCTAGCTTATCGGGAAGTGCCTCAAAATTGAGTTGCAAAAGTCCAACCGGAACGACAAACAAATAAACAAACAAGAAAAGTGAGTTTATAAAAACGTGGGAAAATGTGGGAAAAAATGTGGGAATAAGTGGTACTACATTTTAATGCAATTTTCACACGACTGAGGTAGGTCGGCAAGCGGTGATACCGGAGTGCCTCCCTGATGCAACTCTTAAGCCTTTGTCAAACAGGCAGGCGAAAGCGAGGCGATCCGATTCCGATCCGATTCCGAGGCGAATGCGAACCGAAAGGAGACGTCAAACTGGGTGCAGCGAACCGACGTTTTGTATGAAGCCAGTACCGAATATATAGCGATCCGAAGGCGAAGCGGAGCGTTTTTGTTACGTCTTGTATAGAAATATGAAGCGATATCGCGCCGAAATTGAAGTCGTCAGAGACCATGTCAAACAGAAAGGCGTGCCCGCGAAGCGAGGCGTGACAGTTGTACTAGCTGGCTTTAAATGAACGACGTCAAACAGAGCAAATACGGGAAAGCGAGACCGAAGCGTGCACGTTGTTTGTGTTGCCAGATTTTTCCTTTTCTTCATTTTCTTTCTTGTAAAACATCGATAATTTATTGAGAAATTTCATAGAGAAAACTGTTTGAATTATTTTTATTAGATAAGGTGCGCTAATCGATGAAATCGACTCAGTTTTTTCAAGTTTTCTTCGCGTGGTACAGACGCCAGCAAATCAACCTACAGTAATACCCACCTTTACACAACAAATTTAATTTTAATAATAAAATGTTGACCGCTTTTCTGACATAAAAACTCTTTGCTAAGATTTAAAAAAGTACCGTTCGTTTTAGACGGAGCAACTGACAAAATGAGTAAGAAGTTTCTATATCATTCTCTCGCACTTATACAGTGTGTCCGGGCACGGGTTAGCGATATTTGAAGGGGATATTCTAGGCTCTTTTTCATCGACAAAAATGCTTTAAAAAAATTCTTACTCCAAAACTTCGCGAATGGCAGCCATTTTAATTTTTTGATCTGTCGAACTGGGGTGTGTACAATAAAATTCAAATATCTTTAAATCCAAGAGACCTGCATACGTGCAAATGACTTTATTGCAAAGTTAAACGTTGAGGCTTATCAAAAACTTACGAAAGTTTTCTAAATAATATGTAAAAATAACCAAAAAACATGGGCAAACACGAAATTGTACACAAAAATTACTTAATAATTTCACATTTTTAACTCTAGCTCGATAAGTACCCCTGAATTTAGCTAGGGTTTTTGCATTAAATTAAAAGTGTTTGAGATAGGCTATAAAATGATATCAAAATTATCACTCTACGTTAAGTATCTTAGGAGTTATTCTCACTTGAACATCACCCTTCCGTCTCGCCACGCAGCAATAATTCCAAGAAGTGGTTTCATATAATAATAGTAGATTACGCACCAAGGGAATAAAGCAGTGCCTTACGTCACGGGCGTATTGAATCCCGAAGCGACACTAAGGATTCTGGGGGTGAACCTCCGGAGCGCAGCGAGGAGGTTCAAGTGTTAATTCCCTCGTTTCACTCGGGAATTAAGATAAGAATCCTTAGTGTAGCGAGGGATTTAAGTTAGCCCAAGACAAAGGCAGCTTTATTCCTGAGGTGAGTACTCTGCTTTTCACACCACCTGCGAGGAAATAAATTCGAATTTTGAAATTTGATGTGGTACGACAACCTTCGAACGTGAGCATGCTGTGGTGCCCACCTCAGCAAGCGATCAGCTGTTGCAGTGGGGACTGCCGGGGGGCAGCCGCCGCTGCTTCAATTCCTTCGTTCAAAGTTTTCATACTATGTTTTGTTTGAGGTTCCAAATTCAAATCACACATTATTCCCACGGGAATAATGAAATTCAGTACATATATTATTCCCGGCTCGAGCGGGGGGGAACAATGCCTTGCTTTACGGCCGGTTAGCAGACATATAATTTGACATTTACGAGCAGGTGGTGTGAAAAAAAAATTTACCATTTCAGTTTATGGATTATGGTGGTCAATAATGCCAGCTGATAAATATTCGTTGGAACGATTTAGCTCGCCCAAAGAATGCGACACCTGTAATATTGGGGTACGTGCGCTAAGGAAGGGTGATGTTCAAGTGAGAATAACTCCTAAGATACTTAACGTAGAGTGATCATTTTGATATCATTTTATAGCCTGACTCAAACACTTTTAATTTAATACAAAAATCTTATCAAAATTCACGGGTAATTATCGAGCTAGAGTTAAAAATGTGAAATTATTAAGTAATTTTTGTGTACAAATTCTTTGCCCATGTTTTTTGGTTATTTTTACATATTATTTAGAAAATTTTCGTAAGTTTTTAATAAGCCTCAACGTTTAACTTTGCAATAAAGTCATTTTCATGAATGTAGTTCTCTTGGATTCCAAGATATGGATGGGGAAGGGCGCTCTTAAGCTATTGTCAAACAGAGAGGCGTGCCGAAAGCGAAGCGAAGCGTTTTCATTTGTAATGTATGGAATTGTTTGAATCCAGTCACATAGAAACGCGAAAGCGATGCGATAGCGTTAGCGATCCGAAGGCGTTGGCGATATTACAACTCGGCGAGGCGTGGCGAAGGCGTTTGCGAAGCGTTGCCGAACTATTAGTAATGGCTGGCTTTGTATGCACGACGTCAAACATAGAGCGATTCCGAAGCGAAGCGTTAGCGAGGCGTTTCCGAGGCGAATCCGAGACTTGACAGTGCCACAGTGACACTGTCATGCCTATTTAAAAACTAATATTATTTACAAATTAGCTGTTCAGTATTGTGAGAAATGTGGAATAATCGAGGACGTGCATCATATCTTGACCGAGGATGAGTGGAGCGAACGCTTCTGGTGAAATCTGTTTGGTCCTCACGCTGGATATTGACGACAAGCTCAGGATGCGCACGGAATTTACTTTCACTGGTGCTGTGTAAAGCTACTGCGTAGAGTAGCACATAGCCCGGGAGTGATGCTGAGGGAGCTGTGTGGTGGAGGCGGCACGCGCCACCGCTTGCTGTGTCCGGTGGTCAGGCCCAACATACTGACCAAAACACCTCTCACTAGAACAATCCGTGTAATGAACGAAGATCATGAGTGAATAACGCGTACAAATTCTTTTAAATGAAGTTATTTATGTAAGAAATCTCTAAATACATTTTGTTGTTGTAATTTGTATTTTTATGTTGTTATGTGACACATAACTACCGGTCTGGTACAGCAGCAGGCAACAGTGCTGCGCAATAATAACGCCTTTACAGAATATAATATAAATTATGAGGATCAGTATCTAGTACCGCGGTATTCGTTTGCTATCCTCTATAAAAAAACTAACGCACGTAATTGGGGCACCATGTAAAAACCAAACAACATAATTATTATTCAATTATTTTATTGTGATGATATGATCTCTAACAACAACTTCAAAAATCCTGCTCCATAACATTTTGTTGATGGTGTAACACATTACCATACAGAACACACAATCATAACATTTTTTTTTACAGAATACGCACAAATGAACAGTATTTAATCGACGCCCCCGGGGAATAAACCGGTAATCGCAAAAATCAAATTTTACAGGAAAAATGATTTAGTGTTTTTGGGGTATATCTCTTCAACAAAAGGTAATTATGACAACATTGTTATATGACGGAAAAGCTAATTTTTACCCGAACAGTTTATAGTAATAGATATAACTATTAACTATACACAGAATTTGTTATTCACCAAAATACATATTACCGAAAATGGTTTCAAACTATTTTTAGGGTATTAATATCTTACCATCTTACCTTTTTTTTTTTTTTTTTTTTTTAGCGTGGTAAAATCATCAAATGAGTCCTCCAACCCCGGGCAGGGCGGGAGGGACTGTCAGACTTTTACTGACTAAAATCCACGGTGTCCTTCAATAGCCCTTTCTGTTCCAGGGTCACGGTAAGGAAATAATCCCGCGACCCCGGCAGGCTTTGGCCCTCTGAGAGGGGGGCCCCGTCATTATGCTGACGCTCTTTGAGGCGCGCGTGGGACACAACGCGCCGTCGACCCGGGCATGGTCCTTGGTCGGGCAGCGAGTTGCCCTTTACTCGCTGCCCGCATGCCCGCGCCTACGGTGGCCGGAGATCATCTAGCGACGTCCGTCGCCGTGGGCGTCTACTACCGCGGATGGGGCGGAGGGAGGACTCTGTCCTCTCTCGCTCGCGGCCCGCCTCCTCCTTCGCGAGCATTACTGCTTCGCAGAAGGAGGCGACCGCTTCCCACTCCGTCTCGCCCCGCAGCATGGCCGCGACCAATGCTGGGCGCGAGAGGTCTCCGCCTATACCATCTTACCTTACAAAAAATTATTCCAGTAATGTTTACTTACCGAATTATTCTTGTAAATTTCTTAAAAATCATAGGCATAATATTGCTTTACTGGATTATTAAACGGATTTTTCGTTACAGAGAGAGATTGTAATGTTCAGTTACCGACTTCTTATAGTAAAATTTTAAAAAACTTTATGAGGGTAAAGTAGTGTAACCCGTATTTTAAAGAAAATTTTTGGTAGTCATATTATTGTAATAATTGAAAACCGATTATGTAAAATAAATTTGTCGTCGGTATCTCCGAGGAATAATTAAAGGAAACTCACAAAAATTATACCTACGTTATTGGAAACAAAGTTCTCATAGAGATCACAAATTACAATCAGTAAAAGTAAAACAAAAGTAGCCAAGCTAAAAAATTAATAACTAATCGGTATTGTCAGTGGCATCATCAGTATCATCGCGACCATCACTATTTTCTACAGAAATCAAGGATTCATAAAATGTATGTTAATACCGTGGAATCGTTGCACTATTGCACAAAGTGCACCCCCGTGTGGTTCCGGACAGTAGAATAGGCCACCCTATCTCTTCTTGTGGGTGTCGTAGAAGGCAACTAAGGGTTGTTAGCCAGAATGTGAGGTAACACCAGTTGCCTCACCTGCCCTAGCTCTGGTATAACCATGTCTTATGCTGAAATGCCCGGGTGGTGGGGTGCTAAGAATCCCCGGGCGCCGGCAGGGCACCTTTAACGAAATTTTTACTTGGCGACGTACAACGGATGCTCTCTGTGGTTGGACGAGCACGTTGCCAAATTGGAAGTAGAGTTAAGTCGTGGCGTCGGGTTTATGGTCCACAAATCACTTAGGAGCAACATTGTGGAATGTGGCAGTATGTCGGCAAGGGTGGCATACCTTCTACTGAGGATATCAGAAAGGTACTCCCTAAAGATCATACAAGTGTATGCTCCAACGTCCGCATACCCTGACGACGAAGTCGAGGCAATGTACAAATAATATAATATAATATGCTATGGGAGCAGAAATCACCGGGGGCGTATGTTGGTTAACTTCCTCGAGGCCCAGGGGCTTTTTCTGATGAAATCTTTTATCCAGAAGAAGCCTCAAAGAAAGTGGACCTGGCGAAGCCCCGATAATGTGACAAGAAACGAGATCGACTTCGTTGTGTCTGATAGGCGCCATATATTCAGAGATGTCTCAGTGATCAACAGGGTCAATACCGAAAGTGATCACCGACTAGTTAGTAATGACTCTGAATATAAATATAAAAATAGAAAGAGCGCGCTTGACAAGGTCGACTGTCAGACCAACGCTGCCCCAAGTCGAAACTGGTCGTGAAAACTTCCAGTTGAAACTACAGAGCCGATTCGCCATGTTGGAAACCACTAAGGACATAAACGATGCCACCGAAGGCCTGGTACATGTCATCCACGTGGCGTGAAAGTCTTGCCCGTTGATCATCCGTGGCTTGGGCCTGAGGTGGACAGGTTTTTTGGGCATATAAATCACATACTCGTAACTGTTACAGTGCATTACCGAAAATGTCTACCACAAAATTTACGGTAATAAACCTGTAATCGCGTTAACCAGAAATTTAGCTGAAATATTTTACAGTAATATTACTTTACCGAAATGTAGCCACAGAAAAATTTCCAAAGAACAAAAGTGTTATAAGGAAAATCGTTAGAAATTATCGCAGAAAAATTTGAAAAAAATTGCATAATTGTGTATCCCGACCCATAGATACCGAAAATGGTATAACAGTAAAAAGTCAGTAATAGTATAATACAGGTTTATTCCTTGGGGGCGTCGTTTTCAATCACATGATTATGATAATAGCATTATTGTTTCCAAAATAGGCCTGAAATTGATAAATTTATTACATTGAAATCATGCTTCAGCAGTCAATTGATTAATTCAAAGACATTGTGACACAAAGTCTTGGCATTCAAATATCATCATTTTAATCCTCCTTTTGATGTGGTACTGTTCTCATCTTCAACAAAACGGCGCGGCGGCGGCTGGGCCAATGCACATTGAAGATACGAGTACTTGGTACCTCCTCAATAAAAATACTACTTAGGTATTGTTTTCCTTATGTAAACCAATCCAGTTTTCGAATAATCCGTTAACCGTATCTTGAGAACTGTTAAAGTCTAACGACAGTCACAAATGTGTATTTGGTCAACACTCAGATCAAAGAAAAAGTTAAGGTTAATGAATATTATTTACAAAACTAAATTTCTTATCGGATACTGTGGCTATTTGGAGAACTAAGTATGTGCACACACACAACAGCTGCACATTTTCTTGTTGCATATTATTAGATCATTACTTTACGCAGTCTACATAATAATATGAGCAAACAATCACGGAAAAACATGAATAATAGAAATTAAGAAATAAATAAACAATCAATATCAATAGACGTCAATCTGTGACAAGTTTACGGTATCACTCTTTTTTTAAATATTTTTTGTCATGACTTCAAGGCCTTGCCAAACGGTGTGGCACAATGATAAAGCCACAGACTACATAGAAGTACTACGTATGTCAAAACCGCATGTTTATGTATTTTTAAAGGAGATGAGTCCTCCCATCCAGGGCAGGGCAGGAGGGACTGTCAGACTTGTACTGACCAAAATCTACGGTGTCCTTTAATAGCCTTTACCTTCCGGGGTCACGGTAGCTTGAAAGTCCCGCGACCCCGGCAGGCTTTGGCCCTCTAAGGCTAAGTCTAGAGAGCCAATGCCTGCCGGGGTCGTGGCCCGTCATTATGCTGACACTCTTTGAGGCGCTCACAAATTTATGAAGTTTTATGTCATGGGTATCGTTTTCATGATTTTCGAGGGTGTTGAAGCCGATAGTGCTGTCAAAGTGTAAATCCAAGATGCCGGCTGCAAAAAATATCGAGGTTTTCGTCATGGGTGTCGTTTTCATCGTTTTTGAGGGTGTTGAAGCCGATGTTGCTGTCAAAATAGAAATCCAAGATGGCGGCTACAAAACATATCAAGTTTTATGTCATGGGTGTCGTTTTCATGGTTTTCGGGGGTGTTGTAGCCGATAGTGTTGTCAAAATGTAAATGAAATGTGACTCACGCCAAATCTTGTAAAAGGTTAGGCCACATTAACAAAGCTCACAAGTTGTTGTGTATTAATATTAAACTGTTCCGAGTTATAAATCTTTTACTGGTATTAACCGAAGTCATGAGATTACCTATTATTTGTAAACTAGTTATTTTAACTCGATTGTTTGATCACTACTGAACACAGATGTTTTAATAAATACAGTTCAGTTTCAAAAACATTAAAAGTGACAACCCTTATGCTGTAGTGGAGCGTAGGTAATTATTTCTACAGCTAGGCCTAGTTTCCTTAAAGTCCATATTTGATAATATACAGTGTGTCCGGGCACGAGTTAGCGATACTTGAAGGGGATATTCTAGGCTCAATTTCATCGAAAAAAATGCTTAAAAAAAATTCTTACTCCAATACTTCGCGAATGGCAGCCATTTTAATTTTTTAATCCGTCGAACTGGGGTGTGTACAATAAAATGCAAATATCTTGGAATCCAAGAGAACTACATTCATGAAAATGACTTTATTGCAAAGTTAAACGTTGAGGCTTATTAAAAACTTACGAAAATTTTCTAAATAATATGTAAAAATAACCAAAAAACATGGGCAAACACGAATTTGTACACAAAAATTACTTAATAATTTCACATTTTTAACTCTAGCTCGATAATTACCCGTGAATTTTGATAAGATTGTATTAAATTAAAAGTGTTTGAGTCAGGCTATAAAATGATATCAAAATGATCACTCTACGTTAAGTATCTTAGGAGTTATTCTCACTTGAACATCACCCTTCCTTAGCGCACGTACCCCAATATTACAGGTGTCGCATTCTTTGGGCGAGCTAAATCGTTCCAACGAATATTTATCAGCTGGCATTATTGACCACCATAATCCATAAACTGAAATGGTAAATTTTTTTTTCACACCACCTGCTCGTAAATGTCAAATTATATGTCTGCTAACCGGCCGTAAAGCAAGGCATTGTTCCCCCCCGCTCGAGCCGGGAATAATATATGTACTGAATTTCATTATTCCCGTGGGAATAATGTGATTTGAATTTGGAACCTCAAACAAAACATAGTATGAAAACTTTGAACATGCTCACGTTCGAAGGTTGTCGTACCACATCAAATTTCAAAATTCGAATTTATTTCCTCGCAGGTGGTGTGAAAAGCAGAGTACTCACCTCAGGAATAAAGCTGCCTTTGTCTTGGGCTAACTTAAATCCCTCGCTACACTAAGGATTCTTATCTTAATTCCCGAGTGAAACGAGGGAATTAACACTTGAACCTCCTCGCTGCGCTCCGGAGGTTCACCCCCAGAATCCTTAGTGTCGCTTCGGGATTCAATACGCCCGTGACGTAAGGCACTGCTTTATTCCCTTGGTGCGTAATCTACTATTATTATATGAAACCACTTCTTGGAATTATTGCTGCGTGGCGAGACGGAAGGGTGATGTTCAAGTGAGAATAACTCCTAAGATACTTAACGTAGAGTGATAATTTTGATATCATTTTATAGCCTATCTCAAACACTTTTAATTTAATGCAAAAACCCTAGCTAAATTCAGGGGTACTTATCGAGCTAGAGTTAAAAATGTGAAATTATTAAGTAATTTTTGTGTACAATTTCGTGTTTGCCCATGTTTTTTGGTTATTTTTACATATTATTTAGAAAACTTTCGTAAGTTTTTGATAAGCCTCAACGTTTAACTTTGCAATAAAGTCATTTGCACGTATGCAGGTCTCTTGGATTTAAAGATATTTGAATTTTATTGTACACACCCCAGTTCGACAGATCAAAAAATTAAAATGGCTGCCATTCGCGAAGTTTTGGAGTAAGAATTTTTTTAAAGCATTTTTGTCGATGAAAAAGAGCCTAGAATATCCCCTTCAAATATCGCTAACCCGTGCCCGGACACACTGTATAAGTGCGAGAGAATGATATAGAAACTTCTTACTCATTTTGTCTATGAATGTATTACTCTTAATTTTGTTTGTCATTAGTGCTGTCACTAATAAGTCTAAAATATTACCTATGTAAATTTTAAGCACATCAAAACATTTTATTTATGAAAGCTTTTATCAGTTAAATCCCTAACCAATCGTGAGGTGCGAACGGTGAGAGTCGTCGTGACACGTCGAAAAACACATCGTAGATCTAGCGATGTGATTTCTTATTGAGAATAGCATAGCTAGGCAAAGGTGACTGAGGCAAAGCCTACGATGGAGCGAGCTTACCTAGAAAAAGCCTAACTTTGAAGAGATACGAATATGGATGACAAATTCAGTAAACACTTTGCTATGCCTCTCCAAGCTGCATAGAAGCTTCGCTCTAATCAGTATCAGTATTTGTGTTGAAGATGAGGACATGGAATAAGACGAGAGTCTTATCTCTGGTAAAAGTACCCTAGTCAAACGGAGGGTTTAATGGAGGAAGATGATTTATTGCAAGACTTTGCCACACGATACCTTAGAATTATTAATCAATTGATTCTTGGAGAATGACCTATTTGGAAACAACGCGATTGTCATAATTATTTATCTATTTAAAAGTTAAAACTATTCAGTTCAATACTTCAAGAGACATAATTATTGCCAAAAAATAGTATGGAAATGTTTTAGACATTAACAAAACATTACTGTTCGGGCAGGATTCCTCGATATTGTTGTTAAAGATGATTAAATAAACAATTTTAAAAATGTTGTTTTTATTTTTACATAGTACACCTATTAAGTATTTTTATAACACATTTGCTCGTAAAAGGTCTCTTACTGCACCTATTTCAGTATCGTAATGTATCTTATTACGCACTAGTGCGTAATGGTAAAGTAAAACGCACTAGTGCGGTAATGGTAAAGTAAATCGCACGGTTTATCAAGATGCTCCGTCTAAAACGAACGGTACTTTTTTAAATCTTAGCAAAGAGTTTTTATGTCAGAAAAGCGGTCAACATTTTATTATTAAAATTAAATTTGGGAGATGAAATATAATAAATAAACATTTTATTCCTTAATTTAATTAATTTTGACAATTAATTACAACCATTTATCTGTAATAAAACCACAAAAGAATTAATTTACTTTATTAGTAATACTGGCTGTTTTATCTGCCTTTGCCATAAACAAAAGATGCTGGTGCGCGCGCATCGCTAATTTGTGAAAAAGTAAAAATTATTCCGCTTGCTTTTCCTTTTCGATGTAATGATTTTATTTATTTACTCACAAATGTGTTATAAAACGTCGTATGACATACGTGCGGTTTGATAATTACAGCCTCTGCTTTCTTATAGCACTCGCCTTACGGCTTGTGCTACCAATATCGCCTCTGCTGTAATGATCAACTTACCGCACTTATATCATAATGTACTATTATATTAGAGGCTTGCCACTACCAGCCAGCGCCGAACTACCAACGGGTTTAGAACCTAACGGCTCAGTTCGTGATGATGGGAAGAGATCAGACGACATGACGTTGGGTTAATGGAAGGGGAGGCGGGTGGGCCTTTGGTGTGTGGCGGTATTTGTGTCGACACCGTTGCGCTATCTTATATGCAAGCACAGCGGGCTGTGCTGTCGCATTTGCTGTGGTTGCTGGGACCCTCAAAAGGCGTAAAATATACAGCATTTATACCACTTCAACTGCATTTTTGACAGTGGTAACCAGTGATGACATCAGCTGGCATTTTAGTGGACCAGGCAAAAGCCAGCCGATGCCAATTGGGTATTACTGTAGGTTGATTTGCTGGCGTCTGTACCACGCGAAGAAAACTTGAAAAAACTGAGTCGATTTCATCGATTAGCGCACCTTATCTAATAAAAATAATTCAAACAGTTTTCTCTATGAAATTTCTCAATAAATTATCGATGTTTTACAAGAAAGAAAATGAAGAAAAGGAAAAATCTGGCAACACAAACAACGTGCACGCTTCGGTCTCGCTTTCCCGTATTTGCTCTGTTTGACGTCGTTCATTTAAAGCCAGCTAGTACAACTGTCACGCCTCGCTTCGCGGGCACGCCTTTCTGTTTGACATGGTCTCTGACGACTTCAATTTCGGCGCGATATCGCTTCATATTTCTATACAAGACGTAACAAAAACGCTCCGCTTCGCCTTCGGATCGCTATATATTCGGTACTGGCTTCATACAAAACGTCGGTTCGCTGCACCCAGTTTGACGTCTCCTTTCGGTTCGCATTCGCCTCGGAATCGGATCGGAATCGGATCGCCTCGCTTTCGCCTGCCTGTTTGACAAAGGCTTTAGGGAGGGTGTCAATCAAAGGTGTTGGTGATGTGTAATTACACCGCCAAAACGACCCTGCCCCGGGATGCCACATCCCCCGTTGTGGTGAAGGCTCTCACGCGCATGATGGCGTCCACCGTCGAGCGCCCCCTGCGGAAGCCAAACTCGCAGAGCCGAGGGTAGCAACACGGTAATAAATAGCATTTGACATTTACGAGCATGTAGTGTGAAAATTGTATTAAATACTAGAGAGCATTTTCGTTTATCGTTTGCTTCTTGTCTAGACCCTGTGCTGTGGTCACTAGTACCACTCGAAAACTTTTCAACCTCATCGGTTGACAGTTCGAGCAGCTGTGTGGCTATGTCGGTGACTGTTCTTTGACTTTCTCGTTCTGGATTTTATCGCGCGAAGAATTTCGAGCATAGCT
This sequence comes from Agrotis clavis, assembly GCA_954870645.1. Lineage (NCBI taxonomy): Eukaryota > Metazoa > Arthropoda > Insecta > Lepidoptera > Noctuidae > Agrotis > Agrotis clavis. The sequence goes on along the minus strand of OX940923.1, from coordinate 22,425,458 downwards.
CTATTCGTTGTTCATGTGATGGGCTCAACCACAGTCACTTGTAGGAATATGTACATTACCTTCATTCAAATAAAGATTATTTTTGATGAAGCTTGACGTTATATATAAGCTTGACGTTATATAAAAGCGTTTTTTTTTCGTGGTAATATCATCAAATGACTTCTCCTGCCCGTGGTGTGGCGGGAGGGACTGTCACACTAATACTGACTAAAATCCATGGTATTCGTTCAATAGCCCTTTACGTTCCAGGGTCACGGTTTCCCGATAAGTAGAGACCGGATTATATGTAACTTAAAATTGATTAAATATAATTGCATGCAAATATGCAACATAAATGCCTGAAATATGCAACATAACATAGTCATTAATTATGCAATAGGTATAAAATTGTTAAAAGTACTATACAATTTTACATTACATAATTTTAGCGACAGTTATTGTGACTTGCATTTATTTTCTTACGTTTACTTAAATTAAAATCAGAAAATGTTTTCTAATTATTAAAAAAAATATTGTGTACTTACTACAGCATTTTTTATCTTTTCGTCTTCTACAATTTGATATACATGCAATTTTTATTCTTGTAAACTTTACTAAAGTTTCGTCATATTGTCGGAGGAAGTATTTAACTGGTTTATTCCACTTTGTTCACCTGGGTGAACAAAGTGGACAACATTGGTGTCCTCAATTCACCTCGGAAAAATATCACCTGAGTGATATCACCCAGGTGAATTGCGGACACCAAAGTCCACTAAATCGCGTAAGTAAAGTCGCTTTTGTTCACCCAGATATTTTTCCGAGGTGAACAAAGTGGACAACTTTGGTGTCCACAATTCACCTGGGTGATATCACTCAGGTGATATTTTTCCGATGTGAATTGAGGACACCAAGTGCTCCACTTTGTTCACCCAGGTGAACAAAGTGGAATAAACCATTTAACTAACTGAGTAACTGGCTTATTTTAGCTTCTTTGTTAGTAAGTTAATATTAAAGAAATCATGCCTAAATAATGCTAATTCAGCTGATTTTAGGTTCAATTATGCAATTATTGAAAAACTAGCCAGCCATAATATGCGATTTCATATGCAAATATGCATTTACATGTAATCCGGTCTCTACTGATAAGACAGTTCTGCGACCCCGGGACTGAGATAAGCTTGAAGTAGGACTAGGTTGGCCTTCACACTATAAAACTGGGCCTTCGTCTATCTAAAAGGCCAGCTCTCAGAAATTACGTTATCAATTAATTGATTTAACCTTCTACTTGCTGCTTACGAAGCAATCACTCAGTTAACCTTCAAGCGGGCGCGCGGTCTTTTGTAACGGGAGCGGGCGCGCGTAACCGAAAAGACCTATGCGATGTACAAGAGAAATAAACCACTAATTGTCCAATAATTATTTATTTTTATGTACGTAGATGTGTTGTGCTTATTTTCAAAATATAATTTGTCAAAAAGAGTCATTATAATTATGAAAAATAAATTATTTTAAATCACTCAAACATTTTTTTGGTCTAAACAAAAATTAGGAATACAAAACCCTTTTACAGGTTTTTATACTTGTTTGAGGTATCAGACTAGTTTATAATTAATCTAAACAAGCGATAAAAATTACAAATTAATAATAAAAAATAATTTAGTTTGGTTTATTTTTCATCAGAAAGTTATTGTTACATTTTTGCCACTTCTTTACTTTATCACTCCCTGTAAAACAGCTATTTATTTCTGAAAGTGGCCCATTATTGCCATCTGAGTCCAAGCAGTTTGATTCCTCACCAGGCTGAGTTCCTCTGAAACGATGTGGTCGGAAGTTTCAGAGCCTTGGTCGCAGAGGTCTAATTCACTCTCTTCTTCATCTTATAGTAGTCCCTCGAATACAGCACTTTGTGATAACCATCCACGACTCATTTTTATAAAAAACAACAAAATTCCAAGCATAATTCGATAAGATTGAGAAGAACCACTACGACCACGTCACAAGCGCATGACGACAGGCGCGTGTAGTCTTTTCGACGACTGCGCCGGGGCTAAAACAATTATTGCGATCTGTGGAGTGGAGAGATCACCCTGAGTGACGGTATATTCTTTATTTTACTCCCAATTACATAGCGACAGGCTACTAGAAATGAGAAATACATGTGATGAGTAATAATGATAATATGAACGAAAACGTATTCAGCGCGGTCGATTCGACTACGCGCGCCCGCTTGAAGGTTAAATTCGGTCAAAAAGACACTAACTGTAATATTTGCCAAAAGCGTCATCATCCACTGTTGCACGTTAATCAAGATCGAGACCCTGAGCACGGCCAGCTCCTGTTAGTGCTAGTGTTTCGACTAGTGCTAATCAGATAGTTTCTTACTAGTAAACCTAGGATACCCAGACAAGTTTTAACAACCACTGCGCGTACAAATAGCTACATAAACATGTTAGACAGCTCATAACTCGGAAACGTGACGTTCTACGAGGTTTGGCTTCTTACATTTTATGTTTGTATTGATATGATCTATCGATTTATGAATGTCTCAGACGTCACTGCCAAAAAATGAAAAACCTGGTACACTCCCCATACAAAAATGTTCAAATTCCTTTATGTTGAGTCTCAATCCAAGTAATATTCCTGTGTTTTTGATGCATGCTTCTGCTTGGATATTTAAGACAAATTAAGCAAATTGGGTTTTTATTGGTTACAGACCAAGTGATCGGGATCAAGGTACTCGTAACAACCGAAATAGGTAGGATTCATTTCCAGCGTTGGTAGAAATAGCTACAAAACTTATCTAAAAGCAAATTACACACATCATTAGAGCCGTTTTCGAGAAATGTGGAACAAATGAACTCTACATAAATATACGCAGTTTCACCGACAGCGTTTTTAGAGGTTCTTCGCGTGAAATCACTGTGTAAAATCTATACTAATATTATAAAGCTGAAGAGTTTGTTTGTTTGTTTGTTTGAACGCGCTAATCTCAGGAACGACTGGTTGGAATTGAAAAAATCTTTTTGTGTTGGATAGTCCATTTATTGAGGAAGGCTATAAGCTATATAACATCACGCTATCAACAAAAGGAGCGGAGCAGCAATGAGAAATGTTTCAAAATCGGGAAAATGTATTCCTTTTCGAGAGCTTTCTTTGCGTGCGCTGCGTAAACGGTTAAAGATACGCAAAAATTATGCGATGATTCCCGATTTCCACCCCCAGCGGGGGACAGTGATACGATTTTTTTAAAATATTTACGTTGTCCCCCACGGGTGGACAGCGCTACAATTTAAAAAATGAGAATTCTCAGTGTCCACCGCGGGTGGACGGAGATACTTTTTTTTATTTATTCCCTTTTAATTGTTTTTGTAAACTTTGAGTGAAGACTCGTTACAGATTAAAGACTTTAGAAGGAAGATGATGAGATTATTAAAATAATAATAAAAACAAATTATGTATTATAAAATCAACGTTTATTTTTAAAAAAATCTTCTAATTAACACCATAATTAAAAATTCAAAAGTAGGTTTATTTATTGTAATAATTTTGTTTTAAAATTTTCTTTTGAAATTGACTAGGATATGACATTTATTTCTAATTACATTTTTTTTTAACCTATGTTGTCCCACTGCTGGGCAAAGGTTTCCCCCATAACCTTCCAATCTGTTCTGTGAGCGGCTTTCTCCGGCCAATCCGTCATGAAGGTGTCTAGGTCGTCACGCCAGCGTTTCCTAGGCCTCCCTCGGCAACGACGCCCGTCCGGCACCCACTGTGTAACGACCTTAGCCCATCGATCCTGATGCATTCTGTAGACATGGCCCGCCCAGTCCCACTTCAACCTGGCAGTCTTATTGCCCACATCAACGATCCCGGTTTTGGAGCGTATTACGGTATTTCGAATACGATCGTTCAGCTTGATACCCAATACGCTACGCTCCTACGCTCTTTGGCAAACCTTGAGTTTGGACTTTTGCGACTCAGTCAGGGACCAAGTTTGAGCACCGTAGGTAAGAATGGGAAGAATGCACATGTCGATGAGTTTGCGCTTCAGGGATAGAGGTAGATCACCCTTCATAAGCGTCTTCATGGACCAGTAGCTCTTCCAGGCGTTATCGACCCGGCGGTCGATTTCTCGGTCTTGCCTGTTAATTACATATATACACCTGAAAAGTATTTAATCATTTAAAATGTTCATACAAGGTAGAGTAACATCATACCAATTTTTCTAATCCAATTTTACAGGCTCGCTTTATTAAAAGTTTTCATCAAACAAACTTCTAATAAAACGAGCCCAGAAGAATGCTAACTAAAACTATACTAGTACACACGGCTAGTTAGTTTGTTTGTTTGTGTAGTAGTTAGTTTGTTTGGTTACACATCAACCTATACAATACCAGTTTGTCTTGATCTCGCTTTGTGAAATCTTTCCGCACACTCAACGGTCAGCTTACATTGGTTTTGCATAGTTTGATGTGTTATGTAGCCAAACAAACTAAGATAAGTGTGTACAAACTAAGATATGGTTTTAAAAATAATAATAGTAAAAAATAAATACAATTTGACAATGGCACACAATCGACTTAACTTAACTTAAACTTACTTTCTAAACAATACAATAGTATAGTCACAAATAATGAGCAGCCTGACATTGTTCATTTTTTTTTGCTGATTATTACAGTTTTGAAAATCATTTTCATCAGTTTTTTTTCAGTCAAAGTATTAAAAATAGTTAAAAGGGCCCGCTACCGGGAATAAATAAAAAAAAGTATCTCCGTCCACCCGCGGTGGACACTGAGAATTCTCATTTTTTAAATTGTAGCGCTGTCCACCCGTGGGGGACAACGTAAATATTTTTAAAAAATCGTATCACTGTCCCCCGCTGGGGGACAGCGCAACTTTTTCTAAAAAAAAATCCCAATGTCCACCCCGGGGTGGACATTGGGAATTTTTTTTAGAAAACGTTGCGCTGTCCCCCAGCGGGGGACAAGCTGGGGGTGGACATCGGGAATCATCGAAAATTATGTACTATGGAATTATTCCTCATAAAAAGTTCTAAAATAAAGTCCGCGAGAGCATATAATTATCTATCTTTTAAGATTAACTCACTATAACCTTTTTTATGGAAATCAAATTTGTTTTAAAGTAATGCATTATTTGCGAAGGTATTTTCATTAATCCTTATCAAAATAAATACGTTAATCATCACAAGCATTTAATTTTGAACAAAATTGCCCTTGACATCGTTTGATTTCAATGAATATCTTAGGAGATATCATAGTTTCAAAATAATGTCACAACAAAATTATTACTGCCTGGGCAATACTGAGCATATCACAATTATTGCGCGTGAGGGAAAGTGCACCCTCTACCTCTCACCCGAGCCACCGCTGAAGGCGCCTCATCTCAGCCTATAATGTTCCCACTGCTGGGACACAGGCCTCCTCTCTGTGAGAGGGAGCGGGCCACAATCCACCACGCGGGCCCAGTGCGGATTGGTGGATGTCACATGTCGTCGAATTTGATGGTTCTAAGACATGCCGGTTTCCTCACGATGTTTTCCTTCACCGTTTTGAGAGCAGTGGTGATGAAATAAATTACACAAAGTAATGTGCCAGGCTGGGTTCGAACCTACGACCTACAACTCGTAAGTCGAGGCCGATACCACTGGGCCACCACTGCTCTTAGGCGCCTAGGGCGTCGGAAATAGTGGGTCATATTCCAGCCGCTTACGGACGGGGAGTAATGGGTAGCTTGCCGTCCGACGGTATGTATTTATAAAGAAGCACTGGCCAATCCCCGCTGCATAGACAAGTCGAGGCGCGGCGGGAAGAGCTCCGGTGCCATCTCAGGGGCCGGTATGAATCCTGTATCGAATGGGGAAGGAAGAAATGCCTGGGTGTCACCACTGCGAGGATCGCCCGGAGGACACGGTAGAACATACGGTGCAGGACTGCCCCGCTTGGGCAGAGCACCACCGTGTCCTCACAGTGGCGATAGGCACTGGTCGAGGCCATGCTGCGGGGCGAGACGGAATGGGAAGCGGTCGCCTGCTTCTGCGAAGCAGTAATGCTAGCAAAGGAGGAGGCGGAACGCGTGAGGGAGAGGACAGCGTCCACCTCACGACGCAGCCGCCGCGGGAGACGCCCACGGCAACGGGCGTCGCAAGACGATCTCCGGCCACCGTAGGGGCGGGCATGCGGGCGGCGAGTAATGGGTGACTCGCCGTCAGATCATGGGCCATGCCCGGGTCGACGGCGCATTGTGTTCCACGCGCGCCACAAAGAGCTGTCAGCAATCTGACGGGGCTCCCCTAAGAGGGCCAGAGCCTGCCGGGGTCGCGGGACTGTCTCACTCGATAACCGTGACCCTGGTACATAAAGGGCTATTGAAGGAACACCGTGGATTTTAGTCAGTACAAGTCTGGCAGTCCCTCCTGTCCCGCCCTGGGTGAGAAGACTAATTTGACGATTTTATGACGCTATAAAAAAGTATAAAGAAAATGATTTGTATCGGTATCCTCCCACAGCGCTTCGCACTATAAAATACATTGTTAAGTTCCGACATCCACGCGAACGAAGTCGCGGGCACAGCTAGTGTATTTATAAGACCATTTTATTTTTTTTCGTGTAATAAGAAAACTAGCTCATATGAAGGCACTAGTATAAATAAAAAATTGTGAAATATGAATTTAAAAATAAAATTAAAATGTCCGTTTCCCAATAACGGTGGTATGTCCGTGATTGACTTTTAAGCGCATTTACCTCTTTAAATACGTTGCGATGGAAATTTGGTACTTAAATTGAACATGATTATGTTGGTCTATGCTTAAAGCAACCATATTGATTACTTCCTTTACTTCTGTCATCATGCAGACATCAGGACGATTGTGATAAGGAATGTCCACGCCAAAAGTGCAATTTCGGTGTGTTTTGTTGAAACCGATCTATAACTTAAACAAGTACATTCTAACGAATTATCTCCTTACGCACACGGAGGCCCAGTCTTGCTCTTGCGTTTTCGCAGTAGTGACCTGGCCGATCCTGCCGAGGTTTCGCGCCAATATGTAAATACTTTTTAAATCTAAGAGGGAATACGAAATTTTGCAATCTCGGTGGGTTACTGTACGAATAAATGTTATTTTTTTACGGTATGGTACTTACCTTACCCTTAGCGACCATACATTTTAAATGACTGCAGCACAAATAGTTTTGTTTTTTTTTTTCTTCATGTTTCTAATTTCGGTAGTGCAATAACGGTGGTTTTGGTGGTAAGTTTATTGCCACCGATATTCCATCAATACTTAAATGGCTGTGGGTTCTAGTGACTTCGGCAAGATATTTACACCTGAGAGGCAACACAATTAATTGGACAAACTTTGGAGGGTAGCATTGTAAGTAGGTACATATTTTACCTAAACAATTTTAACTGGCTTTAAAAAAGAAACTAATGAATGTAATATTGTTGAAATTTTTATCTGGGCCTGCATTTGACCTATACAGGGTGATTTTTTAGTCACCATCCAAATTTTAATATATTAATCTTTGGCGAAAATCATTGAATACGTGTTTTTTCTTTTTGTATCATCAATACAAAAATATCGAGATATCACGTCTCAATGTTATCTATAAAAAGTTGATGAATCTGGACACCGCGCTGTGATGTGTCGCTCAGGTGTAGCGGGGCGGGGCGGGGGGTCAGCGGGGTGCGCTCTGCCCGTTTCATGCGTCGGCAAGTGTATATTATTAACGTTTAGCTTAGTGACCACACGGAGCGGATGAGAAAATGATTTAATATGACAATTTGACGTATTGATTTTTTTTCAAAAATGGGTTTAGTGATTGATACCTAATGCATAGAAAAATTTTGGACGGTGGTAAAAAAGTCATCCTGTATAATATATGGATAAACTCTTTATACTATACTTACTCAATTTTGTCTTGTTAAAGAATGGGAAAGCGAAAGGAAAAACAATCGAGAGAAGAAACTTTAGAAAAAAAAAAACAGGCTGAAAGACTAAGAAAAAAAAGAATAAAAGATGATCCAGTATTTGGCGTTGAAGGCACAAATTAAGACCTATGTTAAAAATGACTCTGTTAGTGATTTTAATATCTTATGATTTTTGTTTTGTTTACTTCAGTTTTTTGAGATTTTATTCTTTTTTGATTGTTTACGAATTGAAGATGTTTTATAAAAAAAAAAAAAAATTATGTGCTCAAGTGTTAGTTAAACGAAGATCTCATCATAACTTCATTTTATTTAGTACTACCCTCAACATCTCACATTTAGCAGAACTAGCCTTTGTACTATTAAGTTTAAGTATGTCCTTATATTTTATTTTTTGTGTACATAAATGATTAAATAAATAGATAAAGTTAATTTTGTAAAAGTGCGAAATGTGGTCTATGATCCGTGTCAAAAGATGCAGTATCAAATACAGACGAATAAACGTATTTTAGACCTGCTATGGGGCCTGTGCAGCCGCTATTTATAAGGTTGCCAACGACTAAGTGGTTTTTTGTTTAATAACTGTCATGGTACAGACGCCAGCACATCAAGCTACCACAATCTGTCAGATTTCTTTAATAGAATTTCAACCTTATCACAAGAGTAGAAAGTTAATGTTTGATTGGTAAAATCTGACAGATTCGGGTAGGTTGACCTGCTGGCGTCTGTACAATATAAAAATTCCATTTTGGTGCGATGTTGCAATTTCGGTGTACAGTTTTCAATTTCAAATCAAATCAAATCAAATCAAATCATTTATTTCTTTGCAAACATGGGTTAGTACATAGGTGTTATTTCTTTATAATTAAGTACTCCACATTTTACCGACATGGGTATGCAAAGTGTACAATATGTTCATTGCTGTATTAAAATTACTTAGGAATAATTTATTTAGGAAATTACATGTCAGCCTCATAAGAATCACAGAAAAGTCAAAAAAATAAATTAGAATATTACAAGCATGTCAAACCTTAATACTATAATCAATTCAATCAAAGTAATATTATGTATGTCCATCAGTAAGTGAATCATCATTTAGAAAATCGTCAATCGTGTAGTAGCATTTTGTTAGTAAAATTTCCTTAAGTGCCCTTTTAAATTGTACTACAGTCATATTTTTAATATCATTCGGTACTTTATTATAAATTCGAGGGGCAATACCAAAAATACTTTTTCGCATTAATGCAGTTTTACATTTAGCTTGGCATAATTTATTTATGTACTGTGTTCTTATTGGATTTATTCTGACCTCTGACATTTTTAGGAATAATTGAGAGTTACATTTCACAAACAAGGCCGTTTCCAGTATGTATAAAGAAGGTAAAGTTAGAATTTTTAGGGACTTGAAATGGGGAACACAGCTATCAGTTATCTTCAGACCGCACATTGACCTGATGCATCTCTTTTGCAACCTAAATACTAGTTCTCTATCAGTAGACTGACCCCAGAAAATAATTCCATATCGCAACACGGAGGCAACTAGTCCGTGATAGGCAACTAAAAGAGCTTGATTGTTCACTTTCTTTGAGAGTTGATAGAGAGCGTAAGCGGATTTGCTCAGTTTTTTACATAGTTCTTCTACGTGAGGCTTCCATGTAAGTTGATGATCAATAGTAATGCCCAAAAACTTAGCCCTATCCACCTCTTCAATATTACAACCCTTGTAGAGAATATTAATTTGAGGATTTTCACACCGTTGATAAAAATGCATGACTTTTGTTTTATTGAGGTTTATAACAAGACTATTATTATTAAGCCAATTAATTATGTCAGTTAAACAAGTGTTGATGTCATTCTCATAAGTATTTGGATCAGTGCATTTTATAATGGCTGTACTGTCATCTGCAAAGAGAACCATTTTGTTGGTGGTTGCTTCCGGGAGATCGTTAATAAATATTAAAAAAAGTGGCGGACCCAGTACGCTACCTTGTGGGACGCCATATTTTACGTGTCTAGGCTTTGACATATAATTATACTCTTTCTAGTTTAGTTTTTGGACATATCTTACGGATTTCTGTGCATTGCTGTCTATTACTGAGGTATGATTCAATTAACTTTAAGACGTTCCCCCTTATACCATAGCTATGTAATTTGTGTAACAGAATGGTATGGTCCACATGGTCAAAAGCCTTGGTCATGTCAGTGTAAATTGCGCAGACTGGATTTCTTTTATCTACAGATGACATAACGGTAGTCAACAAGTCAAATATTGCCATATTTATCGTAGTGTTTTTTCGGAAACCCTTTTGTTCTATGCAAAATAATTTATTCTTTTCGAAAAATGCGTATAAACAGTTATATATGCCATTTCGGTGGCTGTCTTATTTGTTCTTTCTTTTTTTTCTTCAACTACAGTTGTTTATTTCCTTCTAAAACATCTAGAATACTAATGTGTTCTAGAATAAAACAAGTATATTTTTTCATCCGAAAACCTACAAATAAAAAAATCCACCGAAATTAGTAAAAAATTGAGCCTGTGTGAAATGTCCCATACGTTTAGGGATAATTGAAAGTATTGAGCAAGTTATCAGCGTGCCCCAAGCACTTTTCCCCAAGTCCCTCCCGCTCTGCCCTGGGTGGGAGGACTCATTAGATGATTTTACCACGCTACGCAACTGAACACCGTTCCACCGCTGCATCTCTGCTTTACTTTAATAAGTGTTTATTTTAATTCTGAATACCTATCCTTTTTTATTTTATTTCCCATGAACAATTTTCATTGGCTACATCGTTCCCACACAATGAACTACCATCTCAAAAATAAATGATTTTTTTCTGAGTTGGTCCCATTTGTCACCAAATCACCATGTGATAGGATTCCAGGGTAATCCAGGACAACCGTCATTTTCGTCGATTCAAAAATTACTTTTTTTTTGCAAGGGTGTTAGGTAGTCACTTGGCTATCAGGTTAGAATCTGATGTTAATGATTTTGGAGAAATCGAAGGAAATCAAAAAGTACAGAAAAACTGAGTATCGCTTGTCTATACCTATGTAGGTATATTCTTTACGCAATCAAACAAAATAACAACACAAGCTTGTATAAAAAGGGTTCCTAAAACTTAATCTTTTTTGACATAAAAAAGATCAAGTATTAAACAAAGTGTTTGTATGCAAGCAGAACCGGGCTGTTTCAACTAGTATGTTTTGTCCAATTAAAAAAGAAAGCTTTATTAATTCATAAAGCAATAACGACATGAACCGATCAACTCGCTAATTAAGTGATAAGGTTTTGTTACGCACATTCAGTTGACATTATTTTTAAAATAGACCGACGGCGACGTTTCAATCAAATAATGCTCGAAATAAAATCTATCCTTGTTTTCCTTAGTTGTGTAACCTTCATAGATTGTGTGAAGGAACCAATGATAGTTGGTGGAGACTATGCGGAAATTGAAGATTTTCCCCATTCCACGTTTTCGTATATTAAATGCATCAACGATGCCAGTCATGAAAGTATCAACTGGATCTGTGGCGGGTCTATTGTAAATCAGAGAGTTGTTTTGACAGCCGGGCATTGCTTATTTGGATGTAATAGACAGAGCAACGTCACCGTTTCCGTCGGACACAAGCATTTAAAGAGAGGTGTTATTTCTACTGTTAGTTATTACTTCGTACATCCTAAATATAATAAGGAACAAACGGCTAATGATATTGCGCTAATGAGAGTCAGAACAGATATAAAATTTGGCACGAACGTTAAACGGGTAGCTTTAATGAAAAATCCACCTTACTATGAGAGAGCGCAGGTAGCTGGTTGGGGAATGACTAATGTAAGTACATTTTGCTTTCTTTCTTAAAAATAAACACCAAGAATTTGGGTGCGTTTATAAACATAGAAATTAGAAACTCAAATACACAAACAACCAGACCGGAACAAATACTTGTAGATCATACGATTCCGTGTGGGAATTGAACCTGCGACATGCTGCACAGCAGTCGATCGCTCAGCCACTGTAACGTAAGGCTGCGGTTCCACTGCGAAGGAGTGCAGCAGAATTGAGCTGTGAAAAGAGGTAGGTGTTTCCACTAAAGCGGATCGGCGTGGAGTGGAGTGGAGCTGGGTAGAGCGGAGCTGCTTTGCCTTATCCTATTGCTGGAGAACAGACGTGGATGACTTGAAAGCCATTTGATTGGTGAATCGCGGCACAGCTCGTCTCCGCTCTGCTCCGCTCCGACTCAGTGGAACTACAGCCTAACAGTGCCGTCAATTTATTTTATCTATATATTTTTTTATATTTACCGACCGAAATTTCGGTTTCAGTTTCGGTTTCGGCCAAAAAATCTAGTAGTGTCCGACCGAAACTGGGTTTTCAACTGAAACCGAATTCGCATTCGGTTAGGCACTGGAAGCGATTGTGCAGTTCGAGACATGGTTGCCATAGCTCAACTACAGGTCGCTTTTACATAACGGACAGAAAGACAAAAATGCAGTTCTTAGTCGACATCGGTAGCGACATCTGCGTTTTTCCTCGCTCCGCCCTGAAACAAAGGCGACTACGTACTACCGAGCTCTTTTTTTTTTTGGGACAAACCCACTGATTTCCCACCAGAAACGTTATGAAGTCTTTTTGTGGCTATCGGACAAAAAACCTGCAATTTTGGTGTTTATCTTTTAAAAACATTTTATGAATAACTAGCAGACCCGTTCGAACTCCGTTTCGCCACCAGATGTTTTTCTTTGCTATAAACCTCACGGAGCCCGAGACCTTTCCAACGAATGCAAAACCGTGGAAATCGGTTCATGTGTTCTGGAGTTATAGCGTCAAGAAGGAAAACCCGACACTTATTTTTACCCGACTGCGCCAGGAGGGTTATGTTTTTCGAGTGTATGTATGTATGTATGTATGTTTCTGTGTGTTGCTCTGCAGCCTAAACGGCTTGATGGATTTTAACTTGAGAGGCGTCGTTAGATTCGTCTTAAACGTGAGAGTGTCACTGGGTACATAAAACTGGCCAAGTGCGAGTCGAACTCGAGTGCAAAGGGTTCCGAACTAAAAATATTTTTTTAAAATCTCTCACATTCTATCAAGTGGGGTATCAAATTAAAGGATTTTAAAAATGGTTTACCAAAATATATATAACTTATGTGTTTCAATTTAATTTGGACTGATAAATGCTAACAAAAACTAAAAATAGTAAAATAAAATAAATATTAAAAAAAAAAACAAAAAACCCGACTGCGTAAAATACTAAAAAGAAAGAAACAAGCCCAGTAGTTTATAATTCACTCATTCACTCTCACAGTCGGGGCCCCTGGGGAAGATTTGATTGGTATAATTGGAATGGGCCCCGACTGTGAGTGTGAATGAGTGAATTCTAAACTACTGGGCTTGTTTCTTTCTTTTTAGTATTTTACGCAGTCGGGTTTTTTGTTTTTTTTTTAATATTTATTTTTTATATAGTAGATTTGGTGTTGTAATTTAAATCCTTATTAGAATGTTTTCAAACTTATACAAATATAAATTCCATATTCTTTGTAGTTTTTTTAACAAACATTTATTTATCAATTAATGTTTATCCATGCATCAGTGAAAAAATTATACTTAAATTATACACAAAACATCGTATAATCATGATGGTGATGAATTGATGATAAAAGAGATGAAAAATAGGTTTTTAAATTCAAATCAGTAAATGTTTTATTATTATTTATTAGCATTTTTTTATTTATTAATTACTACTACTGATGTCGCTTTTACGCGGTGCTAGTGTCCGTCATTTATATCAAAATGCATCAAAAATTTGTACTGGTACACACCACCAGATGGTGAAGGGCGACCCGCTTTGTATACGCATGTTAATAAAACGCTCGTGTGCTTGGGGCTTAATAGATAATTGGGTATTGTCATTTTGGCACGGTATGCCAATGCTAATGAATTTTCTACAAATTACTAGTTTTTTTTGTTAACTGGGGACATCAAAATCTGTGTCAAATTGTTACAAAATATATTTAAATCTCTGAATGGAAACAAATATGTATTTGTAAAATATTTGTCTGCATCAATAGGTATTTATATCTTTTTTATTCGTAAATGTATTGACATCCTTGTGATAAAATATTTCTACTAGAGTAATAAATACATACATTTTGCGTAAAGGGAACACTGTAAGAAATATTGAAGTTGAAGAAATGAAATACATAAAACTTAGGTTTCCGCGATAGTGGCGCCAGTTGCGGTGAAGTCGTCAAACTTTCACCGCTCATCGAACGACGATTTTGCATAATATGGGAGCCTTAACGCAGTATTTTTTTACGTGACCGAACTGCTGACAACAGACAACGTACTACATCGACATCATCAAAAAACCGACAAGTCGCGAAGTCAATAAAAAGCTTCTGTTTGGTATTATAGTCCAAGAGCTACTGAACCCTGCGACTAACGGTCTTCCTGTAAGGTTAGAAATTTGTACACGTAATATTTATAGCATGCTAAGAGCAATAGTGACGACCTGGCAGGCGTTAGCCGTGCACATCATTAGACAATTTAATTTTCAAAGTGTAAAAAAAATTGAAAAAAAAAAACTTGTTCCTGTAAGCTTAAAAATTTAACAGGATGTAGTTTATTTATTGTAAATCTTGGAAAAAAAATGACAGGCGATTACAAGGTGCACAAGTATGTGACAGGCGAATTGAAAAGTGCAAAGTTGATGAGGAAAAATAAACTTTTCCCTGTAAGATCGAAATTATCTCGCGTTTAGCTGAACTGATTTTGATGCCGTTTTCAGAAAAGTGTGCGTTACATTCCGAGAAAGGTTTTAATATACAGGGTGAATTTCTCAACTGGGCGTGGATGGCTATCTCCGAAACAATGAGGAATATCGAAAAAAGTTGAAAGGAATCTCGAGGCCGATTTTGACGAAAATAAAACTGCATCGTTGGATTTTAGAAAAATCAATAATCCTGGCCAGGAATCGAACCCGCTGATTTTGGAAAAAAATCACAGCCTGTATTATTACACCATTCGATAGTGTTGCTAATAAGGATCAAATTCTGGGAAGTAATCATAGACGGCAAACTTTAGGAAAACGTATAATTGCAAAAAGAAACTGATGAATGTTGAAGACGATAACTGTATTCGGAACATAAGTTAACCGTTTCTTCTTTGAAATAACGCTTATTTTTGTTCAACTCAATAATTTCGCATTGCTGAATACACTGGGATTGTTGAGACATCAAATCTACTGAATTATTGAAAACAATTATATGTCGTGAATAGCAATATCGTTTTTTAATAAAAGTTGCTCAATTGATTAGTGTAGTAGTGGGGCAAACGCTGTGACGTTATTTTGTAATGGCGGCACGTGGACGGAGTCGTTTTGGGAAGTGGGGATTGTCGAACGGTCACTTCGCTTCGAGACGCGGACCAAGTCACTTCTCCAAAACGAAACTGTCGGTTTGCCTAACTAAATTATTATCAAATAATATTGTGAATTAAGTGATTAAGTGATTGTGAATAAAAGTGAAGTTATATTATCGTGTCATGTTATTCGTGCTATACTGCAACGATACCTACGAAATGGACCCTTCACCACCGAACCGAGATGATGACGTCCCTATTGCTCCGCCATCGCTGACGTCGTCATCAGAAGTCGGATCTGAATCTCACTGGCGCACAGTGTTCGAGATCCAGCAGCGGAATATGATGCAGTTGATCGAGGCTATCAGAACACCAGCCTCATCATCCAAAATCGCTCTGCCAGAAATCAATCCAGAGCACCCAGATTCTGATCCACGTGCCTGGTGCGCGACGGTTGACATCTGCCTGGATGAGCGTCCTCTGGAGGGAGCATCACTTATAATAGCTCTCAGTAAGGCACTGAAGGGAGGCGCCTCATCATGGCTATCACAAATATCTCACGTGGGTATGACGTGGCAACATTTTCGTGAGCTGTTTCTCGCACGGTACGATTCGTCAGAAACACTCGCTGCGGCGTTTATCGGTGTGAATAATGGAAAACCAAAGGATGGTGAATGTCTGGCAGCGTATGCAAGTCGCTTAATGACGGCGCTGTTGACAAGGTGGAAGAATTTGAGCCAAGAAGAAATTGCTACGTCGTACGTGCTGGCTCATGTCGCTCAGTTCGATTCAAGGTTATATCGCCTTGCATTTACCAGTGAAGTTAAGACCCGGAACAAATTACTGCAGGAAGTGAAGGCAAACGCGAGTTTGAAGCGAAAGTATGACCGAAACGCCGGATCTGCCGGACACGCAGATGGAGTTGAGGTGAAACGTTTCAAATCTCAGAACGCCCCTTCCTACAAATGCCATAACTGTGGTAAACCAGGGCATAAAGCAGTTGACTGCCGTTCGAAGTCTACAAAACCAGTGTCTTCCAGTACCAATAAAGGACAACTGACTTCGACTGCCTCATCTGGAACCAGCAAACAAGTAATTTGTTTTCGTTGTGGTACAAGCGGGCATATCGCACCTAATTGTCAACGTGGCAATACAAGCGCGGACGCTGCATCCTCTGCGGGCAATGCGGGCCATAGCGGAAGCGGCGCCGTATCCGAACGGCGCGTCGACAACTGCCAACTGGCAGGTGTTTGTGGGCAGTTGCAGCAATCTGGTGAGTCGTACTATTTTTATTTTGATTCCGGTGCCGAATGCTCTCTTGTCAAGCAATCTGTCAGTCGTAATTTCATTGGGGAACGTACTTTCGCGATGGTACGTATACAGGGTATAGGTTGCGCCAGCGTAATGTGTACTGAACAATTTCTTTGCGATGTACTAATAGACGGTAATCATCTGCGAATTTTATTTCATGTTTTACCCGATAATTGTTTAAAATACGATGTAATGATTGGCCGAGAAATTTTAAAGCTGGGTTTTACAATTATCATGTCTGATTTGTCTCTTAAAATATCAAAAGTAAAGTCCATTGTAGCCTGTAGTTACGAGTCCGTACGTGTGTATAATCCTAATGATATTGACACAGATATTGAAAACAAGGAAGCGTTGTTGACTTTGCTTAAGGAATTCTCTCATACTTTTATTGATAGTTTACCCCGCACGCGTGTTACTTCTGGCGAACTTAAAATAAGGCTTCAGGACCCGAACCGCATTGTTTATCGTAGGCCGTACAGGCTTAGTCCAGACGAAAGGCAGATAGTGCGTTCTAAAGTTAAGGAACTAATGGAAGCTAACATCATTCGGCCTAGTCAGTCCCCATTTGCAAGCCCTATTTTACTTGTTAAGAAGCGTGACGGATCTGACCGTATGGTGGTTGACTACCGCGAGTTAAATTCCAACACCATCCCTGATAGGCTTCCTCTGCCCCTTATAGCAGATCAATTGGCTAGGTTGTCCGGCGCCTGCTTTTATACGTGTTTGGACTGCGCTAGTGGCTTTAATCAGATACCTATCCGAGACCCTGATAGTATCGAACGTACAGCGTTCATTACACCTGATGGGCAGTTCGAATATCTTGCAATGCCTTTTGGACTACGAAACGCACCTAGTGTATTCCAAAGAGCAGTCTCGAATGCCTTGGGAGACCTAATCTTCTCGTATGTGGTGTTATACCTAGATGACATTTTGATACCATCGGTGTCTGAGAGTCAGGGTCTCCTTAGGTTGCGTGAGGTGTTAGAAGCCCTCACTAAAGCCGGATTTTCTTTGAACATTTCAAAGTGTTCTTTCCTTAAACGTCATGTGGAGTTTTTAGGTTATGATATCACTGCAGGAGAACTAAGACCGAACCCTAGAAAGATAGAGGCTTTGACCAAATTACCTCCTCCTGAGAATATCCACCACCTCCGACAATTCATTGGCCTTGCCTCATACTTTCGCAAGTTTATTAAAAACTTTTCTCAAATTATGACTCCTCTATTTTTGTTAACTACCACAAAGCAATTCTCTTGGAAACCGGAACACGAGCAGATAAGACAGCAGATAATTTCAGTTTTGACGACAAAACCAGTGTTGGCTATTTTTGATCCTGACCTTCCGTCTGAACTACACACCGACGCTAGTGCCGATGGCTATGGTGCTATTTTATTCCAAAAAATGGAATGTGAGCTTTTTGTAGTCGAGTACTTTAGCAAGCGAACCACGAAAGCAGAGTCTAAGTACCACTCTTATGAGTTAGAGACTCTAGCTGTGGTAAACGCTGTAAAGCACTTCAGACATTGTCAAGTTTGTTCTTATGTACCATACTCTTCGAATAGATTCGGCTAGTGCAATTAAAGCCCTTAAATCTAGTGCGTCTTTATTTGGAGCTCCGGCTCGAGTTACTGCAGATCAGGGTCGATGCCTTGCAAGTAAAGAATTTAAGGATTTTTGTGAAAGTCATAGTGTTTCTTTACATTTGATAGCTACGGGTTCAAGTCGCGCGAATGGCCAAGTTGAAAGAACAATGAGTACTTTAAAAAGTATGCTCATGGCTGTAGAAACGTCTGATAGGTCTTGGCAGCAAGCGCTAGAAGACGTGCAACTAGCTTTAAATTCCTCAGTCCATCGTGTAACAAGGGCTACTCCACTTGAGCTTCTGATAGGACGTGTGGCTAGACCATTAAATCTTTTAACCTTGGATGATGTTGAACCAGAAATAGACATTGACAAGACGAGAGAGCAAGCGGCAACGAACATAGAGAAGAGTGCTATTTACGAAAAATCTAGATTTGATAAAAACAAAGCTAAAGTAATTAAATTTGAAGTTGGTGATTTAGTTTTAATTCAGAACGAAGAAAGAAATCAAACGAAGTTGGACCCAAAATATAAGGGACCATTTAAAATTGTAGAATTACTGGATGGTGATCGTTACTTACTGAAATCTTTGACTGGTAATAGAACTTATAAGTACGCCCACGATCGCGTCCGAAAGATTCCTCCAAGTAATCTACCTGATGGGTTAGATTTGGTTAATGTAGAAGATGGTGAGGAGGGTGCCTCCACCAGCAAATAGAACACATACCATAGTTTTTGGTCGCGGTGCACGCACTAGTCTGTAGTCGTAACTGCAACTCGCTGTGGAGTTGTTCAGAGCGCGATGGGCAGCTAGTGGTGTACCATAGTTTTCTGGTCGCGGTGCACGCACTGGTCTGTATTCGTAACTGCAACTCACTGTGGAGTTGTTCAGAGCGCGATGGGCAGCTAGTGGTGTACCATAGTTTTCGGGTCGCGGTGCACGCACTGGTCTGTAGTCGTAACTGCAACTCACTGTGGAGTTGTTCAGAGCGCGATGGGCAGCTAGTGGTGTACCATAGTTTTCTGGTCGCGGTGCACGCACTGGTCTGTAGTCGTAACTGCAACTCACTGTGGAGTTGTTCAGAGCGCGATGGGCAGCTAGTGGTTCACCTTAGCTGATTGGTCGCGCTGCACGCACTAGCCTGTAGTCGTAACTGCATCTCACTGTGGAGTTGTTCAGAGCGCGATGGGCAGCTAGTGGTGCGGCGGGGACCAGAGTTATGATGGACAATATTTGTACGGTCATATTATGACCTTAGAATCGCGGACTCGATGAAGTGGTGGTCGTATCGCATGAGGTGATGACGATACTGGTGTCAATAATGTATTGACACTAGCTGCTTGTAGCAGCCGGGCCATGAGTGGTGTGTTTTCCTTTTGAGATTTGATAATTATGAGACTTGGAGGAACCTTTTGTTCTTAAGTTGTTAAAACGATTTTGAAGTTTTTGTTTTAAGTGTTTAGCATGCGTATTGACTAGCTATTGTGATTACACGTTACGATCAGGTTGGCCGAGCTCTCATAAATGCCTCAAAGTTGGTTGTCTTGTTACAGATACACACGAGGACGTGTAACTCGTCAGGCTGGCCGTGTCGTGAATAGCAATATCGTTTTTTAATAAAAGTTGCTCAATTGATTAGTGTAGTAGTGGGGCAAACGCTGTGACGTTATTTTGTAATGGCGGCACGTGGACGGAGTCGTTTTGGGAAGTGGGGATTGTCGAACGGTCACTTCGCTTCGAGACGCGGACCAAGTCACTTCTCCAAAACGTCCAAAACTAAATTATTATCAAATAATATTGTGAATTAAGTGATTAAGTGATTGTGAATAAAAGTGAAGTTATATTATCGTGTCGTGTTATTCGTGCTATACTGCAACGATACCTACGAAATGGACCCTTCACCACCGAACCGAGATGATGACGTCCCTATTGCTCCGCCATCGCTGACGTCGTCATATAAATAAATTATGGCTCAGTAGAACATAGAAATGTAGCAATTTCATGAAAATCTGCTATTTCCTTAAGTTTGCCTTATATGATCACTTCCCAGAATTTGATCCTCATTAGCAACACTATCGAATGTTGTAATAATACAGGCTGTGATTTTTTTTCCAAAATCAGCGGGTTCGATTCCTGGCCAGGATTATTGATTTTTCTAAAATTCAACGATGCAGTTTTACATTCGTCAAAATCGGCCTCGAGATTCCTTTCAACGTTTTTCGATATTCCTCATAGTTTCGGAGATAGCCATCCACGCCCAGTTGAAAAATTCACCCTGTATATTAAAACCTTTATCAAAATGTAACGCACACTTTGCTGTAAACGGCATCAAAATCAGTTCAGCCAAACGCGAGATAATTTTGATTGTATAGGAGAAAGTTTATTTTTCCTTATCAACTTTGCACTTTTCAATTCGCCTGTCACATACTTGTGCACCTTGTAAGCGCCTGTCATTTTTTTCCAAGATTTACAATAAATAAACTACATCCTGTTAAATTTTTAAGCTTACAGGAACAAGTTTTTTTTTTTCAATTTTTTTTACACTTTGAAAATTAAATTGTCTAATGATGTGCACGGCTGACGCCTGCCAGGTCGTCGCTATTGCTCTTAGCATGCTAGAAATATTAGGTGTACAAATTTCTAACCTTACAGGAAGACCGTTAGTCGCAGGGTTCAGTAGCTCTCCAGCTATTAACTAAATGCTGTCGTATGGCGGCGTCGATCTCAATGCCTACCCACTTCCGACCGTTATCTAGTTTACGTCTACATATAATTTTTGTCGACTTAATATAGTCTTCCTCTTTAATTGACAATTCGTCTTTTATATTTTGACGGTACAAAGCAAGCAAAAAAGTATTGTCTTCCATTGAGGATGGGACGTCTTTAACTAATATACGTGGCCTTCGGCCTTTAGGTTTTTCGAGTCTTAACCCGGCGGATCTAATACCTTCTACCGATTGCAGCTTATTTATTTGGGTGTCGTTAGCGACACGTAACACAACGCCCGATTTTTTTCATGCCAACAATTTGAAAACCGTCATCACTTGGCTTAATAACTTTTTTGAGAGCTTCCTTGGTAGCTGACGAAGTCGCGAAATCAGCTGACTTTTTATTGGCAGGGTACGCTATCACGCACGGTAGAGATGACCGTATGGCTAACAAAGAGACAATAGACGTAATACGCTGTGTCATGTCCTTAAATAATCGCGGTTTTATTGGCTATATTAATACGAGATCCTTGATCGTTCACAATGTCGTTTATTTTCGACAAATATGCAGACGCCTGATTTACTAAGTCGTAATACTCCTCGTTTGAATTAATGACATTAGCTGTTACCGGCGACGATTTTTCAACAGAATCGGTTAAATGTTGTCTCTTTGGGTTATCCTCAGGTGTTAAATAAGAGGGAGACATTTCAACAAACAAACGTTTAGAATAAGCGGAGGTCGGTGACCTGTGTGGCTTTGTTATTCGACGCGATGAGTCTACACCACCGGTATCAGGTGGTTCATCATTACTGGACAACAGAATATTGAATTAAAAACAACAAATAAATTGAAATAAGAACGTAGAAACGAAGAAAAAATTTGAAAAGATAAATTTTTTCACGGTACCCCCAGAACCAAAAAATAAAAAGTACTCACCGAATGCTGATAAACTAATTTTAAACTATATTTACCAATAAAATACGCGTAAAAAACACTTAAAAACTCACAAAACCACCACTAAGCACATGCAAAAGCACACAGCTGGGATCAATTCACGAGCCGGTACTCGACGACGGCGAAACACGTAAAAAGTAATAATTATCGGCAGCGAAACAAATCACCACTACACTGTGCCGTTGCACGGAGGGAAGTGAAGGGAAGTGAAGTACTACCGAGCTCGACGTCTTCGCAGCGAATGGAACACCAATTGCCATATATGGTGCCCAGCAAATGGAACTTGACCTAGGGCTTCGCCGTGCATTTTCCTGGCAATTCGTAATTGCTGACGTCAAAAAGGCAATTATTGGAGCCGATTTTTTATCCCATTACGACTTAGTAGTGTACTGCCGTAACAAACGCCTAATCGACAACAAGACCAGCCTGTCAGCAAACGCAAACCCAGTTCCTGCATCAGATTTCATAACTTCAGTTAAAACAATAACAGGCGATTCTAAGTACCTGAACCTTCTTCGAGATTTTCCCGAGATCACTCGGCCAGCAGGTACATATCGGGTCAAAATCAAAATCAAAATCAAAATCAAAATCAAAAGTCATTTATTCAAATTAGGCTGATTTATCAGCACTTTTTGAAGGTCAAATTTTACATAAGACAGTCCCCCAAAGCGCCCCCCCTTCGACACTTCCTAGTGTTTTGGCTGGGAAGAAGAAGTGGCGGAACAAACTCCCCAGCAACACATCTGTCTGTACGGTTAGAAGAACCAAGATTTATACAATTTAATAGAACAGAACATTCACATTGTACATCAATCCGAGATTACACCTCAATCGTGACTAGAAGGCACATAAAGATAAACTAGGACCATCCATCATAGTAAAAAAACAACTAGATGGTCATACGTCACAGTACGGTTCACTGAACCCTACTACATACGAACCACTGCCGGACCGCCCGTATATTGCACTCCAAGAAGACTTGCCCCGGACAAACTGAAGATCGCGAAACAGGAGTTCGACGAAATGCTGAGAATAGGGACAGCACGACCGTCTGAAAGCCTATGGTCATCTCCCCTTCATCTCGCCGCAAAAAAGGACAACAGTTGGCGACCATGCGGGGATTACAGAATGCTAAACGCTCGGACGATCCCCGACCGATACTCTATCCGGCACATCCAAGACTTCACTCAGAACATAGCTGGCTGTCATTATTCTCCAAAATTGATTTAGTAAAAGCTTATAATCAGATACCGGTAAATCCCGAGGATATTCCCAAAACGGCCATAACCACACCCTTCGGAATGTTCGAGTTCCCTTTTATGACGTTTGGTCTCAGAAATGCAGCACAAACGTTTCAAAGATTCTTGAGAGACTTGAACTTCTGCTATACGTATCTGGACGATTTTTGATATCCTCTCCCGATGAAGAGACCCATTACCGTCACTTACGCCTCCTCCTCGAACGATTAAAAGGATATGGAATGGTCATAAACACCTCCAAATGTGTTTTTGGGGCAGAAGAAATAACTTTCCTCGGGTGCAGAGTATCTCGTGCAGGCATCCAACCACTGGATAGCAAGATCCAAGCCATTAAGGACTACCCCATCACGAAAACCGTCAAAGAACTAAGGAGATTCCTTGGTATGATAAATTTCTATCGTCACTTTATAAAAGACGCTGCCTCATCCCAAACGCCATTGCATAACCTACTTACCGGATCGACGAAAGGAAACCATCCCATTAACGTCAGTGGAGAATCACTACAAGCATTCGAAGACTGCAAGAAGAGCTTATGCCAAGCAACAGAGAATGGAAAAAGTATGTAAAAGTAGCTCTAAGAGGGTCAGTCAGTGAAAGAAAAACAGAATGAAACACGTTTACCTTAGCATGGTAGTTTTTATGATTAATGTTTGTGATTGATTTGATGAACATTAATATTAGATGAATAGCGGGATAAAGGCAGACTGAATAAAAGATGAATGGAGGGGAAGACGCCAGCCAGATAAAAATGCATGAAATGTGTAGAAGAAGGAGTTCCAAATATTGTTATATGTAACTCGTTCGTATTCGCATAATATTCGCATGAATATAATTATGCGAATGCGAATATCTAAAAATCTGCGAATATATATGCGGATGCGAATGCGAATATTTGCAACATCTCTAATCTGCACCTGGATACGGAAAGCATTGTTAGGACGTAGCTCTCTGAAGAGCCCTGATCACCAGTATCTCGGACCCTATTCCTGATGCTGTTATATTATTTTTTTATGTTTAATGATAGGTTCGCGTTTGACCACTAATAATAATTATGTTTAATAGGGTAAACGTCCAGTCATTGGACACTTAAGGACCTTCTATAGATGAAAAATTATTTTTGGACACATTTATGAAGTTACCAGCTAGAATCGTTATTATTTTGCTTATTCAATGTGTATGTTAACTTATTTTGCTTTTAAAAATTATATTTTATAGCATAAACATAACAAAAAATCCTGTTAAAAAAAAGTACCCAAATATATAGTCATTGGACAGAATTTCTATTGTTGGACAGTCTATACTAGTTAATGGACAGCACAATTTAGCTCATTAATGTTCAAAAGAAGATTAATACGCTAAGTTGTGCCCCTTCATTATTCGCTATTTTAGCGATTTATTTCTATAAATCGTTAAAATAGCGAATAATAAAGGGGAAATTTATAAACAACATTTTTTATCTACATTATCTCTTAGACTCTAAGACTTTTTTTTTTTTTTTTTTTTAGCGTGGTAAAATCATCAAATGAGTCCTCCAACCCCGGGCAGGGCGGGAGGGACTGTCAGACTTCTACTGACTAAAATCCACGGTGTCCTTCATAGCCTGTTAGGTTCCGGGGTTACGGTAAGGGAATAATCCCGCGACCCCGGCAGGCTTTGGCCCTCTGAGAGGGGGGCCCCGTCATTATGCTGACGCTCTTTGAGGCGCGCGTGGGACACAACGCGCCGTCGACCCGGGCATGGTCCTTGGTCGGGCAGCGAGTTGCCCTTTACTCGCTGCCCGCATGCCCGCGCCTACGGTGGCCGGAGATCATCTAGCGACGTCCGTCGCCGTGGGCGCCTACCACTGCGGCTGGGGCGGAGGGAGGACGCTGTCCTCTCTCGCTCGCGGCCTGCCTCCTCCTTTACGAGCATTACTGCCTCGCAGAAGGAGCTGACCGCTTCCCACTCCGTCTCGCCCCGCAGCATGGCCGCAACCAATGCCGGGCGCGAGAGGTCTCCGCCTATCGCAGCCGTGAGGACACGTCGGTGCTCCGCCCAAGCTGGGCAGTCTTGCACCGTATGCTCCACCGTGTCCTCCGGGCGATCTTCGCAGTGGTGGCGATCTTCGCAGTGGTAGACTCTAAGACTTAGAAGAAACATTATTAATCACAGTTGCTTTCAAAACTATTCCGTCTTAGCAGCTCTTATGTAATACAAAAAAATGCTGTCTTGTAAGCATTAAACAAAATAAGATACCTCTTATAAAATTCACATCAAACAAAAAAATTACCTGAGTTCTATATGTCGGAGCCACCGGTATTGTTCCGTCAGATTCAGGCATCATGTGGGCAGAGTTTGGGTCTCGTGCAATGAAAATACACTGGGTGCGGTTCACTTGGTTATTTTAATTTTAAATCACAAATTAAATCAAACGCAATTTAATTTAATCACTCACTACACTTATACTGGGCACAACGAATCGAGTACAGTTTCGGGATGTCTTCACACTGCTGCGGTCGGGCACTGAATGCGCTCCTCACCGCCCCGACGAAACATCACGACTCTGTATAAGCGCGCGCAGACCACGTGATACTCAAAATGGCGCGCTTACGATTCGTTTGCTGTCCGTACTATTGACCGGATCCGACACGGCCATCCTGCGATTAACACGTCCTCGTGTGATCTTCTTCTTCTTCAGCCTCTTTCTACCATCTTGATGTAGGCCTCCTTCAACTCTTTTCACTCGTCCTCGTGTAATAATCACTCTGAAACACAAAATAGTCCACGACAGAATACTGTTCCACTCGGTCATTCCTGACCAAACTCTATATTCAGTTCTTTGGTGAAAATAAGGAAATTTCAACTCTACTGTACCATTAAAACCAATACTCTTTAACTAAATCAAACATTGGGAATAGCCAATTGAAAATACATCAATCACTACCCTAGGCCACTAACAACCACCCCGGGCCACCAACAACTACCCCGGGCCATGTACCACAGTCGTTCGAATCTACTTTCACAACTCTATTGCAAAAAACTACCGATTTTCCAGTGACCTTCGACTTTCGAGTAAAACTTCTAACGCCACGGCTCTCTAGCCGACCAGCAATCACATTGCTTTCACACATCCAATGCATGGATCAGAACTTCTGTGCGCATCCACCACGTGGATCGCCCGAGTGCATCACCCGCTGACTACACACTATGGTCTCTCAAGACCCCGACCTCCGCCAGAGCCACCCGCGCACCGCGCTTCCATGGACACCGGGATGTCAATAAGATACGGATTACGGCTACGAAATGGCTACTGGTACAGTCGAAAACAAGACGGCCAATAGACCGTTTTACTCGACCTCTCACCACAACTTAATCAGAATCTATGGTAACTTCGACTGGTACATGACCCGTTGGAATGTTTGTAGGTACACTTAGAATTCAAGGGTTTCAATGTGTAACGGTCACCATCTCAAAATCTTTATCACTCTAAACAGACCCTTAAACTTTGGATCTAATTAAGACTGATCGGAAATCCCAGAGCATTCAAGTACCTTTGCAATTGTATTATCACAATGCAGCAATATTGTAATCAAAACAGCAGGAATCAAATTCGTGGCCTGTGGCTAACACTAGCCCCACTAACAAACCTCTGTTTGTTTCACACCGTTCACCATGAACGCACAATACACGACCTCCGCCAGTGCCATCCGCACACCGCGCTTCTATGGACACCGAGATGTCAATAAGATACGGATTACGGCTACGAAATAGCTACTGGTACGGTCCGACCAGCCGACCTAAGATTCCACACTATCATTCAACTCAACATCTCTACTTCAAAATGGTACTTGAACCTCAGGCATTCCCCCCAAATCCACAGCACTTAACCAGCACTATGCATCACTACTAACCAGTTCGTAACATTGTAGCGCTTAACCAGCGTTACAAATCCTATCACTTAGACAGTAATAATAAAAAAAGCTTAACCAGCGATATTACTCACTAACGCTTAACCAGCGATAGTCAACATAAAGAACACAAGGCACCAGAGGCGTAAGTAAAAATGAAACGATTCACCTGTGTTGTAACGTGCCTGATGGTGGTTGCACGATGCAGACATCGACGCGTCGCGCCGCGCCTTGGACTGGTCCGTTGCCACTGCCGCCACTACTGCTCGTACAGCGCACGGCTATGTGACCTGGCTTGCCACATTTGATGCACACCAAGGTATGCCGGCTGCTGCGTCACTTGACTTGATGCTGTAGGTCTTCCCTTCGTATCCATCGCTTTACTTCTGCACTCAATACGCTTGGGCGTTTTAGCACAGTTATAACACTTCATTGACGTTATTTTTCCTCGCTTGGTGTCACTTGTTTTCGATGATTCACAGATAGTGTTCATTTTTCGCATCAGATATGAAACGACTGGCGAACGTGGGTAATGTTTCTTTATCACTTGTTTTTTTTTTTTTTTTTTACCACTCATTTTTTTTTTTAATGAGGGTACCCGCTTTTGCGAAATAAATCTTGTTGTAAGTACCTTAAATTCCTTTGTAGGCTATTTGAAATAGCCAGGTTGATGCTTCACCTTTAGCGCCTTGCTCAGCGTCAAAATAAGCTGGCATCCGGTGGCGCACCACGACCGCGCATCGGAATCCGGTTTGTCGGGGTCGAATTCCGGCAATAAAAACTTGTTTTTCACTGGCTGCGTTTTCAAAGTTTGCTGGTTTTGCATTTCAAAAAGTAACTAACTTCCACTGATTGTTATTGTCACTGTTCCCGCGTGTAATTTCATTAGCACGATTTGATCCCAATTCTGATGTCGGAGCCACCGGTATTGTTCCGTCAGATTCAGGCATCATGTGGGCAGAGTTTGGGTCTCGTGCAATGAAAATACACTGGGTGCGGTTCACTTGGTTATTTTAATTTTAAATCACAAATTAAATCAAACGCAATTTAATTTAATCACTCACTACACTTATACTGGGCACAACGAATCGAGTACAGTTTCGGGATGTCTTCACACTGCTGCGGTCGGGCACTGAATGCGCTCCTCACCGCCCCGACGAAACATCACGACTCTGTATAAGCGCGCGCAGACCACGTGATACTCAAAATGGCGCGCTTACGATTCGTTTGCTGTCCGTACTATTGACCGGATCCGACATATATTTTCTCAATCAGCACCGAATGTTAAGAGCCAGTTCACAAAATTCGAACGCTCGAGTTTAGGTAAAAGACGGGAGCAATGTTCATGTGTGCGTAGCTATTCACACATACACAACGCAACCAGTGTAGCGCTAGTGTTGAGACGGACTAAACAATCTTGAGCCGATATAATCGTAATGCACTTTGGTTACATTTCTGAAAAAGATTTTTTTGTTTATTCAGTCTATTAGACTGTTAAATGGTATAGAACGGAAAGCATCTCGCACGCTGATTGGTTGAACGACATGTGCCTGGCGGCGGCGACGCCATAATTATTTGTTAGATAATTCGTTTGATGTCGAATGTTAACAAACTGTTCTGGTGATTTTAATTAAATTTTGTGTTAAAAATAACCTGTGAGTTAAAGTTAGTTATATTTTATTGTTGTGGAAGTAAAACTGAATCTGCGATTAACCGAAGTGAAGTTTGAACAATAGTCAGATAACTTTTATCTGAGGAATAAAAATGGCGGTTCGACAGCTTATCTATAGAAAATATGTCAAACCGCTATTTTCATTCCTCAGATAAAAGTTGTCTGACTATTATAAATCAGCCCTTAGTCATCGAATATAACCTAAATTTAATATATTTTCCGTGTTTTCATATTTTTTATGAATGTGAACCTTAAACATCTACTACAAGAACACAGAACGAGCTACTGTAAGAAGTTCTGAGTGCCGCGTAAAAGAAGTGTTGCGTTTATTTCTATAAAATCACGAGTGTATTGCGTTGTGTAGGTATATGGCTGTTTGAAGTCGGCTTCATCATAACCGGAGATTTTGTTATTTAAACTCCCTGCTTATTTTGAAAGGTAAGAATGATTTTTATCAATAT
This sequence comes from Agrotis clavis, assembly GCA_954870645.1. NCBI lineage: Eukaryota > Metazoa > Arthropoda > Insecta > Lepidoptera > Noctuidae > Agrotis > Agrotis clavis. The sequence continues at coordinate 22,396,341 of OX940923.1, read as the reverse complement.
CGCATTCTATATCCGCATGACCGTTTAATATATTCGTAAATAATTTGTAAAAAAAACCAACATGGTTTCTGCTACAATTTCTCATAATAGGCGTCTTTTCATAGTTTTCGTCTTCGAGGGTTTTGAATCCGATAGTGCTGTCAAAATGTAAATCCAAGATGGCGGCTGCAAAAAATATCGAGGTTTTCGTCATGGGTGTCGTTTTCATGGTTTTCGAGGGCGTTGAAACCGATGGTGCAGTCAAAATGTAAATCCAAGATGGCGGCTGCATAAATTATCGAGGTTTTCGTCATGGGTGTCATTTTCATGGTTTTCGAGGGTGTTGAAACCGATGGTGCAGTCAAAATGTAAATCCAAGATGGCGGCTGCATAAATTATCGAGGTTTTCGTCATGGATGTCGTTTTCATAGTTTTCGAGGGTGTTGAAACCGATGGTGCAGTCAAAATGTAAATCCAATATGACGACTGCAAAAATTATCGAGGTTTTCGTCATGGGTGTCGTTTTCATGGTTTTCGAGGGTCTTGAAACCGATGTTGCAGTCAAAATGTAAATCCAAGATGGCGGCAGCATAAATTATCGATGTTTTCGTCATGGGTGTCGTTTTCATGGTTTTCGAGGGTGTTGAAACCGATGTTGCAGTCAAAATGTAAATCCAAGATGGCGGCTGCATAAATTATCGATGTTTTCATCATGGGTGTCGTTTTCATGGTTTTCGAGGGTGTTGAAACCGATGTTGCAGTCAAAATGTAAATCCAAGATGGCGGCTGCATAAATTATCGAGGTTTTCGTCATGGGTGTCGTTTTCATGGTTTTCGAGGGTGTTGAAACCGATGGTGCAGTCAAAATGTAAATCCAAGATGGCGGCTGCAAAAAATATCGAGGTTTTCGTCATGGGTGTCGTTTTCATGGTTTCCGAGGGTGTTGAAACCGATGGTGCAGTCAAAATATGGATAGTATGGAAACTAGGCCTAATTGTAGAAATAAATACCTACGCTCTCAACTGCAGCGTTAGGGTTGCCACGAGCGCGGAGAATGGAACATAATTATGTGGCGCTGATGCTTGATTAACCCGGTGGCTGCGCACCGTACTATGCGTTTCAACTAATTATAAGATGACCTAGGCACCATATTGTAACTGCAATTGTGTTTAACGAAAAATACTTTGCGCAAATTACTTTTCAATAGGTATTTAATATGTATCTTATTCATGTTATTTTCATGTGATTTTTGTTATTTGACATCTGGGATTTCTATTTTGATAGCAATATCGGTTTCAACACCCTCAAAAACCATGAAAACGACATCCATGATGAAAACCTCGATAATTTTGGCAGCCGCCATCTTGGATTTACATTCAGACTGCACCATCAGTTTCAACAACCTCGAAAACCGTGAAAACGACACCCATGACGAAAACCTCGGTAATTTATGCAGCTGCCATCTTGGATTTACATTTTGACTGCACCATCGGTTTCAATACCCTCGAAAACCATGAAAACGACACCCATGACGAAAACTTCGATAATTTATGCAGCCGCCATCTTGGATTTACATTTTGACTGCACCATCGGTTTCAACACCCTCGAAAACCATGAAAACGACACCCATGACGAAAACCTCGATAATTTATGCAGCCGCCATCTTGGATTTACATTTTGACTGCAACATCGGTTTCAACAACCTCGAAAACCATGAAAACGACACCCATGACAAAAACCTCTATAATTTATGCAGCCGCCATCTTGGATTTACATTTTGACTGCACCATCGGTTTCAACACCCTCGAAAACCATGAAAACGACACCCATGACGAAAACCTCGATATTTTTGCAGCCGCCATCTTGGATTTACATTTTGACAGCACTATCGGATTCAAAACCCTCGAAGACGAAAACTATAAAAAGACGCCTATTATGAGAAATTGTAGCAGAAACCATGTTGGTTTTTTTTACAAATTATTTACGAATTTATTAAACGGCCACGCGGATATAGAATTCGATATTGATAAAAATCATTCTTACCTTTCAAAATAAGCAGGGAGTTTAAAAAACAAAATCTCCGGTTATGATGAAGCCGAGTTCAAACAGCCATAATTATACGTAACATAAATTAACGCAACTCGTCTTTACGCGGCACTCAGAACTGACAGAACTGCGATGTCCGCTTAGAAGCCTCGTAGATGCGCGTGTTTGTGTGAGTGCACCGTTTCGAACGTTAGTACGTAATTTCCGTACTATCCATATTTTTACAGTGCTACGGGGCAAAGAAGAGCCACTTAAAGCGTGGGAGCGTATATTTGCAAGTTACAACCACGATCTATACACGTCATGTAAATATATCCCATAAATAATATACGCCACCACGTTTTGAGTGGCCCCTCTCTCAGCCCCGTAGGGTTATTTTCTTTTTTTTTAAGAAAATTAAAAACGTGGGTTTTTCATATTTCTGACAGCAAACCCTTTCATTTGATACCCATATCATGGGGGTGCATTTCAAACAGCCAATCCGCCATCTTAGATGTCCGCCATGTTGGATTTAAGACACGTGACTATTTTTTTCGTATTCCTGACAGCAAACTCTTTCATTTAATACCCATATCATGGGGGTACCTTTCAAATAGCCAATCCGCCATCTTGGATGTCCGCCATGTTGGATTTAAGACACGTGACTATTTTTTTCATATTACTGACAGCAACCCTTTCATTTGATACCCATATCATGGGGATGCATTTCAAATAGCCAATCCGCCATCTTGGATGTCCGCCATGCTGGATTTCAGGTACGTGACTATTTTTATCATATTCCTGACAGCAAACCCTTTCATTTGATACCCATATCATGGGGATGCATTTCAAATAGCCAATCCGCCATCTTGGATGTCCGCCATGTTGGATTTAAGACACGTGACTATTTTTTTCATATTCCTGACAGCAAACCCTTTCATTTGATACCCATATCATGGGGGTGGATTTCAAAGAGCCCGACCGCGATCTTGGGGAGGCCGCCATATTGGATTTCTCACCACTCTTGCGCCCCATTGCAAAAACTAATAAAACAAAAACGGATGGCTAATTAATGCACAAATTCTACAAACTACTATTATAATTATAATAATACTTTAGTTTGATAAAGTAACGAAAATCTTACCTTATGAAAAAAATATGGAGAGAATCAAAATGTGGCAGTCGTAGTATAATATTCCGTTCACGATACGTACGCTCTATAATCAGGACGAGGAAAAAAGTGATACAGGTCCTACGTCGACGGGCGCTGGAGCCGTACTGATCGCAGCCCGGTTATGTTTCGTAATTTATACTAGTTTAGAGTGATTTTAAAAACGATAGTATGTTTAATTACTTGAAGGGATTTTAATGAAATTTAGAAATTAGTTTAGTCTGTAAACATAGTTTATATTTACATAGTTTTTTTAATGTAATTACGCTTTGTTCGAACCAAAAATGGCGATAAAACAGCGATATAAAACGTAAAATATGACCTCAGAATTTATTTTTTTACCAATTTGTGTTATTAAAAATATAAATTCTACTACGCAGTTTGACGACAAAAACGTATGTCTGATGATTTGTGTATTTTTTTTGGTTAAAATTACAAATATTAATGGTAGATGTAGGACTCGCAAATCGACTCTGCGTTGATTTTTCAGTAAACTACTTGTCGGAGATTAATTACCACAAAGTTAATAAAAGAGTTTTTTGAAATATGTTACGTCAAATTACAACACGAAAGACTGGTCTTTCTTTTACAGGTATTCAAAAATGTTGGAGTATTACTTAATATGGTAAATTAGACGACCATAATTTTAGTTCTACGCGCAAATGGGTAAAAGGCCTCTTAATTATTAAGCATATTTTTTGTCGAATCGTAGTCTTTCTTTTTCCCCTTGGGCATCTTTGATTTACTTCTAAACACTGTTATCAGACGGTACCGTTAGTTAGGTAGGTTTTAGTTCGGACAAGGTGTCCAATGACTAATTTTAATCTTAAAATTAGTCATCGGTCTTTGGACAGGGTGTCCAATATCTGATTTTAATGTTAAAATTAGTCATTGGACACCCTGTCCAAAGACTAGTAGAAGGTGCCTAAGAGCAACACTATTAAAAATGGTTCCTTTAGCCTAAAGTTATAAGCAGTAGAATCCAAAATAATTTAAATTATTTTTAATTTAAAAATTGCAGTTATTGGACGCTTGTCCAATAATTAGATTTTAATCAAAAAAGTTTTCAGTTATTGGACATTACATAAAACCTAAAAAACGTATTTGACTGTATGTTATCATATTAAAATCAGTACAGAATACCATCATACATTACTGTGCAAACTACTAAGAACATAGGACTGTCAGGTAGAATACAAATCGTTAAAACATGTAGTAGTTAAACTTACCAAATTCTTTATTTCTCATTAGAATTACCGTTAACCGTCCGAACGCCGAGAAAATTAATTAATTTTGACCAATTACTGCCATCTATTAGAAATGTTTTTAACTTTTAAGTATCGCCAATAAACGGAGTACATAAAAAGTCAGTTGCATCGTTAGACTCTTGAATCATAACCTTAATAAAAACGATTAAAGAGAGTTCTGTCCAATAACTGATAGTGTCCAATGACTGGTAGTTTACCCTATTTAAATATAAAAAAAGAATAATGGCAGATTCTTAAAATAAATCCAAGTTTTATACTTGCAGGAATATACAAAAACTATGGGTGACTACCTTAAGTCCGTAGAACAATGGGTGTGGAGACCAGCGCATTGTAAAAAAGTAATAAGAAATGCGCCCAAAGGCACCATCTGCGCCAGCAATTTAAACTTGAGTTCTTATGCGAGTCGGTAAGTGAAATGAAATGTAGTACTTAATTTTGTCTAGCTAAAAAGAGTGTTTTACTAATCATGAGGAGATGAATAAAATGCAAACATTTAGGATAGAACAAGTATAGAATGAATGATATTTTCCTAAAATTAATTTCCTTTGCGCATTTATGACAGCTGCCACAGATTCAAACATAGGATAATATGGCCTGCTGCTACAGTGTCAACGGTTGACTTTGTCCCCACCGCGGCGCATGCTATGCACGGGCACGCGGCGCTTTTTAGCTGCGTGTACTAATTTTGTTGACAACGTGGATCTTCGTTTTCGCTGGAGTACACACGACTATGTATATTGTGGTACGGCGCACGGAGAGGCTACGCACGTGCCACTGCAAAACAGCGCTGCGATAAGCGAGCTGTACATAGTCGTGGCCCACGACTATGTACAGCTCGCTTATGACCCACGACTCGTGGGTCATATTCGTGTACTCCAGTGGAAACGTAAACCCACGTTGACAGCGTTGCGCTACGTAATAACCGCCTATTCGAGCAAGCCACGCGTGTATCAGGGTGCTTGTACACGGCGCATGTAACCCGCGCAAGTGCCTCAACATGCTCAAGCTACATGCACCGTGTACAAGCACCAAACGGGTAGCTTGATCAAGTAGCTTGCGCATGATACTCGCGCGGGTCAAACCCCGCACCTTTACTTGCGCGAGTAACATGCGCCGTGTACAAGCACCCTCAATGACGTCAATTCGTGCGTAGCCTCTCCGTGCACAGCGGTAGGGCCGCGCCTTTAGCCTTGGAGCTGACACTGACTGAAGACTTTGTCGCAGAGACTTTTACTTTCCCTGTCCAATGTATGAGCAGCTAGAAACTATTTTTCATGGAGGTATCTCGATATGGATAGTTGTCACATGGCACAACGGATTGATTTATGATAAAAACTTTTTCAAAAAAAAAATGTTACAAAAAAAAAATATGTAAGAAAATGATGTATTTGACGAGAATTGTGGTTGAATATTTAAACTACAAAGAGTAAAATAAAAACTTTTTCAAAAAAAAATGTAACCGCCTTCAAAAACAACCACAAAAAAGGGTAAAATAACCTACAAAACTTTTCTTTCGGAAGTCGGTGACAAAAAAGACAATGAAATTAATAAAAAAAGTCACCGACTTCCGAAAGAAAAGTTTTGTAGGTTATTTTACCCTTATTTGTGGTTGTTTTTGAAGGCGGTTACATTTTTTTTTGAAAAAGTTTTTATTTTACTCTTTGTAGTTTAAATATTCAACCACAATTCTTGTCAAATACATCATTTTCTTACATGTGCACTAGAATTTTTTTATCCGTAGCACCGGTAATAACATCGTTAACATCTCTTTCATTCAATCCATTATCTCAAAAACTACTGAGCCGATTTTGATGAAACTTGCAGTATTCCCTAAGTTGAACGATACCTAGTACAACAAAAAAAGAATTACTTAAATCGGACTTGTAGTTTCAGAGATATGCGAACACAAACATAATTTACTAAATCAGTCGATGCCGAGTCCTTACTAGAGGAGTTGTACCTTCCATCATCAGCTCAGCTACATGAGATGATGATTTCCATACGCAAGTACTTAAATTACTTCATAAGATTTGCGAAAAACTATGTGTGACCCAATAAAATTTGAGGGTTGCCCTCGATTTCTCCATGATCCAATCATCAGATCCTGACATGGTGACAATGGGACCACTTCAGAAGTATCTCCTTCCGACCAAAAAAAGAATTTTGAAAATCGGTCCACAATTGGCGGAGTAATCGCGTAACACACAAAAAATAAATAAAAAAAACATACCGTCAAATTGATAACCTCCTTCTTTTTGAAGTCGGTTAAAAACGAAAAACCTTGAAGTTTGTTAATAATTTCAAAGGTTCCTTTAAAAAAGAATTTTGAAAATCGGTCCACAATTGGCGGAGTAATCGCGTAACACACAAAAAATAAATAAATAAAACATACCGTCGAATTGATAACCTCCTTCTTTTTGAAGTCGGTTAGAAACGAAAAACCTTGAAGTTTGTTAATAATTTCAGTAATCATATTTTTTTGGTTGTGCTAATGAGATTCTCCCAAACTTAATAATATTATTCCTTCCTTCGCCACGCTTGAGCGAAGAGCTTGGATTTTCTCATCAAAGAACAGTATAACAGCCAATAGTTAATATATTTCCTGTTTTTAATGTCGTAGCGGTGACTCCGGCAGCGCACTGGTGGTTCGAGGGTACATCCAGATCGGCATCGTCTCCTACAAGATGCCAACGATCAGCAGGAGCCTGGTGGTCTACACTGACACTGGTTGCTTCTACGACTGGATCAGAATGTTCGTTAGCAAACTTTATTGTTTGTCTTAATTATACTCGTACGAAGTTGTTAACAGGGATATTTTGTTTTTTTTTTCAATGACGAGAAGCAGCAATAGCGAGTCGAGAAAGAGTCATTAAAATAATCCTATAGTACTATTTCAAATACCCACATTGAGACGCCATTCTTCAAAAGAGGAGGTTCTCAGTTCAACCTGTTTGTTTGTATGTGTATGTATGTTTGTCCACGATTGTCTCGCGTTTGGCCGAAACGACTTTGATGCGGTTTTCAGTTAACTGTTCGTTATATTGTAGAGAAGCTTTTGGCATACAACAATAAGGAATATCCCGTGACGTCGTCCGCATTGATTCGCTATTGCTCAATAAAATGACGCATTTTTAAAGACCGATTTTTATTAAAATATCTGTTAAAGAAAGGGTAAAATAAAAAACTTAAAAAAAGGAACTGTCATCAAAAACAAACAATAAAGTGTAAAATAACTTAACTAAATAGGAGCCCCGCGAAGCGGGGCTCCGTCGAGCCAGCATGACAGGTAGTAATCAGTTATTTGACCTAGGATGCAAGAGCGAGCGAAGCGAGCTAGGGACTTGGGGCACCCCGAAACGGACAGGTTAGGTTCCTTTAAAGGAACAGGTTAGGACGGGTAAGGTTCCTTTAAAGTGTTAGGTTACTTTAAACAGAAATAGGAGCCTATTTCTGCGTACAGGGCCTCCATTACATTCCTGCGTACAGGACCCCGCCATTCACTTCGAACCTAACCTGTCCGTGGATACTAAATTTTTCTAATAACAATAGCAATCGTGAAGGCAAACAATCAAAGTTCAAAGGATAAGCCAAAGTCATCAAAGAAAATGTTTAAACGTTAAATTATATGTTTCAAACAAAGTTTTAGAGTAACACAAACATTATGTGTAAAGAAATTATTTCAACCGTTGGTTTATCTCACGTTGATTATATTATGTGAACGTTATTGAAATGAAAATAATTATATCAAATAACTTTATTTATGAAATGAGACGCATCCGGTACTATTACTAGGCACATCAGTGTTAGATTACTTTCCAGGAAGAAAAAAAATTAGAGCAAATAAGTTTTATGTCTTTTGAGTGGTATACAAAACGAATTTATATTCATTGATTGTTATGCTTATAGAAATTAGTCATTATAAAATTAATAAATTATAAAATTAATAAATTATTTAATAAATTAATTAATTAATTATAAAATAAATTAATAAATAAATAAATTAATTAATATGTTAATTAATTAATTAATTAATATATTAACCCTTAATTCGGCAAGAGCAAAAATACTCGAAATTTTGTTTTTTTTTGTTTATTTATGTCATTGTTAGATATTCCTAAAACCAGGAAAAATAATGAAAAAAATCTTGTATATCTAGATTTTCAGTAAATGCATGTCCAGTATACTGGACACTGCCAGGTTCTCTGAAAAGTAACAAAAAATATTGATGTCCAGTATAGCTCCCATTGTCGAAATAAGGGTATGTTTTTTTTACTTTTATAGAAACTCTTTTTTATGCAAATATGCTATTTAAGGCCAGGTTCCAGTACAGTCCGCAGCTATGAGCGCACTACCTCAGCCCCCGCAAAGGGGCGGGGCAAGTCGACAGCGGTGCGGGCGGGAGGGACCGTGTGTGTATATGCCACAGCGTAGCGTAATGCAGTAAGTCAATTACGTACGAGTGTGTCTGGATTAGATTTTCGTAAAATGATATTCGAGATAGTTTTGATTTTACAAAGTGCATACAATGGAGTACTTTCTTAGGCAGCACAGTATATTTAATATGTGCCGAGTTTGGGCTCGTTTTGTTATGATGACATCTTACCTGCGGACTTGATGGAGTGACCTGAAGGTCTACATCGGTGACTGCCACTGGAACTCGGCGACGGATCGAACTAGATGTGCCGAGTTTGTGCTCGTTTTGTTAGTTATGATGAGATCTTACCTCCGGACTTGATGGAGTGACCTGAAGGTCTACATCGGTGACTGCCACTGGAACTCGGCGATGGATCGAACTAGATGTGCCGAGTTTGGGCTCGTTTTGTAAGTTATGATGAGATCTTACCACCGGACTTGATGGAGTGACCTGAAGGTCTACATCGAAGACTGCCACTGGAACTCGGCGACGGATCGAACTAGATATGCCAAGTTTGGGCTCGTTTTGTAAGTTATGATGAGATCTTACGTACGGACTTGATGGAGTGACCTGAAGGTCTACATCGGTGACTGCCACTGGAACTCGGCGACGGATCGAACTAGATATGCCGAGTTTGGGCTCGTTTTGTAAGTTATGATGAGATCTTACGTACGGACTTGATGGAGTGACCTGAAGGTCTACATCGGTGACTGCCACTGGAACTCGGCGACGGATCGAACTAGATGTGCCGAGTTTGGGCTCGTTTTGTAAGTTATGATGAGATCTTACCAACGAACTTGATGGAGTGACCTGAAGGTCTACATCGGTGACTGTCACTGGAACTCGGCGACTGATCGAACTAGATGTGCCGAGTTTGGGCTCGTTTTGTAAGTTATGATGAGATCTTACCACCGGACTTGATGGAGTGACCTGAAGGTCTACATCGGTGACTGCCACTGGAACTCGGCGACGGATCGAACTAGATGTGCCGAGTTTGGGCTCGTTTTGTAAGTTATGATGAGATCTTACCACCGAACTTGATGGAGTGACCTGAAGGTCTACATCGGTGACTGTCACTGGAACTCGGCGACTGATCGAACTAGATGTGCCGAGTTTGGGCTCGTTTTGTAAGTTATGATGAGATCTTACCACCGGACTTGATGGAGTGACCTGAAGGTCTACATCGGTGACTGCCACTGGAACTCGGCGACTGATCGAACTAGATGTGCCGAGTTTGGGCTCGTTTTGTAAGTTATGATGAGATCTTACCACCGGACTTGATGGAGTGACCTGAAGGTCTACATCGGTGACTGCCACTGGAACTCGGCGACGGATCGAACTAGATGTGCCGAGTTTGGGCTTGTTTTGTTAGTTATGATGAGATCTTACCTCCGGACTTGATGGAGTGACCTGAAGGTCTACATCGGTGACTGCCACTGGAACTCGGCGACGGATCGAACTAGATGTGCCGAGTTTGGGCTCATTTTGTTAGTTATGATGAGATCTTACGTACGGACTTGATGGAGTGACCTGAAGGTCTACATCGGTGACTGCCACTGGAACTCGGCGACGGATCGAACTAGATATGCCGAGTTTGGGCTCGTTTTGTTATTTATGATGAGATCTTACCTCCGGACTTGATAGAGTGACCTGAAGGTCTACATCGGTGACTGCTGACTGCCACTGGAACTCGGCGGCGGATTGAACTAGATTTGCCGAGTTTGGGCTCGTTTTGTTAGTTGTGATGAGATCTTACCTCCGAATTTGATGGAGTGACCTGAAGGTCTACATCGGGGAGTCGGAAACTCGGCACATCTAGTTCCATCCGTCGCCGAGTTCCAGTGGCAGTCACCGATGTAGACCTTCAGGTCACTCCATTAAGTCTGGTGGTAAGATCTCATCATAACTTACAAAACGAGCCCAAACTCGGCACATCTAGTTCGATCCGTCGCCGAGTTCCAGTGACAGCCACCGATGTAGACCTTCAGGTCACTCCATTAAGTCTGGTGGTAAGATCTCATCATAACTTACAAAACGAGCCCAAACTCGGCACATCTAGTTCAATCCGTCGCCGAGTTCCAGTGGCAGTCAGCAGTCACCGATGTAGACCTTCAGGTCACTCCATCAAGTCTGGTGGTAAGATCTCATCATAACTTACAAAACGAGCCCAAACTCGGCACATCTAGTTCGATCCGTCGCCGAGTTCCAGTGACAGTCACCGATGTAGACCTTCAGGTCACTCCATCAAGTCCGGTGGTAAGATCTCATCATAACTAACAAAACGAGCCCAAACTCGGCACATCTAGTTCAATCCGTCGCCGAGTTCCAGTGGCAGTCAGCAGTCACCGATGTAGACCTTCAGGTCACTCCATCAAGTCTGGTGGTAAGATCTCATCATAACTTACAAAACGAGCCCAAACTCGGCACATCTAGTTCGATCCGTCGCCGAGTTCCAGTGACAGTCACCGATGTAGACCTTCAGGTCACTCCATCAAGTCCGGTGGTAAGATCTCATCATAACTAACAAAACGAGCCCAAACTCGGCACATCTAGTTCGATCCGTCGCCGAGTTCCAGTGGCAGTCACCGATGTAGACCTTCAGGTCACTCCATTAAGTCTGGTGGTAAGATCTCATCATAACTTACAAAACGAGCCCAAACTCGGCACATCTAGTTCGATCCGTCGCCGAGTTCCAGTGACAGCCACCGATGTAGACCTTCAGGTCACTCCATTAAGTCTGGTGGTAAGATCTCATCATAACTTACAAAACGAGCCCAAACTCGGCACATCTAGTTCGATCCGTCGCCGAGTTCCAGTGGCAGTCACCGATGTAGACCTTCAGGTCACTCCATTAAGTCTGGTGGTAAGATCTCATCGGGAACCGATCAATTTACCGAATTTTGTTTGTTCGAATTTCATTATACCGAAAACTATTGACCGACATCTCTTTTGCTATATGCATCATTTGCCATATTTTCAGATCATCGAAGTATCATTAGCCATAAGTATTATTATACCGAAGTATGTTCCGCCGATTAACAAAATAACTTTTTACTATTGACCGAAGCCTCTTTTAAACTTTTTTTTAATTGCCAACTGATTTATTTGCCATATTTTCACCATACCGAAACAACATTTTACCGAAAAATTAAATTACTGTCATAAAAATTCAATATATTTTGCTACAAAACATTGTGGCGGAAACGAAATGCTGCAAAGCCGACTTTACGTAGTCTTGTCTGCCCTACCCCTAGAGTGTAATTTAAAATCGCGTAGGCGCGGAGGGGTGGGGTGGCCCGCGAGCTGAGGAGCAGGTGGTGGACCACCGCAGCTTCGGCTTACTGGCCGGCTTCGCCGGCCAGCCTCAGCCGCGGCGGTGAGCGTTCAAATCATCTGCGACGATAAGCTCGCGTGGGGCCACCCAAAACCCTGCAGCGCCGGAGCCATGACAGAAACAATGCTTGTTGCATGTTGCATGCTTGCTGGAACGCTGCGTGTTTGCTGCATGTTGCATTCTGCGTGCTTGCTTGCACGCTGCATGCTCGCTTGCATGCTGCATGCTTGCTTGCATGCTGCATGCTTGCTTGCATGCTGCATGCTGCATGCTTGCTTGGCTGCATGCTGCATGCTTGCTTGCATGTTGCATGCAGCATGCAAGCAAAATGTAACAGCAATAATTAGTGTGCAAAATTTTCTAGGCGTTCGGTGAAATAAAAATATGGCAATTAAAACAGTGGTATAATGAATGTTTGGAAACTTAATACTTCGGACAACCGTCACTTCGAGTAAGTGTAACATCGGTAAAAAGTTTGTCGGCCAAATGAAATGCTGGAGAAACGAAAAAAGATGAATAGATAACAAGTTAACTGAAACAGTGGCAAACGTGACTTCGATGAAGTAAAAAAAAACCAAAAGGTAATAGTTGAAAAGTTTTAGGGCAAATGAAATTCGGTCAACCGTTTTTCGATCTTATGATAGGTAACCGATCTCATCATAACTTACAAAACGAGCCCAAACTCGGCACATCTAGTTCGATCCGTCGCCGAGTTCCAGTGGCAGTCACCGATGTAGACCTTCAGGTCACTCCATCAAGTCCGGTGGTAAGATCTCATCATAACTTACAAAACGAGCCCAAACTCGGCACATCTAGTTCAATCCGTCGTCGAGTTCCAGTGGCAGTCAGCAGTCACCGATGTAGACCTTCAGGTCACTCCATCAAGTCTGGTAGTAAGATCTCATCATAACTTACAAAACGAGCCCAAACTCGGCACATCTAGTTCGATCCGTCGCCGAGTTCCAGTGACAGTCACCGATGTAGACCTTCAGGTCACTCCATCAAGTCCGGTGGTAAGATCTCATCATAACTAACAAAACGAGCCCAAACTCGGCACATCTAGTTCGATCCGTCGCCGAGTTCCAGTGGCAGTCACCGATGTAGACCTTCAGGTCACTCCATTAAGTCTGGTGGTAAGATCTCATCATAACTTACAAAACGAGCCCAAACTCGGCACATCTAGTTCGATCCGTCGCCGAGTTCCAGTGACAGCCACCGATGTAGACCTTCAGGTCACTCCATTAAGTCTGGTGGTAAGATCTCATCATAACTTACAAAACGAGCCCAAACTCGGCACATCTAGTTCAATCCGTCGCCGAGTTCCAGTGGCAGTCAGCAGTCACCGATGTAGACCTTCAGGTCACTCCATCAAGTCTGGTGGTAAGATCTCATCATAACTTACAAAACGAGCCCAAACTCGGCACATCTAGTTCGATCCGTCGCCGAGTTCCAGTGACAGTCACCGATGTAGACCTTCAGGTCACTCCATCAAGTCCGGTGGTAAGATCTCATCATAACTAACAAAACGAGCCCAAACTCGGCACATCTAGTTCAATCCGTCGCCGAGTTCCAGTGGCAGTCAGCAGTCACCGATGTAGACCTTCAGGTCACTCCATCAAGTCTGGTGGTAAGATCTCATCATAACTTACAAAACGAGCCCAAACTCGGCACATCTAGTTCGATCCGTCGCCGAGTTCCAGTGACAGTCACCGATGTAGACCTTCAGGTCACTCCATCAAGTCCGGTGGTAAGATCTCATCATAACTAACAAAACGAGCCCAAACTCGGCAGATCTAGTTCAATCCGTCGCCGAGTTCCAGTGGCAGTCAGCAGTCACCGATGTAGACCTTCAGGTCACTCCATCAAGTCTGGTGGTAAGATCTCATCATAACTTACAAAACGAGCCCAAACTCGGCACATCTAGTTCGATCCGTCGCCGAGTTCCAGTGACAGTCACCGATGTAGACCTTCAGGTCACTCCATCAAGTCCGGTGGTAAGATCTCATCATAACTAACAAAACGAGCCCAAACTCAGCACATCTAGTTCGATCCGTCGCCGAGTTCCAGTGGCAGTGACCGATGTAGACCTTCAGGTCACTCCATCAAGTTCGCATCCTAGCTAAAAAATAAGTGGTCCATAAAAAAAAATTACATCGTTTCAAAATTAGATCACTTGACTATTTTATTCTATTCCCGCAACTAACACGTAATCGCTTGTGTGTGTGACTTTGTTTCCATGTAGTAGTTCAGTTATATGCCTGCTTACGTAACCGCGCGGGGGGAATTGTTGCGCAGCAACGACGTACGTCCATCCTCTATCACGCCTCGGCGGGTACTGGCGAGCGCCCGGTGAGCGAATTAATGCCAATATTTTGGGTATTTTATTTCTTGGAGAAAAATTATAACGAAATTTTAAAATTTGCTTTTACCATGCACTTCTAAATAATGATCTGTTTTTATTTTTATAAGTTTCATATAAATTCATTGTGAAATCTCTAAGCAGTGGATGTTTGAAAATTGTGATTTAGTGTCATGTTTGAGATTTTTTTCTATCGAGCCAATTATTCCAATTCGTGTTTCTATCTTTACCATTCACTCGAGGATATGTTCAACTTTAATATTATGATTTTTTTTTATTACAAATATCATTGTTAATGAGACTTTCAGACGTTTGAAAATCTTAAAAATTACTGGTTTTCGATGCGTTTTGGCTTACAAAGTCATGCTTAATCCGCCTTAAAGTAAAGAAGTGTCGTGAAGGCTCAACTTTGAAGAATGATCCCTCTTTTCAAGTGTTTTTTTTTTTGTTAGGAATGTTAAAGAAGGCAAAAAGGCTTCGCATTTCAGAAAAAATGGATCTGTCTTTGAGTTCTGTACATCTCTAGCGTATTCATGTAAGAAACTTGACAATAGTAAGGGTAGAAGCGAATTTGGGCTTCACACAATTTCGGAATATATCTTAGGGCGTGGCCCCATGTCTCCGGCGCGGCGCCGTGCGCCGTGCGGCGGCGCGGTGCCTTGCCGAGCTACGGCGTCGTGTACCGGCACGTACCCTATGTTCAGCAAGTGTATCCAAAGATAACAATTACAGTTTTGATTTGATATGGACCGCGAAAGGCGTATCCTGGTCCTGTTGCTATTAAGACGACGAGAAATTAAAAAAAAATCAAAAACAAAGAAAATATTGGGTAAATCCATACCTTTCTATAATGAACCATGATGGAGATAATTTCAAGAGGAAATATGAAGCGCTGAAAAACTGTGGTGATGACAAATTTTACGAATATTTTTGAATGTCCGTATCAAGTTTTGAAGAACTGCAGTGTGATTCTGTAAGACTTCATTCTAAATTTCGAATCTGAATCCGCTGTGAGTTTCTTTATTGGCATTCTAAAACTCGGTTGATAATTCGAATCTACACTAGCGCTACTCTTGCGAGCGTGTTTGCGAGTTGAACTATATTGAACTCGAGATTTTGACAGATAAAGTATGAGATGACGAAAAAAGTGGTATTCTTTAAGGTAATTCTCCCGTGAGTTCGACGCTCACTTCGCACTCGAACCCGATTCAAAGTGTCAAATTATAAGTATCTATTTTTTGAGTGAAAATAGAAGAAATAAAAATAAATAGTGTTTAGTGAATAAATGCCTACCTACTTAAGCGATAACGATGGCAAGAATGTTTTTGTTCAAATCTATATATATTAGAAGAAGCTCACGCTTTGGATAAACTCGAAAAGCGTCGACAATCTACCAAAATTCGAAGTTTATCTTTATTAACCCGAGATGACGACTATGTGAGCGTGTATAGATTGTCAAAGGAGCTAATTGGCCAACTGGAGTATGGTTTACTGCCTCTGATAAAGCCCACAGTGTGAGGCGGGTCTTTCAATAAAACTGCACTATTGTATTCGTTAAAAGTGTTTAATTTAAATATTAAAAATACTTACATTAAAAACTAAAAATCTTACTTTAAAAACTAAAACACGACTCATGCTGCTACACCCTATCTCTATTCTTGGCCTCTGCCAATGCTTGCAGCCCTTTCCCGGCTACAGACACAGCTTCAGCTAAAATTTTATCTCTCTCTGCACTCCTCTCCAGAAAGGACTGCAAGATCTGTGTATTTAATCTTTGAAATGGCTGTATGCCAAAATGTGCATCTGTAGAAAAGCTTTCACCACCACATAAAGCAATAATTCTTTCTTCAAACTCTGATAGCTCCACTTCATCTTCCACCCCACCACCAGTCCTACGCCTAGCAGCAAGGCGTGCTGCAACTTTTTTTATGGCGCTTTTTTTGTCAGACCAATACTACAATACTACAATCAGACATTTAGTTAAAGAAATTATAAAAAATATGCTGTTATTAAATACACATGCATTTTTTTAACTACAATCATTAAAATCTCCATTTCCTTATTATTCATAATCAAGAATTGAGTAGCATTACGTAAAATTAAATTAAGATATTTATGAAATCAAGGAACACACTTGAAACCAAGATTATCGGACATTATAAGTAGTTGGCTTTAAGGAATGCTAAGTGGTTCTAACATGTAAAAAAAAAACACTGCTAACCTTGGTCCACTGTTTGTAGGTTTTGATAGTGCCACCTATACTATTGAGGCGCACGGCTAGTTCCTCCCACTGGCGTCGACTTCGCTCTCTGGCATTTTGAGTTCTCAAGAAACCCTTGGCATGCCAGGGTTTCTTTCCATAAACTCTATCAGAGTTTCAACCTGAGCCAACGATGGGTGAGAGGAACGTGTCTCATTTGGACTGAAACATTATTGTTGGATTAGAAAACAAAATAAACACTTCTATAATTAATATTATTTTTGAACTTTACAACAAGAAATATGAACTCTTACTTCATGATTATTTCACAATTATTATTGGCAGAACGATCAAAAAACAAACAAACGTAAACAAAACAACGACGAGATGAAAATATTGTCCACAGATTATTAATGATATTGGCGATCACTGTTTTTTTTTCGTAGGGTAAGCATAGCTTATATTCACGGCACGAATTTAGAGTTTTCTGTTTATTTTTTACTTATTAGCTGCTTCAAAATCCTTAGAATAACAAATCGTTATTTAAACATCATATTTAGCTAAAATTCTGTGTCAAAAACTGATAAAATAAAAAACCGATAACTCTCGACTTATATTTTGTTGAGTGTGGTAGTCACTAGTACAGTATTGGTCGATTTGGAGCTCACTTCACTTCGCAAGTGATTAGGTGAGAATTTATATGGATCCTTTTTGGTGCATTTCATAATTTGAATCAGGAACTGTAAATCAAATTCGAGTAAAAGATGAAAATCAGCTGTCAATATTTTCCCTATAAAAACATACAACGCATTGAAGACATTATTAGTGCTACTGTTTCCCTACTACTGATTAAAACCAACGTTATTATGGAGCGGCGACGTCATTTAAGCAGGGAAGAAATGCTCAGAGCCGTGGGAATGATAGAAGCTGGTTCCCGGCAACGTACTGTGGCTTTAGCTCTGAATACAAGTCAGAGTGTTATCAGTCGACTTTGGACACGTTACCGAAGCACTGGTACCGTGGCTGAGCGCCATGGAGAACGGTATCGCTGCACCACACGGAGACAAGACCGATACATTCAAATCTTAACTCGAAGAGCTCCAACAATAACCGCCATGATGTTAGCCGTGAGGCTTCATCACTCTTCAGGGAACTTAATTAGCGACCAAACAGTCAGAAACCGCTTGCATGAAGTGAACCTTCATTCCCGAAGACCGCTACGGGTACCACCTATAGCAATGCACAATCGTAGGATTCGATATCAATGGGCTCTTGAACACAGAAATTGGGCAGAAGAACAATGGCGTTTCGTGTGCTTTTCTGATGAGTCTCGTTTTGGTATGAGACCGGATACAAGACGTATACGACACTGGAGAACCCCTGGACGCCAACAGCGATTAAAATCCTGCCAGGAAGTCCATCCTTAAAGTGGTGGAACCATCATGGTATGGGCGGGTATTTGGATCGGCGGAAGAACTGAGTTGATTTGGATCAGAGGCAACCTCAACCCTCAAATTTATGCTGAGACGATTGTATCAGACGTCATCGTTCCTCTACAAGTGCAAATCGGTCCCTTATTTCAGTTAATGCATGATAATGCACGACCGCACACCGCAAGAGTTGTAAGACAGACTCTCGCCGCAGCTAACATCAATGTCCTGCCCTGGCCTGCTCAGTCGCCAGACTTGAACCCGATTGAGCATGCATGGGATATGCTACAGAGAAGAGCTCTGCCGAATATGGAGGGTATCCAGTCGCAAGAAGACCTTTTTTTGTTGTTGCAACGAATATGGGCGGCCATTCCACAGCGTGATTTGGATGAACTCATTTTGAGTATGCCAAACCGATGTTCTTGTGTTGTTAGTGTTCGCGGTAGAAACACGGATTATTAATTGTTTAAGTTACCCAATAAAATTTTAAAGAAAACTGTTATTTCAGTCTTTTTTTCGAACTTTAATGTTAGTGGTTCAAATGTCAAAAATCCCTTTATTAGGAAAATGGCAAATTTCTTTATGAATGCAAAGGTGACTTGGTTTATCGTTACTGTGACAAACGATAACACTTTATTTGATGAATCCTTAAAGAACATTTTAATTAATATCAATCAGGAGAAAAGTTATTGCAAAAATATATGTTGATCCCTAGACACTTTTGATGTGTGTATTTTCCATTCATCTTTTATGTTAATTTGCTTTCATCACAGATTTAATATTTTTATTTTTTGTGGATGCACTTACTCGGGACCAGCGAATTTTAAGTTTTCAAAAATCACTATTCCTGGAAATTCCATCAATCTGCTGGAAATCGTCTATTCCGGTTGCTATCTTTGGTTGGATGTTTTCTGTAGCAAATCAACGACCGAATTTGCACTGTTATTCTTTAAAATGTCCAATCAGGAGCAGCTGCCAAAAAGAAATGATAGGAATTTGGAGTGAGATTGAATATTAATTTCGGGCGTAAATTGCAAGTAGCATTGTGTATTCATCCAAAGTTTGTCTTGAAAATCTCGCTAATGGTAGATAAATTTAGGCGAGTTGATCAGTATTTATGTAAACTATTATTAAAAATATTTACATATTTCAAGGAATGGTCAAACAAATGTATACGTTAATGCCTTTGTCAAACTGAAAAGCGTGCCGAAGCGTTTTTGTTTGTAATGTACAGAATTGTTTGAAGCCTGTCACATAGACTATCGGACCGCTTTCGCTTTTTTAGATGACAGGATTCGGATCGCATTCGCTTCGCCCTGTCTGTTTGACAATAGCTTCAATGTTTAGCCAAATGTCGAGTGTCCTCTTATGATATTGTCTGGTGCCTAATTACCTATCTGTCGTCTACATAATCTAGTGCGACGTCAATTTAAATTACATTCGTACCAAGCTGTTAGATTAGGTACGTGATATTGCACTATTACGTGGACCGGTTTAGAAATAATATGTATTTGCTACTGAGCCGCTGTTTATCTCTTGTCTTTCGATTGCATTTCGTTGAAATTAATGTTTTTGGGCCATTTGATGCCTGAAAACCTTGTGTTATTTTAATTTTATTCTATAGAAATTTTCGCAGTTTCTCAATTCAATTTCTATAAAGTTAAAAAGACAATGCGTATAAATAATATAGATAGGTAATTCGAGTCACAAAAAAGATAAGGAAAAAAAAACCTTTTGTTCCGCTGAAAGGAGATGGCTAAATGAGTGCCCCAGTCGCCTATAAGAATTTCATTTTAACTCGTAGTATTTGAAAATTCATTAATGAATTGTTTAATGTTTAATAATTTCCTAAGACTTATATAAAATGTTAAACATAAAAAAGTATCTGAATTGCTTTTCGCTCATTTTTTATTGACATGATGATTTGGTCACGATGAAATAATGAAAACTAGGGAAGGGTAATAACGCTTTTCCAGATTGTTAAAATGAAACTGTATTTAATCGATTTTTACTAATGTGATTTAAAACGATTTGTTTTCTGAAATTAAGAATTGGCGTTGAAACAGTATTTGGCGGGAATCGATAGATTCAGAGTCGTTTCGTTGCTCTTTATTGTGTTTTCATGCGTTTTAATTCGGAAAATCAGATTGTTTTAAAGTGATTCGTCCACTAAACTCAACTTTATTATTTTCCTTAAAAGCTTCGGAATGAGCTTCTTAGTTTAATCTTAGTTCATATTTTGTGAGATATGTCAGAATAATATTAACTGGACAGGTTCCGTCTGAACTGGAAGGAAGACGCCCAACATCGTGAAAGGTAGGAGTGGAAAGAGAATATTGCCCAGCACGCGTAGCATGGCGATTCTATCTCTATTCTACCAAGAAAAGACAAAGTTATTTCATCGTTATTTCTACACAAATCGACTGTTTTTTTGCACAAATATGACACCATTCGTACACTATTGAAGATAAGAACGTTTATTTTCCATATTTTTTACATTACCATGCTTAAAACGCTAAAAATATTTCTACGTTCTGTCATTTTGCCTATTCTTGCGTCGACAAAACCCCTTTCTACGGCGCCATGCTACACCAGCTGGAGTGGGAGAGAAAAAAAAATAACTGAAGTATGATCGATACTACTTTCTAACGATTTCAATCGATTCTTTTATCGCTTCTGTGACACTTTGAGTCCAATCCCATCTTTAAGAAAAAAACAAACGTCAGACGTCGTTTGAACGCTCTGCGCTCTGCTTATTAATATTGTTCGTTGTGATTCTTTCATTTTGCTTTTCCTTGACTCCCGCTTGTTTATTGGACTTCCTGCTTGCAAACCTACCGACCTCTCGCTTCTCGACTCGGACTTGACTTGTATACAGTGAATCATGCAATGCATAAACTGTGGTATATCCACGCGAAGACTGCGGCGTCATATACACTCGAGAGGAGCTCGTGGCTAAATAATTATAACCGCACAGGCCGATCTTTCAGCCAACATTGTCATCCTACTGCTGCATTCAGGAGCAACTGGTGAAATTCGTTTATTCGGCTATTCAACGGAGTGCATAACTTGTGGTTGTTCTGTGAGAACATTGCAAGGCCATCGCCATGTAGTGGAAAGAAACAGTTCAAAGTTGCAGAAATTAACAACATAACACCCAGATTTCCATCATCACGTAATAAAATGACATTTAAACACAGTCCGTCGCTTCGTATTCTTTCAGACTTTATTTATAAGAATCACAGATTAACGAATAAATATAGTATTTCCTATTTTTCTTGTTTCATTTCGAAATTGTTAAATGTATCCCTAACTAATTAGAGGGTTCAACAACGAGTTCAGAAAGGATTAATCAATTAACATGTTATGCAAAATGAAAGCGCCCAGCGCGTTTATTTGACTTTACCGATATAACTAACATAACATTATGAATGTGGTTATCATTATTAGATAGATTAGTTCTTCCAAACAGGTTTAGGTATACTGTATTCAACTACTCGTATGTAAATCAAGTAAACGATATCGTTTGTTTATCATTACAACTACTTACCTACTTATATCGTCTGTGAAAACTGTCTTTATTTTAAGTTTAAGCACGTATCACATTATTTGGTAAGTAGTTTGAAGATGTTTAATTAATCTGAGTGGGTCACAAATGTGGTCATCAATAAATAAATACAATCGCAGATACATAAAAGTAAACGCCTAAGTAAAAGTTTATAGCAATATCAATATTTGCAATTTTTGTAGTACTTTTAATGGTAGGTGTTCACGTTTTTTTTTTATCATGATTATGAAGATATAACAAGTTTTAGAAACTTTTTTTATGTGAAATATTAATATTGAGCTATTCAGCGTTATACAGTGCTAGGTCCCATTTCTATAGCCGTCTGAATTTTTGCACATACTTGAACTTTCCATCTCCTTTTAATTATGGATTTCTTAATCAACGTCTAATTAATAAGTACAGTACCTATATATTTTTTTGGTAAAATCATCAAACGATTCCTCCCACCCAGAGCAGAGCGGGAGGGACTGTCAGACTCGTACTGACTAAAATCCACGGTGTCCTTCGATAGCCTTTACGTTCCGGGGTCACGGTAATTCGTTAGTCCCGCGACCCCCGGCAGGCTTTGGCCCTCTTTAGAGGGGCCCCGTCATAATGCTGACACTCTTTGAGGTGCGCGTGGAACACAACGTATAGTATAGAAAATGACTTATTATTCCTTGAGCTTCATTTATGCTTCGAAATTTACTAATAAGTAACCAATTTCCTTTAAGATAAATCTTGATAATGGCTATATTTTACAGCGATTTCCTAATGCCAGGGTCAATACAAAAAACCCATTTACTTTCGTACCAAAAGTCACTCTACATATAAGTACATTATCTACATACATCAATGACACCGGTGCGATTCAATTCCAAAAACACTATTTGTCTTCCTAATGCCCACGAGATAAAATCTACAATCGTACAGCCTCGTAACATATACAATCAATTTATACGGTTTGTACCACTTACTAACTATGCTATGTTCATTTTTGATGATATGATGACAGAGCGTTTTAAAAATATTTTGCGTACCGCGAGAATTGACTTTTCTTGTTAAAACTTAAAAGTGGAAAAGGTGTTTCTCTATAGTTATTATTTTTTATGTGTAGAAAATTTCTACACACAAAAAAAATATCACTCTGGAAATGCTCAATTGCTCATAGATGGACCTATCAGACCCTTTCAGATTAAATTCACACGGTGTTCTTCGTCTATCTTTGGCCTGCGTGCGGGAGTACTTACCATAATTATTATGATTCTTGAAGTCACGATCCATAGTGTGCACTGCGTGCCTTACCATAGACTGTTTCATCTTCTATCTTTTTTTAAACCCTATAATTGTCAATAATCAATCAAAGGTGTTGGTGATGTGTAATTACACCGCCAAAACGACCCTGCCCCGGGATGCCGCATCCCCCGTTGTGGTGAAGGCTCTCACGCGCATGATGGCGTCCACCGTCGAGCGCCCCCTGCGGAAGCCAAACTGGCAGAGCCGAGGGTAGCAATGACTTGCTTTACCATATTATGTTTGCATGTAGGGTGAGTGGGGGTAAGATGAAAAACGGGGCAAGTTAAAAAAGATACAATAACGCCGAATGTAAAGGAAATCATTTAATGCTGGTAACATCACTGGAGACACCGTTTTGTCTTGCCCCGCACCGCAGTCTGCGTCAGTCGCTAAGTGAGAGCATTTGTGTGTTATTTGATATTTTCCGCAAGGACACATTTTTCCGCGTAAAGTTGCGTTTTTTGTTCTTACCCCGCATGCTGTATCTCCTTTCATGGGTAAGTAACAAAGATTTTGTTTTGATATTCGGAATTAGCTTTGAAATGTTATATGCTCTATATTGTGGAGATTCGTTTATTTCACGTATTTTAAGATTTATAGTGCCTTTCAAACTTACCCCTGCAAATTTGAACGGGGTAAGATGATAATATAAAACTTTCCATCTTACCCCGTTTGCGAAACTCTTACAAAATGTCAGGGGTTCTCAATCTAAAATATACGGTGGTAGTCCTTCCGCAATATTCACAACATCATATCGAAAACCTTTATCATGGAATCAGACTCAGAAAGTATAATCTACCCTGTGCATGTGGAGGCGACCAGCTGGTATACTGGCTGGTGGCGTGGCAGAGGGTCATTGCCATCTGGATGATCAGGGGTTACCGTACGACCGCCGGGAAAACGGTTAGCCGTTTGGGTGAAAACGCCCAGCACGTTCGCACAATGAGTGGCGTGTGTAGGTGCAACGCAGGGAGGAATCTCCGTTATTTTGACAAGTCGAGGCACTGCAAAAAGAGCTTATTAAATCAAAACGTGTGTTTTATTTATCGACCCGACCTAGACTTGACAGTCATGAGCATATTTTTTTTTTGATATCTTAGTACAACCTACATGTTGAGAACCTCTGGCTGTCAGCCGTTTCAACGGGGTAAGATCGATATATTTTATTTGGTTAATTATTTTTCTTGCACTTAGAGAGCGATTTTTGAATTTAATTAACTGATGTTCATGCTATGTAGTTAGTTGAAGCAGAAGGTTTATTGATCACCACGCATGCATAATGACGATTCATACGATTTTAGTCACTATATCGATCTTACCCCTTCGGCATTTCGTCTTACCCCTTCATATTGTTTTTCTTATGACCATTTTTATTAACAGTTTTTTCATAAAATATTGTTTCAAAAAGATTTCTTTCAACATTATAGAAACAACTTGACCATGCACCCAAAACATTTTCATCAAAAAGATTTCTTTCAACATTATAGAAACAACTTGACCATGCACCCAAAACATTTTTTTTTGTATTTTCTCTGAATCCCTTTGTGTGACAACAGTTTCAAATCAACACTGTTCATCTCATCAAATTTTCATTCCAACTTACCCCCACTCACCCTAATAGCATTTGACATTTACGAGCATGTAGTGTGAAAATTATATTAAATAATAGAGAGCATTTTCGTTTATCGTTTGCCTCTTGTCTAGACTCTGTGCTTACGCTACGTCTTCTGGTTCGTGGTCACTAGTACCACTCAAAAACTTTTCAACCTCATCGGTTGACAGTTTGAGCAGCTGTGTGGCTATGTCGGTGACTGTTCTTTGACTTTCTCGTTCTGGATTTTATCGCGCAAAGAATTTCGAGCATAGCTCTATTCGTTGCTCATGTGATGGGCTCAACCACAGTCACTTGTAGGAATATGTACATTACCTTCATTCAAAAAAAGATTATTTTTGATGAAGCTTGACGTTATACAGTGTGTCCGGGCACGAGTTAGCGATATTTGAAGGGGATATTCTAAGCTCAATTTCATCGACAAAAATGCTTAAAAAAAAATTCTTACTCCAATACTTCGCGAATGGCAGCCATTTTAATTTTTTAATCCGTCGAACTGGGGTGTGTACAATAAAATGCAAATATCTTGGAATCCAAGAGACCTACATTCATGAAAATGACTTTATTGCAAAGTTAAACGTTAAGGCTTATTAAAAACTTACAAAAATTTTCTAAATAATATGTAAAAATAACCAAAAAACATGGGCAAACACGAAATTGTACACAAAAATTACTGAATAATTTCACATTTTTAACTCTAGCTCGATAAGTACCCCTGAATTTTGATAAGATTTTTGCATTAAATTAAAAGTGTTTGAGTCAGGCTACAAAATGATATCAAAATGATCACTCTACGTTAAGTATCTTAGGAGTTATTCTCACTTGAACATCACCCTTCCTTAGCGCACGTACCCCAATATTACAGTTGTCGCATTCTTTGGGCGAACTAAATCGTTTCAACGAATATTTATCAGCTGGCATTATTGACCATCATAATCCATAAACTGAAATGGTACATTTTTTTTATTATATGAAACCACTTCTTGGATTTTTTGCTGCGGGGCGAGACGGAAGGGTGATGTTCAAGTGAAAATAACTCCTAAGATACTAAACGTAGAGTGATATTTGATATCATTTTATAGCTTATCTCAAACACTTTTAATTTAATACAAAAACCCTAGCAAAATTCAGGGGTACTTATCGAGCTAGAATTAAAAATGTGAAATTATTCAGTAATTTTTGTGTACAATTTCGTGTTTGCCCATGTTTTTTGGTTATTTTTACATATTATTTAGAAAACTTTCGTAAGTTTTTGATAAGCCTCAACGTTTAACTTTGCAATAAAGTCATTTGCATGAATGTAGGTCTCTTGGTTTTAAAGACATTTGAATTTTATTGTACACACCCCAGTTCGACAGATCAAAAAATTAAAATGGCTGCCATTCGCGAAGTTTTGGAGTAAGAATTTTTTTTAAAGCATTTTTGTCGATGAAAAAGAGCCTAGATTATCCCCTTCAAAAATCGCTAACCCGTGCCCGGACACACTGTATATAAGCTTGACGTTTTATATAAGCGTTTTTTTTTTCGTGGTAATATCATCAAATGACTTCTCCCGCCCGTGGTGTGGCGGGAGAGACTGTCGTCACACTAATACTGACTAAAATCCACGGTATTCGTTCAATAGCCCTTTACGTTCTAGGGTCACGGTTTCCCGATAAGTAGAGACCGGATTATATGTAACTTAAAATTGATTAAATATATGCATGCAAATATTTATTTTCTTACGTTTACTTAAATTAAAATCAGAAAATGTTTTCTAATTATTAAAACAACTAGCTTCTGCCAGCGACTTCGTACGCGGATCCTGTTGCTTATGCCAGCGACAATGGGGTCGCGGTCGTCAAAATCGAAGATCTGAAACGTCTGATGTCGAATTCTTAGAGCCTGCGGACGGGAAAACAACGGGACGCGCATGACAATTCCAGACGTTCCAGATCTTTCATTTTCGTATGTCAACAGGAAATGCCCATCAGACTAAACAACTCTTGTTAAGATGTTATTCATATATAATATGTTATATAGTGTAGCTGGGCTCTTGGAATTCCACATCAGTTGTTCCAGATCTCAATTTTCATACGTCAACAGAGAGTGCTCAATAGGCTGAACAACTCTTGCTAAGACGTCATTCCTATATATGTTATAGTGTAGCTGGGCTCTTGGAGTTCCACATCAGGTGTTCCAGATCTTCAGTTTTTATACGACAACAGGGAGTGCTCATCAGGCTGAACAACTCTTGCTAAGACGTCATTCCTATATATATTATAGTGTAGCTATAGTATATTATAGCCTGTATGTTGCCCAGACTTAATAGATATACAAAAAAAAAACAATCAAATCCATCCAGTAGTTTCGAAGATTAGCGTGTATGGAGTAACTTCTCCCGTTTTCCTAACATTTCCCTTCACTGCTCTGCTCCTATTGATTGTAGCGTGATGAAAAGTATACTATAACCAGCGCAGGAGTCTGAAAAATAATTGTACCAAGTTTCGTCAAAATCCGTCGAGTAGTTTTTGTTTCTATAACGGTTATACAGACAAACAGACAATAATTTTATTAATTGCATTTTTGGCATCAGTATCGATCCCTAATCACCCCCTGATAGTTATTTTGGAAATATATTTCATGTACAGAATTGACCTCTCTACAGATTTATTATAAGTATAGATAGAAGATTGTTTACTAAAGCATTTTTTTTTCGTCTACTATAATTTGATATACCTACATGCAATTTCTTTTCTTGTAAACTTTACTAAAGTTTTTTTTTTTTTTGAAAAAAAAATTGCATGTCTGACTGACAGAATTGAGTAAGCTATCTTCCCTCTAAGTTTGTACAGACCGACACCCGACACATTCTTTTACTAATCGCAATCTCGCCAAGAGTCCAAAATATACACTAGAAAAATTTAATAACCCGGAAAACTGTAACTAGATTTACGATCGAAAATATCGTTTAATTAGGTAGGTGGTTTAATAGGTTATGGTTTAGTTTACTGTTTACATAATTGAAAATCTGTATGTCCGTCAGTTAGAGCATTGAAAAATAATGAAAACGTTTATTTTTTTCTTAATCTGTGAATAATTACAACGATAAAACGGTTCGAAATGATGTTGTGTCTCAATCCAAATAATGTTCTTGTGGTTTTGACGCATGATTCTGACAAATTTAAGGCAAATTGGGTTTTTAGTGGTTTCAGACCAAAATGATCGGGATCAAGGTAGCAACCGAGATAGGTAGGATTAATTTCCAGCGTGTTAGTAGAAATAGCTAAATAAAAAACTTTTCTAAAATCAAAATATATCACATCTTTAGAGCCGTTACGGTTAACGAGAAATGTGGAACAAATTAACTCTACATAAATACGTTTAGGGATAATTGAAAGTATTGAGCAAGTTATCAGCGTGCCCCAAGCACTTTTCCAAAACTTCAAGTAGCTTTCAGGCCATAATGGGCGACTCGCGCAACGAGTGTCAGCATTATGACGGTATAGAGGGCCAAAACCTGCCGGGGTCGCGGGACTTATCAAATTACCGTGACCCTTAATTTTATTCATGCTTTTTTCTGAGTTGATCCCATTGTCACCAAATCAGAATCTTGTGATGGGATTCCAGGGTGATCCAGCGCAAAGTAATTTTTTTTTATCTACCCCGATTACTTAAAACGTCTCATCTCTACCGATTCAAAAATTCTTTTTTTTTTGCAATATTTTGTCGAAATCATTCATTTTCTAACAAAATATATCAACGCAATCACTTAAATTATAATTTTATCGCTAAAATAAAATCCGACGAATGTTTTCTCACTGTCAAATTTGAAGTGAATAAATATTCGTAAAACTCGTAAGCCAGCCTTCGACAGTTACGAAACTATCCGTCATTTTATGTCTTTGTGCTACCTATTTTCATACAAACGGCTCAAATAACGTTTACGTTTACGTACGGTCAGCCAAGAAAGTGGTGTACCAGTTTTGATTTAGTTTCCCGGTCATCGAAAATTACAACAAGGTTCGTTATAAAAAGATATTACTGAAAGAGACAACATTATCATGACGTAAACCTATGTATTTAGTATTCATACGTCATATGTCACATATAAGTACATGACATTTTAACCTTTAGTATAAATGAAAAGGACATTAGTTTCTACAAAGCAATTGAAATGTTTCCAAACAAAAGTAATAAAAACTATTTAAATAGACAACCGAATTCCATTTGAAAAAGAAAACTGACAATTGACATTTTGTCAAATATATGCAAAAAATCGATATATTTTCCGTGTTATTTTTCAATCAACTGCATATAAAATCATCTCAATGCCTGCCAACTTGACCATTGCCGAAAGAGCACAAATAATTGCCCAATTTAATGAGGGAAGCAGTATCAGTGCGATATCCCGGAATTTGAATATATCGAGGCGTTCTGTCCGCTTTTGGATTCGTCGTGAAGGAGAGGAGGGAAGTTTGTTGGATCACAGAAGAAGTGGTCGCCGGCCTGCACTCTCCAATAACGATAGAGAATTCATGAGACGGGAATATGAAATCAATGGTTTTAAGCCCACAAAACATTTTGCGGAGATGTTCGATGTGAGTGCCCAAACAATAAGGAATCATCTACATTACATGGGGTTGCACCACAGGCATTACGCCAAGAAAATATATTTGACGGATGCTCACAGACTTGCTCGTCTGAACTTCGCCAGAGAGCACTTAGAGTTTGATTGGTCTAATACAGTGTTTTGTGATGAAAAAACGTTTAAATCCAGTCAGCATGGACGTCTTCACCTTTGGCGATATAATTCAACACGGTATAAAGATGATCATGTAATTCCAAATAGAGAATCAGGTCGAATTTCCGTAAATATTTGGGGCTGGATGAGTGCGGATGGTGTAGGAGAATTGTGTTCTCTACCTCCTCGAGCGACGGCTGTAAATTATATCGACGTGCTTCAGAATGCAATGCTACCGACAGTTCGTAATGTTTACCCGGAGAACGAAGTGCCACAATTTGATTTTGTTCAAGATAATTGTTCAATTCATAATGCGAGGATCGTAAGAGCCTGGTTTCGTTCACACACTGACGTAAGGGTAATTCAGTGGCCCTCAAGATCGCCGGACCTCAACCCGATAGAAAATCTTTGGGGCCTTATGGTCCAACGATGGTCGCATCAAAATGAAAGAACCAAACAAGCTCTTATTAGTCACTGTAATTATATTTGGGAGGAAATGCGGGGAACCGATATTTGCTCACGGCTTGTTGGTTCAATGAGGTCTCGTCTTTTAGAGGTTATAGAGGCCAACGGCGGTTACACCCGTTTCTAATTTTTAAAAATTTTCAATATCTTCTAAATATTACTATATATGCTATGTTTTTGTTTGTTATAAGTATTTTAAAATTGATTGTAGAAATTTAATAAAAGGATAAATCTATTTTTAGCTTGTTTTTTATTGATATTGTAATAACAAGTTTACAGAAATTGTAGGTTTGTGGATTCGCCTTGTGCCTTTACAATTTTATGTAACTTGTTGATTACAATTCTAAATTTGTAGATACAATTTTGTCATCAAAATCTACAGCCCCCCGCCGTTGATTTTACGACGTCATTGGTTCCATCAAGTTCAAACTAAGAACAGCTGTCACGTTACAAACAGTAATAGTCGTTATCAATAATCAGATAAAGACAGCAATAGAAGTTGTCAGATCGATCTGCAAGCGAAACTAATCTTTATCACCTATGAATCTGCAAGCGATATTCAACCTTAGGGTGGTACACCACTTTCTTGGCCGACTGTACGAAGACGATACGAAACGTACATGTATTTGTTCGTGCTCTGAAAATTAGTTCAATTTACGCTCACCAGAGGCGCTGTTCAAGTTCCCATACAAAATGCTTTGGAGACGATACGAATACTTTGTCGAAAGTGATTCGTGCTAGGGGTACAGTTCATCATCATCATCAGCCTATATTGTTCCCACTGCTGGGACACAGGCCTCCTCTCTTTGAGAGGGGGTGGGCCATAATCCACCACGCGGGCCCAGTGCGGGTTGGTGGATGTCACATGTCTTCGAATTTTTGGTTCTAGGACATGCCGGTTTCCTCACGATGTTTTCCTTCACCGTTTTGAGAGCAGTGGTGATGAAATAAATTACACAAAGTAATGCGCCTAGCGGGGTTCGAACCCACGACCTACAACTCGTAAGTCGGGACCGATACCACTGGGCCACCACTGCTCCCTACAGGTACTAGTAGGTACAGGTACAGTTGGCTTGATATTTTCGCGCGAACTGGATGCGGGGCCGCCGTTGTGTTTTTGTTTTGTTATAATGTCGGAAATAGAAAAGCGAGACGATTCGCGTGCACGTTGGACATACCCGCCGCGTCGCACCGCATCTCATTGAATTCGCGTGTCACCGCTTCGCAATCGCGTTCGCTTTGAACCGCCCACGTAGGACGTAGCGTTATCTATTTGTTTACGTAATCAAACAATATCTTGTACCCACTAAAAAAACTTTTTCAAAAAAAACATGTAAATGACTTCAAAACAACCACAAAAAAAGTTCAAAATAAATAATAACCTACAAAAAAACTTTTCTTTCGAAAGTCGGTGACTTTATTTTTTATTTCATTGACTTTTTGTCACTGACTTTCGAAAGAAAAGTTTTTTTGTAGGTTATTTTGAACTTTTTTTGTGGTTGTTTTGAAGTCAGTTAAATTTTTTTTTGTAAAAGTTTGGTGAAGCGTCAATGCCTTTTCAATATAAATAAAATAAATATAACGGAGAATCGTTATCAGAGGGGTCGGGATATCGGAAATAATCCTCACAAAATCTTCGTTAACACTTTTAATTACTTGCTAACACACACTGTATACAAAATAATCAAGGATGCCCGAGATATAGCTCGATTAAAACTTAGGAACTCGGGAAGTTTAACATGGCGGAGCAACCAAGATGTCTACCCAGCTTGCCGTACCGATTCAAAGTCCTTCTTCACTCAACTGTCACCGCTTATGTGGCCTACCCCACACAGGTTAGCCAACATCTGTCAACGTCACTACCTGTCAACGTCGAATAGCTGATTAAACTTCCGATTGACATTTTGACTCGACTATTCGCTCGGTGTTGCCATTGATCCCCACGCTAACCTTCCCCAAGTCTATTCATCAATAACTTGAGTTCCCAAGCATTATCTGTCAAATTTAACTACATAGTTCCTTCAATGAGAGATAGATGGCGTTATTCTAAATTAACAATAATCAATTGAGATTATAAATTGTGATTCCGCAGCAACGATATAGATGGCGTTATTCTAAATTGTTGTGCTTCTGTGTTGATTCTCCGACACGGCCATTCTGACAATTCACACGTCCTCGTGTGAGACATCACGTCCTCGTGTGAGACATCACGTCCTCGTGTGAGACATCACGTCCTCGTGTGAGGAATCTGGAATGAAAGAAAATTCTCGAACAGTAACCATTCTACTCGTTCGGTCATTCCTGACCCAAATGGAAAAGGTATTCTCATCAAAATAATTACAGGGTCTAATAAACGTCACAACAAACTCTTTCTCTAAAAGCTGACATGTCGAACAGCACCCATACTCATTCAAACAGTAGGAAACTTATTAAAATATTGCAGTGATCATACTTTGACCTTAAACATTTGAAGCGACTCAACAAGGTTTAGAAAATTCAAATGAAATAAACTAGAACACAATATCAATGCACCAAGTAAAAACAAAATAGTCGTCTTATTATCAGCCCTTCTCGCTGGTAATGTCTGACGCATCACACACAGCCCTTCTCGCTGTCGTGGCCAAAATAGATGGGACAGTACCAGTCCTAAGACCTGGCAAGCCCAGTACCAAAAGTCAGTATCAGTCCTTCACACTGATAAGCCTTGAACAGGACGCATGTTACCGGGCCTTCTCTCCGGTAAATCGTCCGCTTAAGACATTACTCTGTGCACACACAGCCCTTCTCGCTGTCGTGCCCAGAATACCAAAGAGTCAGTATCAGTCCTTCACACTGATAAGCTCTAAACAAGACGCATGTTACCGGGCCTTCTCTCCGGTAAATCGTCTGCTTAACACGTCATTACTCTGTGCACTAACATTAATCGGAACGAGTTGATGGGCCTTCACCCGCATCATCTAGATCCAATTCTTCACTAATTACGTCTAAATCGCTGACATGACCTTGTGGCGTCCTTCTTATGCGATCATGAGCATACTTGTATGTTCTGTAACCTTAATTCGATAACCTCAAAAGGACCTTTGTATTTTGAATAGAGTTTAACTTGATTTCGTTCCTCATTTGATAAGAACTAAATCACCAACATCAAACTTTACTAGTTTAGCTTTATCTTCAACAAAATACTCCTCAATGTAGGTTTGTTCAACACGTCACTTTGTTTTTCTTATAACGTTACAGATTATAAAAAAAGAAAAAACAATTAACACTGACTGAAAATCCTAGAGCAATCAAGTACCTTTGCAATTGTACCATTACAATGCAAGAAACTAATCACCAAAAAGCAGGAATCAAATTTGTGGCCTATGGCTAACACTAGCCCCACCAACAAACCTCTGTTTGTTTCACACCGTTCACCATGAACGCACAGTACACGACCTCCACCAGTGACATCCGCACACCGCGAGTCTATGGACACCGGGGTGTCAATAAGATACGGACTACGACTACGAAATGGCTACTGGTACGGTCTGACCAGCCGACTAAGATTCCACACTCACTCAACTTAAAACACCTCTACTTCAAAATGGTACTTGAAAATTACAGACTTAAAGAACACAAGGCACCAGAGTCGTAACGAAATGAAAATTGCTCACCGGATAGGGTCCCAGTCGACGCGTTCAGAAGGCACAGGTCTACCCTCTTTTCCCCGGAGTCGGCGCTGTTCCTCCCATTGCGCCGTGGCAGTGGAAGCAGGTGATCCTGGATGCATGAGGCTTCGCAGCTGTCGTTGAACCCCTCTCGTTGCCATTGCTGTGGTTGTGGTGCTTCGGCGTAGCTTGAGTATCCTGTTTCACGTCTTTGCAGTAGCAGTACACGGATTTATGACCCGGCTTGCAGCAGGTAAAACACGGTTTCACAACACTATTCGCTTTCTCTTCATCTCATCTCTCTTCACGTCATCCCAGGAAACGACACGGTAGGCAGCCAGGTAGAAGCTCCTCTCTTCAAGGCGCGGCTCAGAGCAACCATAAGCGGGGCACCCGCTATGTTGGTCTTGGTCCGAGAGCACCTCACTGTAGTCGTCACCCAAGCACGTGCATCCACATCTTGTTTTTCAGGATCGAAATCCGGTAAACGAAGGCCATGTGACGACGTGGTAGGTGTTTTCACGGCTTGAATCAGCATCAGAAAATTGCGGTTCTGTTGTTCCAACAAACGCATCCATTTTTCGTCGTTAGCGTTTTTATTTCGAACACGTGGGTCGCCGTGGTTCAATCCCACTTCTGATAACGGAGAATCGTTATCAGAGGGGTCGGGATATCGGAAATAATCCTCACAAAATCTTCGTTAACACTTTTAATTACTTGCTAACACACACTGTATACAAAATAATCAAGGATGCCCGAGATATAGCTCGATTAAAACTTAGGAACTCGGGAAGTTTAACATGGCGGAGCAACCAAGATGTCTACCCAGCTTGCCGTACCGATTCAAAGTCCTTCTTCACTCAACTGTCACCGCTTATGTGGCCTACCCCACACAGGTTAGCCAACATCTGTCAACGTCACTACCTGTCAACGTCGAATAGCTGATTAAACTTCCGATTGACATTTTGACTCGACTATTCGCTCGGTGTTGCCATTGATCCCCACGCTAACCTTCCCCAAGTCTGTTCATCAATAACTTGAGTTCCCAAGCATTATCTGTCAAATTTAACTACATAGTTCCTTCAATGAGAGATAGATGGCGTTATTCTAAATTAACAATAATCAATTGAGATTATAAATTGTGATTCCGCAGCAACGATATAGATGGCGTTATTCTAAATTGTTGTGCTTCTGTGTTGATTCTCCGACAAATAATAATATTTTAGGATTTTTCCATATAATATAATATGTTAGTAGTTCAGATTACATATTTTAGTTTGTCTGTTGATGAATCCTCGCACCAATATTTTGTTTCCGCAGCGCCCATTTGTATCGAAACTTTCTGGAGTGTTCTCGCAACTTGACCAATAGATGGCATTAGCGAGGCGCACTCTCTTCCCGTTGCCATTGAAAAAGACACTGTGTGTTCTTTGCTCCGCCTTTCAAAAATTCCTTTTTGGTGAAACCTTGATGATATTCATAAAATAAATGGACCTGCATCTGTGCTTCATTGAGAACTTATAGTGCAGTGTTGATTTTTGGAGTTTTAACCATTCCACCGGTGGATTCAAGAAGATTTTGCTCGCCGGCCGGCAGCTCACATACCAAGCCATCACGCGCTCATGAACGAGGTATCTTCCCATCTCCCTGGGTCTGAGTGGGATCTCTGGATTGTCAAGGTACGTGGGCATGGTTTGCTGCTAATAATTTTTTGGTATTGGTTTCCCGGGGATTCATCAATAGGGAAATTTGGTATATTTTTTAGGTCCGCCATTACATCTTTTACTTAGGTTCTTAATTCAAACTTTCTCACAACCTTCACAAAGGTGCAGGCTATTTACACGCCTTCACCATAATTAATGGTCCTTCGTTACCGGATAATAAATAACCAGTAGGTACCTAGATTTTTGCGTATTTGTTTGGTGAAAATCATATAGGTTCAATAACGCACAATAGATATATAATTACGTAAACTTTCGGTAAATTAATACCTAATTAACGCAGCTTATTAAATTGACAATAGATTTTACGTATTTGTTGGTAAATCTGTTCAATTAATATTATAATAGTTTACATAGAACGACATTACGTATTTATTGGTAAAGTTCATTCTAAGTAGGTATCCGCATTTAAAAATTCGCTTTGTTCATAAGTAACTAAGTAGGAGGTAGTTACCAACTCATCTCGGCTTTGCGCGTATTAATATTTAGATAGATACCTAGGTACTCATAGTTTGGTAGGTGCGTTATTATTGCAAACCGCCTGGTAGGTATTTATTGTTATTGTCTTCGTTTTATTAGCGAAATGACGGATAAACAACTGAAGCCGGAAGATTTATTAACTATTCTTCACGAAAAGAAAGGATTGTTATTTAAACGCATTAATCGTTTGTATGATTTATCAAGAAATATATCGTCGTTCGATTCGAGGAAAAATGAAAGTTTTATGACTGAGTCAGAGACAATTGATGACATTCGAGATAAATTTGAATCTTTTGTCGATCAAATTAATCAAATAAACATTAGTTTAAAACCTGGTTCAAGTGCCGACTATGCTTGTTTAGAATCCTTTGAAGATTTGTATATTCATATTAAACGTGTTAGGAATAAAATAAACAGCAATCAATCGCCACCATTACCCAGTAGCAACTCAAAGACTTTTTTTGAACCGCCTAAAATAAAGTTGCCTCCTATCGCGCTGCCATCTTTCGATGGGAAAACTGAGAATTGGCCCGTTTTCTACGAGTCGTTTAAGTCAAATATCCATGATAATGATCAGCTGACTGACTCGCAGCGTGTGCAGTACTTGATAGGTAGGCTTACACACAACGCATTGAAGGTTACCGCTGGAATTGTGCCTACTGGTGATACTTACAAGTTGTTATGGGATAGTTTAGTTAAAAAATATCAAGAGAAGCGCTCACTAGGTACGCATTATTTAAATAACATATTGGATTTAAAAAGTTGTTCATTTAACGCTAATAGTCTCGATTCTTTCATAGAAACATTTAGTGCGTCTATTTCTGCCTTGAAACAACTTGGGATTACGGATCTTGCTGATTTTATTCTTTTGCACTGCGCAATGAGAAAAATCGATGCACAGACTACTCAATCGTTTGAACTTACCATTCGAGATGTTGAAATTCCCACAACGCAATTATTGATAAGCTTCGTTCAATATCAGGCAAAGATATTGGCACGCTCGAATTTGTATCATTCGAACGCGAGAAACTTTAGTAGAAACCCCGCTTCCGCTCCTCGCGAGTCACGCACACAGACAAAAGCGTTTGTTGTGAGCGAGTCAGCTGACTCGCCCGCTTGTTTACCCGC
Source organism: Agrotis clavis (assembly GCA_954870645.1). Taxonomy (NCBI): domain Eukaryota; kingdom Metazoa; phylum Arthropoda; class Insecta; order Lepidoptera; family Noctuidae; genus Agrotis; species Agrotis clavis. The sequence goes on along the minus strand of OX940923.1, from coordinate 22,359,542 downwards.
GATCGCGGTTCCATGCTGCGCGTTTTGTAATGATAACGCTCATGTTCATTTGTATAACTGCGCTAAGTTTAAATCCGCGTTGACTCCTAGAACAAGGTTCGAGTTTATTAAATCCAAACGTGGGTGCGCGAATTGTCTGAGCACATTGCACGGATTGAGTAACTGCAAGTCAACATCAGTCTGTGACTTATGTAAAAAACGCCATCATACATTATTACATTTTGATAAAGAAAATACACCGCAAACAGCTGATGTTAAAGCGACGAATTGCAATGTAGTCGTGGCGTCGTCGTCTCCCGCGCCGCTGTCTCTCCCCCCTCCCGCGCTCCTTTCGACCCCCGGTACGCCTTTGATGCATCGCTCTTACGTTGATTGCGATAAGGTCGATATTTCCGCACGGGCGATTGCGTCTGATTCGTGTGATGTGACGCCAGCGTCTTCGGCTCACAGCTCGGCCGTGTTATTAGCAGCTGATGCAGCGAAGGCTAAGGCGATAGTGCTGTTATTGACAGCTCAGGTTTATGCGCGAGCTAAAAGTGACAGTGCGGGTCACAAAACAGTAGTGAGGTGCTTAATTGATAATGGCTCGCAGAATAATTTAATAACTACAGCCTGTTGTAGAAAACTTAATTTACTGATAATTCCTTTGAGTAATTCTTTTGTTAAAGGAGTTGGTTCTGTATCGCGACCGTTAATAGGATACGTACATTTAGATATCGAGTCTCGCGTATATCCGGATCAAAAATATACTATTCACGCGTTCGTAGTTGAGTGCATTACGGACCAGCTACCATCGCACCATGTCAAGTGGGATAGCCATATAGACTTCCACGCGCTTCCGCTCGCAGATTTAAGCTGGAATATTCCAGGGGATATTGACCTAGTGTTGGGCGCTCAACTGTTTCCGTACATTTACTTGGGGAATAGGGTCGATCTTGGTTCACGCGCCCCACCTGCATTATTGACCACATTCGGGTATATCTTTATGGGTGATTTTCCGCTTATTAGTGATAATTAAAATTTACCTAACTCTTCTTTCACGGCATTAGCTCTCAATGATTTATTACTAAGTTTTGGGAATTGGAAGAAGTTGATAATAAACGTTTTTTCTCTCCTGAGGAAACCGAATGTGAGAATATTTTTTCCTCGACCGTGTCACGGGACGATGTGGGATGTTATACCGTCGCGTTACCTTTTAGTAAGGATCCCGCCGAGTTGGGTAACTCCCGCACCGCCGCGTATCGTCGGCTTATTGCGCTTGAAAGGAAACTCCGCCAATCGCCGATGTTGCGGAAAAATTATAATGCAGTGATTAAAGAGTATATGGACAACGGTTATTTAAGTCAGGTCGACGAATCTGCCGTTTCCGATGACGGGTACTATATCCCTCATCACGCTGTCGTTCGGCCAGACAAACCGATGCCGCGCATTGTATTGGATGCTAGTGCTAGAACTCATACAGGGTTATCTTTAAATGATGTACTCCATATTGGTCCAAATTTACAAACAGATTTGTTTATTCTTTTAATAAATTTCAGACTATTTCCCATCGCTATAAATGCTGATATTAAACAAATGTATTTACGCATTGGTGTACCCGTTGACCAGCGTAAATACCTACGCATTTTGTTTCGATTCAATGAGAACGAACCTGTGCTAACCTTCGCCTTTAATCGCTTACCTTTCGGGCTTAAGTCGAGTCTTTACATAGCTATGCGCACTGTGCGACAGCTGGCCGCTGACAGTCCGCATTATCCCGAAGCTGCTAAAGTAGCAGAGACCAGTCTCTACATGGACGATCTGGTGTATTCTGTGAATAATGAAGACACCGCCATGCAGCTATCGCATGATCTTATAAAGATGTTTAAATCGGGCGATTTTGACCTTGTTAAATGGTGTAGCAATTCACCCGTTCTTTTAAACAGTCTTCCCGACTCGCATCGTAAGTCCCTTGATTTTCACGCTGGGAGTGATGTGTCTAAGGTTTTAGGCCTTTCGTGGGAACCTTCTCAGGATAATTTTTTCTTCACTTCCGCTCACGTAGCTGAGAAATGTACTAAGAGAAATATACTCTCGATAGTCGCACGCTTATTTGATGTTCTCGGTTTGGTCGACCCCGTGATATTTTATGCCAAGTTGCTCATCAAAGAGTTATGGCTGAGTAATATTGGTTGGGATGATCCCGCTCCTGACGATATTTTTAAACGTTTTTCCATTCTCATGCAAGAGTTTCCGCTGCTGGATACATTACGCATACCACGCCATGTGGGCGTTACCGATGATTGTTCCGTTCGTATAGTCGCGTTTGCTGATGCTAGTATGGGTGGGTACGGGTGTGTGATTTATATACACTCTACTGGTCCATCTGGTGTCATAGTCCGCTTACTTTGTGCGAAATCAAAGGTTTCACCTACCAAGGTTACAACTCTTGCACGTCTGGAGCTTTGTGCCGCCGTGCTCATGTCAAAATTGGTAAAAACTGTTCGTGATTCTTACGCTTTACGTGTTCCTATTGCAGGAATTTACGCCTTTTCAGATTCCACGATAGCTTTATCTTGGATACACTCTTCTCCGCACCGCTGGTCAGTCTTTGTCAGCAATAGAGTTGCTCAATGTCAGGAGAACTTGGGTTCTCAACATTTTTACCATGTGGCAGGTGTTGAGAATCCAAGCGACTGTCTATCTCGTGGCATCCTCCCTTCTCAGTTAGTGTCACATGAACTTTGGTGGAACGGCCCCTCTTGGCTTCGTTGTGCTCCTGAGGATTGGCTCGTCAAACCGTTCTCTCCTATTAATTGTGGGGAACTTCCCGAGCACAAGGCAAATGTCTTAACAGTGACCACGCAAGTAGAACAACCCCTTCTATATCAACTTGCTCAACGTACCTCATCATGGGATAAATTGTTGCGCATTGTTTCCTATATATTGAAATTCGCTAGACCAAAGGCTCATTGTGAGCCTCGTTCTATTCAGGGCTTATCAGCTGCGGAACGAGCGATAGTCTGTGCTGTGCAATCTGTTCATTTTGCAAATGACATTAAGCTCATCAAATCTGGGAAATTGCTTCCAAAGAAACTCCAAAGTCTAGCTGTCTTTTTAGATGAAGAGGGAATATTACGCATTGGCGGAAGGCTTTCGAAGTCTCACCTTCCATTTGACGCTAAGCATCCTTTTTTACTTCCTAAACATGACCATATTGTGGACCTAGTAATTCGTCATTACCATGTGATGAATTGTCACACTGGACCGGGACTACTCATGCCTATTCTAAGACAGCGATTTTGGATATTAGATGCCAGGACTGTCATTAGGTCCAAGTTGAGACAATGCAACACATGTTTTCGGGTAAATCCGACGCATCCCATTCCAGTGATGGCAGACTTGCCTGAATACCGAGTATCGGAAGCAAAGGCGTTTGTCCACACTGGAGTGGATTATGCTGGTCCCATACGCATAACCCTCACTCGTCGCAGAGGCCAACACGCCCAGAAGGCGTATATCTGTTTATTCGTGTGCTTGGTAACCAGGGCCGTCCATGTAGAGTTGGTCTCTGATTTAACCTCTGATGCCTTTTTAGCCGCGTTTAAACGCTTTATCTCGCGTCGAGGGCCAGTATCTTGTCTTTATTCGGACAATGCTACAAATTTCGTTGGGGCTAAGGCCCAACTAGATGAGCTTTATAGATTCTTATTAAATTCAAATTTCAATTCGTCTCTTTTACATGAGTTGTCAACACGCCGCATAATGTGGAAAATGATCCCACCTCGCTCCCCACATTTTGGCGCCATGTGGGAAGCAAATGTAAAAACGTTAAAAACGCACCTTTATCGCGTGATCGGAAGTCAGCTTCTAACTTATGAGGAGTTACAAACTGTACTCATTCAAATAGAGTGTATTATGAACTCGCGCCCTCTGAGCGTTTTGTCTTCCGATCCCCATCCCGAAGTTATTACTCCCGCTCACTTTTTGATGTCGACTCCATTGCAGTATTTGCCGGCAGCCGATTTGTCTGGTCAGCGCATTAGTTTGTCGCAGCGCAAACAGTTGTTAGATGGTATGGTCCAATCCTTCTGGAAGAAATGGCACCTAGAGTATCTGCATACGCTGCAAGTCAGACAAAAATGGGCAACTCCTGACAAACCCGTAGAAGTTGGAACTGTCGTACTAGTGGGACAGGATAATTCAGCTCCTCTGAGTTGGCCATTAGGAGTTATAACTGAAGTTTATAAAGGCACGGATAATGTCACTCGTGTTGCAATGGTAAAGACAAAGTTCGGTAACTTTAAACGTGCCGTCGCTAAATTATATCCTATTCCAACGCAATAAACGTTAACTCTTATACGATACTAGTAGTCTTTAAGGTTTAGGAAATACATTAAATAACTTGTACCTATCATTTGTTTCTCGCATTCAGTCATAGAGCTTGGATTTTTCTCTGATCTAAATATAGGTCAGTAAATACTTATAATTTTTCACTTTTCTTTTTGAAAGCACTTGCGTCCTTCCAAAGCCCCCGAGCATGGTGAAGCGTCAATGCCTTTTCAATATAAATAAAATAAATAATAATATTTTAGGATTTTTCCATATAATATAATATGTTAGTAGTTCAGATTACATATTTTAGTTTGTCTGTTGATGAATCCTCGCACCAATATTTTGTTTCCGCAGCGCCCATTTGTATCGAAACTTTCTGGAGTGTTCTCGCAACTTGACCAATAGATGGCATTAGCGAGGCGCACTCTCTTCCCGTTGCCATTGAAAAAGACACTGTGTGTTCTTTGCTCCGCCTTTCAAAAATTCCTTTTTGGTGAAACCTTGATGATATTCATAAAATAAATGGACCTGCATCTGTGCTTCATTGAGAACTTATAGTGCAGTGTTGATTTTTGGAGTTTTAACCATTCCACCGGTGGATTCAAGAAGATTTTGCTCGCCGGCCGGCAGCTCACATACCAAGCCATCACGCGCTCATGAACGAGGTATCTTCCCATCTCCCTGGGTCTGAGTGGGATCTCTGGATTGTCAAGGTACGTGGGCATGGTTTGCTGCTAATAATTTTTTGGTATTGGTTTCCCGGGGATTCATCAATAGAGAAATTTGGTATATTTTTTAGGTCCGCCATTACATCTTTTACTTAGGTTCTTAATTCAAACTTTCTCACAACCTTCACAAAGGTGCAGGGTATTTACACGCCTTCACCAAAGTTTTTATTTTATCCTTTTTAGTTTCACTATTCTACCCAAATTATTGTCATATACATAATTTTCTTACATGTGCACTAAAATTTTGTAATCCGTAGCACCGGTAATAACAACTCCCATGTATGTATGTACGTACAGACGCCAGCACATCAAGCTACCACAACCTGTCAGATTTTTGTGATAGATTTTCAACCTTATCACAATAGTGGAAGGTTATATTCGATTGGTAAAATTTGACAGATTCGGGTAGGTTGACCTGCTGGCGTCTATACACAATGAGAACTACTAAAAATAAAAACTACTTCACCAAACTATATGAATATTTTATGGGACTAAATGGCAGATATACTGTATCGAACAAAAAAAGAATCATCGAAATCGGACAAGAAACCTCGGAGTAATCGGTGTCGACAAAGTTGAAAACTTTTTAGGTTTTTGTTGATTTTTCAAAAAGTGCTAGTCCGATTTTGATAAAATATTTAATGGGACCATTCCGGAAGTATACCCTATCCAACAAAAAAAGAATTTTTCAAATCGGTTGTGAAACGACGGAGTTATGCCCGAACAAACATAAAGAAAAATACAAACATCCGAATTGAGAACCTCCTCCTTTTGGAAGTCGGTTAAAAAGGGTAACACTTAGACTTTTTTGACATAAAGTATTTGTATGCAAGCAGAACCGGGCTGTTTCAACTAGTATCTATGTATATGTTTTTGTCCAATAAAAAAGAAAACTTTATTAATGCATAAAATAAAACAATAACGACATTAACCGACCAACTCGCTAATTAAATGATAAGGCTTTGTTACGCACATTCAGTTGACATTCTTTAAAAAATAGACCGACGCGGACGGCGACGTTTCAATCAAATAATGCTCGAAATAAAATCTATCCTTGTTTTCCTTAGTTGTGTAACCTTCATAGAATGTGAAATGGAACCATTCATAGTTGGTGGAGACTATGCGGAAATTAATGATTTTCCCCATTCCACGTTTACGTATATTAAATGCTTCGAGGGCACCAGTACTAAAAGTTTCAACTGGATCTGTGGCGGGTCTATTGTAAATCAGAGAGTGGTTATGACAGCCGGGCATTGCTTATTTGGATGTAATAGACAGAGCAACTTCACCGTTTCCGTCGGACACAAGCATTTAAAAAGAGGTGTTATTTCTACTGTTAGTCATTTCATCATACATCCTAAATACAATAATGAACTAACGGCTAATGATGTTGCGCTAATGAGAGTCAGAACAGATATAAAATTTGGCACAAACGTTAAACGGGTAGCTTTAATGATAAATCCACCTTACTATGAGAGAGCGCAGGTAGCTGGATGGGGAATGACTAATGTAAGTACATTTTGCTTTCTTTCTTTTTAAAAAACAAACACTAAGAATTTGGGTCGGTTTACAAACATATTATTATAAACTCAAATACACAAACAACCAGACCGGAACAAATACTTGTAGATCATACGATTCCGTGTGGGAATTGAACCTGCGACATGCTGCACAGCAGTCGATCGCTCAGCCACTGCGGCGGAGTGTAGCGGTGCGGAGCAGAGTTTAGCTGTGAAAAGCGGAGCGGAGCGGTGCCGGCGTGGAGCGGAGCGGAGCTGGGTAGAGCGGAGCTGCTTTGCCTTATCCTATTGCTGGAGAACAGATGTGGATTTCAAGCCATGTGATTGGTGAATCGCGGCACAGCTCGTCTCTGCTCTGCTCCGCTCCGACTCAGTGGAACTACAGCCTAACAGTGCCGTCAATTTATTTTTTCTATATATTTTTATATATTTACTGCATTTCATAAGATTTACTGCTGGCATAACTCAAAATTTATTTGACTCATCGATGGATGGTTAAAGCCTTGAGACTTGGAAGGCTATATTGCGATTTAAATACTTTTTAGTAAAGCGATCGTGTCTGTGCAATGGTTCATCGATTAATATGAGGGTAGTAAATTATCAAAAGATTAGCAGGAGCAGAATGCTGTAGGTATATGGGTTTCATTCATCTGCACCTGGATACGGAACGCATTGTTAGGACGTTGCTCTCTGAAGAGCCCTGATCACCAGTATCTCGGACCCTATTCCTGATGCTGTTAGATTGCCATATTTTTTTATGTTTAATGATAGGTTCGCGTTTGACCACTAATAATAATAATTTTTAATAATTAAATATAAAAAGAATCATGGCAGATTCTTAAAATAAATCCACGTTTTATACTTGCAGGAAAATACAAAAACTATGGGTAATTATCTTAAGTCCGTAGAACAATGGGTGTGGAAACCAGCGGCTTGCAAAGGAATGATAAGAAATGCGCCCAAAGGCACTATCTGCGCCAGTAGTAAAAATTTGAGTTCTTATGCGAGTCGGTAAGTGAAATGAAATGTAGTACCTACTTAATTTTGTCTAGCTAAAAAGAGTGTTTTACTAATCATCAGGAGATTAATAAAAGGCGAACACTTAGGATAGAATTAATGATATTTTGCTAAAATTAATTTTTTTTTGCGCATTATTACAACTGCCACAGATTCAAACATAGGATATGGCCTGCGTGTATTAATTTAGTTGACAACGTGGATCTACGTTTCCACTGGAGTACACACGACTATATATATCGTGGTACGGCGAACGGAGAGGCTACGCACGTGCCACTGCAAAACAGCTCTGCGAGTTACGTAACCGCCTGCCATTCGAGCAAGCCATGCGTATATCAATGACGTCAATTCGTGCGTAGCCTCTCCGTGGGTTGCAGTGGACACCACCATACTTATACAATTTCTTACAAAGCGAAGCTTAATACACGTGCGTAGTCTCTCCGTGCACCGTGGTGGGGCCGCGCCTTTAGCCTTGGAGCTGACACTGATTGAAGAATGTCGCAGAGACTTTTAGTTTCCCTGTCCAATGTATGGGCAGCTAGAAACTAATTGTCATGGAGGAATCTCGATATGGATAGTTGTCACATGGCACAACAACAAGTGAAGTGAAGTTTGTTAATAATTTCAGTATAGGTAATCATATTTTTTTGTTTGTGCTAATGCGATTCTTCCAACTTAATAATTATCATTCCCTTTTCACTTCGCCACACATAAGCGCAAAGAGCTTGGATTTTCCATCAAAGAACAGTATAAAAGCCAATAGTTAATATATTTCCTGTTTTTTTGTCGTAGTGGTGACTCGGGCAGCGCACTGGTGGTTCGAGGGTACATCCAGATCGGCATCGTCTCCTACAAGATGCCAACGATCAGCAAGAGTCTGGTGATCTATACCGACACTGGTAGTTTCTACAACTGGATCACAATTTACGCAAAGAAACTTTATTGTTTATAATTAAAAACAGTTGTGAAAAGGGATATTTTGTTTTTCAATAACGAGAAGGAATAACGAGTTGTAGTCCAGGCACTAGAGGTTTGAGTATAAAAAATCCGAGTGACAGCAACTATGACCGGAATATTCTTATACCTAAGATCTACTGGTCATTTCTGCTGGTCCTTTCCCGCTTCTTTGACATCCCTTCTTCGCCTTTACAGTAAGCATAGCGTGCGTACGCGTTTACTGTCGACGTAAGGACGTTGCTTTTTTTTAAGTTGTGTTTTTTTCTAATAAAATTATTCATATAAAAAAACTTTTTCAAAAAAAAATGTAACCGACTTCAAAACAACCACAAAAAAAGTTCAAAATAACCTACAAAAAAACTTTTCTTTCGAAAGTCAGTGACTTTATTTTTGAAGTGAAAACTTCTTTAGCGGCGTTGTACACTTTTTCTGTAATGGGTAAAAAATTTAAAACTCGCGTCAGGGTCACGTGACCCTGATCGAAAATGAGTAAGACGTCATTCAAATTAGTTAATTTCATATCTGTACTACTCCAGTTTTAAAATAAAACATAGTAACAAAAAAGTTTTCACTTCTACCGGCACTCCTGGAGTGCAACCTTTTTTATTTCATTGACTTTTTGTCACCGACTTTCGAAAGAAAAGTTTTTTTGTAGGTTATTTTGATTGAACTTTTTTTGTGGTTGTTTTGAAGTCGGTTACCTACAATTTTTTTTGGATTTTTTATTTTTTATTTTATCCTTTTTAGTTTCACTATTCAACCCAAATTATTGTCAAATACATAATTTTCTAGCACCGGTAATAACAACGCCCATGTATGTATGTACCTACACAATGAGATAAAAATAAAAACTACTGCACCAAACTAAATGAAAATTTTATGGGACCAAATGGCAGATACTGTATCGAACAAAAAAAGAATCATCGAAATCGGACCAGAAACCTTAGAGTAATCGGCGTAGACAAAGTTGAAAACTTCTTAGGTATTTGTTGATTTTTGTTGATTCTTCAAAAAGTGCTAGTCCGATTTCGATAAAATTTTAATGGGACCATTCCGGAAGTAAGCCCTATCCAACAAAAAAAAAATTCAAATCGGTTGTTAAACGACGGAGTTATGCCCGAACAAACATAAAAAAAAATACAAACATCCGAAATGAGAACCTCCTCCTTTTGGAAGTCGGTTAAAAACTAGCACTCCGCCCGCGACTTCATCCGCGCGAATATTTCACTTTTCCTTTGTGAATTTCAACTACCGGCCACCACTTTTGAAAAATCTGAATACAAATTGATTTATGGTTTTCAAAATAAAGTCCAATAATCCTATACTATCACAATAACGTTAGTTAACAATTATTCTAAAAGAGAAAGAGTTTTGGATGTTTTCCAAATTCTAACCCGAACGCATAAAGACATTTAACTGAAACCAATTTGCTGATTTAACCCGCATATATAATACGCATCCTTTAATTGATTGGAAGATTATTTATGCCAAGTTTTGCTTTTATCGAAGCACGCAGTAAAATCCTTTTATCAGAACTCGATTAGGTACCCCTTTTCACCAACATGGGGGGTGATTTTAAAAAAATCCGATATCACATGTTTTATTTTTGACCTCATTTCTATTATGCTGAGTTTCAAATTCATCCACTTGCGCGTTATGATTTTCTCATAGAAACTTTAACATCATCAAATGCAATGGTGATTTGAAATGATGATAAAGTTAAAAAAAAAAACTAATAAATCCAATCTTTTTCATTTACTTGGATTTTCGCAAAATAAAAAAAATACCATTAGAACAAACTACCTATAAACTATTACGAAAGTAATCATGTACATGTACAGTCACGAGCAATAGTATGTATACACTAAGCAGTATTCAAAACCGTTTTTCTGCTAATGTATTGATTAAACTTTTGCCTTTTCATTAGACTTTTATTTTGGAAGCCATACTATTACGAAAAAGGTCTTATTTCAAAGTGGAAACCAGTAATTGACGAGTAATTTGCGTTTGAATTTTGTTAAGTGTATACATGTTATTGCTCGTGACTGTACTCCTATGTACTCAGTACATTCCCTTTACGAATAAGAGACGAGGGGTAAGAGTGGAGCAAAAAATTGACCGGCAAGATCCACATTATTATTCTTTGACGATATAATAAAAATACTTCGTGCACCCAAGTACCATTGTTGCAGGTAGAACCTATGGTAGTCAAAATAATGGTAGAAGTATTATATTTTTCATGAGTTGGACAAACCTTTATCAAATGCCGAGTGGAACCATTCGTTAACGGTGGAAATAAAGCAACAGATTTTTTCTGGGATCTATGACAAAAAATCACACTTATCATAATGTTTCTGCTATGCATATTACACTTACAGGATGATGTGCACGAAATGTGAATGTTATGATAAAAACGTATGTCTTAGGCAAAACCTTTTCGAGATGCTTTCCATGAATTACTTATTTATTTATAAAAATACATACTTTTGGGGAACAGATTATTATTTTCTGTCCTGTGTCCATTCGGCTTACTTATAAATAAACACTATTTAGATAGTAAATAGATTGAAGAAAAAGTTGAACTTCTGAGATTCAATCAGAAAGAAACTTTGAACACCATAGAGTCATTTTCCAGTATACAGGGTAATTTTTTATTAAGCTAAATAGATCCTTCCGTGTCCGGTGAGGACCTGCGTCATGCGGTAGGTCAGGACGCCGTGACGCCTATCCAGCCACTCCTCAAAGAGAGCTCCTCGGTTGCGACGGTCACTCCCTCCATACTGCTCTGAGATCACGCCTGACCTCTTCCCGCCGCTCCTCGACTTGTCGAGGCAGCGGAGATTCACCCCGGCGCTGCGCCCCCACGCGCCACTCATAGACCCGCTGGAGGGCAGTCGCATCCAGATCCCAGAGCAACAATCCGGCAAGGAGGTTGGCCGCTTCGCCGGCGATCGTGCGGTATCCTCGGATCATCCGGATAGCCATGACCCTCTGGCATGCGACCAACTTTAGCGGTCGCGTCCGGATGCTCGGGGCCCACACTGGACCGTACGACAGCGGCGTACAGCCTCCGGCAGGAGGCGTCTGGCCCGCTGAGATTGGGCAGGAGTCGCCTGACGGCGGCTGCTGCCCGGTTCAGCTTTGGGGTCAAACTCAGAAAATGCTCTCTGAAGTTCCACCGGCTGTCGAGGACGAGTCCCAAGCACTTCATCGTCCTCCCAAACATTTCTGACGTTTGTGGAATTTTGTGCACAGGTAGATCATGTGCTGGATTAAGACGTATGCAATACTTGGATACTTTATCCTCGTAACATATATCCAGTGGTGAGTTAGCACGCAGGCGAAACCGTCGTCACGAGCTGTATACAAATATGAAAAGTTTTATGGGTGTTTTCAGCTACGTAAGAGAATTAATGGCTAGATTTAATGGCAATTCATAAAACGATACACGAAGTTTTCGCTATTTGATGCCAATCGGTAGGCATGTTCATATACATACAAATGAAGTATATCGTTTTTAAATTATGTTTGTTAACCCTTGTAAAATGTGATAAAAAACTTTTAGTAGCAACGGGTAAAAGAGTTGGCATTAAATATTTCCCACATTCAGCGCTCTTGAACGTTATATGTCAGACAAAAGATACTCCGAGTTGGATCTGCGGGTCATCCATCGTCAACCAGAGAATAATTTTGACGGCTGCGCATTGCGTGGAGAGTTGCCTTAAACATCCCATCATGACAATCAGTGTGGGTCATAGACACAGATACAAGGGATTGGTGTCAAGTGTCGAACGCTACTTCTCACACAGACTGTATGACCCAACAATACTCGCATTTGACATATCACTAATCAAACTGAAAACGGATTTAAAATTTAGTGGCAAAATTCAACGAGTGGCTTTAATGAAAAACCCACTTCGGGTTAAGATGGCGCAGATAGCTGGTTGGGGGTTAGTTGATGTAAGTTAATTTTTACCGATATTAATGAAATTGTGTGCTTCTTTTGACTACCATGAAACTGAATGGTAAAACAATTAAAACAAAAATAGTAAAGTAACAGTAACATTATTGATATAAACCCTGTTTACAGGAAGCCGATCCAAAACCAACGGAAGTCCTTCATTTTGTGAATCAATACGTATGGGACACGACCAGATGTGTTGAATCCGTTGAGAATTTAACCAACGGCACGATTTGCGCGAGGAGTTTGGACGGCAAGAGTCACCCTAATTCGTAAGTTTCGTGAAAAATGCTTTTTTGAATAATAACTTTAAAGGAGAAATGTAAGTTTCAGCTAACTAACAACAGCTATATGTACCTACTTAATTTCTGCATGAAGACTTCGTGACTAAATAACAAAACACACATCTTCAAGCTTAGGCCGCACTTGAATTAATAGGTCAGTGCATTACGTACCGAATTTCCTCCATGTCTCGGAAAGCACATTAAGCCATTGCTCCCAGATAGCATGTGTAGGCAGATCTTTGACAGTCGTAACAGTAGGTAATCAATGGCTCTAAAAGTCTGACAACCAGTCTTACCAAAGGTATCGTATTATAATTTTATGCTTCTAAAAATTAACCCAGACATAATTGTGCTGGCTGTCTATAGATCTCCCTCAATACAGCGTATAGATACATTCCTGTCCTCGCTAGAAAATATATTGAAACCCTTAAAGACTTCCAACATGATTCTAGCTGGGGATATTAATATAGATATTAAGCCAAATAATACCGATAGGAATAGCACCACATATTTAAATCTTGCTGCAGAGCTGGGTCTTTTGCCTGGTCATACCTTTCCAACAAGAGTTCACAACTGCCTAGATCACGTGATGATTAATGCTTCCCGTCCGATAACGATTCTAGTGATTGACTCCACAGTGACTGATCATGCTTTAATATTTCTAAGCCTTTCCCACACACACCAACGCTTACACAAAGCTAAGTCTGTGACTAGGCTGGATTATCCCGCCGCTCTCGAACATCTAAAAAATGTAGATTTTTCCTTTGTTTTTTCTGAATCGGACGCAAACGTGTTATCATCACGATTCATTTGTACCTTATCTACAATTATAGCTAACCATTCCATAACTACCCATGTCACAAACAGAAAACAAATAGTAAAACCATGGATAACACCCGGTTTGCTGCGATGCATACGTCACAGAGATAGGATGCATAAAAAAACGTTAAGGGAACCAGATAATGCCATTGTTCTGACATCATACAAGCGTTACCGTAATTATTGTAACGCATTACTGAGGAAGTTGAAAATTAGTTATGAAAGAACACTACTGGACTCTTCAAAAAACACTAAGGATACATGGAACGCAATAAAAACTATAATAAACCAAAAAAATCAAAAAACAACAGCTGACCACTTAATATCAGAGAACGCTGAAAAAAGCATTGACGAAATAAACACTTATTTTAGTAACGTCGGAAAAAACCTAGCTGACGCCATATCACTCTCCATAGACAACCACAAATCACCACCATACCAATTCAACATACCGACAACCCCAGACTCTTTTGTCTTACTTCCCCCAGATGAAGCTGAAATTGAATCACTGATCATGAGTTTAAAAAATGACTGTGCCACCGGATGGGATAATATCCCCGCAAAGTTTTTGAAAATGGGTAAAGAATCGATAGTTTCACCACTAACAGAACTTGCGGTAAAATGCTTCCAGCAAGGAGTATTTCCACTGGAATTTAAACGGTCTCTTGTAACACCGGTTCACAAGGGCGGGAGTCAGACAGATTACAAGAACTATAGACCAATTTCAGTCCTATCGGCTATATCCAAGATCTTAGAAAAACTTCTAAACAACCGACTCAAATCTTTTCTGGAAAAAAATAAAATTCTTTCAGACGCACAATTTGGATTCAGGTCAGGAAAGAGCACTGAGGATGCTGTGACCCAACTGGTAGACTATGTGACAGCAAAAGTTGACTCAAAAGAAAAGTGCTTGGGCGTCTTCCTCGACCTCGCCAAAGCGTTCGACACTGTCTGTATTCCAACCCTTGTGGGCAAGTTAGAACGTGCAGGTGTTCGAGGGGACGCGCTGAAAATTTTTAAGGACTACTTAACAAATCGTACACAAAGAGTGAAAATAAGCGAATACACAAGTACCGAAGCGCAGGTTAGTTTCGGCGTCCCCCAAGGTAGTGTGCTTGCCCCGACTCTTTTCCTAATATATATTAACGACTTGTGTACACTTTCATTAAGAAATGGCAAAATATTTTCATATGCCGATGACACAGCGTTAATATTCCATGGAGCGACTTGGGAGGAAGCACACACAAATGCAGAATTGGGACTACATCGAATAAAATACTGGCTAGAAGCAAATTTATTGACTCTAAACCAAACTAAAACCACCTTCATGCCTTTCACCTTTGCCAAGAGCAGGCAACCAGAACTCATAATTAAAGTACACTCTTGTAACTTCCCCAAGAATAGTCCAAATTGCTCATGCTTGTCACTAAAAAAAGTAACATCCACTAAATATCTAGGAGTACTCTTAGACAGTAAACTGAGCTGGAAACTTCACATTGAGCAAATAACCAATCGTACGAGGAAGCTAATATGGGCATTCCGGAGGCTTAGGTATGTGGCAGATACTAAACAATTACGTTCAGCCTATCACGCATTGGCGCAGTCAGTGTTGGGTTACTGCATTACGGTATGGGGTGGGGCATGTAAAACATTCATGATAAACCTGGAAAGAGCTCAAAGATCACTGCTCAAAGTCATGACATTCAAACCATACCGGTTCCCGACCGTCACCTTGTATGAAATTTGCAAGGTGTTATCAGTAAGACAGTTATTTTTACAAAATATTATCATAAGGAAGCATCTTATCACACCTTTCAATCCAAACAGTATACGCAAACGAACCATCCCCAACATCTGTCTCCATGTAAAAACATACTCTGCATCGGCAAGGCGACAGCACGTGTATTTAGCAGCACACATATATAATAAAGCAAACAGACTACTAAACATAAACCCTCTTACACTGAATAATTTGAAATATAAAGTTAAAATCTGGCTTCAGTCGCTCAGCTATATTGACACTGAAGAAATAATTAAATAACACAACACACCACACCACACATCTTCACACCCACACCTACAAACACCCACTCACATACACCTCACACACCACACTCATACACACATACAAAATACACACATTCAGCATAATATAGCATTTATGTTTTATTGTGTTTCCTATGTTAATATTTTCCTTATTTTTTTTTTCTTTTTTCGATCTTTATTAGATGATTTTGTTGCACATTAATGTCATAAAAATGGGAGAAGACACTGACTTCTGTAACACAGGCTTCGCCTAGCTCAGTAGTCAGGGTTACAACACACATTGTATCATTGTATTTTAAATGTCAATAAAAATATTTTATTATTATTTATTATTTTATTATTCACTACTATGTAATTAGGTCGCGAATGTCAGATAAGCAAACCCTTCATATAAAGTACTGTTTTTCAGGAACATCCAGTTGAACTGGAAGCCGTCCCCAAGATATTTGGGTAAAGGCCAGGCAGATGATGATGGTCCTATATCACTCTTGTAACAGCTGAATGAATAATTGTGCATTTGGTCCGAGCATTAGGCTGCGGTTCCACTGAGGCGGAGAGGAGCGGTGCGGAGCAGAGCTGTGCCGTGATTCACCACATAGCTTGAAATCCAGTCAGCCATGTGCATCAGACAATGTGAATGGTGAATCGGGGAACAACTCGTCTCCGCTCTGCTCCGCTCCGCCTCAGTGGAACCACAGCCTTAGGATACATATTTTGAGTAGCTGATGTACGAAATGCCCGACTACTTCATTTAATATGACGGTCCTAAAATTCGGTAAATTAATAAACTTAAATTATCCATAAAAAAAAAACATACTGTATGCTGTTTTTTAATGGATAATTTAAGTTTTTAACATCTACCGCTTAATGAGGCCGTTAAAGTACGATCCTTTTAATAGACTCAAAATTTTATGGATAGACGTAAATTTTCTTTGCCAAAGTCAATTGGTACCTATGTCTACTGTTTTGTTAAAAATGAAGTCTTATGCGTTTATTGTGATATTATTGAATTTGATACACGTGATGAAGTGTGAGATACAAAATTTAGTAGTGGAAGGTGAAGTTGCTAATATTGTGCAGTTCCCACATTCTGCGTTCTTGAGAATTAAGTGCACTAAACCGTCTGCAGGCGCATGGATATGTGGATCGTCTATCATCAACCAAAAGATAGTACTGACGGCTGCACATTGCGTCAGCACTTGCAGCGGCGTTAGGCACTCGATATCTTTGTCGGTTGGACACAGAAATATATATAAAGGGTCCGTGTTTCTTGTCAATCATGTATTTATACACCAACAGTATAACAGTCGGAATTTACATAATGACATAGCACTATTGAGAACCAAAAAGAATTTAATATTCAACAATGTCGTTCGACGAGTGGCATTGATGAAGGACCCACCTTACAATGAAGTGGCTCATGTGGCTGGCTGGGGGTGGATTAAAGTGAGTGTTTTTAGGGTGTTACCACACCAATCGATCGACATCGGTCGACTTCGATCGACATCGGTCGACATCGATCGATTGGTGTGGTAGCTTTAATTGATCGATGGATACTGGTCGACTAACCAAACGATCGATTGCCGGTCGAGTGCATCGGTCGACGGCATCGGTCGATCGATGGCATCGATCGACTGTCGATCGATCGGTGCGGTAGAAACTATCGATGGACGTCGACTAATCCATTCTGCCATCGATCGACTGTCGATCGATTGGTGTGGTAACACCCTTAAGAGGTTACGTTTAATTTTGTTACGTATAAAAAAAATAAAAAATCTGTTTGCTATTCGGTTACTTAATATTTTCAGGAGGATCCTCCCGCAATAGGAACTGATAAACTTAATTACGTCAAGCAATTCGTATGGCCGACAAGCAAATGTATAAAAGTTTATGATATTAAATTAGGCAATGGTGCTTTTTGTGCGAGGAACAAAAAAAATACATCATACGTTAGTGGGTAAGAAGTTTAGTGTTTTTCATCAAAGAGCGTAACTCGTTGGCGAAAGTAAATAAAGATAATTTTGTTCGAAAATGCCATCACGGCGTCCTTACCTTCCACCTAACACACGGGTGTTTTGAATTAAGAGGATCGTCTACCGAGCGCTCGTCCATACTAAAAGAGAAAACGTTATCCTACCCCTAAATGTTGTCCTACCTCAATGATTTTTTAGAATGCTTCTGACACAGTAAAAAACTAGGCTTATAGGTTTTCTTTTTTTCAAAAGTAAGTTTTAGGCGCCTGTAACTTTCAAACTATTATAAATTTTGAAAAAAAAGAAAACCTATAAACCTAGTTTTTTACTGTGTAGGAATCACTCTAAAAAATCATTGAGATAGGATAACATTTAGGGGTAGGAAAATGTTTTCTCTTTTAGTATGGACGAGCGCTCGGTAGACGATCCTCTTAAGACTAAGTACTTAAAACCGCATTACAAGAGGTGCCCCTCTATCGAAGGTAAAGGTATTTTCTGCCTTTACTATTTTTTAACTTATTTATTGCTGATGACGGAGGCGTCATGTAGGTAAGTACTTTTTTTAGTAAGTACGTAAAGCAGAAACCCTCTGACTACTAGGGGAATACAAGAGTGAGCGAAGCGAGAATCGAGATGGAACAATAAAAAAGGTATTTTTGTTGATTAATATCAAAAGGGGATTACTACTAAGGCCGGCCGCATACATCAGTTTTCCTGTACCCTTGGCACGTGTTTTCACTCTTTTGCATTCGTATGAAAAAATGGAACAGCGCCTCTGATGTGCGAAGAAGGAACTAATTTTTTCCTCGAAAATTGTCAATTTGAAACTGTCAAAGTTCCAGTTTACTTTATGTCTCAAATACTGAAAACTCGTGCTAAGAGTACTGATCAGGAATCCTGATCCGTTTTTTGAAATTTGTACGGGAAGTTTTACAAAATATGTGTGTGAACTGTGACATGCACACACATTTGTATGAATTCACTGTATACGGATAGAAAACGGATAAGTACCCTTAGCACGAGTTTTCAGTATTTGAGACGTAAAGTAAACTGGAACTTTGACAATTTCAAATTGTCAATTTTCAAGGAAAAAATTAGTTCCTTCTTCGCACACCAGAGGCGCTGTTCCATTTTTTTCATACAAGAAACGCTGTAAATACTGGAAAGACGCTGTAAAGTAAAAGAGTGAAAAGTCGTGCTAAGGGTACAGGATTCCTGATCTGGAAAACTGATGTATGCGTCCGGCCTAAGGGTCAACTCACACCAAAGCGCGACTTAAAATCTAACTTTATCATAACTATACGAATACTACACGAGAATATATACATGCTGCAATATCTCCAAATCCTTCAACGCACGCAGTTTAAATTCAAATGACACCTTATTTTTTGGACACAGTAGTACAATTTCAGTATTTATCATTGTTTCACGTCGCGTCTCGATGTGAACTGAACCTAAGGGATCAAAAACTTGAATTATACTGGTATAACTAAGCCTATGATGGAAAAGCGAACAAAGCGAATTAGAAAATTTATAGATTCTTCCACGGATAGGTTTGGTTTCTTTATAGGCGTATTCCAAAACAGCCCCTAGCAAATAAGATTTCGGTCCAGTTTTTGGTACCCCCAGAAATGTGATGCCCTTATAAGCAAACGGAAATCATGTCTTTTGTATGGGAGCCCCTTAAATATTTATTAGCTTTTGTTGTTCGCAGGACAATCTCCGGCCACCGTAGTCGCGGGCCGGGCATGCGGGCGGCGAGTACTGGGCGACTCGCTGTCCAATCGTAGACCATGCCTGTGTCGACGGCACGTTGTGTTCTACATTGTCAGCACATTGACTGGGCCCCCGCTTAGAGGGCCAAAGCCTACCAAGGTCACGGGACTAATGAATTACCGTGACCCCAGAACGTAAAGGGCTATTGAAGGAGACCGTGGATTTTTATCAGTACAAGTCTGTAAATTATTGCTATAGATTGGAAGTCACTCTTATAGGGTTCGGTACCCAAATATAAAAACAGCACCTGGCCCAGCGCATACTGTTGGAAGCGCAGCGGAGCGCACTTTAAGATAACAATTTAATATAAACCTTAACTACCTTGACTTACGGTCAATCTAAGAATAAATTCGGACAATGCCCTCAAGCTACCACAAGAGAATGCGCGCATCCGTATATCAAGGAAGATAAGGTTTATATTCAATTGTGTTCTTAAAATGCGCTCCGCCTCGCCTCCAGCGGTGTGCGCTGGGCCTATAACTAAAACTCCGCTGTCCGTTTTTCTGTCTGTCTGTTTGTACTTCTGTTACCAGGCTGTATCTCATGATTCGTGATAGTTAGACAGTTAACAGTTTCACAGATGATATCTATATTTCTGTTGCCGATATGTTCAACAAATGCTTTTTTTATCGTGGTAAAATCTTCAAATGAGTCGTCCTACCCAGGGCAGGGCAGGAGGGACTGTAAGACTTGTACTGACGAAAGTCCACGGTGTCCTTCAATAGCCCTTAACGTTCCGGGTTCTCGGTAATTAATTAGTCCCGTGACCCCGGTAGGCTTTGGCCCTCTAAGGGGGGGCCCCGTCAGATTGCTGGCAGCTTTTTGAAGCGCGCATGGAACACAACATGCCGTCGCGACCATGCCTGGGTCTGCGACGCGTCGTCCTGGGCATGATCCATGATCAGACGACGAGTCACCCACTACTCCCCGTCCGCATGCACGCGCCTACGGTGGCCAGAAATCGGCTCGTGTGGTTAAGTTGATTACGTTGAACAATGGCTTAGGTAACTCAATAAAAATAACGACAGTCATTAAATCCAGTCATAAAAATAAAGCTTAATTAAGCAATAGTTTGCCTCTAAACCCAATTGAAACGCGTATTAGCATAAATGTGTTTGTGTAAATATTACAAAATGTGTTTATTAATCACATTGAGTTTGATGGGCCTTGTTAAATGCGAAATGGAACCTTTCATAGTCGGTGGCAAACATGCGCCAATTAGCATATTCCCACATGCAGCGTTCTTGCATGCTAAGTGTCACATTAAAAATGAACCTGGATGGATTTGTGGGTCATCTATCATTAATCAGAGGATACTACTGACGGCGGCGCATTGTGTGGACAGTTGCTGGGGCAAAAGCACTATGAACATATTCGTGGGCCACAGCCATAAACACAAGGGGACGGTGTATAGAGTCCAATATATAATAAAGCATGAAGGCTATCTCACGAAAAAATTTGATTATGATGTAGCGCTTGTAAAAGTAGATAAAAATATAATATTCGGTGTGAATGTTAAACGAGTAGCGATTATGAAAATAGCACCTCATTTTAAAAAGGCACATGTAGCTGGTTGGGGAATAATCAAAGTGAGTATACTTATCTGAAGTATTATTCTTGATCAATACATCTTAAGAAAAAATATGTATCTTCAGGAAAAAAGGCGTACGATGTTAAGTGTAATACCTATAGATCTCTTACAACCATCCTCATCACATGACTAGAAATCCACATCTCTTCTCCACTCCTCCATGTAATTGGTAAATCGCGGCACAGCTCGTCTTCGCTCTGCTCCGCTCCGCCTCAGTGGAACCACAGCCTAAAAGCCTACTTGTCTATTTTGGGTGCCAGACGAGAAGGAACCGTGGATTTTAGTCAGTACAAGTCTGACAATAATTCCGGTCCTGCCCTGAATGAGAGAAATCATGAAGAAAACATCCAAATGAAAGCAATGATAGTTGTACCCTACAAACAGTAGCAGAATTAAAAAATATTGAAACAGACACCATTTTCAGGAAAATCCGAAAAAAAAATCAACTATTCTTCAATACACCCACCAGTACGTATGGCCGCGAAGAAAATGTAGAAGTCTTGATAAACTTCCCGTAGGGATATTTTGCGCAAGCAGCGACGATTATTCTTACGCTTCTGGGTAAGGAATAAACTGCAATCTTATAAATCCAAAAAAGGTATGTGGGTACAAGCGGGCAAACTAAGTTTGATAACTAATGTAAAAAGAAATGTATAATGTTACGGCTAATAGCCGAAGTGCGGCTACACTTAGTTTTAGCCAGCTACAAGTGCTACAACTGGGTGCAGCCGACCAAATGCGGTTAAACTTAGATGTATCCTTCCTTCACAGGAGCAAGTCGACGGAGCCCCGCCTACCTAGGGTAGAGCGGGGCTAGTTGAGCATAGGGGTAAGTTGGGCAATCGAAATATCTCCGAAACTATTCACCTCACACGCAGACATCATAGAGCGGAAATAAGGGGTAGTGGGAAAGGAACTTATTGCGCGACCGCGAGTGTACGTGCGGTGGGCGAGTGAAACACATGATTTCACATTGTTGACATTTTTTGTTTTGTGACCAAAAAGTAAAAAAAATCTTTTAGCGTAATTTTTCGTCTGAACTAATTAAATTTTATCTGTTTTCAATCAAACAAGTGTTAACCATCCATAAATGTATTGTACTTTTGATAAGTTTAGAGGTTCTGGGTATAATTTTTATCGTTTTTTAATATTTTTTAACTCTCCTTTATTTTTAAATTTCGGATTGGGGTTAGTTGAGCAGTTTTAGATTTAATTATATTTGAGAGAACGACGATTAAATATTTAAGATCACATACTTAATATTAACTTTTAAGATTTAAGCGATACTGATGATTACATAAATATTTAAGTCGGAAAACAACGGAAAGACTGCATTTACTCCTAAAGTTAATCGTTAAATACGCTGATCAACGACGATATAATACTAGACTCCGCATGCACGATCTAAGGAACAAAAATTATTCTGTCAACTCGCTGAGGTACTACGTAAGCGAGGGGGACGGGGTACTGCGTTGTGATTGGCTAACTCAAGGTCTGTTCTGTTTCAACGTATGTTTACGGCTCACAGGATTGGTCGAAATGAGACGAATATAAGACTTTTTTGCCTAATGTGTTGACAGACATCGGTCGCCTGTTATTACGAGTCTAGTATTATATCGTCGTTGACGCTGATGTTTTGTTGGCTCCATTTTTTGTTAATTATTCAGTGAATTATTAAACAATTGCTTGCCGAACACTTATTTTATTGCTTGTCTCATTAACATTGAACCCATGGCGTGGC
This sequence comes from Agrotis clavis, assembly GCA_954870645.1. Classification (NCBI taxonomy): domain Eukaryota; kingdom Metazoa; phylum Arthropoda; class Insecta; order Lepidoptera; family Noctuidae; genus Agrotis; species Agrotis clavis. The sequence goes on along the minus strand of OX940923.1, from coordinate 22,336,815 downwards.
TAAAAATTCTAAGTTCTCAACTTGCCTCATACCCTTGCTCAATTTACCTCACCTATGGGGTAGCTCTTAAACGCAACTTATAAGGAATACATACTGTAGACACTTTTACAGAAGGATAAATTACTAATCCATCACGATGCATAACAACCCTTTAAGGTTTATGGTTGAGGACCTATAGCCGCTTAACTGAAAAATTGCTCAATTAGCCCTGCCCTACCCTACCTAGTTGTAGCCGGCTAAAACTAGGTGCAACCGCACTTCGGCTATTAGCCGTAACATAATATATAAATAAAACTTTATTCTATCCCTGTCGCCTCAAACAGGAACATCACAATTTGAACACGTCGTCGTAAACATTACATAATACAATTAAACTTTTTTTTAATTGAAATTTTCTTTAGGCGCTGAGCTCATTTGTTGACGGCTCAATCTCATTCATTTCGTAGAGTTTTTATGAAATGGAGTGTAGGTAGGATGGTGTAAAATAAATATTCTTATACCACCAAATAAATCAGAAAAACGATTATTAAAATCGGTAGAGCGGTTTTGGAGCGGTTTTACACCATTATATCAGAATTAATATTATAAGAGTTTTATTTTTAAATGCTGTTACTTTATGAATACATACATTATTTTTATCTCGCATTAATTTTAGAATTCTAACATTATGGTGCAATATGCTATTTTTTTAAATATTAACTAACTTTTATGAAACAATAATATTGCCTGGCTTGTTAGGTACTGTATCTTTTTCCTGTAGTTTTTATTGTTAGCTTTCACATTGTCATTTACTGTCTCATTCATATTTTTTTATACTTTATTGGGCCCTCTTGGAATTGTTTCTGTCACTTATAAAGATATTATCTGCGGAACTGAATAAATATTGGTAGAAAATTCAACTTTAGTTTGACTCCAGATATTGCGAAGCTTACCTTGGTGGAAGACGATATCTGAAGACCACATAATGAAGACCTTATTCAGTGCTGCATTAGACTACTCTCATTCGACTGATAATATTTTAAATGGTTTATTTAAAATAAAAGCACCAATGTATTTAACTCTGAGTAAAAGACTGTCAGGTAGCCCTAGAAATACGAATTTATTGCAGTATTTGTCGACGTCTGCATCTTTTTTTTTATCTGATACTACACTCATCAAAAAGAGTAATACCCTAGTTTTGTGTAGTTATTTTCTTTGCAGTCGCTTATTGTTACGGTGAATCTACTGCGTTTCCAATGTATAAAAAGCATTTACTTAGCTGAAATTCTAAAAAATATTCTTTGTAAATTCATACATCATTAGACTATAAATGTTCCCACTGCTGGTACACAGGCCTCCTCTCTGTAAGAGGGAAGTGGGCTATAATCCACTTCGCGGGCCTAGTGCAGGTTGGTATGTCAAATGTCTTCGAATTTTTGGTTCAAGTATATGCCGCCGGTAGTATGCCTGTTTCCTAAAATAAATTACACAAAGTAATACGCCTGGCTGGGTTCGAACTTTCGAACCCACGACCTACAACTCGAGGCTGATACCACTGGGCCACTACTGCTCATCAAATACATACCTACTATACGGAAAAATACAAATTAACAAATAACATTACCTTTTAGACGCCATGACAGTCCAAATCCAGCGAGATTTAATGAGGAAGCGCCTGGATTTTGAGCAAAGAATATTGCAACAGACAATATTTAATTATATTTCCTACTTTTTTGTTGTAGAGGTGACTCTGGCAGCGCACTGGTGGTTCGAGGGTACATCCAGATAGGCATCGTCTCCTACAAGATGCCAACGATCAGCAAGAGTCTGGTGATCTATACCGACACTGGTTACTTCTACGACTGGATCACAAAGAACGCAAAGAAACTTTATTGTATCACTTAATTATACTCGTACGAAGTTGTTAACAGGGATATTTTGTTTTTATTTTTCAATGACGAGAAGCAGCAATAATTAGTCGAGAAAGAGAGAATTATTTCATAGCGGCTCCACATTAGTGCCGTGAACCCCCGTGAACAGGCGCGAACGAGAATGTGAATGGTTTTCGCGGGGTTCACGCGAGTTCGCGCCTGTTCCCCGATCAGTGTCGGTATTGTGCCGAGAATTCACGGCGAAAATTCGCGGCGTGAATTCACGGCACAAGTGTGGAGCCGCTATCAAATACCCACATTGAGACGCCATTTTTAACTGACTCCAAAAGAGGAGGTTCTCAGTTCAACCTGTTTGTTTGTATGTATGTTTGTCCACGATTGTCTCGCGTTTGGCCGAAACGATTTTGATGCGGTTTTCAGTAAATTGTTCGTTTTATTCTAGAGAAGCTTTTGGTATACAACAATTTAAGAATATCCCGTGACGTCGTCCGCATTGATTCGCTATTGCTTATTAAGATGGCGCATTTTAAAGACCGATTTTTATTAAATATCTGATATAGAAAGGGTAAAATAAAAAACTTAAAAAAAAAGGAACCGTCATCAAAAACAAACACAATAAAGTGTAAAATTACTTTTCTTTCGGAAGTCTTCCCGCATTGATTCGCTATTTCTCAATAAAATGGCGCATTTTTAAAGACCGATGGTTATTAAAATATCTGATATAGAAAGGGTAAAATAAAAAACTTAAAAAAAAGGAACCGTCATCAAAAACAAACACAATAAAATGTAAAATTACTTTTCTTTCGGAAGTCTTCCCGCATTGATTCGCTATTTCTCAATAAAATGGCGCATTTTTAAAGACCGATTTTTATTAAAATATCTGATATAGAAAGGGTAAAATAAAATAAAACTTTAAAAAAAAGGAACCGTCATCAAAAACAAACACAATAAAGTGTAAAATAACTTTTCTTTCGGAAGTCGGTGGCCAATGGCCTGTCAATGAAATTGAAAGCAAAGCCAACTTCCGAAACAAAAAGTTTTTGTGTTTGTTATTAAAGTCGGTTCTTTTTTTAAGTTTATAATTAAAAAAAGAACCGACTTAATATTTAATTTTTAATTAATTTATAAAATTAATTTATTTGTTTTTACTATTCTGTGTGTGCTACATAAACACCTAAAAAACAAAACCACAAATGATATACACAATTACACATCTTTCATTGGCATTGTCATTTGTGAATGCCAAAAATCTATCGTTCGTTACATGAATAAGGATGATTTATTTGTGTCTAAAAATCTTACAGTAAAAGTAGACCAAAAAGTAATGTTTCTTCATAGCCTTCTGCTGACCAGATATTTCTTTTAAATAAAGTTGACCAGTTCACAGTCCATCTTCGGGTAGTAGGTACCTAAGAAATAAAAAGCCATAATATGTGGTCTGCACTACTGAACACTTCATTTTGTGGAGCTAAGAAGAGGCATTATAGGTATATTCCAAATAATAAATTAGCTGCGTGTCATGTAAATCTAAAAAAAAACGCGGAAAATCCTGCATTCTACTTAAAATATGCCTGGAGTATGTACAGACCCGAGCAAGTCAACCTACCCGAATCTGTCACATTTTACCAGTCGAACATTAACCTTCCGGTACTGTGATAATATTGAAAATCTATTAAAAAGAGAGATTCAGGTAGGTTGATATGCTGGCGTCTTGGTCTGTACAAGAACTAACAGAGGTATCACGCCATTCAATAACCGTTTTTTCTCGCAATCAGCGTTTTTGTATAACCAGATGTGTGAATATGGATGATGCGAAGGAAGTAGGTATTATGTAATAGCGGCTCCGCATTAGTGCCGTGAACCCCCGTGAACAGGCGCGAACGAGAATGTGGATGGTTTTCGCGGTGTTCACGCGCGTTCGCGCCTGTTCCCCGATCAGTGTCGGTATTGTGCCGAGAAATGACGGCGAGAATTCGCGGCGTGAATTCACGGCACTAATGTGGAGCCGCCATAAGGATAGCAGCAGGTGGCGATTTGCAGTTTTGCCCACTCCCGTGGAAGGAAGGCTTGAGTTTATGAGTTATGTATGGTTTATCATAGGTACACAAAATGCAGATTTTTCATGGAATGGAGCTCGGTTATGTCGCACCATAATGTTTCAATAAATACTGCAAATTAAATTTAATGATAATTACCTACACTATTACAAAAAGCAATTATAGTGATTCGTGAACGCACTGACGCATGACGCAGTCCATTTTGTAAAACTACCACTCTTGGTAGGACGCTCGTCACAAAAAAAAATGCTTGAATTACGGCGCGTTTTAGTTTTCAATCTCTGGATAGTTTTTATCGAATGCCGAATGGAACAGTTAGTTGTTGGTGGAAAAGAAGTAGATATTGAACAATTTCCCCATTCTGTGTTTTTCACTAAGACATGTTATAATGTTAAAAACAATATAAGTGATTCCTCGATTTGTGGTGCGTCCATTATAAATGAATTCGTAATTCTAACGGCGGCACATTGCGTGGAATGTAAGGAAAACTACAAACTCGGCATTGTCAGCGCATTCGTGGGGCACGCTTTCTTCTATAAAGGTTTTGAATCTACTGTTGAAGCAATCAGCTTTCATCCGAACTATACTGTTTTCCATCAAGGATACGATTTAATACTAGGAAGGCTTAAAACACGTATAGAATTTGGCAAAAATGTAAAAAGGGTGGCTATAATGAAGGAGCCACCCTATGCTGAACGAGCTGAATTAGCTGGTTGGGGTTTGACAGTGGTGAGTATAAGTGACCAATATTATTAAAACAGTTATAATTCAATAATTTTTATGATAAGTATAAGATAGCGGTCGCGGGACTAACGTATTACCGTGACCCCGGAATGTAAAGGGCTATTCAAGGACACTGTGGATTTTAGTCAGTACAATTCTGACAGTTCCTCCCGCTCTGCCCTAGGTGGGCACTACTACATAGGACTCATTTGGTGATTTTACCACGATAAAAAAAGTATAAGATAGCGCAATCAAGAAGTGTGTCAAAACTCCAGAAAAACAACTTTCTTTAAACCTATTGGTAAACCCATAAGCGATATTGAGTTGTTACAATTTTATTCGTCTTACTTTGGCTTAAACTCATCAGCTTGGTCTGTCAATCTAATTGACATGGATACATTAAAAAAAAAACTTAGTGTTTATGTTACCAACCAAACCCGATTTCAGGACAAACTAATTTGGCCTAGGCTAAACTAGTTCTCCCTTCACAGCAGCAAGTCGACGGAGCTCCGCGGGGCTCCTACTTCGAGTGGTTTAAAAAAAATAACCATGAAGAGGATGGCGACGGGACTTTCCAACCCCGCCACCCTCTTCTAACCTAAAATGGCGCCCTGAAAAATGTCTTTTTCATTCTTAAGAGGCCTTTTACCCATTTGCGCGTAGAACTAAAATTATGGTCGTCTAATTTACCATATTAAGTAATACTCCAACATTTTTGAATACCTGTAAAAGAAAGACCAGTCTTTCGTGTTGTAATTTGACGTAACATATTTCAAAAAACTCTTTTATTAACTTTGTGGTAATTAATCTCCGACAAGTAGTTTACTGAAAAATCAACGCAGAGTCGATTTGCGACTCCTACATCTACCATAAATATTCGTAATTTTAACCAAAAAAAATACACAAATCATCAGACATACGTTTTTGTCGTCAAACTGCGTAGTAGAATTTATATTTTTAATAACACAAATTGGTAAAAAAATAAATTCTGAGGTAAATTTTTACGTTTTATATCGCTGTTTTATCGCCATTTTTGGTTCGAACAAAGCGTAATTACATTAAAAAAACTATGTAAATATAAACTATGTTTACAGACTAAACTAATTTCTAAATTTCATTAAAATCCCTTCATGTAATTAAACATACTATCGTTTTTAAAATCACTCTAAACTAGTATAAATTACGAAACATAACCGGGCTGCGATCAGTACGGCTCCAGCGCCCGTCGACGTAGGACCTGTATCACTTTTTTCCTCGTCCTGATTATAGAGCGTACGTATCGTGAACGGAATATTATACTACGACTGCCACATTTTGATTCTCTCCATATTTTTTTCATAAGGTAAGATTTTCGTTACTTTATCAAACTAAAGTATTATTATAATTATAATAGTAGTTTGTTGAATTTGTGCATTAATTACCCATCCGTTTTTGTTTTATTAGTTTTTGCAATGGGGCGCAAGAGTGGTGAGAAATCCAATATGGCGGCCTCCCCAAGATCGCGGTCGGGCTGTTTGAAATCCACCCCCATGATATGGGTATCAAATGAAAGGGTTTGCTGTCAGGAATATGAAAAAAATAGTCACGTGTCTTAAATCCAACATGGCGGACATCCAAGATGGCGGATTGGCTATTTGAAATGCATCCCCATGATATGGGTATCAAATGAAAGGGTTTGCTGTCAGGAATATGAAAAAAATAGTCACGTACCTGAAATCCAGCATGGCGGACATCCAAGATGGCGGATTGGCTATTTGAAATGCATCCCCATGATATGGGTATCAAATGAAAGGGATGCTGTCAGTAATATGAAAAAAATAGTCACGTGTCTTAAATCCAACATGGCGGACATCCAAGATGGCGGATTGGCTATTTGAAATGCATCCCCATGATATGGGTATCAAATGAAAGGGTTTGCTGTCAGGAATATGAAAAAAATAGTCACGTACCTGAAATCCAGCATGGCGGACATCCAAGATGGCGGATTGGCTATTTGAAATGCATCCCCATGATATGGGTATCAAATGAAAGGGTTGCTGTCAGTAATATGAAAAAAATAGTCACGTGTCTTAAATCCAACATGGCGGACATCCAAGATGGCGGATTGGCTATTTGAAATGCATCCCCATGATATGGGTATCAAATGAAAGGGTTGCTGTCAGTAATATGAAAAAAATAGTCACGTGTCTTAAATCCAACATGGCGGACATCCAAGATGGCGGATTGGCTATTTGAAAGGTACCCCCATGATATGGGTATTAAATGAAAGGGTTTGCTGTCAGGAATACGAAAAAATAGTCACGTGTCTTAAATCCAACATGGCGGACATCTAAGATGGCGGATTGGCTGTTTGAAATGCACCCCCATGATATGGGTATCAAATGAAAGGGTTTGCTGTCAGAAATATGAAAAAAATAGTCACGTGTCTTAAATCCAACATGGCGGACATCCAAGATGGCGGATTGGCTATTTGAAATGCATCCCCATGATATGGGTATCAAATGAAAGGGTTGCTGTCAGTAATATGAAAAAAATAGTCACGTGTCTTAAATCCAACATGGCGGACATCCAAGATGGCGGATTGGCTATTTGAAAGGTACCCCCATGATATGGGTATTAAATGAAAGGGTTTGCTGTCAGGAATACGAAAAAATAGTCACGTGTCTTAAATCCAACATGGCGGACATCTAAGATGGCGGATTGGCTGTTTGAAATGCACCCCCATGATATGGGTATCAAATGAAAGGGTTTGCTGTCAGAAATATGAAAAACCCACGTTTTTAATTTTCTTAAAAAAAAAAAGAAAATAACCCTACGGGGCTGAGAGAGGGGCCACTCAAAACGTGGTGGCGTATATTATTTATGGGATATATTTACATGACGTGTATAGATCGTGGTTGTAACTTGCAAAGATACGCTCCCACGCTTTGAGTGGCTCTTCTCTGCCCCGTAGCACTGTAAAAATATGGATAGTACGGAAATTACGTACTAACGTTCGAAACGGTGCACTCACACAAACACGCGCATCTACGAGGCTTCTAAGCGGACATCGCAGTGCTGTCAGTTCTGAGTGCCGCGTAAAGACGAGTTGCGTTAATTTATGTTACGTATGATTATGGCTGTTTGAACTCGGCTTCATCATAACCGGAGATTTTGTTTTTTAAACTCCCTGCTTATTTTGAAAGGTAAGAATGATTTTTATCAATATCGAATTCTATATCCGCGTGACCGTTTAATAAATTCGTAAATAATTTGTAAAAAAAACCAACATGGTTTCTGCTACAATTTCTCATAATAGGCGTCTTTTTATAGTTTTCGTCTTCGAGGGTTTTGAATCCGATAGTGCTGTCAAAATGTAAATCCAAGATGGCGGCTGCAAAAATATCGAGGTTTTCGTCATAGGTGTCGTTTTCATGGTTTTCGAGGGTGTTGAAACCGATGGTGCAGTCAAAATGTAAATCCAAGATGGCGGCTGCATAAATTATCGAGGTTTTCGTCATGGGTGTCGTTTTCATGGTTTTCGAGGGTGTTGAAACCGATGGTGCAGTCAAAATGTAAATCCAAGATGGCGGCTGCATAAATTATAGAGGTTTTCGTCATGGATGTCGTTTTCATGGTTTTCGAGGGTGTTGAAACCGATGGTGCAGTCAAAATGTAAATCCAAGATGGCGGCTGCATAAATTATCGAAGTTTTCGTCATGGGTGTCGTTTTCATGGTTTTCGAGGGTGTTGAAACCGATGGTGCAGTCAAAATGTAAATCCAAGATGGCGGCTGCAAAAAATATCGAGGTTTTCGTCATGGGTGTCGTTTTCATAGTTTTCGAGGGTGTTGAAACCGATGGTGCAGTCAAAATGTAAATCCAAGATGGCAGCTGCATAAATTACCGAGGTTTTCGTCATGGGTGTCGTTTTCACGGTTTTCGAGGTTGTTGAAACTGATGGTGCAGTCTGAATGTAAATCCAAGATGGCGGCTGCCAAAATTATCGAGGTTTTCATCATGGATGTCGTTTTCATGGTTTTTGAGGGTGTTGTCAAATAACAAAAATCACATGAAAATAACATGAATAAGATAAATATTAACCTCTCAGGTACCGCGCTCGCGTATCGTAAACTCCGTCCCGTCCTTGACATTTATGAGCGCTTACGTCATCGCGCGCGTCAAGTTGCGGCCGCTTACATTAACCGTTATCGCTCCAGTTAGAATGACTCAAATGGCCAACTGTAAACAGTTTCGTATTCGTTGATAAAGAGTCTTTGTATTACAACATAAACAATTCTTGTATGACTACTTTGGTATTATAAATATCCCATAGATAGGAGAGATCTCGCCGTAACTAGACCCGTTGACGTATCTTATTTATTTTTGATAAAACTACTGAATCAATTTACACGAAACTTTAGAACTAATATAACGAATATATAAGTAATCTAATAAGAAAATTCCAACATATTATAATGTTATAAGATTCCAACTCAAAATTCAACTTACATGGAGCTATTATTTGTCAATATTGCGCGACTGTCAACACTGGCTGACGCTCACAATAATTGTAATCACTCGAGATACAATGACTCTTATCTCAAACGGTAAAAAGTTTCGTGTTCCTTAGTAACGAGACTTTGTATTTGAATATAAACACCTCTTGTATAAGTACTTCGGAATTAAAATATCCTGTAGATAAGAGATCTCGCCGTAACCACAGCCGTAACTAGACCTGTTGACGTACCTTATTTATTTTTGATAAAACTACTGAATCAATTTACACGAAACTTTAGAACTAATATAACGAATACATAAGTATTCTAATAAAAAAAATCTCACATACACTATTCCTATAAGATTCCAACTCTAAAATTCATTTATTTACATGGAGCTGTAATTTTTCCATACGCAGTTCAATGCACGACTTTGTAAACGATCATCCGTGTTATTATGAACAGGTATCACTATAAAATGTTTTTTAGGATACTACCTAAACCTTCTTCAACTGATTACTAACCTTGAATCGAAAAAATATACAACGGAAATTCCATGTTATTAGAAATACATTGTTGACAACCGAATTGGCCTATAGGAGGGACAAAAACCTATTTCTACTCGATAATTTACGTTTTCCAATAAAAATTTTAGTTGAAATCTAACATAAACACGACACTTTATCAATTTCAGTACACTTATAGTCCTATCCTATAAAATAAGACATAAACAACATTTCAAGTGGTTGACCACTTGACATTTTGACATCGACAAAGATGCGATTCTTTTTTTTTTTTTATAATGACACCCAGTTGATTTCAGTAAGAATTTGGTACAATAATAATCGACTAAAATCTAGCTCTATGGATGAATAATTTCAAGCGATTCTGAGCCATAGTGTATAATATAAATAAGGTTGAAGTTGGCTTGTACGCGCGATACCACATACAGTATTACGGGGCTCAACGGCAACTGACGTTTTCGAACCACTTACGGTATATCGGGACCTAAGAGGTTAAGTATTGAAAAGTAATTTGCGCAAAGTATTTTTCATTAAACACAATTGCAGTTACAATATGGTGCCTAGGTCATCTTCTACTTAGTTGAAACGCATAGTCTTACCAGACTCCACACACGCATAGGCTTATCCAGACACGATCTGATTTATCTGTCCTACAAAATTAAACCCCCTAGACAGCGACCAGCTGTTTTTCTTATTAGAAATTTCGCTAGGTTAGATAGGGACAAACTTAATTCTGATGCACGGGCCCTTGATTGGGACGAGATTGCCCAGTCAACATCAGTGGATCAGAAAGAGGACATATTTAATAGACGTGTACTCCAGCTTATTGACTCTCATGCGCCGCTAAGGGCTGTTCGTGTCAAGCGTCCACCAGCTCCATGGATAACCCCTGAAGTTAGGATGGCAATGAGACGACGCGACCGGGCTTTTAGAAAATATAGGCGGGACCGCAGCGAGGAGTACTGGAACTTGTACAAGCTAGCTAGGAACCGTTGCAATCAGATGGTAAGAGCATCTAAACGCCGATACATTTGTGAGAATGTTCTCAATTCTTCCCCGGCTGATATTTGGAAGTTTCTCAAAACTATTGGTATAGCTAAGTCCCCTTCTAGTATAGTCTCTCTCAATCTTCCATTAAATATTCTCAATAAACATTTTTCTACGTCTATTCCGCTTCCAGTTGACGTTAAGGATACGACTATCCTTGACATTACTTCCAGGCCAATGTTTCCTACTGACTCTTTTTCTTTCTCTCCCGTGTCAAACCTTGAGGTCTTCAAATGTTTTACCTCTATTAAGTCTAAGGCTGTTGGCTGTGATGGGGTCAGTCGAACTATGTTATCTTTTTTGATTGAGGACTTAATTCCTGTTATTACTAATATCATCAATACATCTTTGCTGACTGGTGTGTTTCCTTCATTGTGGCGTAAGGCTTACATTATCCCTCTTCCCAAAATTTCCAACCCAAGTTTGCCTAATCACTTCAGACCCATCTCCATTCTCCCATTCCTTTCCAAAATCTTGGAAGCAGTTGCTCTCAAGCAAATATCCTCTTACGTCTTTAAAAATAACCTTTTGTCTGATTACCAATCTGGATTTCGGCCTGGCCACAGCACAGCCACAGCTCTACTTAAAGTTACTGAAGACATAAGGCATGGCTTGGAGAATTCGAGGTTAACGGTCTTAGTTTTAATAGATTTTTCCAATGCTTTTAATACCGTTGATCACGACATCCTCTTGGCCATCTTGCAGCAAATTGGGGTCTCTTCGTTGGCACGTGATTGGTTTTCATCTTATCTTCGTGGTCGCCAGCAGGCAGTGCGTGCTGATCAGGATTGCTCTGACTGGTGCGACCTGCTAACTGGTGTTCCTCAAGGCGGTTTACTCTCTCCTCTCTTATTTTCGTTATTCATAAACTCCATTACTTCTATCCTCAAATGCTCTTACCATCTCTACGCTGATGACTTGCAACTATACGCCCAATCAGACATCACCAACCTTAATGATTGCATCTCATCTCTCAATGCTGATCTCCGTGCTATTGAAGAATGGTCTAGCAAGTATGGGGTTTCTGTGAACGTCGAAAAATGTCAGGCAGTCATTATTGGTAGTTCATACTACTTGAGAAACGTGAACGCTAGCCAACTTATGCCACTGTTGTATGGGAACACCGTCATCTCTCTTTCACCTCACGTAAAAGACCTGGGCCTGTACATTGACGACTGTTTGAGCTGGAAGAAGCACGTTGCTCAGGTGAGTCAGAAAGTCACATTCTCGCTGCGGTCTCTCTATAGATTCAAGCATTTCCTTCCATCTAGCACCAAACTCACTTTGGTCCAGTCACTTGTGCTTCCCATTATTGACTATGCTGATGTTTGTTATTCTGATTTATCCCAAGAACTTCTTAATAAATTGGATCGACTTCTCAACAACTGTATTCGCTTCATTTTTGGCCTTCGAAAATACGATCACATTTCTTCTTTTCGTTCCCAACTTAAATGGTTGCCTATCCGACGCAGGAGGTCCCTCAGATCTCTCTGCATGCTCTTCAAGATTATGAACGATCCATGTACTCCTAATTACTTAAAAACTCTTTTCAAAGTGTTGGGCAGTTCTCATAGTCGTAACCTTCGTGCTTCTAAAAATCTACTTCTCCAAATTCCTTCACACCATACCGGTTTCATGTCTAATTCTTACACTATCTCAACCATTAAGCTCTGGAACGCGCTACCCTTTAGCATTAAAAAAGCTGTAAGCAGTTTTACTTTCAAGGGAAAAGTACGTAATTTCTATACGTCTGAATAAATTAGCTCTCAATTAATTATCAAAAGTCGAGTCATGGCATAAATTATTTAAGTTTTTTTCTTTCTATTTAAGTATTTTATTTGTTATAATATTGTTTAGTTTATATTATTTGTATATATGTAATAGTATTATTATTATTTTAGGTTGTATAGCTTATTTTTTTATTATTTTACTTTTTTTTACTAGTTTTTAGTTGTTTTGTTGTACCCTACCACAGTATTGTTTTACACCTAAAGGTTGACTGGTAGAGAATGCCTTGTGGCATTAAGTCCGCCTATGTACCACTGATTTGTACATAAAGAATAAATAAATAAATAAATAAATAAAATAGTACGGTGCGCAGCCACCGGGTTAATCAAGCATCAGCGCCACATAATTATGTTCCATTCCCCGCGCTCGTGACAACCCTAACGCTGCAGTTGAGAGCGTAGGTATTTATTTCTACAATTAGGCCTAGTTTCCATACTATCCATATTTTGACTGCACCATCGGTTTCAACACCCTCGGAAACCATGAAAACGACACCCATGACGAAAACCTCGATATTTTTTGCAGCCGCCATCTTGGATTTACATTTTGACTGCACCATCGGTTTCAACACCCTCGAAAACCATGAAAACGACACCCATGACGAAAACCTCGATAATTTATGCAGCCGCCATCTTGGATTTACATTTTGACTGCAACATCGGTTTCAACACCCTCGAAAACCATGAAAACGACACCCATGACAAAAAACCTCGATAATTTATGCAGCCGCCATCTTAGATTTACATTTTGACTGCACCATCGCTTTCAACACCCTCGAAAACCATGAAAACGACACCCATGACGAAAACCTCGATAATTTATGCAGCCGCCATCTTGGATTTACATTTTGACTGCAACATCGGTTTCAACACCCTCGAAAACCATGAAAACGACACCCATGACGAAAACATCGATAATTTATGCAGCCGCCATCTTGGATTTACATTTTGACTGCAACATCGGTTTCAACACCCTCGAAAACCATGAAAACGACACCCATGACGAAAACTTCGATAATTTATGCTGCCGCCATCTTGGATTTACATTTTGACTGCAACATCGGTTTCAACACCCTCGAAAACCATGAAAACGACACCCATGACGAAAACCTCGATAATTTTTGCAGCCGCCATCTTGGATTTACATTTTGACTGCACCATCGGTTTCAACACCCTCGAAAACCATGAAAACGACACCCATGACGAAAACCTCGATATTTTTTGCAGCCGCCATCTTGGATTTACATTTTGACAGCACTATCGGATTCAAAACCCTCGAAGACGAAAACTATGAAAAGACGCCTATTATGAGAAATTGTAGCAGAAACCATGTTGGTTTTTTTTACAAATTATTTACGAATTTATTAAACGGTCATGCGGATATAGAATGCGATATTTTTAAAAATCATTCTTACCTTTCAAAATAAGCAGGGAGTTTAAATAACAAAATCTCCGGTTATGATGAAGCCGACTTCAAACAGCCATATACCTACACAACGCAATACACTCGTGATTTTATAGAAATAAACGCAACTCTTCTTTTACGCGGCACTCAGAACTTCTTACAGTAGCTCGTTCTGTGTTCTTGTAGTAGATGTTTAAGGTTCACATTCATAAAAAATATGAAAACACGGAAAATATATTAAATTTAGGTTATATTCGATGACTAAGGGCTGATTTATAATAGTCAGACAACTTTTATCTGAGGAATGAAAATAGCGGTTTGACATAATTATTTTCTATAGATAAGCTGTCGAACCGCCATTTTTATTCCTCAGATAAAAGTTATCTGACTATTGTTCAAACTTCACTTCTTAGTTTTATCGCAGATTCAGTTTTACTTCCACAACAATAAAATACAGGATGACTTTTTTACCACCGTCCAAAATTTTTCTATGCATTAGGTATCAATAACTAAATCCATTTTTGAAAAAAAATCGGTACGTCAAATTGTCATATTAAATCATTTTCTCATCCGCTCTATGTGGTCACTAAGCTAAACGTTAATAATATACACTTGCCGACGCGTGAAACGGGCAGAGCGCACCCCGCTGACCCCCCGCCCCGCCCCGCTACACCTGAGCGACACATCACAGCGCGGTGTCCAGATTCATCAACTTTTTATGGATAACATTGAGACGTGATATCTCGATATTTTTGTATTGATTGATACAAAAAGAAAAAACACGTATTCAATGATTTTCGCCAAAGATTAATATATTAAAATTTGAATGGTGACTAAAAAATCATCCTGTATAAGTAACTTTAACTCACAGGTTATTTTTAACACAAAATTTAATTAAAATCACCAGATCAGTTTGTTAACATTCGACATCAAACGAATTATCTAACAAATTATTATGGCGGCGCCGCCGCCAGGCACATGTCGTTCAACCAATCAGCGCGCGAGATGCTTTCCGTTCTATACCATTTAACAGTCTAATAGACTGAATAAAAAAAAAAACTTTTTCAGAAATGTAACCAAAGTGCATTACGATTATATCGGCTCAAGATTGTTTAGTCCGTCTCAACACTAGCGCTACACTGGTTGCGTTGTGTATGTGTGAATAGCTACGCACACATGAACATTGCTCCCGTCTTTTACCTAAACTCGAGCGTTCGAATTTTGTGAACTGGCTCTTAAAGGATTTAAGAATATATGGAGGCAACCTTAAGTACGTGGAGCAATGGGTGTGGAAGCGAAATAAATGCAAAGAAGTTGTGTATTGGTTGGTCCCTGGTACTATCTGCGCCAGCAGTGGAGATCCATATCGTTATGTTGCTCGGTAAGACAAGCGAGAACTAACAATTTATCATTAAAACCTATAAATTATGTTTAACCTTTTTATTACATGTTATTAGAAATTCTATTAATAAGTTTGCAAAACATAATTCATAATAAAAAAAAAGACGTGTGGCACTCGGGGACTGCCGCGGTAAAGCTATTGCATAGCATTTTGTATCAACTTATGCAATTATATTTTATTTAAAAAAAAAAAAATATTATTATCATTATTATTATTTCGTTTATTCATTTAATATACTCATATTATTACATTTTTAAATATTTTAAAAAACAAAACCGTAAAAAAAACATTTAAAAATATAAAAATAGTAGTCCGCCGGTGTGGGAGCAGGGTCCAAGCTACCGGTGGTTAGGGTTCCAGAGACAGGAACCTCCTCACAATACGAGCCGTATCAAGGAGTACTGCCTTCTGAATCTGGCCCTTGATCCAACTACCCAACGAGAGCCTCGAGAGATGTTCGTCGAGGCTCTTGGCCATCAGGCCATTGGCAGTCACGACGATCGGCACAATGATAGCCGAGCTCACACGAGCTTATTATTATTATTATGGTTTTATTATTTTATTATTATTATTATATATAATAATTAATTTAATAAATTAATAATTTAATTTAATTAAATGAGCGTGAGGTTTTTTCGTTACGGAATTTCTGGATTCGGTCCCCGCGCTCAAGGCCCAATAGCTTAATAATTTGTGACCATTTAACCTCTCGAGCCCCGCGAAAAATTTTTTGCCAAGAATCCCTGACCGATTTTAAGACTTATTTTTACAAAAATACAGTTTAAAATCGGTCGGGGTTTGGTGGCTCAAAATTGTGCCATTGGGGCGCATTGGGGTCCGAGAGGTTAAGATTCCGGGAAGTCCCGTAAAATTTTGAAGAAGCCAGAATGGCCAGCAAAGAACAAAATTTGCTACGGCCTGTAGTTAAAATTTTTGCTATCTTTTTGTCGTAGGGGTGACTCCGGTAGCGCACTGGTGGTTCGAGGCTACATTCAGATCGGCATCGTCTCCTACGCCTTACCTACTATCAGCAAGAGTGTAGTTGTCTACACTGACACTGGTTTCTTCCACGACTGGATCGTAAAGGACGCTGAGAAACTTTATTGTGCCAGTGAACAATAAAAACAGTTGAAAATCGGAATAATTTTTGTTTTTTAATGACGAGAAAGACCAATAGTAAAGAAAGAAAGAAAAAACGTTTACTGACACATGCCATAAGTACACACAACATAAACATAAAGAAAATATATTATAAAAAATAAAAAGTAACAACACTAAACTATTGTGTGACTATTACCGGCTGCGCCAAATAGACCCAGTTCAGCAAATGTCGGACAACTAGTGCCTGACGCTGGTTTTCAATTGATCCTACGTGGTGAGTGCACGGACGAAAATCAGCTTGAATAAAAAAAATATATATAATATATTATATATCCTACTACTATTATAAAGGCGAAAGTTTGTAAGTATGGATGTATGGATGTTTGTTACTCTTTCACGCAAAAACCTCTGAACGGATTTGGATAAGATTTGGTACACATATAGTTTATAACCTGGATTAACACATAGGATAGTTTTTATCCCGATTTGATGTTCCCGTGGGATAATTTTCGAGTTGTAGCGGGTGAAGCCGCTGGCAACAGCTAGTTTTCTATAAATATTGTGTACTATATTAATAACAGTACATGTCATAACTCAAAAATGATTAATCAGTGGAAGGAACACTATCATTTAATTAGCAATTATAATGACTCCTGCACACTGCACATTGTTTTACCTAGGTCTAACCAGTACCCTTAGCATGAATTTTCAGTATTTGAGACGTAAAGTAAACTGGAACTTTGACAATTTCAAATTGACAATTTTCAAGGGAAAAATTAGTTCCTGCTTCGCACACCAGAGGCGCTGTTCAATTTTTTCATACAAAAAACCTCAAGAAACGCTGTAAATACTGTAAAGTAAAAGAGTGAAAATTCGTGCTAAGGGTACAGTACCCTTAGCACGAGTTTTCAGTATTTGAGACGTAAAGTAAACTGGAACATTGACAATTTTAAATTGACAATTTTCAAGGAAAAAATTAGTTCTTTCTTCGCACACCAGAGGCGCTGTTCCATTTTTTTCATACAAGAAACGCTGTTAATACTGGAAAGACGCTTTAAAGTAAACATGAAACGACATGGCCGATGTTAAGTCTTTAAATATTCAGCTCCTTTAAACTGACTGCCACTCTCTCGTCTATCCCCTCAGGTCCCATGTATTATTATTGAACCACAGCAGCTAGTTACACTAGGCATAGCAAGACAGTAGTACAGCCTGCAGTCATTCAATGTATCGAGCGTTCGAGCAGGAAGGCCGCCGGGAAATGCTAATTGTGCAGATAAGAGCCCGCGGGTGCTTGCGGAAGTGACGTCATGCACAGGTGTCTACCTCCGTGCTGCTGATAGTGTAATTAGTGCGTGTTACTTCGCAGGAGGTACGGTTTATCTGTTTTTTTTTAAGTAGGTGTTCTGTGTTGGCGTGTGGAGGATGTTCTGAAGGGAGTGAAATGTAACTACCGAAAAACCATAAGTATAATATTGTATAAAAAAGTGTGGTGTGTATAAAGATTTACTACATGGCTTAAAATATTGTATAAGTGGTAGATATACATTTTTGTATAACACTTCAGTAGGTTTATGTTTTTTTTTAAAGTTTATTTCCATTTTACTTTTTATGCAATAACTTGTTATGTCTTACAGTTACATGGGTTCACGGTGGTGTCTAAATAAACAGCTCACTAACTCCTATAATACTACTTGACTTGACTTAGTTTAGGAGTTAGAGAATTTCAAGATTTCTGTGTAACGATGTACGAACTCTAGCCAAAACTAAAATTGTATTAGATTAAGAAATTGTTTGCACCTACTTTGGAGAATAAATTATTATATTATTATTATATTATAGCTCTCTCAATGTAAGGATTACAAACAGGTGGCGTGTTGTAGTTTAAGTCTCTCTCACACACGCATTTTTTCTCAAAATGGGAAAAAAGTGAGTTCATTACAGAACATAGGTTTGGACTTTGGAGTGTGTAGGATCCACCTTTTCGATTCACCCCGGGCAACTACAGCACAGGCTTGTAACAACTCGAGGTGACGAGGTCGTAGGCCTTACCAGGTTCTTTATTAAAATAAACTTCTTAAGTAGACCAGTATCGGGCACGCCGCAATTGCGGCGGTAAGACCCCTCTTTGAGGAGTGGCTGGAGAGACGTCACGGCGTCCTGACCTATCGGATGACGCAGGTCCTCACCGGACACGGAAGTTTCGGGAGGTACCTGTGCCTGATAGGGAAGGAGGAGACGCCCGGGTGCCACCACTGCGAAGATCGCCCGGAGGACACAGTAGAGCATACGGTGCAAGACTGCCCAGCTTGGGCGGTGCACCGACGTGTCCTCACGGCGGCGATAGGCGGAGACCTCTCGCGCCCGGCATTGGTTGCGGCCATGCTGCGGGGCGAGACGGAGTGGGAAGCGGTCTGCTCCTTCTGCGAGGCAGTAATGCTCGTGAAGGAGGAGGCGGGCCGCGAGCGAGAGAGGACAGCGTCCTCCCTCCGCCCCAACCGCAGTGGTAGGCGCCCGCGGCGTCGGACGTCAGCAGACGATCTCCGGCCACCGTAGGCGCGGGCATGCGGGCAGCGAGTAAAGGGCAACTCGCTGCCCGACCATGGACCATGCCCGGGTTGACGGCGCGTTGTGTCCCACGCGCGCCTCAAAGAGCGTCAGCATAATGACGGGGCCCCCCTCTCAGAGGGCCAAAGCCTGCCGGGGTCGCGGGATTATTTCCTTACCGTGACCCCGGAACGTAACAGGCTATTGAAGGACACCGTGGATTTTAGTCAGTAGAAGTCTGACAGTCCCTCCCGCCCTGCCCGGGGCCGGAGGACTCATTTGATGATTTTACCACGCTAAAAAAAAAAAAAAAAAAAAGTAGATCAGTATGAACAGTACAAAAGTCCTTAAAACTTGTCCAAAGAAAAATCGTAAGTCTAATCATGATATTGGATACGTAATTATCTACTAATCCATATTTCCTATGACAAATAGGTCGGTACGTATTCAAGACCACACGGCAAAGAGTGGGACCACCCACTCAAAAGGTAGCAGTCTACCTAGGTATATAATGGGTACATAATGTTTAAGATCATCAGACTGGCTTTCTGACTAACGGTGCTGCGGTTCAGTAGTAACCCAAGTAACACACAAGCGGTATAACAGTACACATTTGTAAAACTATACGGTTTAGAAATGAATATCCTTTGTATAAGAGCCTTAGAAATAGCTAAATGTTGTATTAATTTGAGTTCGGACTCGTAAAATTCTTAATGCGTAATAGGTCCTGTATATTTGTACTTTATTTCTTTAAACTTAATAATTGAGATATGTTACACAATATACAAACATTATTAAGTATTACGCGTTCTATGTATTGTTAAGCTGAAGAAAAGTCCCTATGGAAGCATTTATCTGAATAATCATAATCAGTATTGCTAATATTCAATAATTACTAAGCTAGAAGCGTTTGCTTCAGCTGATTGCTGCATACTGCATAATAATCTGAATAAAGGTATTAGATAATGCTGTTTTAAAGCTTGATACTGAATAATTGTAAAGTGAACTTTATTAGTCTCTATGGAAGCATATATCTGAATAATCATAATCAGATTTGCTAATATTCAATAATTACTAAGCTAGTAGCATTTGATTCAGTTGATTGCTGAATAATGTATAACAATCTGAATAAAGTTGTTAGATAATTAGAGATTAAACGAACTTACCTGTAAGTGAAGTTCTATCTTAATTATATGAAGGATCCATCCGAAGAGATTAGCATTAACACATGTAGTATCGCCTACTTGTACATGCCATTCCACACTATTTTGAGAGTATTTCATTAGTTTTTTTTTTTTTTTTGCTGTGGGTAGTTTAGTCTACTTGGATACTGCGCTCGCAATTCGTGTCATTTAGTTTAGAGTCTAACCCGATATTAACTTCATATTTTACGATTGATAGGGGTACACCGAACTCGTTCGGTCTCTACCGGGTGGGAGGGTTGCTAATCTCTTCGGATGGATCCTTCATATAATTAAGATAGAACTTCACTTACAGGTAAGTTCGTTTAATCTCTAATTATATTTGCGGATCCATCCTCGAGATTAGCATTAACACATGTAGATTTTTAGAGATATGAATCGTAAAATATAGTTGGATGAAATACAAGGCTTGAGAATTATGAATAAGGTCAATAATTTTCAGGTAACTGTTTCTGTAGCTTGTGCTGTGCAAAGGCAAATTTCGAAACGTTTTATCAAAAAACGGAATAACTAGCATAGGTTGAAATTATCCAATTTTAGGACTGTTTATAGGAACGGAACGGGAATTTTAATTTTAATAATGAAAGGTCCCATACCCTTCATTATTAGACATTTTAATTTATTATGAAGATTGTTTGCACCCTATGTACAGTGACTGTACGGAGAGCTGGGTAGCATCTTTTTTTTTTTTTATATATATATACAATATATCTTATTAGTATTATTATCTTTAATTCATAAATGTTCCTCTGGGTATCATTTATCAAGATTAAGTACCAGAAACATCTCGGGGCTGTTCACAGACAGAGAGGGTTCGGAACCAAAAACCTCTTAAAGAATCTTTTAATATTTTCATTCCTGGGAATGTTTTCTTTAGTAATTAAACTTACGAGCAGAGCGGTTTGAATTTAAGGTTCCTTATTGGCACTATTATTATACATTCATGTAAAGAATTTCATAATATTTGGAATTGATGCCTAAAACATGTTATAAAAAAAATAATAATAAATGAACCACCCTTTATCGCATCGTTTCATAGATGACGGTGGGGTACCTCTTTTTGTTATCCCTCGCGGATGAGTTCCCTGCCGCTGGAGTAATGGTGTTGCACATGTGGCGCCGACTGAAATCAGTAGATAAAAAATAAATTTTTAGTTACCCGATATCACGATTTTTAGACACCACAAATCCTTTAAATAACCACGGCCATGTTGACCAGTGTGGGTCAACCATTAAACCCTTGGCATTTTCAGACTATTTTTATATCATAGTAAAGAATTAAATGCATATAAATTAAACTCAGAACAAGAAATTGTAAACCATTTACAGCATTCGGATTTGTATGCCAGGACATTTAATATTATTTAATCGGCTAGCGAATAAATCTATGTTTGGGGGACTATAAATATTATTACATTTTTTTTTTTTTTTTTTTACAAAGACACAATTTGCAATTTGTACTCCACATTTGAATGGATACATCAAACTCCTGATATGCTTTAAAGTTCTCAGAAGAATGAATAAATAAAGCGAAAATCATATAGGTTACCATTGCTGTCTGATTGCAATCTGATGAATTATCTTAGAAAATATTTTAAGGCTTATGTAAGCAGCCATAATTTTTAGATACCTATAATCGATAGCTCTCTCATCACCACACACAATTCCCCCCCCCCGTTGTTGAGATTCAAGATCATACTTATCTCCTTTAATTTTACAAACAGAATGCTTGTTAGCTTGACTCCACTATTCAGTCTAATTTTAATAATTTGGTTATCATGATGATAATTTTTATTTGTGTTTTTAAATTCTCGGTATATTAAATCTTCAAGTTTTGTATACTCGTACAGCCTGTTATACTTATGTACTTCGCAGCTGGGCAGGTAAGTACTAAGATATCAGTAAAACTTGCCTAAGTTTTTTAACTTTGCATTGAATAAGATTTCTCTCTTTGTGATTTTAAAAAAATTTTTTGTTTCTTTTATTTTTGGTAGCGTGACCTGAAACTTTCTCGTATCAAAAGCATATCCTAATTATTTGAATAAAAAGAGGAAATGATTGGAATGACCTTTTTCCCTAAGTATGATAAAACCAAGGCTCGTGGGGAGATCTTTAGTTTCTTGCAGATTTTTATGACCACTTGACCTCATCCATAAAGCAAATGACGTCTAAATATTCCTTGTAAATATAAGTGTTCAACTTAATATTTTCATGACTGGCTTCATTACCTTTGTGAATACAAAACGGAGCAGTATTGTGGGCGAAAGGTAAAGTATTAAATTCAAAAATAGAATGCTCAAATGGAACCGGAGATATTTTCTATCCTGTTTATCAATGTTATCCTTTATGTCAAAAGGACTTATCTCTTGATATCAGTTTTAGTACTGTTTTTGAGTCTTCCAATTTATAATGGTTACTATCAATAAGTCTATTCACAGATTTTTATTTCTATATTTATTTGTTTATATAATATTATAAACCTGAAGAGTTTATTTGGTTGGACGTGTCAATCTCAGGGAAATATGGGTTCGAATTGTAAAACTTTTTCCGTGTTAAATAAAAATAGACTATATCTATTTATCTAAGAAGACTATTATGCTAATATCATGCTAACTTGTAGCATGTATTGTCTTGACCAATAGTAACAATGGGGTTGAAACCACGGGAAACCGCTTATTTAAGTTAAGACGCATCTAGCGCTTGTACTTTAGTATTAAAAAATATTTTTGGTAATTATTGGCCAGGCTCAGCTTTACATATCCATGAAGTAGCTCCTAACAATAACCAGTTATCGATGGCTTCATTGAAATGAGCTCTTTTTGAAAAGAATTATTCCCGAATACTCGCGAGTATTGCGTGAATTTATATGTCCGACAGAAAAAGAGGGAATTTTATAACTCTTTTTATGTACTTATATGAAAGGATCTTTGGATCCTGCTTGATCATCAAGCATTCTTATAGAAGCAAGACAATCGAACAGCAGGCTTTCACCTGGTTCACCTGGTCTGAAGTTTCACCGCTGCTGTTGATGCTGAGGCTGCTTGGAGGAGCTGGCTAGCTGATTGGCAGTCGATGTCCACAAGCTGTTTTATCCTTTGTTCAGGTGAAAACCTGCACTGTGCGCTTGGATTGTTTTGTATATATTGTTTTATTGCGTAAGCGTAATCAATAGTATGAAGACAGCTGCTTTTATTTCCACCTTTAATTTAAAGGATTGGACCTGGTTCCTGGTCCACCTCAGGCTGCTGAAGTCTACATCTGTTTGTAGATCAGGAGAATTGGTTGATATTGGTCTGACGTAACAATTTCATTGTTTAATTTTTTATTATATTTTCCATGTAAGAAAGGAGACAAAGTCCACTGAGGCCTGACCATTCGAGTCAATATTTGATTGTAAGAGACAGTCCCCAGTTTGATAACACGTACTGTCCGCAAACAATTTTACCAAGCACCATGCAACAGACCGAATGTACTGTTCGTTGGGCTGGAAAGTGACTACGATAGATTTTTGAGGCTGATTTGTAAAAAGAGGACATAATGTCCCCTGTAGCCTTGCAAGTCAATATTATATTGTAAGAGACAGTCCCAAGTTGTAATAACAAGTACTGCCCGCAAACAATATTGTAAGAGACAGTCCCAAGTTGTAATAACAAGTACTGCCCGCAAACAATTTTACCAAGCACCATGCAACAGTCCCAATGTACTGTTCGTTGGGCTGGAAAGTGACTACGATAGATTTTTGAGGCTGATTTGTAAAAAGAGGACATAACGTCCCTTGTAGCCTTGCAAGTCAATATTATATTGTAAGAGACAGTCCCAAGTTGTAATAACAAGTACTGCCCGCAAACAATATTGTAAGAGACAGTCCCAAGTTGTAATAACAAGTACTGCCCGCAAACAATTTTACCAAGCGCCATGCAACAGTCCCAATGTACTGCTCGTTGGGCTGGAAAATGACTGCATTATATTTTTAAAGCAGATATAGATCTGACATGGCCCTTTTATTGTGTGAAGGGACTAGGGAGACATGAGGTCTCCTGTAGCGTAGCCTTGCAATACGAGTCGATTTTTGATTGTAAGAGACAGTCCCAAGTTGTGATAACAAGTACTGTCCGCAAACACATTTATCAAATAAAATTTTATAA
Source organism: Agrotis clavis (assembly GCA_954870645.1). Lineage (NCBI taxonomy): Eukaryota > Metazoa > Arthropoda > Insecta > Lepidoptera > Noctuidae > Agrotis > Agrotis clavis. The sequence continues at coordinate 22,312,527 of OX940923.1, read as the reverse complement.
ATAAATAAATCAAGCTCCATACAACAGTCCCAATGTTGCTCGGTGGTGTATTTTAACCATAAAATGTTTAGAATAGATCATTCGACTATTAAATTCTATATTCACTTGTGGGTTACATAATTACAGTCTAAAAGACTGAAAACTAAATACTTATAGTTGACAAAATAAAAGAACGGAACAGTCTCAATGCGAGCAGATACCGTCCGCAGACTAGTATTTCCTAATTAGGAATAACAACATCATAAAAGTATGAAATTCTGAATTATTTTTTATAATTGAAACACTTGGCCAACATTGGTATAAAACCATTATGTGGGTAAGCAATAATGTAAATATATTATTTTGCATGCTTTAAGCGGGCAAAAAATGGTTTGTGTTTAAATTACCAGCTGTAAGGTAGGTAGATACAATTATCATAGACAAATACATTATTTTTAGATTATTCTGGCCCTTATTAGTGTCCGTAGCACTAATTTCTTGAGCAAAAGTAAAAACACAGGTATATGATATTCTTAATTATGTATTTTAGGACTAAACGTGACGGATATTATGTCGTCCGTTTTCATATTAATGGATCTAACAGATCATTACACAGTCTAATTAATTTAAAATTTATTGCGTAATTAGGTAGGTACACTCATATTATAGGATGGAAAAAAGAAAACATACCTTGTGATGGTGAACGGGCAGCACAAACCTGTAGACGATAACTCGTAGTCTTCATCACGCGATCGATGCCGCCTGTTCTTCTAATTTTTCGTTACACGATCACACTTTTCTTCTATGCATTATTTTAATTTAAACAATAACACTACACTTTTTAAAATAACTTTTTTCTAACGAGCGCGTGTGGAACGGCGGAGCACTAAAACGCGAATGACACGAATTGCGAGCGCAGTATCCAAGTAGACTAAACTACCCACAGCAAAAAAAAAAAAAAAAACTAATGAAATACTCTCAAAATAGTGTGGAATGGCATGTACAAGTAGGCGATACTACATGTGTTAATGCTAATCTCGAGGATGGATCCGCAAATATAATGCTGTTTTACAGCTTGATACTGAATAATTCTACGGTGAAATAATTATTTAATGCTTTAACTAGATAAGTTGCCATGTTTTACAGCTGCTGAATAGAAAAGATTATTTGGGCTTTTATTAAGATTTCACCGCCATAACAGTGTGTTTTAAACTAACTTATTCAAATCAACCCACCACAGGTGTGTTTAATAGCGCAAATAACTTAATATGAGCTTATTTAAAATCTATTAAGGCTCTTATTCAAATTAAAGACCACAGGAACGTTTTATCAGCGCAAATAGCTTAATATCAGGTTTGTTAAAATCATTTGTAAGCTATATTTTTCATGTTGTTAACATCAAGATGGGGCAAAAATCGTGAAAACAACTTAAAAGACACGGTAACATTAAAAGAAAATATATTTAAGAATCAATAGTAGCAAACGTTCAAGATTTGTGGTAACAGTATGAAAAAAATGAGCCGAGTTTCAGCCAGTATGAGTAGCTGTCGTGCAATGAAGTGGATTCCGTACATCAAATAAATCAAACAGATTGTTTTTAATTCCCAATTGCCTTGATACGAATGTTGAAGCGACTGCTGCGGCTGCAGAGCGCAAAAAACGTGGCCGCCGCCTATGACGCGCGCTTCAGCCACAGCACTCACTTCTAGATTCGAGTAGTTTTTTTTTGTATTAAAATAAATGAAACATATTATATATTTACTTCATTTTACTTTGTTTTCATTTGAAACTTAACTTATAGTTACTGTGTGCAAGAGAGGTATTAATAACATTAACAACTCATTCATAGGATTGAATTAATTTTAATTTAACATTTTTCACTTTTCCACAACATCACTTAAAAAACATTATCAGTAAGTTGTCGTATCGCATAAATATTATGGATTCTTATCTGATGTCCATCAGCATCAATTGACTGTAGTGTGGCTACATTTTAAATTACACTTAAGGTTCCTTCCGAGACTATTGCATGCATAAACCTTCATCTTTGCTAATTACATGATTATATGTTTTACTGGTTAAGAATGATGTCATTATAAGGGGGCTACTATAAAGTTCGCCACACGATCGATCTGCAACAAAAGAAATATAATATTATTTTGTAGCGATTATTCCACTGAATGAAGAACCCTAAAAACTCGAATTAATGTAGAAATGTGGTCAACTATTCAAGTGTTATTCAGAACTTAGCGTATTGAAATGAGGCTATTCAAGAGAGATCTGAGTAACGAGACTCTTGTTCACTTTTATTCAGCAATGAAAGCGATCGCCATTTTTTTTTGTGAGTAATTATAATTACAAGAAATTCACCAAGATTACTCGAATGCTGAATGTTAAAACTACAACATTTTCAATTCGATTTGTCATATTTTTCATTGGAATCGCTAAAATTAGAAATTTCGTCATAAATATTGAAGTCAGACCGAGCATGTATTTATGAAAATAATATTTACAATCACTTATCTTGATTATTCAAGCGGCGCGTTAAAAATAATCGGAAAAATCATATACTATTTACGACAAAATAATTTTCGCACTAAGAATTAACATTGTAACAAACCTATAACGTAATTAATGAAACTTTTGCTTACCGTTTTAATAAATTCGCCATTTGTTGTCATGCAATGACTCCATCAACGATATTTAAAATTTCTGATTGTCTAATTTCACAATTTGTATGAATAAAATCTGTATTATTGTTAACAAAAAAGTAATGCTGAATAAATTCTGAATCCATTACTGGATATTACTAAATTGACATAAACTGAATATTGTATGAGTAAGAGCTTAATAAAAGCGATATCAGCTGTTAGTCAGAAGTTATTCAGATAATTTCACCATTAAAAAGCTCCTGCTCAGATGTTACTCAGAAGTTATTCAGCTTTATGCATTTGATTTTGGGGCCTGTTTTGCTTGAATAAAGTCTGAATAGGTGTTTACTCAGACGTTACTCAGTATGGTATTCAGATTATAATCTTGATGACTGCACATACTCAGCTCTTATTCAGACTTCTGTGTTACTTGGGAACCCGGTTACGAATCAACAGTTTTATACAATAAAACTTAATAATCAAATGCATTACAAGCAAATCGTACATAATTTACGAGTATAAAAGTCGGTGGCAACATGACGTGTAATTTTAGTAAAATTGGCAGTATTCATTATTGCAATCAAGTGTGATGGTATATCGTCAATGACTTAGCATTTAAAATATAATATCTACCTGTAAATTACCTTTGTATATTTAATTAAAAAGATATCCACCACTAATGGATTCTTTTACTACTCTACGGCTAAAAATGTACTAAGTTACCGCGTGTGGTCTGCGGAGAGCATTACTCTTGCATTTTCAACAAAGATGGGCTTTTTGAACATATTACACCCTAGAGCAGGTTCTAAAGAAAAACTCATCAAAAGGAAACATAAAATAAAGAAGAACGGTAGCTATATATCCATACCCCAAAAATAAGTTCTATTTTACGTATGGTGTAGACCCTTTGTCATCCATAGACATGGTACTGTTGCATAAAAAAGTGAAAGAAGTATCGAACGTGGTTCCGGTACCACGTTTTGTCCTTACATCCGATCACAGACCACACTTCATTGTGTTCTATATTAGTAACTCCCGCGAGACGACCAATTGTGGACCTCAGGGATTACTCGATGGAAAGGAAACTGTTCTTATTTTGGAGAGAAAATTGCAGTACTCAATTGATATGGTTCGTAGGTAATACTCCTGTACCTTACAGGGTGTGGCCCCAAGCGGATGGATACCACCTTCGCGTAACATGAGCATATTGGGAACTAGGAATGCGATGGTAGACGAGATTGTAATAGGTTATTAGCACGCCCTTTACAAATGTACTCGTATGTGAGCCGTTTGTGGTCTTCGTACTGAATTAAAAAGTTAAGAAGGAATAATTATAATATTTTTTTATTTAATATAGTTATTAACATAGTCAGGGGGTTTAAACTTACTATGTATTAACAATTCAGGTATTTTTCTGGTTTGTATGAAATATTATGATTTATCAATAGTATTTTCAAGCCCATCTGGACATTGCAAGATTACCAATATACCTAGCAGAGAAAGTAAAAAAAAATAGTAAATGAAATCACTGAATAGTTTATTGTATCTGTGTTTTAGGTAGTTAAGGTAGATAGTATCTCTCCACTCCAAACTTCCAAATACAAAAAAACATAAATCTTATTCTTGGAGTCATTAAATTAAACAATACGGGAAAACAAAACAGTCTACCACGATCTTTGACTGAACCAAACTTAGCTATCTGTTAATAAACAACAGTGTCCAACTTGTGCGACGAAGACAATAAATAAAGTCTTATCAAACGTCCCAAGTGCAGGCCTACTTGTTAACACGTGTCTCGACGATCGATAAAACGCTGATCGATAGGGGCGTTCGCGAAAGTCGATAGTCTATCCCACCTCTACACTACTACCGCTTACGACTTTCTACGCGTTCGGCGATACGTCAATTGTCCTCACTGTTGTCGGTGATTGTACTTAATAAGGGTTAACTAATAGCTTTTGTGTTTTGTTTTATCTGTACTGGGAGGTACGGGCTAGTGTGGGTTTTAGAAATACGTGAATAGGGTAATGATGGAGGCAATTCTTCTTTGTCTTAAGTACTATGGGAGGATTTACTTTTAGTTCATAACTTACAGTCTTTTCTATTTTTTTTGCTCCTAGTCAAATGTAATTGTTAATTTATTTACCTATCATAAATTTATATTAGGTTCGGCTTCACAGCTTCCCTATTTTTATCATTTCTTTAGATTTTTTGGTGGTTGTAGATCTCGAAAGGCAACCACCCAAAGAACCCAAAACTCAAACGCGCGACTCAAATAGCTGTCATGAATGGACAATTTGACGAGGCCTCCAAAGAGGGCCAAGCGCATACTAGAATGTTATGTAAAGGGCGCAGGAACAGCGTAGATTTTAATCAGTACGAGTCTAACAGTTCCTCCCTTTCCACCTAGGGTGAAATGATTTACTAGATGATTTGCCACGCTAAAAGAAAAGACCCGTATATCACAAACAACCCGTTTGAAACACTAGTTCTAACACTTTAAACACAAGAATAAAATTACACAAACGACTTAAAACTTCCTCGCAATCGTGGGAAACCTCACCAAAGTCTCGTAAGTTGCATAAACAACCACCCTGAGCAATTGGTTGCCTCGCAATCGTAGGCCGTCGCCTAACCCCAGTGCTTATCTTTCTCCTTATAAAGTACATGGGTATGTAAGTGTCACGTGGACTTGCAACACGATTTATGTGCACCGTACATCGTCAGGATGTTGTTTTCAACTGCATAAGGTCGTATCTACAGTCACATGCGCAATGCACTTAGCAAGATTTACAAGTGATCTTCAACATTTGTGATGACTACGGAGATGATGTTTACGGGAAACAGAAAATTATCTTAAAGTTGCAACTGTAACCTCACATACTCGTAGGTGCCGTCAGTGCATTCAGTGACCGTATATAATTGTGAGGACAGAGACTTTTCGCGGGAACGTCTGAACAAGTAATCGGCACCCTGGAACGTTAAGGGCTATTGAAGGAACACCTTGAATTTTAATCAGTATGAGGCCGAAAGTCCTTTCCGCAACAACCAGGGCTAGAGGACTCATTTGATGAGTTTGCAACGCTAAAACAAGGTTAGAAAAGAGTTTGGTGGGCATTCAGGACCTACCTATTGGTTTTCAAAAACACGTTTGCTGCATACGGATAAGTACAATGTTACCAACAAAGACATTAAACTATATACGAGAAATAGGTTCTTTTAAATCTCTTTGGTTACCAATGAATTTGCTGGCATTCAAGCCTTTCCGGTTATCTTATGGCTGCTACACACCTTACGATAAATCGTTACGATTAGTCGGTACTAGAGATGTTACGAATATTCGCATTCGCATTCGCATCATGCGGATATTCGCATATTTTTAGACATTCGCATTCGCATTCGCATTCGCAAAATTCATGCGAATATTTTACGAATACGAATGACTGAAAAAATACCAATATTTGGTACTCCTTCTTCCACACACTCCATTCATTCTTATCTTTTGTCGTCCTCTCCATTCATCTTATGTTCAATCTGCCTATATCTCGCCATTCAACGACATTAATGTTCATCAAATCAATCACAACAATTAATCATAAATAATATGACCATGCTAAGATAAACTTGTTTCTGTCTGTTTTATTTCACTGACGCCACTCTTAGAGCTACTCTTATACAGAGTGAATTTTTCAACGGGTTGTAGATGGCTATATCCGAAACTATGAGGAATATCGAAAAACATTGAAAGGAGTCTCGAGGCCGATTTTAAAACTGCATCATTGGATTTTAGAAGAATTAGTAATCCTGGCCAGGAATCGAACCAGCTGGAGCAAGGATCAAATTCTGGTGAAGTAAAAATGCAGCTTTAGTTTTCGTCAAAATCGGCCTCGAGACTCCTTTTATAGTTTTTCAACATTCCTCTTAGTTTCAGAAGGCCATCCACGCCCAGTTAAAAAAATCACTCTGCATACTTTTTCCATTTTCGTTACAGTCAGGAAGTAAAAAAATAAAAATAAGTTATAAAGTTACATTAAAAAGTGTTCTTTGTTGTATTTTCTAAATTATCAAACGTAATTGATTTAAAACTGAATATTCGCATTCGCGAATATTGGAATTGAATATTCGCATCCGCATTCGCATTCGCGAATGTCAAAAATCAGATATTCGCAACATCACTAGTCGGTACAGTTCAAACTCCAACGATAAATCGACAAGTGTGTATGAGAAAAATCGAACAAACTGTACAGTTTTCCTCATACACACTTGTCGATTTATCGTTGCAGTTTGAACTGTACCGACTAATCGTAACGATTTATCGTAAGGTGTGTAGCAGCCATTACACAATGAATAAAGCTACGGTAGTCTGATTGACATATAAAAGGCAATAAGAATTACACTTTTCATTTGATTCTTACTAGTACCGAGATACAATTTGTTTCTTCTCACTTTGTTGACACCTTTAAAATAATTCAAACATACTTTGTAGTTTACATTCTGTTGGTGGTTCTGGTATTCAATAGTGTTAAATATCTCATTTAACATGAGATCAATACTTTTTCTTTTCTTTTAAAGAAGTTTTATCACACACTAGGAATGGTAAAATTGGGTAAGAAGAAATTGTGGTTATTGCCTAAATCAGTAGTTCCCAAACTTATTTTTCTCGTGGACCACTTTCAAAATTTTACTGGTTTCGGTGGACCCCCTGCTGCTACATTTCTACCACATTCTTAAAGTCGCCAAAAAATAAAAATTGTGTCGCTTCTGAGTTCTGTCCCTAATATATTCCGATAGGTAACATAAAAACTAAAAAAATGGTACATAATTTAACACTTTTTTTATTAATTAAAAAGAATAACAAGATAAAATTAATAAGGTAATATAGGTTCAGGTCATAATTTTGATGAATGGGAAGAATGTATTTGATGGAGCGTCAGCAAACGATCAATGTTTGGCTTTATTTTTGTGAGCAATAACCGCAAATCCCCCCGCTCTGTGATTTTTAATTTGCTCCTTTTTTTGTTAAGAGGTTTGTAACGGCACTAAAACTCCTTTCGATAAGGTATGACGAGGGAAAAGCTATTAAAAATTTCCTTGCGATTTCCCACAATCCAGGATATTTTTCGGGTATTTCTGCTTGCAGCCAAAACGTTTGGTAGCCTTTTCTAAATTTCACCTTCAGCTCCTCATTGGTGCTTAGCTCGAGCAGCACCTCTTGTAATACAACATTGACCACTTCCGTTTCATCAAAATAATGGATTTATGATCCATGGTGGTATATCCATCGTCAGCATATCTTCAAACCTGATTTTGAAGTCATCATGCAGGGCACTTAAATGTTGACTGTAGTTATGGATATCCTCATTAATACATTCTACCTGCGACAAGTTTGGAAATTGAGAGAATTCGCGCCGACTAATGTAGGTAGGCCCTTATAAAAACTATGCTTACATTTTTGCTCTTTACTATCAAAAGCAGATAAATTTTCGTGGACCCCCATTACCATCTTATGGACCCCCATTCTTTGTTCACGCCTACGTAGACCCCCAGCAAGTCTCCCGTGGACCCCTGGGGGTCCACCTAGACCACTTTGGGAATCACTGGCCTAAATGCTTATCATTTTTCCTGACTAGGTGCATTCATGTATGTAAGTACCTCTGTAAGGCTAGGAGTGACAATGTGAGCAGTAGAATCATACATTATTGTTATTTTGTTTCACACTTACAAGTATATTATTAATTTTGTAAATTCAACATTTTGATGCGATCAAACACACACTAAAAAAATCTTCAAATTGATTGATCCAATTCATGAATTATCTACGCAACCTGTTTAATATCCGCAGAAATAATTAATCAACTTCAAAAATATAAGTAAATTTATATAGTATAATAAATGGGTACATTTCAGAAAACATAAACCAAAAATTAAATTCGAAGTATTCCACGAAGGGCACCCGCTGACAATGGCACCTGAGCTACTTGCACCTTATCTATTCGACATAAGGATCCTGTCAAAATTTTTGGCAGGTGCCAGGTGACCTTCGTGGAATACCTCTTCAATTCGCTAGGTGAAAATATCAGTGACGAATACTGAACGTCACTCAATAACCAAAAAATACTTAAAACTAGATTAAAGCAATTTGATTGATTGAAACAATCTTGAGCGACCTAAGTCTCCCATTTTACTTGCGTCGCCTTATGTACGAAGGAAGAGGCTTATAAACATCAAAATGATTTTGAATCGAAAACAGACGACCCTTATGTCCATTACCTCCCTGATTGAGTAATAAACTGTGGCTACCAACAATTTTTGCCCACAAAAGAAATCGGGTGCATACAATAGACTAAAAGTAAAAATAGAATGTTCTAGTTAACCACAGCTAACAAAGGCAAAGTGTAACGGCTCACGAAAATCGACCGTATCATTGAATCGTGTTGATCTGAAGAAAGATCTTTTTTAGTATCGATTTCTCTGGCACACAAAAAGTAATCGAGTCACCAAAAAAATCGAATGACTTTTTTGAGTATCGTTAAGCTTTGGGAAGTAATGTCAGAAAAAGTATAAAGTGAAATCGTCACGGTACAGTTTGAGTCAAAATGTTACTTTTGACTTTTTTCAATTAATTTTAAAAGAGTAAAGTATGACATCTAGGCCACGGGTTTCCCATAGATAAAATGTTGAGCGACTAGTGTTGCTAAAGATAAGAATTTTAAAAATCAAATCTAATAATTTATTTCAAGTAGGCCAGTTACAGGCACTTTTGAATTGTCAAAAGACAAAAGTAAAATAAAATAGTTTAAAAATAGTTACGGTGCTACAGTCCCAGTCACAAATCATGAAAACTGTGAAAGTACTGTAGATGCCCATTCCAAAGCGTAGATCTCTATGGAGAAGAACGGGCAAGAAACTCAACCTAAAAGACTAAAAAAAACCTAAAAGACTATTTAAAAAAAAACTTAACGTACCTAATCTCGCGAATAAAACTACTAACATGAAACTTAAAAACGTAACCACGACAAATCATTTAACCACAAAGAAAGTAGCAACTAAACTGGAAAGTATAAAAACGTGCTCTAGTTTTACAGCAAAAACGGTACAATAGCTATACTTAAGTATAGCGAAAAAGTGGCTTCATAACGCTTTCTACATTCAGACGTGAGCCAAGCTATAGCTTTGTGGGTAAGATAAATTGAAGAAATCTGAACAAACCGCAATGATTAGGCGTAAGATGTAGGTGACAGCGGTGATGAAAAACAGACTTTTATTAATAATAGTAGACTTTTAAAGTTGAACTGCGTGTAAAATACCCCTAATTAGAACTTCAGACAACGTTATATATAGAGTAATTTGTAAGTACTAACATTGAAAGTATTCTGAAAGAATGAATAACAATCACATAGAGTGGACATAATAATATTATACATACACACATAGGAAATCAACACACAACTAATTTTAATACCAAAAACAACAAAAATAAAATCTTTTCAACATTCACTTCTATAGAACAATACACTACAAGAATTTATCGATATTGCCACTTAAATAGACGTTAAATTAATTATTTCTCTAAATCAATTTGAAATTGACCAATTAACATCAAGTTAACACAGAATTTAATAACTAGATGAAGCAGTATCGTAAAGTTAAACCGATTATTATCTCTAAATTACGATAGATTTACCCAACTGCTGGATTCCGTGGGCGACAGATATCAAACTGTCGAATGTGTAATATTTCAAGCTTTTATAGCAATGTAACAGATTCCTGTGTTTGATAAGACATACAAAGTAAACACTGATTTCAAAACAGCTAGCAATTACAATAGAAATCGGTTATATTGTAATATATCACCGTAGAAGTAGGTGAAGCTGATGCATTGTCATTTGTAATAACCAATAGAAATATCCAACCAGTATACATTCAGAAACATCAAATATTGTTAAAGTACATGAAGCAAATGATGAAATACAAAAGAATTCACAGAAACTGCTAATACTAAAAACCTTAAAATCTTCAGTAGGTAGCTAAATCGTATAGTAACATGCAGCAAGTCAATACAACATTCAGTCATTACGTAGTATAAATTCATTTGTAAATAACACAATAGATAAGTTTCTTCCAAATTTTTCTCTTCTGTCAGTATAATATATCATCTTTTTTCATATTCAGGGTATAGATACAGTAGTATCGCCCAGCACCAGTGATGCCACTAAGAGACCACGGGACTATTACAATGTAACCCGTGAATTCTTCCAGTGCCATTGCCTGTGCATGGTGCGAGTTCTTCTCTTCAATTCTTCTATCTTCTCTCAATGTATCTTCTTGGTCTTCAGATTCTTTCTTCTTATACATAGAGCTATATGGATTTAGGGAAGGTTGATGTCTGACGGAACATCCGTCGAGCGTATCATCGAATGTTCTTTGACGCACTAACGTATCATCGGTGGAGTGTGAACGGTCGTGTTTTTCTATTCATTTGTCTGTTCTAGCGTTACGCGACCGATAATACGCGACGGATGTTCCGTCATATATGAACCTTCCTTTAGTGTCAATTTATTGATACGTACAATACAGTACCGATAGGCAACTGCATACCAATACAATACAGTTTACGCTCTAAGTTACATTAATTCACACACTCTAAATCACAAATCTTTTACCGTAAGCAAAACGGGTTGGCAGATTAAGATAGTAAACTAAATAACTCCTAATCTTAAATCAAAACATCTTCGAGAAACCTCTTAGTTTATATCTCATCAATAATCTCGAAAGCTTCTTCATTTGTTTTGATTACACCTTTCAATTCAGACGTTTGCAAATAAAAAGTTTGTTCGGTTTTAAAATCTAATCCATCTGAACATGTGTTAGGACTGTTAGTAAAATTATCAGTGTCGGTATTTATCTTAACAATCTTGTATTGGTGATCACATATCTGTGTAAAAAACAGCAAATCATTTAGTTTAACAACTTCAGTGTCTTGTCTGATCTTAATTTGGCGTCCAATCAGCTGATACGTTGAGATAAAGCCTGCAAATACCATTTCTTTAAATGCTGTTATTGAAGATTGAATAAAGGATCCCTAAGAATTGCATAGAATACGGATATTCAGTAACTCAGTTGCGTCAAGATCAATCAGTTTAAAAACATCTACTGCATCTATTGAATTCTCTAAAGCATTAACCATTTCTACCATTCCTATCCTTAGCTGCTTAATCACTGTGTTTTATTATTATTATATTCGCCCCGTAAACCAGTAGTTATTAATATGATACGGCAAACAAAGAGCTAGTAGATAGTTATGGACAGTTCTCAATAAAATTGCGTTAACAATTTTATTTACGAACGTCGAGTGCGCTGTGCACAGTAGCATTCGCTTCTGCGGTTGTGTTAAGGACTCAGACATACCGACAAATGGAAGATTACTTCTTTAAAAGGAATGAATTAATAGAGATAGGGACATTTGATGGACGAGACGAAATGACAAAAAGGTAATGAACGTAGGAATTATGATTGGAAAAAAGTCAGCAGCTGATAGAGATGTCATATAGAAGCATGAACACATAAATGCAGATCATCAATTTCTGCAATAAAGTGTTGGTGTAAGCACTTGTGATGATTAAAGGATAAATTTAAATTGAACTCAATTATTTTAAAAACATATCAATGCAAGCCTAAGAAAAATCAGGCAGTTTGGCAAACATAGTACTTTACCGGTACCTACGGTTAAAAAAAAAAATCTTACAAAAATTTAAATAACATAAACCAAATCATTCATATTTGGAAAACACCACAGCAAATCACATAACAATAAAAACACATGGCTAAATTGTACCACGTCCATCCTACATGTACAAGCCCTAAGAGATGTTTATCCGGCGCGCGCGCAGGTTGCAATTAAAATTAATGAATGGTACAAGTGTCGCCGCAGGTTACATACAGTAAGCTAGTACTCATCTGTTTTACTTGTTTGATTCAGTACAGCAATTAGAAGGAAGCGAATGATGGATCCATCGATTAGAAATATGTAGGAATAAAGTTTGTTTACTTTTGAATATGTTTTGAAGTATCCTATGATGTTGAAGACGGCTCGGTTAGTGTAGTGGCTGTTGGTATACGTGTCGCGGGTTCCATTCCCGTGGAACAAATATTTAATTGATTTTTGGGTGGGTGAGATGTCGCCCAACCCCGTAATATTTGTAGATGACACACGAGAAATTCGTAAAGTGAGGAAAAAATAAAATAGAGTGGTTTTGTGAAGAAAATTTTACTTCACGTCCTATTCATTAAATTAAACATAACAATGTTTATTTAATTACATAATTTTTTAGCAATAAATGGAGACAGTCAAGAGAGAGCAAAATAATGAGGAGTGATCTATTAAAGTCGTCGATAAAAAAAATCTGATTTCGATATCACAACCATTTCAAGATACTGGCACCGAACATAAAGTCAAATGATTTCATTGGCAATTCTTTTGAATAACTCAAGTTATAAATCGCTTACCACATAAAAGAGCTCAAAACCTTCGATCAATAATCGAAGCTCAAAACCGTTTAATATTACATAAAACCGATATACCTTAGACGAACGATGCACATAAAAATTACACCAGGTGTTTCTTAGAAAACGATGCAAAAGTCGATAGATGAAATTGTCGATACTTAAAATACCGACACGCGATCAGAAAGTTTTATATCTACTGAGTCATGTTGGATCTAAATTGAATCAAGATCTAAGACTTGGATGACTATTACTCATCCAGATTTATGTGTTTCGTTCCTCGTTGCAGACACAAATTCTGATATTGAGTAGCTGATATTAACTTTACTTAATGACACGTTCCATCTTTACAGTTTACTTATCAACAGTATTTAATTTAATTATTGTGGTATTCTAAATAATATTATAGTTAAATCAATGGGAGCAGTTATTGCTAGACAATACTAGACATGAAAATGTCAAAACACTTAGCAGTGAGTTAGAAATTCAATTTATTGTTTTCAAGTTATCTATTGAAGTCCTGCCCTTATCAGTGTTGAACTATCAAATCTTTAGTTCCCAATCTATTGCTGTGAGTTATTGGATTAATTAATGGAAAGATAACAACAATGCACCAAATTAGGTTACCTTGCTTGTATTTTGTTCGACTACTGAATATTGGCCACGTTGCTCTAGAAAGTTATCAATAAAATCTGTTCGGAATTAAATAAATCAGTGCTCTCTGTGCCGGTATCTGATGATGCATCTCTGTGGCCTGTAATTGGGCTCTCTCCTCACTTTAATTATTTAATAAAATGCTTCTATTTCCGCTGACAACATCGGACGAGATCTATCTAACGAAGAAATGCAAATAAACCCTGTTCCTCCCGCTAGCGTCCACACACAAATTAAAACTTAATAAGTTATGAGATAGCGGCGGAGGAGAGTTTATTAAACAAATATGAAATGCATATAACACAATTTGAATTAGATTTTAAATAGGACTTTGATTCCATTAAATTTTAAATAACTAAAGATAGTCCGCTTAACGACAAAGAACGTTGATTTCAAAGTGGAACCCTCGATAGGTAAATAATCTCTAAGAAAACCTGCCTTGGTAAGTAAATTGATTAACGTAGGATATCACCAAAGCTCGCCTTTCTAGTAAGATCAAGTATTTGCTTTTAAAATATTAATAAGCATTAACCATAATTAATTTATTCTAAGTTCAAATAGATCATCAACAATTATATATCTCTCCAATTAAAACAAACGATACCGATTAAATCGATTCCATGGGAATCGTGGTTGCATTTCCCAGCGGATTAGCTCCTCGCTCCACAGACTACACTCGATATACTGTGCGAGTAACAGTCATGCTGAGATTTAATGCTCTGCTTACGAGGATAGACTCACGAAACACAACCCCGAGTCCCTAACACACACCGACACGTTTACGTTACAGTACAACCGAGGGTAACACGAAATGCGAACGCAAACGATTCAAGCGAGATGCAAAATTGTTGCGAGACTAACAAGCGCTGGGAAAAGAAAATTGGCAGTGAATTGAATAGCAATAACTAAGTGCGAATTTGCATTGTCCGTAGCGGGTTGTCTCCGATCGTTATAAATAGATCTATGGCAATAAATAAACGTTTTATCTTATCGTTAAGCGGACGGCGATAAATCTCAGAGTATCAGATAAGGCGGCTTATTTATCTATGTATATCATACCATTCAATGTGTGAATCATTCATAATACTTACCTGCCTTCCTACTGACGATTAAAGTACGTCACATTATTATTGTCTCATCAGACATCATCAAAATCTCTGAATTGGAAGCAAATGTAAATAAAAAACAGATTTTCAACTACAAAAGTTACAAATCAGTAAATCGTAACGATATAGCATAAGCAGCGGTCATACACAGATTACGAAGTAAATCCGGCAATTCATCACCACGAAGCAAGTACTATAAATCAACTCAACAGTAATTTCAACAACCATTCTCAAATAGATGCACACAAGCGCGACAATCATCAACAACAACAAACATAAATTGCGTGGTGTCTCCTAATACCGGCAAATGTAACCCAACAATAGATTTATCTCATTACGGATTTAACCGCTCGCGACAGCGGTTGTCACGACGCTAAAATATTTGCATTGTAAACCACCCCGTTTCCTGATATGTCTTTTAAATTATTCGCAGTGTTTGGTAATAAACTTGAGGCGAAATTGTGCGCACGCGCTGCGGGAGGGAGCTTCGCACACATGCATGTGGAGTGTCAGAGAAAGATGCAGAAGGTCTGTCTCGTGTTTCATGAGAGAGCAACCTGTGAAAATAAAATATTCCGAAATCCTGAAGATTTAAAAAAAGGTGGAAAAATTATGTCGGATTTTTGTAATCATTCATTGCGTTATTTTCTTCTTTTCCTATAAATACCAGAACCTCAGTTTCCTTTATCATACTAGCATTTCGATCTTACCAAAGCATAATATTTGGCGGCACGGTTGGTGCGGGTTCGTGAATGTAAGTTTATGTTTGTAAACGCACCCACGATATCGGAGGGAAATCCTAGAATGGGAAAGCATTTTTTTTATAAAACTTTTTCCGCTAGGTACTAGGAATTTCTTCAACATCAACTTTAGCTAAATTTTAGTTAACAGCAAGCAAACCTTTCAGTCATTTCTGTAATGTAAACTAACTCTTATCGTATCAGTTAGCTGCGTTTCAAATTAGACATTCATGAAATAGGTACCTATGATGAAATTCATAGTACAGATGTACATGTACATTATTGTAAAACGGTAAAGTTTGCAAACCGTTAGGATGTACTCATATCCGGGATTAGGTATAGACAGTTGGCTGAGAGATATCTTATGCATTTCGTTTTTTTACTATTGGATCTCATTATCATAATCCATAACTTACCACATTATAATATCTCTTCAATTTCTTTTTTTCTTGTTTGGTTGAACGCGTCAATCTCAGGAACTACTGGTTCGAATTGGAACATTATTTTTGTTTTGGATAGTCCGCTTCTCGAAGAAGGCCATAGGCTATAGTATCACGCTACGACCCGTTGGGGGCAAAAGCAGCGGGTGAAACTGTAGGGAACAGCTAGTTTCCAAATAATTATTTATTTTGTCTTAGTAGTATAGGAGCTTGCATTAGTTTTAATGTTACTCAAGTAACCGCACGCAAAATACGCGCATATGACGTGGAGTTCCGGATACCAGCTCGTTATAGAATACAATACAATACTCAAGTAACCGCTTCTGAATTACCGTCTCATTGGCAATTCTCCAAAATATTATGATTGAATCTTACCTGAAACCAATTAGGACAATTACCGTTCCTTCCTCCTCTGTCTTTTATTTATTTCCTCTTGGTCGTGACCTCTCGTTTGAATACAGTTTCCTCCACAATTATGCAGCTTCGCCCTGTCCTCGATGATGCGGTTTTGATACCGTTGCTTCGTTCATTTGGTTGTGTTTTCAAAACATTTCGCTTGCTTACGTCAGTCGCTAGTGCATGCATTTAGAAAATACGTTTGAGACACACCTTCTTTGAAGATTGTTTTGATAAATACTCATTTTGAGTCAAGCATTTTTCATTTCATTTAACATTTTTAAGCGCCGATTTCATCCAGGAATCTGAATTCGTTCTAAAACGCAGTTCGAGGACTACAGATCGCGTTTAGTTTCATTGGCAAGATTTGCCCTAAATACTAAGACCAATATTAGTTCACTAGTAGTACTTTTAGTATACTTCTATTAAATTATACTAGCTGCTACATTTATAAATAAACTAGCTATTGCCAGCAGCTCCGTTCGCTAAAAATCAAAAATATACCCACGGGAAAATAAAGTCGGGATAAAAACTATCCTACGTTTTAATCCAGATTATAAAATATCTGTGTACCAAATTTCATCCAAATCCTTTACGTGGATTTTGCTTCAAAGAGTAACAAACATCCATCTATCCAAACAACTCGGTTTTTAAAATAGGAGATTCAATTTTTTCCCACAGTCCGTTGGTTGCCTTCATCCCGTCAGAGGGCGCGACAGGATGGGTGGGCGTCTCCGACGCTACCGTGCGCGTCGTTGGAACTAATTAATTCGAACGGACCCTGCGGGCGTCCAGCTCCCGGCCTACGCTGCGTCTGCGCAACCGTTTGTGACAAAAAATAGAACTGTTGTGGCTAAACTGCTCTACTTTTGAAGTTATATTAATAAAATATATATAAAATATGATAAATTTTATTCACTTAATATACATATTTAAGATCATTTGACATATTTAGTAAAGTAAAGTAAGATTATTCAAAATTACACGCTAGGAATTAAATAATGTCAAAAAAACTAAACAAAAAGGCGACAAATAAATGAAAATTTATAAAATCCGTTTTACTGCTAAGTTTTACGTATTTAAAACAAACCAGTTAGAAAATCAAAATACACTTAAACTACAGTTGAAGTATAAATTATGAACAACACAAATCATCGTTAAAGGCTAATGAGACCAACAGTCGGAGCTCTGCCCTTAAGGGGATACCAGGAGTGCAGAGCGCCCAGGAGCAAATCATTAAACAACAGGAACTAAGGAGATGGTCATTCATAATTCAGCTTTATGTTAGGACTTGTCCCGCGGCTAATAGTTATGAGCATTGATTGAAAAATATTACTTGGAACATCTATTCATTGATATTGGAGACGGAAGATGTTTAGTTTCTGACTATGTTCAAGAAAATACCGTGATTAGTTTAAGATTTCCAAACAAATCTATAGGTATACTATTTTTGGTTTAAGCCACTTTGGTCATCTCGGAAAAATATCACCTGGGTGAACAAAAGCGAATTTACAGGTGATATTTTTTCGAAGTAAACAAAGTGGACAACTTTGGTGTCCGGAATTCACCTGGGTTCTATCACCAAGGTGATAATTTTCCGAGGTGAATTAAGGACACCAAAGTTGTCCACTTTGTTCACCTAGGTGAATAAAGTGGAATATACCCTATTTCTATACGTATACTGTGTACTCCAAATGATTTATATTCCTTTCATTAAGAGTATTGTCTAGCGGCTGCATTTTCAAAAAATAGGTATTTAGAAAAACTCGTGCTGTCCCTCTCGCGCGTTAAAAAACCCCCGATCGTGCGATCGAGAGCGTTGCAGCTCGCGACTGACTGTGAGTATTTTTTATATGAAATTTGTCTCTCGGGAGAAAACGTTTTTCACATACTAAATTACGTCCAATCTCTTAGATTCTGGCGTCATTCGTTTCAGCATATTATATTCTAGGTTTGTAGGTTTTGCTTTTTTTCTAAAACTTCTTTGTTTTTAAAATACAAAGGTTTTACTTCAATGAAGATTTTGTCATAAAAATAGTAACTCTTAGGCGCCTGTTACTTTCAAACTATTATAGATTTTGAAAAAAAGAAAACCTATAAACCTAGTTTTTTACAGTGTCAGAAGCATTCTAAAAAATCATTGAGATAGGATAACATTTAGGGGCAGGAAAACGTTTTCTCTTTTAGTATGGACGAGCGCTCGGTAGACGATAGTCTTAATAGAAACCACAAGCTAAACGTACCAGGCGTCCATAAATCATTGGGAGCAAAAATAAGACAGCTTTAATTAAAGCGAGTCATAAACTGTCCATATCGAGTTGAAATTAATCGAAGCTCTCCATTAAATCGATTTTCTTCTTCGTTCTGTATGATTGAGTGTTATTGAATCAACAGTCTATTAAAAGGAACTTAGTATCCATGATCATGATAAGAATTCAGTCAGAGAGAACTGAGAGTGATCTGCCTAGCCTTTTCCCATGTATCGGGTCGGCTTCCAGTCGAACCAGATGCAGCTGAATATCAGTATTTTACATGGAGCGACCGTCTATCGGTCCTCCACAACCCAGTAACAGAGTAATACGATACCCCATGGTAAGATTGGTTGTCAGACTTTTAGGCCTTTGTCAAACAGACAGGCGATAGCGAACCGAACCGAATCATGTCATATAAAAATGCGAAAGCGATCCGATACTCTATGTGACAGGCTTCAAACAATTCCATACATTACAAACAAAAACGCTGCGCCACGCATTCGGTTCGTATGTCAGTTTGACAAAGGCATTAGAGTTTCTGACAAATAATAACAACTGTCAAAGATCTACAAATGACAGACGGGACCAACGGCTTTAGGTACTTACCGAGACACGGAGGAAACTCGCTATGCCAGATGGTCACCCATCCACAGACCAACCACAGCAAGCGCGGCTTAACGAATAAGATAGGCTTGTACGGCTGTAATTACTTAGCCACGAACTCCCAGAGAGAACTGACAGTAAGACCAACAAAATGATGTGTAAATAGGCAAATAAAAGCCTCAATAAATTGCAAACGCGTCAGTTGCAGTTTTAAAAAAAATGGCACTGATTTTTCTTTTCTGTTAAATTAGTGAATATTACTAAACATGAATGGCATCAAAAGTCGAGATTGGGGTCGTCAGAAACCATTAAAAAATATGTAGTGGGTTACGTTTTGCTAGTTTTAAAAGCGTCGTATCTTTGTTAATTTGGGTTAACAAAAGAAAAAAATACTATTATACTAACTAGATTTTTTTAGAAAATTGCCTATTAAATGAGTATAAAGATGCATTGCAACGTGCTGAGTTGCTGACAGAGCAAAAGAAAAACATAACAGGAAACAACATTATGATCACCCAGGAACATAATGCAAACCCGATTTTATTTTTACCGTGCATTATTCTATATTAGAAAACTGCATGAATTTATATACCTCTTTATTTCCATACCCAACAAAAATAAACACTAAAATGTAAGTATAACAAAATCGTGCAAAGCTACAGAGAGGCCTTTTACCCATTTGCGCGTAGAACTAAAATTATGGTCGTCTAATTTACTATATTAAGTAATACTCCAACATTTTTGAATACCTGTAAAAGAAAGACCAGTCTTTCGTGTTGTAATTTGACGTAACATATTTCAAAAAACTCTTTTATTAACTTTGTGGTAATTAATCTCCGACAAGTAGTTTACTGAAAAATCAACGCAGAGTCGATTTGCGACTCCTACATCTACCATTAATATTCGTAATTTTAACAAAAAAAAATACACAAATCATCAGACATACGTTTTTGTCGTCAAACTGCGTAGTAGAATTTATATTTTTAAAAACACAAATTGGTAAAAAAATAAATTCTGAGGTCAATTTTTACGTTTTATATCGCTGTTTTATCGCCATTTTTGGTTCGAACAAAGCGTAATTACATTAAAAAAACTATGTAAATATAAACTATGTTTACAGACTAAACTAATTTCTAAATTTCATTAAAATCCCTTCATGTAATTAAACATACTATCGTTTTTAAAATCACTCTAAACTAGTATAAATTACGAAACATAACCGGGCTGCGATCAGTACGGCTCCAGCGCCCGTCGACGTAGGACCTGTATCACTTTTTTCCTCGTCCTGATTATAGAGCGTACGTATCGTGAACGGAATATTATACTACGACTGCCACATTTTGATTCTCTCCATATTTTTTTCATAAGGTAAGATTTTCGTTACTTTATCAAACTAAAGTATTATTATAATTATAATAGTAGTTTGTAGAATTTGTGCATTAATTAGCCATCCGTTTTTGTTTTATTAGTTTTTGCAATGGGGCGCAAGAGTGGTGAGAAATCCAATATGGCGGCCTCCCCAAGATCGCGGTCGGGCTGTTTGAAATCCACCCCCATGATATGGGTATCAAATGAAAGGGTTTGCTGTCAGGAATATGAAAAAAATAGTCACGTGTCTTAAATCCAACATGGCGGACATCCAAGATGGCGGATTGGCTATTTGAAATGCATCCCCATGATATGGGTATCAAATGAAAGGGTTTGCTGTCAGGAATATGAAAAAAATAGTCACGTACCTGAAATCCAGCATGGCGGACATCCAAGATGGCGGATTGGCTATTTGAAATGCATCCCCATGATATGGGTATCAAATGAAAGGGTTGCTGTCAGTAATATGAAAAAAATAGTCACGTGTCTTAAATCCAACATGGCGGACATCCAAGATGGCGGATTGGCTATTTGAAATGCATCCCCATGATATGGGTATCAAATGAAAGGGTTTGCTGTCAGGAATATGAAAAAAATAGTCACGTACCTGAAATCCAGCATGGCGGACATCCAAGATGGCGGATTGGCTATTTGAAATGCATCCCCATGATATGGGTATCAAATGAAAGGGTTTGCTGTCAGTAATATGAAAAAAATAGTCACGTGTCTTAAACCCAACATGGCGGACATCCAAGATGGCGGATTGGCCATTTGAAAGGTACCCCCATGATATGGGTATTAAATGAAAGGGTTTGCTGTCAGGAATACGAAAAAAATAGTCACGTGTCTTAAATCCAACATGGCGGACATCTAAGATGGCGGATTGGCTGTTTGAAATGCACCCCCATGATATGGGTATCAAATGAAAGGGTTTGCTGTCAGAAATATGAAAAACCCACGTTTTTAATATTCTTAAAAAAAAAAAAAAACCCTACGGGGCTGAGAGAGGGGCCACTCAAAACGTGGTGGCGTATATTATTTATGGGATATATTTACATGACGTGTATAGATCGTGGTTGTAACTTGCAAAGATACGCTCCCACGCTTTGAGTGGCTCTTCTCTGCCCCGTAGCACTGTAAAAATATGGATAGTACGGAAATTACGTACTAACGTTCGAAACGGTGCACTCAAATCAAATCAAATCAAAATCATTTATTTCAAATAAGCCAGTTACAGGCACTTTTGAATTGTCAATAGACAAAAAATTAAAAATAGGTAGTTCAAAAATAGTTATGGTGCTACAGTCCCAGTCACAAGACATAAAAACTGTGAAAGTACCGTAGATGCCCATTCCAAGAAGACTCACACAAACACGCGCATCTACGAGGCTTCTAAGCGGACATCGCAGTGCTGTCAGTTCTGAGTGCCGCGTAAAGACGAGTTGCGTTAATTTATGTTACGTATAATTATGGCTGTTTGAACTCGGCTTCATCATAACCGGAGATTTTGTTTTTTAAACTCCCTGCTTATTTTGAAAGGTAAGAATGATTTTTATCAATATCGAATTCTATATCCGCGTGACCGTTTAATAAATTCGTAAATAATTTGTAAAAAAACCAACATGGTTTCTGCTACAATTTCTCATAATAGGCGTCTTTTTATAGTTTTCGTCTTCGAGGGTTTTGAATCCGATAGTGCTGTCAAAATGTAAATCCAAGATGGCGGCTGCAAAAATATCGAGGTTTTCGTCATGGGTGTCGTTTTCATGGTTTTCGAGGGTGTTGAAGCCGATGGTGCAGTCAAAATGTAAATCCAAGATGGCGGCTGCATAAATTATAGAGGTTTTCGTCATGGGTGTCGTTTTCATGGTTTTCGAGGGTGTTGAAACCGATGGTGCAGTCAAAATGTAAATCCAAGATGGCGGCTGCATAAATTATCGAGGTTTTCGTCATGGGTGTCGTTTTCATGGTTTTCGAGGGTGTTGAAGCCGATGGTGCAGTCAAAATGTAAATCCAAGATGGCGGCTGCATAAATTATAGAGGTTTTCGTCATGGGTGTCGTTTTCATGGTTTTCGAGGGTGTTGAAACCGATGGTGCAGTCAAAATGTAAATCCAAGATGGCTGCTGCATAAATTATCGAAGTTTTCGGCATGGGTGTCGTTTTCATGGTTTTCGAGGGTGTTGAAACCGATGGTGCAGTCAAAATGTAAATCCAAGATGGCGGCTGCAAAAAATATCGAGGTTTTCGTCATGGGTGTCGTTTTCATGGTTTTCGAGGGTGTTGAAACCGATGGTGCAGTCAAAATGTAAATCCAAGATGGCAGCTCCATAAATTACCGAGGTTTTCGTCATGGGTGTCGTTTTCACGGTTTTCGAGGTTGTTGAAACTGATGGTGCAGTCTGAATGTAAATCCAAGATGGCGGCTGCCAAAATTATCGAGGTTTTCATCATGGATGTCGTTTTCATGGTTTTTGAGGGTGTTGAAACCGATTTTGCTATCAAAATAGAAATCCCAGATGTCAAATGACAAAAATCACATGAAAATAACATGAATAAGATAAATATTAAGTATTGAAAAGTAATTTGCGCAAAGTATTTTTCATTAAACACAATTGCAGTTACAATATGGTGCCTAGGTCATCTTATACTTAGTTGAAACGCATAGTACGGTGCGCAGCCACCGGGTTAATCAAGCATCAGCGCCACATAATTATGTTCCATTCTCCGCGCTCGTGACAACCCTAACGCTGCAGTTGAGAGCGTAGGTATTTATTTCTACAATTAGGCCTAGTTTCCATACTATCCATATTTTGACTGCACCATCGGTTTCAACACCCTCGGAAACCATGAAAACGACACCCATGGAAAAAAACCTCGATAATTTATGCAGCCGCCATCTTGGATTTATATTTTGACTGCACCATCGGTTTCAACACCCTCGAAAACCATGAAAACGACACCCATGACGAAAACCTCGATAATTTATGCAGCCGCCATCTTGGATTTACATTTTGACTGCAACAGCGGTTTCAACACCCTCGAAAACTATGAAAACGACATCCATGACGAAAACCTCGATAATTTATGCAGTCGCCATCTTGGATTTACATTTTGCCTGCACCATCGGTTTCAACACCCTCGAAAACCATGAAAACGACACCCATGACGAAAACCTCGATAATTTATGCAGCCGCCATCTTGGATTTACATTTTGACTGCACCATCGGTTTCAACACCCTCGAAAACCATGAAAACGACACCCATGACGAAAACCTCGATATTTTTTGCAGCCGCCATCTTGGATTTACATTTTGACAGCACTATCGGATTCAAAACCCTCGAAGACGAAAACTATGAAAAGACGCCTATTATGAGAAATTGTAGCAGAAACCATGTTGGTTTTTTTTACAAATTATTTACGAATTTATTAAACGGTCATGCGGATATAGAATGCGATATTGATAAAAATCATTCTTACCTTTCAAAATAAGCAGGGAGTTTAAATAACAAAATCTCCGGTTATGATGAAGCCGACTTCAAACAGCCATATACCTACACAACGCAATACACTCGTGATTTTATAGAAATAAACGCAACTCTTCTTTTACGCGGCACTCAGAACTTCTTACAGTAGCTCGTTCTGTGTTCTTGTAGTAGATGTTTAAGGTTCACATTCATAAAAAATATGAAAACACGGAAAATATATTAAATTTAGGTTATATTCGATGACTAAGGGCTGATTTATAATAGTCAGACAACTTTTATCTGAGGAATGAAAATAGCGGTTTGACATATTTTCTATAGATAAGCTGTCGAACCGCCATTTTTATTCCTCAGATAAAAGTTATCTGACTATTGTTCAAACTTCACTTCTTAGGTTTATCGCAGATTCAGTTTTACTTCCACAACAATAAAATATAACTAACTTTAACTCACAGGTTATTTTTAACACAAAATTTAATTAAAATCACCAGATCAGTTTGTTAACATTCGACATCAAACGAATTATCTAACAAATAATTATGGCGGCGCCGCCGCCAGGCACATGTCGTTCAACCAATCAGCGCGCGAGATGCTTTCCGTTCTATACCATTTAACAGTCTAATAGACTGAATAAACAAAAAAAAAAACTTTTTCAGAAATGTAACCAAAGTGCATTACGATTATATCGGCTCAAGATTGTTTAGTCCGTCTCAACACTAGCGCTACACTGGTTGCGTTGTGTATGTGTGAATAGCTACGCACACATGAACATTGCTCCCGTCTTTTACCTAAACTCGAGCGTTCGAATTTTGTGAACTGGCTCTTAAGTAAAACAACATTAGTACCAGGAGACTAGGGGTATTAAGGAGATTATAATGTATTCAATTCGCCATACATGGTGCGGTTACGAAGTGAGCTTTCTTAACACATGGCTTCATGGCCGTGTGTGGTTGGGCTTAGGTTCCCACTAAACATGAAACTTACAAGAAGTTTCAGTAAGTTTGTTTATCACGCATTTGGAAGTTACAAAACAAATGTACCGATAATATTGTGGTAATTGTCAAATATTAGCTAAGACCTTATTTTCGAAACTTATTGAAATTTATATTTATAATGTAACTATTAAATTACAATTGAAAGTTTTAATTTTCATTTTGCAACAACCTAAGTCACTTAACTTTGTAAAACGTTAAATTATAACGTCGCTACAACCATTTAATTATAACGTTCCTAAATACGTGTTGCAACAACGTTACTCTTTTAACATCATTATTTAATATTTGCCTCTACCTTGCTGGTGAAAGCTACTGAAATGTTAATTAGTGAAATTGCATCAAAACGTCTTTTGTAATATAACTTTTTTCATTTATTGACAACGTACAAGTGATCGTTCTGTAAAGTTAGCTTAAAAATTTTGCTGGAATCATATATTTGTAATTGCTGGAAAAGTTTTTTGGTACGGTACCTAACATTGGTTAGATTGGTACCTAAGTACATATACTAGCACCCGAGTTTGTACTTATAAAAATGATATTATGATGGCTGTCCTAAATTAAATGTATTAAGTATAAGTCAATTAAGTGACTCCGCGGACCTGAATGACGGTCAGAACGACGGGTGTACATATAGACGATGGATAAGAAGTGTATGAGGAACTTGTACCTACTTACTTAATAGTAGATGTCATAATTAATGTTAATTATATATCTACCTTATATTTTTACCACAGAAATGTGCATGCCTTCAAATGTACCTATAGGCTTATACACCTAAGATACCAACCTAATATACCTCCCAAAAATATTATAATAACAATAATAGGTAATTATTTTTTTGGCTGGTTTGAGGTGGAGATCGCAAGAGGAAAGAAGTATTATCTTAAGTACCTCATACAGAGCCTTAACACACTACACATGCCCTCACATACGCTATCACATGCTTTAAAAAGCCACCAAACTTAACACCTGTCGTATCACCCGGAAGTTTCTGAAGCTTCTTCGACAATATCACTAACTTCTCAATTTATTAAACTTCCCTTTACACACTGGCCCGTGTGTAAAGTCTCTAACTTTATAACAAGAGAAGAATAAGAACTTGAAATAATAATCAGAAAATATAATGCGACGAGTACTATACCTACCTATGAAAACTTTTGACGCCTACCAATTTTTTCATAGCAACAATTATGTCGAGTACCTAATTTTGCTCTGCTTCATACTTTTCCCCCAGTTTTTTTTTAATGCGCCAACCGTGCCAAATGCCTCTACTTTTATATTGGTGTACAGAAACAAATTAAGGTGAAGGCTAGGCTCCAACCAGACCGCGATATTCAAAATTTCGTACGTTTTTTGCAATTTGCAGGCCAGTGCTAGTTTGTATGTTGATTATAATGTTAATTGCGGCTGTAAGACGTATGTAGTTACAGAATTAGAATCATCAATACAAGCTTCCAAGTTCATAGAGGTATAAAAATGACTTTTTCAAGTTCCTGCACCTTTTTATGTAGTATAAGTAAACACGATTGCGTTCGAAAATAGTAGATAAATAGCTAAGATAATTTATTTTATCCGCAAGCCAGCAAATACGGGAGCTGACTGCCGTTGCATATTTTTCCGTTGGCCGCACCCACGGTAGTCTACTACCACAGTATAATATTACCGTGCTACTACCGTTCGCGATCAAACGCGAATATTTTAATTTGGAGTGGGGATCGCTTTGCGCATCGTTCGACAAATGAAACGCACAATAAAAGGCACAAACATTGCGCACAAAACAACGAATCCCGAGTGGCGGCTATGACGCGATGCCAATGGGCCAATCACTACACTTTCCCCCAATGAGGTTTTACCAATAGAGACGTCATACACATTGTAAAGAAATAAAAACATGGCGATATTTTAGAAACATATTGTTGACATGGCAATTGTCAACGACAGACAATGACGTTTCATCGGCTCCCAGCTAGAGTGAAATGGGGAAAAATAGGCATAGAAGGCAGAATGAAGAAAATAAACAGTTTTTTTAAATAAAAATGTTTATTTACAAATTTTATTCAAAATCAAATCAAAAGCATTTAATTCGAGTAGACCAGTTACAGGCACTTTTGAATTGTCAAAGACATAAAAAATATAATTAATCATTACAAAGTTATGGTGCTACAGTCCCAGTCACAAGACATAAAAACTGTGAAAGTACAGTAGATGCCTATTCCAAGAAGTAGATCTCTATGGAGAAGAACGGGCAAGAAACTTCATGGGCACACTCAACTTTGGTTGTGCACCACGATTCTGAAAAAAAAAAACAAAATGGCGAGTGACCGATAGGCTCACCCTCCAGAATAAAATCTGCTATCCCCTTTGTATAATAGCTTATTTTCTTAAAATTTTATTATTCTCTAATATAAAAGTCGGTGACAAAAAGTCAATGAAACAAAAAATAAAGTCACCGACTTTCGAAACAAAAGTTTTTTTATAGGTATTATTTATATATTTTGAAGTTTTTTTGTGGTTGTTTTGAAGTCGGTTACATTTTTTTTGAAAAAGTTTTTTTTTTGTAACGTACCTACTTGTCTCTTTCCACAAGTGTTGAGAACAAATAGTTGAGTAGGTATGTCGTTGGCATCCATTAATCTTCTCGTCGTTGTTTTCTTACCACTTGTGTCCATTTTTCTTTTGTTAAACCGTCTTTAGGAAATCTAAATCAAAATAGAAATTAATTTGGAAAGTCAATTAATGTTGTTGATTCTGTTGTTGATTGTTGTGTTGTTGTTGTTGTGTTTACCTACAATGGAAATACCAGTGGTGAAAAATAATATTGGAGTCGTACGGCCATATGGGGCCATAATTATGGCCGTACGACCCCAACATCCTCTAGCATCGTTCAAACTGACAACAACGCACGCCATTTTCTCGTTCTCTCTGTCACTCATACATGCAACGCACTATTTGTCTCGTTCGTGTAGGTGGCAAAACGGCAACCGCGCGACAGTGATTTTTGAGTAAAATAAAATTTTTGATTTTCCGTTCTAAATAGATTAGACGATACTTACAAATGAAAAGACACATCCTTCTTGCTTTTTACAGCCGGCCCAGTATAAGTATTGCAGTTTCGAAAAACACAAGTAGGCATCTTTGTTTATTTTTTACCTATCAAACTCCCGCTGACATAAATTGGCATCGCAGCCACACGCAGGACGGACTGAGTTGACTCGAGATAATTAGCTTGTATTTGTATCGCCACGCAGACGTCAGTAAGACGTATCTACCTCAGATTATATATAATATAGGTATCATTGCTTTCCCCGACCCTTCCTCACTTCATCTACCAAAGGGACCTAATAACTCACAGGGCTGCGTTCAAATCAAAGACATTAAACTATATACGAGCAATAGACGGGACATCACGAAGAAATTTGTGATCCAAAACTTTTTACCAATAGGTAAAAAATCCCTCAGTTTAGTAGTCGCGTTGCTATGCAACGCTTAGATTGTGCTACTGACGCATGGCATCAACAATTTTGTATGACAATCTTCCCAATGCCCGCTCTATAGTTTCTTTAAATCTCTTTGGTTCAAATCAATTATCCAGTCTTTTATACTGACTAAATGTCAAACACCCCGTTCAAGCACACCGAGAGGTGAAAAATAAAACTAACCAAAATTTACCACTGCCAGCGTTGCCAGACCGTAGTACGGTTTTCCGTACTATTCATCACACAATCGTACCACAACCGTACCTCAGAGTAGACCGTACTTTTTTCGTACCTTTTCTATACTAGTTATTTATTTTTCACTACACAGGGTAAAAAAAAAATTGCTTTTTCCTGTTTTTATCAGCATTTTGAATTTGCGTTTAAAAAACTTTTTTCTTCCAACCAAATAAGACTTGGCTGTTTGGGTTCCCTTTCATTTGACACTGAAATTTATACACAAATTACTTAAATGTTTTTTTTTAGTTCCTTGAACATTATTTTCATATTTTTATGAAAAACAACTTGTTTTCGCTGTAGAATTTGAGTGGACGGAGTCGACCATAGCATTTGCCAAAATTCTAGCAAAACCGTACGGGTCGGAATACTTTTGCAAGAATTAGATCAGTTTTTTCTTCTTCGAGTTGCGATTGATTCAAACTTCGACTAAAAAAAATAGATGTAATTTGATGTTTTTAGACCTAAAAATATCAAATTACCTACATCTAACTTTGTTTTTCCGGTATTTTAATTCAATTAAACAACATTATTATTGTAATTTCTTTTCTTTTCTGTTATTGTAATACTTACTCGATAGGGATTCAAGTTTCTGATAGGTATGTAAACAGCAGAATTTTGCACACCCAACTCGAAGAAGTAAAAAACTGAGTATCCCGAATTCCCGACTTAACCGTACCTTGAAGTTAAAAACCGTACCTTTTCAGAAAGCCAACCGTACTTTTTTGGGAAATCATACTGGCAACACTGGTCACTGCGTTGTATAACCCCGTCGGGCGTCGACTGTTAATTACATATTACTGTCCTGTATCTATTATGTCTGGCTACAATTAAACATTGAAGATCAAAAAGCATCTCATAATAATTCCCCACATAAGCTGTCAGAAGTCCATTAAAAGAAATCGAAGAAAATCTGAAGATTGTCGAAAAAATGCTAAATCAAGGTGGCGTCGTCAAGATGGCGAAGGAGAAAAAAGTTTAAATTCTCAACTAAAGCAATTGAATATTTCGTCAGATCCAGCTAAAAACAATGCCGAGTGGTGGAAACGCTGGTGGCAGCAGCTAGAACTTTATTTGCTAGCTACAGGCCTGGACAAGTCTAGCGAGAAACGGGAAATCGCAATTTTATTCCATTTTAATTGGTGAACGTGGATTAAATATATTTAATACGTTCAATTTAAAACTCGATGGGAGCACGCTCAACGAAGTCAAATCCAAATTCGACAATTACTTCGAGCCGCGAAGAAATGTGACCATGTGCAGTTATACATTCTTCACACGTCGGCAGGACGAATCGAAAAGGAATCCGAAAGCATCGAAGAATTCCTTACGGATTTGGAGATCAAAAGTAAAAATTGTGAGTTTGGCACAGTCAGAGAAGGGCTCATCAAATATATTTTTATTGCAAATTTAAATACATGACTTGTCACATGTTCGTCAAAGATTGCTGCAAAAACCTGATCTGACATATCAGAGGATGTAAGAGCTAACAAAAACGCTCATAGTCGCTCAGCAGGATGCTGAAAGAATCATCAAAGACAGCAGTGTCCCTGGTGAAAATGTCATGCAGTCAGAGGAGCCGTGGTCGAAGAGACAGTCGACAGCGAGCTTCCAATGCAGGTCATGTAAATCTTTTGGTCATTTTGCTAAATATTGTCTCAAGAATAAAAAAGTCAGTCAGTTACAACCATTGCATTATATGGCATTATATTTTCAGCGCAATTATATGGTGGTAATTTTTACCGCCCAAGGGGAAGAATTTGTGTCAGCTGCACCATCAAAATGGCTTCTTGAAGACACAAAACTGATGTGGCCACCTGCAAAAAATATGGAGAGAAAAGCCTGAAATGATTGGATATGTTACAATGACGTTCGAGTAGTGGGATATTATGGTAAGTATGATTCACGTTTCATTTCCAGAGGAAGAGGCAGAGACTTATAAAAGTATAATAATAACATTAACTTTTAATTATTATTAAACTAGCGACCCGCCCCGGCTCCGCACGGGTGCAATATAGATGTGTAAACCTTCCTCTTCACTCTAATGTATTGATGAAAAGTTGAAAACCTCATTTAAATCCGTTGCGGAGCTTGAAAGATCTAAGCATACATAGGGACAGATACGGCAGGAAGTAACTTTGTTTTATAATATTGTAGTGATAAAGTTGAATATTTACAGCAACGTTAACAGAAGCCAATGTGGAAAAAGACAAACAAAACAGTACCACTTGCAGGGAGGCAGAAGTCAGAGAATCAGAAGTCAGAGGAAAAGAAAAAAGAAAAATAATCCTCCACCTGCAGTTGACGGTAAGTATTATTGTCACACGTTTAGGCTGTAGTGCGGAGTGCAAGGATTTCATATTTTGGCCAATTTTTAGTTGTTTGTATTCGGTTCACGTGCGAAGTATCTAGGTACACATGATATACATCTCATGTAGCACATGAGAATTTGTCATTTGCAAGTTGAGACAGTTATGTGAATTGAAAAGAAACGGTTCAAAGATTTCTCTCATTTACCTAGGCGGTTGTGTATTTTTTAATTTTTCTAAGTCTGACAATGAAAAAGCTGTAGTTGTTTAAAAAAAATCTCCGTTGAACCTCCTGTAAATATTAATATGTTCTTGTATAAATTACATCATACTGTACTGTACCTACATGTTTTTAGGGTTCCTTACCTCAAGAGGAATAAAAACTTTTTCAAAAAAGTAACCGACTTCAAAAACAACAACAAAACAAAAAAGGGTGAAATAACCTAATTAATAACTTCTTTCGGATGTCGATGGCTTTATTTTTTATTTCACAGATTTTTAGCCACCGACTTCCGAAAGAAGTTTACTTTTAAAGTTACTTTTTTGAAAATATTTTATTTTACCCTTTTTAGTTTATTTATTAAATATTCAACCCAAATTCTTGTAAAATACAAAATTTTCTTACTATGCACTAATCTTGTAATCCGTCACAACATAAAAAAATCCATATCTCTAAAACTACTGAACCGATTTTGATGAAACTTGCAGTGTACCCTAAGTTGAACAATACCTAGTACAACAAAAAAAGAATTACTTAAATCGAAATTTGGCACATTTGTTCGGACGCTGATATAGACTAACATATATGAAAACTGGGCGAATTGATAACCTCCTTTTTTTTGAAGTCGGTTAAAATGGAACCCTTATGGGATCACTCACCTGTCCGTCTGTCTGTCTGATTAGTATATTAACCTATATTCATAATACCTGCTTATAATGATTATTATTTATGTTTTTGCAGAAACAGATTTTCCTACTGTAAAAGACATAATCAACGCGAAAATTTTACTGGAGCCCCCTCCAGCAGTCGTCTTGGAAATTGAAGGACATGAAGAAAATACAAAAAAATCAGAAGATTGCATTGTCATTTCTGAAGCAAGCGGTTCAAACTTTTTTGGAAATGATAATAATATGGCGAGCTCATCTGTCGACGTAATGCAACAATCTCCATCAATTAACAATTTAAAAAAAACACCGAGTGACACAGAAAGTCTTCAAAGCGATTCTGCAAAAGGCGGTTCAAGTTTTTCTGGAAACAGCTCTATAGGTATTGTTATTTAACTGTATTCTTCTTTAATTCTAGATTGTTTACTTATAGTCAACTTGGAGTATTCCCGTTTGAACAACTATTTATTGAGCACCTATGCATTAACCTATGGGAATACTTTGGTGCTAAATGCATAGGTGCTCAAAAAATAGGTACTCAAACAGGAATACTCCGTCAATTTATGTGCTTAAGTAGGTACTAAGTGTTTTTATTTCTTATTAATGCAGATGAACTTGTATCGGAGATGAAACAGATAAAACATTTTGTAATGTATACTATGCGCAAAGTTGAATCATTGGAAATAACTCTGGCCAAGTACAAACCAGTTCCGTCACTTGAGCCACAAAAATCTCTCTTACCAAAACTCCCATTAATGGAAATTGCGCAGCTTCGTACCCTAGAAGACAATCTCGAAAATGAGAGCATTCGGAGAGAATTGGTACGTGATTTATAGTATAGCCTACCTACTAATAATTACACAAAAGAGACAAAGGAATGTGACACAAAACAGTAGACACTGATAATAATATTTATCATATAATAATTGAATAAATATTGTTTTTTAATTTTAGTTTGACATGCTGAGACACACCGGAGGAGCAAAAGAACGTGACTGTGTCACTCGATGCTTAGAAAAATTATTTTCTAATTACCTAGGGCAATACTGCTCATGGACTGGAAAAAAGAACAATTACAAACTGTCATCAATGAATTTGATGACTACATTAAAACGTAAGTATTTATAACGTTATTTTTAAGCATTATCATAATAATATTATACTGGTATTAGTTACACCAAGTGATTGAGAACCAGTAGTTGTCATCCGAGGCTCTTGTGAACCTGTTTTAGGAGAGAGAAGGAAGACAGTTTGGTTCTATGTATACAAGTTTTTTTTTTTTTTTTTTAGCGTGGTGAAATCATCAAATGAGTCCTCCAACCCCGGGCAGGGCGGGAGGGACTGTCAGACTTTTACTGACTAAAATCCACGGTGTCCTTCAATAGCCCTTTCTGTTCCGGGGTCACGGTAAGGAAATAATCCCGCGACCCCGGCAGGCTTTGGCCCTCTGAGAGGGGGGCCCCGTCATTATGCTGACGCTCTTTGAGGCGCGCGTGGGACACAACGCGCCGTCGACCCGGGCATGGTCCTTGGTCGGGCAGCGAGTTGCCCTTTACTCGCTGCCCGCATGCCCGCGCCTACGGTGGCCGGAGATCATCTAGCGACGTCCGTCGCCGTGGGCGTCTACTACCGCGGATGGGGCGGAGGGAGGACTCTGTCCTCTCTCGCTCGCGGCCCGCCTCCTCCTTCGCGAGCATTACTGCTTCGCAGAAGGAGGCGACCGCTTCCCACTCCGTCTCGCCCCGCAGCATGGCCGCGACCAATGCTGGGCGCGAGAGGTCTCCGCCTATCGCAGCCGTGAGGACACGTCGGTGCTCCGCCAAAGCTGGGCAGTCTTGCACCGTATGCTCCACCGTGTCCTCCGGGCGATCTTCGCAGTGGTGACACCCAGGCGTCTCCTCCTTTCGCATCAGACACAGGTACCTCCCGAAACTTCCGTGTCCGGTGAGGACCTGCGTCAAGCGGTAGGTCAGGACGCCATGACTTCTCTCCAGCCACTCCTCAAAGAGGGGTCTTACCGCCGCAATTGCGGCGTGCCCGTTTAAAAATTAATGTTATTATTGTTTTAATTTAAATGCTTTTGTTGCTTATATAAAATTCTTATGGCATTTCTCTTTTCTAACAGTTGCCGTTAGGGAGACATTCCCTAATATTACCGACAATAGCTTCGAGCGTCACGTTATGGGGTGGTTCCAGCACGCCGGTAAGAGACTGAAGCGTGAAAATTAGTCGCTGATTTATATTCCAAATAAGATTGTATTTTTTAAGTATTTTTACTATGTATAGGTTATATATTCTGTGGTATAGGTATATGTTTGAATATGATGTTATTCATAAGTCTTTTGATCAAACGCTGCCACCGTCTAAGCGTGATTGGTCCAATGGTGAAAAATAACAAATTCGCGATTAGTCCAATTTGCAATTGTTCCAAAATAAAAGGATTTATCCAAAATTAAACAAAGGAGGTCATATAATAATTGTATGCATTTTAATTGTACATAATTATAAGTATCTTGAAGCCATTAATTAAAAACTAGTTTCGTATTGTTTATCGTTTATAATTATGTAGGTATAATTATAATGCATCCAAATAAATCACCTCCTTTGTTTAATTTTGGATATCCTTTTATTTTGGACCAATTGCGAATTGGACTAATCGCCACCCTAAGCTGGATACTCGGAAAACGCTTGTCCATCTATCCACCCCATCATACTATCGAATCAAGTACGATGGGGTGGATAGACACGCGTTTTCCGAGTATCCAGCTTAGGGTGGCTGTCTCAGGGTGGATAAACGATATAAGCCCTCATTCTCAATGGTGTATCTTTTTTGCTGTTTCCAATGAAAGTGTATACCCATCTATCATTGTACTCACCAATTGCAATCTCACTATATCTCTTTTCGATGTCAAATATTGTCTGAATGGAAACATTAGAATTTGACATAGTTTCCCTATTGAATACAAATGACATAGTTTAATAGTGAATACATGTATATTTTTTTTAAACCAAAGTAAATGCTTTGGTAGCATAATCCACTTGTAGAAGTTCCTATTGGTTCAGATTTAAAATGCACCTGCAAGCCTGATATCAGTCTAGCCACTCACTTTGTTTCTAACTATTTGGATCTGAAGTTGTGCATTTGTGACCATTGTGTCAAGCCAAATTACAACGTAGGTTACAAAAATAGGATAAATATCAATAATTATATTGTAATAATAAATATAAGGATAATGATAAAGATAATTATTATAAATTGTTTTTTTTAATAAATGTATGGGCACTGTATTACCTCTTATTATTTAATTCCTATAATTACTAAATAATTTGAATTTTTGTATTTACTATTCGTTTTTAAATGTTTATTTTTTAGTTCTGTTTTATAAGTGTTTGATTTCCTAGTATGATTATTAATAATAAGTTCCATGGAAGTTTCCTTAGCAAGCTACCAATAATGTTACGATTATAACATGCCATGAATTGCAGCTTGTTGCAGCTGAAAGAATACAAGGATATACATACAACACGAAGGTCCATTGCAAAAATCCAGGAACTATCTGGAATTAGAGCATTATTTTGTCTTTCGAAAATATATAAATAATATTATCAAAAGATAAAATAATTCTCGTAATCAGGTAGTTCCTGGATTTTTACAATTGATCTTCGTGTTGTATGTATCCTTGTATTCTTTCTGCTGCAGCAAACTGCAATTCATGGCATGTTATAATCGTAACATTATTGGTAGCTTGCTATGGAAACTTCATGAAACTTTTATTTGCAACATTGCCGCAACAACAAAAATTCAAGTTACTGGAACCTTACAACTGAAACTTTGATGCAATATATCTAGATAAACTTACACACAACTTTTAAATACAACTTTGCAGCAACTTACTGTACGCATATAACTGGAAACTTACATTTGCAACATTAATGCAACTTACTATTTGCAAGTTACTTGAAAGTTATTTAGAAAATATTAATGCAATGTTAAATTTGCGACGTCCATGTAAGTTACATTTGCAACATTAATGCAACGTACTATTTGGAAGTTACTTTAAAGTAATTTACGAAATATAAACGCAATGTTAGATCTGAAGCATCCATGTAACTTACATTTGCAACATCAATGCAACGTTAATGACATTACTTACATAAAAATTATAAATGTTAAGTTGTGACAATGTAACACTCAAAAGTTTTTGAAACTTTACCTAGATACTTATTGAAAATTTCAGCTGTAATATTACCGTGACATTGCGTTTGAACGTTACTGAAAGTTTTATAGATTAGGGCTGGGTAAGTTACGGGGTATATATAATGGGTGGCCGTTAGGGCTTTGCGTCAACATTGCTCACACATTGCAGGGGCTTTGCGTGCTCCCGTTTGTGACGTTCAGCAATATTGCTGCGATTTCTGCTTGCTTAGCGGGTTACATTATCGGAATTAGGGCTTTTTTTTTTTTTTTTTTTTTTTAGCGTGGTAAAATCATCAAATGAGTCCTCCAACCCCGGGCAGGGCGGGAGGGACTGTCAGACTTCTACTGACTAAAATCCACGGTGTCCTTCAATAGCCCTTTCTGTTCCAGGGTCACGGTAAGGAAATAATCCCGCGACCCCGGCAGGCTTTGGCCCTCTGAGAGGGGGGCCCCGTCATTATGCTGACGCTCTTTGAGGCGCGCGTGGGACACAACGCGCCGTCGACCCGGGCATGGTCCTTGGTCGGGCAGCGAGTTGCCCTTTACTCGCTGCCCGCATGCCCGCGCCTACGGTGGCCGGAGATCATCTAGCGACGTCCGTCGCCGTGGGCGTCTACTACCGCGGATGGGGCGGAGGGAGGACTCTGTCCTCTCTCGCTCGCGGCCCGCCTCCTCCTTCACGAGCATTACTGCTTCGCAGAAGGAGGCGACATCGGAATTAGGGCTAGGAGAATTTTGTAGAACAGGGTATAGAAATGGTATAAATTGGTTAAAATATCGCAATGACTTGGTGCCAATTTTTGGGCGGCATAAAAACATTTGATTTTGCATATAATTATGTGGAAAACTATGTAAACATAAAATGACAATGTGTGAATCGCATAAACATTTACAAAAATGAATTGCAATTTTTCCAGAAATCGTCCAGAATCGTCGTATTCTAAAAAAAACATAATTATAAATAGATAAACGTTGAACGGTTAAACTTGTAAGTATTTTTGCAACGAGCTTTAGAAAGAACGATCAATAAAGGCAATAATTATCTCGGACCTTAAACTAATTCCCCCAGTCCCTCTCATAGTGTATTCCGTCCCTAATGAAACCAAACATAAACTAGGCCTTAAGGTCCATTTAGACGCGTTCGTGACTCCCCAGCAATTCCATGTCTATGCCGTGGGAGTCGCCTCGCCATCGACAATATTCCGTGCTATTTCAAATATCGAACTAAATTCAACGATTTCGGTAAAGCAAATGTAAATATCAAAACTAGTAATGGTTTTGATACGACTGTTTGGAAAGGTCTCAGCTCCTCTGCCTACGTTAATGTCAATATTTGTTATTTAGTTATTTGCATTTTCATTCTATTGGTGCTTTGGGAAACATTTCACTTTGTAATGATCATAATCTGTCTAATCGGGAAACCTGGAACGTTAAAGGTCTTTTGAAGGTACACGGTAAATTTTAGTCAGTACTAGTCTGTCAGTCACTTCTGCTCCAATCAGAGAAGGAGGATTCATTTGATGATTTTACCACAAAAAAGTTCAACCCTCTAAAGCTTAAAACTCCTAGCTTCAGCCGTGATTTCGGGCGCTTTTTTCTCCATATCCTTATTACCTAGGTACACAAGATTACTTAAAGACTTTAAACAAAAAATGAATTATAACTGGGATTGATACCACGATTGGGCAGCCATCACTCCGTTGTGTTTTCAAAATTCATTTATCTCAGCCAATAGCCGCTATTATTTTCGTATTAATGGGTTTTGAAAATTATGATCACTAACTTCACGACCTAAAAGTCTTGACACAGATTTAAAGGAAGGTAATATTACTAAGGTCGAGTTGTTTTTCTTAAAAGAAAACTCCGTAAATGAAACATAGACTCTTTTCATCATCAAAATCATTATTTAAATGAATAATTTTAAAGTATTGACTAATTTATTATCAAGCTATAACTTCCAAGTTTACTATTAAAAGGTAGCTCGCTTTTACTATAAACTTTTGATCACATTAAAGAATAAAAAATGAACCGATAAATAAGTTAAAATATCGTTTCAACATGATCTTTCGATATAGTTAAGTGAAGCATGCAATAAATCTTATCGTGTATGGGGGCCTTTAGATATACGACATCAATAAAAGTTTTTAATACTTACCGATGCACAGTTCAATAAATTTTTGTGCTGTTAACACTACGTACTGTTTCTTAAGTGTTTTGTTTCAATAAGATGTTCACTTAAATAAACATTTACAAACAAAACATTTAGATAAAGAGCAACAGCTGCATTGAAACTTAGCCTTTAGGAGAACTGGTTTCAGAAAAGCGATCTGTTATTACTTATGTAACACCAGAATTATTGTTTACAGCCTTGCTGTGCCTAGTGTAAAAACCCTGTTGAAAACCCTCCAAAAAACAATTAACTTGTTAGCCACCATCACATCGAAAATTGCTTCATTATAATGATGCCTTTTTTAATCCGTAAATACCGTCAAAACGTTGAATTTACTTAATATCCCGATAAGTTAATTTAATACCATATTTACTAAAAACAGTAAATATTTAGGGACCACTTGCCCCGACAAATCACATCTGTTTTGTCGCGTCGCATCCACGGAACGACGGAACTTAGTCGTCCGGCGCGCGCGCAGGTCGACGGGACGAGTTCCACAGGTTGTATGAAACAGGTTTGAATATTCATAGAGTACGAGTGGCAACGGCCGCAACACTATGCCGATGACATAATGAATTCGAATAGATTTATTGGGTCCATTCGATTATTGACTTTGTGAAGTTTAAAGTAGAAGGAATTTTATAAATGTTGTTATTCGATTAATTTTCACCGATTTTTAGCAGTTAAATGCTTGTTTTCTGGTGTTTTTAATAAATTGCTATTTGATCGTAAATTATTATTGCTTGGTTTACATAAAATAATGTCATAAAATAAGTAATTTGTACGTTTGACTTTTGCTAACAACTTTTGACTTTTGTTCCACAAAATGAATTAATCTCAATAGAACGGATTTGAAAATTCATTGTATAAAACCAATCATCGGAGATACAATATGAATATGAGTGAACAAGTACTCCCACGAGGTGTGACATTGGCCACATAATAGTCGTCAGTCAGAATTAAACCGCGATGATTTATTATATGTACACACATACAGCTATGTGTAAATACATCAAGCCAATAAGACACCGAACAAAAAAGAAAACGAAATATTAATAAGTTATTGACACGTCGATGTTCCTTAAACGGTTGCAGATTTTTTATCTGCAGAAGCAAGAAAAATTACTCAAGTGTATTATTCACTCTATCAATTTTGCGATCATTTTGCTTGACAAACTGACTCTATAATCTGTCATCTACTTACTTATTAATGAGCGTCACTTAACAAATTGCGATCACTGTCAAATCAATAACCATTTGACAGCAACTAATGGAGGTCTTATTGACTTCAAATTAACTTTATAATTTGTTTTAAATAACATTAAGTTAAAAAATAACAAGGCACCTAACCACCGCTGCTTTTTTGCGTTATTACACCAAATTAATTAAAAACGAATTAATTGCCGCATCGGGTGTGTTCGTTTTTCGTCGCTCCCTCGTCGTAAGCGACCGGTTTCGCGAAAATACATGAGCGACGATGCGCGAGCGCATGACTCATGGGCACATGGGCCGGTGCTACGACTGAGCGAATTTCGGACAGATAAATTATTCACTTTATCAAGATCAAGGACTGCAGTTAACTTCGTCACCACGTAAACGTTTTAATTACAAGTAATTTGTGGAACGTGGCGTCATTTTAATAAAAATTTACCTTCATGTGGAATAATTATTTTTTACCGACTGAAGAACGGTTCATGGTCAGTTAAATACGGACGGAAATGTTTGACTTACATTTTAATGAGAAATTCTTTGTTAGTCTTAATTAGGTGAATTGATTAACTTCAGTGGCTAAAACCTAAAAAAAACAGTTTAATATTTTGACTACATTCCCTCAGATCTAGTCAAAATATCGAGCTCTACTAGCAACTAACTCAGACAAAGGAATTAGTCATCAACGTCCGATCTTACTATAGATACTCGTATGTGCCTCGACGATACGACGATTTTCTTTGACGGCCTTAGCACTTTAGCAGTAAGCAGGTTAGGATAAGACGGAAATAATAAATAAGCAATATCCGTAGGAAGGTAGCAACTACAAAACTACCTCATCAGGTACATAGTGTAATTACTACATTACAAAGCGCATAGTCTAGTCACATCTATGACATGCTAACATAGTTCCATTGTCCACAAGCTTCGGTTACAGTAGCTACGATAGAACTGTGGAAAATATGCAAATGATACAAATTATGTGATGTCACTGACAGTTTAGTATTTATTTACGTCAAGACTAGCAAATAATTTTCGACCTCTAGTACAATTTTCAAGTTTATTTGTTTTAATCTTGGACTGACTCTCTAATTTCTCTGAAGAAAATATAGTAAATGATCAAGCGTGGTGAGCACTGCTTGCTTTGTCTCTGTACCATTTTTTTTTTGGACAAACCCACCACACTATTCCCAAAACACTGCAACTCTTGAAAGCCAGAATCAACAGTGGCAACCACCAGAAAAGCGCCGAGACAATGAAGCTCGACGTGTCCCGGAGAATCAATTTACCTGTCTTGGATCCTGCAACGAAATTAATCAGAAAAGAATAGTGGAGGAGTAGGAAAAAATTTGTTTCCACTCCCTCCATGCAAGCAGGAGACAGAACAAAACATGTCTCTGTACCAGAGAAAACCTTTGTTTTCTATCAAGTAAAACTCCTTATATCGGCGCTAATGTCATGTCAGCAAGATCATAGCAAGACAGACGATCCCGAGGATTAGACGAAAATGAAAACCGCTTCCAAAGGCTTCTAATTACTACAGCGACTGTCAACACGACTGACTTACGGTTTTCGGTAGTTAACGCTATTCGAATACACTTTTTACTTTTACCACATAGTTATCAGTTATCACCGCTAGAATGTCAGTTTGTCTTTCATGAGGAACCTGGTGTTGTGGGACTGTCTTAAAAGGACCATGGCTAGGAACGCAAAGGGCAACCAAAGGCACAAGGTAGATTCTTATAGTCAGCAAGAGTCTAACAGTCCTTTCTGCTCCACCCAGGGCGTGAAGACACATTAGATTGTACCACGCAAAAATACTAATAACTATGGAGCAGTGGTGGCCCAGTGGTATCGGTCTCGACTTACGAGTTGTAGGTCGTGGTCGAACCCAGCCAGGCGCATTACTTTGTGTAATATATTTCATCACCACTGCTCTCAAAAACGGTGAAGGAAAAAGTGAGGAAACCGACATGTCTTAGAACCAAAACTTCGAAGACATGTGACATCTACCAACCCGCACTGGGCCCGCGTGGTGGATTATGGCCCACTCCCTCTCACAGAGAGGAGGCCTGTGTCCCAACAGTGGGAACATTAATAAGATGATGATGAGCCAAAAATAGGATAATATGACGAACAGGGTATAAAATTTGTGGGCAGTGTCTGATGGGCTACTACTTGGACGGTTTTTTTTATACCTATATTCTTACATTTTGCAGTAATTTTTGCGCTATGCCTACAACACACAGTCTAACAGTGCACCCTTCTTACCTAATATTCCAGTCACCTCTCAAGAAATTCATTTCGATGCATCCTAGTTCGACAGTAAGAGGTTTTTTTTTTTTTTTAGCGTGGTAAAATCATCAAGTGAGTCCTCCGGCCCCGGGCAGGGCGGGAGGGACTGTCAGACTTCTACTGACTAAAATCCACGGTGTCCTTCAATAGCCTGTTACGTTCCGGGGTCACGGTAAGGAAATAATCCCGCGACCCCGGCAGGCTTTGGCCCTCTGAGAGGGGGCCCCGTCATTACAGTAAGAGGCTAGCATAATATTTATATTTATACAAATGATATTGTCAGGTGGCGTCCACAGGTTATTACTCAGTGGGTTGACGCGACGCGACAGGTTAAACGAGTTCGTTTCACTCCCGGACGCGAAACAAGTCGGTTTGGGGTTCCTTCGGCGATTTATGTGGATACAGGAACCTTTTTGATAAAAATAGAAACGCAAGATAATTTAAATGCTGTTAAATATTTTTTAAGCAACTTATAAATCACGATCCAAAATTATTTAGAGTTTATTCATCATCAATTAAAAATAATAATAATGGAGATATGACAGAACATAAACATGCGGAGTTGTTTCGAATTTAAATTTTCTTTAACTCGTAAAAGCCTTGCGTTTTAAATCGCGTTTTGCTGAACTGAGGGAATATCACAAGATTTTTGTATTTTGTTCACAGCGTTGAAGACAGACTTGAAGTATTAACTGTGAAATTGCTCCTTTAGCGTAAGAGAAACAATTTTTTTTTTTCATAATATAAAATTCAAAATATCAGTTTATTTTACGTCATAAAAACCGGTACTCATGCTGGGTCCTGTGACGCTTATTTTTATTTCAAAATTACTTTTTATTTACAAAATGTGTTTCATCATCATCATCATCAGCCGGAAGACGTCCATTTCTGAACTTAATTTGACAACATTCCCAAATATTTATACATAGTAATAAAACCGGTAAGTATGTAATATAAAGCTTTAACGATACATATTTTACATAATCTTTCTTTATTAACTAATAAATAGTTGAGTTACACCGTGAAAGCATTTCACCGTATAGCTACGTTTTATATACAAGTTTATAAAATAAGTATTAATACCAATGCTTTATTGGAAGTTATCACTGTTTGTTTGAGTTTCTTTGAGATGATGGACGAAAGTTTTTTTTTTTTTTCTAAAACGAAACTTTTTATACGTTGGATATTATGTTTATTTTTACTTTCTTTTTTTATAGTTTTGTTTTTATTTTAGAAACCGTCTAATAGCTTCTATTATATATAGGGTGACTGGTAATTAGTGTACGATACTTAAACGGCAAACATAAATGTACTGAACAGCTGTTTTTTTTTCGCGTTTTCAGGTTTGTTCCCATAGTAAAAGTTGTTGGTTATCATGAGCACAATCACGTGTTCAAGTATCGTACACTAATTACCAGTCACCCTATATAACTGAAATCTTGTGTGTTGTGTCAAACAAACAAATAAATTAATAGCGTTTGCTTATTTCTTTCTATTTATGTTTTTCACTCGATAATGATTGGAGTTGGACTGTCAAAATTGACGTTCTGTGTTGCTAAAAACAATCATGCTACCTTAAACTGGTGTGTGATGTCAATAATGATAATGAACTCAGACACACT
This sequence comes from Agrotis clavis, assembly GCA_954870645.1. NCBI lineage: Eukaryota > Metazoa > Arthropoda > Insecta > Lepidoptera > Noctuidae > Agrotis > Agrotis clavis. The sequence goes on along the minus strand of OX940923.1, from coordinate 22,268,957 downwards.
ACTTAGCAGTTAGTTACTCATATAGAACGTAGATAAATTTAGCTAATATGTAGTAAACCTGTTTTTCAACCAAAATTGATTTTTTATAATAAAAATCCTAACTTTACTTCAATTTTATAAAACTTTATCGCGTGATCTGATACAATTTTCCTGAAGCTGTCAACTCCACAAGTTTAATTTATTATTCTTGTTTGATTTAAATTCTATTTTACATTTTTATTATCTTGTGTGCTTGACGCATGTGAAAATAAACACATTTTACCTTCTTCAAAAAGCGATCTCATTGCTTTTCAAGCCATTTATACTTCATCAACGGAACCCTTTTTCCACAAAATGGTGCTTTTACTGACCGGTTCAGGTTGCCCTCGTAACTTTGCCGATCGGTTTTCATAAATCGTCCATGTAAATGGCTATATGTAATTAATTAGTAATAAATGTAATTGAATAGATAACAGCTTGCACTTGATTTATTATGTCACTCGTTTTAGAAGCTGTATCGCATTAATAAAACAGTTTATTTTAGTGCTTTCCTTTAGGTTTCCTTAACGTTAGCTAAAGCTTAAATTCTAACAGCCTTACTACAAAAATTTAAACATTTGTTGAACACTTGTCTAAAAAAAGTGTGCCTGCAAAATGGACCTTATGTCAACGTCATAATCTGACATTTTTTTAGACAAGTGTTCAACAGACGTTTAAAAGTTTTTGTGGTACGACGTACGTAAACTTAAAGGTTTTCCTTTTTTTAACAACATCTAAAACGGTAAATATCTCAAATTTTCTTTGCAGTTTCTGTAACATTTAAAGGAAAGTTACTTATTTTTAGTATGATGGTTTAAAATGCTTTAAATTAAGTACTATACCTAAGCCAAGGTAAACAAATAAAAAAGAACTCATCTATGTATTTTTTTATTCTGGTTAAAATATCATCATATTAATCGAACTCTGGGTTGAGCAAATGAGACTGTCAGACTTGACTAAGACTAAAAAGCAGCTTGTTCTTTCAGTTGCCCTTTGCGCTCCAGAGCCACAGTAACCTCTACGACCAACCCTTTTTTGCAGCTGTTTACATTCCAGATAATAAGAATCTAATCATAGCTGGGATTCTTAAGTTAACTTAATTAAATCCTTCCCAGGAATCCATATTCCATAGATAAATCTTATTTATATTTGACATACCAACTACTTGTTGACCAGGAAACCATAGACATGGTCGTGGAAATTGTTTTCTTTTCCCCTGAAACCCGAGGTAAAAGGAAGCAACCACTTGTGTCTGATTACCATACTAGTACCATCACAGTTAATGGGCCATCAATCATCGTTTTATAAATGCATTAACGATATGTTGGAATTTGTTTTAATGTTATAAAAATGATTGAATAAATAGTTATATAATATAAGCTTCTTCCCGTTCCTGTTAGTCCATTTGGACTAACTGATACTGGCTGAAATTATTCATTAAAAAAATAAAACAATGTGCATTTGCACCCAAGAGTAAAAAAAAAACATAGTTAACGATTTTAAAAACATACAATAGAAGATAATATTATTAAAGTAATTTAATTGTAGTTACCGAACTAAGGTTTGATAAAAATATTTTTCGGAACCCTTTTTTAAAATATAAGTTCGAAAGCTGAGATGATTTTAACTAAAACGTTAAAGATATTATTAGACTCATCATCTCCCTAGCTATTTCCCACTTTATTGGGTTCGGCTTCCAGTCTAACTGGATGCAGCTGAATAATATATTTTAATTTACATGGAGCGACTGCCTGTCTGACCTCCACAACCCAGTTAAAACTGAGTAATGCAATACCCCTAGTATCTATTAAAATAGGTGAATTGCCAAGATATTCATCAGCTCTTCTGTATTTACTGTTTTCAGGTATTTAACACTAAATTCGGTCTGGCATATCCTGATGGCTACAAACTTGGTATCTTTAAGTCAAGAATGTTACTTTCTAGGCAGTGCCTCACTTTCAACCACGTTATTGCTTAACACCAGGCGAAATAGCGGCCAAATAATAAAAAAAAATATTAGGGCACACGCAAGAAAGTTGTTTCAAAGGATCGCCGTTACCCATGTAGGTAAAGAGGACTTATACTACTCATCAATCAAGAAGTCTGGCTAAACGATTTGTTTTTGATATCTTCAGTTGACACCAACATAATCAATTTAATAAGAATGACATCAACTCAACACAATGAATCATTGACATGTCATAATTGATTATACTTGACATTTTTAGTTATTATAGTTGGTGATGACATTATTAGGAATTGATCCATGTTTGATGATATTGTCATCAACACAGACTTCTTCAAAACATGAGTAGAATGAAACTAGAGTTTGCAATGAAGCTAGGATTATAAGAAAGAATTCGCACTCGGCCCGCGTGGTAGATAGCCCCCATATGGCCCATACTATTCCACACGGAGGTGATCTGTTATGGTCCAGAGGATTGTAAACTTTATAGGCTGATGATAAAATTATGTTGACATAATTATGTAGCCGACACATTATTTTAAACGGCGGGCGTGGTTTTGCCTATCGTACTAATAATATCTAAATGGGTTTGATTTAGATATTACTAGTACGGTAGTGAAAACCATGCCTTTTTTTTGTTGGTAAAATCATTTAATGATTCCTCCCACCCTGGGTAGATCAAAAGGGACTTTCAAACTGTTTTTTTTTTACTAGCCTACTCTGTCCCACTCTTGAGCAAAGGCCTCCCCTATTTCTTCTACTTCTCTCGATGCGATGGTGTGCCTATTCACGTTAAACTTTTACTTACTAAAAATCCCCCCGTTTCTTCAGTAGCTAAAGTACGATTATTAATTCGAGTCAGTAAAATGACAGTGCAACTGTCACTGATACAAAGAAATTTAGCACATTTCATTCATGTTTTAGTACATTTCATTCATATACAAATGTCATTTTACTGACTGGAATTAATAATCTTACTTTAAATGTATTGCAGGGCCCGGTGTATAATACGCTAAACCTAACCGTGCCTACATAATATGTTTTATTAAAAGATATACAAAAACCACGTGTTCATTTTAATTTTCCGCCTTCCCACAGTGACTCGAAGAAATATGGCGTCCGACAAAAGTGACTACGTCACTAAGCGACACGAGGTCAAAAGTGCACGCAGCGTCGATATTTTTCTGACGCAACCACATAATTGTCCGTACCTACCGACAGTTTGACAGGCCAACCGTGGGCGTGTGTCGCTGCCTACGACATGTTAAAAACCCACCCAGTTATTCTTACATTTGTTTTCCTTATACCTGCTTTTTGAACTGTCAGGTATGCAGTCTACAGCACGGAATATTGATCTTTTTTTAAAAAAAAAAACCTTCCCCTCGTTTTTGAAAAAAGAACTCTTGCTAAAACATTGAACGCGTTCCTGTCACTTACAAAGATACCACACCTGCCATATTAAATCCGCAATAAAACTAACGCACTTTTCTCGTAATGTAGGGCACTAATGAACTGAAACATTAGCGTTTTGGGGAACACATTGGCCGAATGCACGTAATGGTAATGGCCCGTCGGACAGCGAAGCGTGAGAATAACCGCTAACACACACATTACTGATTATCTACAGAGAATTCACATTTTATTTTTACCCACAATTAATTTAAAATAAACTTTAGAGATATCGATTACATACAAATTAAAAAAAAAAGCCTGTCACTCATAAAAGTGATGTGCAAAAATAACGGTTTCTTCGATTCTTTGAAGCTGTAACGTCAGATTTTAATTATTTTCTTATAAGTTACTACAATCGTGTAAACAAACAGGGAAACTTCCTTTACCTACGTACTTTCTTGTATATTAGAAAATTGGTATTTAACCTTACACGTAGGCAATTAAAAAGATTTATGACGTACCGGTACCTACTATTTTTGCTGTTTGTTCAGGCTTTGTGTGAAACGATAAATACAAGTTAACTGGTCATTTAATTGGTAGTAAAATATTAATTGCCAACATTTTCATTAATTTCCCATGACAACCTTCTCTGGTTCCCGAGATTTAAGAGGAAATGTGAGTGAAGAGACTTTTGAAAATTAGAAAATTCGAAGAAACTATTGCTGTCGTTCTGCGTGCACTCGGCGCCATACACATGCGATAAGGACAATAAAATATCCGTCTGAAAAAAAAGTCATAGTTTGAGGGTTGACTGTCGGCTATTTCCTCTTCCACTATTGGACCAATTTAAAAGATTATTTTATAAACTGAATAAGAAGGATATTATACTGTGCCACAATGTTTTTAATTTTTCATGAACACTTGTCTTTACCCACTTAACCTGTTTCGACAACGCACTTTACAGCATAAATGAGGGTTTTATTGCTTACGAAGGCATAGAAGAAGTAAATATTTGTTATTCTTTAAAAAATCATTGATATATGGTCATTTTCAGAAAAAAAAAAACAGGCAAAAGCGTTTGAATGGAGAAAAGACCACTCGCATAACCTCTTCAGCACAATATTTAACATCAAACCAAACTGTAATATGCGATTATTATATTCACTATAAGCAATGTGAGCCTGAACGAAAGCCAGCTCCGGAAGCCATGAACTTGGAAACAAGCGGACAAGCCGACCGGTACTGATACCAGTATACCGGTGCGACAGGACAACTCGTTTCCAAACGGAACAACCAATTTCGAACGTCCGACAGTCCGGTACGGACGACTATCGATATCTAGATTTACCTGTTGAGTCACATCAATATCACTAAAAATAAAGCGTGGTACAGGTTATAAAAAAGGCGAAATTAAAAACAAATTAGGTATTTAGATTACTGGCCATACAGAAATATGATGAGTTTTCTTTTTTCTAAAGCCAGATATCTAATTTCGAATCCGTAAAGGATAAAATTGAATTTGGAATTAGAATCGAAAGCTGTCAATTATTGTCAAACTCAACATTCTATATTGGGTAACCTATGGTTCCCAAGTAAAGTGCTATTCCGATTTGCTTAACATAGTCCATAACTACAACTGTCCATCAAAATGTTACCCTTTTCAGCACTAAATCAAATTATAAGTGCCTTGTTAGTGCTGAGAATGAAGCTTATTAAATAAGTTGAAAGCTTTGTAAGCAAATACCATAAGAAGCTTGTGTATAACCTGATTTATTATCATGTTGTTCCAACTTAGACGTTAGTATTGGTTAAAGCGGAAGAAATGTAAAACTTAAGTTAGTGTCAGATACGGCTAAGCAAAGTGGTTAATACTACCAAATATAACAAGTTATGTATTCATTAGCTTAGTGTTTATTTGTGCGTGCATTGACACCGAATTACTTTCATGGTTTATTATTTGAAGTGTTAGTATAACTCAGTAAATGTTATATGAAAATATAAACGTCATGTATAGTAGCATTAAAACTATGTTATTTGGTATTACTATTTACATTGTTAGTCATAGGGTTTTACGTCTAGAAATACTTATCGTCTAAACATAGCCGTAAGATACGAGTGGATTTCAAAATACTCGTATATATCAGGACTTTCGATAACGTGCCAAAAGGCAGTAACTGTGGGCTTTTCCATGAGGCTATATTACTTTAGACCATATACATTCTTCTCTCATCATTACAAATATTCACACGGCTGTATGATTATCATCAAAATTACAAAATTTAAGCGTAGGCGAGTAATTGGTGTGCCCACGACTTTTTATTTGATTGACCTGACCTTTATTGCAAACGGTAAAAATTGAATACGTCTTGTTTGGAAGTCGCGCTTATGGCAACACCGGAATAACTGTCATTACGATTTGAAATTGACGGATGGTAATGATGTCCCGTGAAATTTGTTTGTGATAGATGGCTTTTTTAACGGTGCTTGAAATTAGGTATTTATTTTTATTATTTTTTCAATAAAAAATACGCGTCACCGGTCCCAATAAATTAATCATTCATGTATTTTTATAAAATCAATAATTAAATAAATGAAAAAATAGTAGCAAATATTCGATTAACAGGATTATAAATATAAATTAATTGACACATAATGACAAATTAAAATGACCATTATTTATGATAGCTCTCAAAAATACCGTCATTTCTTATCTTAAATCTTTAGTTGATATCCGGCTAGAGTTACATAAAACACAGCAAAATAAAAACTACGGAAGGCATCGCCTCCTTGTGAAATAATACCTCAGTTACTTGATTACGACTACACAATAGTTTCTAGGAATATGGTAACATTAGTGTAATGCTCATTCCCACGTGTTCACATATAAGGCCTGTGCAGACGGAAAACTTTTGTCCACGGAGGACAAAAATACCGGAAACATAACTTGTGAATTATGCGTTTACGATGGGTAACTGTTTTGCACCTTTTAAGGAAAACAGTTTACTGAGGGTCTAAAAAGGCGACACTTTAGTGTGCAATGAAAAAAAACAAATTGGGAAAATTAAATAGTTTTAGTGCCTTATTTAAACCTCCTGAAGTAGTAAGATCTAAAGAAAAGAAAAGAAAAAAAAACGTTTATTGACACATGCCTTATGTACACACAACATAAACATAAAGAAAATATATAAAAAGAAAAAGTAAAAACACTAAACTATTGTGTGACTCACGGCTGCGCCGAATAGACCCAGTACAGCAAATGTCGGACAACTAGTGCCCGACGCTGGTTTTCAAATCTGCTACACGCTAACTTAAGCCAGCAAATCAGGACTCGGTCGGAGGTCTGTCTCATGAGGTAACCGTGACTATGGAACGTAGAGAGTTATCGAACGTTCACCATAGATTTTAGTCAGTACAAGTCTGACACTCCCCCCTCCCACCCGGCCCTTTTTAAGACTATAAATAAAATTTAAATCAGGACTGATGCATCCAACATACTTCACAAACCGGCAAAACTCTAAATGGAGACATAGTCACAAACTTTTTTTTTTAGCGTGGTAAAATCATCAAATGAGTCCTCCCACCCCGGGTAGGGCGGGAGGGACTGTCAGACTTCTACTGACAAAAATCCACGGTGTCCTTCAATAGCCCTTTATGTTCCGGGGTCACGGTAAGGAAATAAGTCCCGCGACCCCGGCAGGCTTTGGCCCTCTAAGAGGGGGCCCCGTCATTTTTAGCTGACACTCTTCGTCGTCGACCCGGGCATGATCCATGGTCGGACAGCGAGTTGCCCTTAACTCGCTGTCCGCATGCCCGCGCCTACGGTGGCCGGAGTTCGTCTGCCGACGTCCGACGCCGTAGGCGTCTACCACTGCGGTTGGGGCGGAGGGAGGACGCTGTCCTCTCCCTCTCACGGCCCGCCTCCTCCTTCGCGAACATTACTGCTTCGCAGAGAACACTCTATTGAATGTCTTAGCAGACTCAAACTCAATCTTAGCAGCCTGTTCGTATATTTTAAAGTCGAGGAATAAAAATACGAAACTTTTTAGTTACTCGAATCTTTAAAATGTTTCCCTCGTCTGTACAGGCCTTTAGAAGCGCAGGCGCATAAAAATGCGCGGGTCGTGAACCCGACTGACGACACTTACAAGCGGCAATACAGTTATATTTGAGTAGTTTTAGTGTTAAAATGCATTACTCAGGTACTTACCAATTCATTTTCTAGGAAGAATGTGCAATAAACTTTTGAAGAACGGAGAACTCACTTTTTTCTTTTCGCTTGAAGTTTCACAGATGTCAAATTCTGAAACAAAAGAAGACAGTTTGGTTAGAACACTTTTTAACCGACTTCCAAAAGGAGGAGGTTCTCAATTCGGATGTTTGTATTTTTTTTTTTTTTATGTTTGTTCGGGCATAACTCCGTCATTTAACAACCGATTTGAAAAATTATTTTTTTATTGGATAGGGTATACTTCCGGAATGGTCCCATTAAAATTTTATCGAAATCGGACTAGCACTTTTTGAAAAATCAACAAAAACCTAAGAAGTTTTCAACTTTGTCTACACCGATTACTCCGAGGTTTCTGGTCCGATTTCGATGATTCTTTTTTTGTTCGATACAGTATTGTTAATACCGGTGCTACGGATTACAAACTTTTAGTGCACATGTAAGAAAAAAAACTTTTTTAAAAAAAGGGAACCGACTTCAAAACCAAACACAAAAAACTATAAAATAACTTTTCTTTCGGAAGTCGGTGGCTTTGTTTTTTTTTTATTTCATTGACATATGGCCACCGACTTCCGAAAGAAAAGTTATTTTATAGTTTTTTGTGTTTGGTTTTGAAGTCGGTTCCCTTTTTTTAAAAAAGTTTTTTTATTTTTCCCTTTTTAGTTGAGATAATCAACAAAAATCTTCATTAAATCGGCGTCTTTGAAAATCTACAATCCTATTAAGCAAAACGGATCTATGTGAGCAACTTCACGAGATATCCATTATTGTTATATACTAAAACCTTCCCCAGAATGTAACAAATACTTTTCTGAAAACTGTATCACAATCGGTTCAGCCAAACGCGAGATAATTGCGGACAAACATGCAATCGTCCCTTAAAATCTATGATCCAAGTAAGCAAATCGGATCCACGCGGGCAACGTCACAAGATATCTATTAGTGTTATATACTAAAACCTTCTCCAGAATGTAATGAAGACTTTCCTGAAAACTGCATCAAAATCCGTTCAGCCGAACGCGAGATAATTGCGGACAAACATGCAATCGTCCCTTAAAATGTACGATCCAAGTAAGCAAATCGGATCCATGCGGGCAACGTCACGGATACCTATTAGTGTTATATACTAAAACCTTCTCCAGAATGTAATGAAGACTTTCCTGAAAACTGCATCAAAATCCGTTCAGCCAAACGCGAGATAATTGCGGACAAACATGCAATCGTCCCTTAAAATGTACGACTCAAGTAAGCAAATCGGATCCATGCGGGCAACGTCACGGGATATCTATTAGTGTTATATACTAAAACCTTCTCCAAAATGTAATGAACACTTTCCTGAAAACTGCATCAAAATCCGTTCAGCCAAACGTGAGATAATCGCGGACAAACATACATACATACATACATACATACATACATACATACATACATACAGGTCGAACTGAGAACCTACTTTTTTTTTGAAGTCGGTTAAAAATTATGTATTTGGCAATAATTTGGGTTGAATAGTGAAACTAAAAAGGATAAAATAAAAAACTTTTTCAAAAAAAAATGCAACCGACTTCAAAACAACCACAAAAAAAGTTCAAAATAACCTACAAAAAAACTTTTCTTTCGAAAGTCGGTGACAAAAAGTCAATGAAATAAAAAATAAAGTCAAGAAAAAGTTTTTTTTTACTTTTCACTTATTCTTGTGACCTTTATTTATTATTTTTTGTGCAATATATGTTTTAACGAATTGATTTACCATTCTTCTTATAATAACGGAACGAGTCTTTTTGAAACAATTGCAATTTCTTGCAAAAATGGCTATTATGTAGCTGTATGATCATTGCAAATATTGCGCAGGTACAAAACTGTCTATTTTACAAGTTTCATACTTAATGGTACCGTTAAAAATATAATTTTGTACCGTTTAGTATTGACACTGAACAATTAAGTAGAGATCCTGTCAATAGAAAGGTCTAATTTGCAAAATAGTGTATACGTGCGAATCAATCGCAGCGCGCGCTGTGACAGAGTTTTGAATTACTCAGGGCATCCGCGGAGGGAAGTACTCGTACATGTCAAATTCAATATGCACCGCAATCTTTTCTTGTACTTTTTTAGGTTTCATTTAATTTTGAATGAAGAACAAGCTGAAAATGTTTCATAAGAAATCTATTCGGAAAGAATTTGCAGATATTGTGGCACCCAATGATGTAGTCACGAGATTCGGTCATCGCGCACACTGAGTATATTTAAATAAGTCTTAGTTTTAAAGAATTGCATGGTTTAATTAAAGTAAATCTTTCCCATAAAATGTACCTACTAAAACCTACGCACAGAATGATTAATGTGCTAATTTGAATTCGTCATATTCATCAACACAGAACCATTATTCAGTGTCATGTGAATGTCAAATTGCTGTCATCATATTTGCATAGCACGGGTCGACTTGACACTTTAACAAGCTTTATCGATAAATCGATAACACAACAACACTTTGTATTCCCATCCCTAACAAACTTTCGATTCTACGTCTATCAATTAGAATCGAGGTTTGAGCAAAACTCACGTGCACAATTCGAAATTTTCCGATTACGAAACGATTGGATTCGATTAGACTTTCGCTGCACGAAATTAGTTGAAAATTTTCTCCGATATCCATCAACTTTTGCGTTGCAATGATTGCTAGTAGAAAGAAGAAAGTCGGCATCGTAAATGCAATATCTCTTTTATAGCACACTAATAAATGCAACGGATAATCTACTGTCACACTATTTTCTTTTGTAAAGAAATTAAAATCATACTTTCTGCAAAACAACTTGACTTAATACTTTTATAAAACCATAAATCATATAACGCTATCAAAGAAAATATTTATTTATATAAGTAAGTGCTTCAATAAATTACTTATTATTCTGGCACCTATAGAGTACTTGGCCCTAAACGAATCTTTGGTACAAATGTGCTTTAAAAAAAAACAATGAAATGCAAAGTCCAATGTAATCACGTCGGATTAAGTTCTCAATTTAAATATCCAACGCCTGTTCCACACATCGGCTCATTACTCTACGATTTGTGGTATCACAACACCTGTCAGCGCCAGCGTGACCGGTCCTATCACGCATCGTGCTGCCTACCTCTAATGCAAATCAAGGTCATGAACCCATCCGATGTATGGAACCGCCATGTTTGATACCCGGATTAGTAAATGATGGATAAGACGCGGCTAATAGAACAACCTTGTTGAGTTGATGTATTAGGTGCTAGCATTAATTTGTCAACGTTCTCTTAATGTTGTTTGTTGTTAATTATAGAACCAAATGTTTTCTTGACGTAATCTGACGTTTGAATTAATGATGTGACATGTTTCTTCAAATGTTACAATCGCGTAATTTATTGGATAGCTTCGAATTAAGAGTGTATGAAAATAAAGGCACTTCGTTTTTCACTTAATAAACCAAGATTAATCTGAGCGGCATAAGTTATTAATACCGATTAATATGACTAGGAAGAAGTGATCACGCAACAGGACGCGCCACGACAAACATTGACACGACTATCTTGTTCTTACGATCTAAGATCAACACTTCTCATAAATGGCTTACGGTACATGCACACGCCAATTATTTTATTAATTAAACATCTGCCGAAGCCCGAAGGCGATAACACATTGATTCAAGCTTAATGTCACAAATTGTGTACAGTATCTTGATTGTATTTTCCTGATAGCCGAACTTCGGAGAAATTCATGCAATTTTACTGCAATCAATCACTTGCCGATTGATATTGGACATGGGCATTTTTTCGGCAAATTATAGCTGTCTGTCAATCTTGAGTAAAGTTTGTATAATAAATTATAGTAAATGACTTTATATGTAGATATTTACAGTTTAACCCCTAGTTGTGTGTGTTAAAGCACTGCATCTTGAAGGTTTAGAGCTTCTAAAATTCTGAATTATGAAGTTAGCTTAAAATAAGTTAGCTTCACAAAAAGCACTTAGTGTTATTCATGATTAATCGAGCATTTTCGTGATTTTATATGTACATATTTTGTATTTTTCATCAGTCTTACGCACCCAACGAGACAATTTACATATTTTTTTTTACCAAAGAAAAGCTAGTCTGCTTTAATGTCTTTTGCTCTATGAAGTCTTGTCTACCTTGTGTCGTCAGTATTCCAGTCACTCAAGTTCATTGATCCATCCTTCATTAAAGAAAACCCAACGCCCATACATAACAAACAAACAAAAAATATAATCCCTCGTATGTAGGTGTTGAATAAGAACCTACATACATGAAACCTCAATTATACCGTATGATATGCAGCTCAGATTATAACGATTAGCAATATAATGTTGAGAAAATGCGAAACAATACAATTATTCAGTAATAAACGCAGTTGCGCATTTTGTTTTACAATGATTTATTCGAGATGTCAGCCCTCCCGCTGGGTTACTGCAAAATTATGGACGATGGCTTAATCGAAGAAGACAGTTAAGTGTTTACTACAAATTAAAAAGGTTTAATTGGAAGGAGCTTGTGAGACCAGTAGACCTCAGATATACATATATGTCGGATCTTGGTTGAGTGTACCTTTTAAAGAGAACACAAACGCCTTTGTTAAGGTGTTGTGCTGAGTCTAGGAAGTTGGTGTCTGATAAGCTCCACGCTCCCGTGATTCGACAGTGTTCGTTCGGACGGGGTGGTAGTGACACATACTCACCTAGGAACGGTACTGTGTAATCTTTTAAGGTCAGAGTATTAATGTAGCAAAGTAGAGTTAGTAACAGACTCTTTAATAATCTCAATTACCCGTATCCCACTCTGCGCCCACAATTGTAGACACTACGCATGTCACTTAGTACTGTTATTATTCTGGTTCGCCATCAAATATACCCGGATGCGACATCAGAAGTGGGATAGAAACGGGTTGAGAAATTAGTTTTCTGAAAGTGAAAATAGTGCGAATAGACTACCGTGTAGTGTTCGAAAAACAGTACAGCAACATAGTTGCCTTCTTACCTACTTGCGGTCAAACAACAAACTGACCATGCCGTTCTTGTTCGATTTGGGTAAGATTACCTTTAGACAGACGTGCATGATGCACAGTTCTGTGAGTACTTAAGGGATATGACGTGATGAGTTGTTTTCATCAGGCCCCATGTCTGTTTAACAAAAATGTGTTCAACAGTGTTTGAGTGAGAACGAGTAAGGTGTTATATTCGGTGAGTCATTACCATTTTAGAAGCACTTATCAGTAATCTGTTCTCAGGAGAAACATTAAGTACTTCATGTTTCCTGAAGTGTTGTTTTACATTTTTGAGACTGCTGAATATGTGGTTCTGGGTTCGATTCCCGAGTAGGGCGAGGTGTATTGTTTGGTGCACCTCTACCTGACTTTTGATTTTCTAGGGTGATGTTATAATGCAACTTTGTTGCTCAGTTAAAGTTTAATTACTGTCACCCCGTTGGCTCCCTTAAGTTCACAGTCGTGAGAAGACGTGCTGAACGTGCAGTCATGGGATTGATTCTCGTGTCAAATGCGAATTAATTGAGTTTTATAGGTTGATCCAACTATATTGGGTTGATTTCATGTATTGTGTATACTTATGGTTTGTTTGATTAATACGCGACTTTAAACGTCAATTTACTTTAGTTGTCAAATATAGGCAGCTACAAACTTGATTTGAAATGGAGAATATCTAATCTTTAGAATCCTCGGTTCGTACGGTTAGTTACGTACCGTTGAAAGACGATAAGTTGACAGTTTTAGTGAAATACCTTAAAGTTACTACTACTCGTATACTGTTTACCCATTTGGGAATAGTGACCATTATGGTGTTGAATTTCGATTTACTTGTTTTCCGATTCAAAAGCGGGGAACTGTTGAAATTAATGGCAATAATCGGTAGAGGCCTAATCCTGAGTTTTCATGTTTTTGTGAAGTGTAGTAGTGTGAAGTATACGCGGTCTTTGACGTTATTTTGATGGATGAAATTGTTTTCTCGTTTGTAATACGAGAGGCGCAATTTTATTTTCCATACAATCGGCGTTGTCATACTATAAGAACACTGCAAGACCAAATACGTAGAATTCATGTTAGAGTCTTTTAACAGAAAATATTATGAACTGGACGAGCCTTCCATGTTTTCATTAGCGAAGGTTGAAGAAGAAATAGAAGAACAACTAGCATCCGATTATTTGAAGTCTGAAGATCACAGTAGCACCTCATGGTAAGCTGCTGTACCTCAATGGGAAGTTGAGCTCCGACATACTGACCATGCATCAAAAATGCTGGTTTAACCTTTATGTCCTGCATCGTAGCAAGAAAAGTCTAATAAAGTTGTTTGACAACAAGACGGTGTCAATGTGATTTTGTTTCCATTGCCAATAATGGAAAAAGTGTAAAACCCATAGGTACAACAGATTTTAATGTGAGGATTTCATTATGTGTTACATTACAATCAGTTACAGTTTATATTACGATTGGTCATCATACCAATGTTCATTGTTTATTAAGATTGTAAATAGCTGAACCAGTTAGAACCCAATGCTTGTACTCAAACTTAACAAAGCATTACAAAGCTTGATTGTTGTAGCGGCATTCATGAAGTCTTTGTAATAACGAAATGGATCTTAGCATTCATAAAATCATAACACAGGATAGCAACATGAGCACCCAAATATTATAATAATTGGGCTTGTGTAACGCGATCACTGTAGAACAGAGAGCCATTGTAAGTCTTTATGCAGAGTTGCACTTGACTATGTCATAGTTTATGCCGTAAGCGCCCGCCGCTTTGTTATCGGCTCCGATAGAACGAGGTATGACCTAAACATTGTTCTAGGAAGAAATTATTACTCAATAATTATTGTGGTAATCAAAATAAATCACTCTTGATTTAGTTTAATCAAGTGAATTAGTGACTTACTAGAGTCTTGAACCGGACAAGCAGCTTGTCAGCCACAATAGTTGGTATGTGGTTGAGCTGCGTTTAGTAGTCTGATAATCTGTGGATGGCTGATCGCATTCATTGAGTTTCTTATGTGCTTGGGAAAGCTCGCTAAGCCGTCATTCCCAACTGTCATTCAGTAGCCCCTAGTAGTTAGTGGCCTCAAAGTCTGACAACCATGAGCCTTGTCAGGGGTATTGTATTACCCAGTATGGGCTGGGTTGTGGGGGTCAGATGAGGGGTCATTTCCTGCGGAGGGACCTGTGATCGGCTGCATCCAGTTGAACTGGAAGCTGATGCAGGTACGATTGATGATGCAGATATGATGATTTTTACAAGATTCTGAAATATTGTGGCATCATGAATTTGGAAGAAATTTTAGTGAAAACAGGTTACAGAATAATTTCTTTACGATTACAACAAGTTTCGTATGTTTGCTGAGACAGCTTAAATAATTTTCAATTGGTTATTGCTCTGAAAAACACTAATAGAGAGTGCTATCGAACGAAATAATTATAACCGAAGCTAGATGCTTCCTTTAAAGTTTTCTGGTTATTGAAATTTTAATGGTAAAGGTATGGGCTAAATACCCTTAAACATAAGATATACCGTCATGTTGAATGTAAGAATTCATGCATTCATAATACAATTAGAAGAACGCCAAAAGTTAAGTACCTTTAACGTAATGATCTAATGTAATCCAGTAATAGTAACGTCGCTCGTCTAGGTCACTGTGATGACTAGACTGTGTGTAGTCACTGGGATGACAGAGGTAACCACGGAGATGGTTACGAGGACCTAGTCACGAGGATGACTGAGGTCGGAAGCGTCACTGGGCTGACTGTGTAGCCACGGGGATGGTTACGGGTCCTAATCACGAGGATGATTGAGGACGGAAGCGTCACAGGGCTGACTGCTGTGTAGCCACGGGGATGGTTACGAGGACCCAGTCACGAGGATGACTGAGGTCGGAAGCGTCACTGGGCTGACTGTGTAGCCACGGGGATGGTTACGGGTCCTAATCACGAAGATGATTGAGGACGGAAGCGTCACTGGGCTGACTGCTGTGTAGCCACAGGGATGGTTACGGGACCAGATCACGGAGATGATTTTGATAGTTACAGGGATAGCTATCGGAAGCCAAAAACATGGCTTATAGAACAAATGATGTTGCTAAACTGGATTGATATAAGAGACATTGCTACTAAGATAGCTGAATTGTGCTATTATTAATTTTATTTAGTTCTAGTTAACGGTACTTTAACTTTGTTAAACTGGCTAGTCTAAGACAAACTGAATTTTTGTATCAAGACAAAATTTGTAAACAAATAATGTGATTATGAGGTATACATCTCATGATAATGAAGATAATTTTGTAACAAGAAGAATTTGACACATTCTCTTGTTCAAGTCAGAATGACCGAACGGCAGTTTCTTGTTATTGTTATTTTCTGGTATTGCAGATTAACACACGAGGACGTGTGTGCTGCAGGATGGCCGTGTCGGATCTTGGTTGAGTGTACCTTTTAAAGAGAACACAAACGCCTTTGTTAAGGTGTTGTGCTGAGTCTAGGAAGTTGGTGTCTGATAAGCTCCACGCTCCCGTGATTCGACAGTGTTCGTTCGGACGGGGTGGTAGTGACACATACTCACCTAGGAACGGTACTGTGTAATCTTTTAAGGTCAGAGTATTAATGTAGCAAAGTAGAGTTAGTAACAGACTCTTTAATAATCTCAATTACCCGTATCCCACTCTGCGCCCACAATTGTAGACACTACGCATGTCACTTAGTACTGTTATTATTCTGGTTCGCCATCAAATATACCCGGATGCGACATATATATTAGACAGAAAGTAAGATTTACATACGACAAAACAAAACGTGGACATATCCAACCTAATACCTATAGGTATTTAAACGACGAGATTATACTAATTCTAAAATCAAATATAAAAAAAAACGTCAAATAGACATCTGTCATCCGATACAAAACACACACGGCAAAACAAAAGTTTAATCCGTTCATTTGTTGTTCCGTGCGTATTCTAACAATCAATCACTTGGCTCGAAAGTCTTGAAACCACTTGGAGGTAATCTTCCCGAAGCGTGTGAATGCGGTCACGATGTTGCTCGGAGGCGGTCTATATTTTATGGTCGGTGTTGCAACTCTATGGGAAACGTACCAAAACGATGAATGATTAGAACGTTCGCCGTTTCCAATTTCTGATATTTGAATGTAACCGCTTTAGATATGCCCTAAGGACTTGTCCAGTAAATTGTGGTGATGCATGTTTGGTAACCAACCGACACAAGAAAGCGACAGTTATAATTTGACCTGGAACAGTAAAACAAATGAAGGTTATTCCCTTCATTTGTTTTACTGACTCGATGTACGCTATCGTTTCTTTCCCATGTCTTGTTTTAAATGTAATTAGGAAAATGATAACCAACGACAAAAGCAAAATAGCAAATTCATAATTACAGGCATGTAGAATATAACTTTACAACCAGATTTCAAGATTATTTTTTATTGGAGTCTAATTATTTATCTCAATAACATAATTAAGGCCTGTTATTCATTGAGTTAGTACATTATAACTCAATGCTGTTATTATTGTTTCTGAATACGGCATCCTGAGATCAACATAACAGGCAGGATGTAGCGACCACATCCGCGCTGGCGACCAAAATTAAGTATACAATTACAATAATACATTCATTGCATTCATTTAAATTGGAAATGTGAAATTATTAACGCCATATTTCTTTTGGATGAGGCGTTAAATAGCTTGAATGATAAAGGTTGACAGCTGCGTCGCTGTCAATTTATGGTGAATTAATCAGACCTGCTTTTATAAAGTCTTCACAAAAGTTGATAAATGGCTTGATCGTTTGTCAAATGAGCGCAGCACTAAACAGACTATACTACTAATGGTTTATAGGACAGGAGCATGGTTCACGGCCTCGCGGGGTCAGGCCTATGGCCTAGGGATGTGCGTGCCAAGTCTCGTCTGTGGTAAGTCCGTAAGGCCAGCCGAAGATGTACGATCACTGCCGACGCGGATATACGATGCGAGGCGAGAAAATACTACAGCTAGCACGCAAGGACTGCATGCACAGGGCCGGATTTGAATTGGTAAGAAGTGCATTACTTACGTCCATCTTGGATACGGTTTTAAAGTGATGTGTTGATTGAAAGCACAGGTTTCAAACGGGAAGGTTTACTGTTCATTGAATCTCATTTTATGCAGAAGGAATATTTTAATTTAAGATCTATCGACTATATTACTTGCTTGAGCTTGACAGTGACAAGACCTACTAGGTACGGCTAAGCTTTTTTACATCTTTTGAACATCCTGCTTTATTTAGAAAACCATTTTTTTTTTATAAGACGTTTACGTATGTACCATGTTTAAGCTAACATAATTATAAACGATTTTGTTTTAATTATTTTATTTAGCGAAATCTAGCACATGCCTTTTCTTCTTAAGTAACTTTCGCTTAACTTCGAAGTCAAAATATTAATTCAAAGTAGTTAACCTTAACTAACCCTTCTTCGATATAGCAACCTTATCTTTGCAACTTACATATCGATTTTCAGTTTAATATGAGCCTGTCCCTTCTCCTGTCGGGGGACATTAAATACGGCAGCAACGTCATCATTTAGCGTGCATCCGGCATGCACCTCGCACGCCCGAGTCCGGCCCTGGCAGTCACGTCCATAGACGAACGAGCGCGCGAACGCGATTGAGAGAGCATTTTGACTCCTAAATGAGTTCGTTCACACGGCTTAGGTTCATGGTCGACTGTCTCTGTTTAGGATTCTCATGTAGGATGTACTGCTGTATAAGAGTAACTTATAATGGTCATTAGTATTTTATATGTATGATTGCAATTAGTGTTTCTATTGTCTATTTTCTTGTCAATGAGGCTGTACTGACTATGGATGGCTTGTTTTATGTCAGTTGCAGTGAAGTTGATGTAGGTTTAAAGTAGAAATATTCATTAATACCTACTGGTAAATAAACTGTTAATGGACATGCTTACTCTTATCCACAATCATGAGAAGATAAAGATATTGAAATTATTTCTAATTTGCAGATTTCATTAAAAATCTGCAAGATGCAACTGACAATTAATATAAAGAAACAGCAACTCTCTAATGATTAGTTGGTGCCAATAACTATATCAATATCAATAAAACAATATACTGGTTGCAGATAATAATACAAATATTTTAGAAGCAAACGGTACCGTGAAGAAGATTAAAAGGAAGATAGATACATAGGTACACAATATAATATGATCCGAATTACTTTATGACCCGCAACATTCTAAGCTTTCTTTTAATTCCCAGATTAGTTGCCGGCTTTGTTAGCAGAAGAATGACGAACATCTAATTTAATTAGCTGTATATTACTTTAGATGACGTTGCAAGTCCGTCATTATTTAATTCACCCCACGCTATCATCAACAAAATTCCATCAGAAGTTCATTCACTATAATGATTCTATTTTCAACTATAATTACAAATGATAATTAATTTTGGAGTGACTAACTGTGTGAACCTTTCAGTTATAAATATTTATTAAGTTTTGTTTTGGAAACTAAATCCTAGAGTTCATTGGCCACCGTATGACTTATAACGCTATTGTGTTTCTTGGTGTGAATCTTTATAAGAATATCATAAATCTGTATATTATCATTGATTGCAATAAGTTCAGTTTTAAGTTTATTGTATTTAGCGATTTTAATTATTATTGAAATATTTATATCGCATTTTTAGCATGTGCGTGTAAATTCTGAACTTGAAAAATATTTTTTCCCTCCGCTCTAGGAATTCTAGTGTATTAAGAGACATTTAGTCGTATGAACAAACAGCAAAATACAGTACAACTATCTGTAGCTGTACAAATATTTGTTCCCGAACCTGCGATATGTAGTGCAGCAGTCAATATCGCAACCTCTGTACCGGCAATGAGCTTACAAGATCTGTTTAAATATTACTTCAAAAAACCTGAAAACTGGATGATTTAATCGTAGTCCTAATACGAGTACAACCAGCCATTTACCAATTACTATGACAATACTGTATCCCGCTCAACTTGAAACTATAACCAGTTGCACAGCACTGAACATACCAATTACATAAAATTCTTTTTTGTTCAACTGGTTCGAGATATAACAACCAACCAATTACGTGTTTCGTGTCACCTACAAATGCAAATCGCTGTAGCAACCAGTAGCGACCGCTCGATCGACTTCAATTTACATAATAATACGCTATTACCGAATATAATCACGCGTACCGATTGATCGTGTTTAAACAATCGAAACTTCGATGGGAATTTGA
The DNA here is from genome assembly GCA_954870645.1 of Agrotis clavis. Lineage (NCBI taxonomy): Eukaryota > Metazoa > Arthropoda > Insecta > Lepidoptera > Noctuidae > Agrotis > Agrotis clavis. The sequence goes on along the minus strand of OX940923.1, from coordinate 22,249,060 downwards.
ATTTGGACTACTAAGGCCCATTCTAAGGTCCATTTCACGCTGCATGCAATAGCATGCGAGTTGCATGCAAGTTTGAATGCATTGCAGACTATTAATGGGCAATGAATTCAGTTGATCAAACAAATATCGTAATATCGTAGTCAAGCTTGCATGCAAACTGGCATGCAATTCTTGTATCGTCTAAATGAGGCTTCAGGGAACAATACTTTTACCGAAACAATGCATGCACATAATGGATCATACCACAAACTTAGAAGCTGGTGAATTAGAGTTTGCTGGCACAAGGCAGATAAAAATACTCATACATACATTTCATACTTAGGAAACCAATTAAAAAACGCAATCATTTAGACTCTTACTATGCTAGTATTATAATCCTAACTTATTTATGAATGGAAGAATAAGTTTGTTTGTTAATTTTTCACGCCGCGCCTGAACCACTAAACTGAAATTCCATCCTAAAATTTAGCGTTTTCAGGTGGATCAGAATCAGACATACCTTTCATCCTGAAAAAAATATTATTCCCAGGAAAAACATTTCTATTCTAATAACGTTATTATGATAACAGATGGCGCTACGTGATAATCCGAATGTATTGTCAACTTTTCTAAATTTGCGCTAGCGAAGTCGCAGGCAAAAAAGAGTTCTTTACAATTTCGGTCTCGGTAAGTTTTCTTCACGTGGTTTCGTTATACATAAAGGGCTTCACACACAGCAGCTATAATGTAAAGATGGACATTATAGCATGATACATCTCATTACATCTTTCCATAGAAATCGTCAGGAGACCACACACTGCAGCTATAATGTATATTTTTACATCTTCGAATCTAAGGTACTGAGCGATACGAAAATATACATTTATATTTCGATACATCTTAATACATCTCAATACATTTCCGTATATCTCTCTTCCAAAAGGATGTTATGAAATGTAGGGAAATATACATTACATTACCTGTTGTGTGTGTGATACATTAAGATAATTTAAAGCTATACATCCCGGGATGTAATGTACATTAATATACATTATAGCTGCTGTGTGTGTGAAGCCTTTATTAAATATAAAATAACAAAGAAAATTCTTAATTTTGTTGACATAAAAGTTCTTTTATGATATCATATCCCACGGTTTCTCGATCGTACCTGGGTTAGCTCTCCCCATTGTATGTGGTTCCCACAACGTCTCACGAAACGTGAAACCAATACTCGTTGGAATTTGTTAGTTTTACCAGCAGTTTTCAAATAATAATTAAAAGAAAAAAGTTTTGACATTCTATTCCGAACTATTTCGACACAAGAATTGATTGAACTAGTTTCTGAAAAAAAAAAGCAATAACTTAGATGACGGTTAAAAAGTATTTGATATGTCATAAGTAGATCAAGCCAATGAAGAACAAGCAAAAATAGACTTTAATTGTGTCCACAATAGTCTTTATTTACTTCGTGATACCGATACAAATCCTAACCAATAAATAAAAGATGATGCAAAAAAATATTCTAGAGCCAAAATTCAGGCAGCCAAACTGAGAATTGATTGTATACTAACAGAGGAAGTAAATAATATTCTATGAATAGAGGTATTAGTCATGCCTTAGACTATTATTTCCTCGTATATCGAGATCGAATCTCGGTCTCTCCACTGTATTGATATTGTAATCGAACCAATTTAAAATAAGAGCGTTTAACAATCTTTGGATTTTAAGAAATCTTGTAAAGTCGCCAGTCTCCGCTACGAAAATATAATTTTTAGTCACAAAGATTGAATTGAAAGGACAGTACGAAATAACCTTAAACTAATAAAGGATTCTGTGTCTAATTCAACAATCAAAATTCCAATTCAAGCATCGGCCACTAAAAAGATCCGACAGATGGAAGTGCTAACTATTTTGTAAAGACTACACAAGCCGCTACAAAACCATAAAGTCGACATAAAACAGAAACTACAACCTTATTTCTTGCGTATAAGAATTATTTTTGATGTATGAGAAGCAAAGCATACATTTATATTACGAGGAGTACAAATCGTGGACGGCAAACAGAATTGGAAAGCAAATAAGGCTTTGTGGTCGATTCACTGTACAAACATTTCCATCCACAGACGGGCAGAATGCTCGGTATTTAGCCCAAATATCCTAGCGGTGCATAATTGCATAACAATAAAACCATTGTATCTGAGCTTATGTGGGAGATTCTCTCAGCATTCCTAAAATTTCCATCTCTGTTCCCACATTAACAAATTCTTGTTTCAATAAACTTGGAATAATTTTGGAAGGATTCTAGGATGCATTCTTGGTTTAATGGGATTGCTTTTGTTTAAACTATGAAAGAATTGCCACAAACTTAATTTTGGTCGAGTCTTTCCATCAAAATGTTACTTTATAGTCTATTTCCCCATCGCCATTGTAACGTAATTTCTATTCAAGCACTTACCTCCAATGAATCATTAGCACCCAATGCAAACAACAATGCTTGGTGATGAAACACAAATCTATTACAACGATCATTAACACACTTATAAAATTGACTATACTGAGGTGTCAGTAACGTCTTTAAATCTGTAGTTTTAGCACTCGCACAAGGGCTCTAAATGTAATAACTAATTCTTATTTTCTGAATCGAATGTCTTAAACGGGACATACAGATAATGGTTCTAAGCTTTACCTTTACTATCTGGACAGGAATTTCTAACGCGATCAATATTGCTAATTGTCCACGCGACACTTAAAGGTGGTCCATGCGCTAGCGCAGTCTTATTGTCAATCTTGTCACGTCCACCAGCGATTTACTAAGTGTAGTTACTGAGCTAATGCAGAGTATTTTTTTATGAGTTTCCTTCCTTTCAATATCGTGTTATCGTAGTTTATTTTATTTTATTTGCAGAGTTTTCCTTCTTGACCTAAATGTTAAAGTTTGTTTAGTATGGGTTGAATGAATGAATAAGAATATATTAGATGTATTCTTTTCTGTTAATAAAAGATCATCTTCTGCATTTTCTTTTAGGTTCATGATATTTTTTGTTTCATTATTTTGTACACTGTCTTATATTATGTTTGCATTTTCACTCGATTGCGAATTCAATTCTCTTGTTTTCACTTTGTACTCAACACAAAACTAATCAAGCTATTTACGGTCATGACTGTGTTCTATATTAGTGATTATGTGTGATATTCTTATACAAGTGTTCCGTAGTGGAAAAATCGTTTACCCATTTAGATCACTTCTCATAATAAGATGTGAGTTACGTCAGAATGACCGTCATTTCTGACGTCACAAATTTAATATTGACAATCAACATCACAAACCGTTTGCCGCAGTGTTCACTTGATTTTGTAAAGCAAATGTTTAGAATGCGTCCGACGCATATCAATGACTGGAAAATAAATAGTTCTCATTCAACTTTATCGTATTATAAATACTTTCTAAACAAACAGCCATGTTAACTGTCAGTCCTTATTACGAACTATGTTAGCCCTCGGCAGTAGTAAACTTTACACTTAAGCAGTTGTAAAGTATTAGTAGATATTTTACAAGTGCAGCTTTCTCTTGTAAGAACTAAGATACTAAAGCTAAACACGAGAAAGGTGTCTAACGAGAGGGTTAAGAACGAGCAAATATTATGCAATAAGTTCTTCTTAGCTTGTGTACATGGCATTACCTGCGACCTTAAAGGTAAAGGGCGGTAGTAGGGAACAGTTGGCGGACGGGTGCGCGCACACCTGCGCAGGCACATGTCGCCCCCCACCCGGCGCACACGTGCCCACAATGAACGTGTGTTTTTTACTTTTTTATTATTTTATAACGGATCTGCACATCCTGTAGGTTAGATGCTGCAGCTGATCTTTAGCCACCTTTTTATTAAATATCCTAACCTCTTTCAATTTTTGTGTCTATGTCACTCCATACTCCATTGAATGTGTTGCTGAGCTCATAAAGGGTTTTTCAAGGTTGACCATTGAATATTTATTATTATAGTTCGCAGTCGGCATTGAATTAAGTGTAGTTTTTTGTATTTTATTATTGTGACCGGTTCTTTTTTGTACTTTAACAATTATTTTAATATGAGCATGAGTAATCGTTCAGCTTCCGAATCAAACTAGATTTTTTAAAGGGAACGGAGTTCTTAAGAGTTATTTATATCTCAGAAATATAATTACCAATTACAAACACACTGAATACGCTCCTTTTGAGCCACGATTTATTCTTGATGAATGAATTAAAAATGTTCAAGGTTTTAAAAAACTTTCTACGTTACATTGATAAACTCAATTAACGTTGAGCCGATAACTAGAAAACACACGAGAACTCGTTGAGCTAACAGTTAGCCACACCACACTGACATACATAACGAGCTGCCATGTCACACACTGGAGGAAAAACTGGGAAAACTGGACAAAAACTTGCAAAAACTGGTAGCCGTTGCTATTAGCTGAATATTAATGTTTTACTACCAGTGTAATAAGACTGATTAATGGAGGCACCCTTTTTGCGATGGGTGTGACCAGTTACGATCCAGTGAGTGGTTTTACCACCAAAAATAAAATATTAAATCTGACACTGGTCCCGATCTTTGTCTATAACGAAACATCTATCTAAAAGGTGAATCAATCATTAAGCAGCAGTCAACGATTATGGATGAAAAGTGGAATCACGATGCGTTTGGTATTCATTTCGGGCTGTAGACAACAATTTTAAATATTTGGCGTAGAAGAGATTTATTAAAAGATGATAATATTATAATATGACCAAAAAGAAAGTGACGAATTGACATGAAGAGAAATATAGAAGTATATAGATGAAGAAAACAGTCCTGAATTGACCCGGAATAAAGTAGAAGACAATGAGATGAGATGATATGACATTTTGACTCAAAATGACTTTTAAATGAACTTTTACGTGAAATTATAACTAGTGTTAAATAGCAAAAATAATAAATAACTATGTTTATTATTTATTTACTAAAGTGTTAATTAAATCATAAATATAATTTTAAGTTAAAATAAAAGTTAAAATTGCGTATTTTCAGATTTTAAAAGTCAATAAGATAATATATGAAAATGACGACATTTTTTAACACTTCGAAGTTTAAGCACGTTTACATAAGGTCAATAAGCTTTCATTACAGAAAGTTTTCACACTTTAATAAGAATTTCAATTTAATAATCCGTACGTAACAGATTCAATAAGGTGCGAAATTAGCGATTTTATTGACACCATATTTCGAAATCGATACTTTTTTAACATAATAAGGTGGTATTTCTACACAGTGCTGGCACAGCAGGTCCAATAATTGGTAATAAATGGCCAAATCTTAATAAATAAGATTACAATATTATGTCGCTGTTTATGCAAGAATTACTGTCATAATATCTGTCAAAGTTGAGTCATATATTTGTTAACTCTACAGGAACCGTAATAACGTTAATTAAATTACTTAAAATATAACGTTTACCCATGGGTTTGAATAATTTTAAACAGAATTTTCGGTAGTGTCTTCAAGTTAAAAATGAAAATTATATTAATGACAACCGGTAACAGTAGTAAAAAATGGCGTTTTACTAGCCAAAATATTCCCTTTGTTTCATCTTTTATGGCTTCCCTTCTAAAATAATACTTAGAAAAGGCATTTATAGATGAGCCATCGACCTCACGCGGGCCAATCCGAGAACGGGATTCAAATATCGAATGTCGATGGCGGGTTCGATCGCGGCCGATGATATTAATTTACTTTTAAGCTTTCCTTATTAACTTAAGGTTTGGTGTTGTATAACCTCTTTGGTTTTTTTATTAATACCAAATATTTAAATATGACTCGCTCGGTATTCTTTTTTGCCTTTGAATTTTACTACAGATTAAGTTAGCTGATATTTGTCAATGGAACAACCCCATTTATTCATTCCTATTTTTATAGATTTCGATTATATTTAGAAATACATAACTGAATTATAAAAAAAAAAGATTCCGACGAATTGAGAACCTCCTCCTTTTTTTGAAGTCGGTTAAAAACGGAAGGGAACAAATTATCCAAGAAAATGAATGAGTAAAAAATATTACTAAGTATTGGTTTTATTTGACGAAAGAATAGGCTTAATTTTAGCAGGCAATTAATTAATTTTTTAATATATGCAATACTTTAAGTTATGATTACGAAACATTTATTTTTATTTATGAGAAAAATATGCCTACGAGCATTTCGTAATTATTATTGCTAAGCAAACTAAAAATGAAGTAATCGAACTTTGACCAGCGTGAGTGCTAAAAATATGCACCCACTGTGCATTTTTATTGCATACAAGCAATTAATGACGTAAAATTGTGAATATGTATGGTATTAAGTACGACTTAAGCACTGTTTTAACATTTTAATACATGGTAAATAATGAAAATATGTAGGTATGTTCACTAAATATCTAATGAGACAATGAGACAAGGATACAATTAAAAACATTAGTACTGAAATGTACTGAAGCGTAGGTACAACCATTGTTTTAGCACTGCTTTATATTTTCATTGCGTTTAACTTGAAGAGAAACATAAAATTGCAAATGACATGAATTGCATCACAAAATAATCTTCCCACCTCGTTGGAATCAATTTAAATAAAGACTTAGTCACTTTTATGTATGGTAAATTATATTTAGAAAAAAAAAAAACATATTTAATGCGTTACAAAATAACGATTCATTCACGAACACGACGCTATTCAGTTTAAATAAAAGTAACATTCAATCCACGTGTCCAAACGAGAGAGTAATAAAATTACCTCAATTCATAAAATATTCTAAACTCTACCAAAATTACTTACATAGACCGAAATAAACAGCACACCTGAGACCTTGGACTTCGATTAGACTACCATAGCCCGCACTTAGTTCACAGTATCTCAGTAGAAACAAGTTTTCAATCCATTGCCGCACTAGTTTACACAAAGCACTAGAACACACGACTGACCTCTTCGATGTACAGCGCAGAAGGGAACGGAATCGCTTCGGAATGTAACTTGAAAGTGTCGAGGTAGGGGCAGTCATCGTTGCGTGACGACTAGGTACGTTCGGAAACACGTCACGGCAATTACCATGTCCCTCGATTATCATTCTTGGTGAAGCATTATTCGTCTATCGAGCATTTTTGGTTGAAAACTTGAATCGGTGTGGTGCACATGGATTTAAATGGCTGTCAGATTATTTGGATCTTTATTTTTTGGTAGATTTAATCTTGACTAGGTTATTTATTAAGACAGTTTTTGACACATTTTGAAACAAGAAAGTAGAGCTAGTTACTTACCTAATTAATTACTTGAAACATCTGGTTTATAATATTGAACAAATTTCCTTCATTATTTAGGTATATTTTCAATTTTCCATGCGCTTACTCTTGATGACACGTCAAAAAAATAGCTGTCATGTCATCGACATTTCAAATGGGTACGTTTTTAAATCTAAATGGCCAGCAATTCTGTGTTCTCATTTCAAATTGTAGGTATGACAACAATTTTTATTGTTGCTGGCCAGTGCGATGACAAAAAGTTAAATGTTTTGGGGCCCGCATCATGTAATGAGTTTGGATGACGTGTTTCTAACTCAAATGCACTACAGTCTACCAAGTAGTGTTGCTAATTGAAAAAAATGTCAAACACTTACCAAATTAATTCTGAATTCGTATTCACTTTGCGAAAATGTTGGAAATCCCATAATCCTGGAACAAAAAAAAACAATTCGTTAATTACGCTGCGCACATCATAAAGACCCAAGCATTCTAGGTTTTTCTTAGATACAAAAACATTACTTATTAGAACCTTTCCTCTGCAAAGTTCGAAATTTCTTCTACATAATTCAATGTCTAAATATAGGTACATATTTAAACATAAATTGTACTTCAAAGTATACAAGTACTAAAGCCACGCGTCTTTATATAAATATTTAAGTAACACGCTCATTGTTTTATAAATCGGCTCAAATAGTTATATAAATTTTAACAGCAATAAAAAAACTTTTAACATTGTAAGAGAGATCGAAGTACATATTTTTATGTATTGAAGAAGCAATCATAGAAAATGCTAATTTGAGAGCCATTCATCGATAAATAACTTTTTTGTCGATATGGTGTTGGAATGTGCTTAGCTTACTGTTACAACTGTCGTAATGTTTCTATTTATAGAATTAATTAGGAAGAACATAGAAATTATGATTTGTGTGATATTAACAAAACATCTTGAGAGACTTTTTTAAATTAATAGACATAAAACTGTAATCTCACAGTCGAATAAAGTTATGACTCAAACATACAACTGTCAATATTATATCAAACTGTTATTGCAACCTTTAACAAAGTTTATTGTTAAATAACAAGCGTATGATAGTCCATAAATACATTTGAATACCAAAGACAAACAACCGCCCCGTTCGTATTTTGATCTAACTCAATATAATTGTTTAATTTAAATCCCTATTAAAATATTTTGTACCTGTACAACGTGTAACGTTAAATGCGCTAAACCTCTCGTGGGGTAACTCAGCCCATGTTACTGAACAATGTTTGTTCTAAGAATTTTGGAAATTCGCAAAAAAAAAAATTGGTTTTTCATACAAAATGAGAAATTGATCGGGCCCATAAGTATGTAAAATCTTTTTTTTTTAATTTCCAAAAGTTTTAGAACAAACATTGTTCAGTAACATGGGCTGAGTTACCCCACGAGAGGTTTTGCGCATTTAACGTTACACGTTGTAAATTTTTTAGTTAAACACTAGTTTTTATTTATGCACTAATTATATAGTACTAGCTTCCGCCCGCGGCTTCGCCCGCGTGGTGTTTTGATAGCCTATGTTCTTTCTCAGGGTCTAAAGATTGTCTGTGCCAAATTTCATCAAAATCGGTTGAGAGGTTTAAGCGGGAAAGCGTAACAGACAGACAGACAGACAGAGTTACTTTCGCATTTATAATATTAGTTTGGATATAAAACTTAACTAAAAAAAGTAAAAATAGTTATTTGTTATGCAAGGCTGCAAAGTTGATTTTTGGCGCGAGTACTTGAATTGAAAACTGAGCGAGCGAAGGATTCTAAGATTGAACCGCGAGAGAAACGAGCGGTTCAAATATAGAATCCTGAGCGATGCGAAGTTTTCAAAGGTACGAGACGCAGAAAAACTTTGTTGCCGAGTGCAACACACAACTTTTCACCTCACACAGCGAGGAAATGAAGTGGGGGCGGACCGCCTGCCAGTGTAGAAAAGTAGAAAACAATTGAATACAAGACGTGTTCGAATTTTAAACAATACTTTGTGCTCTAGAGCACAAAATGGAGTTTTGCGCTCAGATTTTGAATGAGAAATAGAATCTTTCCGAGCGGGTGAGGTGAAAAACATATTACATTGCTGTGGCTAATGATTACACCCATTTTTTGTAAAAACGTTTATGAATAAAAAAATATTTATTTATTTATGTATCTTCCGCTCAAATATAAAACACTATCATACCCAGCAATGTTTTCTAACATTTCCGAACAAAACAAAGGCGCAACAATGCTAGTAAAACGTCATTAATTCAAAATAGTTATGTATGGGTCCATTATAGGCGCGCGCGCATGCTGACGGTAGGCTCCAGGCTCGCTATTGTGATGCACTCGCCACCTCATTTCTATTGTTATTTTCTGATATCTGCCAGCTATATTATCTCTTAGTATTGCTGAAAGTCTGACAACCAGTCTTAGAATATCTAAAAGGATTGTGGAGGTCAGATGGGCAGTCGTTCCATCTAACTTCGAACTAGTCTAATCTAACTTCTAATCTATCTAACGTTCAAGTAATATTAGAAATGCGTCTGAGTAATATTAAATGTCATACAAAAACTTTTTCACCTCACACGCTTGGAAAGATTCTATTTCTCATTCAAAATCTGAGCGCAAAACTCCATTTTGTGCTCTAGAGCACAAAGTGTCGTTCAAAATTCGAACACGTCTTGTATTCAATTATTTTCTACACTGGCAGGCGAGCCGCCCCCACTACATTTCCTCGCTGTGTGAGGTGAAAAGTTGTGTGTTGCACTCGGCAGCAAAGTTTTTCTGCGTCTCGTACCTTTGAAAACTTCGCATCGCTCAGGATTCTATATTTGAACCGCTCGTTCCTCTCGCGGTTCAATCTTAGAATCCTTCGCTCGCTCAGTTTTCAATTCAAGTACTCGCGCCAAAAATCAACTTTACAGCCTTGCATAACAAATAACTAACTATTGCTAGGATTTGGATTAAACATTTTGGTACAGTGTTCGATTATAAGCCTTTTCTTAACAAAATTATTTTTTATAAGGTCTTTGTGAATAAGTTTTCTGTTTTAATAAAAAAATTGTAGTTTGTCGATTACGACAAAGTTGAAAATTGGGTTTAATGATAAACTTTAGGAAGCGTAGTAAGAGACCGTAGCGTAGACGCTACGCTTGCTACGGAAGCGCTACGAAACACGCTACGCCGTAAATTAAAAATTGAAAACGCTTTTTTCAACACGAATAGCTATCATTCTGAACAATAATAAAATGGCTGCTGTTAGCTCAGTTATTATTCAGATGATAATATTAGTCAAATTAGGTACTAATTCTATGAGCTAACAAATAAAATAGCAGTATTTTACAAAATACCCATATTAAAGCTTAACACATATTTTCACTAACAAATCAGCAGTTCATTACGATCGCTTCCATTAAATAAATCTATGGCTGCGCGCCGATGCGGTGGAGCTTTCAAACCTTTGTCCCGAGGCATACGCTGCGATCCTTATAACTGATAACTCATTGTATTATAACCTAACTGTTTTCTAACTATGAATTTGGATCATAAATTCTATACTTGATCCAATACAGTGTACTTTGAATTACGGATATGATTTTCCTCATAAGATTTATCGTTTAATTGAAGAAAATAGAGGTAAGTTATTGATTGTAGTTACGTGTAAATACGGACAGCATACACATAATTGTTGTTGCGTGTTTTTCCGATTTACGGACTTAGGTGTTTCAAGCTTTATAGACAGATTTAGTACCTCGAATAGTTCTTACCTTATCATCAATACAGAAAAAAATATTTTCTTTTTTTAACAGTGCTAAAATACCAGTGATAATTAAAATTTCACATCGTTAATTTACCATTGAATAAAAGGCTCTACTCAAACAAACAACTAACATTTCTGTAACTGCATTTCCGAGTCCCGAGGAACAAAATAAAAAAAAAACACTGGCAACCGGGAAAAGCCAGAGAGTTTCGCGCCATTTCTTTTTTTTTTATTTAAAAAGGCGCGAGTTCTCGTGTGACCTTTCCGCGGCTTCCGAACACGACCAGGTTTTTGCACAAAAATGAATGGCGGCGGAGGATAGAAATCTTTCTCACGCCTGATGCCATGGGAAATGAATTGAAGTGACGCGCAGTCTTGTATCTTTTAAATGCACCGAGTTTTACGTGCCTGTATTTTGACTGCGATAAGTACTTTTTGCACTTTTAAAATGTATAAGATTGGCCATCAAGAAGTTTTGCGCTAACCAAAATGAGCAAGGTCAGAGCAGACAAATTATTCGGCCATTGGCATCCTTTGCAATCGATATCTAATTGCATAAGAATCATTATTAAATGCCACAACAACGGTCAGTTTTGATAAATCGATTCTAAAAGACACTAATCCTCGTTATAATACCATAAACAAAAGCGAAAAAAAAGAGCTATAAAGTAAAAATTGTTAGCTAATCTAGCCGTTTGTAGGTATGTTTTTTCATGAAAATCGTCTAAAACCGCAGCAAGGCTAGATGCGGTGGTGGGGATAGGATAATTAGGGGAAGTGGTGGGGCCGGGGTCATTGACCGGAAGCCTCCGTTGATCCGTCAGCAGATGGCGTCACCGGCAGTGTAGTTTAGTTTTTTACCGAGCCTCACTTTGTCTCCCACGTTCAATTCTCAGGTAGGTATAATTATGATGAATTTGAATTTTATTGACGTTTCAAACTATTCTTGTTTAACTATGACTGACGTTTTTGATAATAATTCAGGGCTTATTAGCTTAATCATTAGCCATTTTTATTCGTCATTGATGGAACAATGTTTGATTGTCATTTGTTCACACACTTCTTTAACGCGAAAGTTACCAACTAATCTTCAATGAAATAAGAAAATATTCAATTTCAATTCAATAATCATGAAATTGATAAACCTAAAACCAAACATCACCGAATCTACATGACGCATCACCACTTAGAACGCATAACCCTTCATTCGGTAACAGCCGATTGTTCCGTACGTTACACACTAAAATTCACACGACTCATTCGAAAACAATTACAAATCTATTGTACACCAATCAATAACAGTAACGTCATTCTAATAGCCAAAACTTGATTGGCAACCAATAGTAGTCAGACCGTAGTACAATAACACAATAAAAACATTACATTTCAATATGCCTGGTTATGATACGGCGCTTATTAAGGCAATTATTGGGGATATGGATAACATCTATTGTGGGGTTAGATTGGCATAAAGTTACGTCAGATTGACGTGGGAAAGATAGCCAGAGGCGCAAGAATAAAGCCTTTGTCAAACAGGCAGGCGAAAGCGAGGCGATCCGATTCCGATCCGATTCCGAGGCGAATGCGAAGCGAAAGGAGACGTCAAACTGGGTGCAGCGAACCGACGTTTTGTATGAAGCCAGTACCGAATATATAGCGATCCGAAGGCGAAGCGGAGCGTTTTTGTTACGTCAAGTATGGAAATATGAAGCGATATCGCGCCGAAACTGAAGTCGTCAGAGACCACGTCAAACAGAAAGGCGTGCCCGCAAAGCGAGGCGTGACAGTTGTATTAGCTGGCTTTATATGAACGACGTCAAACAGAGCAAATACGGGAAAGCGAGACCGAAGCGTGCACGTTGTTTGTGTTGCCAGATTTTTCTTTTTCTTCATTATATTTCTTGTAAAACATCGATAATTTATTGAGTTTCATAGAGAAAACTGTTTGAATTCTTTTTATTAGATAAGGTACACTAATTGATGAAAATGACTCAGTTTTTTTAAGTTTTCTTCGCGTGGTACAGACGTCAGCAAATCAACCTACAATATTACCCAATTGGCATCGGCTGGCTTTTGCCTGGTCCACTAAAACGCCAGCTGATGTCATCACTGGTTACCACTGTTAAAAATGCAGTTGAAGTGGTAAATGCTGTATATTTTACGCCTTTTGAGGGTCCCAGCAACCACAGCAAATGCGACAGCACAGCCCGCTGTGCTTGCCTATAAGATAGCGCAACGGTGTAGACAAAAATACCGCCACACACCAAAGGCCCACCCGCCTACCAATATCCCAACGTCATGTCGTCTGGTCTCTTCCCATCGTCACGAACTGAGCCGTTAGGTTTTAAACCCGTTGGTAAGTCGGCGCTGGCTGGTAGTGGCCCTTTTGCAACCCTCTAATATAAAAATACTTAATAGGTGTGGGTACTATGTAAAAATAAATACAACATTTTTAAAATTGTTTTTTTAATCATCTTTATCAACAATATCGAGGAATCCTGCCCATACAGTAATATTTTGTTAATGTCTAAAACATTACCATACTATTTTTTGGCAATATCTATATCTCTTGAAGTATTGAACTGAATAGTTTTAACTTTATTATGACAATCGCGTTGTTTCCAAATAGGTCATTCTCCAAGAATCAATTGATTAATAAATTGTAAGGTATCGTGTGGCAGTGTTGCAATAAATCATCTTCCTCCATTAAACCCTCCGTTCGACTAGGGTACTTTTACCAGAGGTATGACTCTCGTCTTATTCCATGTCCTCATCTTCAACACAAATACTGATACTGATTAGAGCGAAGCTTCTATGCAGCTTGGAGAGGCATAACAAAGTGTTTACTGAATTTGTCATCTATATTCGTATCTCTTCAAAGTTAGAGGCTTTTTCTAGGTAAGCTCGCTCCTTCGTAGGCTTTGCCTCAGTCACCTTTGCCTAGCTATGCTATTCTCAATAAGAAATCACATCGCTGGATCCACGATGTGTTTTTCGACGTGACACGACGACTCTCACCGTTCGCACCTCACGATTGGATAAGGATTTAACTGATAAAACCTTTCATAAATAAAAAGTTTTGATAAGCTTAAAATTTACATAATACTCGTGTTTTAGACTTATTAGTGACAGCACTAATGACAAACAAAATTAAGAGTAATACATTCATAGACAAAATGAGTAAGAAGTTTCCATATCATTCTCCGGCACTTATATAATCTATATCTATCTATATATATAAATACAGTTTGACATAAAAATGTAGAAAACCGGAAGTCGCCACTGTCTTCGCGCTACCAGCACTTTGAATGATTTTATTTCATTTTTTTTCACTTATTACGTTAGTTTTATGGCACAATAATAAATCTAACAAACCTGCGGTCTTTGTTTACATCAAATATCAAAGATTTTAAAACGCTGTCAGAAATAAAAATTTTAGTTCCGTTTCAATCCGTTCTGGCCAAGCTGTAAAAATGAATTGTTGTTCGTTAGTCTGATTAAAACTCGAGAACGGCTGGGCCGATTTGGCTGATTTTGGTTTTGAATTATTTTGGAAAGTCCAGGGAAGGTTTAAAAAGTTTTTTTTTAATCGTTTCTCAGGCGGTACGGAGTTCGCCGGGTCAGCTAGTATATCTATATATATAAATAAAAATGAATTGTTGTTCGTTAGTCTGATTAAAACTCGAGAACGGCTGGGCCGATTTGGCTGATTTTGGTTTTAAAATGTTTGTCGTAGTCCAGGGTAGGTCTAAAGGGTTTTTTTTTATTGTTTCTGAGGCGGTACGAAGTTTGCCGGGTCAGCTAGTAACAAATATTTGTTAAACTTCCTTAAAGTCCATATGGACTTTAAGGAAACTAGGCCTAGCTGTAGAAATAATTACCTACGCTCCACTGCAGCATAAGGGTTGTCACACTTAATGTTTTTGAAACTGAACTGTATTTATTAAAACATCTGTGTTCTGTAGTTATCAAACAATCGAGTTAAAATAACTAGTTTACAATTAATAGGTAATCTCATGACTTCGGTTAGTACCAGTAAAAGATTTATAACTCGGAACAGTTTAATATTAATATACACAACGACTTGTGAGCTTTGTTAATGTGGCATAACCTTTTACAAGTTTAGGCGTGAGTCACATTTCATTTACATTTTGACAACACTATCGGCTATAACACCCTTGAAAACCATGAAAACGACACCCATGACATAAAACTTCATAAATTTGCGAGCGCCTCAAAGAGTGTCAGCATAATGACGGGCCGCGACCCCGGCAGGCTTTGGCTCTCTAGACTTAGCCTTAGAGGGCCAAAGCCTGCCGGGGTCGCGGGACTTACGAGCTATCGCGACCCCGGAAGGTAAAGGCTATTAAAGGACACCGTAGATTTTGGTCAGTACAAGTCTGACAGTCCCTCCTGCCCTGCCTTGGATTCAGGACTCATCTCCTTTAAAAATAAACATGCGGTTTTGACATACGTAGTATTTCTATGTAGTCTGTGGCTTTAATATCATTGTGCCACACCGTTTGGCATAAAGGCCTTGAAGTCATGACAAAAAAATATTTAAAAAAAGAGTGATACCGTAAACTTGTCACAGATTGACGTCTATTGATATTGATTGTTTATTTATTTCTTGATTTCATGTTTTTTCGTGATTGATTGCTCGTAAAGTAATGATCTATTACTATGCAACAAGAAAATGTGCAGCTGTTGTGTGTGTGCACATACTTAGTTCTCCAAATTGTCACAGTATCCGATAAGAAATTTAGTTTTGTAAATAATATTCAATAACCTTAACTTTTTCTTTGATCTGAGTGTTGACCAAACACACATTTGTGACTGTCGTTAGACTTTAACAGTTCTCAAGATACGGTTAACGGATTATTCAAAAACTGGATTGGTTTACCTAAGCAAAACAATACACAAGTCATATTTTTATTGAGGAGGTACTAAGTATCTTTAATTTGCATTGGCCCAGCCGCCGTTTTGTTGAAGATGAGAACAGTACCACATCAAAAGGAGGATTAAAATGATGATATTTTGAATGCCAAGACTTTGTGTCACAATGTCTTTGAATTAATCAATTGACTGCTGAAGCATGATTTCAATGTAATATCAATTTCAGGCCTATTTTGGAAACAATAATGCTATTATCATAATCATTTATGATTGAAAATACTGTTACATTCGTGCGTATTGTGTAAAAAAAATGTAATGATTGTGTGTTCTGTATGGTAATGTGTTACACCATCAACAAAATGTTAAAGAGCAGGATTTTTGAAGTTGTCGTTATAGATCATATTATCACAATAAAATAATTGAATAATAATTATGTTGTTTGGTTTTTTCATGGTGCCCCTATTACGTACGTTAGTTTTTTTAATAATGAGGATAGCAAACAAATACTGCGGTACTACTGATCCTCATAATTTATATTATATTCTGTAAAGGTGTTACTATTGCGCAGCACTGTTGCCTGCTGCTGTACCAGACCGGTAGTTATGTGTCACATAACAACACAAAAATACAAATTACAACAACAAAATGTATTTATAGATTTCTTACATACTCGTAAATAACTTCATTTAAAAGAACTTGTACGCGTTATTCACTCAAGCCGCATGAAAATACAACCGCTCATGATCTTCGTTCATTACACGGATTGTTCTAGTGAGAGGTGTTTTGGTCAGTAGGTTGGGTGGGCCTGACCACCGGACACAGCAAGCGGAGGCGCGTGCCGCCTCCACCACACAGCTCCCTCAGCATCACTCCCGGGCTATGTGCTACTCTACGCAGTAGCTTTACACAGCACCAGTGAAAGTAAATTCCGTGCGCATCCTGAGCTTGTCGTCAATATCCAGCGTGATGACCAAACAGATTTCACCAGAAGCGTTCGCTCCACTCATCCTCGGTCAAGATGTGATGCACGTCCTCGATTATTCCACATTTCTCACAATACAGAACAGCTAATTTTGTAAATAATATTAGTTTTTAAATATAGGCATGACAGTGTCACTGTGGCACTGTCAAGTCTCGGATTCGCCTCGGAAACGCCTCGCTAACGCTTCGCTTCGGAATCGCTCTATGTTTGACGTCATGCATACAAAGCCAACCATTACTAATAGTTCGGCAACGCTTCGCAAACGCCTTCGCCACGCCTCGCTGAGTTGTAATATCGCCAACGTCTTCGGATCGCTAACGCTATCGCATCGCTTTCGCGTTTCTATGTGACTGGATTCAAACAATTCCATACATTACAAATGAAAACGCTTCGCTTCGCTTTCGGCACGCCTCTCTGTTTGACAATAGCTTAAGTTCGTGACGTAGACGTAAATAAAATTTGACGATTTTTGGACCGAATACAAGATTATTTTAGCATTTAGCACCAATTTTTGGCGAAAACTGCAATTGCAACCAAAAAGATATAAATCAATCCAAATTTCCAATCCAAAAATCAATATTGAGAAAATATTATATGCGAAACGAGTTAGTACATATTTTCAATTAAAAGATCGATAAACCCTCTAACTTATCTACTTCTAAAGGCGCTCCCGACTTTGAGCATTACATTACAAATATTACAATACTACCTCCCTGACTGACGAGCATTCGCGGACATTTAGTATAGGTTTGATACAAGGTGCGCATTGTGATGCTTGATTGTCTGTCTTCACTGATGAAATGTTCGAATCTGTAACGTTACATTACAGGTGAATGCTCGCGGTGAGGGAGCGCCTTTTCTTTAACATCGAACTTGGGATCTAAAAAGTCTACATTATCAGAATAATAATTTAAATTAGGTTTTATTATTTATTTTAGGTTTTTTATTTATTTTAGGTTTTTTTATTTATTTTAGGTTTTTTTATTTATTTTAGGTTCATATTTGACTACTATTTCGCTTTATGGTAAGCGATGATGTGGTCGACGAAGGTGAAGCACGCGTGCATACATAATACATATAGAAGTAACCTATTTATTCTTAACTTAAAGATCGTATCTAGTAGGAAACAGAGATTGGCATATAATTCCAACGATATTGTCACTTTACTTAACGCTTTTTTTTTTTTGAGCAATAAGATTGAATATTCAGCTAAAGTGGCCATTTTAGTTCCCCTTGTCTTCTTGTATTTTTTTTTTCATTCGTGTCTATCCCAGTCTAGAATTTTATATTAAAAAACCTAGTGAGAGTTTCACGTTGATCTCATTATAATGCCTGAAGGTCTGAGATGACTTTACAACGTCCAAAAAGCCGACTTTGTTGTCCTTAATGATTATAAAATGTGGTCACCGCGGGCAGTTCGCGTAATTTACATTTAATTGTATGGAAATATTTTGTGACTGGAAGTAGGTCTAGTTTTGTTAGACAAATTGCTGTGATTATGTACAGCGTGTGTGTAAATACGGCTGTACATCAAGCGAAACAAATTCGGTTTTTCTTGGCATCAATTCACATGATCTTTTCGCACTGTGTCGGTCAGGTTATACTGGATTTACATAGATTTGTGATGATATTTTTTATGCATCCATTGACCAAAAAAATCAAAATAAGTTTTATTTCAACTTAATTATTATAATGGCATCTAACCCTTCGAAAAAAAAACTTGCAATACCTATAAAATAAATAAATGAATAAATTGATGATGATGGTCAGTGGTGCAAACGGTACAACTCATTTACGAGGGAAACGTTTCCTTTGACCGTTGTCACCGCTGCTTCTAGAAGATTGAACATCTGTAAAAGGAAGGAAGGGCCCAGTTGCCCAGTTGCCCAGCAGCCACAGACTCCGTGGCTGCTATTGAGACATTCCTAATCGTAGCTAAAACTCAGTAACACGTCCTGGGATTGAACTCACGCTCAGCAATTGACCAGACCAGTGAAGTAGGTTGTCACAAAAACCCTATTGGTATAACAATACAACTTAAAAAAAAACTCTTTAGTTCTAAATGAATCCCTGGATAAATTATACACATCTAAACATAAAATTATTGCGAATCTACTACTGTTTTATTAGCATTAAATATTTCAGAAATATTTATGTCCGTGACCAGTGAAGGGCTAAAATTGTTGTGACAGCAACATTAATTACATAAATGTCAAATAAATATTATATTAAAGTTTATTTGATGTCTAAATATTTGTGACACTTTACGATCAAAACAGCACTTACTATTATAATTTATATTCTGTGCCTACGCTGAAAATTAATAAATAATCTATCTCGGTTCCAAGCTGAGCATTGCATTGCATGTTACAAAGAGTTTTACAGATGTTCAATCTTCTAGAAGCAGCGGTGACAACGGTCAAAGGAAACGTTTCCCTCGTAAATGAGTTGTACCGTTTGCACCACTGACCATCATCATCAATTTATTCATTTATTTATTTTATAGGTATTGCAAGTTTTTTTTTATTAGTTGAAACAGGTTTAACAGCGGGTCCCAAACTAGGCACAGCCTTTATCCTGGTGACCCATACGAGTACATTCGACATTACACAAAGCCTTCTCAAATTATCTTTAACAGAAGTGAAAACACTTTTCAGGTAGCTTGTCATGCATTTAGACTGTATCTGTTATCGTTGTTGCCCTCAAAAACGATTAATTTATTTATGGAAAATAATTAAAGGGCTGATCCAACACCAGTCATTTTGCAAATTGAACTCTTGCCCTACGGAAGTGCAGCAGACGGTACTTATAACACAGGGGTAAAAGGTAATCCTTTTACTATACCCTGAGTTTACCCATTGACCTACGCGTACATTTGTGAAGATGGATTTTTATTTGTTACTCTTCAAAAAACTACGGAACGAATTAAGATTAAACTCGGTACACATTTAAATTATAACCTGAATTATCACTATATTTTGTGATAATTCATTATTTTATTCCTCTAAATGAGTTTATACGAACGAAATCGCAGCAAAACTTGGAAGCAAAAATATTGCATATATTGACTATGTGCGAAGTGGGTGGTGGGGAACGGCAAATCGATCGTAGCGCACGACGTGGCAGAAATGTGAATTAATTCTGGGCTGTCATGTGTCAAGTTGCTTTATTTTCATAACTTTCTTTATAATTTAATACGAAAACTTTAACTTTAACTTTTCCCGTTCGTTCTAAGCTCTTCCACTTCTCTCACATGCTGTGCTAATACTAATTTTTTCCCTTTTTGCTCAGTTTGAGGTTGGAAATGTATTTTATGCTTAACCGATTCAAATCCCGTGCGTATTATAATATCCATATTTTCCACGAGGAAGAAAATCGCTAGGTATAATATACACACTCACTTTTTACACTATTTTTTCAATTTCGTTGAAAAACTAGTCGAAATTTAATATCACAAAGATATCTTATCATCTAGTTGACATGATTTGACAGATGACAAGTCCTGAATAGTTGCGGCCACTAGGGGCGCTGTCATCGCGCACACAACGAATAAGCACTTCGTGAATTATTTAAAAACAAATAACGGTCAATATCCATTAACCATAAATATTAAATACACTACTGGCCATTCACATATCCAATAAATCCTCCTTCCAAACTTAAAAGCCATAACCATCTTTCTTTTTTTCTCCTTCTAAATTCAAAAAGCTACACACGACCAGTCTGGCCCTGTCATTGGCATAACGGTACACCAATGGATACTATGACGGCGCATGATTCCTTTATAATTGAGATTCACTCTGTGTCTGTACAATTTCGTTTTAGTCGTCACGAGTTGTCTACTTATTGTGGGTACAATTTTGGGTATTTTATTTTGATGCTTGTTAGATGAAAAAGTTAATAATTATCTATAGGATATAGTGCTGGTTATGTTTTGGTACCTACTTACTTTTTTAGTAGTATAACATTATTGTCAGACTTTAGGAAAAAAAAAACAGAATAGAACACTGAACAGAGGCAAAAGTATTATTTTTCAACATAAAAACTATCGTTGTTAAATTACGCCAACTTTAATCATCACCTCTTAAATATACATCGCCCTAATACTATTTTTTTCGGCATTCATCGTTTTTTTTTTTGTCAGGCAATTACTACTATTCTATATCAGAAAACGCCAGTCACCAAAGCTGCTTATATACATCTTAGTATACTCGTAATTTACAACTGGCTGGAAAGTTATAGGTACCCAATAACTTGTATTTACTTACTAGAAAACGTGCATGTTGAATAAACTTAAATTAATAATAAAACACCCACGATACTACGCTAAAAGCTGTAAAAGTCATGTTATGTACTACCAATATTTTAGACAAGTCCATATAACGTACTGACTTTAATACCTACTTAAATAGAATGAATTAATTAAGAATACGAATACCAGATTAATTACTTGTCTATTTAAAATTACATCAGGGAAACATATTTTTTGCGAATCCAAAAAATATGTTTCCCAAAGACTAAAGAAAAAAGTGATTTCATTACTTTATTTATACTCTCAAAGAAAGGAGACTTGTGCCCCAATATTGGAAAAAAATCATTACCTTTATCTAGCATTTTTGAATATTCGACAGTTCAAAAAAATAATTCAAGAATTTTTGCACTTCATTGATGCCAACCTTTTGACATTTGTAAAAGTATATCATGAAGCTTTTTTTATAAGTAAAAAGGTGTAAAATACCATAATTATACTGGCTCATTTAGACTAAAGAAGCAATGGAAAGCCCAAAACAATAGCCTGACTATTCAACCAGTGCCTAAAGGCTACCTTTCTCTATTTACCCATAGACAAAATTATCTACATCCCACTCAACCAGGGACCACACGTTCAATTATTTATAACCTATTACCATACTATACACTCCAGGACAAATTACTTGACATGAGCCATAATTTCAGTAAGTAAATGACTTCGTTAACGTTGTCATTTAACGATGTAGGAGTTAATACTATCTTTAGTAGCAGGACACGAAGATAGATGACAGTATGACATTGAGAATCGGTAATAGGTTTTTTTATAAATGGTTAAACTATAATCTATACTGGCTGAAAATAAAACGCTATGCACGGTTCTTTGGACATCTGCATATTCTGCAATACAATGGTTTTGTCAAAGTGATGTTCTTTTAGACACGAGGGCTGTAAAAACCTCGATTTAGGATTCGAAAATATAAGTCTCATTTGGCATAATGTTCTAATTTTGGAAAATTCTGCATAGATATTATGACACTCATAACATTTATTGAATAAAATCAATGCCTATGTGATACAAGTACTTTTAATCTAAAAATATAAGTATTGTGTTGCGTTCACACGACGTAGTTGTGCTAGCGCGGTAGTTCTGTCATATGCCAGTAATTTTACTAGCATTATCTACATCTTTTACATAATTATATTGATGTGCTACATATTCTTACCTAAAATCGCATTCTATTGATAAGAAAACTGATATAAACTATGAAAAGCACAATTTAAACTACCTAAATTATCTCAAACTACAACAATTCTACTCGAATTTTTACAATTATGTCCTTCAATCGTACAAAAAGAATCATTTTGGACAAAAAAAAACCGATTAACTTCCAACCATGTTTAATGTAAGCTAAAAAGAACCTGTTTAGATTCAACTGAAGTATTGTATAAGACGTCGTCGTGAGAGCTAGCTCGTATCCGTCCGCCCAGTGTAATCCGACCATATTGAAAAGAACACTGCTGCTTAAACCTAGCTTCATAGACACCTGTCTTCGTTATTTGGTCGAGTTGTATGCTGAATCACGATGCAGAAGACTGAATTCTAACTCATTATAGTGTCGAGTACAGGTAGGTTTATTGCTAAAGTAGCGCTAAGTGTCTTTGTTAGTGTTATGGCTGCATGTTTGTCAACCAGTATGACGCATGTTGGACTGTCTTTTAACATAAGGGACGTCAGTTATCAAGCTCACGTCAGATTCATTTTTACTTTTAAGGTTCTTTTTTTAATACGATTTTTGCTATTATCATGATTCAAATATTTACAATGTCTCTCATTAGATACTCTGCAAGTGTCGACCATCAATTACCACGGTAGACCCGTTTAAAATTTGATTAGTGCCACTGCGATACACACACTGTAATACTAATACCATAGCGTACTTATTTCAAATTAAGAATGTGCATGTTCTGCATTCACTTACTGTATTGTTCGATTACTATACTGGCTTGTTATTACTTACACTGATTCCAGCAGGCTTAAACACAGCACGATGAGTATCTACTATTTTAAAGTAAAGAAAATCGATCTCTAGTTCCTTAGCAATAAATACTTATTTCGTTTGACAGCTTCACCAAAGGATATTGCCTATCATCATATCCTTTAGAGCCTTCACAGTAATCACGATTATCTATATATATAAAATTCAAAACTGACTGACTGATCTGACAACGCACAGCCCAAACCGCTGGGCCTAGAAACTTGAAATTTGGCATAAGCCCTCCTTATACCACGTAGGTGAGCACTAAGAACGGATTTTGCGAAATTCGGCCTCTAAGGGGTTGTTTTTGGGGTTGATAGTTTGTATGAAACTTCGCTACTACAGGTGCTAGGAATTCCATATTTTGCATGGGGTGTCTTTTTAGAACGTAGATGCTCACTATGACGGGTTTTTGCGAAATTCGACCCCAAAGGGGTTTGTTTTTGGGGTTGATAGTTTGTATGAAACTTTTTTAGTACAAGTGCTAGGCGTGTCAAATCTTGCATGGTGGTACTTTTTAAGATGTAAATGCTCACCAAGGTGGAAATTTTGAGAATATCGACCCTTAAGGGGTTGTTTTTGGAGTTGATAGAATTGAGACTCAAATTTTTACATAGGGGTTCTTTTTTGGACGTAAGTAATACCTAAGACGGGATTTTGCGAAATTCGATCCCTAAGAGGTTGTTTTTGGGGTTGACAGTTTGTATGAAAGTCTGTCAATATAAGTGCGAGGAGCCTCAAAATTTGCACCGGGTTCCTTTATAAGACTTAGATGGACACCATGGCGGGATTTTGCGAAATTCGACCCCAAAGGGGTTTGTTTTTGTGTTTGATAGATTGTATGAAACTTTGTTACTACAAGTACTAGGCGTCTCGAATATTGTGACGGGTTCTTTTTAAGACCTAAATTTTCACTAAGTCGGTTTTGCGAAATTCGACGCCTAAGGGGCTTTTTCGGGGTTAATAGTATGGAGACTCAAATTTTGCATAGAGATTCTTTTTTGGACGTAGTTGCGGGTGTTTTGTGAAAATAGACACCAAGGGGTTGATATTTTGTATGAAACTTGTGTTCCAACATGTTTCTACAAATGCTAGGAGTATTATATTTTGCAAGGTTGTTCTTTTATGACGTAAATGCACACCAAGGCACTATTTTCTGAAATTCTACCCCTAAGGGGCTGTTTATGGGGTTGACAGTTTGTATGAAACTTTGTTGCTACAAATGCTAGGAGTTTCAGCATGGGGGTTGTTTTAGGACCTAGGTTCTCACTAAGACGGAATTTTACAAAATTCGACCCCTAAGGGGTTGTCTTTGGAGTTTGTAATTAGAGGACTCAACATTGCAGGGGGGTTCTATTTAGAATACATGTTCTCACTAAGAGAGGATGATACGAAATTCGACCCCTAAAAGTTTGTATTGGGGTTGATAATTAGGAGTCTTAAATTTTGCATTGGGATTATTTTTAGGGCCTAGGTGTTACCTAAGACGGAATATTGCGGGTTGATAGAATTTTTGATGAATATTGATTTAGATTTTACAACAGTATTCCATTTATAGGGTGGCCGGGACTAGAAATTCACAAAGGCAAAGTTCGAAAATCACGCGGACGAAGTCGCGGGCGTAGTGCTAGTTCTCAATAAAGTCTTGTTTAGGCGGTAATAGTAGTTAAATTTTATATCAACATGAAAGTCTAAGTAAAGTTGTAAAATCAAGTCATAATAAATAGCTACCTAGTATGAATTTTAGTAGCTGGGTTGAGCATAATATAATGTGTAATTTGTGTGTTTATTTGTATGCTTACTAGATGTACAAGCAGATGGTAGAGCTACCTTGAATGCCTATAGAATACATATTAATATAGTGATCCTATTTTTAATATCTCCTAGAAAAAGGAGTGTTTTATTTCACATTCATCTACGGTACTCTCACAGTTTTTATGTCGTGTGACAGGACTGTAGCAACATAACTATTTTTGAACTGTTTTTATTTTTTGTCTTTTGACAATTCAAGAGTGCCTGTAACTGGCCCAATTGAAATAAATGCTTTGATTTTGATTTTTCACAGAAAGGTAATTAATTTTCGTTAATATTCACTTACACATCTTAATTTTAGTCGATACTAAAATCATCAAACGAGCACTTTCGCCCTGGATTGAACGGAAGGAACTGTCAAACTTTTACCGACTAAAGTCCACATTCATTGCTTTACACACCACTTGCTCGTAAATGTCAAATTATATGTCATGCAAACAAGGAATAAAGCAAGGCATTGCTGCCCCCCATTCGAGCCGGGCAATAATATTGTACTGAATTTCATTATTCCCGTGGGAATAAAGTGATTTGAATTTGGAACCTCAAATAAAACAGTATGAAAACTTTCACCAAGGAGTTGTAGCAGTAATGACGGCGGCTGGCCGCAACAGCTGATCGCTTGCTGTGGTGCCCACTTCACGTTCGAAGGTTGTCGTACCACATCAAATTTCAAAAATCGAATTAGAGTACGCTCCTCAGAGTACGCTCCTCGGGAGTTAAGCTGCCTTGTCTTGGGCTAACTTGAATCCCTCGCTACACTAAGGATTCTTAACTTAATTCCCTCGTTTCACTCGGGAATTAACACTTGAACCTCCTTCCTGCGCTACGAAGGTTCACCCCCAGAATCCTTAGTGTCGCTTCGGGATTCAATACGCCCGTGACGTAAGGCAATGCTTTACTCCCTTGTTGCGTAATCTACTATTATCAACTTTGATCAATTTACATATATATCTTAAAACCCAGAGGCATAGGATAAAAAGCAATTGTTTCATTTGAGCTTGTTCACATACAACAATGTGAATAACTTTGTGTTTCAAAATGGCTACTTCCAAACATTACTCAAGCGAATTGCTTTGGGCGTTCTCAAACCGCCCAAACGATCTCTATCATATTTACCACAATATTTTTAACAAGAAACTTGTTGAAACAAGTTACAAATGTACATGTAATTACAATTAGCTTGTGCACCATACATCTTGCGCCCGCGCAGTTACCCGCCCCGTTAAAACGGTTACACAGCAACGATAACCGTTCCGGTGCGGTATACCCGGCTTACGGGAATAAAAACGGGGAAATTATACATTGAAATAATTTAAATTGTCTGAAATAATTATACATGGAAATTATTTCTAGTAACTCTGTAAGGCTGCCTTTTTATGATTGTATTAAAGGTTTCTGAGTAAGATGGTTAAATTTTATTTAGCTAAAGTTTTAATTGTGTTTATTCTGAACAAATCAGACGGATATCCTATAGTCCTAACCAATATAATATAAGTATGTTTGTTCTGTTTTCACGCCTACACCATTAAACCGATCATCCTAAAATTTTGCATATAGGTGCGATACGTAGCCAGGAGTATAGAAACGGTTCTTCGAGAAATAGTACTGTTCCCAATAAAAGATAAAATGGCACCACCTGACTTCAGAATAAAGATTATTGCAATAGAAATAGCTGGCAAAACATAGATATAAATAGTAGTGTGTAATACCAGAAAATACTCAAAATTGCGCAGGAGTACAGGACATGCACTAAAACTCGAGAAATAAGTAAATAAATAGATATTTTACAAGGCTTTTCACAGTAAGAACCTTAAGCTGTGTTAAATTTTAATCGATACAACACAAAATGACCAAAATGATATAAACCAGCTACTAACAACATTACCACTTGCAATAAACGCACCGCGTTCTGACATCACAGAATGACCGCCAGCACTGAAAGTCGATTACCAATCGGCAATCGCCAATCGCCTACTAGGTTTAGTCGAGTCCTATCGATAAACGCGATAATAACGACCGCGTACGACCATAAATCACTATCTCGGTCGCGATCGGTCGGTTAAACTTTTAATACGATGTCATCGGTGAATGTCAAACGGAACGATACATCTGTATTAGGTTGGGTACTTGATTTGAATCGGACGACGTGACGAGATTGTTTCATGAATGTTGTGGAGTATTGCATTGAATTGAAAAGGTTGTATTTCTACTTTAGTCTGGGCATGAATGAAGATATTAAACGTGTGAGGTCTTAGGTTTATTGAAATTACAGTAAAAACGTCTCTAACATTATGAGAGATCATACGGTTGTCAAACTTTTGACTTTTCAGCTGTCAAACATTCAACTGTTCTGACTCACCAACTTATCGGTTCCAATAACGGCGTCGCTAGTGGAGTGTTGAAATTAATGACGATTTCAATTTGGGGTATGTAGTTCCAATTTTTCCAGTCGAAACTACTAATTTTGTGGCATTATACCTAGAAAGTACAACTGTGATACGTTTAGTGAAACCTTAACACAATAACAATCTAGAGCCAATTATGTTCACATTTTAATAGCTTCACTTGGCCTTGTAAATCCAAATCCTGCAACTCAATCTACAAATAAAGAAATCAGTCCTAAAATATGACCTCAATTCCTTATTAATTTATTCTGGCCGAACGGAATCTGACCATTACCGTGAGCGAACCCTGTTACATACAATAGACGCGTATTACTAGGTATTATTTGATCTATACACAATTATTGACAATATTTATAGCAAAGAATGCACTCGACACGCCTCAATGGACAATGGCACGCCGTAGTTCCTGTCATGGGAATGGGGTCAAGTTGGCTAATGGCTAATTTTATAATACGTGAGCTTGTTTAAAATAAGATGAAAGTCGAGGAAATATGTGCATGAGCAAATTAATGTCAGGTAACCGTACGTAGAATAATAAGAACTATGTTTGTTTCAAAATTATAGAAAGTTTCATATTTTCTACAATAAAAAATATCATATTACCTACATACAGCTAACTGCATGAAATCCTTGTTACTAAACCAATAACAATAAATGTCAACTAAAGTCTTTCAGCCGTTTTCGAGTAATAAACATCACAAAATCCCAACTTTACCATTCATAACATTAATAAGATTAGCCACAAGCCTAAATGCAAACCTAGCGGCAAGTAAATTAGTTATAACTGCTTGAATTGCTATAGAACGTTAGTATAAGGCATGTATAATCTTTCGCTTGAGAACTCCTTCTCAACCTGTTTCCCTCATTTGAGCTTACTTCCGCAGCTCGACAGCGGCTAAGACATTCCTTATGTTTTCCCATATTATAGAAATCCCATATTATAGTATAGTTTCCACGCCTTCGACAAATGTTGCAAATAAAGATTTTGGGAAATGGAAATGAAACAATAATTTGAGAGGAATCTTTAACAATAAAGAAACTGTTAAAGATGGAACTAACATTTTGAGCAAAAGCTCCTGCAATAGATAGTAATAGTAAAAAAGTAACTAAAGAAAAACAAAACACAACGAAATATGAAGAACAATAACACAAAGAAAGCCGTGCTAAAATTGAAGCCAAGTTGTCTGCACATAATAGTATAACGGATCCAAATTAAAATTCACCACCTGCAGTGACTGCAGGCGATTCCGACGAAAACCGCATTGCCACCTACTACACCTGAGGTCGTAATTACAAAGCCAGTTCTACCCCATTAGAAGTACAGTTCCAACAGTAGTTAGGTCTGCCCACGGTCAAATCTCCAGAGAGCAGAAACAGTAGCCGATAGCTAGTCCGTACTACGCTTGCATTGCCGTGGTATTTATGGCCAACGAGACTTCAAGAGTTTTGAGACTTGTGAAAACAAATGACACAAGTGGAATTGGAACGTTTTTTGATTTGCCTTATATAGTCCAGTCATTAAAGCCTAAACCCGAAAATAATTAGTAACTTGCTGAAATTTTAAGGGGTTCTTAAGGAAGGTAAAATAAGATACCGGGTGATTTTGCAGCGTTCTGGGGTGTACGGAAAGGGTTGAAAAGGGGTGAAAAGGGGTTTTTTGCTAATAACATTGCCAAAAAAATTAGTAACACGCTGCAAATTTGGAATAAGGTTGTTCTTACGGTTTTGTAACGTGTATTAAATTTGCAGCGTTTTGCAACATACGGAACATTGTTTTTTTTCAAAACAGTGCAATTAGTTAAAAACAGGGGTAAGAAAATTAGTAACACGCTGCAAATTTGGAATTAGGTTGTTCTTACCGTTTTGTAACGTGTATGAAATTTGCAGCGTTTTGCAACATACGGAACATTGTCTATTATTAAAAAAACAATGAAATTATTTAATCACACGGGTGAAAAAAAATGTAACTCGCTGTAAGTTTGTAATTAAGTTGTTTTTACCGTTTCGGAAGGTATATCAAATTTGTAGCGTTTTACAACAAATTGAACATTGTTTATTATTAAAAAAACAGAGCGATATACGTTACGAAACGGTAAAAACAACTTAATTACAAATTTACAGCGAGTTACAAATTTTTTTTCACCCGTGTGATTAAATAATTTCATTGTTTTTTCAATAATAGACAATGTTCCGTATGTTGCAAAACGCTGCAAATTTGATACACGTTACAAACCGGTAAGAACAACCTAGTTCCAAATTTGCAGCGTGTTACTAATTTTCTTACCCCTGTTTTTAACTAATTGCACTGTTTTAAAAAAAAAACAATGTTCCGTATGTTGCAAAACGCTGCAAATTTAATACACGTTACAAAACCGTAAGAACAACCTTATTCCAAATTTGCAGCGTGTTACTAATTTTTTTGGCAATGTTATTAGCAAAAAACACCTTTTCACCCCTTTTCAACCCTTTCCGTACACCCCAGAACGCTGCAAAATCACCCGGTATGTTATTTTACCTTCCTTAAGAACCCCCTAAAATTTCAGCAAGTTACTAATTATTTTCGGGTTTGGGCTTTAATGACTGGACTAATAGCGTTCATAAAAACACTAGCTGACCCCGCAAACGTTGTTTTGCCATATACCTAAATTAAAAAAAAAAATAGATAGAAGCCGATTCTCAGACCTACTGAATACGCATATAAAAGGTAAAAATCGGTAGAGCCGTTTCGGAGGAGTACGGTAACTAACATTGTGACACGGAAATTTTATATATAAGACTAGCTGACCCCGCAAACGTTGTTTTGCCATATAAATTAAAAAAAAAATAGATAGTAGCCGATTCTCAGACCTACTGAATACGCATATAAAATTTGGTAAAAATTGGTAGAGCCGTTTCGGAGGAGTACGGTAACTAACATTGTGACACGGAAATTTTTATATATAAGATTTAAATAATTTGTGTATTCTATCCAATGAGAAATTATCAATAAAATTGACATGCGAAGATATAAAGTCTCATCGTTTAAATGTAAATCATCAATATCTACATGCAGACAGTTAAAGTCCACATGTAAATCATTTAACTCAACATGTAAAACATTAACGTCTTCGTGTAAAACTTCATCGTTTACAAGTACAGTTTCAAGAGTAGCAGCTACCCCGTATTTACTAGGCAGTAAACACAATCAGATAGCCGCATCATTAGTAGCTAGTGCCGGCCAGCCGGTGTCGAGTGAGTCCGTCCTACGCACCACTGCGGGTCACTAACTCGCCTCTACACCTGTCGCTAACTGTTCTATCTGGAGTTACATCTCTGTGAGAATTTGTTTGAACTAACTTGACGTAATAGAGATAAATGTTGGTTTAGTGCCTGCGGTTATTCGCTGAAATAGTATTTCCTCTGTCATCATAATGAGAAATTATTGCTCTGGTGTCTAATATTTTTGAATGTTTATCTGGTTTTGGAATTATCCTCAATTAATCAAGGAACTGTGACAGCTGCAGTTGAATTGACAATAACAGATGAATCATTATTGCCAAAGCTATAAGTTATTAACAGCACACTTGCAGTTTAACTCAAGTATATTGCAGATTGGACCTCAGTATTGTAACTACTTACGCCCTATAAACTGCAAACCACTTAACTCCACAACAACAAACAGCAGCCCATATACATGCTGCCATTTATAAGGCCACCTACAGACTTGGAAACAATTGCACCACATGCCGTACGGGCCACTGTTGCTGGCAACACATGCGAATAAACCGATAGCGAAACAACTTAACATAAGGCCGTAGCAAATTTTACGAGTCTATTAGGCTATGTTCGCGCGGGCCTTTTCTTCTCTTTGTGGAAAGAGTAAAACTACTAATTTAGACGTTAGCTATTCCATAATAATATGACAATTGCAGGTTTTTGCTGTAGGTATATTTTATTTAAAATGTCGGATGGGTTAGTCTTTTTTTGGGAATTCGTGGAGATTATTCAGCAATAATCACGGTAATTCCTGATCAGTTAATTGATTGTGTAACTTCTTCATTAATCTAATCAAGGATTAATTTCTTTGGGGTTTTTCTGTAGCTATATAATGCTGCTACATATACCTAGTCGCCGTTATGTCTAGCGTAAGCATTATGCTGTTACCTTATCGCATTTAGAACGGTTTATGATTACGTTATATTAGAAGAATACCGCATATATGTGTGCATTTATGAATATTCGTTGATTCCATTGAGTTTTTTTTTAATTATATCTAATACTAATAATATAAGCCCTAATACGGGAAAACTTAAGCGTCTCATCACTGAACGAACAGCATAATATTATAAAGTTATTCAGTGTTTTACTAACGCAAGGCGTTAAGGCAAGGCAAGTTATCTTGATAAAGAATTTAAAGATGGCCTTAAGCTATAAGCGTTTTAGGTTCATTCGTGGAATACCAGCTAATCCAAATCATTGAAAAGATTATTTTGAAGTTCTTGGAAGAAAAAAAATTGCTATCATTCGGTTCTTGAATTGGAATTATTGGAGCATCCAATTCCAGAAAGTGTCTATCAATCAAGATAAAAATCTTTATCTAGAATAAAATTCAGTTTTGTTAAAAGTTGTCTTAAAATTATATTTTATGAAGTAGTTCAAACTCACTAAATTTAATGAGAAACCTTGATATAATTTATTAGAAACTGTTAACGGATAGGATGTAAAACGATTTATCCTTCCAACACGGCTAGCGGCCGATAAGATAACATTCATATTAATTACCTTAATCAAACAACCAATAGCAATAAATACATAGTTTCATTAGATTTATAGCATCCGTTTGAACAATATCTTAGGTATAATCTATCATTAGACCTGGTAAAGAATGTATTATTAATTCATTTGTCTAGTAAAACAAACAAAACGAAGTTTATATATTTACACAATTTGTCTATAACCTCTTTAAAAATATAATGAGTATTTATGATACCAATTTTGACATTTCTTTTTCACTGGTGGCGTGACTGAATTTGATATATTGACTCATTTCGATAAATGGCGAGAAGTGTCATTAATTTGAAGTTTCTAAATTTAAAAGTGACATTTCGTTTAGAACTGAAAAATAATTGTAATCGTCGTTGATTGAGTTTTTTTTTTATTAACCGTCCAATTTAAGTGCGTCATGCAATACCTGAAGAGTGTGTTATAAAGAAAAATAACACTGGATTGGAGGATTTCTAATTAATTTCTTTACTAACGTTTAACGAGGCGTTCCACTTTGTTACGTTACAAATAAAATATGGCCGATAAAGCGGCCATTTCATTGTTAGCGTGATCAGAAAGTGCAACACGGCCAAGTTAAGATTGTTTAACGATATTAATTAATTAATTTTAAAATGTTATATGAACACTTTTTCTTTATTCTTTAAATTAAAAACGGTAGACTGAATCTACCGTTTTTAATTTCTAGAGATTTTGAAAGAGATGCTTAGAAAATTTTTTGCTCTCTTGCAAAAGTAAACTTATTGACCAAATGATTATAATATAATATATGCCACTCCTAATCTTCCTAACAATTTAATGGCATGTAGTAGGTTAACACACGCCAATCTTACTTTAATTTTTCATTGAACCTTCTTTTATTGATAAAAATCATATTTTTCAACGTCCAATGCTAAATAAATGTTTTGCACCGGATAATAAATATTAAAATTGTGTCTGGGTCGCTGGCCCCTTGGTCGTGGCTGGCCAGTTTTCCACCTCATCATAAATATTGTGTGATAAAATCAGTGATAATTCAACTGAACAAGAAACGGTTCCACATCTTCTCACTGTAGGTACCAAAGAAGATGAAGTTACAAGTAAATTTTACATTTTTAATTACGGACCAAATCATCAATCTGCCACAGTTACACGGACTGTTGTAAGAGCAAATTTCTGCGTTTTACAAAACATAACGTTGCTCTAATGACCATTACACAAAGTGCTTTCATAACCGATAGCCACAATTGCCATCATTATAGATGACGAGATATAATACTGACCGAATTTCAAACACATATGCCCAATCCAACAATACTCGCCACTCAATAGGCCTCTATCAAAAATAATAATTGTTACCCGCGAAAGTGGCATACGCAATATCCGCCAAGGAAATATCGGCTATCACTCAGACAATCATCCGCAGACAAAAGGGCCGAAACAGTTAGACTATGTGTTGCAACAGACCGAACAACGAGCATGTCATTATGGAGCAACTATCTACATCTGAACTTCCACGCCTCCTCGAGATGCTCGGATTAAGTCGTCTCGGACGCATTCAGATGATTTTTCAGAGGTCTCCGTCAACTGGCCGAGCACGAATCTCAAGCATTTGTGGTGGCCGAGTAGTTTCTCCCAATTACATCGTCTCTAGCCGGCGATTGGCCGCTCCACGAGGAATCCGGCCTGTCGTGACTGTGATAAAAAAAAACTGACGCAAATTGCCGATACGCCTCGTGCACACAATTTCATGCTCCGACTTCTCAACGAACAGTCTAGATTCGTCATATTTCCAGCAACAATGCGAGCACATAAAACGCGATTCTGGGCCGAATCTGCCACAGATTGAATTAATTAATAGTTCCAAATCTAAAGCTAATGACTATTTAACGCGTGTCGGTAAAAAAGAGTCGATAGATCACTTTACGAATGGAGTTTTATTCAATTGTATTGTTCTAATTGGTGTTTTTGTCGACATTTATCATTGATGCGGTTGAAGGCATTATGGCACTGACAGTGATCTTGGGAGGTACATTAGTCTCGTCGAAAGGTTATGAGAACGGAACGCGACGCTTGCGAGCAGCGAGGACAGCCACGTCTCTTACTAGTTCATTTCCCGTCTCATTACTATCTTCGTCTACTTAGTGTTTAATGTAGTCGTATTCTGTTGATTTTATTTATGACTATGTTCGTTGCATTTCTCTGCCATCAAATTATTCCTGTCGTTATGATCAAACTGTGCAGCTAGTCTGCTGTCGGTACTTTATAAATAGGCATACAAGTTCAGTGGAGGCTCTCGATCATGGCCACAACAGTGAGATCGACAAGTCATCGCGCTTCGTCACGGCACGTTTCGATTTGTCGCAAACTACTAAACGTTTTTATGTTCACCTAGGTTGTCATAGCTTTTTAAATAAACTATCAACATTGTTATGATCATGACACTCAAAGGTGTTGATGGTTTTTGACATTCACATGACAGTTCATGAAGATAAATTAGATAGTACATCGATAATAATTTGGCGTTTATTTGTTTACATTTCAGTTAATTCTTAGTTTAACAGCCACTTTAATCTGTCGTTATATTGTTTTGTAATAAATAAGTAAGTATTTAGAATCCGAAAACATTAGAACCACTGAAGTTAGTATCAAATATTCTGTCTTTTATTAGTAGGTGTATTGATTCATCGTTCACCATCCATCACCGTCGTAATTGAAGGTATGATTCTCCCTTTTCCAACTTCCCCGGCAGGTTAATTACTTTACTTCAAGTACACAATTTTTGATCTGATTTCGGCGTTATTCTCTTCCAATTAGATGTGGCAACACAGCTCGATGGTTATCTCCGACAATTCGTTCCGGGCGGGAGACGCGGCGCGTGACGGCAACGATTAGAAATCTCGGCTCGGATGCCGCAACGCAACGTGCTGACGATTGGCTAGCTCTATTAAACTGTTCATGTTCCTATTGGCTAGATTTTTTGTGATTTTATTTCCTTTTTTTATACTATTCGTTCGTCTAGGTAGCTTAGCTGTCGACTTAGTAAATGTAATCTCAATTTTATTTTTAGATTCTCTGTATCCATCTAAAAACTACTTATATTGAAGTAAGCAAAGAGAAATTTTACTTCAGAATCATTTCCAAATCCAATAAACACAATTACTAAAATATGATTCAGACCATGAATATTGTAATTAAGTAATACCTCATTAATGCTGTTTGGTAAGCAGAACGCATAAAATTAAGTTGGAATGAAGCCATTGACCTTGGCAATGAAAATTCATTGGTTCAAAGTTTCTTCTTCTGCAAGGCCGTATGATTTTGGAATATCAAGTATCGGAGCGGATCCATATAGGTAGATAAAACACTGATTTAGTATTTCGCAGTGAAATAGGTTTAAAAGCTACGAATGAGCGTGTGGTGGCCAAAGTTCTAGGTCTGCCCAAAAGTTGGGTTAACGATGTCGGGGAACACATGGATGAGAGACGCACAGAACCGATGAGTACGGGAAAACTATATAATACGCCCTAGTTGACAAAACACCCCGTCATTTTAGTATTCAAACTTATTGCTCGGAACCACATGTGAGGGTTACCACTGTTGGCGTAAAACATGGCTCTCGGCATCGGCCATGTTATACGCCAACAGTGGCCACAACCGCGTGTAGTCCCACGCAGTAAGTTTGAGTGCCTGAATGACGGGTCGTTTTGTCAACTAGGGCGTATTACCTAGTTTAATCTTATGGAGACCATGCAGTGGGTGATCCAGAGGTGAAATTATGATGATGATGATGAAAAATCTTCTCTCCTAAAAATCTTCCTTAGTTTTGGAGAAGACCACGTATATTAGACTTAAGATACTTGCAAAATTTAACTGTTTCTAAGTGCCATTTTGCTGTAACGGAGGATTCTACTGCATCAAACAGATCTTTAAAAATAATGTAATTATATCTCTTGATATAGCAACAGTGTTGAACTCATTACATTATTCGGAAGCATAATTTACATAAGTACTAATTATACTAATAATTATAATTTTAGGACAGACTTAATATTTAGAAATACTGTAGGCAGTGAAACCACTAGACCAAAACGACATGAAGAAACTTGTTTGTTTCACAGGCAGGTAACAAATGGATTTGTTGCGATTTTGCTAGTATGACTAGAGGACGAAGTAAGACAAATTAAGTATGATGAAATTTTGTTTGAGCAGCAGCATAATAAAGTACTGACTATAAAACAAAATGTGAGAACAGAAGATCCTGAGCAACATTTCAAATTTACACTGAAGGGATGGGAGTTCAAAAGTTACTACATATCAATATTTCGCTTTTACCTTTTTCGATAATATTTGAACGTTAAAAGTAAAGACACCTCACAAGTTGTTTCCTTAATCGAATTTAAACCTTCGTTTAATTGCCATAGAGCTTTATTAAAATCTACATATCGATAAGAGCCTATAACGCCGCCCACTCTACCGTTGCCATGGTTACCTCCCATTCACTTCGGGTTATTTTGGTGATTCGTTCCTGTACACGAAATAATCGATTTGTTACGATTCAAAACTGAATTTTAACACCTGTATCGATTCTCTATAAATATTTTGTAAATGGTCTTCAACACTGAGATTATCCGTATTTTTTTAAACTTTTATGAATTCCGTTAAGAATAAATTTCAATGTGTTAGCATTGTTCAGTCAGTAGTACTGTATACATAAATATTTTACTTAATTGTATATCTTACCGGTTTTGTTGCGACACTTGACAAATAGGTTTTTGCTCGCACATTCAAGTATCCGAGTTTTTGTTACTTTTTGCTACATAGTTGCCAGTTGGTAATGACAATGACGAAACAATTCCAAACTTTAAATAAATAGTTACAAAGATAAGTTATGCTGTAGACCCGCATGGCAACTGTGTACGGTCAGCAGAAAACTAAAGTTTTAAAGATTCCAGAGAGTTACAGACGAAAGAAAAGGATTTCAGTGCAGAATTATGAAACAACAGTGCACGAAATACAAAAGAACAATGACCCAGATCCGCCAAAGATAACCATCGAAGTGACGCATGTGTGGAATCGATAACAGTAGTGTACACGCACGCACTCGCGGACGTTATCGAACCAATATTTACTCAGGTAACAGAAACACGCGAAACGCCGCGACCGTGTGAACGCGCCCGACTTCTACACTCCACTAATTGTGTTAAAGAGAGCCCTTAGACGTCGCTGTAAGGGCGAGTTCATTCAACAAAATGTCACGACATCATTGTTGAATAAAAAAGATCATACCTACCTATTCACCGACCAACAGCTGCACCGAAACGGAACGGCAGATGCGCCTGGGCAGCCGACGCTGTTATTATAGAAACTACAAAAAGCGGCGGCCAGTTTCAAAGTACGCGTGGATTTTTCACGGAGATAGTGTGGAAAACTTACCGTGGCTCATGAGGCAGTGCTGTGGTGGTGCGGTGGCAGCGCCGGCGCACTCACTAACAGCACACGTGCACGAATGCCGCGGGCGCGCACCTGTCGCGGAATGACTGGCCATTTCCATATTAGATAGTATTTATGAACGGGCAAGGCGCTCGCGCAGCCCGACGCGCCGAGGTGGACTGACTGCCGCCGCGCGCGCTACCTGCGCCCACCTGTCCCCCCCGCCCCACCACCAGGAACCGGATGGTACTCCAAAACAAAACGGCCAACAAAGGACGTGCCGCGAATGTTCGCGCCACTGGTCCGCTCCATATATCGACGAGGGTCGGCGAGCCCCCGGCCTCCAGCCCTTGTGACTGTTTACGCGCAACACCTGACTCACGCGCCGAAAACCCAGCCCCCGTCGATCAAAATGATGATTTACGACGGCCCGATGCTGCGATCAACTTGCAATTGGCCGTTGTTTTCCTAACTGAAGTGACTTAATTTAAGGATGACGTTAAAAATGCAAATGCAGTAACTGGTGAAGTGATACACAAAGAAATTGTTGACACACGAAGCGATGGCGACGCTCAGGCACCTGCTGAATTTGCACAATCGGAAAGAATGATTGCTCAACTAATTGTCGAAGTACTTGTAAACACAAACAATGCTTTAACACCGGGCGTACATCCGAGGCCGGTTTCGTCGCCCATTTTGTTCATAACAGTGATTTGGTTACGTTAAATTTATTTACAAAACGGTTCCTGTGTTATTTGTAAACGGCCGCCGGTGGACGCGGCCCGTTATTCATTCTTATCGATTGTATCTATAGCTGATATGATAACGGGCTATCCATTGGTGCTATAATCAAATCTTTTCGTGATTTTGTCCGCATTAGCGTTCAACAACGTCATCCATCAATAGCTGTTCCAATAGATTGAAGATAATTCTCTTCGGTTTCTTTAACCGTGAAACTGCTTGGAGCACTTACTGTAAATCAAATTTCCATTAATCCCTTGTGATCCAAATGCTAGTACACAGCCATTAAATTCTCATCATCTTTCGTTTTTTGCGTTGACACTCCGTGTGTATAGGTATGTGACCTCAACGATTTTGTCCCATAATTACGACACATATGTCCTACTTGCCGCTAATCGTCTTCAACTTTTTTATTATTTGTATTTTAACTCAAGAACTTAACCAAAGTAGGCTAAACTTTTCTTTACGTAAATATGAGCCGAATAGTAGTGACATTTTTATAATCGCCTTCTTTCACCTTTCGAAAGTAGGTATGCATTTGGAGAAAATTACTGTTGAGAAGGAGATCATTATTTGCAACTAAATTCCTATGAGATGAGCAATAATTACAGACAAACAGAAGTTAAGCTATACCACCAAAACCCGCTATAGTACAGTTTACAAGAAATGACTTCTACAAACTTCCTCTTTCGAACCACACAACTCTGTAATAAGTGTCAATTCATTGCAGATTTTTATTTAAACTCGATTATGTTATTTATTATAGGAAAGTTTATTTACATTTGAAATTTTTTGGAACATTACCATATTGTGTTACATAATTCCAATAGTTGGCCTTAGAATGAGCAAACTAACTCCATCATGTATTTTGAAGAGACCAATGAAGATCACGAAGATAAAGCTGGACATGATTATCAAAGTATGTGCCATGCAATGAATCAACGCTGTGCGTGGTTTCACACCTCGTAAAATCCCACTATTTACCGCACATTTCACGCCACAGAGAACCAGCAAAACATACAAACAATATGAAGAATAAACGTTACGTTCATAAGTAAAAATATCTTGTCACAGCTGGAGGTTATCAGGCAGAACGTAGTTCGTAGGCACAGGTAATGGTAGGACTTATATCAAATTCACTTAGTCGTGTTCAGGGGAACGATAAACGCCGCATGAGGTGCGCAGGCGACGATAGCGCTACACGTCACGGCACCTGCTGATAACGGCGACTGAACGCTGAATTTTACGCACTTTTATTTATGTATGAAAATAATATAAACCTAAGAACATTCCCTTGTTAAAAAATATGAATGAAGCAATTTTGAAACTGTTTGTTGTAGATTTCTACTGTCTCTCTTGAATCTGTTTGTTTTATGTAGATTTCAGTCGCATTAGAATTTATCCTTTCAAAATTTGATTTAGAATTCTCTCCATTCCTTCTTTGCATTCATTTCCTTATCGGTCACTGTAACTTGTGTTAGATATGATAAACTCTGTCTCACAAAATTGCTCAGTCACGTTCGAACTCGTATCTGCTACATTCATTGCTGTAGCTCTTCAACAGTACCCAGTCCATCTCATTCAGAACCAATTTCCTCTTGCTCACATATCCGCATATCCGAGTTGTCTTGTTTTTCACTCGGCACCACAATACCGCTGGCCATCGTCGCGATATCAATGAACTGAGCACAGGATGTGGTCCGTCCGGAGTGGCACAAAAACTACGCGCAGCCTCCGGGATCAGGATACTGAGATGAGGGGAAATAAATCTTGCGTAGAAGCTCACATTACTCACGTATACATATTCATTAATAAGATTGTGTAATTGTTTTCTTGATTATGTTCTTTGATCGTCCTTGGAAGTTGTACATTCAATCAGCATCATTTTTTTACAAGTCTGACTATCGTGTAATCGTGTCGTCTTGTACTAACTGGGTTGTGGAAGTCAGATAGGCAGTGGCTCCATGTAAAATACTGCTATTCAACTGCATTCTGTTTATCTTGAAGCCGTCCCCAAGATAAGGTTACGCAGATGCTATTAAACACAAAAACAATAAGATAGATAACTTTAGAACCAACCAATCTAATTAAATGCGTTGTTCTCATTAGTTATAAAGCCTTTTATGGAGCTTAACATATCGATAAATAATGTTTGACATTATATTAAAGCACATTTGTTGCTCCAGTTGTGACAAATACCATTAGATCATACGCGGAACTCTGTATGTCAACATATTGATCACAATTTTCTGTGTATTGTGTAAGCTTTGATTGACAAGCGATAATCTCTGGAATGAGTTGGAGTTTTTAGGTTAAAATAAAAAATAAATAATGATACAGCAACAGCTAGTGATTTTAAACATTCCAGCTTTTCGAAGCTTTGCGCTGTGAATTTAATTATCATTTCTAGAGGTCTCCAAAATTCAGTTGGTAATTCTTGTAGCCTCTAAAATAGTTACTGAAAGCGCCAGCTTTCAGTAACTATTTTAGAGGCTTCAAAACATCATCATGGACTTCCTAATCACTGCTTATACTGAAAACGTTTGTGTCGGCTTCCAGTTTACCCCGATGCAGCTGAATAAGTAGTATTTGTATGCAGAAAAATTAGTCACGAACTCTGTCAATCTTCTAGTCCTATACAAACAATTCAGCACCACTGATACCCTAATGTTCTCCATAATATAAATGCCAAATTCGGAAATTCACGGCATTTTTCAATATTATACGTATAGACAGACATACAGTAGCACTTTGCATTGGCACTACAATGATAACAATATGATTCACTGACGCCGCTTATGTGTCACTGCAGATAATGATGGAGAATATTCGAAATGTCTGTTATTGTATTTTTCCAACGTTTATTGACAGGATGACTGGATGGATCAGATGACTGACAAATGAATCAGATTAGGTAGAAAGGTAGAAAGACATAAAAAAACAAAGAAGTGCCTGAAAAATCCAATTGAACTCAAACGAGCGTTGTAAAAATATATTTTCGGTTCCGCCATCTTGTTTCACAACGTCATTTTGCTTCTATCAACGTCATTCGAGCGCCAAATGATCCGTGTTTCACTTTACCTTCAAAACGGTATTTTGAAACAATCTAAGTACGGAACCATTACCGACGCTGGTCTGGTGGAATAGTACGAACTGCTTTATAAAGGCAATTGCGTGGCAGGATGGCGTGTTTATTAATTATAAAGGTAACGACTAAGTTATGCAGTTTATACAGCTTTAGGTTTATATTTTTATTCATAACTTGCTTAGTGATTTTATGAAACAGGGCGGTTTAGAAGTCAAGAAATAAAATCCGAAAAGCAACGTATAAAAGTTAAAGAGTCAATGTATCTAGAATTGTATAAGCCATATATATTGTATTGTGTAAAATGACGGGGCCCCCTCTCAGAGGGCCAAAGCCTGCCGGGGTCGCGAGATTTTATTTCCTCACCGTGACCCTGGAACATAAAGGGCTATTGAAGGACACCGTGGATTTTAGTCAGTAAAAGTCTGACAGTCCCTCCCGCCCTGCCCGGGGTGGGAGGACTCATTTGATGATTTTACCACGTTAAAAAAAAAAAAAAGAATTGTATAAGCGTGGTGCATGGTTGGATGTCTGGAGTATTGCTGATACGAATATTCTAATCTGTCTGTGTATTTTTGTTTACCTGCTTAAAAAAATAGTCGCACTAGAACTTTCTCCTGTGTCGTGGATGCGTGTAGAAATATATAGGTAGTTCAAATAAACTAGCACCCAGATCCGAAACAACATCTTATAGTAGGGGCGGCGAGGAAGGGATTTGTGTTGTGACTCGAGCGTGTCAGATTATTACAGGGGAGAATCCTTGCACCCTTTAATGTACCTGTACCAAATATCAACCCTTAATATTGTGGGGTTTGTTTGGGAGAACCCGTCAGATTAGTAAAAAAAAATCGATCCGCAAAAATACTCGAGCGCGTCAGATTAAGAAAAGGTAGATTAATTACGTTCAGAAGAGTGTATATCTCAATAATCTGACAATTTGAGCATGGCATTTGGAAATGAGCGAGTCCTGAAGTTGTAAAACAAAAACGTAACGCCTGCTCGTTTTTTATAGCAATCAACGTTCCGTCCAATTAATTTTTATTATTTGTAAGGCGTTTTCGTTTTTGGGTCTTCAACCGCTTGTTACGGACAGCCCCCTCGAATTAATCGTCAGATTAATAGGTAATGGTAATCAGAAATATAAAGCGCGTTTACACTGTAAATGGCTGACGCGCTCGAGTACTTCTTTACAACTGTTTTTTTTTTTACAGTTTTAAAAATGTTTACACGCTCTCCCCCCCACTAAAATAGAAAACTTGTCAGAAACTTTTTTCTTTTTAAAACATAATCTTTCAAATCCAATAGATTGCCATGGCGCTCGAGGAACTGCAGATTTAGCATCCTCGGCTCCCCTACTATTATAGATAATACAAATTTACAAATATTAAGTTCCGTGCGGGAATCCGTCACTCGACCATTGCGCCAAAATTAATTAATTAATTAAAAAACAAAGAACAAAATGGCTGAGATTATTACTGTGTGTTTCAACTTAGAAACGGAGAACCTTGGCGCTATATCACTTTACTAAAATTGTGATCGCAGTATGGCGCCAAATTAAAAACGTATAGTACAGTATACCCGCTCGGCTGAGCCTGCCAGCATAGTGTGTAGGAACCATAACAATATCGCATTTAACGAACTACATACATTGTATTGTACAAACATAGACAAATGTAAAGTGATAATGTGACAGTGTCGTCGCCTAGTCGCGACTCTTCCGTGGGAAAAACAGCACAACCCACAATCAAATGTCAGTTCGTCGAGAAATCGTACCGTGCGTCATATCACTTAGAAAATGGTGTGCGAAATTGTCAGTTGATTCTATTGTATGATCGTTTAACTTAGACTTTATTGTGGCCCTGTTAGACTGTTTGTAATCTAAATATTGCTCTTTTATTAGATTATGTAACTATTTTTGCTAAAGTTTTAGTTGTTACCTTGAGGTTAAACATTGGGTGAATCTGCTTCACGTGCCAAATATGTCCCATAATTTGTAGAATATTCTACAT
The DNA here is from genome assembly GCA_954870645.1 of Agrotis clavis. Taxonomy (NCBI): domain Eukaryota; kingdom Metazoa; phylum Arthropoda; class Insecta; order Lepidoptera; family Noctuidae; genus Agrotis; species Agrotis clavis. The sequence goes on along the minus strand of OX940923.1, from coordinate 22,205,636 downwards.
CTGTCCATGTGTCTACGATGAAAACAGGGAGTGACTAACTGATCGATTTTTCATCATAAGTTGAAATCATTGTATAAATAAAATCATTACAAAGTTGAAATCCACTAAAATAATCAGCTTTTTTCTTTTCGGCGATTTATAAGTGCCCATTGAAATAAAAAAATTGATTTTGACTTTTAATAAACAGAGTCGAAGCTGCGTCTGCGCCTTTGTCTGCGCACTGCCACCGTCAACGGAGTACTGACTTATGTTTATTTCTCAGATGTAATGAGTACATCCATTTGTATATGTAAAACACCTGCTGGTACTTTTATCAATTGAGTATTTCTAACAACAGCCATTGCAGTTGGTAAAAAAAAATTAAAACCAACTTGTAGATGTAAAGACGTTGTAGAATGTAAATATTTTATTTATTGACATATTTATTCCAACAAGCGCTGATCAGCTGCTACTTGTATTAATTATTAAGGTAACACTTAATCGAATAGTTTTTTATTGTTAAATACATATACATACAGCGTGTATTGCAGGATGATGTTCTATGTTATGTGTGTGTGAGTATGATTGTTTGTGACTACGTGAGTTTAAATTAAAAAAAAAAATATTTAAAGATACAAAAAATGCTTTGAAAATTGGGATATGATAATGTATCTCAATTTTCAAAGTACAGTTAGTTTTTTAACTTTTAGGAATTTAAAAGTAATGCATAATACGTATTTACAGTCCACAAATATAATTATAAACTATAATATAATGATAAACTAAAAGAAATAATATAAAATGTACTTGATTTTCATGTTCTTGTAGTTGATTTTAGAAATGTTTAACAAAAAAAGAGGAATTTCCCATTCAAAGGACTTAATGATTTCTTTCAAACCTTTTCTTTTATTTAACCACAAATATATTCCTAATTTATGTCCAGTGAACCCTGCAACACAAAGTATGTAACACCTTGCGTGCAATGAGCAGGAGGTGGGGAGTCGAACGAGTGTTCCAGCGATCGAGTCCCGGAATCACACATCTGCCTCCCGACATGCGCCTGCGCCTGAATACCAGTGCTCAATAGTGAGACGATAAAACAAGGTATTGCTTACAGCAGATGTAGAATATTTAGAACAGGATATTTATGTGGGTTTGTTGAAAGCACAACAAAAGAGAGAAAGAAATGGCAGCTATGATCGGCGCATCAAGATTCTTTGGTCAAATGGACCCTCCACTGGCTTCGACACAATCACTTTTCGAATGGGTCGACTGGAACTACTATGTGGATTCGATTCCCGCACGAATCAAATACGTGTAAGGCTTAGCTAGGTACCTAGTCTTGCTGTTCGTCATGGTCAGTTTGATTAATTGAACACACGATACAGGAAAAAAAATGTAGGTAGGCAAACTCCTTTTATTAATGCAATAATATTGTTGTCATTTCAACCTAAATAACAGCACATCTAACCTAAAAAGCCATCTATGACCATATTTAACACCTTGAAAACCATACAACAGAGCAATGAAAAGCATTCTAACACCACTGCAACCAACAGAGTTCAAAACCATACAATTGAACTTGAAATGAAACCTATGTAAATAAATTCATTCAAAATTCACTCAAATTACATTATTGTGAGCTACAGAAATCAACGGATAATTCAGACAATCGTGATATATTGACAGAGTTGACAAAGAAAGCTCTATAAATTACTCTTGACTCTGTTATCCGTTTGGTTAAATCGGAATCTGGCTTTGTGATATCAATAATCCGGACACCTATTGGGACAAAGTGCAGTAGAGCTGCAGAAGATTCAATCTGTAAAAAAATGGCATCATCTATCTATATCTATATATCTATCTTCTATAATATAAAAATGGATCGCAAAATATGTTGCTAGGCTCATAACTCGAAAACGGCTGGACCGATTCGGCTACTTCTTTTTTTGTTGTGTTTGTAAACATCAGCGCCAGGTTTTAGAGGACGAAAATCATCATGTCCACCCGAGCGAAGGCGGGACGGGCCGCTAGTATCGAATATTTAGGGCAACTGATGGATGCAAGTGGCGAATTGTCGTTCGGTGTGGCGGCCAGGGGTAGGCCTATATGTAGAAGTGGACGCCTTCCGGCTGATGATGATGATGATAATCAAAAGAATATAACGGTTAAGGACCCTACGGTAGTCCATGAATCTTTTCATAACTTTGGGGTCGGCTCTCAGACGAACTGAACATAATTAAGTATTAGCATGGAGCCTGTCCACAACCCAGTACCTAACTGGTTAAACTGTACCCCTTGGTAAGACTGGTTGTCAGGCGATTGAGCCTCTGACTCACAAGATCTTCAAATAACAGCCGAGACCAACAGTAACTGCATTACGTTACTTTCTAAGACACGGAGGAAAATTCGCTATGATAAATGGACACCTATACTCAGACCAAACTTGGTACCTTTGAGTGACTTAACCTTGAAGATCGACCTGTACGGCAGTTATTATTTACCAGTAACAGTGACTTTTCCTATGACTATCTGTTCTGCGAGCTACCAAATGACATGAATATTTTCGTTCAAAAATTTTACTAACTAAATAAAACTTCTGAAAATCTTCGTTCTTGTGTTAAAAGGCTTTATTATATCAATAATCCGTGTGGTAATTGGCGACGGCCCTACGGGTGGGATGTGCGGGCGGCGCGCTGCGTGGGCGCATCTGCGCCGGCAGCTGTCCTGCGCACGCGCCGACGCAACGTGGAGCCTCCGCGCAAAACGGTTAAAAGGACAAAAAGACTTTTTTTTAATTCCATGTAAATAGGCCAATAAAAACAGCTGGTTTTGATCACACTGCCTTACCTTCTAAGGGATGGAATTCAATGAAGGAATATTTTTAAAGACGTTTGAACGTAAAACCCTCTTCAAAATCTTAAATCAACCAGCCATAAAATCAGCACTACTTTAATAATATATCAATTAAACCGAAATCGCAATTCCAACAGTCGAGAAAACAGCTAGATATTATAACCAACTTTCTAATAATATAATTATGTGTTAGTAAATTATTTTACTATTATTATAAGTTCTAACTTAAGATTAGGGCTGAGGACAGAGCTATCGTACTCCATGTTACAGAACCATATTTCTCACATCCGTTGGACGCACTAATAGCCTTATTAGCGTTATTATACCTTTACAACTTGAACGCGATCGTTGCAACTTAGATTATACATATAATGATCCGTATATCCCTTTTCCTTACTTTGTAAAGGCAGGCTTCCATCTCACAGCTGATTCTAGTTGCTTATAGAATGAGGCCGCCAGGTTAAAATTGGATTGGACGAGACACGTCAGTCGCATGCGCGATGACCTCTGGGCGAAAGTCTCCACACAATGGACGACGAATATGGACGAGAATGGACGACACTGGCGAGTCCGGCCCAGAAAGAGGTAACCAGGATTGGTTTGAGGAGGCACAGGATAGGAGCTCCTGGAAGGTATCTGAGAACCGTTTGCCCAACAGCGAAGCCGCGGCAGACTTCGAAGGAGATGGCGAGTCGAACTGGATGTCACCCTCTAGAATTGGAAGGAGGTGGCGCAAGATCATGAACGTTGGAAGGAATGGAGGGAAGCATTTGCCCAGGAGTGGGGCAGTACAGGCTAATAATAAAAATAAAAGAACAACTTCAGAAATAACCCCAAAAATTGTAAAATAACTTTTATTTCGAAAGTCGGTGACTTTGTTTTTTAATTTGTTGACTTTGCTGAAACCGACACCGACCAAATTGAGAATCTCCTCCTTATTGAAGTCGGTTAAAAAGATATCGCAGAGTTCAAACTCCACTAGTCTCTGGATTGACGACCATTATTTTTTTTATGTTTAAAGAATTTTTCACTAGTAATGGTACTTTGTAGGTACAACATTTTATAGTTAAAATACGTGTTAATTAACGTTAGCACGTAGTTAAAATTAAACATGATGTTTAAGACCTCTGTATATGTCTAACTAGCGCCCCGCCCCGGTTTTATTTATTTTCGACCTACTCGGTGTACCTAAGTAATAATCCGGAAAATTGCTTTCACCAAACACTTGTACAATAGCGAACACAAAAAAGGAAGAATTATCCAATTTAGTACAGTCATTCGGAAGTTATACGCGTACAGACAGACATAAATAACTTTGTTTTAGACTATGCTCAATGCTTTCAACCGAACATACTCTTCAGTGTTATAATATTAGTACCTATAGGTTTGACGGTCACTCATCAAACTGCCAATTCCAACAAATAAAGCGTAAAGACTTCCATATTACACTGCTACCATAAAAACCCATTTATGGTGTTTAATAACTTAATCAGGGATATTAATGTCTAACCGGTAATGAACTACATAATGACTTGAAGTCAATAGCACTAAACAAAGTACTTACTACAAAAGCACCTACTGGTTTTGTAGAATGCTATAAAGAGATGAGAGATTCTCAGCACTTCTGATATCGCCAAAGCTAAACTTGATTTGAAGCTTACGATAGCGACCAAAAGTGTTTTTTTTATTTCTTGTTTATTCTTTACATTGTAATCAGGTTTTTTTGAAACTTATGCGTAACGCTGCTAAAATAACCAAAATCTGAATAAAAAATAAACATGAATGGCTATAATTGTATTTTCTTTCCAATTCATAACTTTCCATGTTTACCTAAGCAATATTACAAATCAATTTAAGTAGTATGCAATACGTCCTACTTAACCACAAACGCTTCTCCCTTCAAGCATGCAACCTTCTTTGAGAGTTGCGCACACACAGGACGCAATAACAGTCGGACAACTATGATAAATAATAATAATCTTTATTTCTCTAAAACACATTTACAAGACTAAATCTAAAATATGTCTCAAGCTTGTAATTCTTAAATATAAACCCTGACTTCTAAACTAAGTTAATGTACATGTATCTTAGAAGCCAGTGACCCTTCATTATGCTGACAAGATAGTAAAAAGGACACATAATACACACAAGCAAGGACCAGTTTAAGAGAAATTCTTAAATAAAAAAACCGGCCAAGTGCGTGTCGGGCCACGCACAGTGTAGGGTTCCGTAGTTGCCCATCAAAATACTTATGCGAACTAGCTAAACTGATTCGCTGAATTTAATTAAAAAAAAAAAGAATTTTCAAAATCGGTCCAGGAGTCTTAGAGAAATCGGGGATAATACATAAAAAAAAGATTACGACGAATTTAGAACCTCCTCCTTTTTTTGAAGTTAGTTAAAAATACTTGACGATAAAAACCTACCTAGCCCCAAAAAACATACCTATAAAAGCTGTAAAAATAAAGTTGACAAACTTACATTTGCAGTTGAAGAGTATGTTCTCCGATACATTTTGTTTAGGAAAATATGTTATCCAAGTACATTTTATAAGTTGGTCGACTATTACTCGTAAAGTTGTAAAGCCTACTTAGTCATGATAATTTTCTTTTAAACTTCGTTATATATACTACTATTGTGAATTTTTTCACACCCCCAAACATAACCGTTTAGCTGGTAGAGGGGGGGGACACTCGAGTCGAGCAAAATTTAGCACTTTATAGCTTAATATTTCACAAACGAATTTTTTTATCAAAAAATTGTTAATGGAAACTATCAATATTTTTTAAAGACCTATTTAATGATACCCCACATTAAGGGGTACGCGAGAAAAAAAAAAAACATCCCCTCTTTACGTGTACAGGAGGTACCCTAAAAAAAAATATTTTACGAGATTTTATTTTACCACTTTTTCGGCACAACAAATCCGAATATTTACACCAAATTACAGCTCTCTAATACTGTGCGTCTCTGAGCTAAACTGCGGACAGACGGACGGACGGACGGACGGACGGACGGACGGACGGACATGGCGAAACTATAAGGGTTCCTTGTTGACTACGGAACCCTAAAAATGACAAAGTAAAATAAAAAAAAAATAAACAATTTAAATATAGAATAAAAAACAGAAAGGTAAGTAATTTTACTAAGAATGAAAGTGTAAATTTGTGTAAGTCTCAATTTTGTGTGAGTGTGAGTGCATGTTTAGAGGCTGTGTTTATTAATATGAAAGATTGGGAATGCAAATGTTTCTTAAATATTCCTAAATGATAACCTTAAATAAATTAACTAACAAAAACTACTCATCAGAAGATCCTCCGTATCGCGATAATTAAGCTTTAGGAGATATTCTTTTAACTTAAGGGGATAGATCAGTAAAAATACGGTTTTTATTTTTTACTTTTCTTCGTACATATCTGGACTACAGATCTTACAACTTGGAATATAGTTATTGACTATATGATCTAAATTCTCACAAAGTTGAAAACACGACTCAATTAAATTTTCTCGATACAAAAAAAATGCAAAGTTCGGTCTATGTTTTTTATTTTTTGAGCTTTATGGGATAACTACTATGAGTTATTGAAAGGATGTTGTTTTAAATTGTAGAAAATACTAGTATCTAAATTCTGTAAAGACATTTTTTCAATTAATAACAATTTTAATTCATAAAAAGACGTCAATATGTTTGGGCACATACGCCGTTTTATTCTGAGCACACATTCACTATCGTCCTCTCATCTTTTGCCTTTTAAAAGTAGTGTCATCACTTTCGTTCCTTGACGAATCAGTCAGCCAGCGTGGCTCTTACAGGCTAGACCTGTGACACTTTTTTTCAGATCGCGGCTGTCAGATTTTCGTAATAATAAAATTGGAAATGGATAAAAAGATCGAGAAAATAAAAACGAATGATACGTAGGCTTATAGATTATTCAAAACTATGTTTCGCTGTGTTCAATGGGACGTGATTAAACGGTCATGACTGTAAATAAGTCACGTAAACTTTCTATTTTAAATAACACATTATTTTCATTGATAAATCATGAATAAAATAAACCAAACTTACTGAAAATCATCGCAGGAAATTCCTGACGACCCCTACAGAGCAAACAAGGCAAATGTTAGAATACGTATGATACTATACATTACGAATTGTTCCTATCAATATAATAAATTACTCACAGTGATATTGTATCAATGCTATCGTGATATCGTACTGTTGTTGTCGGATGGTTCCTCTGTGTCCATCCTCCTCCCATGTAATCTTTATGCATCTAAATACCATTTCACATGAACTAATGATAAATGCACTGATTTGCAGTCAACAATTTGAGACAATATGTTACTGAAAACAACTTCTAATCGTATCAAACTGCGATATAGGATAAGAAGCACTTCACTTTTATTATTATTTATTTAGTTTCGTCACAGATTTATAACAATTTCGAAGAAACAGGATTAAAATAAATTAAATGAAAACTGCTGTTGTCATTTTGAATACTTCAAAATTACTTGTCAACTACAAATAAGGCATAGCACCCACCACCCTGTTAAATATCGCCTATAGTATAATGCTGCGACTGCGATGAAAAATTGGTGGTCATTGCTGTCTCACCGCGTGTTCGGTACAAGTTGCTTCTCGCTCTATTTATTGCTTTGGAGGCAAAAAAAAATTATTAGCACTGGGCTCATTCTTTTGGAGCCGATAGATATCTCTCAAAGGTTTCATTTTTCAGAAAAGTGATATTAACCCTTGTCTCAAAAAAAATAAATGATAGGATATTAAAGAATGAAGATTCAATTATAAAGAAGTGACTGACAATAAAATTGTACTACAATAATCTGTGTACCTGTAAGTACCTCATAATATACGAGTAAAAAACGACTAAGTCCTTTTTACGCGGCGCTAGTGTCTGTCATTACATCAAAATGCATCAAAAATTAGTACCAACACCACCCTTAGCTTTACATTCTCGAACATATAAAGATATCACGCAACTAGCTTTCTGAACGGACGTTAATAGAAGGAGCGTGTGTTTGGGGCTTTTTTCACCCAGGGCAGGGCGGGTACTAAAATCTACGATGTCTTTCAATAGACCTTTACGTTCTGGCGTATTCGGTATTCGTTAGTCCCGGGACCCCGGTAGGCCCTCTAAGGAGGAGCCATTATGCTGACACTCTTTCAGGCGCGCGTGGAACACAACTCATATGCCTATGCCCGTGCGCGTGTGTGTTTGGGGCTTTAGATAATTGGGAATTGTCACTTTCGCAAAGTGTGCCAATTTTATTAATTTTCTACCATATAGTAGTTTTTTTCGTTATCTCGAGACGTCAAAATGTGTCAAAGTGTTATAAAATAAATTTAAGACTGTGAATGATAAAAATATTTACAAAATATTTATCCACATCAATAAGTAGGTATTTCTATCATTTTGTTTTAGTAAATGTTTCAATATCCTTATATCAAAATATTTCTACTACAGTAATACATGTATTTTGCGTAAAGGGAACACTTTATGAAATGTCGAAGTTGACGAAATGAAATACATAAAACTTTGGATTGCGTTAATTTCGCGATACTGGCGCCTGCTGGTGGCGGTGCGTGGCAACTTTTCCGACTCATCAAACGATGCTTTCGCTGTGCCATACGTGCCATACGTCCTTAAATTTCACCCGAAATTTAGAGTCAGGGAAAAAATACAGTAAGTATACACCATGAACATTCACTAAGAAGAAAAGAAACTCAGATAAATAGGCCAGTTTACAGCATCAATAAATTACAAATCTAAATATGTCCGTCATTTAGTTTTTCTAAAAGGACACCTACTTTATTTAGCCTGTTATACAATTTGGTGCTGGTAACAAAATAGTGTCACTTAGCAAACGAAGTTTTATGCGACTCGTGAGGGAAAACCGTGTGCTTTATTCTGCCTGTTGGCTCTGAGGATGGACGCGTAGGGTGCTTACGGAGCATAGAGTGGAATACATACAACTGCCTGACAGTTAATACTTTAGAATCCGCATATAGTTGAACTGTGGAGTATCTCAGCGGCCAAGAGAGAAGAACCTTCAGAACTGCTCTCTGTGCGCGTTCTAATCGGATAAAATGATTTTCAGTAGCACCACCCCAGATTGGAATGCAATAGACCAAGATCGACTGGCATAAGGCAAAATAAACCACCCTCAATGTATCCCTATCGGCGGAATGTTTGAAACTGAGCAGACCATCCCTGAAATTAATATTGAAAATTTCTGAACGATAAACGCCTAACCGGGCCTTTTAAGCTCAATCCGACCCTGATTGCAACTTCGATTGTAGTCGTTATGTCGGAAAGTTCGGTCATTGTATTGGTTTTATTTTCCGTCGTATTTTACATTTTCTTTTGTCATTGCGTTACGACGAAGTTGGATGCCGAGTTGATGTTTATTTGTATATTTATAAATTAAGAATCAGCCATGTCGTTAATAGCTACAACTACTTTAAGTATTACCTCAGCCTTTTTGACAAATTCAATCTAATCACGTCAAAATCAGGGATTTTACTCGAAATACAAAGTCGCGAACAAAAGCAAGCTCTCAATTTTTTTATCGTAATCGTGGCTCCGGTGAACGATCTAAGCTTCACGGCGCATGCACATGTTTAATTACAAAAATAAAATGGCCGCAACTCTATGGTCGGTGATCTATGGCAGCCATTGTCCAATCCGTAACTAGAAATAAGCATTTTTTGTAGTCACATAGATGGTATTTTAATAAACGAAGCTTCTAGAGTTTACTTATTGTGAGTGTTGATATACCTACATCTTAATTGGTAATTTATTTTGTTTTGAATATAAACATCTTGTACCTATGTTTCACATACGTCAGAGATATCTACAAAGTGTAATTAAAAAAACTGAATACCTCTTAAAAAATGTTCAATAATGATTCGTACAATGACCCCTTGAGAAAATTTCAGTAAGACTCAAGGTCTTACTGAATTTTTTTACAAAATTATGTTAAGTATTCAATATGCTTAAAGGTTTGTATCTTCAAAACTCTTGGAGCTCGTGGCTAAATAAATACAGCCGAACAGGACGATCTTCCAGTTTAAGCCACGCTTGCCTAGGTTGGTCTGTGGATGGGTGACCATCTATCATAGCGAGTTTCCTCCGTGCCTCGGAAAGCACGTAAAGCCGTTGGTCCCGGCTGTCATTTGTAGATCTTTGACAGTCGTTGCTATTAGTCAGAAGCTCATATATCTGACAACTAGTCTTACCATGGAGTATCGTATTGCCCAGTTACTGGGTTGTGGAGGACTGTTAGGCAGTCGCTTCATATAAAATACTGATATTCAGCTGCATCTGGTTCGACTGGAAGCCGACCCCAAAATAGTTAGGAAAAGGCTAGGCAGATGATGATGTTTGTATCTTCAAAATATTTACGTATACCTCAGTACTGTAGAGTAATACTGACGCGAACTTGCGATTCTTCCTATTTAATTTATGTCATAAATCCGACAGCAGACATATCAGACAACAGTAGATGGTCGTCTTAACATAGTCGCCTTAAAAGGGATTACCCGTTGCCCGCAAGCCCATGCATCCATCCATCCTGGGCGTCTCTGGCCTGCGGTGGATGAAACTGAGGAGAAGGATTGCCTCTCCATGACACATTACTGTCGAATGTTAACCAGGTTCGATTTTCTGAATACTATCTACCCATTTTCCTGTTGGTCTACGACCACTTCTTATCAATACAATCTATGGTAATTATTCTGTTAAGATAATTTAAAAAATGACAGCCTAACTGCAGAATACCTGTACCACAGTATAAACAGTATTGGGACTCCCTACAAACGGACGAAACGCGAGCTATACCTACGCGCCTCGATGTCGGGGCGCGCTCGAGGCGCAGACAGTCACGGCCGTACCGTAGTGATGAACGGACGGTGCGTTGTTTTTTTTTAGCAAATATGACAAGTAGAAAATATTGTGCTGTGTTTGGGTGTTTAACGTCAACAATAACGCATCCAGACATAAGTTTTTTTAAATTACCTGCAACCTCTGAAAGGTGAGTACTAACTATAAAATAATTTTGGTCAGTGGGTAGCCTTAGGGGGTAGCTAGTAGCCGTGCTAGTAGGTAGGTACATAATGTGTGACTTTTTAATGGTTATGTATTTCCTTTATCTCACGAAGAAAAGGGTATTTGGGTTAATAAATACAGTAAAATGAATAAAGTAAAGGAAAGTTACTGAGGCAAGTTAAATAGTTAAGTTATAGGCGGTTCTGAATGAATCATGATACGGTAGGTACTTACTCTTGTGTTAAAACTCCAGTGCATGTGTGTTTTGTTAGTTTGTATTATTCAAAGTAAAGTCATGGTGTAACGGCGCGGTGGGATTGTCGGCGGGCACGGAAATGAAGCAGTGAGCTTCATTTACCTACGGTACGGTGTACAATCAACGTATATTCAGTGTACTACATAAACTTTAACACAGTCATGAATCTTGGAACGTAAGAGTACATAGTACGCTCCGTATTTGAGTGTGCGCACTCGGTTGCATTAGGCCGACTGCCTGCGCGAGCGATGCGCTGTACGAGGTAGCGCGAGCGGCGCACTGACCTTGAAGGAGCGGTTGACGCGAATCCACACGACGACGTAATCAGACCCTTGTTATATCGTCACGGGTGCGTTTTACGTAACGGCGCTACAGTAATATTTGTTTATTATCTGTGTTTTGTGTATGAATAATACTAGAAAAACCGGCCAAGTGCGTGTCGGGCCACGCACAGTGTAGGGTTCCGTAGTTGCCCATCAAAATACTTATGCGAACTAACTTAAACTGAGTCGCTGAATTTAATTTTAAAAAGAAGAAAGCTTTTTATTAGAATGCGAGTTTATTATACTTTAAAATTCAATAATAAAGCATTTCGTACGAGTCAGTCAAGGCGCAAATATTTTTCGGTCGCAAATTTATAAGCACAATTTGTTTTTCAAACAAACATTTGTTTTTAAATTAAATCTATTAATAAAAAACAACACGCATTTTTATTGAACACTTCCTTTTCAATATACAAAGTATTTTATTTGTTTACTTAAATATAAGAAAAGTATATTTACAATCACAACACTAAATAGAAACAGAAAGTAGGCAAATGTAATTAAAATGCTGGAGACGGGCGTCGGACAGCCCTAACGCATGTTTACGTACCGCGCGGCTGTAGGTATTTATTTCTATCATGCGGCCGAGAGCCACTACTGTAGATATTTATACTGTGCCTGTACGTAATTATCCTCCTTGAGGCTCCAATTAGCCTCTTTGAGGTTATTTTCGGAGCAAACGTTGAAAAATTCGCTAAGAAGTCTTTATTTTAAGCACGATGTTTTTCTCCGCAGTAACTTAAATTAAAACTACTTAAAGATTTAATAGTTATGCTTATGTAGTTTCACTAACGATAACGGTGTTAACAGAACATTAACTGGGCTATTTACGGGAATGTTACCTTAATGTGCATTTTTGTTTACGAAGACTTACTCGCAGCTTCTATATGCTCTGTTTCCTCTTCTCGTATAGCAGAACACATTCAATTCGATTTTTATTTTGTTTTTGTTTTCTACTTTCAAGTTAATTTCGTGAAAAACAGACCGTTTCAGTAGGTTAAAAAAACCGGCCAAATGCAAGTCGTACTCACGTATTTTCTATAAACAAAAGGTAAAGAAATCACGTATATCGTACCTTTAAAAATTGATTTATTTTTTAGTATTTCAAAAAAATAATTGTTTTTATTACAGCAAGAGAAATACATAATCTGTGAAAATGTCAACTGTCTAACTACATAATCACAGTTCATGAGATAATGCCTGGTGACAGAAGGACAGAAGTCTTAGCCCCTTCGTACCCAACGCGACGCAAGTCGCCTTCTCCACCTTACAACTTAGGAATCCATTGTTTTATTTTTATCTTGGTAAAATCATCAAATGGGTGGGAACCCATGGCAGAACAGGACTGTCAGACTTGTACTGTGTCCTTCAATAGCCCTTTACGTTCCGGGGTCACAATAGCTCGTTAGTCTCGCGATCCCAGCAGGCTTTGTCCCTCAAAGGGGGCCCCATCATTGTGCTGACGGCTCTTTGAGGGCTTGTGGAACACAACGTGGAATCCATTGTCTGATTTTAAAATATTACTTGCAAACTGGCATGCCCATAAAGCTTAGAAATTGGCGCTAGACTTCAATCATAATATTGAGACACAAGGCCTAAGAAAAGTTTTTCTTTTATGCTCAGGAAACGCACAGATTGCCTCTCAATGGACTAGACATCCTGACTTTTATAATTATAGTTTTTATATTGCACTTTTGAGATAATTTCCTTTCACTTGTAATTGCTTGGTGTACTAAACTTTGTTTATAGAAAATAAATTTTATATTAGTAATAATTTTCAAGCAATAGCTGTCTTCGAATATAATTAGCACTGACTTTCATATAACTTAGCTAATATTTATCCGGCCTCTTGTACTTGTTCTACCTATAGTGGTTTCAGCCCCGCTGCTGGGCTCTTATTTATTTGAGCGCGATATAGCATAGAGCCTCCTTCGGTACCCAAGCTCTATGTAGCAAAGGTAGTCGCGGGGGTGAAGCAGCTGCGCGCGGGGGCAAATTGTAAGAAAAAATGTAAGAAATATTGCAGTTTTAACTTAATGTTTAAAAAATTACAGGTCTGAGTTCAAAAAAAATTAGACATGTCTTTAGTATATGAAATTTCCTCTGTTATAGTTACAAAAAATATAATGGTTAAAAAATTGAGAATTTCGAGACGAAAAATTTTTTTTCGTGGTCATATTGACAATTTTTTTTTCGTAGTTATAGACCACTTTTGTAAATTGTTTTTGCTAAAGTCTTTACTTTATACATTTGACTAAACACTGTACATTTTTCTGTTTTGTGTCATGTACAGATACGGCTAACTTTGCGACGTAAAACTAGTCGTTTACAGAGTCTTCGCTATGTTCAGCGCCTTAAACCAGTAGTTCCTGAGATTAGCGCGTTCAAACAAACAAACATTTCAGCTTCGTGGGTACGTTTACAAGCATTGACACTCACATTCAAACATAGGTTAAACATAAACAACTAAACCTGTCCTGAACTAAGTAGGTAGAGACCATTTGACCGTATTCACGAAGTTATTTAAAGGTCCAATAAATCCACTTCTTTACTTGTTCAAGTTCAATTCAATAAAATGTAAGTAAAGGTACCATAATTATTTCTTTCACAAACATTTTATTCCTTAGTCATTACCCGTAATACCTAATTACTACCACAGTACCACTTTTTCATAGTTTTTATGATAGCCGTAAACCACCAAGAGAGTGCCACACACAACGTGTACCTGATACGCCATAGTTGGATGATCCCTAATATTAACGGAACCAGTCATTAATATAATTCGTGTTTAATTAAAGGAAGTATTCAGCGATAAATTAATTCATGCTTCGAGGATCTTGATGAGTGATTTTGTGGTAAGATTTTACGATATGTTTTACGTTATATTCAATTAATTCAGGTACGCCATTGTAATTTATTTTTATTTTCTGAGTAATATGAAAAATAAAGTTGATGCCGTGACGGGGACAAGGTAGAAGGAAAATAGAAAACGTGTTACGCAAATAATATGGGATAAGGGCAGCTAGGGCATTTTCTTGGTGAAATACAAAAAAAACACTGACAATATCCACAATACTGGTATTGCTGAACATGATTGCGTCGATGTTCCCCGCGACACCGCGACACCGCGCCCGCTCTCACATAGAAAAGTTGCATCTAAGTTAGATTTCGGAGATTTTAACACAATGCACCTTTTCTATGTGAGAGCTGATGGAGCGAATGTTTTGATCATTTTTATATTTAAAATTATACTTGTTATTACCGCAATTCATATTTTGATAAAGTTACAATATGTCACTGGCCTGCAAATTGCAAAAAACGTAAGAAAAATTGAATTTCGCGGGCTGGTTGGAGCATTCACCTTAAACAACTATCTTTTAAATATGACATATTATGCTGTATTACTAGCACCCAAAAGAATAATGCTATTATAGTTTTTGCTTGTAAGAATCCAAGATAGAAATTCAATCTTTTTTAATAGTGAATGTAAGGATTCGACGCACAAATGGTTACGGAAATCATTAATTGGTCTTAGTACAAATACAAAATTCCGATGTTGTTCAGACTGCGGCATACCGCAAACGTGGTAACCGTTTCTGCATCCGGGCCCTCACACTCTTTACAAATCTTCAGCAGTTTAATACCAAAAATAAAAAGTATTCTACTCTTCACAAATTCAGAAAGGATCCCATAAAGCCACCCAATACAATAGAATATTAAATAACAACCATAAAACGTTGTTGAAAGTTCAATAACAACTTGCTTGTATGTATAGCCACAAACAGACTTACACCCACCATCACTTGAACCTGTTTCCCACTAACTCAGACTAGCGTGGGATGAGCCATTTCTAAATTTCCAATTTAGCGTGGAAAATTAACGTGTAGTTTATTGTAGAGTCCTGGCTTTCCCTCAAGCACTGAAACCAGAGACGTGGGTTTCGATTTATTTATTTGCTAACCGTTTTTATAATGCGGACAGCGAAGGAGTGGAACTCTCTGCCTGCGTCTGTGTTTCCGAACGCATACAACCCTAATCTCTTCAAAGTTAGAGTGAACAGGCTTCTTCTGGGTAAGCTCGCTCCATCGTCGACCTTGTCTTAGTCAATGCTGACCTAGACTAAGGTCAAGAGCAAACCCATATCACATTAAAAAAAAAAAAAAGGTTGCACTCCAGGAGTGCCGGTAGAAGTGAAAACTTTTTTGTTACTATGTTTTATTTTTAATTTGAATGACGTCTTACTCATTGTCGATCAGGGTCACGTGACCCTGACGGTCACGTGACCCTGACGGTCACGTGACCCTGACGCGAGTTTTAAATTTTTTACCCATTACAGAAAAAGTGTACAACGCCGCTAAAGAAGTTTTCACTTCAAAAAAAAGGTTGCACTCCAGGAGTGCCGGTAGAAGTGAAAACTTTTTTGTTACTATGTTTTATTTTAAAACTGGAGTAGTACAGATATGAAATTAACTAATTTGAATGACGTCTTACTCATTTTCGATCAGGGTCACGTGACCCTGACGCGAGTTTTAAATTTTTTACCCATTACAGAAAAAGTGTACAACGCCGCTAAAGAAGTTTTCACTTCAAAAATGTAGATATTGTAACATAGATGAAACTGATCGTAATATTATTATAGGTACAACTGACTGTTCCCCCATGGTTTCAGCCCCGGCCCCCACATTTTGTCTAATTGGAAGCAGTAGTTGAAAACAAAATCTTCTGCTTTGTAATAGTAATACAGATTTAAACTTTATGCACAAATTAGTACAAAGGCGGAATTAATTAATGCCTTAGGCATTATCTACCAGTCTACCTAAGGGTGATGCAAAGGAAAGAATCAGTTTTGTGTTCATATTTGCATTACTGTGACGTCACGGTTAGCGCAATGGCTAAGCGATTGGACTGCAACGCTGCGTGTCGCGGGTTCGATTCCGGGTCTAGGCGTTTGTGTATCTGAGTTTATATGTTTGTTAACGCACCCACAACACAGGAGAAATTCCTAGTGTCGGGAAACATTTTTAAAAAGACAAAGACAAAAAGACTTCTTAAACTACTACTATCGTATGGACTGTACACTGAAAATCCATGTCGATAACTTTTATGTTCATTTAGGTAGTTTATATACCACTGACCAATCAGGTGGCATACCATGAACTCTTAACGCGATCCAGTTTAGGCTGTGGGAAAGAGATGGCGCTAGACGACTTGTATATAGCTTTGTCTCTTTCCCACAGCCTAAACTGGATCGCGTTATGAACTCTGGTAAGGCTCCAGATCTAGAGTATATTATTTGACAAACTAATAATTGGCATCTTATTTAATTAAGACTCTCGCCACAAGCTAAACCAAAATTGAGAAGATTTTATCACTTTAATTTCTCTAAATAAAAAAACGTGTTTAAAAAGTGTGCGCAAGCACTGCCAATCACAATGAGAGCACTTTCGTGACACATCGCAATTCGTGAAACAATCGGACGCAATGCGCCGAATCGGCGCGAATCGGGCGGTTTCTAACAAGTGCGCCCGCGCCGTGTGAATGAACTCGCAGTGGTGCAACGTCGACAATTAGGTAGGTTTGGTAACCGTCCTTTATATTGTATAATGTATTGTTGAAGGATTGAGTTCGTGAAAGTGCTTCCACCGCTAAATCGGTACAGTGGCATTGACAAATTGATCAAATACTTGAACAAGAAATGTTTATGATAATAAGTTGCCGTCGGCGCCGTTGATCTAGTAATCGCTAGCGCGCCTGCTGAGCATCGGTGCTGGGTTTGATTCCCAGGTCGAGCACAGTCATATTAGTTTTTCCCATCAGGAATGGGAAATAGATATTAGGTTTTTCCTCGAGGTTTTTCCTACGGTCGAGGGGTAATTAGGAATCAAGCAGCCACGGAGATTTGATATGTACCCGATTGATGGCAATAGGCTCGCCCCCACAAAACATCATCGTCCTGTAAAAACAGAAAGTTGATGGCACATTACTTTGTGTACCATTTCATTACCACTGCTCTGAAAGCGGCGAAGGAAAACTACGTGAGGAAAAAATTAGCAAAAAAATCGAGGACATTGTGACATCTACGCTATCGCACTAGGACCACGTGGTGGATTACAGCTCACTTCATCTTAAGCTGATAAAGTGCAAAATATCGAAAAATTACGATACTTTTTCTTTTGTACTGACTAATATCGACCGTATTCCTTCACATTCCAGGATCATTGTGACCTGTTTAGGCAGTTCCGCAACCACATTACGATCCTATCCAAGAACTTCCATTATTTTATCTAGCAGATTGGATCATCTGTTATTGGAAACAATTTAACAGAATAAACCATTAATGCTAGAAAAGATACCTACCTACCTTTACCGATAACAAAGACCAGGAAGCTAAAACTGCAATTAATATCATCGATAACAACCAAATACATTACAAATTACTCAAAGCTGACCCGAATTGTGGTACTTTCTTTAACAAGTAACAAATAAAAGTGCCTCTAAAGCAACCAGAACAAAAACGGCTCGACATCACGAGTTTCAAAACTGATTAAAATTTCAATCCGTGGCGAAACTGTCGAGCTTCAAAAAGTAGCGTAAACGATAAAATCGTGCGGTCGATGCACTTACCGTTGACTGAAAACTTTGATGTTGATGATCAGTAACAGTCACTGTATGGATGATCTAGTTATTTGAATCGCGTTAGGTGAAAGTTAAAATAAAAACGTACCTACACTAACTTTTATGCGCCAGTTTTCGGCTACGGCAACCGTTTCATCACAAACCGACTGGCGTCTATCATGAGCTCTCATGTGGCTAAAAAAATCCCCTTTGTTTACAAACGTAACTTATTAAATACTATCCTTAAACCAAAAGTACAGCAAAAACCATACAGCAAAAATACAGCAAAAACCATACAGCAAAAATACAGCAAAAACCATAACAGTCTCGCCGGGTGCTATAGAATAAGCGGCTACCAATCTGACCCACAACTCAGATGGTACTGGGAAATACGATACACCCTGGCAAGACTAATTGTCAGACTTTCGAGTCACCTGGAACTACCGTCAAAGATCTACAAGCAGGGTCAGAGCCCATTCGTCCCCTAAAATTCGTACCCCAGCAAAAAAGTTGTGGATTCGGCCCCTATATAGGTGCCCGTTGGTCTCCTGGTAGGGTACCAATTAATATTTTAATAAAAAATATTATTTCTAAGGTACCCATTCGTCCCCTCTAATATAAAACAATATAAGTTAAAGATTCGGCACCTATTCAGGTGCCTATTGGTCCCCTGAGATAAAATTAGCTATATTTTACATAAGAAACGGTTAACAGAGTACACTTGTGAACAGTTTATTAACGGAATTAATTTAATAACTCATAACAGCTCATTGAAAAAAGAGCTATGATGAATGATATCCGTCATGATAATAATATATGGCTTGTTAAAAAAATCGGGTTACAAAATTAGATAAGGTGTTTTGTTTGTATGTTATGGCTGCCTCGGTGACATATTGGTTCTTGAAAGTGACTGCGAATACGAGACTGTTCAATGTGTCTTTGGTCTTTTAAATGAAGTTCGCCGAACGAAATAAACTTTTTGTTTTTGTCACCGACTTTCGAAAGAAAAGTTTTTTTGTAGGTTATTTTGAACTTTTTTTGTGGTTGTTTTGAAGTCGGTTACTTACACTTTTTTTTTGAATAAGTTTTTTATTTTATCCTTTTTAGTTTCACTATTCAACCCAAATTTTATGGGGCCAAATGGCAGATATACTAAGTATATCGAACAAAAAAAGAATCATCGAAATCGGACCAGAAACCTCGGAGTAATCGGTGTAGACAAAGTTGAAAACTTTTTAGGTTTTTGTTGATTATTCAAAATGTGCTAGTCCGATTTCGATAAAATTTTAATGGGACCATTCCGGAAGTATACCCTATCCAACAAAAAAAGAATTTTTGAAATCGGTTGTTAAACGACGGAGTTATGCCCGAACCAATATAAATCCTCCTCCTTTTGGAAGTCGGTTAAAAATAATCAACGTTCTAACATTAATTCTGTTTTGCTCCAAAAATTGCGTTAAAATTGGTAAGTACTCTCCAGATGTGCGCGGAGTGTGGAATGCCAAAGCGGGAGGGGTAATCTTAGTCAGAGTATCTGCGCGCAAGCAAATTAGATTTAAGTTATTATGATTTTGCATGTATGTAGTTGGTAAATATACAAAAAAATAAGAAGTGATTATTTACTGTTGATATGTGTTCTATTTTTTTTTTCATATTTTATATTTAATGTTGATTTATATGATGGTCAATCAAGGCTGACTTTTGTAAAAAGAGTTGTATTTTGTTACTTTCTAGGACATTGTGATTTTGCATGTGTATTTGTTGTTAGTAAAAATGTTGGTTTTACATAGTTGATAAAGACTGATTTTACTTTTTATATTTCTTTAATACAAAGTTATTGTGATATTGCATTATTTTGTAGATCTCTTTGACTGTACAAAGTACTAACAATTAATTGTTATTTTTGTCATATTGGTATTGTATTTGGTTATTTGTTTGTACACTGGATGTAAATTTATCTAAAATTCAGTTATTATTACTGAGATTTTATTTAAATAGTTACACAGTTTTATTTTACTGCATAAAGATTATTTTATATAGTTATCATATATTTTGCTAAATATTTACAAATGTACAAGAAACCAAAAGTTGATTAATTATTTTGAAGACTGACTTAATGCCTAGAGCCTAGAGGCATTTATTAAACTTAATCTTATTTGAAATAAACATGATATCTACCGAATTACTATATTTTTTATTTTACCCTTTTCTGCGCGACTGTACCAGGACTACCAAGCTGCAGTATACACATGTGTACATGTATTTATATAAGAAGAATGAATAAAAATAAATATTCTTCAGGGGACGAGTGGGCCCCTCAAAACTTCCAGGGTACGAGTGGGCACAGGGTGCGAATCTTAGGGTACGAATGGGCTCTTACCCTACAAGCAACATTCAAAGGTGTTAATAAACTCGAGCATTCACTTGTAACAGAAAGTATAGCATTTACCTTTTTTTTATTTTGTTGAATTGAACAAAGAAAAGCCAAGCATAAAGTCAAACATTACTACGAACATTTTTCTCCTCACCTTTATGACATCTCTGAAAATTACAAGAGTTATCTATAAGTTTATGAAACTCCAGGATACCATGTTTTGTTGGTAGCTCAAGATGTACTATAATATTAACAATGCTAAATTAATGAACCTATTCTAAAAATAATTTCTTGATTCACTCAAATGTCTCATGATTCGTGACTTCAATATCTCCAGAGCAAGTCTAAAGTCTTTTCCTATTCAAGACGTTGAATGCAAGTGGCGAATTTTCGTTCGGCGTGGCGGTCTAAGGCCCTTCGTACACAAGGCAACTCAAGTTTCCGATACCTTAAAACTTCGGTATCCAAGCGGCTATCGCAATACAAACCCATAGAAGTTCGAACACAAGCACGCGTCAATGAATACCAAAATCGTAAGGTATCGGAGACTTGCGTCGCCTAGTGTACGAAGGGGCTAAGGGGGAGGCCTATATGTTCAGCAGTGGACGTCTTCCGGCTGATGATGATGATAATGATACAAGACGTTATGGATTGGATAAACATTCTATTTAAAATCCATTAAAGCATTATATCAATCCGTTGTCATGAGAGCTATATCGCTTCTTATCACACTCTTCAAATCTCAGTCAATAATTGTTTCTCACAGAAAAGCAATCTCGATTAGTGTTCTGTTCCACCTTAAACAGAATTCGCGGAGTCGAAAATAATGTTGTTAATTTATTGCTAGTTATTTTATTGGTATCCCTTTTCGTCACCTAAAATTGTTTGTCCGAAAATCATTATCCATAACACGTTTGCTATAAAATTCAGTAACCATAATGATCATAAGTTCTAAATATTGTTTTACATAATTATCTTCACTTCTAAAGCTGTTCTGGCATAAAATCGAGTATCATAATAATTGAATCTCCTAATTTTGTATGAAATAAAGTCATATGTCCTAATCATTATATTACATAATGTGTATTATAGTAAAACTGATATTTCATGAAATTTTTTAGAAACCGAAGATCTTGGGATCCAAGAGCGAGCGAAGCGAGCTCGGGACTTGTGGGCACCCCGACACGGACAGGTTAGGTTCGAAGGGGATGGCGGGGTCTGAAAGACCCCGCCATCCCCTTCGTGTTAGGTTACTTTAAACCTTGCACGCAGAAATAGGAGCCCCGCGAAGCGGGGCTCCGTCGATTTTCCTTATTGGGTGGTAATCAGTAACAAAACAAACTTTAGGACTTATGTATTTTATGGCAATCGGTTTTATGTATTTTGTATATTATTGATTGTTATATTTATGACAAACGAATTTAGGACATACAGTATTTAGGAGTTTCAATGTTATGGCATTTGAAATTATGTGGTATTAAGTTCGGGCAAGTTATCATTCGGACAAATGATGATTAGGACAAAAAAAATTATGTCACATAAGATTATGTATAAAAAAGTTAGGTAACACAATAGAGAACCTATTTTATTACCTCAATCTGTTTGATAGAGAAAGTTTCGGGAAAAACGTTACAAAAAAACTCAATGCAGTTTTCTACCTAAAAAGTTACAAAAAGTATAATTTTGGGGAAATCCTTTAGGGACTGGGGAGTACCACTTTCCATCATCCCACACGATTTATATAAGGACATCATTTAAACTGTAACTAAGAATACTACATTATTCTAGATAAAAAAGAAATGATAATTGAAAATTATAAATAATCTCATATTTTTTTTTATAAAAGATACAAATTTAAGAACCCGAATTTTATCCAAAGCCCTGATTGTTAAGTATTGCATTTTGAATCGTTAAAATTATAAAATATTATCCTAACAACCTGTATAGCCGCCATGACACTTTGGTCCTGTCCGGCCGAGCAGATGTAATATCGCACTATAATTATACTTTTTCCGAGTAATGAGCTATGTGTCGCACACCATCGTATGTAAACGAAGGAGATTTTAGCGCAAAAGTCACACCGTTTGGTGTTAGGGTTGTACGGACAAAAAAAAACTTTATTTTTACGTGTAATGCTGGGCCACAAAATACCTAATTATCCGGAAATTCCGAATCAGAAAGTCATTTCAATTTGTTTTTATAGTCTTTTAAAAATCTTTTCTTAGGAACACCCACAGTTTTGTATAATTTTTTGACGCTAAGTATAATGAATTCGCATTGAAACTTGTTTTTTTTCTAATTTAAGAATACGGCTTACATTCTGAAATGTTAGTAAATCTACCATTTTTTAATACAACGCCTTTATTTTTAAACACTCAATCGCTTTTCCAAAGCAAAAATTACATAATTATTAAAACATCAAGATTTCAAAATTCCAGCCAGCCCAGCCCTACAGTCGAAAGTGTCAGCCATCGAAATAAAACTAAACTGGTCTCAGTTCGGGATTCATTGCCAGAAAGCCGACAGTGGGACTTTCCCACGGCTGCACCGCTCCGCTGAGGAACGGGAGACATTTACTTAGATCTCGCCGGAACCATGTTAGAGAATTGTTAGTTCACTTCCAAATTATGTTAGGGAAATTCTTGGCTGACTTCGGTGTGAGTTTTTGTTACCTGATTATGATCAACCAGTTTAGAATACCCTATACCTACTCCGAATTTAAGTGTTTTTTTTTTTAAGAGCACGTATATTCAATTCGGAGCAGAATCAGCTTTTCAGCAATCGAACAAAGTTCATAAGACAAAATGATTTCATTTTAATAAAATGCTCCGAAATGAATCTGCTTTTTTCAAAAGTTTGTGCTGAAAAATTAATCAAAAATGACCGACACTGATCAATGTAAAATTAAATTATAGAAAACACATCTGTGTTTCGTTAACAAATCAACCATTACATGCAAATATATATCACACTAAAAATATGTTTGGTAATATCGACCCTGTTTTAAAACGGATACTTACCTACACACAACCTCTAGCTAGCATATCAAAAACATAAAATATTAATTCAAAACAATACGCGATCGTGATCAACACTTCACCGGAAGATCGCTGATCCAGATTCCTCCACAGAATACTTCATTAGTTTCTTTATCACGTCGACTCTGCTCCAGATGGGAATACCAGTGATCCGTTCCGCTCAGCGTCCGTGCCCACCAAAAAACACCTTCACAGGAATGTCACTTACGCAACGGTGGACAGGGCTGGCAGAAGAAGAATAAAATTGAGAAAAAAAAGGTTGCACTCCAGGAGTGCCGGTAGAAGTGAAAACTTTTTTGTTACTATGTTTTATTTTTAATTTGAATGACGTCTTACTCATTTTCGATCAGGGTCACGTGACCCTGACGGTCACGTGACCCTGACGGTCACGTGACCCTGACGCGAGTTTTAAATTTTTTACCCATTACAGAAAAAGTGTACAACGCCGCTAAAGAAGTTTTCACTTCAAAAAATATGTGATTTCGTGGGAAGATGAGATGTACATGGCGGAATTAATTGTATCTACTATTACTACTAATCAAGAAAGAATATACGCGAGGTGTTGGAGTAAAAGTTTTTGAAGTGAAAACTTCTTTAGCGGCGTTGTACACTTTTTCTGTAATGGGTAAAAAATTTAAAACTCGCGTCAGGGTCACGTGACCCTGATCGAAAATGAGTAAGACGTCATTCAAATTAGTTAATTTCATATCTGTACTACTCCAGTTTTAAAATAAAACATAGTAACAAAAAAGTTTTCACTTCTACCGGCACTCCTGGAGTGCAACCTTTTTTGAAGTGAAAACTTCTTTAGCGGCGTTGTACACTTTTTCTGTAATGGGTAAAAAATTTAAAACTCGCGTCAGGGTCACGTGACCCTGATCGAAAATGAGTAAGACGTCATTCAAATTAGTTAATTTCATATCTGTACTACTCCAGTTTTAAAATAAAACATAGTAACAAAAAAGTTTTCACTTCTACCGGCACTCCTGGAGTGCAACCTTTTTTGAAGTGAAAACTTCTTTAGCGGCGTTGTACACTTTTTCTGTAATGGGTAAAAAATTTAAAACTCGCGTCAGGGTCACGTGACCGTCAGGGTCACGTGACCCTGATCGAAAATGAGTAAGACGTCATTCAAATTAAAAATAAAACATAGTAACAAAAAAGTTTTCACTTCTACCGGCACTCCTGGAGTGCAACCTTTTTTTTTTTTTTTTTTTTAATCAGTTTTGTCGATGAAAATGAGTCTATTATATCTTTAAGTATCGCTAGTTCATGTCCGGACACACTGTTGTATATTATTATGGTCAAATCAAGCAAAGAAACTTACTAGGCACAAATCTTAAAAAGAGTTTTGAATTGCAATAAGCCTTTAATCATCGTCTTAGAGGACCCAAAATCCAAGAGCATGTAGATGTTATAAGCTTCTTCAGTTGTAGACTATATCTTAGTCCAACATTGCTTTTAGTAACTGAAAATATTTTCGCGGAGCTGTCTAGGCAGGAAGAAAGGAACAGGAAGGAACAGGTGGTTACCACGAGCTCTTAACGCGATCCGGATTACGCTTAGGGAACGTGATGGCGCTAGACGACTTGTATAGCTCTGTCTCTTTCCCTCTTTCCCTTGTCTAAGGCCCCAGGGTGGTTTTAAGTCAGCAAGAGTCTGAGAATCCTTTGGGGCGGCAGAACTCATTTGATGGTTTTAACACCCCAAAAACAGAAAGAAAATATAAGTCATCACATCGAAGGGAAAATTGTAATATTTATTACGCAACTCAGACTCTTAGGACCGTGACACACCGAAATGGCAGCGGCCGGCAGCGCCGCTGATGGCAGCCGCTAGCGGCCGCTGGCGGCCTCGCGCGACCTCCATCAGACCCCGCGCGCCTGGTATCTTCTTGACTAGTTTAGTTTCTACATTCGACAAGGTAACTCGTGTGTTTGGAGTGAACATGATGGAATTGCTTATTATAGCACTTATTGCGGAAGAAGAAAAAGGAAAAAAAGAAAAAGGGAAATCCGCCCGCGGTGCCGCGAGCGGCCTCGCGTCACGGCTGGCAGCCGCAAACGGCCTCGCGGCCTTTTCAAGCGATACTGATCTTTTAAGTATGTAGTTAAAGTTTAAAATTATTTCACACTGAAAATGCTCGCCGCGTCGCGTCGCTGCCGGCCGCTGCCATTTCGGTGTGGCTCGACCCTTAGTTCTATGGCGTTCATTTCAGTAACCAACTTACCACTTTAAACAAAATCAGAAATTGAGACTTAACACTTTAGTAGTGTTATGTTTTGTTTGCCCAAAACTTCTTAACATTTCCGGCAAATATCTGTTGTGTAATATACTTGTCATTATGCAACGCCAATTATAATCTTCTTAGGGTATCGGTGACAATCTAAATTGATTCAGCCCGAAACAGGGTGTCTATTTTCTAAGTCCCTCATCGAAGACACGGGAACGGATAAGGGTGAAAGTCAAAGTCAAATCATTTAAATTTCAAATAGGCTATCAAAGAGGCAATTTTAAACGTCACTGTTTTAGATGTTGAACTTTTTTGCATATTTCCGGCCCGTACCGGTTTTTTAAACACTGTTTTAAGCTTTCACGGTTTGTCTCTAAATTGAAAAAAAGAAAGAAAGTGTTACTCATGAATGGCTACAAAACAAATGATGAAGCAGTAAGACCAGAAAAGAAGCGAGCCGCCAGGGCTACAGTGGAACGCCAAACAACTTTCTTGCCATATCTGAGAGGAGTAACGGACAAGATAGGTCGTTTATTGAGTAAATACTCGATAAAGACTGTGTTTACTCCTCATAGGAAAATTGCACAAAGTCTGCGTTCACCTAAGGATAAAATCCCATATGAACATCCTGGGGTTTATAAAATCGATTGCAGCTGTGGCAGCTCATACGTAGGTCAGACGAAGCGAACTGTCTCATGCCGCATCAAAGAGCACATCAAGGCTGTCAAAAATAACGATGAGCAAAAATCTGCCATAGCTGAACATCTGCTACAGTCAGGGCCCAATCACTGGATTGAATTTCACAAGCCTAGTATTTTGTCCACGGACAAACATTACATACCAAGACTGACAAGAGAAGCAATTGAAATAAGAAAACACAAGAATTTCAATCGAGAGGATGGCTTCAAATTGTCGAGTACGTGGAATCCAGTTGTGAACATGCTCATAAAGGGCAGCCGGCATCGTTATAAAGACTCCAAAAAACTTGTTGA
This sequence comes from Agrotis clavis, assembly GCA_954870645.1. NCBI lineage: Eukaryota > Metazoa > Arthropoda > Insecta > Lepidoptera > Noctuidae > Agrotis > Agrotis clavis. Next base: position 22,178,904 of record OX940923.1, on the reverse strand, counting down.
TACTGTGAGTGTGTTTTGCCGTGACTTAGTGTCGAGTTCCAGTAGTGCGCGTAACAAGAGACAAAGAAAGAGGGTAGACAGATTTGTCTGCTCCTAACAATTTATTTTCATCCACCCGCAATCTCCAGTCAACCCGCGATCATGGCGCTTGCAACAGCGTCGAAATATCGGGAACTCAACCAAAAATATAATCACGGAAGATATCCCGTAAGTGACATTTTAAATTTAATTTTAAACGTCGAATGGAAAAAGGATGGGATGGGATTGATTCTACACCCTTTCGCAAAGGTAGGTTGTATGAAGAAGAATGGGCAAGAAACTCCATAAGTGAACTAATTAAACTAAATAAAATCAGCACAGCCCTATATTATACCTTGGACAATTTGCTGATGGAATGCGAAGTCTAATCCACGCCATCTACTGCTCACGCTATTAAACAATATAATGCAGACAGAATCGTCTCCCATAGCTCTACACTTGTTAAATACTAAATTACTCACTTCCTCTTATTACCACTGTATTCTAATACATATAATTATGAACAGTGTAAAAAAATTGTATTATGTCGATCGTACAATGACAGACAAACACAGCATAGATTGTATTTGGACTTACACCTTCAAAATACCGAATTGATGACAGGTGATTGATCCCGGACAACAAGAGAATAACTGGCGGATCGACAATTTTACAATTATAATTGAATATTTGACACAATGTCTCTAAAAGACAGGCCCTAAAACCCGATTTACGTTTAAAAACTTGTTATATTGGATTTTTAGTATCGCTAAAATCAATAAATAATAAGATCATTGCTATACAAAATCAGCAGGCTCACGTTTTAGTTTGTAAAAAGCGAATAAATTGTTTGGTTGTTGAAACGGGCTTCTATTCTCCCTCAAAACATTACAGTTCCAATATGACAACATGGCATTCCATGTAACGAACACCTATCCGATCTGTTAAACCATTGTTTAACAGATCGAATAGGTGTTCGTTTCGGAATTAAAGCAGTAATCGATCCTGTTCAAATTATTCATCGCAAGCGACCGCGGACTACGAATCATCGCTGGCTACCACGAAACTTGTAAAAAACCAAGAATACATAAAGCTTCTTCCTCCATATCACAAAACTTCCCTTAGCTCCGGCAGAACGCTTTCCAAGCCAAATCTATTACAGGACACAGATCTACTTAGAGAAGTTCTCACAAAGTTTCAAACGTGTGGCGGCAAATTACGCGGTCCCACGGGTGCGCGTGAGTCGATCTCAGTCCAGCCCAATCGCAGCGGCTGATATCAAAACGATATTATAAAGATATTGAAACGTTTCTTATTAGGCGACAGAAGATGTTCACACGCGTTTTCTATCAATTTATTTTTATGGTTATTTAATTTGGATAAAGAACATTTATTTTATTCATTTTGCTAAACATTACGTTCTCCACGAAAACGGATTGTGCTATTGGATATTTTAACAGTAAGTATGCCTGAAACATTACATAAAGAAATTAAAATGTTTAGTTTAAAATGTGACTTCTGTGCTTCCCTTTTTTTTGTTCACCCTACACTGTCCCACTGCTGGACAAATGCCGATCCACAAAAAGGTGACGTAACGAGTTGGACTCGTACGTGAAGGCTGGCTCGAAGAGGCGCTGGACTTGCCGTTAGGTATCTTATAATCCGCAATTCTAAAAAATGTATAAATGTATTTTTTCCCGAAAAATGTAAAACAAAATGGCGGCCGCTGCGCCTGCGCTTACAGTTACTCGACGATGACGGATTCCGTTAAAACCGCCAAGTGATCTACATTAAGCAAGTATTCGATCAATTTTATATGAACGATTGTGTAAAATTTACAACTACCGTAAAACCAAATAATTAATAATGCGATTTGACGAGGTAAAGAGATTATATTAATTAGATAAGATAAGAAGGTTTAATTACTCACGGTCAAGTGGTATTATTACCTTTCTCTGGGAACGTCAATTTTATAAAGTAGCAGCACACATAAGTCATATATGTGTATGCATTTAACATAGAGTACATTTGCATATAGGGGTAGCATTTAATTTGGAAGTAGCTATATCATATCAACTGATTTTATTGACTTTTCATGTCGGTAATTTGTATCGAAACCGTTTTACAATATTTCGCATTGACAATATTTTCGTAGGCAGAAGCTACGAACATGTCCGTTGCGTAGCGTGGTGCAGACGTAGCGAAGAACGTTATTTTATTTCTAACTTCCTCAATGCTGGGCAAAAGCCTCTTCCATTCATTCATGACTCTCCATTACTATATTTTGCTTGAATAATATAGTTTTATATTAAATTTAAAAAGTAGACAATGAGAAAAGAATTAGCGTTGTATTTAGGTTAGGTCTATCAGGCTTTTAAATTTTTTTCTTATAATCTTTGTAAGGTGTGTGTTGTGTCTAAGGATATAAGTATAAAACTGAAGTTCAACATACGTACAACGTAGATAAGTAACAACAAGCCGGCTTGCTAACAAGAATAGTGACCAATACTTCATAAAAAATCCCTCATTCGTTACGCTCATAACACATTGTATGAAAAAGAAAACAGATTTTTTTTTTCTCCGAAGCACAATATAAAAAGGCATTACGCACTTAAAATGTGATTACACCTATTGACCCTATAATATCCCACAAAAATATTGACTTAATCAAAACTTTCGTGTAACCACAAAACGTTGACAGCAAAAAAGGATAGGAGCTAGGTATTCAGAAAGTTCATTGAACCACAGATGACTTGGCCGACTCGACTCCTCAACGAATCGATTGAGAATCGAATAGTCGGACACAGATCGATTCGACGCGAATCGAGATGATACGATGTTAATTTAGAAATATTTAGAATAACTTTTTTTATGATATACCTATTACATTTTACTGGATTTAGACACGTTTTGACTTATAAGTAGCATTTAATGACGGTAATTATAATCCCTGTTATAAATTCAATGAAAACTATATGACTTTCCAAGTAAGCTTGAAAGTTGAAAACCAGAAAGTAAACTAAAAAATGTAACGATCATTTCGTTAGATTTTGTAGTTTAGGAAAATTTGTCATTTTCCCAGCAAATTTATGGAAAATTAGTTATTGCCCGCAGCCTATAACCATCTCTATGATCTGCTATGTCTGTGTACGAAAATCATCAAAATCGGTTGAACCGTTTTGACGTGGACACGGAACATTGTAATATTAGTATAGTAGGGAAGAAGCGATATAGCAAAAAAAAATTGTAATCTGGCAAGATAATGCATAACATAAAACCTTTTCTACATCAACCATTAAACCTAATTTTTTAACTCAACGAATGGCTGAAAACATCTTCAGATCAAAACTTTGTTTTCAGTCATCGCATTGCGGCATCGCTTCAGCCAAATCAATTAACTTTAATTATTTGAAACCTTTTGAAGTAAGCGCAAAACCAGAAACAATGCGGAACATATAAAACCCACCATAGTAACAAGCCAACAAAGGCACTTTATTAGTGTGGCCCACAACAATGTGGCTATGATCGATCCATATCGAGTGATGACAGATTGACCGCTTCCCGCGTAATGTGGCGCGCGGAATGCGCCTGCGCACTGATCTAGCGGCGGTCGCCATCGCCATTACATATGGTATGTGGCGGGAAATGCGATCGGTAATGTGTTGAAAGCTTAAAATGTGATGATGGATGATAGATGCGTGATATTGGAAGGAACGTCGAAATGTCATGTTGTAAGATTGTCGGGAATTATAAAGATGTGTGCATGATAGTTGAGAATGTCTCAATTGGTGGCGATAATGAGCATGTTTTACTAAACGACGTGTTTCTTTTTATGCTGTTTAAACTAGTGCATAGTTAGTGAGGTCAATGTATCGCAATGTAACGCAGGAGAAATCAGTTTTCTTTCTGAAATTTTATTTTTTGCTATGGGTTCTCTTTGACCTCTTATCAGGCGTAGAAACAAAGATGAGGCCTGAGACGAAGCGAGCTCACCACGAAGGAACTGCTACTCCTGCAGCGCACACAGTAAAAACTGTTTGTCACAGGACTGGGACAAGACGGAGGTCGCCAGCTGCGGGTCTGGTGAGGCCTCTTCCGCCAGTGAGATCGCTGAACCATCACCGTAACTTACAGGTAGACTAGCGGTGCCGTTGCCCAGGATGGACTGCTTGGAGATGGATCCCACCCATCCCTAAAAATTACTGCTCCATTCTTCCCCGGCCCTTGACTTATTTTATACCTATGGAGCTTAGGTTTTAAAACTTTATTGAAAACATACAAGATGACGTTTCCCGCTAATGTAACAGAGTACTAGAGCGTAAATGTTCGTGAACAGTAATTTCTCCATAGCGGACGCTGAGTGATGCTATCTTGACTTAAGTGTAACAAGACCAATACACTCTTGACTTGTTGTTACTCATAATATTTTATACATTATTTTTTAATTATGTTAAGATCTGAAGATAATATACCTAGTTGTAACTTTACAAAGAACTTAGGTGTTTTAGGCACGAAGCAAGTAAATATACGAGATGAGTATAAGACATAAAACAGCAGAATTTTTTTGAAGAATTAGGAGCGCCGCCCGTACTGGCCGTATAATGTAGTTGAGGTGGCATATAGGTATCAATCGGACCTCAGTCTACACGGGACTTTCAGTTAGCCAGGGGGTAATCAAGGGCCCGCGCAGGCCAGGTCCCAGCTCATACAATAAGAGAAAAAACATATAGAAAATATTGAACAAGGATTGAAAATAATAGTTTTGGGGCTATAACCCGGTTTCGGTGGTGAGCCACTTTCTAAGTCCGTTTACAAAGACACGGGTACAGATACGAATGAAATCAAGTCACTAACGTCAAATCAAAGTTGCGGACGGACAATACTTAGAAACTGCGCCACGACTGAAGTCCTTTTGAAGCGCTGCGCTAGTGTTTATGTCATTAATGTAGTACATACCACGAATTTTCCTCAAGTCATGAGTGGTGACGCAGAATCTAAGGAGCTATCTATAGGTGTGCTTAGAGATTAGACCCCCTGTTTCAAACCCTTTCGCCCCAGTCCGACCCCAGCTAAGTAATACAACATACCCGTTTCCTACTCCTGTCATAGGAATATTACTTTTCCTTGGCGTTGCTTTCCGTTGCTTCTTATAATGGAAGATACAATGTGTGTTCCGGCTATGCTCATCACAGTGTTTCTCAAACTTTAAGATCACCATCTTAATAATGAATAGTGAACAAAAAAGTGGCGTCATTTTATGAAAAGGTTTTTATTTGTGTGAAAATCCGTATTGCCTGCACGTGGCTTTGTAAATGCCTCAAACTATTTTCAAGGAATGAAGTCTCTGAGATATGATGAAATCAAAGTCACACCTACTCACATTACATGCATGCCAAGATATTCTGCAAACAAGGACTTTATCACCCCCAAAAGCCCACAAAAATCTTCTAAATTCCTAATCAAAACACTTTTAGAACCCGTGTATGTACAATAATGAACGCGTGCGCATACGAAGACGAACGGAGCCGAAGGGGCCCGAGCGTGACGGGCACCCATCCACTCATCTAGCTAGATAATACGCTGATTACATCTAAATTACGAAAACGCACTTACAGCGACCGACTTTGTTTCGACTATCGATGGAAAAAATAGAAGAGCAACTCTTTACGCATAGACTTATACATGCGTAGCAATATCGAATTGTTGATATTGGGACTAGCTTAAGCCTCCAGTTTCGCTTGTATTATGTTCGATAATTGTCTCACGGGCACTCACTGCTTGAGGGTTTACGACGAGTAATGGATAGCTCGCCTTCTATACCTATAGATAACCTATAATAAATATAAATGAACACTACTTCCTATCAATATACGCGGCAGTTGTCAATTACGCCTTTACATTTAAACAACATTATAATACATTTATAACGTGATGTAATATAAGTAGGTAAATAAAACCATCCAAAATTACAAAATTTACTGACTCATCCAAACAATATTCCGTGAAAAAATATTAAAATTAACAAACACATTTGAGATTATATTACTACATAACCTGAACAGCATTTAAAGCTAAAATAGGCTAGTATGTTTATTTCTAGAAGGCTGTTGGGATAAAGTTGTGATGTTAATGCAAATAATCCAGTTTTAAATGGTCTACAAAATTATTAAGACTCCCCATTTGTTCTGAGAAAACTCTTCACTGCATAAAATATAGTCTAAAACTGGTTGTTTTACGTAATAAATAGAATAGTTAGAAATAATCTAGCCTAGGGTATGTATTTTCCCTCGGAATTTTAACTAGGTACTGGATGTCATCAAAAAGTTGTCAACTGTAATTTTTGTTTAAAATATTTATACCCAGAAGATCGTCTGTTTCTTTAAAATTCTTTGAGTTGTTTTCCTAGACATAACATGTTGAATCGCCACGAAGCGTGCTTTATAAGTAGGAGTTGTGAACTATGTAAAAAAGATCGTGTCTGTTATTTTTCAACTAAGATAATAAATAACGGAATTGGGACAAATTCATGACACTATTACCTAACCAATAATTCCAAAACACAATAATATCTCTAATAATATAGGTACCTACTTTATTTTAGGCCTGAAAACTAGATTAGGTAAAAACTGTAAGATTATGGTTTTAGTAGCTCTGAAGTCAATAAAAGTAAGATAATAGTTAACTACTAATTAGTGACGTCATTAATTGATAATATTATGACAAAAAATCTGTTGGAGAATCCACCTCATAAAAACCTATTGTGTAGCTGGTATTAGGTGAGTAGCTTGTGAGGTACAGGTGCCGGGGAAGATTCAATAAAATATCGCAAGTAATAAAATGTACCTACGTCTGTATTTGACCAGTGTCACAGATGAAAGAGGATAGTGTTGCCACAATTTACACGAGGGTTTATATTTGATGTTGGCGTTGTGTGTGTTTAATAAGAATTAAAATCTCCAACACCTATGTGAGTTAGATAGTGATTCAAGTACCCTATTAACAAACTATCCAATTTCAAAATTGTAATCTGTATGATATTTACATGCCCCCAACGTTCATTGTTTGTACCCTTTGGGTCCATACAATTATCAGGGCTAGGTACTAAATAAAACCTTATTTCTTCATTCCCAGTGAGCCTGCTGCAATCTGTAATTTAGGTCCAAGAACATAATGTTTTATTCTTTTATTCATTTTACAACAAACCAATTTTCAATTTCATACGATTTCCTAATATGGATAAGGATATCTACATACACTTTAGCAACCGTATTTTTATGGCTATTGACTAGTGTTTCCAGTGAAAGACAAACTTGTATCAATCTCGAGCACTTTTTAGTACTGTGATCTAACTTATGCTCCAAGTACATCACTTATAAGCGTCCTTAATTAAATGATCCAATAAGGCCTTTCGAAGTGGAGCTGGACAAGAAAACTTGGGGGAGGCCTTTGCCCAGCACTGGGACAGTGTAGGCTGAAAAAAAAGGCCTTTCGCCCCGGCTGGTTCATCATTCTTTCGTTTTAAACCTAAAACAATCACAGTGTAAGAAAAATATACTTAGATCGCTACCCGGTTTTAGCTTAAAAAACGAGCTGCAATATATTTTAATCTGGCAACCCTGGTTATGATCTGCGATACAGTGCTTCACGCCCCGCGGATTGCTTAAATACTGCTCGGGTACTAATGGGCTTGGCTTACACGCTGCTATTCGGCTTTAATTTATGAGCAGTGGATACACCAGGGAATTTATACCGAACAGGATGTGTTTTTGAATATTTAATTGAACTTTATTTCGTGAGTACGGTCCTTTTGAAGCCGTTTTGGGAAAATAATATAATTATTTTGAAAGAGATGTGACTGTTTTGACTATTGGAGACAAAGCCCTACTTTCGAACCAATTAAAAGTCTGCCACCTCTCTCAATCTCAGTCTCAGTCTGTAAAGACTTTACATTCCTATTTGTAGCGTTTTAACTTTCGCTCCCTTTAACCTTTTTTTCCAGGGACGGAGGGACTGTCAGACTAGTATTGACTAAAATCCACAATGTTCCTTTAATGGCACTTTACGTTCCCGGGCCGAGCCGGCCATGGTCCATGATCTCATAATGATGCCCGCGCTCATAATGGCCGGATATCGCCTAGCGACGTCTGTTGCCCCATGCGACTGGGTCGTGAGGTGGAGGCTGTCCTCTCCCTCACGCGTTCCGCCTCCTCTTTCGCTAACATAACTGCTTCGTAGAAGGAGGTGCCTGCTTCCCATTTCGTGTGTCCACACTTCCTATACACGCGATTTTATTTGATCGTTGGTGCCATGGCCGGTGAATAATGATGATTTTTGCTCAAGAAAAGAAAAAAAAAGATTTTAAACATAATAAAATGTGTATGAATCTGCCTAAACACTACTCGTTAATCAACGTAATTCTAGTAAGTAGATAAATAATCGCCAGTAGTGCAGCAAAGCCTTATAAAAAATCTTAGAAGGTGTAAACCCTTAAAAATCGCAAATTTTTATTTATAGCTTAGTTTGAATGCATCAAATTGTAAATTAAATATTTTGAAAGCCTGAAGACCGAAAATAATAGCCAGGTAATAGAAATCGTACTTTTTCATTTCAGAAACAATTTATTAAAACGTTTTCACCTCACCCGCTCGGAAAGATTCTATTTCTCATTCAAAATCTGAGCGCAAAACTCCATTTTGTGCTCTAGAGCACAAAGTGTTGTTTAAAATTCGAACACGTCTTGTATTCAATTGTTTTCTACTTTTCTACACTGGCAGGCGAGCCGCCCCCACTACATTTCCTCGCTGTGTGAGGTGAAAAGTTGTGTGTTGCACTCGGCAGCAAAGTTTTTCTGCGTCTCGTACCTTTGAAAACTTCGCATCGCTCAGGATTCTATATTTGAACCGCTCGTTTCTCTCGCGGTTCAATCTTAGAATCCTTCGCTCGCTCAGTTTTCAATTCAAGTACTCGTGCCAAAAATCAACTTTGCAGCCTTGCATAACAAATAACTATTTCCTTGTAAAGAACTGTGCTCATTCAATATTGATTATTCTAAAAGTGAATCGATGACCCGTGAGTCACATTTACCGAGAAATAACAAAACAATGATTAGAGGGTTATGAGATGAGATCAAGCGATTCCGGCAGTTCGAATTGAAACTTCTTACGAGAAAAACAATTAGACACCAACGCAGCAGATTACCACTTATTATTACATGCATTTTATTATTATTTACAAGTTAAAATATTTTTTACTCCTAAGGGCTTCACACACAGCAGCTATAATGTAAAGCTGTACATTATAGCACATCGATACATCTCATTACATCTTTCCATAGAAATCGTCAGGAGACCACACACAGCAGCTATAATGTATATTTTTACATCTTCGAATCTCTATGGAAAGATGTTATGAGATGTATCGTGCTATAATGTAGGTACATCTTTACATTATAGCTGCTGTGTGTGAAGCCCTTTACACACATACAATCACTAAATTAATTTGGACGAATCTTACAGACATCGTTTTAAAATGGGATCCGAAAAATACCGAAAAGAACATAGTTAATGGGGATGGCAACTGGGAAACGAATGGCGCTAGTATAGCTAGTTTCAATCATCTTATAGATACTTCAAAATAGTACTACCTCATTGGTTGGATTATGACTTATTTATTACGCTATGGTCGCGCCATCTACAATTAGCTTTGACCGGCCTTCCCCATTGTTCTTGACATTCCATCTTAATTTACACTAATATTATTAAGAGATAAAGTTAGTAATATTGTTTGTTAATAATCTCTAAAACTACTAAACCAGATTTAGAAAATTCTTTCACTAGTAAAAAGCTACATTGCTCCTGAGTGACGACATAGGCAGATTACTAGTGAGTTATTAAAGTATACAACCTACTGTTTGGAGTCAGTTCACCTTTCGAAACCTACCTTATGCTCGAAGACAGTCATAAGCGCAATTTTTTTCATGTTTTAGTCCATTATCCTCATTTTACTATCCTAGGTCCCAACGACAAACTGCTACGACAACGCATCGTTGGCTCACACAATACTTTGGACATCCTGATACCTACATAGAAAAATCTACGTTTGTCCGTTTGTCCAATTACTTAGTAGAGAATTGGAAAGTGTGAAAAGGGCCCGTCGCCGCATCGCCACGCTACCGTGATTATTCGGCAATTGTCTCTGACGTTTCACACCACTGACTGCCCACAATCAGTTGACACCTGCGTAGAAAATTGGTCCCTGAACTTGTGCCTCCGATTACAGTAATTATTTTATGTTGTCGATTGCTAATCGAAATATCATCACCAGAAACTGTACTGTACTGAATCAATTTATTATTCACTTGCTTTAGCCTTTTGCTTCCCGCCTCTAAAGCAAAGTCACCAGGATCCCACCTATGTCTGTATCAAAATTCATTAAAATCAGTCCAGCGGTTTAGACTTGAAAGCGTTATAAATAAACTCATGTTCGCATATAGATTAATTAGTTAGAAATTTCTAATCAATTCAATTTCTAAGACTCCATAATAGTCGGGATGAAATTGGTTATATATACCCCGTTGTAAACTAGAGGCAATCACTAAGGGCAAACGATTTTATAACCAAAGCTTGGTCCGTAAAGCGTTAGCAAATAGCAACGTTACTAATAATAGTAGATTATTAACCAAGGGGATAAAGCAGTGTCTTCTGTCGCGGGTGACGATTTAAATCGCGAGCGTCACGAAGGACTCGAGGTTTACTCCCGAGCGTAGCGAGGGTGTTAAAACCTTAAATCACGAGCGAAGCGAGGGATTTAAGACGAGTCCTGAGTGTAGCGAGGGATTTAAGTTCACCCAAGACTAAGACAGCTTTATCACCGAGGAAAATACTCTACTTTTCGTACCATTTGCGAAAAAAATAACACAATAATAATATAAGATAAGCATTTAATAAAAATAATGAAAATTAAAAGTAAAAGTTAATATTTGAAACATTGGTCCAATTATTTATTGAAAGAGTAATATTTTTGTTGGGTACATTTATTGTTGATGAGTTAATTTGAGTATTTCTCTGTTCAAGTTGCGTCTGAGGAACTTGCGTTTCATTGCAGCTAGTAAACGTCGGAGATAGTGGTGGTGGTGCAATGTCAGTTACGGACGAAGATAAGATGCCAGAAGTTGATGGTTGTGGCTCTGATGGATTAAATTTTATGTTTTTGTTAATTTGACTGCTTAACATAGTTTTATTCGCCATTGAACTTTCAATATACCCCTCAGCTACTCCATCAGAGCTCCAACCACCGTGTCTTTTTATTGACGTAATATCCGCCCCTGAATCCGCCAAGAAAGTCGCCGAAGTTCTTCTAAAGCAGTGACCGGTGTAGAGTTCAACATCTTTAAGTTGTAGATATTTTGCAATATCCTTTGGCATGTTGCTAATTTTATTTTTGCCGATGGCTTGTCGAGTACATTTCCCATTCCGATAGTTTATAAAAAATCTACTGTTTTCCATGTTGGTGGGACGTAATGCTTGGTATTTGTGAATGATTTTAGTATATTCTCCTTGTACAATGAATGAGCGATTTTTCTTTGTCTTAGTTTCCTTTACATTAATCAGCAGCAACTCATTGGAATGATTTTCAACGTCCTCCACCTTTAAGTTTACAAGTTCACATCCGCGGCAGGCACCATTGAGTCCAAAAATTAAGGCCACCTATAACAAAGATAAAAAACAGGTAAATATATAGAATAATTACCATTACTAAGATACGAAATATTCATAGTTATATCATGTACACTTACTTTTGTGGCCAGATAAACTTCGTCAGGAGCTTCATTAAGAAATTTTTCCACATTTTGAGTCGTAAAAATTTTAGACTTCTTTGCGCAATGCCCTTCTGATTTTCTTTTTAAAAAAGCCAGCAATTTCGTAAATCTGTTTATTTCAATGCTGTGTTTGATGCTTATTGTAGCTTTCAGTTTTGAGTATATGCACCAAAGTGTATTCGGATTCTTTGTCTTGGATAAATAATCAAAATAGACAAGAAGTACTGATTCTGAAATTGATAGGCCTTTCGCACTTCTCCACGTTGAAAATTCTTCATAAGTTTTTAAATAATTTTCCTTGGATTTTGTTGGAAGCAAATTATTTATAATTGCGGCAGCATTTGCACTGATGGAATCAGACAATTCACTGTCACTGTCGCTTTGATTTAACATCGTAACTTATTTTTCCCACGTTTTTATATTAGAATATTAATTTATTCTTATAAATAAATTAAAATTGTATTTAAAAAAACAAAAACGCGGCAAATTCCTAGACTAATATTTTTTTGTCGGAAAAGCAAAGGCATCAAGCTCATACGGCCTCGACGGTTTTCGTAATTGTATTGAATAATCATAACTGCATAATAAATGCGTATTCCTTTTTCAAAAAGTTGTATAATGCTTTAAATACAAACTCAATGTTGTAAAGACAGACTGATGTAGTTCAGTATCGGTAAGTATTCCAAATTCAAATCACATTCTCTCCCTAGAGGATGAATGAAATTCAGTACAACTTTCTTTCCCTAGGGAAAGCTGTTTCTAACAGATTAATAATGACTATTGTTATGTACGCTTTTTGTGGCATAGAATGTCACTTTTTTGAGCAAGTGGTACGAAAAACTTATTATCAGCGATATTTTTTCCAAGATGTCTGTCTTCTTCCTTTAGACACTGCATTATGAAGATGAAAATAAGCTTAAAGATGTTGCTTACGAAGCATAAAGTGTTCGGTAGTAACTTGTGCACCGAACAAACCATAAAATGCGTAGATGCTCCCAAATTAGTGGTCATCAGTGTTCACCATAAAATGAATGAGAAAAGCGTGACGAAACCAACATAATTCTAAAACAACATGTTTTCTTTTACAACGGCTGCTGTAAACTACTTTCTCAAACTCAACAAATTGATCTTGATAAAACTGTAGTTTACAATGGAGGCTTACTGTGTTAATTACAAAGACTCTGTTAATTACAAATTATGTATAATTTAGTGGAAACTTGAATGGGTACTAAAAGATTGATGGGGTGATCGGCAGCAAAACTAGAGTGGTCAAGAAAACTCAGGAAATGAGCAATCTCGATTGGATTTTCTTCTCGATGTTTGCTTGCCCCACGCAGTTCTGTATCGTGGCTGCGTTTACAAACATAGACAGAACGACTACTTGCAGAACATACAAATATGTTTTTCACCTCACCCGCTCGGAAAGATTCTATTTCTCATTCAAAATCTGAGCGCAAAACTCCATTTTGTGCTCTAGAGCACAAAGTGTTGTTTAAAATTCGAACACGTCTTGTATTCAATTGTTTTCTACTTTTCTACACTGGCAGGCGAGCCGCCCCCACTACATTTCCTCGCTGTGTGAGGTGAAAAGTTGTGTGTTGCACTCGGCAGCAAAGTTTTTCTGCGTCTCGTACCTTTGAAAACTTCGCATCGCTCAGGATTCTATATTTGAACCGCTCGTTTCTCTCGCGGTTCAATCTTAGAATCCTTCGCTCGCTCAGTTTTCAATTCAAGTACTCGCGCCAAAAATCAACTTTGCAGCCTTGCATAACAAATAACTATTTATCTCGTGATCACGAGATATGTGAAGAGACATTAAAATAGTAATAAAAAGCCATAATGGCAGTAGTAACGTTATGTATAACAGCATGTTTAATCCTTTGAAGAGACAAGGAGTTCCCAATTTGTCAAGAAACTAGACTACACCCACAGCTATAAATTATAATGTCATGTTTGCTTCGTGCTCGAAGTTTTTCGGAAAAAGTCTAAAGTTGGATATGCGAGTCTGTGGAGACTTGGAGAGTACATAAAAGAACAATATACTAAAGCTCTCCACAAATCTAGAAATCCATCGAATAGACGCTGTGGCCGAAATCGGCTAGATGTTATCATCATCAGATCAGTGATGGAACGGAGAAAGTAAATTTGCTACCACAGGTAAGAACGTCGTAAGTATGGTGGAGTTACCGAAAGTTAGCTGACAGTTGACTGAATAGTGTTCAGTCTGAGAGCTGATATTAGGTGGGCCTGAAGGTAATCCAAGATTGTGTTTTAAAAGGCGTGCAACTGTAGCATACCTATGAAGTGAAGTGTTTAGCCTTGATGATAATAATGATGACAGAAAAATTGAACTACTTGTTCTACGTCTGAACCTGTATATGACAGAATTCGGCTTCTAAACAATGGTTGAAAGAAAAATAATCGTTCAGCAACCTTTATCGTCGGCACCGTACCGCCACGCTCATTGATAAACAACAAACAATTAAAGGAAGAGAAATCGTCACTATCGGTGCATGTCAAACAGTAGCTTTCGACTCCATTCACCCGCAGCCAAAGACTTACAACTTAGTGACCAAATACCATCGGTCAATCAGAACATCTGCCCACAATATTGAACACTTAAAATCGACCTAGTAGTAATGGATATTCAATTTCAATTTATTTTTGGAATTGCTTATTCAAAGCTGAATTGGAAGGCTCTTTGATTGTTTTGTATTTAGGCTTAATTCGATATTTGGGTTTTCCTCCTTCATGAGCAATTTTATGTAGCAAATAGGATTAAGATTACTTTCGGGTTTAGATTAGAGCACCGCGTGTTCGAATATCTCATAAACAACATTATAACCGTTTCTTACATAATTTCTCAGTAAAGTTTCATAAATCATACACACAAAAAGATTTCAGGAAGTCTTACTTAAAATTCACCGAAATAAAAATATTTCAAAGTAAAGAATGTACCAGAACGTAGCTCTCATCAAAATACTCGTTTACATGCTTCATAATTTTAATTTTCCAAAGATAATCTCGTTGAACTGGCTCGGCCGAGGCTCTGGGTAGCGGCTCGTTACGCTCCACGGATCGGGCGAAGACCTCAACGACAGTTTTTTCGACAATCCGAAGAAAAAGTCAAAACGAATAAAAGCCACCGCTTACGAAATCACGAAAACTCGTGTCGGCAAAATTGCTTCTGAAACATATCGCACATGACAACATATACAGTCCTAACTCAAAAAATGGCCGAATTGACTTAAGATTACCTACGGACCAAGTAATTTTTAATCTACATACTGACAAGACACTCATGTAAAAAAGTCAATTTTTGTAAAAGTTATGAACATAAAACACTTTATTAACTACCGCCGCATTCAATACTTGCGCAAGGCAACAGTGTACTTTCTTAGTTTTTACGCCGGAACTTGCCTCGCCCTCGCCTCTTGCGCCAGGCAACAACGTACTTTCTTAGTTAGTGCTCCGCGCGCCGTTCGATACACCAAATAATACGCTGCCAAATTGGGAATTTCGCCGAGGTAAGAAAGTCTAAAAAGACACTTTTGAGATATGACTATATTGACTGATGTTAAATTATCTAATAGCTGTGTATTATTTTGAGTTAATACTGTTTTGACTTTTTAATTTCTGCATATTTAGTAGGAACGTTTTGTATTATTTGTTTTATGACTGTGTGTCAATCAAAACTTTCGTGTTACGACTGTATTCACTTTTCAAACAATATGTTTTCACGTGTATCATCTTTGTTAGGACAGTTTAAGATTTTCTGTTGTCCAAGTTTTAGCTAAATGAATATTGTACTAAGAGGTAAAGTTTATACCAAACACTTTCACACTTTCTTTTTCTGATCAGTTGTTACTGATCTGATTTTGTTTCAGTGTATAGGCGGGGCCCCGGATCAGGTTTGTGATGATTTACGGCAGTTAATTCCTCGTCTTGCTGAACTTGGGCTGGAGGTGAATGGGTCAAAGTGTGAAGTATTTTCTTGTGGCTCTGAGGCTCTTTCATCTGGTTCTTTGTTCGATGCCCTTTTGCTGGGGTGCAAGATTCTGACTGCCTCGTCCTTTTTTCTTTTGGGTTCTCCCATCTTCATCGATGCTGTTCCAATGGTCTTGGAGCAGCGCAGACTCCTTCTGTTAGCTGCGGTAGCAGATTTGAGGCAGCTCTCCAGTCACGTCGCTTTGCTTTTGCTTAGGATGTGTTTTGCGACTCCGAAAGTTTTGTTTTTATTGCGTACGGCGCCCACGTGGTTGTATTCAAATGAGGTTTTTGCTTTCGACGTAGGGCTTAGAGAGTCAGTCATCGAAATTCTCAACGTTAACTTGACTGACTCGCAGTGGGATCAGGTTTCATTGCCGGTCCGTTTTGGGGGTTTGGGTGTGAGGCGGATTGCTGATGTTGGTCTGCCGGCTTTCCTTGGCTCGGTGCATGGGGTGGTGGCTTAGGTTACTAAAATTCTCTTTCCTAACGGTGGCCAAGTTATCATTCCCTATGCTACTGAAGCTTGTGAAGCTTGGAGCGACCGGAATCCGGGCATGGATTCGCCTTGTACTCTTGCTTCTCAGCGGTGCTGGGACGAGATTGGCTCCAGAGGGGTTTGGGACCGCCTTTTAAGACATGCTTCAGGGTATGATCTGGCTAGGCTCAAGGGTGTGTCTGGTCTGGAGACAGGTGCTTGGCTTCATGCTTTGCCTTCTCTGAACTTAGGCACCCTTCTGGATAACGAATCCTTGCGTGTGGCCGTGGGTCTTCGCGTGGGCTGTGAAGTGGTCGAGTCTCACGTTTGCATTTGTGGATCCACGGTCGATGCGTGTGGTTACCATGCGCTCAGTTGCGGTCGTTGCCTGGGTCGTTATCCACGCCATCATTCTCTGAATGACATCATCCGTAGGGCTTTAATTTCGATTGGTGTCCCTTGCTCAGTCCTTGTCAGACCGAGAAAGACCAGGGGGTTCCAACAGAACCCCCTGGTCTTTCTCGGTCTGACGGTAAAAGGCCCGACGGTTTGACATTTGTTCCGTGGCAGAAGAGCAGAACCTCTACCATGAGTTGTCATTACGTTACTCGATCATACGCATCGACCGCGTTTGGCGCTCTCATTGTTTGAGAGTTCATACAACCTTGGAGCGGGCCAATGAGAGCGCCAAACGCGGTTGATATCGATGATCGAGTATCGTAATGACAACTCATGGTATGGGTACAGATGCTTGATTTGGGACGCCACTTGTGTCACCTTCGCTCGTTGTCATTTGGCGCGAACGTCGATAGCCGCTTCTGCTGCGGCTGAGACCGCCGCGGCGTCAAAACATGTTAAGTATGCTGTCCTTCAGTCACGGTACTTGTTTGTTCCCGTGGCGTTTGAGACGTGTGGTGCTTGGGGAAGAGAGGCAAGAGTTTTTATCAGCGAAATTGGTCAGCGACTTAGTACCAGCGGTTTGGACCATCGCTCTAGTTCGTTCCTGGTGCAAAGACTGGCTATTGCCATTCAGCGTAGTAACGCTGCTAGTATCCTGGGGTCTTTTGTGCCAGGAGCGTCACGGGATGGTTTATTTGATTAGAACAGTTTTTTTATTTTTAGACGAACTAGACTTTATTGACATTTAATTGTTATAATGATATGATTTTAATTTTTTCATGGTTGGTTCAATGAATTTTATATTTTAATAATCCATTGTATAATTCTCTGTTTTAATGATTTTATTTTGTATTTTAATGTGTGTTTATTTAATTAATTAGATTTTATGTTTGTTGATTTTAATTTAAATGTAATATTATGTAAACTGATTCATCTGTAAACCTTTATATAATAAACTAAATTATAATGTAAGATGATTGTGATATTAGATAATGGATACTGTACCGTCCTAATTCTCATATATTTACTTTTCTAACGGCTGATTTTTCAATAGTCAGATAACTTTTATCTGAGAAATAAAAATGGCGGTTTGACAGCTTATCTATAGAAAATATGTCAAACCGCTATTTTTATTCCTCAGATAAAATTTATCTGACTATTAAAAAATCAGCCCTAAGAGAAAAGATTTAATAATGTCTGAATTACCTCATACCTTTTGTAATTTGTATGGTTAATTATAACCACCATGTTTATCATTAAAAATAAAACCTTATTATTTTTGGAAATTATTCTTTTATTTTGCTGTTTTTAAAAACAACTTGACTGAGATAATACAATAGCAATTAGTAAACTTAAAAAAAAGAAGAAACGCAATATGGTAACATTTTATTTAATACAGCGATAATTTACTATAATTGGTGGATTTGAACGGGAAAGAGAGATTTAAAACGAAATTTTTCAATAGAACGCGGGAAATAGAGTCATAACTACAAACTTTTTTTTTAACCAGAGAAAAATGATACTTAATCACAGATATTTTACGTTTTTATTATTTAAATGATAAAAGCATTCCCTAAATAATATTTCTTCCTTTGCAATCATTAACGTAACTTCAATAGTTTTAGTTCTATGATTTTTTGAACTTTCAAATCGCTTTTACTCGAAATGTCTAATTTTGAGTTATGACTGTATATGTTGTCATGTGCGATATTTTATTTGCGTTTTGTTATGTTTGGTTTTATTGGATTTTGAACTGTAAAGTTTGGTGATAAGAGTGAAGGTTTTGTGGTAGTAATGGCAGGTGATACTTGTTCGTGCGTAGTCCGACGGCCACAAATAAATTGCCTCCATCAAGCGACAGCTAAACGCATAGAAATTTGTCTGTAATCTCAATGGTTAGTAACACGTCTTTCTACAAAGGGCTTTGATGTTAGTAGCGCAATTTGGACAATAATTACACCTTAATGCGCTCCCGTTTCGATCCCATTTTGTCTTTTATTCTTTTGAAGTTACTCACCTAGTTTAAATAGTCTAAGCCACCATTGTGATTTGCGTTTGCGCTAACCAGCTTTTAAAGGCGCTATTACATTGTTAACGAACGCAAATTGGCTGTAAGACAAACCGCACGCTGTATCATACACGTCCATTTTTAATTGCTTTCATTATCTTACAACAATGCCTAACATTTCTCAAATCACTTGATTCTTACATCATTATTTCAACGTCTTTTTTAACTAAAGCTAGTCCATGTCCTACGTCTTACATAAATTGGAAAACAAAAAAAAAAGTAGATATTCCATGACATTTTTTTAACCGACTTCAAAAAAAAAAGTAGGTTCTCAGTTCGACCTGTATGTATGTATGTATGTATGTATGTATGTATGTATGTATGTATGTATGTATGTATGTATGTATGTTTGTCCGCGATTATCTCGCGTTTGGCTGAACGGATTTTGATGCAGTTTTCAGAAAAGTGTTCAATACATTCTGGAGAAGGTTTTAGTATATAACACTAATAGATATCCCGTGACGTTGCCCGCGTGGATCCGATTTGCTTACTTGGGTCGTACATTTTAAGGGACGATTGCATGTTTGTCCGCGATTATCTCGCGTTTGGCTGAACGGATTTTGATGCAGTTTTCAGGAAAGTGTTCATTATATTCTGGAGAAGGTTTCAGTATATAACACTAATAGATATCCCGTGACGTTGTCCGCGTGGATCCGATTTGCTTACTTGGATCGTAGATTTTAAGGGACGATTGCATGTTTTCCCGCAATTATCTCGCGTTTGGCTGAACCGATTTTGATGCAGTTTTCAGAAAAGTGTTTGTTACATTCTGGGGAAGGTTTTAGTATATAACAATAATGGATATCTCGTGAAGTTGCTTACATAGATCCGTTTTGCTTAATAGGATTGTAGATTTTCAAAGACGCCGATTTTATGAAGATTTTTGTTGTTGATTATCTCAACTAAAAAGGGAAAAATAAAAAACTTTTTGAAAAAAAGGGAACCGACTTCAAACCAAACACAAAAAAACTATAAAATAACTTTTCTTTCGGAAGTCGGTGGCCATATGTCAATGAAATAAAAAAAAAGCAAAGCCACCGACTTCCGAAAGAAAAGTTATTTTATAGTTTTTTTGTGTTTGGTTTGAAGTCGGTTCCCTTTTTTTCAAAAAGTTTTCTTAGGTTAAAGAAGTTGTTACACAATTCGAGCCTTAAGCTTCGATCCACCTGACTGCGAAGCCATTGATCCTCAGGAACAGGTAGAAAAAACAATAGTTATTTGTTATGCAAGGCTGCAAAGTTGATTTTTGGTGCGAGTACTTGAATTGAAAACTGAGGGAGCGAAGGATTCTAAGATTGAACCGCGAGAGAAACGAGCGGTTCAAATATAGAATCCTGAGCGATGCGAAGTTTTCAAAGGTACGAGACGCAGAAAAACTTTGCTACCGAGTGCAACACACAACTTTTCACCTCACACAGCGAGGAAATGCAGTGGGGGGGCGGCTCGCCTGTCAGTGTAGAAAACAATTGAATTCAAGACGTGTTCAAATTTTGAACAACACTTTTTTTATTTTGTTACAATTTGTACCATTTTGGTAGAATCGGAGATATGGACCTATAAAATTCTTGTCTAGCGCCTTTTGTCCATCAAGTACCTACTCAGCCTACTCTACGTACAGATACACGGCAACAGATAGGTATTTTGTATCACATGTTGTGAGCAGTGAATAAAAAATATACAGTAAAATGACCAACGTTGCAAACAGTGATATCGTGGAAAAATAGAATATTCCTCAAGTAAAATTCAACTGTAGCCGTCTTGTATCCTGTTCCAAGTAATTTGAACAATCGCAAGGAAACATTCTTCATACAGCTACATATTCATGTTTAATTACAATCCGGTTTTAACGTATCCTTAATCCACTAAAATGAATAATAATGTATCATAAAGTCGGCGTGTGATGGCAAGAGCGTGGCTTGCGCAGGAGTTGCTGGTCGCTCGCCCATGACGAGTGCGGTCATCAACCGCGCAGACACTCAACGAACGAAATTTTTATGAAGAATAGCTACTGTTGGTATTTGTCTTGTATAAAAACTAGAAAAAGTCGTTGTTCTTAGGTAAGTACTAAAAACACGACATTTGCGTCAATTTTGCGAATAATTTAGGAGGATCAATGGCTTCGCAGTCAGGTGGATCGAAGCTTAAGGCTCGAATTGTGTAACAACTTCTTTAACCTAAGAAAACTTTTTGAAAAAAAGGGAACCGACTTCAAACCAAACACAAAAAAACTATAAAATAACTTTTCTTTCGGAAGTCGGTGGCCATATGTCAATGAAATAAAAAAAAAGCAAAGCCACCGACTTCCGAAAGAAAAGTTATTTTATAGTTTTTTTGTGTTTGGTTTGAAGTCGGTTCCCTTTTTTTCAAAAAGTTTTCTTAGGTTAAAGAAGTTGTTACACAATTCGAGCCTTAAGCTTCGATCCACCTGACTGCGAAGCCATTGATCCTCAGGAACAGGTAGAAAAAACAATAGTTATTTGTTATGCAAGGCTGCAAAGTTGATTTTTGGTGCGAGTACTTGAATTGAAAACTGAGGGAGCGAAGGATTCTAAGATTGAACCGCGAGAGAAACGAGCGGTTCAAATATAGAATCCTGAGCGATGCGAAGTTTTCAAAGGTACGAGACGCAGAAAAACTTTGCTACCGAGTGCAACACACAACTTTTCACCTCACACAGCGAGGAAATGCAGTGGGGGGGCGGCTCGCCTGTCAGTGTAGAAAACAATTGAATTCAAGACGTGTTCAAATTTTGAACAACACTTTTTTTATTTTGTTACAATTTGTACCATTTTGGTAGAATCGGAGATATGGACCTATAAAATTCTTGTCTAGCGCCTTTTGTCCATCAAGTACCTACTCAGCCTACTCTACGTACAGATACACGGCAACAGATAGGTATTTTGTATCACATGTTGTGAGCAGTGAATAAAAAATATACAGTAAAATGACCAACGTTGCAAACAGTGATATCGTGGAAAAATAGAATATTCCTCAAGTAAAATTCAACTGTAGCCGTCTTGTATCCTGTTCCAAGTAATTTGAACAATCGCAAGGAAACATTCTTCATACAGCTACATATTCATGTTTAATTACAATCCGGTTTTAACGTATCCTTAATCCACTAAAATGAATAATAATGTATCATAAAGTCGGCGTGTGATGGCAAGAGCGTGGCTTGCGCAGGAGTTGCTGGTCGCTCGCCCATGACGAGTGCGGTCATCAACCGCGCAGACACTCAACGAACGAAATTTTTATGAAGAATAGCTACTGTTGGTATTTGTCTTGTATAAAAACTAGAAAAAGTCGTTGTTCTTAGGTAAGTACTAAAAACACGACATTTGCGTCAATTTTGCGAATAATTTAGGAGGATCAATGGCTTCGCAGTCAGGTGGATCGAAGCTTAAGGCTCGAATTGTGTAACAACTTCTTTAACCTAAGAAAACTTTTTGAAAAAAAGGGAACCGACTTCAAACCAAACACAAAAAAACTATAAAATAACTTTTCTTTCGGAAGTCGGTGGCCATATGTCAATGAAATAAAAAAAAAGCAAAGCCACCGACTTCCGAAAGAAAAGTTATTTTATAGTTTTTTTGTGTTTGGTTTGAAGTCGGTTCCCTTTTTTTCAAAAAGTTTTCTTAGGTTAAAGAAGTTGTTACACAATTCGAGCCTTAAGCTTCGATCCACCTGACTGCGAAGCCATTGATCCTCCTAAATTATTCGCAAAATTGACGCAATTGTCGTGTTTTTAGTACTTACCTAAGAACAACGACTTTTTCTAGTTTTTATACAAGACAAATACCAACAGTAGCTATTCTTCATAAAAATTTCGTTCGTTGAGTGTCTGCGCGGTTGATGACCGCACTCGTCATGGGCGAGCGACCAGCAACTCCTGCGCAAGCCACGCTCTTGCCATCACACGCCGACTTTATGATACATTATTATTCATTTTAGTGGATTAAGAATACGTTAAAACCGGATTGTAATTAAACATGAATATGTAGCTGTATGAAGAATGTTTCCTTGCGATTGTTCAAATTACTTGGAACAGGATACAAGACGGCTACAGTTGAATTTTACTTGAGGAATATTCTATTTTTCCACGATATCACTGTTTGCAACGTTGGTCATTTTACTGTATATTTTTTATTCACTGCTCACAACATGTGATACAAAATACCTATCTGTTGCCGTGTATCTGTACGTAGAGTAGGCTGAGTAGGTACTTGATGGACAAAAGGCGCTAGACAAGAATTTTATAGGTCCATATCTCCGATTCTACCAAAATGGTACAAATTGTAACAAAATAAAAAAAGTGTTGTTCAAAATTTGAACACGTCTTGAATTCAATTGTTTTCTACACTGACAGGCGAGCCGCCCCCCCACTGCATTTCCTCGCTGTGTGAGGTGAAAAGTTGTGTGTTGCACTCGGTAGCAAAGTTTTTCTGCGTCTCGTACCTTTGAAAACTTCGCATCGCTCAGGATTCTATATTTGAACCGCTCGTTTCTCTCGCGGTTCAATCTTAGAATCCTTCGCTCCCTCAGTTTTCAATTCAAGTACTCGCGCCAAAAATCAACTTTGCAGCCTTGCATAACAAATAACTATTGTTTTTTCTACCTGTTTCATAATTCATAATTCGACATTATACTTACGTTATCAAAAGCACATTGCAAAACATAAATTAAGATCGCATAAACACTACTTAACTGCAAAATACGACCCGTCACTTGACAGCTTGCCAGTCCAACTTTTATTTATTATCACATCAAGCCTTTTCCTTCCGAAGTTCCGACGTATAAGACCATATATACAAATGTACTCTATGTATAAGACTTGCAGCTGAACATACCTCCATTCATAAGTGACATTTGTTTAACTGTCACTTCATTTTAACCCCTAATTAGGCACGAGGGGTGTCACATACCCCAGATCAACTATGGTTAGAACTTTTTAAGTACTTACTGAATTTGGGCAATTTTTGTTCTCATTGACATCATAAAACGACGTGTCCGCTTAATCAAGTATCGAGAATAAAAGTTTGCCCAGCCAGGGTGGAGCGGAATGGGCTGTTAGACACGTTCTGACTAAAATTCATAGTGTTCCTTCAATAGCCCTTTACGTTCCAGGGTCACAGTTACCTGTTTAGACAGACTTTGGCAGACTGCGTAATAGTTATTTATTTATTTGTATGGCCAGGGTGTCACGTACCCCACTAACCATTTATGTTACTTTTTAGTCGCGACCAATTAAGTTTTAAAGAGAGGGTTTATAGTACCAAGAACAAGTATTTAATCAACTAGAACATTCAATATTGGCATTAAGTGGAATGTAGAAAAAGTTATGCCATTTGAGTTATCAGTAAATGCCAACAACCTGTAGGGGGCGCTGGTGTTGCCTCAAGCGTCACGACTAGGCGTGCGCATGGGCATATTATGCACCCTCGCGTAACAGTAATTAGTGGTAACCTTTATGATGCTGCTGGTTGATTCCAAACTGGTTTTATACCTTCTTTGGTTATGGTCAAGACTGACTTAAGTAGTGGTGATAATTGTGTTGAAAGAAGAACTGTTTCCATATTATTATAACAACTTTTGGAATTCACAAATGTAGGTACCTATTCTATTTTAAGAACTAAGGCACTAGATTTTACCGTTAGCCGAAATCATCCACCAAATTAGGTACCTACATCTTGACATCTCACCAACTAAAGAACCAGCTATACCTACGCGTGAAGCACATTGGCAATACTAGCTAACAGCTTATGTATTGTAGTTAATAAGTATTTTATTCATAAATCAGCGGGTTGGTGGAAATATCCCGCAGAGTGATGTACAACTTCTTGAAGTCAGCAAACCATCAGCCGAGGCATTATGCAAATTTTTCCTATACCTATGCAATTTTCCGTATCTAGCTGTAATTAAACTATCGTAAAACAATAACCGTGACTCTGGGACGAGGGCTATTGTAGGAATTTAGTCAGTACGAATCTGACAGTGAGTGGACTCATTTTACTATGCGAAAAAATGGCCCTGACAATACCACAGTCTTTCTTAGATGATGGCAAGGTTAAAAATATAATTATGGGACCGACCATACAGTATTGAAAAAGATTGCCATTATTTAGACCTTCTTCTTCTTCTTTTTGAATCGATATACTACAATCCTACTACAATATTATTTATCCAATTTGTTTGGAGAAACAAATAGAGCTACCCGAGCAACAATAAATTAACCTGAATCTACATGCAACGATTCGCCAACACACGTGGTAATTCTGACAGGATTCGATCAGAAAAAAGATGTGTCTGCAGCAGACATTGAATGTACGTAAAACAGAGATAAATTTTAATTTACCTTAGGTTTAATATTAACAACTAACCAATATCTGTAAGTGAAATATCGGATATTCATAAAGCAACACAAATAAATCAAAACAAATTCCAATTTTGAAAGGCCACTTCTAAACATCCTTCTAAAACCCATAAAACCACAACATCCGTTCCTTCATTAACAAAAAGACAATAAAATAAGGATCTTCGTAATTAAAATTAATAACAATAGCCTGCAAGGACCGTCGTGGTAGGAGCGTCGACCGGACACGCGCCAGTGCGCGCGCGCAGCGTGCGGGGTGCATGACACTGCAGGTGGAGCGCCCCGCACCTGCCAGCCAGGACTAGACGCTCTGCTGACCTTTATGACGAATAAATGACTTACGTAAGGGTAAATAGGTATCTAGTTGGGTTCGTCAGCTGTAATGTCAAAACCGTTGGACAGCGGCGTGGTTGCTTAAAGTTCAAGGGCCGTTGACGTGGAGGTTTTTTCTTGTTATGTTAGGTTAGTAAGTAATTAGTTTATTATGGAAATTAAACTGAAATTCCTGTTAATTAAAATTGCTAGTACTTTTGAAAAATCTTATTTGACTCTCTATCAATCTCGTCACATTCTGGAAAATCATCAAATGTGTCCTTCCACTCGGGGTGTAGTGGAAGACGGATAAGCACCACCTCGCACAACCCCATTTCTTCAGTGCTCTATGCGTTCCAGTGCCGCGTTGCCATTTTAAGTCAGTCCCGCGAAAATTATATGGCACGGGTGTGCTACAGTAGTTCGATAAAAGGATGTGCTATTCATGCTTGTACATCAAAACTGTACTGCGACTCACAAATGCACGATTTGACGCTTGTGCGACGTTTGTGGAACTACCGTGTCAATCTCTACATCAACCTTTGTGATTGAACAAATTAAACAAGCTAAAAGAAAACATAAACTTTGGAAATCACATCATTTCAAAATCAATAGTCATAAAACCGTGATACATCTATATGGGCCTCAGTTATGTCCGTGCCTTTAGCTAGCCTTTAGCTTGCACTGTTACATTATCTACAAGCATAGTGTATGCCGATTAGAATCCCAGCTTTAATACAAATAGAACTCGGTTGCTTCAGCACTGCTTAGCATAATGTTCCGAGGAGAGGTCAGACAACGCTGTTATGCTAAGTAGTGTAGTTCTATGGGAAATAGTGCTAGAGATATACCAATAATTACGACCAATAAACACCAAGTAGATGTTCCGGAAGATCTATCTGCAGGTCATAAATAGTTATTTGTTATGCAAGGCTGCAAAGTTGATTTTTGGCGCGAGTACTTGAATTGAAAACTGAGCGAGCGAAGGATTCTAAGATTGAACCGCGAGAGAAACGAGCGGTTCAAATATAGAATCCTGAGCGATGCGAAGTTTTCAAAGGTACGAGACGCAGAAAAACTTTGCTGCCGAGTGCAACACACAACTTTTCACCTCACACAGCGAGGAAATGAAGTGGGGTCATTGACCTATACTGGGGGCGGCTCGCCTGTCAGTGTAGAAAACAATTGAATACAAGACGTGTTCGAATTTTAAACAACACTTTGTGCTCTAGAGCACAAAATGGAGTTTTGCGCTCAGATTTTGAATGAGAAATAGAATCTTTCCGAGCGGGTGAGGTGAAAAATATTTGTTCCGTACTAACCTAACCTAACCTAACCTAACCTAACCTAACCGAACCCGCGATAAGCTAACCAGCAGTCGATCGCTCAACCCCTGCGCTAACTGTACCGTCAATTCAGAACTACCGAGTATAGTAACATGAAGTACCGGTATCTGCTCGTTCTCGACTTAATTATGAGGCTGCATATAATAGCTTAATGTCAAAAAACTGTATCGAACTACCTAGTTTTGATTGCTCAAGATTTCTGGCATAATCTCTCATTTAGACAAACAACCTAAACTGAATTTGAATTTTGTTATTCTGCGAAGTTTTCGCAGGTACAGACATGGCGTGCTAACCGGGAGTATTCACTCAAATCGTCCATTACCACGAATGACATCATAATAAAATTACCAAGTTGAACGATCCCTGAGTAAAGTGCGCCTTAGGAAGTAATCTCACTGCCAACTGGTGTAACGGATTCTTTACTTAGAGTAAATCACCGTATTTGGGACGTTAACCATGAAATTATAATTTACTACATGCTGTTTTACTACTGTAATTAACTTTTGAGAAAGTTGCTGTCAGGTTTTGGTAACAAACAAGCGTTGGAAAAATTTGACTCTCATTCATGACTGCTTGTTAATTATTACCAAGCTTCTCTGATTAAAATTTTCATCAATCCACCTTAAGCTTGATTCCAAACACGTAAAGGCGATTAAAGACTACACGAATTAGCATACAATTACGAATAATTCAATGTTTCGCCAGTATCAGCGAAGCAGCTAACAAGCAACCGGCATGTCCGGGCGACCATGAAACGATGGCAACTATGCATAATATCCGATGAAATTGTGCATAACTAGTCAATGACTTATGACGAACTGTGCATAATAACATTTTTGCCACAACGCATCGTGAGGCAGCCTCGGTAATTAGTCAGCTAGATATAATTAAAATTTATCGCGTCTTTCATTAGAAGCTTGGCCAGTCGGCGTGGCGAGGCAGCGGACCGCGTAGCTTTGTCTTGCTTTCTTGCACCGCGGCTTTTACATTCACTATCAACGGTACATCTTGGCACCATACTGTTCAATTTATCAAATAAGCATCTTTCCACGCGACTGTAATGAGATAAGGTAGAAGGAGCGAAATTACTAAGTTGCAAGGAGGGAATTTAAAATCAGGTTTGACTTGCCAACGAGTAAGCATTTCTAATACTTTGGACCCTAATGACGACACTATTCTTCTCACAACTACCAATGAATTGTTCAACGGTGATAATTACATTGAACTGAAATAAATTGAGGCTCCATCAGCGCCTTGAACAATGCTGTTACAACACAGATTGCTTAGCAGTCAGCATCGTGTAACTGGATACACAGCAACTGATATTCTGCTGTCCAAACAAAACTGTCCAAGTCAAACTAAAAGAAAAAAAGAGAAAAATGGAGCATTAAGTTTTGTGGGCAGTGGTCGGCATCACGATTTCACGGAGAGGAGGTAATAGTGGCCATTAGACGCGTAGCGACACGGAAAATGGCGGGCGACGACCCGACCGACGCGATTTATCGTAGCCAAGACGCTTTAATTTGAACAGGTTAGTTTTTCAACGGATGTTCGGGACAAGCGATTGACGGTAACCGCGATGTTTTGTGACATCCTGCGCCGGCGCCGCCGCAGCGCATCAAACTGTCTAATGCCTGCCATTGTAGGGTTCGCAGGATTCTTACATTTCTTTTAGTCCGAGTACCTATTCAGTAAGCTCTCTCGCTCGGTTTCGTATACGTAATTAATTATACCAGAGAAGGAAGTCTGTCAAGTCCAAATTGCCGGCACGTCACCGTCAAAGAGAAGTTACCTACGCAACGCTTCCTCGCTGGGAGCATTCGCCTGTACTGTAAAGGTGGCAATACACTCTCGCCGAGTGATCGACATAGGAGTAGAGTGCGTGGAGTGCGCGAGTACAACTTACAGCTCAGATTCGAGCATGAACATTACAGTCCGCAATCCGTAAGTGTAACAATAACCATGCTTCTGTAAAAAAAGGAAACTTTGACGGATACATAATAGACGAATGCGAATGATCCCAGCGTCAATTTCTAACATAGTGCCCAGAACCGAATCATGGATTGTTTCGTCGGTGATAAAAAGCTGGTAAACCGACTGACTGCCGTAAATTCATCGATTTTTTTTTTCTCTTGCATATCTGTAATTAAATAAAAGCATGTTATGATTTGTTAACTGCACTAGTGCACAGAATATATAATAGTACCTAAAGGTAACTAGTGTAAAAGAATTGTAGGATAGTTTCTTCCGCTTTTGCTAAGTAATGTAGGAAATCGATCTTTTAACTCCCCAGCAGCGCAAAGAAAACAAGAAAAACACCAGGAATTATGTAAAAAATATTTTATTTAACCAGTTCAACAATAAAATTATTTACACCTTACAAATTACAGAGAAGGGAGAATAATTTACTCCATATTTACAGAAAGTGATAAGCAGTGACATTGGACCCAGCATTTGCCTCGATTCAAAAACACCTTGATTTTGTATAATCACTTTTCAACCTTATTAATAAAACTCATTAAGTTGAAATGAATTTGGTTGTACCACCATTGTCTGGAATTTTATGCGACTTCTAATATCCCTTTATTGTTATATGTATATGTATAACATACATATACTTGAGTTTATGAATGTAATAGAGCGCACGTGTGATTTTCATCATGTTATCATTTCTTTCTCCAATAAGCAAAAAGCTATTTCATTGGTTGATTCTGGCGTGGTGATTCCATACTCTATGGTTCCTCTCTTTACAAAAAAAAATCTACGCGAGCGAAATAGTGAAGAAACAACCAAAAAAAAAATCACTCTTTTAAATTTTGTAACTGGTAAAAAAAAATACTTTATCATCTACGTGTTGTAATATTTGAATGTAATATGGAAGCAGTGAATACAGAATAATTACAAAAGACATAAGCTATGATACAGCGGTTTATGAGCCGCATCCTAAGCAAAGCGATTGGCCAGGCGAATCTGGGATTAGTAGATACTTGTTCGGAAACACGAACAGCGGTCTGTTGATACCAAAGAGATATACAAATTCACCGAACGCAACAGTTCGCTAGCATACACATAGAAAACGCGACTGAGCAATGACTGGATGAAATTGAACATTCTCTAGAAAGAGAGAAGCGCTTCAGTTGTCCATGTCTCTTTCCTGGAAAAGAGTCTTCACTAGTATATAATATAAAGATTTGATTGTTTGTTTGTATTGAATTGGCTCCGAGACTACAGGACCGATTTCAAAAATTCTTTCACCTTTTGAAAGCTGCTTTGCTTTGGTCTTGATTAGGCAATAAAGTGGGGCGGGGGGAGCGGTCTAAGTCGCTGGCAAAAGCTAGTGACAAATAAAAAGACAATGTTACGGTCTCTCTCACACTACCGTCCGTTTTTACTCGACATTTGGATAGAGAAGGCTCAGTCTATTCTCCTTGACTATGGTCGGTACAATATCTTTATTTAGGACGCGGTCTTTGAAATGCACCTCTTACTTATCTAAAAGGCTATTTGAATACATTAATTGAATCTTTTACAGTGGTTTGAATAGCTGTTTTCACTTAGCGGGAGCCAAAATAAGATTTAGAAAACACATTCAGAAAGCAGTTCGGTCTTTCAGAAACTAGGAGTCAGATATAACTGAAATCTACACTTCAATGGCAAATCCTGGCCGATAATAATCTTGTAAGCCACACATAATCAAGTCAAAAAGATCAAGTGTCATTTTTACGTATATAACCCGGTTCATCGAAGAAAGACGCAGTCATCGGAACAGTTAAGTGATCTATCTATATTTAAATAAAGTTTCTATTCTATTGAACTTATTTGCGATAGTTAAGTGACGAACTATGCGCAGACGCATACGACCATTTGACAACTGAACAGATTAAGGTAGCCAAACGAATTTATGAAATGTTATACTATGCATTTTATATTCGTGTTTTTTTGACTTTCTGGCTTGATGGAAAATATAATGAAAATAATGCCGATTTCGATAAATTAATAAAATCCTCTCTGGAATGATTTCTAAAAAGCTATATTATGGCATTAATCTTTGTCAAGTATATAAAAAATATATGTTATACTTAAGAAAACATATCGACACTTATTCTATACTTTTAGTTTGCTCTCTTACATAATATATACAATTTACAAGTAAGTACATTGCGTTCAACGAAACAGCAAAATTAACAAATATTTTAATACACCAACTGTACAAATTTTGATCACAGACCAATTGCTATAATTTATCTCGAAATATGACACAATTTTTTTACAAATACTTTTTCAATTCAATTTATTATTCCAGATCACATGATTTTCTCTCAACGATTTATCAAGGCAAAAAACAATATCAATCATACTCACAACTAAATAATAATGCCTTTTAAATTCTACGATTTTGGCATAAAATGGCCTAAAAGTTGGTGTTTCATCTTTTGATACTAAACAAAAACTCTAAGCACTTAATCTTATAAGTACTGTCTGTTGAAGTAAGTATACAAAGTTGTTCTTACGCTATGACTTCATTTAAAACTGACCATTGAAATATGCTACTGTTTTGCACAACTATTGAATGAATAACTTACGTAATTTCAAAATCTACACATTTATATTTTCTCTACAAAATCAAGCTAGAAACACAGTGAAAACTTATTTGTTGGAAGTATCCGATAAGTAATTATCGGATATACGGAAGCAACCTTTTATTTTCTAGAATATCAAATCACTCAATAATTCATTAAGCTCTGGTGAAAGCTAACGCCCTTACTCGTGACGCGATTTGCTACATTTGCGTCGCCGACCAACAAGCGAAAATCATACTTACAACTACGACATAATGATGCAATTCGACTGACTTACATAGTCATATTAACCGTTCTTTTACTGTCTATCCACAGAAAATAAAAACTGCACGATTTATATTGGTAGCGCCTTTGTCGTAATTGTAAGGATGATTTTCACGTATCGACGACGACGATGCAAATCACTCGAACTGCTTCGCAGCGTCATGAGTAAGCGCGCTTAATTAATTAAATAATTCTACGTAAAGAAATTCGTTGGCACTCAACGTGTCAATTAAACTTATGGAGCTTTAGGAAGGTGCGAGAACTGAGTGGCGCCAAAAAGAAAATAGTGATAGGTACGTTAGGCGGATTCGATGCAATATCTCCTTTATTTTCAATTTGCTAATAAGTTTTCACTTAGCAATAAGTTTTCAATGTGCTTTATAGCTTATAAACACAATATTTCATACAGGCGGTTCCAAAGAATGATGCTCAATAAATATCCTCCAACAATACATAATTACAAAAACATAACACAGAACAATTAATTCAAGTATTTTACTAACACTTTTTAAATACATATTATAATAATCTCGTTTGCACCCGAGTTTTAATCGTAAAACCTAAACAATTATATTAAATTAAGATATTACTTTAGTATCAAAATTAATTTACAACCATATTTTTTCAATAGTACAATCGACAAAGTTGAATCAGGACCCATTTCGACATAAAATCGTTTAAATCCGTCAAATTGAAAACGATCAAAGTCTTGACCATGAATATGTATAAATTTAAAATGTCACTTACGGGATATCTTCCGTGATTATCTATTTGTTTGAGTTCCCGATATTTCGACGCTGTTGCAAGCGCCATGATCGCGGGTTGACGATATGTATGTTTACGCGAATGTGGACCTAATTGTTTTTGAATGTCTCTTAGAAAATAAGCTTATGGTATCATAATTAAACCTTGTCGATTGTACATATTTGACATTTAAGTAGTAAGTTGGTTTAAAAAGCGTCTACATTTGTCTTTTATTGCAACATTCAAGTAACAAAAATAATCGCGGATGAAGTATCGATAAGTCCACGGAACAACTCATTAATCCTCTTTTTCTTAACTCAAACTACGGTAAGATCTTATTTTTTTAACAGTGATGCACCGTCAAACTATCGATATCTCCATTCCGGATAAGCCCCACCCTAATTCCAAGTTTTCATTTAACAAAACCTTGGCATCGCTAATCCTACAAAAAAAAAACACTACAGATACACCGCATTTCCATAGGGATGCGGCAGAAAAGGCTCAATCTACTCACGCGCACTGGAAAACAACCTTTCTTTTCAACCAAATAAGGTGTAGTTTCTTTTAAAGTCTGTGTCACTATAGTCTTTACATCCTCCAAGTATTGGGAACGTATATGATTGTACAGCGACGGTTCTATTCGTCGCTGCTCGTGTCCTAGCTGTCGATATGGTCGGGCTCCATCTTGGGACTGGGGCGGAGGACCATTTTGTCCTCTCCGTCTCCATCGTTGTGAACTGTCTCTATGGTAAGCATCATTTTCTCGTCGCAACTGTCGTCGCCGGAATCTGAGTACATTGATTGGGTTGATGTTGCTACCTCCTGGAAAAACAGAAAAGGTTTTTATGAGAAACTTATAAAGAGACTTTTATGACCGCGACCTGTAGATGTCGTAAGAGACGTCGGGCGATCGCGCGTATCATGTTTATTTCCTGTCGAGCGACAGTCGTGGGGCAAATGTCCCCGTAGTGTAAACGCCGCTTTAAGTTCAGTGTTCAGACGTACACACGCGTTTCATAGGTGATCTGTCGTAGACCTACATTAGGAACGACCGTATTTAAATTTTATTGGCCCTAAACTCCGCCATCTCTACCGCGTTGGCGGTAGCAGCGATAAGATCTGTTTGGCTGCATGTTTTTGGGCAAAGAGGGCAGGATAGGAG
Source organism: Agrotis clavis (assembly GCA_954870645.1). Classification (NCBI taxonomy): domain Eukaryota; kingdom Metazoa; phylum Arthropoda; class Insecta; order Lepidoptera; family Noctuidae; genus Agrotis; species Agrotis clavis. Next base: position 22,145,358 of record OX940923.1, on the reverse strand, counting down.
ATGAAGCATGGTTTGTGACTCAGCTCCACATCCGCATCCCGCTGCCGTTCCAGTGCGATAGCCCCACTTAATATGTGTATGTAATAATGACGTAGATATAAAACGTGGTCATACTTTTAACCACTTCAAAACAAGAAGGTTATTTTAAAAGGTTTTATCAGTCTAGACTCTAGAACTTTCAAAGTATAAAACTTACAGTAATTCTATTCTTGGTGTGTATCCGTACGTGCTTGGCGAGATGATCTGATCTCATAAACCTTTTCCGACACTCAGGACACTCGAACCTCTTCTCACCCGTATGTGTTCGCCTGTGACGTTGTAGTTCGTCCGATCGAGTGAATCTGTGAACAATAACATAGTAGTTGAGACGATTGGCACAAGAGTATTGGACGGTACGATTAGCTGACCGCTCGATTACATGTGCAGCGCTGTGTCGCGATTTCAATTTCCGTACGTTTATTATTTTTCTTTTTTTTTGCGTGGTTAAATCATCAAATGAGTCCTCCCACCCAGGGCAAGGCAGGAGGGACTGTCAGACTTGTACTGAATAAAATCCACTGTGTTCTTCAATACCTTTTACGTCGCGGGACTAACGAGCTAGCGTGATCCCGGAAGGATCACGCTAGCTCGTTAGTCCCGCGACACGTTTATTGTTGTAGTTTTGAGTTTTGTGTGTTTGTAAGTTTAACTGTATACAATCGCACCCACGATATAGGAGAAACTCCAACTGTGGTGTTGGGCAAGGTTTTATAAAAAATAAAATGATATTTTTATCAAAAGTTGAGAGAGAGAAGTCAAATTTTTCTCTATATCCTCCCGTCCGTTAATAAATCTCCAGGAGATTTTGTGTCATTGTTTTACTATTGTTTGTTAATATCGACACATGAGCTCTTAAGTAAAATGGCGACGACTTTTTATGACAGGCGACGAATGTTGCAATAACACTGCCACAACCACTGACATGTCTTCTGATCTACAGACTGCATCATTCTACTCTGATGCTATGATAATGAGTAGAACATTGAATAGTTGTATGATTATTAAAACTTATCTTCAGCAGTACACTACTAATAGTCCAAGAGCTACTGAACCCTGCGACTAACGGTCTTCCTGTAAGGTTAAAAATTTGTACACTTAATATTTATAGCATGCTAAGGGCAATAGCGACGACCTGGCAAGAGTCAGCCGTGCACATCATCAGACCATTTAATTTTCAAAGTGTAAAAAAAATTAACAGGATGTAGTTTATTTATTGTAAATCTTGGAATAAGAAATGACAGGCGATTACAAGGTGCACAAGTATGTGACAGGCGAATTGAAAAGTGCAAAGTTGATGAGGAAAAATAAACTTTCTCCTGTAAGGTTAAAATTATCTCGAGTTTGGCTGAACTGATTTTGATGCCGTTTTCAGAAAAGTGTGCGTTGCATTCCGAGAAAGGTTTTAATATACAGGGTGATTTTTTCAACTGGGCGTGGATGGCTATCTCTGAAACTATGAGGAATATCGAAAAACGTTGAAAGTAATCTCGAGGCCGATTTTGACGAAAACTAAAACTGCATCATTGGATTTTAGAAAAATCAATAATCCTGGCCAGGAATCGAACCCGCTGATTTTGGAAAAAAAACACAGTCTGTATTATTACACCATTCGATAGTGTTGCTAATAAAGATCAAATTCTGGGAAGTAGTCATATACGGCAAATTTTAGGAAAACGTATAATTAAAAAAAAACTGATGAATGTTCAAGACGATAACTGTATTCGGAACATAACTTAACGGTTTCTTCTTTGAAATAACGCTTATTTTTGTTCAACTCAATAATTTCGGATTGCTGAATACAGTTGGATTGTTGAGACACCAAATCCACTGAATTATTGAAAACAATTATGAATAAATTATGGCTCAGTAGAACATGGTAACATAGAAAGGAGATCGGGCGGGTGTGGCCCAAGTGGCGGCGGAGCATGACGTTCATTTTATTTGAAAGTTCCCTACCTAAGCTTACTTTTATTGTATGGGCACAAAGAAATCTATCCTGGGAGAAAAAAGTTATAGCGTTATAAAGAAATACGCATTTATACTTTCAACTATTTATTCAATTAAATCTAATTATTTTAACTTATGATGATATGTTTGCTATTATCTAACATTCATGATGACTCATACCCATGGTGTCTACTTATTTTTTTTTATCTTGGTAAAGTCATCAAATGAGTCCTCCCACCCAGGACAGAGCGGGAGGGACTGTCAGACTCATACTGACTAAAATCCACGGTGTCCTTCAATAGCTGTTTACGTTCCAGGGTCAAGGTAATTCGGTTAGTCCCGCGACCCTGGCAGGCTAGTTAACCCTCTAAAGGGGGGCCCCGTCATTATGCTGACGCTCTTTACACAACGCGCCGTCGACTCGGGCATGATCCATGTTGGGACAGCGAGTCGCCCATTACTCGCCGCCCGCATGCCCGCGCCCACCGCGGCCGGATATCGTCTGCCGACGTCTGTCGCCGTCACCGTCTACCACTGCAGCTGGGGTGAAGGGAGGACGCTGTCCTTTCCCTCACGCGGCCCGCCTTCTCTTTTGCGAGCATGACTGCTTCTCAGAAAGAGGCGACCGCTTCTCATTACTTCTCGCCCCGCAGCATGGCTCCGACCAATGCCGGGTGCGAGAGGTGCTCCGCCCACGCAGGGCAGTCCTGCGCCGTATGCTCCACCGTGTCCTCCGGGCGATCCTCGCAGTCACACTCAGGTGTTTCTTCCTTCCCCATCCGATACAGGTACCTCCCGAAACTTCCGTGTCCCGTGAGGACCTGCTTCATGTGGTAGGTCAGGACGCCGTGACGCCTATACAGCTACTCCTCAAAGAGGGGTCTTAACACCCGACGTGGTATCTACTTTAGAAATATGTTACTACTCCATTGTTGTAAGGATTCTGGTTCAAGTGTTTGAAGACGAGGCTAAGTTATAATGTTTGAATAAAATACTGTTTTTGAGAAATGATTTAAAAGTGTTTAACTGACTTTATAATATATGTCATCGTAAGTACAGTCCCACATAACGGTGGGGGGTTCGCATCGGTGTCGGGGGGACGATGAAGTACCTGGGACTCGTCCTCGACAGCCGGTGGAACTTCGGGAAACATTTCCGGCACTTGGCCCCAAAGCTGAACCGGGCATCAGCCGCCCTCTGGAGACTCCTACCTAATCTCGGCGAGCCAAACGCCCCGTGCCGGAGGCTGCATGCTGGTGTCGTGAGATCCATGGCTCTCTACGGAGCCCCCATGTGGGCCCTGAGCATGCGGACGCGACCGGCAAAGCTGGTCGCATGCCAGAGGGTCATGGCTATCCGAAAGATCCGTGGATACCGCACGATCGCCGGTGAATCGCCCGACCTTCTTGCCGGATTGTTGCCCTGGGATCTAGAGGCGACGACCCTCCTGCGCGTCTATTAATGGCGTGCGGAGGCGCATCGCTGGGGCGAATCCCCGCTATAACTCCAGCGCGATCTCAGGGCAGTAAGAAGGGAACGACTGTCACAACCGAGGTTCGGGCAAGCCGCAATCGCGGCGGTAAGACCCATCTTTAAGGAGTGGCTGGATGGGCGTCACGGCGTCCTGACTTACCACCTGACGCAGGTTCTTACCGGACACGGAAGTTTCGGGAGGTACCTGTGTCGGATAGAGAATTAAGAAACGCATTGGTGTCACCACTGAGAGGATCACCCGGAGGACACGGTGGAGCACACAGTGCAGGAATGCCCCGCTTGGGCAGATCACCACCGTGTCCTGACGACAGCGATTGGCGGCGACCTCTCGCGGCCGGCATAGGTCGAGGCCAATCTGCGTGGCGAGACGGAGTGGGCAGCGGTCGCCTCATTCTGTGAAGCAGTAATGCTAGCGAAGGAGGAGGTGGGACGCGTGAGGGAGAGGACAGCGTCCTCCCCCTGCTCCAGCCGCAGTGGTAGACGTGGGGGTGACGAATGTCTCAAGACGATCTCGGCCACCGTAGGCGCGAGCATACGGGCTTTGATTATGGACGACTCGATGTCCGACCATAAACAATGCCCGAGTCGACGGTTTGTTGTGTTCCAGGCGCGCCTCAAAGAGTGTCAGCACAATGATGGAACAAAGCCTCCCGGGGTCGCGGATCTAACAAATACCGTGACCCGGGAACGTAAAGGGCTATTGAAGGACACCGTGAATTTTAGTCAATACAGGTCTGACAGTCCCTCCTGCCCTGCCCTAGGTGGGACTAGGGTACTCATTTGATGATTTTACAAAGCTAAAAAAACGTCGTCAGGAAGAAATCAACACTTCAATACAACACAGCCGATTAAGAATAGAGGAATAACAGAATAGATAACGCAGTTCAAACACAACACTATCACATCAATCAGCAGCGAGCGGAGAGAGTAAGTCAGCTGCAAATCTGACAGAACTGCCATATATGTTGCGTTAAAGTTCCGTTGAAGTATTTGAATATGCATAACTTTTTTTTCCCAGGATAGATTTTCTTTTTACTCGTAAAAAAGTAAGCTTAGTTAATGAACTTTCAAACAATATAAGTGTCATGATCCGACGCCACTTGGGCCAGAGCCCATACAAAAATGTCCGATCTCCTTTCATGAAAATTCTATGTTATGCTATTTCCTTAAGGCGGCGCTAGTCGCGAGCTCGAACTCACTGGCAGGCATGGTAAAAAACCATGATATTTCACCGGAAATCGAGCCATATTGTTCATGTGTGCGCGAGCGTCATCCCCCCGTGGAGAAAACAGGGGAAAACTTATTCAGTGAGATGCACGATCAATCAGAGTAAAAGGCGCGCGTAAAAAAATACGAAAAAGCCTTTGGAAGTTGGGGTTTTATGAAAAAACCACGGCACCAATTAATTTCAAATAAAATTTATTAAATTCTTCGATAAATTTGCTGTGTCGGTACGGACTTCGTTTTGGAAATTTGATGCTTCTTTAGCTTCTAATTTACACCTAAAGTTGTGTTAAAATTAGCAAAAAAACGAATCTTTAGAAGCTCGTAACTTTTTAATAGCTTCATATTTTACAATTCTGCTTTCGTACAGACAAAATTAATAATGAGACAAAACGATACCATGTTTAATTTTGCATGTACCTTGTCAAATAGTGGAGTAAAACCCCAACGAAGTTTCTATGGAAAAAATGTTGACTTGTTTGACCTTAAGTTTGCCGTATATGATCACATCCCAGAATTTGATTCTAATAAGCAACACTATCGAATGGTTTAATAATACAGGCCGTGATTTTTTCCCAAAATCAGCGGGGTCGATTCCTGGCTAAGATTATAAATTTTTCTAAAATCTAATGCGCAGTTTTAGTTTTCGTCAAAATCGGCCTCGAGACTCTTTTCAACGTTTTTCGATATTCCTCATAGTTTCGGAGATAGCCATCCACGCCCAGTTGAAAAAATCACCCTGTATATTAAAACCTTTCCCGGAATGTAACGCACACTTTTCTGAAAACGGCATCAAAATCGGTTCAGCCAAACGCGAGAAAAAAACGAGCGAGGTTAAAATAACCTTACAGGAGAAAGTTTATGTTTCCTCAACAACTGTGCACTTTTCAATTCGCCTGTCACATACTTGTGCACCTTGTAATCGCCTGTCATTTTTTTTCCAAGATTTACAATAAATAAACTACATGCTGTTATTTTTTTAAGCTTACAGGAACAAGTTTTTTTTTACACTGAAAATTAAATGGTCTGATGATGTGCACGGCTGACGCCTGCCAGGTCGTCGCTATTGCCCTTAGCATGCTATAAATATGAAGTGTACAAATTTTTAACCTTACAGGAAGACCGTTAGTCGCAGGGTTCAGTAGCTCTCCAGCTATAAACACCATGTATGAAGAAGTAGCATTTAATCGCGTATGACTGATACGGCAACCGTGAGAACAATTAACAGTCTGCAAAGCGCCTGCAGCTAATATCTGTCTTTGATTTAACATCTATTCTCTTACATAGGTAAAATTGAAGATTTTTTTTTTCGTGGTAAAATCATCAAATGAGTCCTCCCACCTCGGGCAGGGCGGGAGGGACTGTCAGACTTGTACTGACTAAAATCCACGGTGTCCTTCAATAGCCCTTTATGTTTCGGGGTCACGGTCAAAGTATAAACACGGGAAGTAGGTTATCTTCATACAAACGCACCGCGCGCGGCTTGTATGTGTGCGCCATCGTATCTATGCGTCGCCGCACGCACACTTATCAAAATCTCGCGCGGTCTCGAGTAGCGCCAGTCGGGGCTAACACACACGCGGTTCGCGCGTCACGGCTTTTCGGCACCGCTAAATGATTCAAAAATGTCTGATATTCGCAAGAAAAAGTATTGCTGTGTGTTTGGGTGTATTAATAATTCATCAATTCCAGAATTGTCTCTATTCAGGTTACCTATTGAACGGGAAAGGAAAGCTTCTCACTTATTCTAGCATTATTTTTTTGATGATGAGATACCTACTTACTTCTTTTTTGTTGTATTAGTTTTCTATCACACAGAGGAAGTAGGTAGGTAGGTATGTCTATTTCCCCACCAGAATGTTTTAGGTACTTTTGATTTGCCGCTATGGCTTTGTTTAGTTTTGCCGATTTCTCAGTATTTAATTGTAGGTATATTAACTGAGTACCTAACTAGTTATAGTTATAAAATCGTAACGAAAAATAAGTTAGTAATTGACTTATTATAAGTTAATAATTTAAACACAGGCTCTAGTCTATGTTACCGCCTGTGCCGTCTATCGGCGAAATGAAGAGTCGGGACAGCGACGTTGCCGCTGTGTGGGTGCGAACGAAGCGCGGACAGTCGCGCCCACACTGCCCCGCTGCACTACCGCCGGCCGCCCGGTTTTTTCTTTATATAAATAATGCTGCTCTGTATCTTGAATACATTTCTATATTTGATAGGAAAACCATTGTTGAACTTTATTGACTGCCTAATAAGAGATGTGTTATCTTTGGCAAGGGCCGGGCTTTAAACTAATGTCTACTGTCACCAGTTTATAAGTGAGGCCTGACAGACCCTGTAAACTAAAACCTGACCCAGACAATAAAAGTAAAAAGTACAACTTCCCGACCCTTGCCAATTTAAAGGTACTGAATTAAAATTTAGATAAAAGTGACAACCCTAAGACATTAGGCAATTATATCGCGGATTGGGCCGGAGATAACCTACTTCCCCTCTTTATACTATGTCACGGTGATGGAATCAGTCCCGCGACCAGGTAAAATTGAAGATAGGCTAGTTTTATTGATACTTGCATGACAAAAATAACTACGGGCAATACATTCTTCGTAACAGGACATCAAATTTAAGCAACTACTATAACATACATACTTTATTTCCCATTTTCTGAAATGCCTGCTTACATGAATAAATAAGGTTTTCCAAAACCAGGACAAAAAGAGCTCTGGAGTAGTCATAGTACTCAATAACATTTGACATCTGATCTTGGTAAAACGCAACACGTCTTTGACTTTGCGACGATACATTTTTAACCGACTTCAAAAAAAAAAGTAGGTTCTCAGTTCGACCTGTATGTATGTATGTATGTATGTATGTATGTATGTATGTATGTATGTATGTATGTATGTATGTATGTATGTATGTTTGTCCGCGATTATCTCGCGTTTGGCTGAACGGATTTTGATGCAGTTTTCAGGAAAGTGTTCATTACATTCTGGAGAAGGTTTTAGTATATAACACTAATAGATATCCCGTGACGTTGCCCGCGTGGATCCGTTTTGCTTACTTGGATCGTAGATTTTCAGGGACGATTGCATGTTTGTCCGCAATTATCTGGCGTTTGGCGGAACCGATTTTGATGCAGTTTTCAGGAAAGTGTTCATTATATTCTGGAGAAGGTTTTAGTATATAACACTAATAGATATCCCGTGACGTTGCCCACGTGGATCCGTTTTTGCTTACTTGGATTGTAGATTTTCAGAGACGATTGCATGTTTGTCCGCAATTATCTGGCGTTTGGCTGAACCGATTTTGATGCGGTTTACAGAAAAGTGTTCGTTACATTCTGGAGAAGGTTTAAGTATATAACAATAATGGATACCTCGTGAAGTTGCCAGCATAGATCCGTTTTTGTTGCTTACTAGGATTGTAGATTTTCAAAGACGCCGATTGTATGAAGATTTTTGTTAAATATCTGAACTAAAAAGGGAAAAATAAAAAACTTTTTTAAAAAAAGGGAACCGACTTCAAAACCAAACACAAAAAAACTGTAAAATAACTTTTCTTTCGGAAGTCGGTGGCCATAGTAAATGAAATAAAAAACAAAGCCACCGACTTCCGAAAGAAAAGTTATTTTACAGTTTTTTTGTGTTTGGTTTTGAAGTCGGTTCCCTTTTTTTAAAAAAGTTTTTTTTACAGTCAGACTCTACCACCGCGCGCTATATTATTTCACCAATCCTGTTCCACTTCCGTAACATTCATGAAATTGCTACCGCAGAAGTAATAGCAAAGATCAAAAAGGAGTAAGTCCAGAAAGAAAAATAATTTATTAATATAAAGAATAGAAATTGTAAAAAGGATGATTTAAATTACCTCTTGCCACAAAACAACCAGTTGCAAAGGAAAGGTCTCTCGCCCGAGTGCCACCGGAGGTGAGCTCTCAGGTGCGAGGTCTTCCCGTACACCTTGTTGCAGCCCGCTATGTGACATACGTGCTGCTTCTTGCGATCCACCAGGCGACTGCAATGAAATGGTCTCTGTTAGTGTCGTGCTTTTGTGTGGTTCTTGATGTGTTTTATAGGGTTTATGGCGTAGTAACGGAACGCAGCCCGACGCGCAGATACAACTGCGCGCAAGTAGTGTCGTGAGGCGGCGTCACCAAAAGACAGTCGAACGATAGGCATTGCACTTTAATTAGGTAAAGTTATTCATGTACTTACGCTGCGAAAGAATTTATTTATTTATTTATCACAAACACAACAGAATAAAGTGGATATGCCCGAAATCCCGGAATTACTTTTAAAGAGCTGAAAAATCCCGTGATTTATTTTATAAAAAGTTATTTAGTTTCAAACAATTTATTTGTTTAATCTATCTCTGATGTTTTTATTATTTATTTGTAATACTGTTTTCCACACGAGATTGTCTGTTAGAAATCCCGGGAAGATCCATATTAATATCAAAATTTCGATGCAAGTACCAAAATAACTCCACTTAATTCCGACCTATGGTTATCTCGCTTGTTATTCTATTATCCTTGTTACCCAACCTCATAGTTTATGTTTTTTTTTTTAATTTTACTTTAATTTTTGCGTGTCCCGGGAAATTCTATATTCTATGGTAACTATCTCACGTTTGACGTCAGACCAGCATAAAAAGTAGGGGTTATAAACTCTGTAACAAGTTTTATCTCAATCCGTTCAGTATTTTAAGTGTGAAAGGATAACATCCATCCATCCTCACACACGTTCGCGTTTATTAAGATAATAATAGAAATAAAGTAGAGTATAAGAAAAAATTAAATGAAGGAATAGAAATTTTATTTCGGAACAAATCCAGGAATGAAGTAAAAAGCCTTCCCTAAAAATAAATGTATTGCCCATAACTTACTCTGCAAGCAAGCTCATAGTGAGGATCACTTCTGCATCGCTGAAGCTAGACTAAGCATAAAATCAATAATACTCATTTTTAACGTGTTTGTTGGCCTAAGTAATTTTCACAATAAATATCTGGTTGGTGAAGTCAATACCGCATTATTTGTTCTACTTTTTGTTTTTGGAAAATCTTACCACACTACTACCCAAACTATCGCTACCCCTGAAAGTCAATAGCAAATCTTGGATCCCGCAAAATAAAAAAAAACTCGGGAATGACTGGAATGAGAAAAAAAACACGTTTTCTTTGTGAAAAACAACACGTTTGTTTTGTTGGTAACATCAATTGAGTCCTTCGGCCATGGGGAGGTGAACGAATTGTCAGACTCTTAGTGATTAAAAGTCTACTCAGATCCTTCGGTTGCCTTTTACGTTCCAGAGCCACGGTGCCCTTTTAAGACAGTTCCGTGAGCCCAAGCAGGCGTTCATATTATATACTATCACCCCGTAATATAGCCTTAACAAGGCTCGGACGCGATTCCCTTCCCGGTATGCCAGTAGGGAGCAGAACTTCTCACATTGGGATATTTACCAATAGAGCAAGAGCCCGTGAACCCCAGACCTACGTCATTTTATAAAGGCTGAAACTTTGTCAGCGGATGCTCCCAACACTGGTAAGAACGATGGACCATTATGGAGTTTGGGTAATAGTGGCTTTGGCAGGTAAACGGTACTGAATGTGCGTAAAATGTAAGTTAACTTACGTCATAGTATAAAAGCTGATTTTTATATATAATACTCGGGTAGTAAGTAGATGATGTTTCCTCAGCAGCCAGACACTTATCATGGTGGCAACCCCTTGCCAGACACCCTTAATGTTCAAGAAATTATATAAGTTTACTTACGTCATAGTATAAAAGCTGATTTTTATATATAATACTCGGGTAGTAAGTAGATGATGTTTCCTCAGCAGCCAGACACTTATCATGGTGGCAACCCCTTGCCAGACACCATTAAAGTTCACGAAATTATAATTTAACTTACGTCATAGTATAAAAGCTGATTTTTATATATAATACTCGGGTAGTAAGTAGATGATGTTTCCTCAGCAGCCAGACACTTATCATGGTGGCAACCCCTTGCCAGACACCCTTAATGTTCAAGAAATTATATAAGTTTACTTACGTCATAGTATAAAAGCTGATTTTTATATATAATACTCGGGTAGTAAGTAGATGATGTTTCCTCAGCAGCCAGACACTTGTCATGGTGGCAACCCCTTGCCAGACACCCTTAATGTTCAAGAAATTATATAAGTTTACTTACGTCATAGTATAAAAGCTGATTTTTATATATTATACTCGGGTATCAAGTAGATGATGATTCCTCATTAGCCAGACACTTAACATAGTGGCAACCCCTTGCCAGACATCACTAAAGTTCACGAAATTATAATTTTACCTACGTTATAGTATAAAAGCTGATTTTTATAAATAAAAGTAATAATTAGACGATGTTTCCTCATTAGCCAGACACTTATCATAGTGGCAACCCCTTGCCAGACACTATTAAAGTTCACGAAATTATAATTTAACTTACGTCATAGTATATAATTATAGCCTTCCTCTATAAGTGGACTATCCAACATAAAAATAATTTTTCATATCCAACCAGTAGTTCCTAAGATAAGCGCGTTCAACCAAACAAAAAAACTCTTCTGCTTTTAAATATTAGTATAAATATACATAATAACAATCTTACGATATAATATTATAGTATCTTAGCCATGTGCCCGTGTGTGGCGCCCTATAACAACTGCGCAGATGCGATGCGAGACCCCGATAGAATTACATACTGCTTCGCGCTCTCCTACAACTACCTTACAACCTTGTCTGGCAAGGGGTTGGAACCATCAAAAGTGTCTGGCTAATAAGGAAACATCAACTACTTATTACCCAAGTATTCTATATAAAAATCAGCTTTTATACTATAACGTAAGTACAATTATAATTTCGTGAACTTTTATGGTGTCTGGCAAGGGGTTGCCACTATGATAAGTGTCTGGCTAATGAGGAAACATCATCTAATTATTACTTTTATTTATAAAAATCAGCTTTTATACTATAACGTAGGTAAAATTATAATTTCGTGAACTTTAGTGATATCTGGCAAGGGGTTGCCACTATGTTAACCTCTCGAGCCCCGGGGCACAATTTTGTGCTACCAAAACTCTACCGATTTTAAGACTTATTTTTTCAAAAATACAGTTTAAAATCGGTTAGGGTTTGGTGGCACAAAATTGTGCCATTGGGGCGCATTGGGGTCCTAGAGGTTAAGTGTCTGGCTAATGAGGAATCATCATCTACTTGATACCCGAGTATCATATATAAAAATCAGCTTTTATACTATGACGTAAGTAAACTTATATAATTTCTTGAACATTAAGGGTGTCTGGCAAGGGGTTGCCACCATGATAAGTGTCTGGCTGCTGAGGAAACATCATCTACTTACTACCCGAGTATTATATATAAAAATCAGCTTTTATACTATGACGTAAGTAAACTTATATAATTTCTTGAACATTAAGGGTGTCTGGCAAGGGGTTGCCACCATGATAAGTGTCTGGCTGCTGAGGAAACATCATCTACTTACTACCCGAGTATTATATATAAAAATCAGCTTTTATACTATGACGTAAGTTAAATTATAATTTCGTGAACTTTAATGGTGTCTGGCAAGGGGTTGCCACCATGATAAGTGTCTGGCTGCTGAGGAAACATCATCTACTTACTACCCGAGTATTATATATAAAAATCAGCTTTTATACTATGACGTAAGTAAACTTATATAATTTCTTGAACATTAAGGGTGTCTGGCAAGGGGTTGCCACCATGATAAGTGTCTGGCTGCTGAGGAAACATCATCTACTTACTACCCGAGTATTATATATAAAAATCAGCTTTTATACTATGACGTAAGTTAACTTACATTTTACGCACCTTCAGTACCGTTTACCTGCCAAAGCCACTATTACCCAAACTCCATAATGGTCCATCGTTCTTACCAGTGTTGGAAGCATCCGCTGACAAAGTTTCAGCCTTTATAAAATAACGTAGGTCTGGGGTTCACGGGCTCTTGGGCTACAAGTTTATAATTTGATTTAAGTTTCCAATATTTATGACATTAAAGTTTTAAATATTTATACGCATTAACACAGCTGCGTCGTAAAGTCGAGTGGGACTCGAATCGCGCCTTCTGTATACTCCAGAAAGGCTAGACGCCTTCCGTCTGGAGTAGACGCCTTAACAATTAAGCTATCGCAACTCCACTCGTCGAGGCCGAATTTTGCACTCCTTTGTTTGAACTTTTCGTGGTAAACTTGCACCATCTATTGGAATAGTGTCAAACTACTCGATAGTAAGTACTCACTTCTCGCCCTGGTCGCAGTTGGGGCAGGTGCAGGCGACCCTCTTCATGAGCCGCTTGCCCTGTCCGGGGCTGGCGGGCCGCAGCTTGTTGGCCTCGCACTCGGCAGGCTGCGGCGTGCTGGCCGCGCTGCCGTTGCCGCTTGAGGTACTCACGCTGACGACTTGCCACTTGCCTGGTTCGTTAGGGTCCTGCTGGATTTGTTGGCCTGGAAAAAATACTTATTCATCAAATATCCGTAGATATAAGATGTGCGTTCAGTCCTTACTGAACGCACGAATCTCGAATAGAAACAACGCAACGACAGGCGTAGCGTAAGGACCTACAATTGGGCAGACGATCTAATGGAGGCCATACACGTTAGGGTTTGCATGATGGTTTAAACCGTGCACGCATAACCTACCGCACGTCTGTCCGATAACTGTACAGTTTTAACACATACGGGCTAGGGCTTGCCTGTAGGTTATGCATGCAAGGTTAAAACCATTATGCAAACCCTAACGTGTATGGCCTCCATAACGAAGACCAGGGGATTGCGCTGGATGCAAGCCGCTTCCATAAGGTCCTATGGAAAATCTATAGGGGAGGCCTATGTTCAGCATTGAAAGTCCTACGGCTGATAAGAAGATCTAGGCGGGCGAACGTCTGCAGCGGGACGCATGAAAGGTCCGTGTCTATTTTATTCAGATCTGCGCACTGGCCAAGTGGCCATCTATCATAACAGTTCGCCCAATGGTTTGGCTAAATGCTAGGTTTTCTCATTCTTTACACAAGATTGGATTGTCGGCCTGTTGTTCTAAGACAGTGGGGGAAGAGAGGAAATCGCCTGTTCTCGCGCACACCCGGAAATCGCTGAAATTCCTGAAATGACTGTATGAGACTGAGCGTACTGACCACAAGATGGTACTTTGCGTGGGCCTATTTCTAATATATGTACGCTTCACCGGAAGGAGCTGTGCAATTAAAAACAATGGAGTCAAAGAATGCAAGTCAGTAAACATAGAGAGTGTAACTGCACCCTTAAAAACGAAAAAAATAAAAAAAACGACCAATCCTTTTAGTGGTCACATAATATATGATGTGTAACAATTACCATCCGGCATTTCACCTTGGTAGTAAGCTTTGGCCACCCATCTAAAAACAGTCCTCTTTACTTTGGTCACACATCTTAAGACAGGCCTCAGAAAAAGCTTTTCCCTCAGTGAAAGAGATCAAAACAACTTTTCAACAAAGGGATACCTAGATAAATAAAATACAATTTCTTACTTAATATTTCATGTGCCAGTCATCTAATTTCTATTAACAGTCTAATCTTTCAATTTATGTATTGGGCTACTTCTTGTGACAGCTCTTACTGATAAACATTTAAAACAATAACTAATATGCAGTGAAAGGAAAACATGGTGAAGACTTTTAACTTAATAAATTCGCACCTGTCGCATCAGGCAAAGGTGTACACATAATTTGTGACTACATTTCCTTTGCCTTTGTATGTAGTTGTCTTTGTTTGACATAAACTTCTTAATGTTACAACACCTTTTCTATCCATTTCCTACAATCTATGGAAGTAATTTCTTGAAATGGGACGGAGGTGTGTAACAGGAAGGCGGGGAAACGCGCGTGTTAGATATATTTAGAATATTATAGTTTTAATATAAATTTAAAACAACGATCAACTGATTTCCGAACGAAATCAGTTGATGTTCAAATATTTATCGAATTAAATTAAGGTTGCAAATAAAATACTTACTGAATTTCTAAATTATCTAATCAAGTTTTAAAATGGTTCTACTTTACAGGATTTGTTTATTATTGCCTCTTTTATTAATTGTTTAACTACAATGTTTGACGATCTGTGATTGGTTAGTAATGGCGGCAATATTTGATGGAAGTGGTACAATACTAAGTTTATAAAAATAGATGTACCCTCACATTGGTAGTCATTACGCTGCAACTGTTCAAAGAGTTAAGACGTGTCCAAAGTAGTGTCCTGTTTATTTAAAGTGATATAATAATAGAGAATACAAGTGTGTGTGATGCTGAAAGTTATAATTCGTGTCCTAATGTTCTACAATGAAAATGTAAGTTAATTGATATTTATTATGATAAGAATATTGCTGTTAATTATGTATTTTATAATGTGTACTGATAAAATATGTTGCCGTGGAGTTTCTTTCTCCGTTCTTCTCCACGAGGACCTAGGGTTTGCGAACGGAGGTAGTTTGGTAATAAATACCTAGTCTTGATTTGTGCTTTTATTTATAAACCCATTAATATAAATAAGTCCTTGGAGATACTTTACATACAGTAAATAAATAACATTAACCATCCTGATAGCTAAAACTTGATAATAAAGTTGATATTAGTGTCAATAAAACCAGAAATACACATCCTATTTATTACACATACACATCCTTATTCCTAACATAAGAAGTGGGATTAGTGCCCTAACCTGTTTATTATTTCTAATGAACTTTTACTTTATTTTTCATAATCAACGTCGGAGCTATCTATCGGCACATCCCCGCTGAAAGTTGTGACGTCGTCGGTAGATGAATTGACTTTAGAAGAGCGATGAAAACGTGCTGCCATCTTGAACAGCGAGACTGCGACGCTGCTAAAGAGGATCTGAGCTATGACGAGGATAACGGAACGAAAACTTCTGCACCACAGTATGAATTATGGTTAATGTCGGTAAGGCCTCCCGAGGCTCTGCTTTAATATTTAATTAGTTATCCAAAAGTTAGTTGAAAAGGGTCCTAGATATAAACAGTATTTTTTTTTTTTCTCTAGTAGTAATCCAAAAGTTAGTTGAAAAGGTTCTAGATATAAATAGTATTTCTTTCTGAAATTGTTTGAAGGTTTAGCTTTATTAAAATTTTAACAAAATTTAAAGGGGAAGGAAATACATCAAACGAAAGTGATGTTGGGAAGTAGTTAAAAAAAGGACTATTTACATTTTATTCATAAAGATTACTGTTTACATTAAAAATGGTTGGTTGATGAAATTGCAAAACCTGTTACATGATTACCTGAAACAGTTTGTGTATATTTTATTGAAGTTTGACTTTCAAAGCAATGACTAATGAATAGTTAAGTATTTGAAAAGACGTTTCGATTAATAGGAAAATGGTGACTCAAATTGGTTAATCAAATTTTAAATGTACTAGAGCCAACAAACAGTAAAACAGCAATGAAAAAAAATATATTTTGAAAGTTTTGGCTTGAGAAAGTAAAAAGGGTAAACAGGACAATATCTTTTGAAGTAGTATTTAACTGGCTTATAAGCTTTGATATTTTAAGCAAGAGTACTCGAAGATGTAGATCTTCTGTTCAATGTCCAAGTTAATCGGAAGGTAATTTTCATAAAATACGATTAAGTTTACATTAAAATAAAAATAATAAAAAATCTTCTTTGATTTCGCAATAGGCCTATAGTTTTAACATCAGATTACTGTTTGTCTCATAAAATAAAAAGGTACTTTAATTATGGCTTTGTTAAAAAAAGTTGATGTCTTTAAGAACTTAAATAATTATGATGGAATAGAACAAGACTTGACTTGAATAATGTGAAAACTAGTATTTGATCGATGGAACCGCAATAGGATTTGAATCTTTGTCTAAAAATTAAGTTTAGCTTAGTAATCGTTTAAAAAAAATATCATGAGTTTAAAAGGTCTCGACTTCACTGTACAATTTGCAATGATAATAATATCAGGATAACCGAGCAAATCCTTGGGTTCACGTAAAAAAAAAAGGAAAGCAATAATATTTAGTGGTAAAGACACGGGGCATAAACAATAATATACAAAAGAAAATGAAAAACGAGCAAGTGATAGACGCCATATTGTTCTTGATTGTACGTACATTACTCAAACTAAGTTGAATCTACAGATTAAGTGAAATAAGAGTTATTATGTTATCGTTTATGAATTTTATTTTATATTGGTAAAGGTTTATTATGATTAGTTTTAAGACATGATTGTATTATGTACTAAGGATGAATTAAAACCTTATCTGTGGTATGTAACATGCACTGGCTGCGGGTGATTAAGCTTCACTAACCGCGGGTGTTTGGTCTGCCCAGAAAGGTCGATGATTATGAACCGATTACTGATTTATGATGTTTATGAACTGACTGTTGACATTATGAACCGACTATTTTAATTTCATTATGAAATGACTATTTTAATTTCATTATGAATTGACCATTTTAATTTCATTATGAACTGACCATTTTAATTTCATTATGAACTGACCATTTTAATTTCATTATGAACTGACCATTTTAATTTCATTATGAACTGACCATTTTAATTTCATTATGAACTGACCATTTTAATTTCATTATGAACTGACCATTTTAATAACACTATGAACTGACCATTTTAATTTCATTATTAACTGACCATTTTAATTTAATTATGAACTGACCATTTTAATTGCATTATGAACCGACTATTTGATTATGAACTGACAATTGTAATTATGAACTGACAATTGTAATTATGAACTGACAATTGTAATTATGAACTGACAATTGTAATTATGAACTGACAATTGTAATTATGAACTGAGAATTGTAATTATGAACTGATAATTGTAATTATGAACTGACAATTGTTATTATGAACTGACAATTGTAATTATGAACAAACAATTGATATTATGAACTGACAATTGTAATTGTGAACTGACAATTGTAATTATGAACTGACAATTAAATTATGAACTGACAATTGTAATTATGAACTGACAATTGTAATTATGAACTGACAATTGTAATTATGAACTGACAATTGTAATTATGAACTGACAATTGTAATTATGAACTGACAATTGTAATTATGAATTGACAATTGTAATTATGAAACTGACAATTGTAATTATGAACTGAATATTACAATTATGAACTGCTGGTCGGTCACTGCCCTGATATCAGTCTGAAACTCATATGCAGCAAATGATAGAACTAATATGCCAAGACCAGACACTTTTTGAAAATAATTAATTAGGTACTTCGAGAGCGAAGTACTGGTCAGTATGGCCGTGTTAGATATATTTAGAATATTATAGTTTTAATATAAATTTAAAACAACGATCAACTGATTTCCGAACGAAATCAGTTGATGTTCAAATATTTATCGAATTAAATTAAGGTTGCAAATAAAATACTTACTGAATTTCTAAATTATCTAATCAAGTTTTAAAATGGTTCTACTTTACAGGATTTGTTTATTATTGCCTCTTTTATTAATTATTTAACTACAATGTTTGACGATCTGTGATTGGTTAGTAATGGCGGCAATATTTGATGGAAGTGGTACAATACTAAGTTTATAAAAATAGATGTACCCTCACATTGGTAGTCATTACGCTGCAACTGTTCAAAGAGTTAAGACGTGTCCAAAGTAGTGTCCTGTTTATTTAAAGTGATATAATAATAGAGAATACAAGTGTGTGTGATGCTGAAAGTTATAATTCGTGTCCTAATGTTCTACAATGAAAATGTAAGTTAATTGATATTTATTATGATAAGAATATTGCTGTTAATTATGTATTTTATAATGTGTACTGATAAAATATGTTGCCGTGGAGTTTCTTTCTCTGTTCTTCTCCACGAGGACCTAGGGTTTGCGAACGGAGGTAGTTTGGTAATAAATACCTAGTCTTGATTTGTGCTTTTATTTATAAACCCATTAATATAAATAAGTCCTTGGAGATACTTTACATACAGTAAATAAATAACATTAACCATCCTGATAGCTAAAACTTGATAATAAAGTTGATATTAGTGTCAATAAAACCAGAAATACACATCCTATTTATTACAAACACATCCTATTCCTAACACGCGCTATTTGATTTGTTTGACTAATAGGATTCGCGGATAAGCGACTAAAATTAAAGCGATGGACGCCAGAGGTGCGTCTTTGGATGGGCGACGTAAGTAAAGTAATGTTGGCCGAAGTCTATCTTTGGATAGGCAACCAAAGGGGTGAAATGTCAGATATTACACATCATAAATAAGCGATTTCTGTAAGACTGTAAGGTTTTTTATTTAGCCTATATTGTTTCACTCATGGGCGCTCAAAGGCGTTTTCACATTCCTTCTACGTCTCTTGGTGGTGCACTCCTTTTTGCCCATATGGAAGGAATATAAACTTCATCTTATTTTTATTTCTATGCCAAGAAATGCCTGATGATAATATGCCTTTAATGGCATTTGTGGAAATTAAGTTCTAAAAACATAAAAAGACCAAAAATTTTAACTAGAAAAAACTAGGAAAGGCAGTAAGCCTTTCCTAGTTAGTTGAATTGTCAATTTATTTATTACAGCTTGCAACTGCTTTATTATTTATTCAGAAATTTTGTTTATCTATAGAGAATCAAAACAGTTGAAACAAGAAAGATTCTTGTAGGTTCTACCCATAACTATTTTACAAACATAACATTATTTGAAAACTATCCTAAAAAAATGCATTACAATCAAATCAAAACCATTTTAAAACAGTCAGCCAAATACTTATTCAAAGTTAAGTCTTTAATTAAATAATGTTGTTTCTTATTGCCCCAATTATACTAATTATTCATTTTAACGTCCAGATACTACTAAATGTTTGAAAATGGAAATTTTCAAAAGGTCACAAAAAGGAATGATACAACCTAACCTAACCTTACCTCAAGTGTATAAATGTTATTTATTGTTCAAATAGCTTTAATCATTTAAAAGTACTTTTGTCAGATCACCAGTTTTGGCTGAGCCACCTAAAATATATAACATACCTTAGGTAAATCAAACCAACACATACTTAAATACACTGCTAGA
Organism: Agrotis clavis; assembly: GCA_954870645.1. Classification (NCBI taxonomy): domain Eukaryota; kingdom Metazoa; phylum Arthropoda; class Insecta; order Lepidoptera; family Noctuidae; genus Agrotis; species Agrotis clavis. Next base: position 22,125,524 of record OX940923.1, on the reverse strand, counting down.
AACATCCTAGATACAAAGTAACAACTTACCAATGAGAGGTTGAGCAGTTTGAGGTTGCGTCTGCTGTAGTTGAGCTAGTTGCACTCCAGGTAAGCCAAGAGCTGGTACCAACTGCACGGCACCACCCAAACCACCAACTCCCAGCGTTGGGACCTGCAAACACACCACATTATACCCCCAATAACCAACTATCCAACCACACCAACACAACGAACGAGTTTTGAGCCGCCGACCAACAAAGAGGTTATGTTTTCATCATAAAATATTCATGAATGCCAACATAACCTTAAACCCTGTTTACAATGCAAAAATATTATGAAAGACGTCATCTATTCAGATATTTATTACTGGAGCTAGTCTTGTTATGAAATAAAGGAAATGACATTGTTGAGACTGTCAATTATAGTATTGGATCCGCCCCGATGGCAATACAAATCGATTTGTGAAGTTAACAATCACAACACTACCTGAAGCTACTTAAATAAATAACCTTTTAAAGGTACAAACCTGTATTTTAAATAACTAAACCTCACAAAATACAATCGAGAACATAACCCACAAATATCGCGCAGACTCACAGAACATACGGCAATAAACTCGTTCGGAAACTAAACTCATGACGAACAACAATAACGGTAGCGCTTCGGGAATATTCGTGCGATCGCCGAAGATTGCCGAGCGCGGTACCTGTACGAAGTTCATGGTGCGTACATTGCTGGATGCCGGTATGACGGTAACTTGCTGGCCGTTAGGGGTGCTCGTTAAGATCGTCTGTGATTGTTGCTGCTGTTGTAAGTTCCCCTGATCCGACACCGCCTTTATCCGTATCCGAGCAGCGTGTATAAATATTGGGGTTTTTAGATATGGATGGAATAATTGCTTAAGTACTCGTATATTAAATGTATGGGATAGTGTGATTTGTATATTCAGCACCAATAAAATTGGCTGTGATTGATGTAGACTTGCTAGCAATTGTAACATCTCAATTATTGAAATAAAACTGATGTGGTCTTCCATTCCAGTCTAATATGTTCCAATCACCACAAAAAATTGTTAAAATCATTTAAAACACAATGAACAGCAATGGGCACGGCTAGTTTTATAACTGCACTAGCAAAGTCAACTAGAACAGAATGACAAAACAGAGGGGAAAATATTCATTGTTAAAATAAACAGTGCTCCATTTTCAGGTACTGCTTTGACCCATCTTGCTCAAACTAAGCAAACAAGATGAGACAAAAAATAAGTACTAAATGGAACCCTGCACCCTTTTTTGCAGTTTTAGAAACTGGGATAGCTCAAAAATATGCCAATGTTTTTTTATACACTCGGCGTCACAAAAATCGCACCTCTTCGAAAATAAGTTTAAAACATGTCCCGCCAGTAACGAATACATTAAACCCAATTAATATTGGTATCAATTGAAAGTATGCTTAACGACCTTTAAATTAACAACAGTTAGAATCCCTAAACACAACAGGTTTCATTAGCACGTAACGTTAAAAAAAATGTTGTCAAAATACGCATTGCAAGGGCCACTAATTGCACCTCCCTACAAGGGTATAAAACGGGCGACCCGGGTTAAATGTGGGTCATTCGCTATTCAACCTTTGAAGTGAACACACGTGAACAGCTACAGCAAGAAAAATACCCCAGGAGATGGATACCACTGCAGATGAAGCCGCTCAAGTCATTGCACTACTGCAATCAGGGATGCGGCAATGTGATGTTGCTCGGCAACTGAACTTGAGTCGTTTTGCCGTTCGACGAGTGTTCCAACGCTTCCAAGAGACTGGTGGCTATATCCGAAGACGTGGATCTGGAAGACAACGGTGCACATCGGAAAGAGACGATCGCTTCATTGTTTCGACGTCTTTACGTAATCGGTTCTCCAATGCTGTTGAGCTGCAACAACAACTGCTATCAGCTCGCAGAACTTCTGTAAGCGTCTCCACGATTAGAAGAAGAATGCGGGAGAAGAAAATTGCAGCTCATAGGGCTGCTACAGGGCCAAAATTGACTGCACAGCATAGGAGAGACCGGTTGCAATTTGCCCGTGACCATGTGGATTGGACAATAGACCAATGGAGGGCTGTGCTCTTCTCGGATGAGACGAGGGTGTGTCTTTTCTGCAACGACAGGCGTCGAAGAGTGTATAGGAGGCAAGGTGAACGATTCGCACAAGCCTGTATTCAAGAGACAGTGGAATACGGGGGTGGCTCGTGCATGTTCTGGGGCGGCATGTCAATCGACGGTAAAACGAACCTTGTGTGTGTTTCTCGGACTGGAAGTGCTCGCGGGCAAGGGTCGCTGACTGCTGCTCGGTACATAACAGAGATCTTAGAGGAGCAGGTTGTCCCTTATGCGGGTTTTGTTGGCAGTGGGTTCACGTTAATGCACGATAACGCCCGCTGTCACACCGCTTTAATTGTAAGAGACTACCTGCAAGAAGTTGGAATCCCTGTTATGCGCTGGCCGGCGCGAAGTCCAGACCTAAACCCTATTGAGCACCTTTGGGATGAACTGAAACGGCGAGTACGGGCACGTGATCCTGCCCCTACCACTCTCCAAGACCTCCAAGATGCCGTCGTTGCAGAATGGGACAACATTCCTCAAGAGACTGTTGTCACATTAATTAGGTCCATGAGAGAACGCATGGAAGCAGTCATCAGGGCTAGGGGGGGTAACACTAGGTTTTAAGTTGTTTTTAAGGACTTTGTTGTAATTTTTGCTGATAAAATAAAATTTAACTTTTTAATCATTTGCATTAGCTTGCTTTTTTTTATTCCCTGGTAAACAAAAAACCAAATCCATTGATTTATACTGAAATTTAAATAAATTGCCTTTCCAATGATACCTTATAGTCATATGTCTACCATTGATTAATAGGTTTAAAATGACTTTGAAGGGAATTCTTAAAGTGGTGCGATTTTTGTGACGCCGAGTGTATTTACAATAGATGGCTGATTTGTATGTTTCAAATTAAAATTACTAGCAGTTTGAGATGGTTACATTGTAATATGAAACTGAATATCTGAACATAATATATAGATAATGATAAAATTGAAATGAAAATACATAGATAGAAATCCAGTTTGAAAAAAATAACTGCCTCAAAAGGACAATGCCCATTTATACCTCATGGCCCTTTCGAAGAGTATAGTCAGCTAACTTAATAGAACTCACCTGCAGTGTGATGGTGGTAGGAGACTGACCAGCAGCCCCGCCCTGTCCGCCGCCACCCTGCTACCAAACCAATACCCAGCTTATATTTACAGCATTTTTACAACTTATATTATGAAATACAAGATATTTTTTTGTGGAGCGGATTTATTTCTCTTGAAAATACGAAGGGACTTTACTGGCTTAAAACCACACTAATTCCTCAGTTGCCCTTTGCGTTTCAGGGCCGCGTTACCCTTTTGAGACAGTCCCGCGGCAACGGCTAGCATCAGTACGTTTCAAGCGGATTCGGGGTAACAAGTGTAATGTGTTCTGCCGGGGTCGCGGGACTGTCTCATCAGGTAACCGTGACCCTGGAACGTAAAGGGCTATTGAAGGATCACCGTGGATTTTAGTCAGTACAAGTCTGACAGTCCCTCCCGCCCTAGGGGCTCATTTGATGATTTTATCACGATAAAAAAAATGTTACCAGCTAATGATCATAAAATTTAATAGTTTCAAAATAAACATCTTTAAAAAAACACGTGTTTATGAATTGTTTGTTAATGTGTTACATAATTAACCGCACCACTAAAAAATATCCTGTATGATAAGCTATAATGAGATGAATAGAATACTTCCTGCTGTCATAACAATGGTACTTCATTAACTAGGTGAAAGTATGATAGGGGAAATAATTAACTGATTTTAATGGGTTTTAGGTGTTAGCAATAAAAAAAGGATGTGTAAACTGTTTTTATACGACGACGATCCGTATAATCCTAAGAATCCTTATTTTTTACTAGCATTCCTCCCGCAACTTTGTCCGCTCGAATTTCCAACTTTTCCTCTGTGAATTTCTACTCCCGGCCTTTACGTGATAATAAATATCCAAAAAAATAAGACTCCTAACGCTCGTAGTAACAATGTTTCACACACCCCAAAAACAACTCATTAGGGGTCAAATTTCGCAAAATCCCGTCTACGTGAGCACCTTCGTCCTAAAAAGTATCCACATTCATTTAAAACTCCTCCTAGCACTTGTAGTTTCTGTGATTTCGTGATGAGTAAGTGAGTGAGTGACCTAGTTAGTTATATGGAGCAAAGCTAGTTTATAGATATACACATTTTATGTATAATTTAAAAATATGTACTGTTATTTACCTGCACATTAGCCAGTGAGGCTATCTGTATTTGTTGAATTTGTCCCGAAGGTGTTAGTACACTCGCCATTTGAGGTTGAGCTTGCATCTGTTTAAAAAAAGTTAATAAGACACAGTTTAGTATAGTCTTCTTCATTCAGAGCTGGGTAAGGTCCTTGTGTTTCATTTGTAAAGGATAAACAGTCACTTCAAGAAAAACAATGTTTTTTCTGGATATCTATTACCATTATTATTAGCAGATGGTTGGTATTATTGCCAACTAGCTGTTGCCAGTGGCTCCGCCCGCGTGTAACTCTGTAATTATCCCATGAGAACGTACAAAAAACGTATAAAAGATATCCCATGTGTATAAACTATCCGTATATCAAATTTCATCCAAATCTGTTTAGCAGTTTTTGTGTGAAAGAGTAACAAACATCCATCATCACAAACATTTGCATTTTTTTTGTCTAAACGCAGATAATAATGTATTCGACATTTCCCATAATATAATCGCAAAAAAAGAGATTCTAAGGGTGCCCATCATTTCAGCGATTCACAGAGATATAAAGACCCTGATTTCTAAATGTGTGAAACTGATAAAACATTTCATTGGTAATTTGATGGATACGTTTCGTAAAGGGTCCCAACTGTCTCGACAATGGGTAGGTACTCATTCAATACGACAAAATAGCATCTTTTTTTCATCAGAAGTGCGGTTTGGTAGATGTCACATGTCTTCGAATTTTTTAGTTCTGGGACATGAATACAACATGCATAATTATGTTAGGGCATACCATATACTTACCGAGTTTTAGAAAAATAACTTTTATCTATTCTCCGCCAAATAGAGATAGAATTGATCATGCTACACGAGCAGTAACGGTCATGAGTATCCTCTATGGATTCGGATTCCTTCATACTGTCCCTAGTTATAACAACCCCCTGTAAAAAGCTTCAAATATCAATTTTCAAATACCTGCTGCAACTGCGGTATAATCTGCAGATGTTGGGGTGCATGTACGGGCAGATGCACCGTTTGGTAGACCGTATGTCCGTTGGCCACGCTCACGGGCACTTGGACGGGCACCATGCCCATACCGCCCACACCGCCGCGGACTGCGATGCCTCCACCGCCTCCTATTTGGATTGACGACGTTTTATGACTGTTGCTACAAGTTCTAGGTGAAAGACAAAGGCGATATAACGAGAATGTGGACCGAAATATTGGCGATATAAAGTTGAATTTAGAAGTTAATACATGGGTCTCTTTTTAAACCAATATTTTAAGGCGATATAACGAGAACACGGACTGAAATACTGATGATATAAAGTTGAATTTAGCAATTTTTTGGCCAATATTCTTTACCTACTAATCATACGTATATTGAGGGACAGTTCAAGGGTACCGGGGGTGTCTTAAGAGGGCATCTCCGCCTTGAAACACAAAGGGAATATGAAGAAACAGTGGGTTTTAGTCACTGATAGACTGACAATCTCTTACGCTCCATCCAGGGTGAGAGGACTCATTTGATTTTTACACCCCAAAAAAAGGGACAGTTCATGTCTGTATTGTACTGGCGGTTCTATTTATGTTGAAAGCAAAAACGTGGGACTTTTTGTGAACCCATTTTCTCAAAGAACCCCTCAAGTTTTACGTTTATTAGGGATAACTCAAGAGAGTTCTCATTCAAGAAAGAAAAAAACATCCCTTTATTTTAAGGATTTTTCCTTTATTTAGCGTTGTCAACTACCAACAGAAAAGTTGCAACATTATTTGTTTTTAATTACTTACACTTCTAAGCAAAACAGAGGCCATGCTGCGGGGCGAGACGGAGTGGGAGGCGGTCGCCTCCTTCTGCGAAGCAGTCATGCTCGCGAAGGAGGAGGCGGGCCGCTTGAGGGAGAGGATACCGTCCTCCCTCCGCCCGAGACGCAGTGGTAGACGCCCACGGCGACGGATGTCGCGGGACGATCTCCGGCCACCGTAGGCGCGGGCATGCGGGCGGCGAGTAAAGGGCAACTCGCTGCTCGACCAAGGACCATGCCCGGGTCGACGGCGCGTTGTGTCCCACGCGCGCCTCAAGGAGCGTCAGCATAGTGACGGGGCCCCCCTATAGAGGGCCACAGTCCTGCCGGGGTTGCGGGACATACGTATACCGCGACTCCGGCACACAAAGGGCTACCGAAGGACACCGTGGATTTTAGTCAGTACAAGTCTGACAGTCCCTCCCGCCCTGCCCGGGGTGGGAGGACTCATTTGATGATTTTGCCACGTAAAAAAAAAAAAAAAAAAAAAAAAAAAAAAAAAAAAAAAGCAAAACAGAGTAGGTAGGGGGCACTGCTAGTTTTTTTTTTAATGACTAGTATCCGTCTTCGCTTTTGTCAGTCACCTAGGACGATGTGGTATAAATATGTACAAGAATACTTAGACATAAGCTCGTTGACACATTGAAGTTGAATATAAATATTTTGTAAAAGTATTTGTGACTTGAGGTGGACTATTAGTTTTGTTTACCGACAATGCAGTAAATGTCTCGAAATGGTTTACTTTCCATAATAAAATTATAGCACAACTTGGCATCATTTATGGCTATAAATATTGAGCATTTTTTCGGATCAAACCAGAAACATGTTTGAATCATGTATATTCCCACTGCCGGGATACAGACCTCATTTTTGTGGGGTACGTATTATAATTTCACTAAATGCGTGCCTATTACAAGCAGGGCCGGATTAACCTTAAGACAAAGAAGGCAACTGCCTAAGGCTCCCGAGAATTGCATTGCCTAGAGCCTAGAGGCCCTTACAAGGTAAATCCGGCCCTGATAACCGGTACCAACATCAATTTCAATAAGCCCATTTTTAAAAGTAATATGTATTTGCTCTGCAGTTTTAAAAACGGTTCCGTACAACATTTATTGTAGCTTAAATAAATATGTAATAGAATGTGCCCAAGTTTGTAACAAAGCTTTCTAATTGTGCGTGTGCAATACGTTATGTGCTATAATATCAACAGTAGAAACTTCCAAGCAATATAAATCTCTGAAACTAAATCAATTGTTGAGTATCCTTTATGTGAATTTGTAGAGTGATACTAAACGGTAACGCGGTGTCCTGTGTGACTTGTGAGCGACGAATACGACGCGACGCGATTCTTACTAATTCAACTACTATTATAATATTATTTTAAAATTTACTTCCTCGCTCTCGCTCACGCAGGACACTGCCTAAGGGTATACACCGAGACGCGACGCGTCTTGACGAGGTGATACTGGAAATGTGTATCTTTTCGTGTAGTAAATAAAGCTATTCGATTTTGAGTCGCTCTATTATTGTGCGCGCAGCTTCGCGTCTCGGTGTGAATTGACCCTAAAAGGATGATGCAGGTAAACCAAGTCATTGTATTTTTACCGCTATACATAACAAGGGGATCCGCAAGGAATAACAATCGCAAAGATAGATCAATATCTACGCATCGCCCTTTATATTTTTAGTATCACCCTACAAAACATCTTTTCCATTGTCCTGCTAAGTTAATATATTTTTTAAATCTACTTTTACGGCAGGTCTAAATATACAATGCAATAAATGACCTAGGTAAGACGGAAGAAATGAAAATGTCGGATAGGAACATAGCATTTAAATGCCCCTTATGACTTTAGTGATATCCGTCGTCAATGTACTATTATAATATTGTTATTAATTATGTGATCTAATGATAGCGGTAGTGCATGAAGAATTATACACAAAAAGCAAATTAAATGTAATTGCAAGAGTAAAATGTAAGCTGGGAGTTGAAATTTAAGGAGGAATGTATGGAGAGAATTTTATAGCCACTGAAGAAGACTGTTTTTTAGATATTTTTCAATTAATTAAAAGGAGACTTACCTGGCTCCTGTACTGTATTACATTACGGATAAAAACTCAGGTATTAAAACTCAAATTTTTGTTGTTGAAGGAGCGGACTCTATCAAAGACATAACCATTTTAAAAAGTATTCAAAAAATTTATAACATCCCTCATATTCAGGGCTATAAAAGTCCCTTTTCGATCGTATACCCACAGTTTTTATCCATAACATACACAATTAAAAATGCAATTGAAAATAGTCTCCATACGTGACCGAAGCACCAACCTTGTCCGTTAGGGCTTCCCTCTTGTGACTTCGTGTCTTTCCCGTTGGCTTGCTTGTCCACAGAAGTGACGCCCGCTGAACTACACGGAATGGATATCGCTTGACTTGTCGGGATGGAAATCGTCTGATTTGCCTGAAGTCCCGGCAACGATATATTCGTGCCGGGAATCGTGATCATCGATTGGTTCCCGGTCAAAGCGCTTATAGGAATGGTAAGGTTAGTGCCCGGGATTGTGACGGTCGTCTGCTGCTCTGTTAGCGGTGGGGGGAGGGGGGCGGAAAAACATAGATTAGTATGACAGTAATACGTTAGAAGCCAAGAACATGCGATGTGGTGACTAGTTGTGATGTCTTGCACAAGGTCAGTACCCAACATTGTTTGTCAATGTTTTATAGGAGTCTGATGATCCATACATCGTCTGATGCTAACACGTATAAACAATAGAACAGCCAAAATCATAAGAATTCAATTTTAAATTAAAATTCTATTTTTTTTTTTCTACATTAACATAGACAAACATGCATTTACTACTTTTTTTTTTCGATTGTGAAATACTTTTTTTTTTCTATTTCACATCAAGTCTACAGAAGTGACTACCTACCTCATGGAAATGTTTGAAAAGAGTTTTTAGTCCGAATTTTGGTCAAGAGAGAAAAGTATGAATATTTTAGTTTGAAAGCAAAGCTGTTGAATGGAAAGTTAATCCCAAAGCAATCCCGAAGCTTATTGTGAAGGTTTAGTGAGACGAAAGCTTATGAAAAACCTATATTGTACAGTAAAGGGCCTAAAAAATGCCACATGGCGTTTTAAGACTTTGGTACTGTACTATTTACCTAAATAATAATCCTACCTAAATAAGCGATTGTTCTCTTTATAAGTCTTATTTTGCAGGAGATGAATCAGAAATTGCTGTTTTTATCCAGCATTTTGAACAATTGTTTCACTTGCCACAAGTTTAAAAAAAATGTTAATGTATTTTTATTTTACTTTAGCTTAATTAATTTAAAATTCATCCCCTGCAATACTAATCTCATAAAAAGAATAAAATTATAATTTATTTCGACTTTATAACTACTTACCGGTTGGTAAATGCATGACATTTTGTAGGAAGCCAGCGGGCAGGACAGGTGTCCTCACTAGCTGACCATTGACCAAGCTCACTTGTCCCATGCCTGAGAAATTCTGGAAAAAAACATTCCACTTTAATCTCCTCTTATTTTGGTAAAAAGCTGATGGTATGTTACTAGTTACCAGTTGGTAAAATCAAAACTGGAGATCATGTGCCTTATCCCAACTATGCTTTTTTTGCGTGGTAAAATTATCAAATTCCTGAACCCAGCCAGGGCAGGAGGGACTGTCAGACTTGTACTGACTAAAATCCACGGTGTCCTTCAACAGCCCTTTACGTTCTGGAGTCACGGTAGCTCGTTAGGCCCGCGAGGCTTTGGCTCTCTAAGGGGGCCCCGTCATTAAGCTGACACTTCTTTGAGGCGCGTGTGGGACACGACGCGCCGTTGACCCGGGCGTAGTCCATGATCGGACAGCGAGATCCTAACTATGCTGGGGTCTGCTCCTAGTCTAAGCGATGACGCGATGCGACGCAATTCAACCGACTAAACTACGAGTAAAAATCATCCTTACCACTACGACATAATATGGCATAAAACGTGCGGTTATCTAAGTACGGGTAGATGAAAAACAAAACAGACTCTCCACGACAACTCCACATCTTCGCTAACCATCAGGCGAGATAGTGGTCAAACGCGAACCTATCATTTATAAAAATAAAAAAAATACGTAGGTCAGTCCAATTGCATCATTGTATCGTAGTAGCAAGGACGATTTTCATTTTTTGTTAGTAGAAATTGCAAATCGCACGAGTCGTATCATGAGCAAGCTCGCTAACTAGAAGTACCTAATTATAAGTATTGTACATGGAGCGACTACCTATCTGGGGGGGTATTAAAACGTCTAAATCAGGCTTGTTCCAGTGAGTAAACGATATGTCGCTAGACGACTTGTATAGCTCTGTCACTTTCACTCGCCGGAACAAGCATGGTTTTAGGACGTTGTAATACCCCCCTGATCTTTACAATACAACCCAGCTGGCTTGCTGTAAGCCAGGCAGTCTTGTGTCGGTATGTATATGCTTAGGCTAGAGCCAGCTTATACGACCTAAACGTAAACTAGATTAGGTAGTTGATTCATACCATTAGAAAGAAAAGAAACTATTTTTTTTATTTGGTTGAATAGCAGGCTATCTCTGAATTTAGTATTGACAATTTCTGGCTTGTGGGAAGCCACAGGGGCCTACTCGGCTCAGTCCAACCCTGGCCAATATCAAAGGCTTAACATGATTTCTGAGACAAGGAGAAAACTTGGTATTTAATGGATGATAACCCGCAAACCGGTCATGGCAAGCTGAACCTAATTTTGAGATCAATCCGTGCGGCTGTCATAATGCTACCTACTACATAGGTAAATTAAACTGACAGTAACTAATTATAGCAACCTTAGATAGCAACCTTATTGCAAAATTAATAAAGTCCAATGCTTCAATGGGGATGGCAACTGGGGAACTAATGGCGCTAGTATAGCTTGTTCCAAGCATCGTCATTGGTTCTAATCTTATAGGTACTTCAAAATAGTACTACCTCATTGGTCGGATTAGGACTTAGCTATGGTGGCGCCATCTACAATTAGCTTTGACCGGCCTTCCCCATTGTCAAAGTTCGTACTTAAGTGTCGACGTAAATAGAAGGTAGTAAACAAACACTTCGATCGATCTTCAAGGTCACGTTGCATTTCTCGGGGGGAAACCACTTATGTATGAGTGTAGCAAACCGGTTTAGGTGTTGGATATTTTTTTTTAGCGTGCTAAAATCATCAAATGAGTCCTCCAACCCCAGGGCAGGGCAGGAGGGACTGTCAGACTCGTACTGACTAAAATCCACGGTGTCCTTCAATAGCCCTTTACGTTCCGAGGTCACGGTAATTCGTTAGTCCCGTGACCCCGGCAGGCTTTGGCCCTCTATAGAGGGGCCCCGTCATAAAACGTTTCTTACCGGATAAGAACCGAACCTGGAACTCGTGGTTCACAAGGCCATGCGACCATCCGCTAGATGAAGCAATAGGTGTTGGATATGATGATAGTTTTATCACAGCACAAAAAAAAACCATTTGACAAGAACCATCCTTTTTAATCTATCAATACTAATATTATGATGCTGAAGAGTTTGTTTGGTTGAACGCGCTAATCTCAGAAAGTACTGCTTCCAATTGAAAAAATCTTTTTGTTTTGGATAGTCCATTTAATTTTATCAAGGAAGGCTACAGTATAGGCACAGATTACATAGGCTATAAAACATCACGCTACAAAACAGCTAGTTTTGTATAATAAGATTTATTTATTAAATTATTTCACAGCACCCGGTTTGCGTAGTGGCTGAGCGATTGACTCCTACGCATGCGCTACGAACCCGCAATATACGTATTGCGGGTTCTATTGCCGCACTGGTGATTGCTTAGTCGCTACATGTAAATTACTGATGTTCAGCTGCATCTGGTTAAATTGGAAGCCAACGCTTAGGCTTTTTTTTTCATCATTTTTGAAAATCATCGAATGTTTCCTTCTATCCAGCAGGGCAGGACGGGAGGGACTTTCAGACTTGTACTGACTATTATCCACGGTGACCTTAAATAGCCCTATAAGTTCCGGGTTCACGGTTACCTGATAGTCCCGCGACCCCGGCAGGCTTACGTCGCCAAGGCTAGGCAGAAATAATAACATTTTGGCTGATACAAAGACGAATAGTTCTAAGTCCAATTTCGTAAGTCAATAAATATCAATTACCTGTGCATGCTGCGCGGGTATGAACAGTGCATCTTGTCCATCAACAGTTACAGCCTGCATGGGTGCTACGCCACCCACGCCACCGACCAAACACCCGCCGTACACGCCTTGTTGTTGCTGCAACAAAGAGTGCAACATTAGTGGCTTCTTCTTTCGTATGAATGATGTGTTGTGGTGAAGTAACTTGGGCCTCGTCATTGGCTAGGTTAGGTGAGGGATCGTTAGGTAGATTTCTGAACTTATTAAAAGGGGCCCTCCTGCCCTGAGTGGAGCTGAACGGACTGTCAGACTTATACTATCGAAAATCCACAGAACACTTCTAGAACGTGATTTCAGAAGCTTAAAATGCAAGAAGACTCAAATATCAAATGGTTCTTTCAGTCGAAGATGAAAGCCAGTTTCAGGGAAAAATTTATGTCTTTGGAAAAAGCAATCAATTTGATAAAAACATGAATAAACAATAAATGAAAAACTCGGCGATATCTTGAGTAAAATAAAATGGATTTTGCGTTGTTCCAGAACAATCATCTGCATCGTTTGAAAGTAACAAAAAATACCTACTTGTAACAACTGCGGGTGTATCTGTAACAGTTGCTGCGGCGAGTTCTGATACGTTGCACCTTCTCCGGATACCACGCCGCCTCCTAGCAACGACTGAAGCTGTTGCATGGATATCACCTGAAAAGAAAATATCATCATTTTATTCTTATTTATTCTTTTGCACTTTTTTCCTGGCACTGATAGTGCGACGTTCGAATATTAAAATTGTTTATAAGTCAGAAGTAGATACTAAATTTACTTCATACAAAAGCTGATTTTAAAAACACAATATTGGTGAAATGAAAAAGATCTGCACAACAATCTTTTCCTGGATAGTTCCGCTAAGTTGTGTTGACATGAATTATTTTAACCAACTTCAAAAAAAAGGAGGAGGTGATATATGTATATGTTTGATGGGTGTGTATTTTTTATTTACCTGTGGTTGTTGTACTTGAATTCCATTTGGAACTGAGTTTGCTGCATTCACTATTGCTGCTGATAACTCATTGCCCTGAGAACAAATAAAATTACTTTATTTTAGTCTAATTTTCTTTGATTGAACGAGCTAATCTCTAGAACAACTAGTTTGATTTGAAAAAATATTTTTTGTATGGTTTGTCTATTTATCGATGAGGGCTATAGGCTATATAACATCACGCTACAATGACGATATATTACTAGACTCCGCATGTACGATCTAAGGAACAAAAACTATTCTGTCAATTCGCTGAGGTACTACGTAAGCGAGGGGGACGGGGTACTGCGTTGTGATTGGCTAACTCAAGGTCTGTTCCGTCTCAACGTATGTTTACGGCTCACAGGAGTGGTCGAAATAAGACGGATATAAGACTTTTTTGCCTAATGTGTTGACAGATATCGGTCGCCTGTTATTAGGAGTCTAATAATATATCGTCGTTGTCACGCTACGACTAATTGGAGAGGAGCAGCGGGGTTTGAAAGCACGGGGAACAGCTATAATCAATTAATTAATGACGACGAATACAAATAAAACTTACCGATAATCCTTGTGCTCTCAACTGCTGAACCACAGCCGAACTAATAACCCTTAATTGCGGCTGTTGCTGCTGCTGTTGCAAATACTGTTGCTGTATCGCAGCTATCGTCGCCGCGTCCCCTTGCACTTGTTGCTGTATCAGTTGCGCTTGTTGTTGCGCTTGTTGTTGCGCTTGTTGTTGCGCTTGTTGCTGAGCTTGTTGCTGAGCCTGTTGCTGTTGCGCCTGTTGTTGCTGTGCCTGTTGCTGCTGGGCTTGTTGCTGTTGCTGGGGACCTGGAAGTAGAAATAAGGGTAAAGATTTATTACATTTTATTGTAATTAAGAAGTTGGTATTATCTAGCCTACAGACTTACTAGGAGAAGTCATGGCAAGAAATGTCCCCGAGACTTGAAATAAAATAAAACAAATGTAGAGGAACCTCTCACATTCACGTTTCTCGGGGTTTCTCACCTTGAGTCTGTAGGCTACATCAGTCTCTTCAGTCAGACTCCATCATATTCTTATTTACTTGTTCTCTCTCATTCACCCTCACACATTCAGTATTATTCCCACCTAAAATTTATTTTGTATGGCCATACAATCATCATTACATCATCCATAGGAAGTCCACTGAAGAACATAGACCCTATAGATTTTCAACGGAACCAGTTTTGAAACCACACCAAGTGTACAACAATACATTTTTAAAATATGTAAATTGATTACATTGAGTGGATTGTTTCATTGATTGATGATCGGTTGAAGATTACTTGGTTGGTAAGGAGTCATTTGGAAAGCGGAATAAATATAAAAAGGTATAAAATACTAACTGAAGTGCTGTTGTTGTTCTTTGTTGTCTTGCTGCTGCTCGGGACCCATGGTGGCGGCGCCGAGCCGGCTGCAGGTCGCCGCCAGAAGCGCTAACGGCGACTGCGTCCCGTTGCCTTCCTGTAAATATATCAGCTTATATTCAATCAATGCAAAAAGGAATTTATTTCAACAAGGTTGATTCAATTCCAACCAGTATTTATATAATATCTTTTTGTATAAAATATATATTTTGTATTTAATATATTTTTGTTAGATAGTCCATTTTTCGAGGAATGCTCATCATCTGCCTAGCCTTTTCCCAACTATATTGGGGTCGGCTTCCAGTCAAACCAGATTCAGCTGGATATCAGTATTTTACATGGAGCGACTGCCTATCGGACCTCCACAACCCAGTAACTGTGTAATACGATACCCCACGGTAAGACTGGTTGTCAGACTTTAGAGCTTCTAACAGTAACAACTGTCAAAGATCTACAAATGACAGCCGGGACCAACGGCTTTACGTGCTTTCCGAGGCACGGAGGAAACTCGCTATGATAGATGGTCATCACCCATCCACAGACCAACCTCGGCAAGCGCGGCTTAACGCGGAAGATCGGCCTGTGCGGCTGTAATTATTTAGCCACAAGCTCCTCCGCTCACGATTCCTCTATCGAGGAATGCTATCGGCTAATAACATCACTCTTTGACCAATAGCAGCGAGTGAAACCACTTAGAACAGCTAGGCATTAAACAGTCTCGAAAAACGCCAGCCCTTCCCCACTTTCTAGTATTTAAGATGTACGACATATTGGTCTGTTAACACTTCAGAGCTTTGCCAAAGAATTACATCACTCAATAACTGGATTTTGGAGGTCAGTTAGGCTTTCACTCCACTTATCTACTACCTGAAGCTTTGATACCTACATGTTTATGTATTATATTGCTAGATATTATATGAGAGGAACATAGAAAACTAGCTTATACAAATTATTATTGTGGTTTTGGCTTCCTTTTATAAAACAAGTAGGCATACACTTCTATGGATGTAAATAATAACAAAAATTAATTGTAATATATAAATATTGCAAACTGTTAGCAATCATTTGATTTACTGATGTTTTAATTTTTTAATTTGGAAGTGCATTTAATTACTATAATACTTGTCAATATTTGTCATTACTGAATACAATGAGTTTGTGTAGAAACTATTCAATTCTAATAATAATTAAGAAACAAATTACTGTACTCTGGCTCAGAATTGCTAACAATATAATTATGTAGTAAGTTTTACATATGACATTGCCTTGTTACAAAAGGATTATTTAGCATAAAAACATGTATTTAACGACAAACACTTGCCTTGCCACAACTGGCTTCAACAATTAAATTCAATGCCTTTGAAAAACGCTCCAACAGCAAAAATTACTGAGCAGTACCTAAAGAGAAGATTTATTCACTTTAACTCAGTTTAAAACTACACTTTTGGGAATTTAACTTTGAAATTAATTGTTAAGGAAAATTGGTACAACAATTGGTTGGCTGATTGTTTTTTTCTGGAAAATTATTTGGTTTGTTTAAAATTTAAATTGAATGATAAGGTTTAGTTTTGGTTACTGTTTCAATTATGATAATTAGATTTTTGTGATTGTGACAATTTGTAAATCAAGTTCATGTTGAGTCATAGATTTTCATGTTTATAATACTCTAAGGGCTTGTTTTCAAAGAAAGATTCTAGTGTTTTGAGTTGTACAGATATTCAATATGTTGGTTGTATATTTTAGCCCCAAAACATACGTTTTTCATCCATCTTTGTCCCATTTTACCTAGTTTTATCAAATGGTCCTAAAAGTATTGGAATGTGAAATGAAAATAGGTAGGATTTCTTAAAAAGGTTTTGCCATGTTATGGTCTGGTACCTATTTGTAACTTCATTCTCACAATCAGATAATTGAATAAATAAATCATAGCAAAAATACTGGCAGACAAAAAATACAGTAGAAAAAAAAATGTTTTACTTTTTTTGTTTATCATAGGTAATCGGTGTAACTATAGCATTTTCTATACGTGTATTATCATTGAAGGTCGACTGCGTTGCGCACAAAGCAATCGAAGCCGGAATAAAAGGGGGAAAATGTCGGTGGCGTCGCCCTGAGCCCTACGCTCAAAGGGAGAGCATCGAGCGACCCCTTTTTGGTGACAATATTAAATCTAAGCATGTATCTAGCAATAAATATAATACTTAAGAACTACGTACGTACAATAACAATGCTCACCTCATAGAAATGTGACATTAGCATTCCATATAATTACCTATTGAAATTAAAATAAGAAAAAGAAATCGGAAATCAGTTTGTTTTTCTTTCATTTTGTATTTCTGTCAAAATAACCGTGAGACATCTGTCAACATTTTATAGACTATCAAAAAGGGTAAACAAAAATAAATTGCCGCATAGACAAAATGTTCATTTTCATTCATTCACCTTTAACTTTTTTGTAGTTTTGATGGTTCCTGTATTATAAAGATTTTGCACGGATTAGTTTTTCTTCCACGTGCTCGGAAAAGTTAGTTTCACCGGTGTGGCATGTAAAGTTTGACGCTACAACAGTTTGCAAAGTTTATATAATATATCGTAATAGTTGTGAGTCGACACGCCTTTTCCTAACAAGTGCCGGGAGTCGTCGCAGGCAAGGCCGCCGCCGCCCTTTGATCCACCCACCTCAAATCGCGTGACTGATTTTTATGCAGCTGGTTAGTAGGCTATCATAGCAACATATCGAACATGTTAATTTTATGTAAGTACGCAAGTTTCCTTTTACTTTACGACTTTAATTTGCATGAAACAACATAAAATTCGTGTAATTAAAATGGCTACTTGTAGATTTTTGATATTTTGAATTTGGCTTTTTGTGATTGTTGTTTTTTAAAGAGTGTGTTGTAATGCTGGAGATTTTTATAAACTTGCATTAGAAATGGGTGGGAATTAATTATACGAGGAACCGGAGGAGGACGCTGATGCTATTTCGGCAAGGGAGTTGCTAGCAACACGGTCACAACCTCCTGCGTGTGGCCTGGCGGGCCCCACACGGCCGGGGCCGCACTCGCCCCGCCCTCCCCCTGCACCGACCGACACGAGACCGCTGCCCGCTGGCGTCCGATCTGTTACACAATAACACTGCATCCTTTCACTTTGCACTCTTTACCTTGCTAGTTTTGTCCTCGTTTATGTATTCCACCTTCACTTTTGTGGGCTCAGACGACATCATCTACTTTACACTTGCAAACAATTATTTCCCTTTGTTCACGCACAGAAAGCACCATCCTCACGACCGGCCGCCAAACTGCGGCGAGCGAACTGGCAACCGAGCCGAGGGCGCTCGGCAATATTCGGAGATCCGCCTCCTATCGCGTTCGGATTTATATCGTATAAACACATTTTTATCAATTACCTTAGAGTCCCAAAAGTTTCGAAGTTGCTTTAGAGGTCATATAATTAACAAAGTAGTTGTTTTTAAGTGTCAATTTACATATGAGTGTATAAAACTTATTAAAAGTTTATTTTTCGACTTTACCCAGGCTATCTCCGTCTCACTCTATTCGAGACAGGTCTTGATTATTGGTAGGCAGCAGCTGCGCCTCTCTCCTCCTCCCCGGCGCGGGTGCGGCGCCGCCGCCCGATAATAATAATTGAAAGTAGGAAGGACGTAATAATGGGTGTATAACCTCGCGCCCGCGGCCTCCTTGGGCGGGCAAAAAATGCACACATGTCGTGCCGGTCGGCGCGCCAGCCGCATCGTCTAACAAGACGTGGCCTGTAAACAAACGATAAGCATACGCCGTTGCACTTACGATTCTTTGTTCACTTGACTCCCTACCGTATACTTACTAGATTACAACACACTCGTGTCTGAGAAACTCTTATCAGCGTTGGATCGAGTTCACCCATTGTATGGTTATTGGAGGAATTAAATATCTTATGGTATTAAATGGAAGAGCACTTGGCAACCAGTGCCAGTTATTAGTACATCTATAGTATTGATCAACAAATGATTTACTCAAAGTATTCTTTACAACTACCCAAAAAACGATTATTTGCCTCTCGAGCTCTTGAGTCTTATTTTCCTTTTAGCCTGTCATTTCTATATATCAATAAATTTAATTTTAGAATCACGTGTAATCAGCTCTGCCAGCAGGAGGAAAAAAACACTGGAGAATTAAATCCTGTTGAAGCTGAGCTTTCATCTCGTATCTTTATACATCAAAGTTTCTGTATATTTAAATTATCACTATCTTATACCTTATATTCGGAACACCATTAATAAATTAGCATTAACAAATTGTCTGCTTCATTAGCGGATGACTAATTGCATTTCCGAATTTCTACGCCTGCAGATATAGCGACCCCATTATTTATAGGTTTAGACTGGTTTGTAGTGAGAGTGAAAGTCCGACCACGTTTTGTCAAGCGTCAGTCGCGTCGCTTTGCTCGAGTCCATTATGCACGAATGAGCAACCGCCCCGAGAGAGCGTGTGTCCCCGGCTTAATTATGTCTCATATCTAACGGACCATTTGAAACCTAAATCTATATAACTTAAAGTTTAAACTTCTATACAAATAGATGTCGAACATGCATACTCAAGTACGCAGTTTTCTATTAGGCTGCTCTTGTATTTTGCACCTTTGAACAAAGCAATAAGGTACAAATTACGATAGGTGTTTTTGTGCGCATACGCCGTTCTGAAATGTAGTAAAATCTATTATGGGTGTACCTCGTCGGCGTGGCGCGGCATGCGGTAGCGGAGTGACGTGATGCTGTTTGCGTATAACGATTTTAATTAGTCGATGAATTGTGTTGATGAAATCATCGGCGTTCATTGTTTTCGGTTCATTGTTCTGTTCGAGCAAATAAGATACAAAACAGATACATAGTTAGTTATGCGAGTATTTGGGCTCTGAGTCAATGTGCGACGTTTTTGGGTTACACGATTTAAAGGAAAAGAAATGCAAATGCATGGACTTCTGTATTTCCACAGAAAAAACTAAATTTTCGAACAACTCACTCAGATGCAAAAAATATCACATTTCAGACATTAATAAAAGCAGATTAAAAACAAGTCCAAGCCCGCGTAACTTTATCCGAAAGATAGCAATCAAGATTAATCGCTTCCTCTCGGGTTCCAAGTCCGTATTGAAGTCACTTGTACGATCACCTTGCTTGGAGCTGTTAACATACTTGCTTGAGCTTTGCTTTTTTTTTTTTTTTTTTTTTTATTCAATTTTGAAAGGGTTTTGTCGCACATGCGATTATGCCACCCTGGTTGGGTTTACAAGTTTAGGTTTACAAAATACTTATTTTAATTTAACACAGTCGTAGTTTAGCTAGTTTGTAAAGTGCTCTAGCTGCATCAGAAAGTGGTTCAGCTAGAACACTATTACAGTACCCTATCTCCCGAATCTTACAACCTAGGCTATTTCTGAATTCCTCGTTGCGGACACACTCTGTCAATATGTGATGGACATCATCAACGGAATCAATGCAAAACTCACAATTAGTTGATGTTGATTTAGCCATTAGATATAAGAACTTATTACACGGAATGTGGCCGGAACGAAGTCTCAGTGCAGTAACAGTATCACATCTGTTCAATAGTTGATTATCTATCCACGGTGAGCCCAAGGGATGCGGTTGGATCGTTTTGTACCAGATTCCTTTTTCTTTTGATCTCTCGTTGAAGTATTCCTTCCAAAGCAAATAACAATCATGTTTGATTTTAGGAATAAAGTTAGTAAAGTAAGGAGAAAAAATAACTGGTATTCCATCACATATGGCCAGTTTGGCTAGTAGATCTACAACATCGTTTCCTTTTATTCCGATATGTGATGGAATCCATTGAAGAACTATGTGTTTTCCGTTAGATTGTAGCTTCAAAATACTTTTCAGTATAGTGTAGGCTATCGGTGTTCCTCGAAATGTCGAGGTACAACGAGCCAAGTGCTGGAGCGAGCTTCTGGAATCGGTGAAAATCACAATATTGTTTTGTTGGATTGATTCCACATACGACAGAGCTTCTGCGATCGCGATCAGTTCCGCCTCCATAATACACACACTGGCATTAATTTTAAATCTCATTGAGTCTTCTTCAGATTCATAAAACGCGGCACCCACACCATTATCGTCTTTAGACCCGTCTGTAAATATTTTAAAATAAGTCAAGTATTCGGAAGTTATGTAGTCAATGAATAAATTTCTTAAACTAACAGGATTGTATTGCCTCTTCGGTCTGGTCATAAAACTTACATCGTGTTTAATAAAAATGTTACTATCTATACTACTAACCCATGTATTCAGGGAAAACATATCTAATTTATTGCTACTATGAACATTTAAATGGTGTAGCGAGTCATGAACTATAACTAAGAGAGGGATTCTTTTGTTTTTCCAGTAGTGCGCATCCTTACACAGTGTAGATAACTCTGAAAGTAGGTTCATACCTCCAGTATTTGCCTGCAAGGCCTTTGTTTTAAGCCAGAATTTACTAGCCAAGAATCGTCGGCGTAAATGTAAGGGTGGTAAACATAACTCGCTCTCCATCACGTGAATCGGTGTAGTTTTTATAAAACTACCCACCACTCTCATGGCCTGGTTCTGTAATTTATTTAGTTTTTTCAAGTGAGTTTTGGCGCTATTGTCATAAAAAAAACTTCCATAATCAATGCGGCTTCTTATCAAAGAAATGTAAAGTTTTCTTAAATGTTTTGGATGCACACCCCAAGTTGAACCGGCTAATACTTTAATAATTTTAATGAATTTAAGAATTTTTTGGCAAACCTCATTGATATGTTTTCCCCACCTGAGCGAACGATCCAACCACACACCCAGGTATCGAACCGTGTCAACCACATCCAATCTACTACCTCTAATGGACAAGTTTACATTAAGTCTCTTATAGCCTCTGTTGAAAATACAAATTTTACTTTTACTTGGTGATATATTAAGATTAAGATTTTCTAAATGACAGCATACGATATCTAGCGCTTCCTGTAGCTCAGCGGCTGCTTGATCAGAGTTACGGGAAGTTATATAAAGGACGTAGTCATCGGCATACTGCGAGATAGATACGGAGCTAGGTATTGCTTTACAAATGTGTATGGTCGCAATATTAAATAGCAATGGCGACAAGGGGTCGCCTTGTGCCAAGCCCCTTCTAGCAATCCTGGTGACGGTGTTATCTATACCATTAATCGTCAAATATCTTTCCTTAAGGAACTCCCATAGATATCTGCAGTATTGTGCTCCCACTCCAAGTTGGTCCAACGTTAACAGAAGGGTAGTGACGTCAACATTATTGTAGGCGTTATCGATGTCTAGGAAACATGCGATCGTGGCAAGTTTTTTCGAGAAATTAATTTGTATTTTTGATGTTAATGAGTTTAAGTTATCTAAACATGAGCGAGCTTTCCTAAAACCCACAGTCTCTTCAGCAAAATATCCTCCACGTTCCAAATACCACTCAATTCTCTTATTAATGACGGAATGTAAGATTTTACATAGGCAGGGCATTAATGAAATAGGTCTTATAGCGTTGGCTGAAGTTAAGTCTCGGCCGGGTTTTGGAATGGGCACAATACGAACTTGGCGCCATTGTTCAGGGACGAAATTTAAAGAAAGAAATAAATTATACAGTTGTACTAACATATTTTTAGCAAGATCCGGGAGGTTTTTAATCATCGAGAAGGAAATGTCATCGCAGCCCGGTGCGGTATCTTTTGATTTAACACATTTGTCCACCTCCTGTCTTGTTATAGCAGTTTCCAAGGTCTGATTTTGAGAACAGAAAGTAGGTAGTGGAGGGCAAGTAAAATCAGGAGCTAAATTAAAAAGGACTTGTTCAGCGAGTTTCTCCTCTACATGGAGTCCAGCCGAGCGATAACCCTTCAACCAGCGCATTCGTCGCCACATAACACTAACCGAAGTAACTTCGTCCACTGAAGAACAGAAGTTACGGAACCCCTCCTTACTAGCATTTCTAGTTAGTTTTTGAGCCTCTCGCGTTTTATCTTTTAATTTTTGTAAATTGTCTGGAGTTGGGTTTTTCCTAAAGTATCTTAAAGCTAATCGTCTTTCCGCTACCGCTTTTGATAGTATTGGTGTCCAATAAGGTTTTGGTTTAAATTTGCTACTGGGGTTTTGATTAATTTTGAAATAAGGGATATTTGCATCGGCAGCTTTGTTGATGATATCTAAAAAGAAATTATACGCTTCTTGGGGATCAATAGGCAATATACCCTCAACCAGCTTATCTTGAATATAGCTACGGTACTTAACCCAGTCGGCTTTTTTAAAATTACGTTTTTTAACGATGCGGGGAACACAGGTAACTGAAGTCTTCAGTTTGACTATCATGTGGTCACTGCCTAAGGACTCATTAGATACGTTCCAATCAAACATTAATGATACGTCTGAAGAGACTATAGATAGATCCGGGGCCGATTTTTGCAAAATACCGTTGACTAGCTTTACCCGAGTCGGATTCCCATCATTCAAAGTAACGAAATTATGGTCAATTAAGGAGTCAAAAATTTGTGTACCTCTTTGATCTGTTTTCGTGGACCAACTCGAGTGGTGACCATTATAATCTCCTAAAATTAAAGTTTTAGAGTTAGCTATAGCAAACAGCGAGTCCCAATCATTTTGTGTTGTATGGACGTTAGGTGGACAGTAAATCGAAATAATGTTTTGTATAGAATTACAGTTACTAATTTTGACATGGACCATCTCGATACGCGGGTTTGAGATATTAATATGACATTGTTGAGCCTTTATGGATTTATGAGTTAATATTGCGACTCCTCCATATGAGTCAGGTCTATCGCAGCGAAACACGTTATAGTCTTTTACACTAAAATGACATTCCGGATATAACCATGTTTCGCATAGCGCAGCAATATGTATTTTTTCTAAAAACAGAATTTGTTCTAAATCTAATTTCTTAGGTAACACACTTTGTGAGTTCCATTGCAAGATGTTTATTTTAACAGTCGTCATTACGGAAATATTTTTTAAAGCAGGAAAAGTCTATAGGTATTATTTTGTTTAAGAAATTAGATATTGCCCACTCCACACTGATTTGAACAATACTTATAATTTTGACCTTGAAGGTATCATTACTCATAAATAGGATATCTTTCATCTTATCTATCAACCATCTAAATGAATTATCGTCTTCTAACTCCTCACTTTTACTCACTTCCTCTTCCTCAGTTGCATTTTCTGTGTACATTTCCTCCTGAGCGTTAATATGGCATTCCTGGTTGCGGGAACCTTCAAATTGGTGCACTTTCTTCTTATGTTTTTTCTTCTTACTTCTCTTTATTGTGTCTTCTTCTTTCTCTTTCTGTGTTTTGTCTATCTGTGTGTCTTCTTTCTGTTGGCCATTTCTTGTTTTATTTTGGGTGGGAATTGTTTCTTTAGTTTTTATAGGACGTGCCGTTTTTTGTGCGAATGTAACTGTCGGCTGTAGGATTTGTGACGCTGGTGTATTTGAAGTAGATGCTTGCGTTACCAGGGCAGTCTCATAAGGAGGTGAAAGTGTCTGACTGTTAGCGTGTATCCCATAGGCGAGGACAGGAGGTACGTACATGTCTAATGCTTTTCTATACGAAACATTAAACTCACTCATGAGTTTACGTATTTTCTTTTCCTTAATGTATACTGGGCAAGTTTTGTCCAATGCCATGTGATCCTGAGTGCAATTCACGCATTTAAAAGAAATTGTCTCGCAGTTCTCATGTTTACTTCCGCATTTTGGACATACAATATTCGTACTCGGACACATTTTAGCTGAGTGACCGTACCTCCAACACCTGGAGCATTGCGTAACGGGAAAAACGTAAGGTTCAACTAACACCCTCATTTCGTAAATAAGTACATGGGTGGGCAACGATGGTCCTTCAAATCCTATTCTCCATGTCTCGCTATCAGTCCAACTGGCTGCTTCCCTGTCTCTGCGTTTTAACCGTCTAACGCTTACGA
Source organism: Agrotis clavis (assembly GCA_954870645.1). Lineage (NCBI taxonomy): Eukaryota > Metazoa > Arthropoda > Insecta > Lepidoptera > Noctuidae > Agrotis > Agrotis clavis. The sequence continues at coordinate 22,100,849 of OX940923.1, read as the reverse complement.
CCTTGTATGTACTAGATAAACATGAAAGTAACTCATTTTCGGTAATATCTAAGTCGATATTTTTAATGATGCCATATGATAAACCAACTTCAAAGGGCCGCTGGAACCTCCATCCTAATTCCTTAAAATGTTCGGAGTTCACAAATTTTTCAGCGCTGTCAGCGTTGTCAAACTCAACAGTAAGTTTATACGGGTTAACATATTTAACCTTTATTATATTAGTTATTCTTTGTTCTTTAAATAACTTAGCAAGTGCAAATTGTTTGGGGAATTTGTCTTTGCAAGTGACTCGTAACTCTGTAATCCCTCTTACTTGTCTCATCCTAGATTTGCTACTCCTAACTTCGGTCCATGTATCATATTCTCGTCCTCTTTTCGTAGGCCGCGTATCATCTTTCGACGGCTCACTACCCTCAACTTCAAATAATTGTGTTATGTCTTCTAAATGTGTATTATCTTCATCCTCCATACTAATTGTACTAATAATTTCTTCATTGTCATTCCCCACTGTACTCATTACGCAGAAGGTATTTATTCGCGCGACCGATAACCGGTTCGGCCGGGCGGCCGACCGTTTCGTGAACAAAAGATTGCGATGTAATTAGCTAATTACTGCAAAAACACGTCTAAGCAACACCGAACGCGCTTTGACACTGTGAGCTTTGCTTATGAAACAGAACTACGAGTACAGAACATTTCTCTTTTAAAAAACAAATACAAATATGATGATTATGGCGATCTAGATACCGAGTGGAAGTCCCAGAAGATCTCTTATCCGTCTCATCTAAGTACCTAGTTGATTTGACTTTCTCTTCAGGAAACTTTTTTAAAACTTCCAATGAAATTTGGTACTATTCAAACTGTTTAGCAACTTCTCTCCAATAGACTCAGTGTAACTCCTAAATATTCCATGTAACAAATACTTACGTCTTCTTGATGAAAAAGAATACCTCCCCCAACTGTGAAGTGGTGGAGTTATAGAGGCCATACATCACTAGTTGATGGAATGTGTTCGATATGAGGCTGATAGGAACAGGTTGTTCAGGACTCTAAAATTGAACAAGAACGACATAGGTACATTCCACCGATTAAGTGAAACACGAGTCCAAAAGTCAACCCATAAAAAAAGACCCAAAAACATTCCACACAAGCGTTCACCATCGAGAGGGCATCAAAGGAATCAATTTATTTCGCAATTAATACATTGGACTTCGTTACTGGTCCATGCGTTAGGGGAAACTAGTGCCCCTCCGGCGCTCCTTAGCAACGCCTAAACCCACAGCCTCTCCTTTGTCTGAACAACACTACTATTTTTATCCAATTATGGGGATACCTCTGACCACTCTAACGAAGTTATTTGCACTAGACTGTTATAGTATCCTTAAAAAGGGTGTGATGGCCCAGAGGTTAACATCTCGCGCTCATGCATGAAGTTGTGAGTTCAAACCCGGGCTATTATCAATGTGTCTCTATCAAATGCATATCTACTTCCTAATTGTATTGTTTTAAGATGTCCTCAGAGACATCGGTGAAGGAAAATATCGTGAGGAACAATATGCGTCCAAAACTACGTCTCTTTCTCTGGCACCGAGGCTAGTCATATCCCCACACGAAAAAGAAGAAGCCTAAGTGCATTACTTTAGCTACTGTTTTTAAACTCTGAATGATCCATAAAAAGTATAGATCGACAGTACAATCGTTGTTTCAAAACATGTCATCGTTAATTTCATCAAAGAAAAGTTATCTATTTAAAGGTTATTCCATGAATCATGCGTAAACTTGACTTTGAGCACGAGTAACTACGGTGGACCTTAGTTTCTCCTTGGATCTTCAATCAAAGATCTAAGCAGAAACCCCATTATGTATCACATCATTAAGATGCAACTTCATCGTGTTACTTTTACATGATATTTATGTATTTCGCACTCAGGATGATTATATGTTTTGCTCCTCCCCCCTCCTCCCAAATCCTGACTACGCCCATGTTTATGGGCAAACGCATATAATATGGAAGTAGAGATTTTTCAGCAGATGCATTAAGGAAATGCAGTCGTGAGAAATTTAAAATTAAGCTCTCTTTAAATCTCTTGCTAAAATCCATAAGAACTAAATATTACGTATAACTTTCTTGTGGTACACAATAAAATTGCTGGGTGATCTAACTTATTTTTGCTACTGTGAAGTTATTCAATGACTTTGGGCAAGTCAAAACATACAGGATATACCATGTGAACTCCCTAAAGGATTCTGACTGCAAGACCATGATGTCAGCTCTGTCATAAAATGTGTTGTTGCCTGAAACAAGAATGTTGACAAAATTTTACTAAAATCGTTTAGGGGAAAACTGGTCTAAAAAACTTCGAAAAACCCAACAAGGGAGTCAAACAAAACCTCATAAAACCCCCGCATTGATCAATGAATGCCAACAGTTTGTTGAAGTCTTAAAAGCGCCTGTTGCCCATAACGCCTCCTTTTCCCTGAATTCTGTAGACAGCTTTTACAACACCCACGCACGCCCCATTGTTCGCTTATTCGAAACCTCATGTTGTGAATTTGTTCGTATCAGCTTGATGTATAGCCTCGGACTCGGAGTAGACATTTTGAGTCATCATGATGTGATTGACGACATGGTTAGCTCATCGGCTGTCCGGATGAGTGACTGACTGCTGCCCGGTGTATCACGGAGTCGATTTACGTACGGAACAAATTTTATTTGCATACTACGAGTATGCTTATTTGTGAGTCAGACTATTAATGTAAGCGAGTTTAAATAATTGTAAACACAACCACGATACCGGAGCAATTTCGAAGGCAATTCCGAAAAGTGAGCAACGATGCAAAAAAGAAAATCTCGTATAAAGATTCATCATTCATATCTCGGAATTGTATCTTTCTTAGTTCCTACTGTTTTAAATGTGTAAGTTAGTGAGGATGGATAGGATTTGGTACAGGGATAGTTTGTAATCTGGTTGTCACAAGTCCCGTGGGACTATAGGGGATCTCCAGGCGAAGCCATGGGCATAAGCTAGGAATACATTCGCTAAACGATCATAGACTTCGTTTACGACTCTTAAATTTGAATTCATACCGTAATTATTTACTGTCGCAGTTTCCATAAAGCTATTTGTGCTCGATCGCGGAAACGAATAAATATGCATGACGTGTTTATTGAGTATCTACTGCTATTTGAATAGTTTACGTTTTAAATTGTGTCCACGCTTGCACGAACAGTGCTATTAAAATGCATTTTAGGAACACATTAAGAGACACCTTTTGACATTTTCACGAGTGATGAGCGCACAGATGAGTACACGCTCATCTGTTCGCTTGTAAGTTGATTAAAATGTCTTCTCACGAACACGAATAATGTGGTTTGGTTGCATCTTAGAAACAATGTAATGTAGTACCAACACCTTTGAACATCTTCACGGTATTGAATCGGGCAAACTATGCGTAGTTTGCCCGATTAGCGCACGATCACTGGTGTGGACGTAGCTTTAATTCTACTTATTGCCTCATCCTACTTCTGATTTCAAGCTCAGCGTCCAAAATACCGTAACTCGTTGCTGGCGTCGAATTATTGCCAAATTATTCGTACTTCCCTATAGAACTAAAATAAGATAAAAACTATAAAACTTGATTTGTATATTGAAATCGAACTGAGATCGAAGTACACGACATCCGCTATTGCGCAAGACACAGCTACAGTTACCCGCCTGAGATGGATATCGTTAGTTCTATGCTAGCAAGGGTTCCTTAAACTTTCAAGGTGGTCCCTTTAGCTCCAGTCAAGGAACATAAAGGTTTATGGGCATACGGAAGCGGAAGTGACGGTGGGCGGACCGGACCGCCTGCGCCACCCGCCCCGCGACCAGACACGCCCAAGCTCTCACGAGGTATACTGCATCTCAGTAATTAGCACATCAATTTGACATGTATTTGAGTGATGACGTCAAAGTAAGTGACGTTAGGAGAGCGCAAAAACGCGAGTGGGCGACACTCCCCACCTACTCGACGGTTCAATGTACGGGCCCATTAATCACAGTGCGTGTGCTTTTGAACGCCGATGAGTATTTGTACGTTATTGAGGAAAATTGTGTTTCTTTGAATGACGTGATGTCAGAGCTAAGCAGAGATGAATGTGATGGTACTTTATGAGGAAATATGTACCTATTTATAATCTTTATACTGATATGAAATGTTACTTATTATAGTTACATTACTTAATTCATAGTTATGTGGTGGATGAGAAAAACGAATATTTACTTAATCCTACTTAATATTATAAAGGCGAAAGTTTGTAAGTATGGATGTATGGATGTATGGATGTATGGATGTATGGATGTTTGTTACTCTTTCACGCAAAAACCACTGAACGGATTTGGCTAAAATTTGGTATACAGATAGTTTATAACCTGGATTAACACATAGGATAGTTTTTATCCCGATTTTATGTTCCCGTGGGATAATTTTCGAGTTGCAGCGGGTGAAACCGCTGGCAACAGCTAGTGAAAAATAAAAACTAATTTTGACCTCTCACGTAAAAGGAATAATTCTGTTGTTCTAAATAAACAACCCATTGGAATGCTATTTGAAATTTTTTTACAATCAGATTACTTATTAAAACATTTCTACCTAATGCAAAAGTTTGCATTAGGTACACTTTCTGCACAGTTTTAAACCAAGTGGTTTAAAACTGTGCAGAATTAAAATTCATGACAAATATTTCTCTCAAAAAAAAAACTCCATTCAACTCCAAAACTAAAAGCTGATTCCGACCAAAGTTACATTTACCAAGAATTCTGTTAATGTAAAAAAAGCTGAAAAAGTTAATAAAACAAAACAAGGTGAAGGTTTCAAAGGTTAGTAAGTTTTCTCTTTTTTATGCTTTCAACATTTCACGAAAATTGCTATACAAAGGCATTAACAACCGACAAACAAAAATTATTTACAATAAATTATTTACCCTATCTATCTATATAAATAAAAATGAATTGTTGTTCGTTAGTCTGATTAAAACTCGAGAACGGCTGGGCCGATTTGGCTGATTTTGGTTTTGAATTATTTTGGAAAGTCCAGGGAAGGTTTAAAAGGTTTTTTTTTAATCGTTTCTCAGGCGGTACGGAGTTCGCCGGGTCAGCTAGTTTTTAATATTTCCCTAAATCGCTCTTGTTCGAAGGTCAAAAGATTTAAACACACCTGCACATATAATAAAATAAAGTGCTCTGAACATTTTAGAAGTATGTACCTAAAGTTTTCCCCAATTTTAACAATACAACATTTCGCGGATATCGCCTCACAAAAGCATTCACACCTTAATCTGAATGACAACAAAAAACAAAACTTGTTTACAAAAAAGAAAGTACCCACCCAATTAAAAATATTTGCTCAAACCCTCTCGAGTATAGCTCATCGAAGGCCAAATCCCCTTGTAATATTTCCCCTGGTTCCCGAGTTAAAAATTCATAAGAACGCGGAAGAGACGCGCCCACCCACCGCCCGCCCGCGACATCGGCCGCGGGGGCGTAACCGCCGCCCTACGCAACGCCCGAGGCCGTCCAACTTTTTCCCGCCAAATTTTCTACAACTCCTAGCAACTTTATTTTTTCCCCAAATGTATTCTAGGATATCATAAATATCACGAATTACTGACCCAAATCCCTAACAAAACAAACTTAAAACCTAACCTTTTTGCTTTAAAACATGAAGAACAACCTGTTCTATTAAAAGTACGCGCGTATATTGATTTTCGGATCGATATAGTACCGCGTGACGTCGTTAGGTATTAATGTCAATGAAATACAAGTTCACGATGATTGTGAACGATTTATTGACTCTGTAGTAAATCGTTCATTCATTCCTTTCTTCTAGATAGGTATTTGTCTATGATACGGTATTTTATTTTCTTGCATTACGTTACGCGGTTGAAAGAAAAAGGGCCACACGCTGAAACTGTTTTAATATTAGGCTTGCGTAGATTTATTACAGGCTCATAAATAAATAACCAATTTTAGTAATTGGTAAATTATTTCATCCTTTTTCTTATAGAAGTTTTTAACGGCAATACCGAACTCTAATATCGTAATGTAAAGAAACAGTGATTTGATTTAGGCCACTAATTTATGCAAAAAAAGAAACTCAATAAACTATAATAAAAGTTGCTTGTCATAATCCAACCCGAGAATCGAATCGGAGTTAGCGACTTAGCGACACTGTCAAAAAGTTTTGTACCCAAGCAATCATGTCTTAGTAAGTTTTTGAAATTTAAACCTTAAAACTGTTAAGGTAAGGTCGATTTTTGTCTAGCAAGACTGACCATGAATGAGCGGTAGCCTGCCGGCTAGAGATAAATCTATCGACTAGTCATTCATTCATGATAATTTACGAGGGACTAGATACGACAGAGATATTATTTATTTTAATCTTTATAGACATGTAGGTGTTGTGAATTTTTATTATTGACTTGAATTTTTATTTTAACCGACTTCACAAAGGAGGAGGTTCTCAATTCGGATGTTTGTATTTTTTTTTTAAGCTATTGCATAGCTTCTATCGCGGGCCTTGAGCGCGGGGACCGAATCCAGAAATTCCGTAACGAAAAAACCTCACGCTCATTTAATTTAATTAAATTATTAATTAATTACTTATTAAAATTAATTAATTATTGATTTATTAATATAATAATAATAAATTATATTTTTAAATGTTTTTATTTTGTGTAATAATATTTGAAAATGTATAAAATATGATAGAAAATGAATAAAGGAAATAATAATAACATGTTTTTTTTTTTTTTTTTTTTAACGAAATATTTAAAAATGTAACTTGAATTAATATCAAAGAAAAAGCAATACTGCATGAATAAAATAAATAAATAAAATTATAATTGCATAAGTTGATACAAAATGCTATGCAATAGCTTTACCGCGGCAGTCCCCGAGTGCCACACGTCTTTTTTTTATGTTTGTTCGGGCATAACTCCGTCGTTTAACAACCGATTTGAAAAATTCTTTTTTTGTTGGATAAGGTATACTTCCGGAATGGTCCCATTAAAATTTTATCGAAATCGGACTAATATATAACTTCTTAGGTTTTTGTTGATTTTTCAAAAAGTGCTTTTTGAAAAATCAACAAAAACCTAAGAAGTTTTCAACTTTGTCTACACCGATTACTCCGAGGTTTCTGGTCTGATTTCGATGATTCTTTTTTTTTTTCGATACAGTATATCTGCCATTTGGTCCCATAAAATTTTCATTTAGTTTGGTGCAGTAGTTTTTATTTTTAGCTCATTGTGTACATACATACATGGGCGTTGTTATTACCGGTGCTACGGATTACAAAATTTTTGTGCACATGTAAGAAAATTATGTATTTGACAATAAATTTAGGTTGAATAGTGAAACTAAAAAGGATAAAATAAAAAACTTTTTAAAAAAGAATTTAACCGACTTCAAAACAACCACAAAAAAAGTTCAAAATAACCTACAAAAAAACTTTTCTTTCGAAAGTCGGTGACAAAAAGTCAATGAAATAAGAAATAAAGTCACCGACTTTCGAAAGAAAAGTTTTTTTGTAGGATATTTTGAACTTTTTTTGTGGTTGTTTTGAAGTCGGTTACATTTCTTTTTGAAAAAGTTTTTTTTTATTAAGTATTAAATGGTTTATAACTTTATAGTTTTTGATAGAGTTCTTAGTATTACCCGACTGCGGCGAAGCGTAATGGGAGGGTAATGTGTTTGACCTCTACTTAAGAGATTGTTAAATGAGTAGTCTTTTGTTTGTTGAAATATAACGCCTTCTTTACATAGGTACAGTACAGTACAGCTTTATTGTAAGAACAGAAGGTTCATTTTTGGTTGCGAAAATCTGTACAAAAAATAGCCCTTTTTTGGGGTAGCAAATCATCAAATGTGTTTGTGAGACTTGATCGACTTACAACACCTAAAGTTTCCCTTGGCGTTACAGGACCGCGATACCCTTTTAAGCAAGTCCCGCGACCCCAAGCTATGGCTCCTGTAGGTGTAACTATATAAATTGTCATAATTATGTACGTATTTAACACAATGATCAAGTGTTTCTGTTGTATACTTCAAGATACCTACATAAAGGCGCTCCCTCACCGCGAGCATTTACCTGTAATGTAACGTTACAGATTCGAACATTTCATCAGTGAGGGAATCAGGGAAGACAAGCGAGCATCACAATGCGCACCTTGTATCAAATCTATACTAAATGTACGCGAATGCTCGTCAGTCAAGGAGGTAGTATTATGTAATGTAATGCTCTAAGTCGAATCTATAATGTTACATATTACACGCGAATGCTCCCGGTGAGGGAGCTCCTTAAAGAGGTTCACATAATAATATTAGTAGGTAGTAAAATGAAATACCAGCATGACCTCTCATTCTATTGAATTTATATTTTTCGCAAGGCCAGCTCAATGGATTTTCAACTTTATCACAAAGTCAAAAGGTTCATGTTCCATTGGAAGCACAAATTAAATTTGGGATAGTTTGACGTACTGATTCTTTTTAGGTGTAGATTTGAGGTAAAATAAAATAATAACAATAGTATATGATTCAAAATCAATTTATTTGCACAATAAACACATCAAGAACTTCATAAATACATTGTAAATTGTACGCGTTTGATAAAGAACAGTGTGTTGCATTAAATTGTAGTGTAATATCTAATTTCTGTGTCACTCACACTGGCTTGGCCACCATCGGGGATTTTAATTTTGATAACTACTGGGGAAACTGTGCCTCATTTAGTCGATGCAAGAATACTCGCACTAGAGTTGCGTTACATTGCGGACTTTATAGGTACAACGAATTCAGTTGATCAAACAAATACCGCAATGTAGTGATACTCGCATGCTCCGTCTAAATGAGGCTTTATTCTAGCTCGGACACCAATAAACTCTTACAACTTTTGAACCAGTTTTCTTTCTTTTTCATGTGAGGATGTGGTCACCCTCTGGTGCCAGTGATTAAGCCGCCTCTAGGAACACCACGGACCTTTGTCATGAAAAAGACACATTGGTACTTGCCTGGTTTGAACTTGAAACCTCATGCATGGGAACCGAGGTGCTAAACTTCTGGGCCATTTGAACCAGTGACTGAAAAATTCTAAGATTTAGCGACAAATTTCAATTAATTAGAGACAATTTTTTGTGTTATTAAAATAAAAATCCCTGTTGAGGGCTAAGCCAGTGTCAGTAACACCTAATGTCTGGCCCACACTCCGGAGATTCCGTATTTGAGGATTAAACCCGCAAATATTTGCAATAAATGAAGTCCAGGCATAATTAACAACGTGTTTCGCGTTTTGTGAAGGCTAAGCTCTAGCAATATAAAAAAAAACTATACAATTTTACCTTATTTTCGTTGCATGCCAAATTAAACCTAATTTCCAATAGACTAGTCTGATTTTTCTTTGTGAAGCCAGAGCTCAACACGCACAAAACAGCACCAAATAAAATATGTAGTAACAACTTATAAAAATCGCATTCCGACGGTATGATTGATATTATTTAAATATAAATGTTTTCATAACAAAAAAAACAGTCGAATAAATAAATCTTGTCTTAAAATTAAAACAATCACATATCAAATCCATTTTTTATCTTAAAACTAGGGAACAAGAATCAAAATGTGACTCTTTGTGAAATTATAAAATGATCAAATAATTATTTTTCCTTAATTTTTCATTTTTTTACTTACAGTGTCTACATCAATAAATAAATGTATTATGGACGTAATAATTATTTTATATAAATTGATATAGTGGTGTCAAAATTTTGTAACATTGAGGGTAGGTATGTACAGAAATCGCAATTGTACTCTAGATTTGAGAAATAATACTTGTGTCTTGCTTAGCGCCTACTTTGTTGCGATATTTCGGTACCTGTAATGGAAAAGTCACATTAATATCTATTTCATACAAAAATAAAAGTCAATTATTATCGCTTTGAGGAACTCCTCCACATAGGTGTGTAATGGGTGACTCGCCGACAGATTATGGACCATGCCCGGGTCAACGTCGCGTTGTGTTCCGAGCGCGCCAGAAAGACCTGTCAGCAATCCGACGGAGCACCTCTTAGAGGGCCAAAACCTGCCGGGGTTACGGGACTGTCTCATCAGGTAACCGTGACCCTGGAACGCAAAAGGCTATTAAAGGATCACCGTGGATTTTTGTAAAAATATTTTGCAAATGACCAATTTCCGCCGTCCCGATTTTTTTCTTCCAATACAATAAAATGATTCTTACATGAAACAGAGTCGAACGGAACTAAAAAAAAAACACTCATTTCTGTGGACAACTCACACTTGACCAAAAAAATAAAAACACCAAAATTGTCAACATCAAAAAAGAGCTAAAGGTTCCTAAGAAAGTTTTCCTGTATCTCTTATGGATGGTCGCGGGACTTATCTCATCACCGTGACCCTGGAACATAAAGGGCTATTGAAGGACACCGTGGATTTTAGTCAGTACATGTCTCACAGACCCTCCCGCTCTGCCCGGGGTGGGAGGACTCATTTGATGATTTTACCACGCTAAAAAAAAAATTCTCTTATATATTGGGATTTCTCCCTTTTGGCCAATTTAAAAGAAAGACCCTGTATATAGCAGTCTTCTCACCATGTATATGACGTCTACAGTCCACCGCCACTCCTCTCCACAGAGATCTGTTTCTTCAGCAGCTCCTGTTCGTGGTGCTCCTCTTCCATCTCAGCCATGCGCGCGAACCGGGAGTACGCTACGTGGCCCGATTTGATGGCTGACATCATCTGTACATTGAAATAAGGGTCAGAATTGTTTAACACAATATTTGTGACATTGGGATTGCAAAAAAAGAAACTTCAGTTAATGTAAAGTTGGAATTTGAACTCTTGACACCAAGTTGAGGGTTGAAAATCCAACAGTAGCCTCTTTTTTTGCTCAATACTAGGAATTTCTCCTGTATCGTGGATGCGTTTCATCATCATCATCATCATATCAGCCGTAAGACGTCCACTGCTTTATATAGGCCTCCCCTACAGACTTCGAATAGGACCGGTTGTAAGCGGCTTGCATCCAACGTGATCCCGTGATCTTCATAAGATCGTCTGCCCACCTTGTGGATGCGTTTACGAACATTTAAATACACACAAACAAACAGTCAGACCCGGAATATTGTCCGCAGACCATACAAAGATTTATTTGGTGCGGGAATGGAAACCCGCGACAAGTAGCGCAGCAACAACTCAACTACTTCAACTACTGCGCCAACAGTGTGTGTTTGAAATTTTATCATTAGACAAGCTACATTGTTTGTTTGTAGTAAAAAGTTATTTGTTAGAAAGTAGGGTAGTTTACTATAGATTTTAGAATTATGGGGAGAAAGATAAAAAGTGGAAAAAATATAATAAATAAAAATCTTCAAAATAATAATCCACTTACCTTGTACTCACCTGTTTTCATTCTTATCATAAAAAATGGATTAGTAAAGCAAAATTACATAAAAAAGCAAACATAAAAAATGGAAAATGTTAATGAAAACATAAAATTAATAATGCAGCTTTATCATGGTTTGGAAAAAGCAAGCAAATGTTAGATAACATAAATACATTACTTATATTTAAAATATACGCAACATAATATTTAGAACATGACTGACATTTATCAACCCACACTGGGTCATCATAGTGGATTACAGCCCGCTCTTGTGTCCCAGCAGTGGGTACATTAAAGGCTGATTGATTAAGTTATCATCATCATGTTCCCACTGCTGGGACACAGGCCTCCTCTCTGTTAGAGGGAGTGGGCCATAATGAACCATGCGGGCCCAGTGCGGGTTGGTGGATGTCACAAGTCTTCGAATTTTTGGTTCTAGGACATGCCGGTTTCCTCACGATGTTTTCCTTCACCGTTTTTGAGAGCAGTGGTGATGAAATAAATTACACAAAGTAATGCGCCTGACTGGATTCGAACCCATGACTCACAACTCGTAAGTCGGGGCCTATACCACTCGGCCACCACTGCTCCTCAATGATTAAGTTGTGGTTATTTACATTTATCTATTCTAAATAGATTAATATGCTGTGATAAGTAACGGGATTATTTTACAATTATGACTTTCATAAGATCATGTTTTCAAAGCTTGAAATATGAGAACTAATGAATCTTGGCGATACTTTACGATTATTTATTTGGTAGACGAACAATGCGCTTTAAAGTTGGCGGCAATGGTTTTGAAATGTTGCCAACCACAACGGTACTATTCCGACCTACATACTTTTTGGTAGAGTGAGAAGATTTTAATGAACTAAAGACTTAATTTTTTTTTGTGTAGATAATGATATCTAGATGTAAGCGCATCGCTATCAAGCAATTCTTTAACCAGTTTATGCCGGCTGTTCCTTGTACGGAAAGTTTATACAATTCAAGGCCAAGTTATACTGGATAAATGGCAACAAGGTTCGTGCTAAAACTTCACATACACTTGACTTTTGCGAAAATCTAAAATGTAAACAATACTAATATATTGTCTAGACTATACATAGAACTGCTGGAAAAATGTTGTATTATAATAAGTATACATAAAGTACACAAAAATAAAACTAGCCATCAACATTCCATCAAGCCAAGCAGAAAAACTCAAGACAGAAAAAGATAGACAAAGAAAACATACATAAACCGACACTACATTTTACATCGCATTATTTTGCCAATACAACATCCACCACTAACACCTTGTCAACAAAGTTCATAATTGCAATGGCAAATTAACACGAGTATCTGTAAAATGTAGGGCCATAGAGTAACAAATAAAACAGAAGGTACAGTCAAACACGATATAGACCTGCAAGTACTCGTCGAGTTCGACTTGTCCGTTCATGTTAGTGTCGATCTCTTTCAGTATTTCGTGCAACTGTTCCCCGGTCACCTCCTCGCCGTAGTTCTGTGGACCATGTGGACATTGACAAGCGCGGAGTGGACATGATACTGATTTTGTTGCACTCAATCTTTGTGATAGGTTAGCCTGTGGTCTAGAAACTAGTACATATTTTAGTGTTATTAATTCTGTTAGACATGTTTTTACGAAAGGCAACAGTAGTGAGGAGAAACTACCTGATAGAAAATTTCAGCAATACTATTCTCTAAGAACACAGCGCAGACTCGTGTCAAAAATACACCTTGTGCACAATAGATTTTGAACTTTATGCTTAAAGTTTAAAGTTGAAAATCCATTACACGCACTAGGCCAAGTCCTAAGATAGCACTGCAGATTGCCTCTTTAGACACAAAGCGAGGTCATGAGGCATGGGAAATTATCTAGACGTTCTCGAAATCTTCGGTTTAGTTACTGTAGTCAAAGTCGCAAAAAAAAATCTAAATTAATCGTGTAATCGCTCAGCTGTGAATGAAAATAATGAGTTTATTAGTTAAATGACCAAATAGGTGCCTATAACAAAGATTCTGTGCAACTTATTGACATAATTTTGTATTGAAATTGTGCACATATCAAATATAAAAAAATAAATTCTGAACATAAGTATTATTTTTAATTTATGTAGAAACATGCACCAGTATTTCAGCACTGTTACAAGTGATTATCGCAACACAGATAAAATTAAATCATTACGGGTATGTTTATGAGCCGACAAAAGGAGGGTAGACAAAAAAACGGTCTACCGTCTTCATTATTCGATTTTACATTCGATTATTTTACAACCGTATTGAAATATCGGAAAGCCATTACCTTCGAAACATATTTAGTTCCATTTTATTTTTAGTTTAAACATAATTTTCTACAAAAATACGTGCATAATCTCAAAAGCGACACCCCAAAGTTATATCCCCTTTAGACGTGGACGCAGCATGATCTCTACCCAGTTAGCCCGTATATACGCTCTACCTGCAGATAATCCTGTAATTCCAACTGCCCGTTATACGTCACGTCAATCTCGGACAAAATGGCGCTTATTTCTGCGTCGCTAGGTTTCAGCCCCATACTCTAGAATTGGCATTTAAGTTTAGGAAAAGATTTGTATTAATCTCCTAGTACTGCTCCTGACAAGAGTTTTTTGTCACTCCATGTAAAATACTGATATTTATCTGCATCTGGTTCTACTGGAAGCCGACCCCAACATCGCTAGGGCTCCAATAAGGCTAGCCAGATGATGACTGTTCCTTTAAGGGCCTAGGCTATTTGCCCACAGTTTTTTCATTGGTTAATGTCATAATATCACTTCAGAACTTCAGGGAATCGAACCCCAAAAATAATATAATTGGTCTTCAGAATATGTAATATGTCAACTAGAATCAGCTTCATCCCTTCGTTTTGAGAGAATAGACAGAGAAAATAGAGCTCCATTCTCGACTCTTCGTGAGTTGACTATACTCACTATTTATGAACCCTCAAAACCTCATTGAAAAATCAATGATTACCTCTCTTTTCGTAAGTCTATGCCAAAAAAATCTCTTTCTTTAACCCCCTACCCAAATTCCCCCACTACCCATACCTTAAGACTCCTCCTAATGTCGTTGATGGACACGAATCCCTTCCTGTCCTTGTCTATGATCTGGAACCGCTTGATGTATGTCTGTATCTCGTCCTTGCTGAGGTTGATCGGGATCTTGTCGCGACTGGCGCGGTTCACCATCTGTCCCATCTCGTTGGCTAAGAACTCGCCGGCTTCTTTGATTTGTTTCTGGAATGTTACGACGGATGTGTTGGCCTATTTTTTTAATGTTTACACTAGGATTTTTTCTGTGTCGTGGGTGCGTTATATATATATACAAACATCCAGACCCGAAACAACTTCTGTAGGTCATACAAATATTTGTTTTTGTGCGGGAATTGAACCTGCGATACGCAGTCCAATCGCTCTGCCACACTAGTATCTTGGAATTAATCGAAATTACGCTTCATCTTCCAATCGTCACCACTCCAAAACTTTCTTCTTCCCCAACGGTTATGGCTTGCACATTGCTAGTTGGATCAGGTCAAGGTATAGCGTAGGACAAACAAAAATTAGGGGAAAAAAAACTCCGTGACAAATAGTTACCAGTAAACGGCCGTCTCTTATAGCGAGAGTAATTCCAGTGTGGAAACGAGATGGCGCTAGACGACTTGTATATCTCTGTCTCTTTCCCACACTGGAGGCCACCAAAACAGTGTTGTATAGAGACTGGTTAGTTACCTTCTTCTCGGCCTCGCTCCAGTTGAGCTCCTCGGCCATGATGTCCACGATGGTGGGCAGTGCCTCGGCCGCGGCCTGCACGTTGAGGAAGGCCAGTCGCAGGCGCCGCGCGATCATGTCCACGGCCGTGCGCGCGTACTCGCGGCAACCGTACCTGAGTGGATAGGAAATATCGTTTTCATCACACATACTCAGAAAGTAGGTCGTTACATACCTGATAAGCGGGTTGAAAGTTATGCATTGCAGCCCTAGGGAGAATCGCTTTCTGACAGCTGCCAATTATTAAAAAAAAAATAGTTTGGTTTTTGACATTTCTATGGAACCATGTTCTAACTTTTATAAAGCCGTCTCGGGGCTAAAAAAGTACCTTTCACCCCTTGGATAACAATGTACTGTTTATAAGCTACTTCACAAAAAGGAAGTTTTCATTTGAATCTTTTTATGTAGGTATGTGCCTCGCTATAGAGCCACTCACGGGCTCACTCAGTCCTCCCACGAGGACTCATATTTTGATGGTTTTACCACGCAAAAAAAAAAAATTACACAATAAACTGGCTTTATACATTTTATCACTAATTTAAAACAGAAATCAATAACTTACCTAATTTCAGCATCAATATAGGGGAACTCAGGGTGGACCTTCTTGCCGATGATGGGCCATCTCTTGCCAGTCATGGCCGCCATCTTAGCAACAGCGAACGCTCTGTCACCGTATGACTTGGCTAAGTGTTGTGCTACCTTAAATATAATAAGTTTCACGTTATTACTGCACAAATAGAAGAGAGAGAATACGTGCAGGAGAGTTTGTGAAATTACCGTCACTGTGTATCACTTTTCTATTAATTCTGTTCGAGTACCGATAATTCTGTTGGAATGCACAAAGAGAAGTCTTCGCCAAATTCTCTGCATTCACAACGTCCCTAAACCTTTACTGACCATAAAGTATAAACCATAAAGTTAGGTTCTTTTTATAGCCTTTTGCTGGGTAAAGGCCTCGCGTTTCTTCTTCCAAACCTCTTGAGATTTTGCGGGTTTGCTTATTGAACAACTAATCTACATCAATCTGGCGTTTTTTAAAGCCTATCTTCTCTATAATATAAAAATCAATTGCTGTTCGATAGTCTCGCTAAAACTCGAG
This sequence comes from Agrotis clavis, assembly GCA_954870645.1. Lineage (NCBI taxonomy): Eukaryota > Metazoa > Arthropoda > Insecta > Lepidoptera > Noctuidae > Agrotis > Agrotis clavis. Next base: position 22,084,520 of record OX940923.1, on the reverse strand, counting down.
AACGGCTGGACCGATTTGGCTAATTTCGGTTTAGAATTAGTTTTTGAAGTCCAGCTTAGGGAAGGTTCGAAAGGTGTGAAAGAAAAAAAAATCTGAGGTGTTACTAAGTTTGCCGGGTCAGCTAGTGTGAAATAATATATTTTGATTTTTGTAGGTCGTGATATTAATTCACTCTTCCACAATCGCTTTTTAGTCTTTTATGAAGGTCGTAAAGAATACTCACTTCCATCTCCAATCCGAAGTCCTGTACTAATCTGATGTACATGGTAGGTGTCCACCCGTGCGCGCCCTCTATTAGGAACCCGTCAGTCTGGCACTCCTTGTATAGTGGCTTCAGGTTCGCGCCTGAAATATATGATGTTGAATGGGTTCAATTCGGGTTTATTTTTCAATCATTGGTTATTTGTGATGAGTATATCCGAGTCCCGTATTACAGAACGTCACTAAAACTCAAGCATTACTTAAAACAAGATTCAAGCCATTTGATTGGTTGAAACTAGTTTTAGGTAGGTAGGTAACGCTTGAGTTTTGATTGACGTTTTGTAATACGGGCCTAAGTGTTGAATTGTTTGTCGTGAATTTTGACTGGTAAAAGGTTGTGTTTGTTTGTGAATTAATATTTCTGGAGTAGTCAACACGATTTTTTTTTGGCATTTGTTCCTAAAGTCCCAAGTAACTAGTGAGTTATTTCTAACTTCAATATTTGCAATGTGATGAATTTTAACAGGCCTGCTTTAGAGAAAAGACGAGCATATTTTAAGACTGCAAATTCATTTTCTCTTCAGACATAGACAGATAGAGCGACGATTGTAAGGAGGGCAATTTGGTGTCTAGTTTAGCTGTGGTAACTAAGAACACGACTATGACGCGGCGTCAAAACATTAGTTTTTTTTTTTTTTTAATGTGGTTCCGACGCTGTTCGCGAGGCCGTGTTCTTAGAGAATACCATTCTAGTAGTACTCACTCTCAATAGCAGCGTCGATGGTCTCAGCGGCCATGGCCCTGTACGTGGTCCACTTGCCGCCCGCGATGGTGACCAGGCCGGCGGGCGACACGTGCACGATGTGGTTGCGGGCCAGGGACTGGGTGTCCGGCTTGTTCGGGTCGGACACCAGGGGCCGGATGCCTGACCAGGCTGAGAGGACGTCGCCGCGACGTACTGATGGAATAAAGTTAGATGTTTAGATTAAGAAATGTCCAGATTGATAGTAAAGCCACTGAGAATTGAAATAAAAAACCGGCCAAGTGCGAGTCGGACTCGCCCATAAAGGGTTCCGTAGCAGCAAGTAACATAATATAAAAGTTCTGGTAGTTGGTTGTAACTTTGAAAGGTAAATTGCGGTTTACGATTTATGACGATAAAAAACTTTTTAGAAAAAAATGTAACCGCCTTCAAAAATAACCACAAAAAAGGGTAAAATAACCTACAAAACTTTTCTTTCGGAAGTCGGTGGTTTTTTTATTAATTTCATTGTATTTTTGCCACCGACTTCCGAAAGAAAAGTTTTGTAGGTTATTTTACCCTTTTTTGTGGTTATTTTTGAAGGCGGTTACATTTTTTTCTAAAAAGTTTTTTTTTAACTCTTTTTAGTATAAATATTCAGCCAAAATTCTTGTCAAATACATCATTTTCTTACATAATTATGTAAGAAATCTGTAGCACCGGTAATAACATCGTTAACATCTCTTTCATTCCTTCCCTATCTCAAAAACTACTGAACCGATTTTGATGAAACTTGCAGTATTCCTTAAGTTGAACGATACCTAGTACAACATAAAAAGAATTACTTAAATCGGACTTGTAGTTCCGGAGATATGCGAACACAAACATAATTTACTAAAACAGTCGATGTCGACTCCTTACTAGAGGAGTTGTACCTTCCATGATCAGCTCATCCACCTGAGATGATGATTAACAGATGCAAATACTTGAACAGCTTTAGAAAATATATGAAAATGGTACTATGTGCCTATAAAATTTGAAGGTTGCCCTCGATTTCCCTGGGATCCCATCATCAGATCCTGACCTGATGATCATGGGACCAATTGGAAAGTATACCCTTTCAAACAAAAGAAAAAAAGTCCAAATCGGTGCAGGCGTCTTCGAGAAATCGGGGGACACACATAAAAAAAAAAGATTCCGACGAATTGAGAACCTCCTCCTTTTTTTGAAGTCGGTTAAAAAAAAACTATTTACTCGATCTCGTTCAAACCAATTTTCAATTGAAGTTTGCATGGTAATGTACATCATATATTTTTTTTAGTTTTATCATTCTCTTATTTTAGAAGTTACAGGGCCCCCCCTGCACACACATTTTACCACTTTGGAAGGGTTTCTCGCGCAAACCGTTCAGTTTAGAAAAAAATGATGTCAGTAACCTAGTAACCATTTTTCAAGACCTATTCATAGATACCCCACACGTATGGGTCAGGCGAAAAAAAATGTTTTGAATTTCAATTCTAAGTACGGGGGGTACCCCCAAATTTGGTTTTTATTTTATTTTTGTGTGAAAATCCTAATGCGGTTTACATAATACATCTACTTACCAAGTTTTAACAGGATAGCTCTTATACTTTCGTCAAAAAGGGCTGTGAGATGGGACGGACAGACAGACAGACAGACATGACGAGTCTATAAGGATTCCGTTTTTTGCCATTTGGCTACGGAACCCTAAAGACGGGGTAAAAACCCGCGTCTGTCGATTCCTACGTAAAACAAGTGAACAAAGGAAAACATTTAAATGTGTGCGTGGCGCACACTCACACATTATAAAAAAGTGGCTTCACTACATTTTTTAATCTAAGGTTAGATGAAATTAGCTGTTTTACTGTCGGTTTTGATTTAAAATGTTTACCACGATTGGTCACAGTGCTTTAGAAGATATTATTGATTTATAACTATTAGGAACTATGTGAATATTTAAAAATTAATAAACCAAATTGGGTGACCGCACTGATATTGACATCGAAGCATAGCTAACTTCCAAATGTATTTACACTCCATTTCATACCACCACTCTTTTTACATAAGATTGCTTTGTCAATTATTTGGCGAACAAATAGCTTTTCTTTGTAATGATAACATCTGGAGAGTACTTATTAAATATTACCCTTACTCGAAAATCGTAAGACTCATAACTCACTAATACACATGTACTAAGTATTTTAGTTACGTGCGGCTGTATTACAACGTCTTAAAACCATGCTTGTTCCGACGAGTGAAAGTGACAGAGCTATTCAAGTCGTCTAGCGCCATCTCGTTCACTCACTGGAACAAGCCAGGTTTTATGACGTTGGACGTTGTAATACCCCCCCCCCCCCTGGTGGCCTACCATGACGTCTTAAAGCGAGATTAGTTCCAATGTGGGAACGAGATGGCGCTAGTCGACTTGTATAACTCTATCTCTTTCCCACAGTGGAACCACTCACGCTTTAAGACGTCATGGTAGGCCACCAGGGGGGTATTACAACGTCTTAAAACCAGGCTTGTTCCAGTGAGTGAACGAGATGGCGCTAGACGACTTGTATGGCTCTGTCACTTTCACTCGCCGGAATAAGCCTGGTTTTAACACGTTGTAATACCCCCCAGGACAGTGTAGATTTCCCCAAAACATAATTGAATACAAACCTTCAACATCTGGGTTCAAATAGTTCTTAACCTCAGTGAGGATGAAGATAATCTCGTCTTCAGTGGGCTTGGGGCTGTGCGTGACCTTGCAGGGAAGGTCGGTGGTGCCGGCGATGGTGCCCTTCAGCCACGGCAAGAAGAAGATCACGCGCCCGTCTGATGTGGCGGGGTCCAGAAGACCCATGTGTTCAGGACTGGAATGACGAATTTTATTTTAACATATGACAAGAACGAGATCACGAGCCCATTTGAAGTAGCAAGGTCTAGGAGACCTATGTCTTACGGACTGGAATGAGGAATTTTAGGTTTAATTAGTGTGTTATCAACAAATCAGTTCGGTTGTGTCCTTATCCTGTGCAGACAGGAAGAAGATTAAGCGTCGGTTTGATATTCAGGAAACCCATGACACCAGGGGCCGTATTAACGCCTGGTTTTCGTTCGTTCGTTAAGTTCCTGTGAGTGAACGAGATGGCGCTAGACAACTTGTAAAGCTCTGTCTCTTTTACTCACTGGAAAAAGCCTGGTTTTAAGACGTCATAATACGGCCGCTGCACCCGACAGAAATGAAGAGATTTAGGTTAAACTAGTACGGTATTACACGGCAAGTTGGTAGGGCTTAACCTATGACAGGAAGAAGATCAGGCGTCCGTCTGATATGGCGGGGTCTAGGAGACACATGACACGTGTTCTGGATTGGAATGAGGAATTTTAGGTAAAATTATTGCGAGGTATAAAAAATATAGAAATATATTGCAAGGTAAGTTTATGATGTTTTTTAGAGAACAACATGAAGAAAAGAATGCGACCATCTGATTTGGTGGGGTCTAGGAGACCCATGTGTTCCAGACTAGAATTACAAAAGGGTTTGGATATATTGACCTGATTTACTTCCGTTATTTTATTATTCTATTGTATTTTATAATCAATACCATGGCTTCAATAAGTTTTCAAAATATAAGGCTTTAAGGCGTGATTGGTTACATTTTCAAGTTCACTGTCAAAAAGTTATTTGCAATCGTCGTAAAACAATAAATACCTTAGTTTTAAATAGTATCTGGTCCATCGTTACAGTGTCATAGCCTCGACTATTAATAGCTCACCTCATTACCGGCCTTCGGTGTTGTAAGACAAACGGCGGCACTATTATAGATACTTCTTGTTATCTTTCACTGTATAGTAAGTACCCGGACGTAATTATAGTACAAATAGTTTTAGAGGAAAAGTACAGAAGCCAGCACATCAATCGACCTCAATCTGTCAAACTTCTTTAATTTTTCAACCTTATCACAAAAGTAGAAGGATAATGTTCGACTGGTAAAATTTCTCAGATTCGGGTAGGTTGACCAGCTGCAGCTGCCGTCACATTTCAACTACTTGTATACTTGAAAAGCTTGTGGCTAAATAATTACAGCAGCACAGACCGATCTTCCGGTTTAAGCCGCGCTTGCCGAAGGATTGGTCTGTGGATGGATGACCATCTGTCATAGCGAGTTTCCTCCGTGTCTCGGAAAACACGTAAAGCCGTTGGTCCCGGCTGTCATTTGTAGATCTTAGACAGTCGTAACTGTTAGTCAGAAGCTCATTATTTTTCTAACCATGGGGTATCGTATTGCCTAGTTTCTGGGTTGTGCAGGTCCGACAAACAGTCATCATTATAGTCCATCCAACGATTGGTCTTACGAAAAATAACTAAAGAAACCACAAAAAAAAAAAAACTTGAATCGTGTTTCAATGGGGATGGCAACTGGGGTACTGATGGCGCTAGTATAGCTTGTTCCAAGCACTGTCATTGGTTCAAATCAGTTAAAAATCTTAAAGGTATTTCAAAATAGTACTACGTCATTGGTCGGATTAGGACTAAGCTATGGTGGCGCCATCAGCTTTGATTTGCCTTCCCCGTTAAACAAGGTTCATAATCAAACCTACGCTTCAACACTAGATACTACAAGCTAGTTCAAAATCTAGGTTTACCTGTAATATCCAGGCAGCACGATGTGAACTCCGGAAGAAGGACAGCAGATGTCTTTAACAGTTGAGTCGTCCATTTTACGGATGCTGTCTGTGAAGGGGCCGGTCGCGTTGATAATGCACTTGGCTTTGATGTCCCATTCTTTTCCGGTAAGCTCGTCCTGAGGACAATTTTAAAATGAGCTTTTTTTTCATCTGCTTTTGACATCCCTATAGCTTTTATTAAAACGTCGCGCCCCTCTAGAAATTTGATCTGTATTGTGGGTGCGTTTCCAAACATTGAAACACTTTTGTTCATAGAATTATTTGTTCCGTGCGGGAATTAAACCCTAGACATGCAACACAGCAGTCCACTGCACCAATCGTGCCGACAACATCATAATTATTATGTTACGTAAAGAAAGCGTGAAAGAGTTCCTTACTACATTTTGCATCCTGCTAGGGTATTGAGAATAATGATTGCTTGCGATTGCGCAAGCCCTTGTTGGAACCAGTGCGAGAGCCCTCTAATAAAAAAAAATAACATTTATTTCTCACCACAAACCAAAAAACACGATACAAAAAAATACAAAAATACTAGCTAGATTAAACATATTCTGGTTGTGGATCGCTGGTGCGCGTGGTAGGTAGAATAACACCTGTCATACAGGTCACCAGGTAATGGCGCACAGCTAGTCATTTCAGGACAATGAAAGTTGTTTAAGTTTGCCGAATGTATTCATTATTATTTGTCAGTCTTTATTCCCTCTCCTAGTGGCTTTTTTATTTAAAATTCAATCTTATAACGTAGAAGTTAGAGTTACCTTTAGCCTAGCCCCGCTGAGCTTGCCAGCCGTCTTGTACAGCTTGGTGACGCTCACGTGGTTGGCGATGGTGGCGCCGTGACGGGCCGCCGTCAACGCTATCGCGAGGTTCATACGCGCGTCGTCTTGTTGGCCTGTGGGAAGGAAAATATTAATTTAAATAAAATTGAAAACCATCTCACCACCCACTATAGGTTTTTGCTGTCAGACTTCTATCTAATAACTAAAAGTTTTTTTTTTTTAATTAGCCATTTATGTCCCACTGCTGGGCAAAGGCCTCCCCCATATCCTTCCAAGTGTTCTTTACTTGTGCCACTTCGGACCAGCCATCGAGGTACGCATCTAGATCGTCCTGCCATCTCTTTTTGGGCCGGCCTCGGCCCAAATAACTAAAAGTACGAGTATAAATTACAATCTTAATTCTAGTCCGCATTTTTTGACGGCCCCTAAGCTTTTTGTCGTGTGAAAGACACAGATTGATGAATTCGGCCGGTGATCGGAAGATTAGTATCAAGATTGCTACACGATTTACTATGGTCCGTCAAATTATTCTAGATCTAGCCATAGGATACGTTTTCTAGACTTTTTTTTTTAGCCTGGTAAAATCATCAAATGAGTCCTCCCACCCCGGGCAGGGCGGGAGGGACTGTCAGACTTCTACTGACTAAAATCCATGGTGTTCTTCAATAGCCCTTTATGTTCCGGGGTCACGGTAAGGAAATAATCCCGCGACCCCGGCAGGCTTTGGCCCTCTGAGAGGGGAGCCCCGTCGCGTTTTCTAGACTAACCCAAGTAGCTTTTATAGCTGGAAAATTAATTAACCTAAACCTATTATCCATCTAATCTTTATCACTTACAATATTCCATGATCTATTTGACGCAATCTTCTTATTGATACCGTCAGGCTATTTACATTTGCGGCTCAGCTGAGTCTATATAATCTTTAACGTGATATTATATAAGTAAAGCCGCAAAGTGATTATAATAATTATGCACTTCCTTGTTAACTTAGTAACTAGTTGATTTATTGTATGTAACTATGTAGTATCTATGTTATATACAGGGTGATTTTTTAGTCACCATCCAAATTTTAATATATTAATCTTTGGCGAAAATCATTGAATACGTGTTTTTTTCTTTTTGTATCAATCAATACAAAAATATCGAGATATCACGTCTCAATGTTATCTATAAAAAGTTGATGAATTTGGACACCGCGCTGTGATGTGTCGCTCAGGTGTAGCGGGGCGGGGCGGGGGGTCAGCGGGGTGCGCTCTTTTCGTTTCATGCGTCGGCAAGTGTATATTATTAACGTTTAGCTTAGTGACCACACAGAGCGGATGAGAAAATGATTTAATATGACAATTTGACGTATCGATTTTTTTTCAAAAATGGGTTTAGTGATTGATACTGTTACGTCGATCGAATTGCGAGACCTATCTATAATCTTCTCGAAAGTTCCACAAGGTTCTCGACAATTCTACTAAAGATCGGTCAGGAAATTTCTAGAAAATTCTACCCTGTTCTAGATGTTTCGAGATGGTTCTGGAATGTTCCAGAAGGTATGGGACTATGTCGAAGTCTATGGATGTTTCCAGAACATTCGACCACCTTCTAGAAACATCTAGTGGGTCCGGCCGGGGTATAAAGGACGTCGATCACCAACCTGGTCAGTCTGGTTTTGACTACGATCGAGGCGACTCGAAGTGAACAAGCGATCTCTAAGTGACTTTTACGTGTGATTAAGAGTGTGTATAAGTGTTTAAGTGTTGAGTAGTGTTAAGTGTTTATTTTAGTTTGTGATTCGTGTGTGATTAAAGTTTATTTGGTTTTAATTGGTGTTAATTAATTTATCCCAATACCCAGCTCGTAACATTTGGTGTCAGAAGTAAGGGATAAAATGCCGATTTTACCAAAGGACGACACGGACGGTATTCGTACCAGGAGTCAGCGCCAACAAGACATGGACCAGAGGCGGTTTGGAGGTTCCCCGATACAGACGCCGGGTGGTGCTCAGCCTACGACGGAACCAGCCGCTGGTCCACCTGCAGTCTCTTCAGCACCAGCGGGTCCAGACCTGTCTGCGCTTATGGCGCTTCTGCAGGAGCAGGCTCGCCGCCAGGAGGAGCAGGCTCGACGCCTGGAAGAACAGCTACAAAAGGATAAGGAGGAGCAGGCCCGCCGCCAAGAAGAGCAGATGTTCCTGATAAAAGACCTGCTCTCGACATTTGGCAAGGAGCTCAAAGTGGTTAAAGAGCAAGTCAATCAGCACGAGAACCGCATCTCTGAAGCTGAGGTCCAAATTGCCGGGGTGAAAAAGGCTTTGGGTGAACTTCGGTCTGGAGACGGGGTTGTGTGTCCAGTGATTGCTGCACCTTCGGCACGAGGGTTTAAGGTGCCACCATTCGACGGAACATCTTCATGGTCGGCGTACAGGATGCAGTTTGAGGCCGTTATGAAAGCGAATGGGTGGACCAAGGAGCAAGCTACGACCGCGCTCATCTTGGGTCTGCGAGACCAGGCTCTGACTGTACTTGAGGTTCTTGGCAAGGATGTGACATATGAGCAGCTGCTGGAAGCGTTGGAATCCAGGTACGGCGACGCGCACCTGGAGTACGTATTTCGTGCTAACCTGAAGGATCGGGTTCAACGTAGTGCCGAGAACCTACAACAGTGGGCCCTAGAAATTGAGAAGATGGTCCGGAAAGCATATCGGTCCGTCCCGGCTCTCATCGATTGCAATCTGGTACAGGCTTTCATCGACGGGATACGTGACTTGGAAGTTAGAGCAGCCGTAAGACTTGGGCATCACGAGACCTTGAAGGGCGCCTTGGCCCATGCTTTGGAAGTGGAGGCAGTGAGGCAAGACCATCGAACTCAGCGTAGTAGGGAGGTTGTGCCATCATCTGTATGCGACCGTTCGAGAGGGTACGGCCCTAGGTGCTATACTTGCGGAGAAAAGGGTCATCTTCGCTCAAGCTGTCCAAAGCGAAGGGCAGCTGATATGACTGCCCAGCATCGCAATTGGAGATCGCATGGTAACGCTGATACACCGTCTAGAAGACCTTGTTCTGCAGACAGTAAGCAAGAGCCTAAAGAAGAAGTGCTCGTGAGGACGCTAAAAGGAAGCACGGTTCTCGGTAATGAATGGAAGGGAACCCTACAGCCTGCGCAGGAAAATGACATGGACAACTGTGTGAAAAGACCCCAGACAAACGGTAGTGGTTTTGACGAAGCGTCACTTGTTGTGCATAGCCCAGTGCGCAGGACAAGGAAGTCCCGTAAAGTAAAAGTAAAACGGGATGGACCATACCGAGATGTGACCAGGAGCAATGATGTTCCTTACCGCATACAGAGTGGTCTACGTGGCGCGCCCAAGATTGTCCATGTTGACCGTTTGGCGTGATACAACGGGACTAACGATGCTCGGGACGAGCATGTCTAAGGAGGGGGCAGTGTTACGTCGATCGAATTGCGAGACCTATCTATAATCTTCTCGAAAGTTCCACAAGGTTCTCGACAATTCTACTAAAGATCGGTCAGGAAATTTCTAGAAAATTCTACCCTGTTCTAGATGTTTCGAGATGGTTCTGGAATGTTCCAGAAGGTATGGGACTATGTCGAAGTCTATGGATGTTTCCAGAACATTCGACCACCTTCTAGAAACATCTAGTGGGTCCGGCCGGGGTATAAAGGGCGTCGATCACCAACCTGGTCAGTCTGGTTTTGACTACGATCGAGGCGACTCGAAGTGAACAAGCGATCTCTAAGTGACTTTTACGTGTGATTAAGAGTGTGTATAAGTGTTTAAGTGTTGAGTAGTGTTAAGTGTTTATTTTAGTTTGTGATTCGTGTGTGATTAAAGTTTATTTGGTTTTAATTGGTGTTAATTAATTTATCCCAATACCCAGCTCGTAACAATACCTAATGCATAGAAAATTTTTGGACGGTGGTAAAAAAGTCACCCTGTATATCGCAAAGAAAATATTGTGGTAGGTTTTTATGTAATGTGACTCCTATTTTAGCAGTGCAGTCTTTTTAAAATCTACGTTTAGTTTACAGTGTCTTTATCAATACAAAAAAACAGTCGTTTCCAAGTACAGCTCTAAACAAAGATTCTCAAAGGATTTCTGGTGGCCTACCATGAACTCTTAAAGCGTGAGTCTTTAGGCTGTGGGAAAGAGATGGCGCTAGACGACTTGTATAGCTGCCTCTTTCCCACAGCCTCAACTGGATCGCGTTAAGAGCTCGTGGTAAGGCCTCAGATCCTTCAAACATCTTTGTCGAAAAAAGTAACCCGTAGATATATTTTTAGATCGATTTTAAAACGTTGTAAAATCATCAAATGAGTCCGCCCACCCCGGGCAGGGCGGGAGGGACTGTCAGACTTTTACTGACTAAAATCCACGGTGTCCTTCAATAGCCCTTTATGTTCCGGGGTCACGGTAAGGAAATAATCCCGCGACTCCGGCAGGCTTTGGCCCTCTGAGAGGGGGCCCCGTCAGTATGCTGACGCTCTTTGAGGCGCGCGTGGGACACAACGCGCCGTCGACCCGGGCATGGTCCATGGTCGGGCAGCGAGTTGCCCTTTACTCGCTGCCCGCATGCCCCAGATGGAGAGTTACGCATTTTTTGATGTCATTGAATACAGTAGTGCTATTCTCTACATTTAAGTACATCCTAATGACAGCGTGGTCGCAGCTCCCACACAATTTAGTATTCATGAAACTACTGACTAAGACACAAGCTCAGCGCTGTAACGACCGTGAAAGAACTACTCAAACGACAAGTTGACAGTTCTTCATAAATTTTTGGAATTCCCATAATATAGATCGGTTGATCTCAAGGCTGCCTCGTCGATGAGCTCGTTGTAGAGTCCAGCGTTGCTGTTGTCTTATAAAGAATAGCATAGTATGGCATAGTAAAAAATTCAATGCAACTCCTCACCATCATAGTACACGATGCCTCCACACAGGTTGTCAGACTTCAACATGGGGAACAGCTCGAGGGTGTTCTTCTTAGACAAGTAGTACGAGCTCTTGACGTTCCTGTCACCCGCTACCACGTCGTACATCTTGATACCGAACCAGTAGTAGGGGACTTGCCACCATCTGCGAATTAGAGGTTTTGATTAGCCGAGCTCGTCTTTCAACTCCGCCATTCTTTATGTGGTTATTAAAAAAAAAAGACCCATTAGTAGGAGTCCCGCGATGCGGGGCTCCGTTGACCTACTTCTTGACTACTATATCTAGTAATTGTCGACTAAAAAGTAATACTTTTAACCAGCTCCATTGGGCAAAAGTACTTTTGACTGATTTTGCTAGTCAATAGTACTTTTGACTGATTAAGAGTTTTGACTGCAACTTAAACACCGTGACTTTTTAGTCGTCTTACAAAAGTGGTCCGCTTAATGTATCCGACCTAAAATACGTCTAGGCTAGCTTTTTTTTTTAAATTGTATTAATAATAATTTTTATTTTTAATAAATAGGTACATTAGAAATATGAAACAACCTGTTAAAATGTTTATGTATCAAGCTGTAGAGTATACCTACCCAGCGCAATAGTCGGGCAGATCATTCCATTCCAATTTTCTATGAGACAAGGGTGTTTCTAACTACGCCTTGCGTCATAATAACGAATTAAAATTTTATTATTAAATTTTTCAAATCTCTTAACCCGCGCATTGTACAGGTTTTTTGAACCAATACCAAATGGTCAACAGAACATGGTTTAAATACCTATTTTTTTATTATAAACGTGTTCTAGTCATTGGATACATGAACTGGGCTGCTTTTGTAAGACGACTAATGAAGGAGCCCAAGGTATAGTTTGTGATGGGAGGTATCGTGCAAAATCTACAGCAGGAAATTGAATGCAGTTTTCATCGATCGATGTATTTCTAGAGGTCTAACTTAAAATATCGGCTTTACAATATTAATATATTGTTCATATCTAAAACTTAGTTTTGCCTATAGTCTCAAAATCTTATGTGCACATCGCCCATAGAACGCAAGCGGTTCAAAACAGTTTAAAATTATGGGATAGCCCTAAGTATTAGATTGGAATTTTGGCTCATACAATGATAAACAGAATCACTGCCAAATTATTGATTGTAAACAAAGTGATCCCCAAATACGGCGTGCTAAAATAATGTAGAATACAGTGCCAAGTTCTTGAACGAATAAAGAATTAATTACATTTTAATACCTACCTACACATGCGTACTTGGTGGCGCTTAATAAATAACATTGTTGGGTCAAAAACATTGTCTGTATTTTTATTGATACTAAATTAGAATGGCGAGATGGGCACGCGGGAGTGTCCTGGATGAGGCTGGCGCAAGACCGTGGAGCTTGGCACAAACAGAGGCCTATACCCAGCAGTGGGTGAAGACGGGCTGTGGATGATGATGATGATGATGAAATTAGAATAGTATATTTCGGTAATTAGGGATTTGTTATTGCATTTGAGGCGGAATACTCAGCCGAGCTGTATAGACTAGGCATCCGTTATTAGTATCGGTGAAAGGTTACACAAAGGACAAAGTTCAACCCAGGTTACAAATATCTGCGTTTGGCATCTTTAGTTTAAATGTTCAAAGCTCTGCGTTTTGGTTGCTACTGACATTATGAGAAACGTCTAGGGTAATAAGGAGCCGAGAACAGCAATAACAAATGCCAATGTATATCTGAGCACGGTACGAGTCCAAATCGTCTCGCCATCTCTTTCTGGGTCTATAATACTAGCTGTTCTCCGTGGTTCCACCCCCTGTACTCGGCTCCTTTTGGTAGTAGCGTGATGTTATATATTATGGCCTTCCTCTATAAATAGATTAACCAACAATTTTTTTTTTCAATTTGAACCATTAATCCTGAGTTTAACGCGTTCAACCAAACAAACTCTTAGGGACTTTACTCATGGCGCGATACGACGCAATGCGACGCGATTCGAGCGAATACCAACTACAAGTGAAAATCAACCTTGCCACTAAGAAATAAAGATGCAATTCGATTGATCTGACGTTGTCATGGCCATCGTGTTTTGTTTTTCATCTACCCATAGATAGAAACGTGTTTTATGTCTTATGTCATAGTGGTAAGGTCATTTCATCACAACATAGGGTAATTCCAACTACAAGTGAAAATCAATTTCACTTGTAGTCTGAATTCGTTCGAATCGCGTCGCGCCATGAGTAAAGTCCCTTAGGCTATTTAATTACTGAGATTTTAAAAAGGTATTAAGTATATAATACAAAAACTCACTTATAAACAGGCAACAAAATTGGTAGAGGCCTAGTCAAATGTGGCGCCACCTCCAACATATTGGCTCTCTCGTGAAGTGCCTCCTTCACCATTTTGTACTGGTCGTAGTCCAGCTGCAAGATGGCCTTCTGAAGGTAACGGACTCCTCCGTGGATCAACTTGGTACTACGACTTGATGTGCCGCTGGCGAAGTCATCTGCTTCGACCAGGGCTGTGCGGAGACCTGAAATGAGAAGGTGGTTTAGAAACACCATAAAGGTTCATTGGTTCTTTTAATAAAGGGCTTAGAAGACTTTTGTATGAAGACAGGATCAGTGACATCCGCCATTTTTTTTTTTCATAAATTGAAAGGAAATGGTGGAAGTTAGGTAGGCCAAATAATTTTAACCCCTTTATCTATTAGAATTCAAAGTTAAATATAGGCAGGCATGCAAATACTGACCCCAACGCAGTTGGGAAAAAGGTAGGCAGTTGATGATCTATGGAGGCAGGCCCATGAAGGTCAAAGAGTTATTTCCCGTTTTCGAGTTGTTTTTTTTTGGATGCTGATATTTGTATCATTTTAGTGACTTTTACTGTCAGCCTGTCTTATCCCACAGCTGGGAAAAAACAAGAATTCCAGCTTGCATTAAATAAAAATTAGAGAAAGACTATCAACTTTATTGTTCACGGATCATAATCAACAAATACGTAGTGTATCGTCCATCTACTCAGTTTTAAAACGTACTCGATATATCATGAATAGTAATCACTAAACTAGCGATAGTAAGCACTTATGGTGATAGTATTTAATGTTAGTACCAATTTTTTAAATTTTCACAGTTTTGGAATAGTATATAGAGCTCTTTGTGTACATCTAGTAAATTACGCATTTACATGGTGATCGAACATTTTATGGGACTGAAGCATTCGAAGTTCTAATAAATATGTGTTACTATGGCATAAGTCTGTCACACAATATGTACAATCACGAAAAATTAAATTGTATAAACTAAACAAAGTTCAAACGAGATGTTCTCCTACCAAGCACCCTTTGCGCCTTCGTAAACTTTTCTATTAAGGAACATTGAGTTATAATGTAGGTACTACGTAGTACATTATAACTCAATGTTATGGAAGCCATTTTTGGACATGTTATTGCGAAATAAGTCTTATTTTAAAGTAGCCAGTATGTCACGAGAAAATGGCGTTTGAATTTTGTCAAATGGATATATTTTATTGCTCGTGACTGTATTGAAATATCTGCTGGGCTCTTCATTTTTTCAAGCTAGCAAGGTAAACAACATAAATGTATTGAGCAACTACTTCACGGTTGTTTCCATTTTCATGAGTATTATAAATCCTTAGAACACTTCTAATAACAAATCACCTAGAATAATATCCGCACCCAAAGATACCTTGATCCAATTGCTAGCAGACCCTCCTTCGATACGGATGTCATAAATGGGCTCGGCATTGCAAGCTGAACAATCTACTTTGTTGACACGAGTAAAACTTGGTATCTTGTAACACTCCTACGTTGTAAGTAATATGGGCTATAGTTGTTTACCTCTTGTAGGTACATACAGAGACACAGATGCTTGTTGAGCTTCCTCAACAACGCTATAAAAGCATCGAAGAGCCTTTGGGAAAAATAACAAAAAAATTGTTGGGAAACAATTAGGTTGAAGCTATGTGGAGCATAATTAACTGATGTTGTCACACTTCTAGCAGCTTGGTTGTGATATAAGCATCAAGGTATACTTCCTCCAAAGCCATTTAGAACGTTTCCCTGAAAATCATGGTGAATTGAGTGAAGAACAAGAGGAACGGTTCCATCGAAGACATTCGGGCTATGGAGGCACGTTACCAGGGTCACTGGAATGCTCCAAGATGGCGGATTATTGCTGGAGCTTCAAAAACAGCCCTCGTGAACCAAGTCAAGCAAGAAAATCTTTTAAAAGATTTTTTTTTTATAAGTTATGGTTGATTTTCTAAGGGTTCTCTTCAGAAAAAAACGATTTTTCTTAAAAACGTGTTTTAATGATATCTCAAAAACTAAAGCTGATACAAACAATCTGACTTCCAGATCTGTAATCAGCACCCCGAGAAAGTATTATATTAGTCATAATATTTCATGCAACAAAAATGATGTTCCCTTGTGTATTTGATTACCTCTCGGACAATTCTAATCCACCAACGATGAGAATGTCTAAGCTATATCTACCTACTCTGCTTGTATGGAAGCATGATGACTCTTATTTAGTCATACGTAAGGACTATAGATCTTATATAATAAGTAATACTAATTAAGGGTAATAGTTGCTTACCTCTTGTGCAAGCATCCAAAGCGCATCCCACGCCAGTGGCGCCTCCACCAATGATGAGGATGTCGAAGGTGTGTCCTGCTTGTAAGGAAGCAACTTGATCGTCGCGCGTCGGTAGAGGTCGCTTCTTGCGCGCTGTTGTAGCTTTTACCGTTGATGGTCTGTACCATTCCTGGGTTTAGAGAGCACTTCAGTATTAAAAACAGCCTAGATGTTAATTAAATGTCTTTATGTATGCCGTCGTGGGACGCTGGCTTACGACGTAGTGCTGGATCGCAAAGGGCATGAGAAAAATCAGGGTATTTTTTACTTAGAAGAGTATGGCAGCCTCTTCTGCTCCAGACAGGGCGGAACGGCTTATTTGATGATTATGACCAAACGCTTTCAAAGCGTTGAATTTTTGAAAATTATGCCAAAGAATATTCCTTGTATAGTGCGATCCAATTAAGAAGACCATCCTTCTATTGACGTCACACCTGTCAAATCGGAACATTTCTCTAATAATCTCCATACATTTGAAGTGTCAGTTGACCATAGACACTACTTAGTTGGAACGAATTATATTGATCTGTAGTCTTGTGATGTTAAAGACGAAATTCCTTTGTCGACATTTGATTGAAAGAGTTATGAAAGTAACTTGTTCCTCCCAAGGACAAAACCGCTATCTGCTACCAAAATTACTTTACCGAGATAACTTATCGGTAAATAATCCGAATTTGGGTACAAACGGCTGATATTAAAACCGGCGAAAGGAAAGGCTGCGTTATCTGGGGAGTAGATAATGGCGGGTTTCCTCGGTACGTACCACGGGTGAGTCATCGGCTGAGACAGCCCACGCGGTCAGCGCTGCGCCTGCGACGCCAGCCGCGCCGCCGATCAGCAATCTTCTGCGAGACATTATTCTGAAAAAGGAACAAATAATGTAGGTACCTATAATATGTTAAACAAACACCTCTAAACACCATACGCTATAATATGTCGAGCAGAACACAGACTACTCTATGTATACCTATAATGTATGACAATTCACACCAGATTCCCTACTAATATCAATGCAAACGTCTGTATGTGTGTTCCGTTTTCACGTCGGAACAGCTGAACCAATTTTGATGAGTATTGGTACAGATATAATTATGGAATCCTGGAGACGGTTAGGCTACCTATGTAGGGAGAACGAAATTACGGGCAGCAACTAGTAATATTTTGTTATTTTTATAAATCCCATATTGCTGTCAAAGAAAACACCTTCAAGAAATCTAATTGCCCACTTAACTATATTGAAATATGATCCATCTATGGCTGCATGTGTCTCAATAAACATGACAAATACAATAGCGAAGTATTTATGTAACATCATCATTTGGTAGTAATTAATTAAAATGACCTTCTATAGTTGTTGAAATAACAACACGCTATGAGGACATTATTTTATAATACCGCGATTTCCCTGCAGAGGTCGTTCCAAGGTGGATAAAGCATTTTAATACCGTTTCGAACCGAGCCCTGTAAAAGGTACTGCGATGCTATTTTCTCAGCTTTGAACCAGCGCTGCCCCAGCGTCGAATCTTCTTTATAGAGCAATAAGGTTGTAAATCGATTAAAAACACACTGTAGTTTCGTCGACGATTATTTAGCAATAGCATTTCTGGAGTTAAATTAGTATCTCATTTCCAATTGAGGGATAGGCTTTATAGCAGCCTTGAGATATTCCATGCCTGAGTTTTCAATAAATAAATTCATGATTAATAACTCACTCATCGATAAGGGGAATTGACTATAATTTAATCCAGCAACTACTTCAGTTTCAAATACTTTACATCGTTGAGATTGGTAATGAAAAGCCTGGTTTTTGGACTCACTGATCACAAAAATATTGGTCCAATTTGCTACAGAATTTGTAAAAAAAAAATGTTAGATTTATTGTTCAAGGCGCGACACTGCGTATAAACATATTTGGAGGCGTCTGGAATTCCGTCTACTTATACACTCATCGTTTATCATAATCAAAGTGTTACACACGAAAATAATTTGTTATCTCTCGTCTTACGTCAAGAGACGTCTTTCAAGTGATTTTTACTTATTTCATCATTTTCGCGTTATGTCTCCTCTGTAGACAAGGGTATTCCCACTGTGCCACACCTACCTCTCGCCCCATATCATAGATCTGTTCTTTGATATAAAATTACCAGCTGGACTCCGTCTACGTCAGCCTGGTGGAGTGGGTGTGGAACGGAACAACTAGTAACAGCCTTCTATTCATCCAAGAGCACCTTTAGAGGTGAAGCGCATTTCTGATGGATTCTGAAGAGTTGATGGGCAGTGATACTGTAGAGAGCCTAATAGAAAGATAACCAAAAAATTTAGATTGGGTAATTGGATGGGTCACGTCTATGAGAATGCATTGGGACACAAGAGCCAGAGTTGCCATGCATGAGGCGTTGTTGCCTAAAGAAGCCTAGAAAACCCTGACTTGAAACTAAGTTTGAAAGAGTTTATTTAAAAAAAAATGGTCAGATGAAGTGCACATAAGAAATAGTAGTTAGCAGGCTAACAAATTGATATAAAAAGTTGTCGATAACAAAAAGTGAAATAGATAATTATGCACCTACATATTTCATAAACAAACACCAATTTTCACGTTCACAGAGGCTGCCGCAGCAACGTTGTTAATTTTCCGTAATTAGCGCCAGATTAAGATATCACATCTCATCTATAATTATATCATAAGTTACGATATAGTTACGATGAAGCATGCGTTAGACGATATCAATGGTAAATCTATCACGGAGTGATCACGCGTTTCGTCGGCAGCGTCTATGCACGACGCGACGCCTCACTATGCTGTGATAATACTGATACACGACATAGCTTATCTGATAATAATGTCGTTTAGTCGTAAATCGTAATTATCCATAAAAGACAAGTTGATTGACAGTGTTGCCGTGTGCAATACATGTCATGTTAAATCAGAAGATCCAGGCCCTGCCGAATGCAAATTGCAAGGTGGCACACCGTGTCAAAGGCCTTGAAGAAAACCAAATGCATGGGTACAATTAAATGGCCGAAAACTGGACGATAGCCGTATTACTACAAAAAAGTTAAATATCTTTTGAACACTTGTCTAAAAAACTTAACTGCAAAAAGGCATTTGACGTTCATTAAGAGTCGTTTTGCAGTTACACTTTTTTTAGATGAGTGTTCAAGAGATGTTAACCTTGCAGCTGTGCTTGAGTGAGAGAGACAGTTATTGGAGACATTATTTTACACTAATAAGCTATG
Source organism: Agrotis clavis (assembly GCA_954870645.1). Lineage (NCBI taxonomy): Eukaryota > Metazoa > Arthropoda > Insecta > Lepidoptera > Noctuidae > Agrotis > Agrotis clavis. Next base: position 22,065,272 of record OX940923.1, on the reverse strand, counting down.
CAGAACTAAAGATTCTTCCGCTAATGAAGACTGATTCAATATTTGAACAATTTAAATAAATTGATAATCATGACAACTCTTTACAACATTGCACACGGCCTCCACAAATCTGTAGATAATTGTGGTGTCAAAAAAAAAAAACCCAAGTCATAATACCATTCATCCATGATTCATGTGTTATCAAATGATTTAACAAAACGGAACCATCTGAACATAATTATGTAAAAGACGTAAAATATGACGCCATAGATACAATATTGTAACACTTATTCACAGTTAGTAACCAAGCATCTAATAAGTACACCTATTAGAAGATATACATTATTATATTCATATTCATAGATACATAGCAAGTGCGGATGAAGGATATTTAGTCTCTTGTGTTCTGATTGCAGTGGTTAGCCGCTTGAATGCAATTTTCAAGCGAGCAATATTCTACTTGCAGTAGAGCTGCATTGTTAATACCATCTATTCCATTCTACTATGAGATGTAGCAACACGGAATTAGACTATTTGATTATAGCATCGCGATACCTACTTAGCGTTTTACAGATAACCAGGTAGAATTCCCTAACATATTTTAAAAAGTGGTGTCTGAGCCGTTTATGAATCCTTAGGCTTTATCCGAATCTCACATAAGACGAAGGCGAAGACGCAGGTTCCAGTCCTGCTCACAATCAATTTTTTCTTTCCGAAAAAGTTTTTACGATTCGCGACGCAAGCGTAGGCGTTATTGCGTATAAATACTGCATATAATAAAGCAATACGGATAAAGATTTCTATTTCTACTCGATAGTCGATACCTATGTACGAGTATATCGAATCGTAGTCACAGAGATTCTTGAAACACTCAACTTTATTACTTGAAAAGTCAACAGTGTTGAAAGAAAGGCTTGTCGCTTTGTTTTTCTTTGAAAACACTTTAGTGAAACACCTATGGTGTTTCCCTCTATCACATATTTTACTGTGGACACTTTTAACTTGCTACATCGTTCTCACATAATCTAACATCTAAATCAAACTAAATGATATAACAAAGTTTCTGCAATAATTTTGGCGATTTAAAAAAGAGTGTCCATGGATAGAGTTTCTTGCCCGTTCTTCTCCATAGAGATCTAGGCTTTGGAATGGGTGCAACATTACTTTCACAGTTAATATGTGCTTGACTGGACTGGAGCACCATAATTTTGTACTATTTTATTTGTCTTTTGTCAATTCGAAAGTGTCTGTAACTGGTTTACTTTAAATAAATAATTTAATTTTGATTTAATATTGCGTATACATATAAAAAAAATCTGCTGTTCAGTACATTTATGTTTGCTTAATGTACTGAACAGCTGATATTTTTTTCACGATTTCAGGTTTGTTCCCATAGTAAAAGTTGTTGGTTATCATGGGCACAATCACGTGTTTAAGTATCGTATACTAATTACCAGTCACCCTATTTAGGAACAAGTTAACAAGTTTGTTACTGACAGACAGTAACTATTGAATGGGAACAGGCGCTAGGCGTGAATTTTAATGGAGACCTTGTACCCATGAGACTAGTTGATTGACATCATATGAGTAGTAAGTATAGTAACACTATGATAGTACTAATGCCAATCAACTTTATTGCTAATGAACATAAAAGCTCTAATTTGATGAGCAATTGTCGCTGTAAACTTTTTGTGTGCAGTGGCTCTGGCTATTTACTTAGACAAAACTGCCCTGAGGCCTTAATATTACGTTTACGTTAGTGACATGTAGTACGTAAACGGGGACTGATGTTAAAACCTCATAATACACTACTCGCTTTTTCATTTTCGTTGAATTTATGCTAGGGCCCCTGAATACTGAACAAAGTATAATGACGTAAGGGATAGAAAATTAAAAGATAATAATGTTGAAATGTGAAAAAGGTTGTAGATAACACTGATTGGCTTTACGTAGCAACCTTATTAAGATCAGCTCAATCTATTGAATAATCATATTTGTACGTAAAAGGTGTTTTTTCTTTGCTAGTTATTTCCAAAAACAGGGTCTTCAAATCGGAAGCCAATCTCAGGAAAGTAAACGTAGTCTACATAGTAGGTAGGTACTTATTACAAAAGCAGTTAAACATAATATAGTTTTAATCTTCACAACTCATAGATGGGTACCTATAGGAATCAGTTGTGAACGATGCAATTAACGTCACTCTCGAACTTGAACTCTTTACTGATAAAAATGACGAGAAACAAAAATTACCTACTCTCTTATCTCTCGAATATTTGAAGCGACAGAAGCAGGAACAAACCGCATATTTCTTACATAAAACGACTGATAAGACAAGGTCACGGCCACAAAGTTATTTCTGACATAAGTACCTAAATCGATCTTGAAGAACATCAAAGCAATCTTGTATAATCACGAACACGTTGAACAACACAATTACGTCTTTTCACGCTTAGAGGACTTGAGACAACTACAGGATACAGTCATTTTCCCTGTCATACTTATATACTGGAAATAGAACATTAGTTTCTATGGTCTAGCGACAATCTTCAAAAGATTATGCTTTGGTTGGGGAAGTCCTTGCTTTTATAACTGAAGTGGTTCGATGAGTAAGAGAATAAACACAATGTTGGTTAAGACAACCAATTTCTTTTGTAAAACTAACATTTATCTTGACATGAGTATTAATGAGTAACAAGGCAAACAAAGACACTAGGGATTCATCACAAATAGAGTTTCTGAGAGGTATTAGGGTAAACATTAAAACTTATTAAACTCATTCTGAAATATTCATAACATCAAATTGAAGTAGGGCTTAGGATAAGTCCTTGGGGAACACCTTCATTATACAGGCCTACTCATACCTATTACCGTGCAAACCGTATCTTATCGTCTCGCTCTGTTCTTGACAGGATTACATTTATATTCGAAGTCCTAAACTGTTATAATTATATGAACAAATAATTGCTCAGTACCAAAGTCTTGCTTTTCGACTCAGTCAGTCAAATGCATAAGTTAGTTCAAAATTATTGAGAGTACCTAGATGATAGCAAAAAACACAGTCGAAGAGCATGATGCACCCAAGGCCGCTGGTTTTTTCGTTACATTTTTAACGCGTCTCTCGTAAATATCTTAATTTCTAATTTAGTCACTGAATGTGGTGTCTTGTTTGACAAGACGCTTTACTGAAATATCTACAATTACTTAGTCATCGCACATTTTGCACAATTCAGTATCGTACTGAAATTCATATGCATACGAATTTCAGCATCATAAATGATAAGAAAAAAATTGCTTGCTCCTACTAATAAAAATAATAAATCATCGTGGACGTCGCATCGTATCGTGATCAAATTCTTTACACACTACCTAAGCTTGTAAAAGGCAAGTTTCCGAATAGATTTATTACTTCCATGAATCGGTGGCTGGCTAAGACTAAAAAAGTTTTATGATGCACAAGAATAAGGAAAATATTCGTGAAAGATTTGAACGTTTGAACTGCGTTAAGGATGATGCGTCTAGAAAGGAAGTGACTGCTTCGATGACGGGTAATACAGAAGTACGGAAGAAGTAGATATTTCGTAACTTCATTATTATTCTTTTGGTTTGGGTCGTGTTTTTATTTTAACAATTTATTCATAAGTGCGTGTATCTGGCGTACTTGAAATAAATGCTTTAATTTGATAAAAATGCTTGCTGTGTTATAGGTTATTCCCAATTTGGTTATTTATTAGAAAGTTACAAAACCGACTCCCGACTGGTCTATCTTTGCGTAGTGTTAGTTTCTGTTGCAACTGTAAAACAATGAGCTAAGTAGGTAATAACTCTTCATAAGTTACACTCATTATTTATATTAACCCATTCAATAAATATTATTTCAGCGCAACCGTTTCTGCAATGTCTTGCCAACAATCATCAACAATGAACAGCTTTCCATAAATTGCCTTCACTTCGTTTATTGTGTCAGTTTATTGGCTCTTGGCATCTAAATCAGTAGAAAAATTAATAATTGTTTCTAAATAAGGGCTAGCTAGAGGTGTATGTACCTATGGTGTAGATTTCGCTATTATAGTAACAAGAGGTGATCTTATTGAAAAGCAGAAAAATTGCAATTTATTATTAAGTGATCTGTGGACTACGTTTATTGAAGAAGCTGCTGTTTTTTTTAATGTGAGATGGGTTTGCTCTTGACCTTAGTCTAGGTCAGCAATGACTAAGACAAGGTCGACGATGGAGCGAGCTTACCCAGAAGAAGCCTGTTCACTCTAACTTTGAAGAGATTAGGGTTGTATGCGTTCGGAAACACAGACGCAGGTAGAGAGTTTCACTCCTTCGCTGTCCGCATTATAAAAGACGTTTGGAAACGCTTAGTGCGAATTGGTGGTATAGCAATAAGGTAAGGATGGTAATTTGCCGTACGTCTAGATGTGCGATGATAGAAGAGTGCTGGTGGGATGAGAACGTGGAGTTCTTGGGCACACTCTCCGAAGTACAATCTGTAGAAGACCGACAGGCAGGCAACTTTGCGGCGATGAGTCAAACTATCAGAGAAAGATGAAAGTAGATGTGTGCCAGTGTCCCCTATGAAGGAGAGCACTACATTCCCATCAGGCCCTAAGTATATGTTAAGATTCAAGGACACAAGGCCAAACAAAAATGGTCTCAAGTCGTTATTAGCAGGTTCTCATTAAATAGATTATCTTCCGACGTGACTATCTGTTGCTGCAAGTGATAACGCTAGGCAAGGGCAAACACGTGTTTGTTTTATCAGTTTATCTCCGTCGTGTGTTTATGTAACGTTCCTATCATACGAGGAAATTAAAAACAATTGAGTAACGACTAGATTAGTGAGTGCTTCATTTAGAATTTATACGAAACAAGTTTGACTGTATACTGTCGACTATCAAAGGATAATAAATTCAGTAGATCAAACAAATAGCGCAATGCAATCAAACTTGCTTGTTCCTTGCGAGTTCTTGCATGGAATCGAAATGACTTATATTTTTTGTCTTGTTAATTGAATTGTCTGTCTGTTCTACTTTTAATCATATTGTCTCAGATCAAAAAAACAGGCAGATAGAACGTGCGCGAACAACAACGTGGTGCCAGTCTTTATTTATGTGTGCGCGGCATATAAGTGGCGCCGTGTACGGACACGTGCATCTGTGTGCGTTTACGGTTGCCAGATAATGAGAAATACTCCCATATTTTTGTTCAGTTAAATTGTTCCCAAATATTGTACTAATATTTTTTTTCAATTAGAAACGCGATTTTGCTTTATGGTTATACCCAGAGAGCATAAGCATGTAGTATTTATTATTTAACAGAATAATAATAAGGAATAAAAGTTAATATGCGTAATTACTTAGTACCTATTTAATTAATTTATATCAGACCAGATAACACTTTATAACGCTTTTTGGTAATTTGTTTAATAAACTATTTAAGGATAGGTTTTTTTAGTTTAATAAGTCCTTTTTAAAAAAAAAATCAAACCGACGAAACATCTAACTGAAAAGCAAAAAATAAATTTTGAGGCGGCGCCAAACAAACAAACATATAAATTAACAATTTGAAGAGCAGAATAGCTCGTTGTATAGGTTGTCGTGGTTGAATAGCTCGTCGTAGCTATTCGTTGATTTTTTCTTTGGCGCCGCCTCAAAATTTATTTTTTGCTTTTCAGTTAGATGTTTCGTCGGTTTGATTTTTTTTTTAAAAAGGACTTATTTTTTACTTTTGAGTTTCCTATCTCGTGTCAATTTCTGTAACTAAAAACTCTCAACGACTGTCATACCCCAGCTACATCTAAAGTTCTCATCAATATGAGTGAAATGAGCCCAAATATGATATAGTTGCTGTTAACTGTTAAGGATCTCTTGCTACTGCCCTCTGTCACCATCCTCAGACCCTCGATGACAATTATACCCCAGCTAGGTATAAAGTTTTCATCAAGACTAGTGAAATGAGCCCAAACACGATAAAGGTGCTGTTAACTGTTGAGGACCTCTTGCCCCTGCTATCCGTCACCATTCTCAGACCCTCGATGGCAATGATACCTCAGCTAGGTCTAAAGTTCTCATCAAGCTGAGTGAAATGAGCCCAAACACGATATAGCTGTTGTTAACTGTTAAGGAAATCTTGGGACTGACTTCACAAAATAACAGGGATCTGGAGTTGATCTGATGATGGTGACGCCATCATGTTATGTTCTCCACATCTCTGCTATATAATATGTCCTCAGAACTACAATTGTTAACTTTATTTCAACAGAATCGGTTCATAATTGAAAATTCTGTAGGAAGATTGACAATTAATTCCTTTTTTTCTACCCTTAGAGGCCGATTTTAGTTTTGAAATTTAAATGGGACCAACTTTGAGATATACTCTTTCTAACAAAAAAAGAATTTTTGAAATCGGACCACGTTAGGAAAAGTTATGCGTGGTCATACATAAAAAAAAAAAAAAAAAATAAAAAAAAAAAAATATACATGTCGAATTGAGAACCTCCTCCTTTTTTTTTCGTCGGTTAAAAAGATAAAGAATTTGTTATAACAATCAACATATTTATTAAAATAATAATTATTTTACACACAATCACATTTTTATTAAAATCATAATTATTTTACACACAATCATGCTTTAGTTCTGCACCAATTATATTGTGCAAACAAACATCTAAGTACTATTAATGTTTAAAATTGGAAACGCGATTTTGCTTTTTTTTTTGCAAAATCAAAACGGTTTATCGGCCAATTGAAAAGGCCCTACCAGCACTACTAACGATACTGATTGCATTGCAACTAATAATTCGAAAATGAAAAATATCACTAATGAAAGTATGGAAACCTCTATAATGTCACATGGCAAAGCCTAATTGTTGCAATTAAATACTAAAAGTAATAATAAAATACTTCATAAACCCCAATAAGTCTTGAAATATAAAAATTTTAAAGCGCAGTACACCGCACGCGGAACGAAAAGTAAACGACTAAAATAATAAAAAAAATCCAGCGGCGCACAGTGGGCTGAAAATCGATCTTCATAGACTTAGGAATCAACTTCGCAAATCTGTATTTATTTTGGCAGAAGTGGGTTTAGGTATAGTATATTGATCAATATAATGCTATCTCGGCTTTTGAATAAACGTTTTTCCTTACTTTATAGCACTTGGTTGAAAAAAATGTATGGAGAAATATGTTAAAAAGGGTCTATTTCAATTTTGGCACTAGTGCCCCTAATTCCCTTTGGCACGATTATACCCCTTATTTTTCTGCATTTTTTGACATATCGCACTATGCGCGCACTGGTGAGAGTTTGGCGAAAAGAAATAAAATGTGTTTTTAAAATTAAAAAAAGGTTTTCAATCTGTTTATAATTGACTCTGGATACTTTATAATTATAAATTAATTAATTTATGAACAAAAATTTAATATATACCGATTAAGAATTACAAATTTCATGGAAATTAATGTTTTTTTGTAATATAATAACGATGATAGTTTAATAATGAGATTTTATTATCCATTGGCTATCATCTATCATAATGAGACCCAATGTCCTATTACAGAGATAATGACATGTGATCTCACTAAGCCGTGCTCTACACTATACTGCCAATTTAAATTTCTCCAAAAAAGTGAGTTGGTAGTAGAACATGAAATGACTAAAATGGAAGCAGAAAGAAAAAATTGATGCCCAACCAAATGTGTTGATGGCATTGAGGTTGAACACAATGTCCTCGTGACGATGATCGATGGAAAAGTGAGCACTTATCTATCAGAAGCTCGCTCCAGTGCTGTCTGTTACTTGTGTTTGGCGAAACCATCACAGATGAACGATCTCTATGCAGGATTGCGAAAAGAAGTGTCATTTGATATGATCAAGTTTGGTTTGTCACCTTTGCATGCACAAATTAATAGCCTGGAGTGTCTCTTGCACATAGCGTACAAACAATACTTGAAAACTTGGTTTGTCAAAGAAAAAGACAAGTCATCTTTGCTGCTGCAGAGAAAAAAACAGATCCAAGAGAGATTTCGAGAAGAGTTAGGGCTTCTGATAGATATTGTGAAGCAGGGATTAGAGACAACAAATGACGGAACGTTTTAGTAGTAGTTTAGTATATTTTAGCAGTATTTGTTTGTATATAGTTAGCAATATTAGTTTCTATGCTATGTACAAAAGACACTCCATGCTATTAATTTGTGCATGCAAAGGTGACAAGCCAAACATGATCATAGGTATCGGATGACACTTCACGCAATACTGCATCGAGATAGTTCATCTGTGATGGTTTCGCCAAACACAAGTAACAGACAGCACTGGAGCGAGCTTCTGATAGATAAGTGCTCACTTTTCCATCGATCATCGTCATGACGACATTGTGTTCAACCTCAATGCCATCAACACATTTGGTTGGGCATCAAGTTTTTCTTTCTGCTTCCATTTTAGTCATTTCATTTTCTACTACCAACTTACTTTCTTGGACAAATTTAAATTGGACTGGTCGGCAGTATAGCGTAGAGCACGGTTTAGTGAGATCACATGTAATTAGTTAATGAGATCACATGTCATTATCTCTGTAATAGGATATTGGGTCTCATTATGATAGATGATAGCCAATGGATAACAAAATCTCATTATTAAACTATCATCGTTATTAAATTACAAAAAAAAAAACATTAATTTCCATGAAATTTGTAATTCTTAATCAGTATATATTAAATTTTTGTTCATAAATTAATTAATTTATAATCATAAAGTATCCAGAGTCAATTATAAACAGATTGAAAACCTTTTTTAATTTTAAAAACACATTTTATTTTTTTTCGCCAAACTCTCACCAGTGCGCGCATAGTGCGATATGTCAAAAAATGCAGAAAAATAAGGGGTATAATCGTGCCAAAGGGAATTAGGGGCACTAGTGCCAAAATTGAAATAGACCTTTTTTAACATATTTCTCCATACATTTTTTTCAACCAAGTGCTATAAAGTAAGGAAAAAAGTTTATTCAAAAGCCGAGATAGCATTATATTGATAAATATACTATACCTAAACCCATTTCTGCCAAAAAAAATACAGATTTGCGAAGTTGATTCCTAAGTCTATGAAGATCGATTTTCAGCCCACTGTGCGGCGCGAGGGCGGCACATCCTTACAAGTACCGAATAGCTCAAAGGCATGCTCTCCGTCCCACGTTCTCACGCAAAAATACAAATACAGCCCCGCGCGCGGGGGCCCCTCCCGAGACCCGAAGTCTTTACGACCCGGACGGAACTAACTAGTGACCTTGTGTCATTACGACCATAGACCATACAACATTATTTTTAGTACCCATATGCGAAACCTGAATATAGTTTGTTCAGAATCAATAACTGAATCGATTCCAATAATTTTTACACCATGTTATATTTTGTCCCAAAATTATTTAAAAAGTTAAGACTAATGTTGTATAGGTACTATAGATTACGACTGTGCAGTTGTTTTGACGAATTTGATCGATATTTTTATGCACAGTACACATTCCCCTAATTCAGGGTAATTTACCCGTCATAAACTAGCAACACAGACGATTTACTGTTAAGGTTTTGTGTTTCAAGTGAGCCGAAAATATTTTATGGAAAATAAATACCAAAACAATAAAAATAACAAGAGTTACCTGTGGAAAGATATTCCATCTTGTTTTCTTTGTTTTTGTGAACAACTTTTGCAGTGTTTAAACACACAAGACGGCATGTTTTGACATAAAATGGCAAATCACTAGTGACGTGTGAGCGAGACGATGCGTAGCTTGGTACTGTCGCGAGTTTGTAGTAACTTTTGATTTTGTATTAACTTTGGTGGACCCACTCGCGTGTTCTGAGCGCTCTATCTGCCTGTTTCTTTGATCTGAGGCTACAATATTGATTTCCGGTATTTTTTTAAAGTTTAGAGTTTTACAAATTGGTAGGATAAGTCAGGTGGTTTCTCTGATAAAACTAAGAAAATTACCTAGAGAAAATGTTATGTAAGAAAATCTCATCAGGTCACCGCTAGATAGTAGATAGTTGCGCAACGATGTACTAGTTAATTGAGGAGAAAATACAGTAGAATAATAGAAACTGCAATTTATTTCTTGAGGATTTAATAACGAATGACGCTATCGAATATTGATCTTTGCAACTCGGTAAATACGCAGGTGAACCGTTTGTATTAGCTATGCAAACTTCCTTTGGGTTTTGTGATAAATTATAATTTTAATGAGCATTTTCCTGTTATTTTTATAATGACATCGAACCTTGAACTTGACATAACAAGCGAGAGTTTTACTCTGTTTTATAGCCGAATATTTATTTGAATTTTATTGTTGAACTCTTACATTTAGGTACCTGTTCTTTCAAAGTAGAAATCGTCTTGCAAAAAATACGAAACAACAGTCGCATTTTTTACGCAATCACAAGCACATGTGAGAGACAGTGTGGTTTTAAATGTTGGCAAGGGTTCGATGCTCGCCGAATTCAGTTCCAATTTTATTTGAGTCAACGCCGCGTGTTCATTTCACTTCGCATGCTGTCATTATCACGTAACACCGTGAAAACGGGAGGAAACAAAAGCTATTCTTGTGCAAGGAAATGCGTAACACCCTGTAACTCGCCGCCAATAAATGGGGGAGCGCGAATTCCAGCTGATAGGGGTCAATGACTTGTGAACTCACTGCTTCAGCAATTCGGTCGGCATTTCAAGGTCAGATACGAACTGTATTTTTGCACTGTGTGGACACAGGTTTAGCGGGATGTATGCCGCGCGTTGATTCTCAAGCCAGAACCTAAAATAGCATCGTCTTGTGAAATAATCTTTGTCGTACGGTTTAATAGGTGCCTAGTTTACACGTGCAGTCAGGTGACTTAACACTCTCTGGGGACATGCAGTGTTTTAAATAAACAGATAGATTGCGTGATTCACGTCTTCATCTAATTAACGACCGTATATTCATGAGTTTAAGCCACTGTTTATATTTAATTTAAAGAGGTAGGTTCTTTAATAATAGCAGCGTATATTTAACTCCGATCCTCAGCTAAGTACTTAATTACATCTAATTAAAAATATGATGTTTTTGTTACGCCCGCTTAACTAAATAGGTATATGATTAATTCAAAGAGCTGAGTGAACATTAAAAAAAATAAGTAGGTACTTACCTACTGTTGACAAAAATAATCGTATGCGGAAATTTAACAGTTACTATTAAAAACACAGATAATACCTACGTAGTAGGTCACAATCTGAGTCCTTGGTTCAGGTCATTTGGATGATGTCATAACATCGCCGGTGTAACTTGGATTAGAGCTACAATTTTTACTTTACAAGCAAGTTATTGATTTACAAGTACAGACGACAAAGGCGACGCCGAAAAATATTGATCCAGAATGTATAGGAGTAATTTAGCGTCTCCGCTTATAAAAAAAAAGATTTATGCTAATTTGACACCTTAGTTCTGCACCGTTGCGTAAAAAGGATTGCAATGCTATACATTTTCCTGTTTTTATCACATAAAACATTGTTTAAGGAAATTATTTATGATATTATTAAAAGTCCAGCTTACCTTTAATAATATAAGTCCAAGGAAAACTACGATGAAAACATGTAATCTATTTTAGGTTAATTTATTTCAAAGGCGCTTAAAAATTCTTTGTATTTATTTTTATTATAAAATTTGAGCGATAATAGCACTTATTGTTTCAGTTTCACATCACTGTTTAATTCAGCTTTTTAGTTATAAACAATTTGCACTAATGTTACTTAATTCTAGAACATGATCGTGAGTGAACCCACGACGCCCCAGCGGTTCCGTCCGACCTACTGACTGACCGGACCGTAGCGCATTCGATCTTGCTCCATGCCGCCAGCCGTGAGTCATTGTTCTCCTGACATTGAAACCGACAACACAAGTACACAACTTCACGCCTAAAATACGGCTAAAATAAGAAAATCTACTACGAGGACGCTACTGTTAAAATCACGTGAAAATCAACTCTATATCGCCCGCATAAATAGTTCGTGGAAATTCCGCGGTATTGGGTGCTCTACATAATTTGGTACCGTGTAGCGCAGTAGCGACATCTTGCGTTAGACGACTGAACTAACTTAATCCATGCAGATCTACAGTATGTTCCTTATTTGTGTGTTAGAACAATGATACAGGCCCATATTTTGTAGACAACCCTTTAACTAACTCAACGCACGTCAGAAAGCTTATTTTCTATTGTTTTTTGAACGATTGTCTTCTTTTTAATGTGAGCATGCACTATGAAATCTACAGAACAGCGCCATCTAGTATCTACTACTAACACTACAATAAAAAGTACCTCTACAGCACAACACTATGGTACTTTTGACACACACATACCTGAATGTGAGTATGGGGTCATCCTGAAATAATAACAGTATAAGCAGGCCTCTCAAAACCTTCCGGGATGAGACTTAAACCTATTTTCAACATAGAACAACCTGAGGAAATAAAAGAGACAAAACATAAACAACAATTAATAGGACATTAGTTTATTAAGAGTAATAGCATTACAATAATGTCAGACCTTATCATAAATTGTGCGAGAGAGTTAGATGATCACTTCTCTTTCTTTTCAGAGGAGAGGGAGTTGTAGAGTTTGGTAATCTCATTGATGACGAGGGGCTGCACGATGGTTCCGTTGGTGTCAATGAAGTTGGCGAAGGATTTGGTGATGGAGGCTTCGCGGGTCTTTCCGGAGGCGTCGCGCATCACTAGGACTAAGTTGTACTTGTCATCGTGCCTGTGGAGGAAGAAGACTTATTAGTCTTAAGCAAAAGGAGCCTGCCGGGGTAGCGGGATGGACTAACGAATACCGTGATTCCGAAACGTAAAGGTCTATTGAAGGACACAGTGGATTTTAGTCAGTACAAGTCTGACAGTCCCTCCTGCCCTGCCCTGAGTGGGAGGACTAATGATTTTACCACGCTAAAAAAAATAAAAAGGAGTACACATTAGGAGAGCCAGCCTTTCGGTTTTTTTTATCGATTATACTTCGGAGAGTGTGCAAAAGAACTGCACAATTTGATTCCACCTGACCCATTCCATTAACTGACTTCTAGACGGACGGGAATGTGACATCATTATATGCCAACCCTAACGATCATTAAGCGTTTTGCCAATACTTTTTTTGTACGCACAGCTCCTTAGCTGTGCGTACAAAAAAAGTATTGTGTAAGTGGAATTCCCTTTATATCCTAATATCCACAACCTTGGGGTCTATAAGTCAACAGAGAATTGGTTACTTCTAGGCAAGTGTGCTTCGCCGTCGAGCACTTCATCGCTTACCATCAGGCCAACTAGAGGTCGAACGCAGTTAATTAAAAAAAAAACAAGAAATTTTCGACTGTCAAGGGTCGACAAAAGTCACACCAAGGCTGTGGTTCAACTGAGGCGCTCGTCTCTTCTCTGCTCCAATCCGCCTCAATCGAACCGCAGCCTAAAAGAATAAGTGCGTCCTTTTTTCGGTTAAAAAACCCATTATCATCAGCCAAGAAAACATCCACTGCTGAACAAAGGTCTCCTAAAGGCCCTTAGACCACCACGCCGAACTACAATCCGCCACTTGCATCTATCGGTTGCCTACGACTTTCACGGTCCACCTGGTGGGAAGCACGCCTAAGCTGCGTCTTCAGCTTTGTGATCACCACTCGAGAACTTTTCTTTCCCATCAGTTATCGGTACTACGAGAGATGTGACCTGTCCATTGCCACTACGACTTACAAACTTTAAGAGCTATGTCGTTAAAAAACCCAAGTAATGTCAATTCCGTGTTTACAATCAAAGTGTAAATTACGCTATAAGCCGGATTTACATTTGACTGACGTGTTGTGTTGCATTAGAACGGTATCGGTTTCATACATTTAGTATGGTGAGGTTTACATTATTTTGTGTGTCGCGATGTGTTGTGATGCGCCATACTAAATGTAAGAAACCGTCCTGTTCTGATGCGTCACAACACAACACGTCAGACAAAATGTAAATCCGGCTTTAGCCAAACACAAGTGTGCAATAAGACATGGACTATTGATATTTCAGAACGAGTGAATTGCGCTCTACATCTGCGCCACTTTTTTCCCTACATCGATTAGTTTGATTTGACGGTTGGCGCAGTGGTTTAAAGATCCACTGCTGCGCTGCGCTGCGAGTCGCGGGTTCCATTCTCGCACGTAACAAATATTTTTACCATCTACAAGACAGTAGTTATTCCGGGTCTGTGTGTTTTTTTGTATCCTAGTTCAAATATTAGTAAACGCATCCACAATATAGGGAAGTTCATAGGACGGGGCAAACTTAAAAAAAAAGATTCATAATTAATTCATCGCAACATGAAAGCATAACTTCGATGAATTTACTTTACTGCTAGGTATGGCATATTCAATGCATGGTTCCCTTTTTCGAAGTCAATAAAATCATACCTAATGAACTCTTGTCTATTCACATCCCTACTAAAATAAATTGAATGCTATTTGCCAGAATAGTAGTCATGGTAACCCCCCTACATTATTGGTGAAACTGATATGCATGACTGGTTGACTTCATTGTTGATCTGGGGGCACGGCAGTGCCCCCGCCAAGACGAGCCAAACGAAGCACAACCTACCTTTTCTCGAAGCGTTTCGACGTTTTTTTGAACCCTCGTATACGCTATTTATAATTTTTCTATATAAATCATTGTTTTATAAAGTAAGTATATAATTATTATACTTTTTAAAGCTAAGAGTTTTTTTTTTTTGTTTGAATCTGGAACACACCAAAAAGATTTGATATAAATCTTTAAACATTATTTTGATAGCTCAATATTCTTGAGGAAGGTTAGGTATAGATTATATAATTATATGGCACAGTTGTTGCAGTGGTTATACAATCGGCTCCTGCGCTGAGCGTCGCGTTACGTCGCTTCCGAGTTCCCGCACCAAAGCAATATTTGTTTATTAATTAAAGTAAGTTTAAAGTTTGTAAACGCACTACGAGATGGAGTAAATTCCTATAGCGGGTATAAGACAAAAAACTCTTCAGAATTTCTGTGCTGAATTATAAATTTGTTTTGCATGATTAAAAAAAAACATTATTTTTAGTCAAATGCATGTTTGCATTCACTACTTTTTGCTGTTCATCGGGTTGCAAAGCATAAATGTGAAATTGAAGCTCTCCATTTATAAAGGACACATAAGCAACCTCAGGATACTGATCCGTGACGGGGCTCCCCTCTAGAGGGCCAAAGCCTGCCGGGGTCACGGGACTTATCTCATTACCGTGACCCCGGAACATAAAGTGCTATAGAAGGACACTGGATTTTAGTCAGTACGAGTCTGACAGGGATCCCGCCCTGCCCGCGGTGGGAGGACTCATTTGATGATTTTACCACGCAAAAAAAAAAGGGTACTGATCCAAGTTCAAGAGAAGGCAGACAAAGAGAGATGAGATGAAAATAACTTACTTCTTAACATATGAGCTGGCTTCCCACACCCTGTTGATGTTTCCACTCTTCTCCTTGGCCACCACAAAGACTCCCTTTTCTTTGAATGTGGTATACAGTGTGAGGATACCCATCAGAATGAAGTACGAGGACACACAGATTATTAGGACGAGTCTGTTTAAAAAAATAAAGGATTCATTATGTGAAAGGTGAAGGAAGAGTAACATTCTGTTTTTGAAATTCAGTAAATACTGTTACATCTGACTGAACTGGAGTTTCTTCAATATTAAGGGAGCTATTGGGAAGGCAGCAGGAATTTGAATGTCTGAAGCATAACAAACAGTTGATTTTGTAATAGAAATATTTTTTTTTTTTTTAATAAAAACAATGTCCTCGTTGATGATAAATCCAAGCTGTTATTCGTGTCCAATCTACCAAAAATGTATATTGTTTATTTTTGAAGACATAGTTTAACCCAATGCACATTTTAACGGACTATGAGTATGAATCAAGAATATACTAGTTAATTTAGAATAGTTTCATGCAATGATTAAAAACAAGTATGTTTTTTGTCATAAAATCAGTATAATCTGCTTTTTATTAGTAGTAATAATGTAACACAGAACTAGACCATACATACCTTGACTGTGGGAATGGGTACAGATAATCCCAGAGCAGAGCATAGAGAGCTACACCTACAGCCAGCGCACAGAGGAAGAGACGTCCATCAATGAGAGCGAAGCTCTCCTTACACTTCAGATCACCGGTTAGAACCTGAAGTCAAATATTATAATAATAATAATAATATTCCACAACTATCACACAACGCCATCTAGTCCCAAGCTAAGCAGAGCTTGTGTTATGGGTACTAGACAACTGATAAACATACATATATATTTCTAAATACATACATATTATAGATAAATTACACCCAGACACAGAACAAATGATCGTGCTCATCACACAAACATTTGTCCTGGGTGGGAATCGAACCCACGACCTCCGGCATAGCAGTCAGGGTCACTAACCACTAGACCAACAGGCCAGTCAAATTATGGGGAACATTATGAAAATAATTATGAAAAAAGAACAAACACATTGTTTTAATAGATCTAAATTATATTCACCTCTCTGATAGCATCATCAATAGCATTTTTAGCGGCTGCACCATCCCATTTATTGATTTTCACCGTCTGAAATAAACATAACAAGCTGTTGGTACGACTGTGGAATACTTGATTTTTACGTCTACCAATGATGTAATTCAAGCCCTTTAAATTAATGAAAGTATCCAAAGAAATACTTCACGTTTTCTAACTGGAAAACAAATGTGACGTGTCCCAGAAGTTTAAAGATTGCAGCGAACGAGCGAAAGTAAATGAAGTAGAACTTAAAATTACCTCTGGAGTTTCTGCCATTTTACAATATTTCTTAATAGAATCAAGAAAGTATTATCAATACAATACTTATAGTAAAATTTAATTTATATATGTTTTTCCGCTTTCCTCCGCAAGCTTGGTTAATTTTTTGAGTTTGACATTTAGATTTGACATTAGTGCATGACGTGAAAGAAACATTTTGAAACGTCACAAAGTTGCGTTCAAATTATACTTTTATCTCAATGATTCAAATAAGGGGTGCTAAGACAGAAAACCTCCACGTGCGCCCGTGGACTGGAGTGGCCCTCTCGGATACGTCCGGGGGGAAGACCAGTTTTTCGGGCCGGTGCACCCTGGGATGCGGGCAAAAACTCTTCCTTAGGCACTGTGTGCCTAAGGGGTCTCTTTGCCCGTATGCGAATAGCCTGTCGTGTGGACGCTCCAACGCGTGTCCCTCTGATCAGCAGAGGGCACAGCGGCGGAGCGGGCTTGCGGACGGTGAGTAATGGGTAGCTCGCCGTCCGACCAAGGACCAAGCCCGGATCGATGGCGCGTCGTGTTTCGCGCCAAATGCCTGCTGGGGTCGCGGGTTTTTCTTAACCCAGGATACCGTGGCCCCGGAACGTAAAGGGCATCCGAAGGAACACGGGTGGATTTTAGTCAGTAAGAGTCTGACAGTCCCTTCCGCCCCACCCAGGGCGGGAGGACTCATTTGATGATTTTACCACCGCTGTCCACTGAAGTGGAGCGGTTTAGTACAATCTTATTGGTTATTATTTTTCTGCTTTTGCTCCGCAACCTCGCAGCCTTTATCCGCTCCGTTGGATAATGAGTAAGGCCTGCGATACACATGCCAGTAACTTCCTATGGAATTCTTCCATAAAAGTATGCAAGTCGCTCCCACCCACTGTTTTATTCACCAATCAGAAGTCGTAAAGCGTAATAGCATGCAAGCTACTTGCATACTGATAAGCAAGTTACCTAGTAGGCCTAATGATGAGTTTATTCAAGCTTGAAAACCCAAGCGCTTCACCCTCATCTTTTTTTCGTCGAAGCCATTTGATGACTAACAATGTTCGTTATTTCGTGATAGGGTATGATTTATCATTTCATTTATCCAGGTAAACGGTGGTTGTGTTTTGAGTAGCTGTATAGTGCCAAAAATCAGGCCTAAGGCCTGAAACTGCGTTAAGCGGGCGCCCGCGACGGTTGCCCGCGCGTGGACACGCATCTGGGCTCCGTGGGTATGCGACGGTCCCCGTCGCGGAGATCGATTTACGCAGTGTCGCTAGTTCAATTTGAACTGTGTGCTTGTATAGTCGTGTCGATGGAGGACTTAATATATTATTACTTAGCAAAACGACGACGACTATTTCCTATTATTTCATTTAAACAAATACCTAAAAAAAGAATTTGAGACTGAGGAATTTTTCGCAGAGAGTTATAAGCAATTTTCATATTTTGGTAAAATAAAACAGAACTTCTCGGCTAAAAAAAATTTGGATTATTGTGCATCATTAATCTGTATCACCTACTCTCATCATAGTCATCATGTTCCAAATTTCAGCACCGGAGGAATTTTTCGAAAGTCTTCATACAAAAAAATCCTCGTTGATCGGACTATAGCGTTAGGGTGCTTGTACACGGTGCATGTAACCCGCGCAAGTGCCTCAACATGCTCAAGCTACATGCACCGTGTACAAGCACCCATTAAAAAACGTGCGGGTCCAGCAACTTGAGCATGTACCTAAGCAAGTCACCCGCGCCTCGCACATGTTCAGACATACAATACGGCAGAACAACAACAACAACGCGGGATACAGCTTGCGCAAGTATCCCGCGTCTTTACTTGCTCCAGTCATTTGAAACATGGACAGTCACGAGCAATAGTATGTATACACTAAGCAGTATTCAAAAGCGATTTTCTGCTACCATATTGATTAAACTTTTGACTTTTCAATATACTTCTATTTTGGAAGCCATACTGTTACAAAATAGGTCTTATTTCAAAGTGGAAACCAGTATTTCACGAGTAATTTGCGTTTGAATTTTGTTAAGTGTGCATGTTATTGCCAGGTTATTGCTCGTGACTGTACTTGAAGTACAAGCGAGTAACTTGATCGAGTAGCTTGCGCATGTTATTCGCGCGGGGAACCCGCATCTTTACTTGCTCCAGTTACATGCACCGTGTATAAGCACCCTTATTGACTGAAAAAGCCCGTGCGTGTTACCGCTGGCGGGCACCGCGCGTGGCACCGCTCGGGGACCCGCGCGGGCGTCCGTCGCACGGATGCGGGCCCCGTTGCGTGGGTGCGGGGCGCATCTCCCCGCGACGGACTTTTGTATAGAACATAGAACCGCACGGGACGGGCATCCGCAAGCAGTTTTGGCCCTAAATCTTAATTATTATTGTCTGTGCAGTTATTCAACAAAATAACTAAAATAATTATTAATTTAACACGTAGTATCCATGGACCTAAAAAAAAAGGCGGACGGAACTTCACTAAGAAACGATTGAAGCACCACAATGGCGGCGGCGTAAATATGTGTGAGTGTGTATAGGGATGCCAGATGAAGGAAAAAATTACCCATTTTTAAACAATATTTAATTAAGATCTCCCTTGAACTTAAGTTTAATTACAATTTCTTTGTGACGGATACCTATTTTTAAAATAAAGGTAAAATCATTTAGGCACATTGGATATTAAAATATTTACAACTCGTTTAATGTTAATAAAGTTTTACAATCCCTTTTGGTGATTCAAATTTTTGTAGACTTGTCTTTTGCTATCGACACAATATCTAGAAATCCCTTCTAATTTACTGAAGTGGTGGAAACGAATGTTTAAGTATTTTTCGGCTATAAATATTTAATTAAAGCTATTTTATGTTCCATTCCTACACGTCTACATTCCTATTCCATGTCTACACTCCCTTATTATTTTTATACAATCATTTTTCCATGCATCATTTGCCGTGGGGAAATCTGTAAAAATATAGAATACAATAACGATAAATAGTAACATAAAATATAAATCTCCCAATTTTAAAATAATTTGAACCATGAAATAGTTGCAACACTGATTGATTTCGAGATGTTTATTAAATTTATTGACGTAAAATCGAGAAATAAGCTTCAAATCGACATGCTTATCTATGAAAAGTGATCCCCTGGCTTTTTTAATTGAACTACTATGGTTTAGACAACTTTTTGCAACACATGACGGCATACTTTGGTTTTTATTAGACAAAATAACACCGTATAAAACCGCGAGTGTCGTTCGAAGCGTAATGGCCGACGGCTGACTTACTATGGTGTGAATGTGTGCGTGCTGGCTTGTCCATATTAGCGCACTGACTTACTATGGGTGCTTCAATTGTTTCTTCGTGAAGTTCCGTCCGCCTTTTTTTTTAGGTCCATGGTAGTATCTCTAAGTAGTCTGTGATTTAACATTTCTTATCTGTATTGGTTTTTAAAATGTCCGTCTTGTCTTTATTGTCTATGGCACAGTCTTCAACAAAAAAAAATGCAATGAACTAAAATGAGAGAAATGTAATTTTCCTTGCGATTAGTGTATAATTTAATAATTGTGTGAGAGTATAGTAGTTTTGCATAATTTTTATTGTTTCAGTAAATGCAAGAAATACTAGTAGATTCAAAAAGTAATGGTACGTAGTCAGATTGTATCATGAAATGTTATTGCTATGCCATCAACACCAACCGGTGGCTTCATTGCATGAATTCATTGGAGTCTCATAACAGAGCGTCCCGAGCGTAAGACACTTTATTTATTGTACGTAAATTCATTGTTAAGAAATTATGTCTCATATTTTTTTATTAAAACCATGTGGCATTGACAGTAATGAGAAACAACAACGATCGAAAGAGGTCACTATGCCCAACGGTGTTCTGAGTATCTGTGATGAAAAAATTTCATTTTTAGGTTGTATGTTGCTGTTTTAAAATAGTACAATGGCGAAAAGAAAGAAGGCAGCACCGAAAACCGCGGCAACGCGTCGTACAACTCGACGCGCCAAGCAGGAGGCCGAAGCTGCATCATCCGTTGACGGCGAAGCCTCTGGCTCCGTCACGGCAACCACCTCCGAAACCAGTCAGCAAGATAACGAGCCTCCATCTACCGCTGCTTCCACTGCACCTCCCCAACAGGCACCAGAAACATCTGAACCAAAAGAGCCTCCTCTTACTAAACCCTGCCAAGTCCCAGTTGTAGCATTACATAAAAAGTTTGGCAAATATCGTTGTCTCTTCAATAGTGATGAGACATTTACTAGAAAATATGATATTGGTAGTGACAGTGAAACAAATAGTAGTGTAGAAATAAGAGTTGTTGATCCATGTGCGAGCTCCGAGTCAGATTCAAATGCTGCATTAGATGCACAGTCTGATACTAACAGTGGGGCTCATTACAGCCCTATGAACAGTACAACAATAACACAGAGCAATTCTAGAGACATATCACCTGTACCTGCACTGAGTGAACCAGCATCTAACAGTGACATCCCATTACCAAATGCAGAAGTAAATGAGAAGCCAATAGAGTTAAATACAATTGATTTAACAGAAGACTCCAAGCCTGGTTCTATTGCTGAAACTGAAAACAAAGATGAGTGTCAGATTATTGATGATTCTCCTAAAGAATCAAAACCAGGGAAAATACAAATTGAAAACATTCCATTGGAGGAAGAACAAATAGATTTTACAGGAGATGATGATGAAGTCATTACAATTGTGCAGATAGTGGAGGATGACCACCCAGAGCTGTACTATAACATCAAGATTGATAGTCCACAGCAGAATGTATCAGGACCTGTTGGTAATGAAGGAAGTAAGGATGCTTCTCAAAATAGTGACTTCCAGGAACATTTTGAAAAGCTGAACCTGGTATCTACAGCAGATCCTGACCCTCCAATGGATTGTTCAGAGGTTAATGAAATAAGAATCCCACCTTTTACTCCTGACATGTCATTTAAAGAAAATCTGACTGAAGCTCTAACAAGGCCAGATCCCAGTCTAACACCAAGCTCCACACTGTCCGATGACAGCAACTCATCCAGAGTCACTGAACAAACACAAAATAATTCAAATGATTCAGCTGAGTCATCACCTACAGGTGTGAGGCGATCTAGTAGAATAAAGACAATAAGTAACCTAAAACAGAAAACAAAAGGCTATGGGTTGGTTAAGACACCTTTGAAGAAGGCATTGATCACACAGGCAAAACTTAAACTAGAAGAAATTGGATCTGATAGTCAGGAGAAGACTAGTGAGTCTTTGCCAAGTACTACACCAAACTCTCCATCATTTCCTGTGCCCTCTGAGATGCCTGTGAAGGTGAAGTCTCGTTGGCGGAGGTCTAGTGAGCTGGAGATGGGTGCAAGCTCTCCTGCTAACTCACCTTTAGCTAGTCCGAGCTTGCCTCAACGATTACCTCCAGTAGCAGAAAGTCCTAACCTACCAGATGAAGAACAGAGTGTAACTCCGTTGAGCAAAGAGGATTATGACAGAATAATTGAAGAGAGGATGAACCAGTACCAACACTTGGATGAAAATGAGTATTTATGTGATAGAATGATTAGTAAAGAGACAAAGAAGATGATTTGTGACTGTTTTATGACCAAAGAAGAGTTGGAACGAGGGGAGCTGGCTTGTGGAGAGGACTGTCTCAACAGACTGCTTATGATTGAATGGTAATTTTTCCATAGTATTTTTCCATGAACATTCTGTACAGTAATTAGTTTGATTTGTTTCAATTCTTTTGCATACAACAAACCTTTTTAGTTGAGCTTCAAATCCAATCATAAAACATTATGTTTCCAGTAACTCCCGCTGTCCAGTAGGCGATCGCTGCACTAACCGAAGGTTCCAATCAAAAGAGATAGCTCCTCTCAAGGTATTCTATGCTGACAAGAAGGGCTGTGGTGTGGAAGCTTGTGTTGATATCCCAATGTAAGTAATTCAAAGAAAATCACTTATTTGTTAGAAGCTTGAGCTATTGCGAAAATGTAAAAGTAAAATGTTAATCTATCTTACTATCTGCAACCAAATTGTATCCAATCTGCTTCAGTTTTTTAGTTTAACTTTGATTAACATATAGGATACCTTTTTTCCCTATACTATATTCTCGTGGGATAACTAATAACCAACATGTGCTTAAAAGTTACTTCTAACCATGGGAAAATGCTAGCATGCTGAGTTCAAGGTATACCAATTTGATATACTCAGATTTTTATAGTTAGTTATGAGAGATTAAACAATACCACAATTAAGAATAAAAACTTTTAGGTTTAGCTATAAAAAAGCAACTCAAAAGTGGTTGTCTATTATTTAAATCTCTTACATATTATAAAACAACGTCTCCAAAAGCGGACCGTCTGTATGTAATTGACTTTCTCAAAGCGTTTTTTGCTAAAAGAAAGCACAAATCTCGTGTAAGATTGAGGTAAATAGTATATTACAGTTTTATGTAAATTTACTGAAATTGCAGACGAAATCGCGAGCAGAGTGTTAGTATAAAAAAATAAAATAAAATTATCTCAAGTGTTCAATTCAACATAACCTTCTAGAATCAAAACTTGTGTAAACCTTCCATTGTTTCAATTTACTTATTTATAGTCATGCTTTGCATTTGCTAACCAAATTATCATTTTTTTTATATTGAACACTAGGAAGTAACAAATATAGTAGTTATCAAAAGCAGACAATGATTAAATGTTTTATGAATGATTGAATTCAACAACATCAACATTGTTTTGCTAGATTATGCAAAGTTCTATTTTGATATTTATAATTTTATTCTTGGGATTTAAATATATTTACAAACAGAAGCAATATAGTAACATTTAAAAAAATATACTTACAAAATACAAACTCAACAGAAATTAGTATTATGCCCATTTTTCTTACATTATTTTATCAACACCCAAATGAAAATCTATTATAATGCAATATTAGAATTTCAGACACTGAGTAAGCATTGAGCAGACCATCAGAGCACTTCTATTTAGGCATGTCTAGTGTTATCAAAGATTCCGACTATGGTAATTTGTGAAAATCTTTTTTATTTTTACAAAAAAGTGAATGATTTCAAATGAATACACTTTTTTTCAAATGAGTCCTCTTACCGAGTGCTGGGCGAAAAGGACTATCAGACTTGTACTGACAAAAATCCGCGATGATCCTTCCTTAGTCCTTTACGTTGCAGGGTCATGGTTACCTGATGGGACAGTCCCGCGTCCCCAGGAATGTACTAAAGCCTCAAAATTAAAAAAACAACAAGACAATATCAAAAAGTCCAAACTAATAAGCAAATAATATTTTCAGGGGCGAATTCCTTCTAGAATACGTAGGCGAAGTTTTAGACTATGAACAATTCTACAAGCGGGCTCAAGCGTACTCCGATGAGAACAACTTACATCACTACTTCATGTCACTCAAAGGTGACACGGTCATCGATGCAACACTCAAAGGCAACATATCACGTTTCATCAACCATTCCTGTGATCCTAATGCTGAAACTCAGAAGTGGACAGTAAATGGAGAGCTGAGGATAGGATTCTTCAGTAAGCGGGATATTGTGGCTGGCGAAGAGTTGACCTTTGATTACCAGTTCCAGCGGTTTGGGTAAGTCAATGTTTTCTTCTTGCTTTTATAAATGCCTGTAGTCTTATTGCATGCTTGAAAAGCCTTTGACAAGTAAACGGACATAAGTTATATTCAGAATAATTATGTGCAGTTGTCTTGATAACTTGAGACGCTTTTGATGCACTCCGCTTTACGCATGCATGCAAATAAATAAAAGAGTTGATAGATTTTTTGTCATAGAAATTGGGCAGAATATAATTATGTCCTTCTTGCTCCTCCCCATCTCATTTTAGTAATTAGGTTCACAAGCAGGCTTACTGTAACCTTCGAATTAATTATATGTAAATAATCTGTCTTAGGCATTCACCGTGAATGACATTGGCTCTTGTTTGCGCCCAATAAAGTTGATTCATTCAAACATTAACTCACTTGTTACAATATATTATAGGTTTTTAGTGAGATTAAAAATGTCACATACTAATAATACGCGTCGATAAAGTAAATTCCAAGTAAAAAGACAGTTCACTTACTTATTTTTTTTTTGACTGCTAAAGGTTAAGTCATAGGTCATTTATTTCTCAAAATATATTGTTTAGAAAAGTCATTAATTAATCCAAGCCAAAGATAATTAAACTGAGACTGATTTATGATATTAGAATTGATTTTGTATTTTTATTTATTCTCCTGTTCATAAATAAAATGCAACAGCAGTTAGTTTTGTCCCAAAAACGAAATAAAAAAAAATAATCCCAATCAATCAACACAAACTAACAAAATCAACAACAATGCATTCCTATCTGACAATCCGGACTTATGGTTCCAGCCGGTGTAACGCGTAGAGCTGTAAAGGTGATTGGTGGGTAACAGAGATCTATTGTTTACGTGCAGAAAGGTCGCGCAGCGCTGCTACTGCGGCGCCGACAACTGCCGCGGTTGGATCGGAGGCGAGCCCGACTCAGATGATGAAGATGACGAGGTACGCGCTCAAACGGTATATATGTTCTTCTTTATTTATTTCGGGACTGCTTTCTCGCATGTGGACTTGAAGATACAATGCTGTTTTAAAGGTATACTATTTTGTCTGTGTATCTTGAAACATTCATTGTTATAAAAAAGTTTTTCTATAGTCGCAACCGAAAATATGGAATCACTTACTCCGATTCAGCCTGATCTTAAGTGCTTACTAACTAGTTACAAATAAAAATGATACCATATTAAAGGTTAACTTTAAATTGGCAGCAAATTCATTCAAATCACGCCATTATTTAAAGAGATACCCCTGATCAATTCCAAGTAAGTGATTCCGTAAATTTTGCTCACTAGTGTACCATCAGTCAACCCTGACTATAACACCGGTCGACAAATGAAAAAAAAAAATTTGCGCACGGGTTTTACTTATTATATTCTGATTATGCAAGCATATTTATTAAAAAAAATGTGATAACAAATCAAAAATATTTGCTTTAAGAGATTTTTTTCCAAAGCTTTCAGAGGTGAAAATTAATGCTGGAGTCTCCGTGGGCCCTCAAATAAAAAAAAACCAATCGTGATATTTTCCTGAAGTTACTTAGCATTGAAGAGAAAGAAGCCAGGAACAGTTTTAAGGCAGTAATTCATGGTTTTATTGTTAACCCTAGAGCTGAAAGTTATGACGAGCTGATCACTGACACGACTACGAAATTTTTCCATCATCGGAAGTGGAATGTCTCTAAAGACACACTAAAGATGCCTAAGCTACAATCTCATTTGGATAAATTTAAATATAACATGGGAGCTTGTACGGAAGAACAAAAGGAACGCTTCCATCAAGACAATTTGAGATTTGACAAGCATTTGAGAGACGTTACCAGGGCCAGCACTGAAAGGGACATGATGGGAGACTATATTTGGGGGTTAATAAGAAAAACTTCTACTTAAAATAGTAGGAAAACTAAAACTGTAATTTTTTAAATAATTTAACATTAATATAAAACTTATTTTGTAAAAAAAAACATGAATGGGTGTACGGTTTCCTCTATAATAACTCATCTCTGTGTCAATTTTTAGGTATTTACATTGATTTTAATTTACCCATTTTTTACTTATAAAAGCAAATTCAAAATTTTTTTTTGTTCATATTCTTATTTCTAGATATACAAACAATAAAAATAACATATGTAGAACCCGTGCGCAAAAATGCTGTCGAACTGTGTAATCTGATGTATGGAAACAGACATTATTGTTTGAAAAAATAATGATAAGACTACAATTTTATTTTATTATTGGCATTTGTTTGTTCCCTAATAATGTTCAGTGTTATTTTCCATGTGTGATTTGATCAACATTGTGATCAAATAAAATAATGACTGACTCAAGTAATGCATGCTTAATGTGTTTCAAATATTTCGACAAGGGATTTTGGAGAAGTATGCAGTTTTTCGATCCTGACTTGTTAGTACCAGGATACCCCTTTATTTACAGAGAATCTGTAACTTTGTGTAATCATCTTTAAACTGTAATTATTATTTTTTAATAATTTTTAGAAAATAGTGTGACCAAAGTGATATAACGTCAAATTATAGGAATATTATTAACATTTAACCTTGCAACTGCCTCAGGAGGAGGAAGACGTGTCTACCTCAAAATCTGGCACTACGGAGTCTTCAGAAGAGTCTCACGCCACGCCTACGGAACAACCACGGCCGCGAATCCGAAGACCCAAGAAGGACCGCACTTACAAGCCGAAAGCACCCGACTTGGTGCAAGATGCTGATGTGAGTAGAACTCAGCACTATTTTTTAAATAAAACTGTAAGGTTTGAGGGTAATTTGATCAAATCCAAACTAATATTATAAATGCGAAAGTAACTCTGTCTGTCTGTCTGTCTGTTACGCTTTCCCGCTTAAACCTCTCAACCGATTTTGATGAAATTTGGCAATGTTTATATTAGCCTATGTTCTTTCTCAGGGTCTAAAGATTGTCTATCTTTAGACCCTGAGAAAGAACATAGGCTATCGAAACACCACGCGGGCGAAGCCGCGGGCGGAAGCTAGTACTACATATTGCAAATCTGAGGTTGTTTAGATATTTCTTAATGTATTTCTGAATCCAACTATGAAAGCCAGACAATTTATAAGAATATGGAAGATTGAGTCAGAAATACTGTAGGTAAACATATATTTGCATATTTAGAAAGTACTAGATGTGCTGCCGACAAACTGCTCAGTTTGGCAGCTGTAATGGGAAAAAACCGCTGTATATTTTTTGATAAAAAAAAACTGTAATTACTGATGTAAAAAGAGGACTTTTACACTACTCTTGTTGATTTATTCGGGTTCTATTGGTTTATATCATAGATTAATTATTGAATATCAGAATTCCTAGTAGGCCACTGCAAATTGAAGCAAAAATACGAAAGAAAAATTACCCCCGTTGTTCGATTCCTACGAAAACAAGTGAACATCTCGCAAGGAAAACATGTAAACGCGCAGACGAAGTCGCGGGCGAAGTGCTAGTTTTATATATTCTTGCGTTCAACAAATTGATCATATATCTCCCTATTTACGTAGATCGAGGAAGACCTAGAAGTCCTGGGCCGCACTGGCGTAAAGAACCAGAGTCACACTCTCCGCCTGTCCCGTACCGTGGTCCGCGCGAAGACACGTCGCGCTCAGACGGCGCTGCTGCGACTGCTGCGGGACGCTGACCTGCCTTGCAGGAGACTGTTCCTGGACTACCGGGGCCTGAGGCTCCTGGCGCCCTGGTGTAGCGACGCACCACTGGACTTTAAGTAAGTGGAATTACATCATAAATTGAGGAATCTGTGACGATCTGGGACCTGTCATTTCTCAAGGAGCTATACAGGTAGTGGCGATAAATATTCACTCTATTCCTAGCTCTGCGAAGATGAAACTACAATCGGCTTTCTAAGGCTGTGACTCCACCAAAGCGGAGACGAGCGGAAATGTGTTTGAAAAACCAATCAGAAATCCACATGTCCTCTCCGCTTAGCTTCGGTGGAAATCTGATTGGTTATTCAAAAACATATCCCGGCGTAAAGCATTCTCTGTCACACATTGCCTACATGCAGTTTGTCGCTGGGTCGTCGTTTGTTGTAGTTGAAAAGTGCTCCTCGCGTTGTCTTTTTTACATTGACAACGCTCTGCGAAGCGAAAACTAGCCTGTTATTTGTTTCCAAAGGTCGAAGTGCTATATTTATCGCTGGTACTCATATGTCTGTAGCTTCATCTCTTTCTCACGCTGAATTGAGGAAACCTGAACAAGCAATTCTTAGAATTGCAGCATGACATTGAAAGACGCGAAGATTGCATTGAAGCTAGAAATGTTTGATTAAAGCTTAGAATCGTAACTTGTCAATTAATAACATAATTTCGTCCACAGGCTAGAAATGTTACAAACAGTAGACCGGCTCCCGATCCCCAACAAGACGATGGTGCAGGAGAGTCGCTTCTTCACCATCGTGGAGAGATGGCTCAGTGCAGCCGACGCGCCGCAGCCCACACCTGACACAGTATTCATTGATGAGGCTACTGGTAACAATCATAGCTACTTCATTTATTATTGTTGGCATGTGATAAGCAATGTTTCAGCTTAAAGAAAATCCTCTAGCATTTAGATTCCATAATGCGTGTGTCTCAACATGGCGAAGGAAAACATCATCATGAGGAAACCGGCTGTCCTAGAACCAAAAATTCGAAGACATGTTACATCTACCAATCTTCACTGGATCCGCGTGGTGGATTATGACCCACTCCCTCTCGCAGAAAGGAGGTCTGTGTCTCAACAGTGGGAACATTATAGGCTGATGATGAATGTGTGTGCCTGATTTCTCTCAGGTTATAAAAGATTGCCATTTTAGCACTATTATTTTCTTACATTGAGGGCTAACCTCTGTTGAAACTTATCATCATGACCGAAAACTGTCAATCGTCTAGAGGTGCTCCCATCAAGGGAGTATGCTTGTATGTAATGAAACAGTACAGTAACAGTAGAGTTTATAACATTTTATGATCGTGTCCCGCAGGTTTACCTGTAGAGCTACCTAACAGAGGCAGTCAAGAGAACCTCTCAAGTCCAGAAAAGGCGAAAGAAAATGTTAACATACTGGAGAAGATTAAAGATCTGTCAACACAACTGCTGGAGCGATGGTCCAGTTTGAAGGTAAGGTTTCACTTCCCCCTATTATTGACTGCAGATTTGGTGCAAAAAATAAATTAGCTAGCAAGGTTATTAGCTGAATAAATAATGTTCCTCAGTAGATTCTTTTTATAGGATGTCGTATTTATCATCTTAGATAAGATGCTTATATTTAATACCTTTTTGTCCTTACAGGAAGTATTCAAAATACCGAAAAAAGAAAGAATACAGCAGATGAAAGAGCACGAAAGACAAGCCAACGTCGAGAGGCGGGCGGCTGACTCGAGCGGATCTCGTGACCGTGACCGCGACCGCAGGGAGGAACGTGACCGCGACAGAAGAGAAGAGCGGGAACGTGAGCGAGAGAAGGAGAGAGACCGTGAGAGAGAAAGGGAAAGAGAGAGGGACCGAAGTGACCGTGAAAGAGGAGACAGAGAACGGGGGGAAAGAGACCGCGATAGGTACAGAGAGCGGGATAGAGATCGTGACAGGGACAGAGATAGAGATGATCGAGATAGAAGGAAAAGAAGAAGCAGTCCTGAAGGAGGCAGAAGGAGTATTAGGTAAGATATTAAATATTTCGTTAGACAAAGAAAATAAAGGATGACATGGTTTTGAATTCTCATCATCCTTCAACTATGTCGTCTCTTTGTAAAGTAAACTGCTCTTTAAATATAGACCGATTTTTTGCTATGTATGTTGTCCGTTTTATATTACTGGTGTCTGCATCCAGTGAAAGATTTAAAACCTTTAACCGGATTTTTTATTTAATTTTATTTAATGATAGATTCTCGTTTAGCTTCTATCTCGCCTGATGGTAAACGAAGATGTGGTAGATGGTCAAGCACGCTTACTTAGAAATAACTGAATAGGTTGACACTTGACTTGAAGTCCCCAAGGTTACAGCTGTCGGGAAATACAGCAGGAAATTCCACTCCTTAGCTGTGCACATCCTTAGTTTTACCACTGAATAGGTTTACAAACAGTTGATCTAATGTCCCAGGTTAAGTGAGCGAGTGCTAGCAGCAGTCCCTCCGATGAGCAAGGAGGAGAGACGACGAGCGTTCGCTGAGGCAGCCGCCGCCGCTGACGACGCGCGACGAGCGAGGGACAGGCAACACGCGTGGCACAACTACTGGCCGCAGGGAGACGGGTTCACACAGGTACACGGGTGTTTCTTTAACATACTGCCCATCATTTAGGCGGGTTTTCCTGTCACGCTGACCGCACGCTGATGATCACCGCCGATGATCACCGCCGATGGGTCAATATGCTATGTGCGTTTCTGAGTGGAAAGAGCTATGCTCGGAGTTTCTTTGCGGGATAAAATCCGAAACATGGATATTCGGCGAAGAACCAGAGTCACCGACATAGCTCGTAAACTTTGCAAGTTGAAGTGGCAATGGGCAGGCCACATCGCTCGTAGAACTGACAACCGATGGGGAAGAAAAGTTCTCTCATGGCGACCACGGACCGGAAGACGCAGCGTAGGCCTTCCACTAGGTGGACCGACGACATCGTGAGGGTCGCGGGCAGCCGATGGATGCAAGTGGCGAATTGTCGTTCGGCGTGGCGGTCTAAGGGGGAGGTCTATGTTCAGCAGTGGACGTCTTCCGGCTCATGATGATGATGATGTTTCTGAGTTACGCTGATCGCTCAGCGCTGATGGCCGTCCGATCAGCGCTGACAAGCTACGCGCCGACCGTTAGCGCCGGCGGTCAGCGTGACCGCCTTAATAGATCTAGGTTGGTTTGTCACCGGAGTCGTGGGATTAAGGACCTACTGTGACATAAGCATACATAGCGTTCCACGTTCGTCTCGGGGCCTCTAAGGCTAAACATCTGCCGGTATCGCGGGTCCTTTTCAAAGGGACATCGTGACGTTGGAATGCAAAGGGCAATTGAGATAATAGGGCGGACTTTGAGTTAGTTAGACGCAGTCTCTTCCGCTCCACAAATTATGTAATATTTTAAAATTGACTAATATTTAATCATATCTCCTTTTCCCCACAGCAAATGTTCCCAGGCGGCATGGTCCCCAACGGCCCCAACATGTTGGGCAACATGTCCAACATGTCCAGCCTGCCGGGCCTGTCGGGCATGGTGCTGGGTGTCGGGGGCCTGGAGCTCCCTCCCGACTGGTTGCCGCACGACTTCCCTCCCGCGCCATTCTGTCCGCCCTTCTGTATGCCGCAACCTAAGTGAGTACTGATTATTAAAATATCTAGCTGCTTGATAAGTATTTTATGATTGATTTATTTCTCATACGAAAATCATCAGGCTTGAGCCCAATCAAGCACGGATACACAATAGTAGTTAGCGGCTGCCGACAAACTTCCCACTCCCGTACCGCTCTGTTGCGTGGCATCGTTGCACGTATTCGTTCGTACTTTTGTTCTCGCTGTCGGTCTGAAAACCGTGCTCTGCTGTACTCATACGCTTAGAAAATACTGGGTGCAACTTAGATATGAGCGGCGTCTCATGGCGTGCTTCAAACATTAAATTTGATTTTACCGTTCGCTGCCCCGTCCTAGCCTACCGCTCACGAATGGGCCGATCGTTTATGGA
Organism: Agrotis clavis; assembly: GCA_954870645.1. Taxonomy (NCBI): domain Eukaryota; kingdom Metazoa; phylum Arthropoda; class Insecta; order Lepidoptera; family Noctuidae; genus Agrotis; species Agrotis clavis. Next base: position 22,033,154 of record OX940923.1, on the reverse strand, counting down.
CAGGGTGTGCGATCCGCGGGGCGGGCCGTCGAACAAGCAAACATACAGCGATGTGTTAGATTTTTCAAGCATAAGCGGCAACAATTGAATGCGCCGCGTGTCACTAGGATTGCGCGGTGGTGCAATAAAATACGATGCCAACATTATTCAAGCCACTAACAGTAATGTAATATCCCCGCAGTATGATGGGCATGCCAGGGTTCCCGATGGCAGGCTTCATGTTCGGCCAGCAGGTGGGTCCTCCGGGCCAGCCGGCCTTCCCGCAGCTGGCCACACCGGACCAACAGAATGTAAGTCTTAAAAGGAAATCTTAAAATGCCACTTCAGTAATGTTGAAAATTTGTTATTAAGCTTGACTGTACCTTTCTCTAAGCCATAAATTGAGATAGACGTATCCGGTTCCGGTACGGTGAATCGCTATAAGCCCCGCAGCGTCATTTCCGCCCCAATCCGGCAGTAGTGGGGATACGTTTGCGCAGCGCAGAACGATATCCTTATGCCTCATTGGCGTTCGGATTTTCGAACGGTGTAGTCGCGTTTAAAAGTAACTCGTTACTTTTAAAAAAGGGTGTCCTATTTTAAGTGTTAAATTAAATTAAGTGCTAAGAATGAATTCTTTCGATGAAAATATTCATGGTGTTAGTAAGGACAATGCCCCTCGTGCTCGGTCGCAATCTAGTGGTTCGAGCAGCAGCAGCGATTCTTCTTCCACGGCGCGTAAAAGGAGACATCGGAAGCGGAAGGAGCAGCGCCGCAGAACAAAGCTAAGTAAATTAGAGGACGCTTTTCAAAAACTTTCTGAAAAAGTATCCTCTTTGCAAGATCTTATTGTTAAAAATAATACTCAGCCATGCATGTCTGACAGTGAGTCTATTCTATATATTCCGAGCCCTACTGAACTGGATAAGGAATTAAACGAAGAAAAAGGGATTGATTTAAAAATACAAACTACCCTCAAGTCGCAGACATTAGTAACTGATAATGCGCATCTCGAATTGCTTAACAAATTACAACATTTTAATTCTCCTGATTGGGCTCAAGTACGTTACTCTGAGGTACAAAAACTTTATAATTCTACCCCAGGTTTCGTAGAGCTCGAAAGCAATGATGTTTTGAAAAATTTTGAACGTAATCGTTCGTTAGCGGTCGTTGAAAACTCTTTAGCTGTTATGTCACATGCCGTTATTTTACAAAACGAGGCATTTCAAAAAGGACTTTGCCAATTTATTTCGTGGTTATCGGAATTAAAAAACCCAACGACCACTGAAGAGATTACTTCAAAAATCAATGAAATCTTTGCTGACGGGGAATACCAAAAAATACAATCGGATCTGTTACAAATGATATGCGGTAAACGGGCTGATATAGTACAACAACGTCGTGATGGTATTTTAAATTCTGTAAAAGAAAGTTGTTTTAAGGAATCTTTACGGAAAATACCCCCGTCAGCAAATCATTTATTTGATGATGCAAAGTTTACAGATTTTGTAGGAAAACAAGGGGGTATCTTAAAAATATTTCAAGCAGCACCTACTAAATTATCCTCGCAGGGTAATAGATCTTATAAACCTTCTAATCAAAGAAGGGATACTCAGAGAGGTAGAAAATATATAGTGCCTGTGCGCAACAGTGCAAACTATCGCCCCCCCACTAATAGTGGCTCTAATCCTGCGCAAGGACGAAAGAGAAGGGCAGATGAGTTTTTTCGTCAAAACGAGGATGCAGGATACGGTAAGAAACGTGCCCTGGGACGGCGTGATAAACGAGTCGATTGACTATCATCAGCGTTTTCAAGCCGGGAGACTCAAACATCGGTTAAGTGTCTGGAGGAAGTTGGGGGCCCCTTTATATATACTAAAGATTATATCGGGCTATCGGATCCCCTTTTTAGTCAAACCTCCGCTTATTCATCCCTTAAGGATTCCGAGAAGATTTCACACAATAAATTCAAAAGAAATCTCAATTCAATTGAAGAAGCTAGTAGATCAAAAGGTATTAGAAAAAGCGTCATTGACTCCGAGCTTTGTCTCAACAGTTTTTCTTGTACCAAAAAAGGAAGAGACGGCTTCGTTTCGTCCGGTCTTCAATTTAAAATTACTCAACAGATATGTGCAAATAGACAAGTTTCAATTGGTAAACATGTACAAACTCTCCGACTTCCTCCAACCACAGGATTGGTTAGTGAAAATAGACCTATAAAACGCTTATTTTCACCTACCAATTGCCCCGGGACACAGACGTTTCCTCAGATTAATAGTATCAGACCAACTCTGGCAAATGACCTGCCTGCCCTTCGGTTTGGCAACTGCTCCAAAGGTTTTTGCCAGCCTGACGAATTGGATCGCGCAGATCCTGAGAAACCAAGGGGTGCGATTGCTGGTGTATCTCGACGATTTCCTCCTGGCAAATCAGAATCGAGAAACTCTACAAAGTCACGCGAACTTGACGGTAAGACTATTGCAGTCCCTTGGTTTTGTGATAAATTTTCAGAAGTCTATATTGACTCCTCAGCAGGCAATCGAGTATCTGGGGATATTATGGGATCCTTGGCGAAATTTAAAATCTCTGCCACTCACGAAGGTTCGTTTACTGCAATCCAGAACATCCAGGATGGCAAAAGCAACCAAGGTAAGTTTAAAAGAAGTCCAGAGTATTTTAGGACTTTGGAACTTTGCCAGCTTCATAGTCCCGCGAGGGCGCTTGAACTCTCGTGCGATGCTGATCTTCAGCAATTCCCTGTTGCGAAAACAGGTAAGAAGTCGAACACAGATACCCGGCAACGTAATCCCAAACCTGCAGTGGTGGATACAGAATTGCAACATGGCTTCCCAACTGCACAGTTCACCTCCAACTCATTTCCTAACGACAGACTCTGCCAAGACAGGTTGGGGCGCGCAGCTCAACAACGAGACTTTACGTGGCAGTTGGTCAGAACAGGAAAAGGAAGCTCACAGCAATATCTTAGAGATGTTGGTGATTTTGCGAGTACTTCAGATAAAAGGTCGTCAAATGAGCAATACAACTTTATTAATTCAGAGCGACAACCGAACTGTAGTTTCGTACTTGCGCAACGAAGGCGGCACTCATTCACAGCCCCTTCTAAATCTAACATACCAAGTCCTCGACGAAATAGATCGTTATCGGATTCATATGTCCGTATATCACCTTCCCGGTCGATACAACTACGTAGCAGATCGGCTTTCAAGGAAATCTGCCCCGACAGAATGGCATTTGCTTCCTTGTGCTACCAGGAAAATATTTCGACATTTCGGGATTCCCGAAATAGATCTTTTGGCGTCACGAACTGCTCATGTAGTACCCAGGTATGTGAGTCTAGAATTATTAGATCAGGTGGCTGTTTTCCACAACGCCTTCAGTCGCCCTTGGCACTACGGGTTGGCATGGATATTCCCACCACCGTGCCTAATACCCAGAGTATTAGCCCACCTGAACCAGGCAACAGGTACGTACTTGATTATAACTCCCGATTGGGAGAAGGTATTTTGGAGAGCAGATCTGGTGGCTCGCTCCATGCGCCGTCCCTATCAGGTAAGGAATTTGGAGCAAGTACTGGTAGACACAACAACCAATCGACCGCCTCCACAAGTTCATCAACTGAATTTAAAGGTGTGGTTAATACAGGGTGGTCATCGCTGTTAGGCTCTTGGCAGAAGGATCAAATAGAACTTTTAGAAGGTAGCTGGAGGAAATCGACCTTAAATACTTATAAGCCGGCATGGTTACGATGGTGTAAATGGTCACATGAAAATAATGTGAGCACTATAGAGCCATCCCCTGAGGATGTGGCTCGATTTCTCACTGATTTGCACCTTAAATAAGTCTGTTGTATGTACTTTTTGTCGTCCACCAATTGGCGTATCATTAGGTTCTCACATAATTATTAAACAAATATTAAAAGGTATCGCATTAAAACAGTCACCTAAACCTAAAAGTTCTATTTGGGACATTAATGTCTTAGTTAAATTCTTAATTGACAAATCTCCTCCCAAAATGTCTCTTTTCGAAATTTCTAAAAGAACTGCAATACTTCTTTTACTGTGTTCCGGGCGCAGAGTTCATGACCTTACATTATTGAGTATAAATAAAGAACATTTTGTAAGGAGTAATGATTCTATAGTGTTTTGGCCGATTTTTGGGTCCAAGACTGATAGTATAACTTACAAGCAATCAGGTTGGCGTTTACTTAAATGCGAGTCAAACCGTAACATTGACCCAATTTATTGGATTGACAAATTGCTAGAGTACTCTAATGATCGAAGAGGTAATATTGAGAGCTTATTTATTAGCACATGTGGTGAACCTAAACCTTCTCAAGCTTCCCGCACCATTATAGGGGGCTGGATAAAGTCATTATTAAAACAAGCTGGAATAAACACTAGTCCAGGTAGTGTGCGATCAGCAGTAGCCTCGGCTAGTTGGTCCAGTAATATTCCCATTGATCAAATTTTAGAGAGAGGAAATTGGCGTTCTGCTTCAACATTTCACAAATATTATAAAAAGGAAATTAAGGATTACATATCCACAAATGAATCAGGTTGTTCAAATCAGATAGCTAATTTATTTCAGACAATAAGATGATTTACTTCGTCATATCGATGCTGTGTTGATTAATATCATATTTAAGAACTATTTCTGTTGATTTAATAAAGTATTAAAAGTTTACAATTGATCACATTGGCGTTCTAGTTTAATCCCAATCCAGCAGTCGATAACAAACACTTCTCAATTTATGGCTTAGAGAAAGGTACAGTCAAGCTTAATAGAACAATTTTACCTAAAAATAAAATTGATATTAAGCATACTTACCTTTCTCTAAGCCAGTTTATATTTCTGTCTGCTGATTCTTAATAATTACAAAATGTGACCGATACCCTTATCAATCACTATAAATTGAGCCGCAATGAGGCATAAGGATATCGTTCTGCGCTGCGCAAACGTATCCCCACTACTGCCGGATTGGGGCGGAAATGACGCTGCGGGGCTTATAGCGATTCACCGTACCGGAACCGGATACGTCTATCTCAATTTATGGCTTAGAGAAAGGTAAGTATGCTTAATATCAATTTTATTTTTAGGTAAAATTGTTCTATTTATCAATTACTAGCGACCTGCCTCGGCTCCGCACGGGTGCAATCTCTACTATATTATGCATGTAATAAACACAAAAACCGTCATCTTGATCACTCTATTTAAAAAAACGCATCAAAATTCCTTGCACAGTGTTAAAGATATAAGCATACATAAGGACAGACAGCGGGAAGCGACTTAGTTTTATACTATGCTATTCTTAGTAATTCTTTGTCTTCATCACAATTTCACGAATTCGCTTTAAATTTTCCTTCATAATGCGCACAGCGAAATAGTGGAACACACTACCGACGTCCGTGTTTTCGAACACATACAACCATAATCTCTTCAAAGTTAAAGTGAACAGGTTTCTTCTGGGTAAGCTCTCACTCCATCGTGATACGCCATCGTGGGCTTTGTATCTAAACTAGATTCAAGAACAAACCCATAACAAAAAGACTGATAAACACATTACCCTCCTTTGCGTCGCGCAGTCGGGTAATTAGGCCCTCATGAATTCGTAGATATTCAAGAACTATGCTCTGCAACAGCATAATCAAGTATATCTTGTCTAATTATAATGCTTCTGTATTCTGTATATATCCACGTTACAGAGCACAGCTACAGACGAGCCTCTAGACATAGTGCTCCCGTCTCTGTGGCGCAGCGCTACGGACGCTCGCGGGCGCACGTACTACTACCACGTCAAGTTGAGGCAGCCGCAGTGGATACCGCCGCCCATGCCTACTGAACCTGGTATGTAACCTAAACTTTATTTAAATAAACCTTTTCGTCGCCGGCCAACGACGATATAATACTAGACTCCTAATAACAGGCGACCGATGTCTGTCAACACATTAGGCAAAAAAGTCTTATATATTCGTCTCATTTCGACCACTCCTGTGAGCCGTAAACATACGTTGAGACAGAACAGACCTTGAGTTAGCCAATCACAACGCAGTACCCCGTCCCACTCGCTTACGTAGTACCTCAGCGAGTTGACAGAATAATTTTTGTTCCATAAATCGTGCATGAGGAGTTTAGTATTATATCGTTTTTGTCGCTGGCACTATTTAAACCTTCCATAGGGTCGTTGCAAGCCTCGAATAGGTTACTTTGATTGCATATGTTTGTAAGCTGCAACTAGTTGTTTCGGGTCTTTTTTTACATGGTAAAATCATCAAATAAGTCCTCCCACCCAGGGCAGGGAGGGAGGGACTGTCAGACTTCATCATCATCATCATGAGCCGGAAGACGTCCACTGCTGAACATAGACCTCCCCCTTAGACCGCCACGCCGAACGACAATTCGCCACTTGCATCCATCGGCTGCCCGCGACCCTCACGATGTCGTCGGTCCACCTAGTGGAAGGCCTACGCTGCGTCTTCCGGTCCGTGGTCGCCATGAGAGAACTTTTCTTCCCCATCGGTTGTCAGTTCTGTCAGACTTGCACTGACTAAAATCCACAGTGTCCTTCAAAAGCCCTTTACGTTCTGGAGCCACGGTTCCTTGATAGTCCTGCGACCTCGGCAGCCTTTGGCCGTCTAAGAGGGCGCCCCGTCATTTTGCTGACAGCTCAATGACGTGCGCGTGGAACACAACGTGCCGTCGATCCGAGCATGGTCCATGATTGGACAGCGAGTCGCTCATTACTCGCCGTCCGCATGCCTGCGCCTAGTGCGGCCGGTAAGATAAAAGCAAGACTGGAAGTCAGATTTCGGGCTTCTCACTACAACTACAATCTTCAAATTTAAAGTGGAGTGTTCTGCTATATACTCAGATGACTGTATTAACAATATGTTGTTGTATAGAAGAGAGTTCATCAGAGGAGGAAGAAGAGCCGCCATCATCAGGACTGGACAGTCCACTAGTTCGACGGCAGACCAAGGGCAAGGTGGTGGAAGGAGTCAATGGGATTTACGAAGGTGGGGGCTCTCACTGTATGTATTTGTAGTATATTGTATGTGCACTCGTGGAAAGAAAAGATTCAGCATTCAAACAAATATCTCAGTTTAGTGGGCACAGTTATTTTTCCAGACAAGTTTTGCCTATTTATGCTTTTTTTTTGGAAAATTACAGTAGGTACGTCGAAAATTTAAACTTAAATGGGAAGCCGGAGTCGGCCGCTTGTAGAAAATGAAAATTGTCCTAAAATTCTGAATCCTTTTATTCTGCTTTTGTACTTTATTTTTATTCACAGTTGATCGATTTTTCTTGTTTCTAAACCAACTTCAAAAAAGATGTAATTTAATGTTTGGTTTTAATTTTCGTAATTTTTTTCTCAGCTCTCCTAGTTTAGCAGCGCCGCATTATATACTTCTTTCATTATTTATCATAAAATAGTAAAATTTCCGCTATAATGCTGCCATTTTCATCTTAACTATTTGTCATATCACACTTGTGTGTATGGTTACAGTGATAAAGGAGGATAGTCACAACGGCCTGATTCCTGATCACGCGTTGGTCAGCGTAAAGCCAAGGAAACGAAGACCTGGACTTGTATCAGAAAGACCTATTAGCGTAAGTCCAAAACACCTATATTTACTCTTTTTAAAAGCTGCTTTGGTAAAAATGGCGAATCCTGAATGTTATACGTGACCAAAATTGCTAGCATCGACTGTGAAATTAAAAATAATGATTATTGATTTGGACCTCCTTGCAAATTATTGATGTCCAGTCATATCCCGCTCTATTTGACCATAATTTCAGACGAACTTGTAGTGTCATTACATGGCCACTAAGTTCAAAGCCTGGTGTCATCAGTTCACCTGTTTTTTGACGTATCACCACATTACTGACTTCTGTATCATGATTGCGTTTAGAAACGTTTACATCTGAAAATAGACCAGACTCGAAGTAAAACTCCTGAGCAAAAGCCTCCCCTATTCCTTCCACGTCTCTCCATCATGCGTTTCTTCACTTCGATTCACGAGGAACCCATCAGCGTCCGGCCATCTTCTCATTTATTGTACATTTTCCCTGCCAAATCAATTTTTCGTCACATTTTCTTGATCAAGTATTTTTTTCCTCCAGCCTCGAACTGAAGAAGACAAGCTAGCCGGCCGGCTAGAAGTAAAACGGTACAAGCAAACAAAAGAGAAGCTACGTCGTCGTCGCGAGAAACTACTGCAAAAGGTCCGTCTACTGGCTGCCAACAAGTCGCAGCGACGACTCAAAGGCAGCATACTGGATTTGAAGGTTAGTTGCGTACATCTTATGGACTGTTTTTGTATGACATGCTTTTTTGTTATGTCAAATGTTTTTTACCCACAGATAGGTATAAAATCGGTTGGTAGTTTCAAAATTGCAGGTTATGTTGACTAATAGTCACTGTGTGGGTAGTTCGTAATTTATAGATTTCAATCTTAGGCGCAACGCAAACAGGGGACGGCGCAGTGCGCCTCTTTTTACTATAATATCAATCATCTGCGCCGCGTCGCGTCCGCGCCGTATCTGCGCCGCCTTCTGTTTGTGTTGCGCCTTAGGGTCAACTCACACCAAGACGCGACGCTGCGCGCACCTTTCAATAGCGACTTAAAATCTAACTTATTTACTACACGAAAAGATCGCGTCGAGTCTCGGTGTGCACTGAACCTTGCTGGTTGTTTTTTGGGTAGCGCCGTTCTTCAATTTACTGCTCTATTAAAGAGAAATCTTAGAGTGGTAAGTTGATGAACGCTTTGTTTATCTGAGGGGTTAACTAACAAACGGCTTCTTTTTACGTATTTTTTATACATTCATTATGTTAAATAATGAAATGTTTATTTTTTTCTTATAAATTCCCTATTAATATGAATAGGTACTTGTTGTGTCTTTTCCAATATTTAATACTGTGCTTGATTTACCTCCCATCATATTTTATTGTTAATGCCAACCAAAAAGGACACGGAAAAAGACAAAGAAAGGGAGAAAGAGAAAGAAAAAGAGTTTGAAAAAGAGAAAGAGTTAGAAAAGGAAAGAGAATTAAAGAGAAAAATTGATTTAGAGAAGAAATTAGAGTTGGAAAAGAAATTAGAAACAGAAAAACAAAAGTTACTGCTGGAGAAGAAAAAAGAGTTCGAGAAGAAACAAGAAGCTGAAAGGAAAAAGGTATATTTGTGACACAGCCCGAGGCAAGTGTGGTGAGGCATTCGCGGCGCATGCCTCGCGGCGTCTGTACGCGGCCTAAAAGTAGGATTATTTGTAGACTTAGCAAACGTAGACTAGTTTAGAACAGCTTCCCAAAACGACTTACCAATACCGCTTTGTAGTTATAACTTAGTCCTCCCTTTATAAACAAAGTAAACTACAATTTCTAATTTAAAAATCTTACAAACAGCAAATGGTCGAGCTGGTGGACTCAGAAACGGATTCCGAAGACTCCTCAACGGAAGAACCAACCCCAGCACCAGCCCCAGTTCCTATAGAAAAACCAGTCGAGAAAATTATCGAAGTAGAAGCGTCACCATCACCAGTAGTGGTGATACCACAGTCCCCATCACCAGATAATACTAATGTTATGAGTACGGAAGAAACGGCCAGGAAGATTAAGGAGCAGTTCCGGTGCAGTATGGCGAGGGTCATGGTGCAGCATCTGAATCCTTATAGACATCCTGATGCACCAGCTGCGAGGATCACTTGTACCGCTGATTTTAAACATCTGGCTAGGAAGGTGAGTTATAATTTATTTGTTTCAAACATAATGGGATTTTGTTAGAAGCTTTACGTAAAATACAACAATAAATGCCGGACAATCTAGTTTTTTGAGTTTGTAATGCAGCTTACTTATTTAAATGTTGATTGATGATATAACTTCTGACTTAACAATGAGCGTCTATGACATTACTGATGGATTTTTAGACAACATTTTTATTAAATCTATTATTGAAAATGCATTTCCTGGCGGCCTCAATCTAGCCCAGTCCTAGGAACTCCTGCGCACCGCCACAACACCGAACACAGTAAAAACTGTTGGACGCCGGATTTCGACATGATGGTAATCAAAAGCCAGGCTAGCGATGTGCGAGCCGAGTTATCTGACTCAAGTAATTCGAATCAAACCGTAAACGAGTCTACTCGAGTTCAGTTTTTAACAATTCGAATCATCTCGGTCAAACGCACGGCATGTAGGAAGCCTCACGAGTTGACGAGTCACATCACCGCGCGTCCCGCCCACGCCCTATAGTGTTGCATCTCACTCGAAACGATAGCACATAAGTGAAATAGAACTCGGACTTCGAAGTTGCTAATCAACTCCAGTAGCCATAACAAATCAACATTATTTTTATTTCGAGTCAAGCTAACTCGAGCTTTCTCTCTCTCCGCCTAAAAACATCGAGTCCAGTCAACTCGAGTAGCGACTCAAGTCAGTAACCATATCAACTCGAGTTAAAAAAAACCAACTCGTCACGTCGCTAAGCCAGGCGGCCTTGTTGACAAATTATAAAAAAGAAACCACATATTTCTCCCCCGCTCTTTAAAATCTAGAAATTCTACTTTGACAGCACACTTATTACCTATCATTAATATTAAAATTTTCCTCCACAGCTAACACACTTCGTGATGCTAAAAGAACTGAAACACTGTCGCTCAGTCGACGAGCTGGTAGTTACGGACTCCGTTCGTTCAAAAGCGAAGATGTTTGTCAAGAAGTACATGGCGAAGTTCGGGCCGATCTACAACCGACCTGCCGAGGAAGTGGACTAGCGCAGGAAGGCCGCTCAGCGGCCAAAACCCTAGCTTAAGAAGACGACGAAGAAGCGCAGGAATTGTTATTATTGAGGCCACATCTAGACTCTAAGGAGGTCCGTTATGCGTGAGGTGCAATATTTGACTACGTCAGCCAACCCACCTCCTTCCAGCAGCTCATAAGTCTCAGTCAAGCTTCTTGGAGCGATCTTGGAGTGCCGAGGTTTTGTGTCTGTCGGTCAGCAACGCTCTCAAAACGCCTCTGGCAGAATTTAAACCACTCCTTGAAGATGGTATAAGTACCATCTTGCAAACTGTGTCCAGCGAAGTTCTTTGATGTAAGCATCAAAGAACTTCGCTGAACACAGTTTGCCCTTTGTACAAACCGCGACGCAAGTATCCGAAACCTTGGTTATGCGGACAGCGAGTAATGGGCGACTCGCTGTCCGATCATGGACCATGCCCGGGTCGACGGCGCGTTGTGTTCCACGCGCGCCTCAAAAAGCTCAGCAAAATGGCGGGGCCCCCTTAGAGGGTCAAAGCCTGCCGGGATCGCGGGACTAACGAGCTACCGTGACCCCGGAACGCAATGGGCTATTGAAGGACACCGTGGATTTTAGTCAGTACAAGTCTGACAGTCCCTCCTGCCCTGCCCTAGGTGAGAGGACTCATTTGATAATTTTACCACGCTAAAAAGAAAGTCTCCGATAACTTACGACTTATGTATCCATTGATGCGTGTCTGGGTAGTAACCTCTATGGATTTGTATTGCGATAGTCGCCTGGAAACCAAAATCGTAAGTTATCGCTGATTTGCGTCGCTTTGTGTACGAAGGAGCTAACTGATCATCTTCACCTTGAGATACATTAAATGCTTTAAACATTGATCAATCCCTGCAATTGAAAACAATTTGTGCACCAATGACAGTGAATGTAATATTCTAGATTGTTCATTATAATATTTGGATTGAAGTAATTAGTACTGGGGATGAATAGAAAAGCGGGGTTGAATCGAGACCATACTTTAAAAGGGTAATTAACGCTGAATTATTAAGGTAAGTTGTCAATAACGTGTCTAAATAATTAAGTCAATAGAGTACTTGTTGGTCATCATATTATTTTAGCATTAAAATAACTTTCTAAGTTTTTGTATCGATTCACCCCTGTGTCTCTATTTACCCGGTAATACTGCTGTAAGGATTTAATTCACATTCGGTATATATTTATTAATGTTATTTGCACATGATTCTATATTTTGTATGACGATCGTTAAATTTTCCACTGATTGTAAATGAAAAATGTACGGGACAAAAGAATTAAGTATGAAAACACACTGTTCAATGAAGTGGACTTGGATTTTGAAAGTATGTACTGCATAGAAAAATTACAACTGAACTAAATTGTAAATATTAGCGTTATAAGTCCATAGCTCTATATTTATATTTAAGAAATTCCTCTTTAGCGTTAAACTGTATTATAAATTAGACGATTCTATGTTCTTAGACATGATTTTAATATAAAATGTTCACGGGATATATGCAAGAGAAAGTATTTATGGTTATATTGAACTATGATCTCTGGAGTTTTGCTACCACACGATCGCAACTCGAATATGAACTGTTTAAGTACACAGTATTATAAATAGATTTTATTAAATATTATGAACAGTTGTATGCCCCCGCGTTTTATCTGATTGTTGTGATGAAACTGATTTTATAGAAATGTCTAACAAATAACATTAATTTTTGCGTTAATTACCGGCAATTCTCGTTAGTCTGGTCCTAGAATAAAACTGACTTGATTTCACTAAAAGCTAGTACACATTGGGTGTTCACTGTTGCGTTAAGCGCGCTTGCATGAGTTTACTTCAATATCATCTCTCGTGGTTCTCTAAACGCGCGTTTGAAAGCGTTCACGCTGTAAATGTATTTGATGGGATGATCCTATATACTTATTATAAGCGCTTTTTTCAATAGGCTGATAGACTGAAAGCTATAGAAAACTTAAAGTTGCGTTTTCTAAACAAATATAATTATCTATTAGACAATCTTCAAATTAGATTAATTCAGAATAATTTTTTCGACTATTCAAGTACATAGCTGAGAAAATTTTCTTTTTAGGCCAATTTACGACTTAGAAGTGGTAAAGCAATATGTATATTGAATAATTTAAATGGATTTAGTTTGCAAACAGTCCGATTAAGTGCCTGTTCTCGTGTTCAGTGAGTACGATATAATAATATAATAATACGATATATAATAACGTATACGGCAAAATTAGTAAACAGGGTCTTTCTTTTAAATTGGACAAAAGGGAGAAATCCGCAGAAAATTTTTCTGTATCTCTTAGTGTGTAAATACAGTGGCGCGGGGCGGGCAGCGGAAGCGGGTGGCGGGTCACGAAATAGACTAGATTTCCGCTCAAACCGCCTCGCCCGCACTTGGTGCACCTCAGTCAAAAACTATGTGTTTACGTTACCCGCCAGCGGATTCCGCTGCCCGCCCCGCTGCCACTGTATAATAATAATAATAATATTCCACAACTATCACACAACGCCATCTAGTCCCAAACTAAGCAGGGCTTGTGTTATGGGTACTAGACAACTGATAAACATACTTATATATTTCTAAATACATACATATTATAGATAAATTACACCCAGACACAGAACAAATGATCGTGCTCATCACACAAACATTTGTCTTGGGTGGGAATCGAACCCACGACCTCCGGCATAGCAGTCAGGTTCACTAACCACTAGACCAACAGGCCAGTCAATTGTTTCCGTATATCCTAAGAAAATTCGTGGTAGAGGCATTTGCACACTTAAGGGTTCGGATTTCTCCCTTTTGGCCAAATTAAAAGAAAGACCCTGTATAGTAACGATGGTTTAGGATCTCAGACTCTCTTCTTAAAGCTTTTTCCCCCTACTTTTGGCTAAGTCGCTGTCAAATGACGGCATGGTTAGCGCAGTGGCTGAGCGATTGGACTGCTGCGCTACGTGGCGCGGGTTCGATTCCCGCACGGAGCAAATATTTGTATGATGTACAAGTAGTTGCTTCGGGTCTAGGTCTAGGCGTTTGTTGACGTGAGTTTATATGTTTGTAAACCCACCCAAGACACAGGAGATAATCCTAGTGTGAGGCAAAGTTATTAAAAAAAATGATTTAACATTTCAGTAACGTCTCGTTATATGTTCATTTAGTTTTATTTTTTTAATTTACCTGTGTCTGAGAGGTTCTCGACATTTTTAGTTTCTATTTATTACTTCATCTTCTTCGTCATGGTCTTACATCTTCAAATAAACTCATGTAGTGAGGGAAATACTTTTTCTGAAAAATTACTCTATAATTATTCTAACAGTTATAAAGTTAAAAATATCCTATATTTATTGTTTTTCAATATTAAAAAATAAAATTATGCCGTATACGTTCTTGTCGTACACACTGAAAATGTTATAATATGGTTTTACACCCGAAATTAATAGTGTCTCTCTCCAAATCATAATCCGGGCTGTGATTCGTCCTGTCTCAAAGATTCGGATTGACAAAGATCAAGATTGTTATTAATTTCGGTTGTAAATTAGTTCACTAGCTAATGACAATACGGTGTATTTTAGATTAACAACTATATGAAAAGATAAAGACGGATTTTCCTACAATTTGACACTAACTTTCCGCTATTTGTAGCGACCAGAGAATAAAAGCTTGAACTGCTTTCGCTTGTAAGTGCTTCGCAGTGCAAAATTATATTTTCAAGATAACTGACTATTAGGTTATGTAATTAGTGATAGTTGCTCGCAACCGCAGTTGCGGAACAAAACCAAACATGAGTTTGTCGTGAAATTATATAGTAAGCTGATATGAAATTATGTAAGTAAATAATCTCCGATATTGAGATAGTTTTTATGTGATTCAACATGTTGTGTGTAAATAGTTGTAAATAGGAGTGACATAGAACTATTGTCTGTTCGGGTTATAGAGTGAACGATTTTATTTTTATGTGGTAGATGTGTGGTCACGTGTGGTCGCGGTTGTCGCGACTCTGACGAACGATTTCATACTTTAGTTTGGCGATCAGATCGAAGCCGTCGGAACAAATAAAATGTTATTTCTTTTAATATGATCTTGTTTTATTTTTATTTTTTTATTTCTTACAACCTACACTTGCTAAAAATCAAAGAGGGTATTCGACGGACACATACTCAATTTACATTGCAGCGGAATGAAATCGAACCGATATTTGTCCCAGTTTATGTGCTGGTGACATAAAATCGAAAACTGCATGTCAAATCCATTTACACAATAGATTTTCAACTTAATCGGAAAAGGTTCATGTTCCATTGTTTGTTTTTAAATATTTGTTAAATATGTTTTGTACATATTGGACACACTATAAAAAGGGAAATAATTTTACACTTACCCACTTTTTATTGCAACTGTTATAATTATGTGACTGTATTTTTGAAGTTTTGACAAATATTAGCTACATTCTGTACCTTACATACAAACTTAGATAAATAAACAACGGAAGAATCCAAATCTACGCTAGAATAAGATAGTCTACATCTACGTGGTAGTTTGTTGCTGCCTCCAAAACTCTTCTCGATTTTCCAAAAATCGTATAGCCTCTTCAGCTTGCCTCATGACAACATCGTTCTTTTTATCAGCTATGGCCAAGTCAGGATTCTTCAGTAAGTTTTCCAGGTAGATCTTGTCAGAATACAACTGTCCTAGCACTGGTTTGGCGGATTTTGACCTCTTTTTCGATGTTTTCTTCACCACTTTCACCGACCCGATCGTGTTTTCTATGGCCTCCTGAAAAGATAAGCAACGGTTTAGTGTTAGCTCACTTGTTGCGGTCTCTATTTTAATGTTCATTTAAATTCTTTCGCCATGACTTCTTGATTGCCTTCGTTTTTGCAAATAATTAAATTTTTAAGGCTTCAGTCTTGGTTTGCACAAAATAGAATCGCGTTCGGCCAGTCGATCGTACGTCAAATTTCGGGCTCCCTTCCCGCAACCCCCCGCATACATCCTGCCTACTGAATTATTATAAAACAATTTTGATGCGGTGAGAACATTGCTCTACTAAGGATTATTTAAAAGGTGTTATAGAAATTGTTGCTTAATAAGTAGTTTTAATATGACTTGGTTTGTAATAATACGAGTATCACACAAGTGTTTTAATAATAATAATAACAATCGTGTTTAACTAATTAAACCTAAAAAAAGGTCAGTGCAGCAGTGATGCTGGCGAAGGAAGAGGCGGGACGCGTGAGAGAGAGGACAGCGTAAACCTTACATCCCAGCCACAGTGGTAGACGCCCACGGTGACTCGGTCATGGTCATCTCTGGCCATCGTAAGCGCGTAATGGGCGACTCGCTGTCCGACTATGGACCATGTCCGAGTCGACGGCGCTTTATATACCCTTTGTAAACCGAGAACGTAAAAGGCTATTGAAGAACACCGTGAATTTAAGTCAGTACTAGTCTGACAGTCCCTTCCGCTTGGCCTGGGGTGGGAAGACTCATTTGATGATTTTACCATGATAAATAAAATAAATATTTAAAAAAACAAAAAAACCCAACTGCGTAAAAAAACTAAAAAGAAAGAAACAAGCCCAGTAGTTTAGAATTCACTCATTCACACTCACAGTCGGGGCCCATTCAAATTATACCAATCAAATCTTCCCAAGGGGCCCCGACTGTGAGTGTGAATGAGTGAATTCTAAACTACTGGGCTTGTTACTTTCTTTTTAGTTTTTTTACGCAGTTGGGTTTTTTGTTTTTTTAAATATTTATTTTATTTTACTTTTTTTAGTTTTTGTTAGCATTTATCAGTCCAAATTAAATTGAAACATATGTTATATATATATTTTGGTAAACCATTTTTAAAATCCTTTGATTTGACACCCCACTTGATAGAGTGTGAGAGATCTTAAAAAAATATTTTTAGTTAGGAACCCTTTGCACGCGAGTTCGACTCGCACTTGGCCAGTTTTATGTACCCAGTGACACTCTCACGTTTAAGACGAATCTAACGACACCTCTCAAGTTAAACTCCATCAAGCCGTTTAGGCTGCAGAGCAACACAAAGAAATATACATACATACATACACTCGAAAAACATAACCCTCCTGGCACAGTCGGGTATAAAAAGTCCTGGGCCATGCCCGGGTCGACGGCGCGTTGTGTTCTACGAGCGCCTCAAATAGCGTCAGCATGATGACGGGGTCCCCCTCTAGAGGGCTAAAGCCTGCTGGCGTCGCGGTACTTATCTCATTACCGTGACCCCGGAACATGAAAGGGTTATTTGAAGGACACCGTGGATTTTAGTCAGTACAAGTCTGACAGACCCTCCCGCCCTGGCCCGTACCACAGTAATATCCAAGGACTGCACTCCTTGTCATAGGCACAGTCCATTACCACCTGGAGACAGAGTAACCAACGCTTTTGTTCATTGCTGGATTTTAATGAAGGAGCAATGTTAGCGAACGTGAATGTGATACAATAACTTGCTATCGTTAAGCAATTTAAAAAACAGGTTCAAACGATTTTCGACCTTATTGACATTTATGCAAAAACCGTATTTTAATGAAGGAGCAATGTTAGCGAACGTGAATGTGAGAAAAAATAAACCAAATTTTAAATGTTAATAAGGTCGAAAATCGCTTGAAGCTGTTTTTTTAACTTGCTATCGTTAAGCAATTTAAAATACAGGTTCAAACGATTTTCGACCTTACTGACATTTATTCATAAACCGGATTTTAATGAAGGAGCAATGTTAGCAAACGTGAATGTGAGAAAAAACAAACTAAATTTTAAATGTCAATAAGGTCGAAAATCGCTTGAAGCTGTTTTTTTAACTTGCTATCGTTAAGCAATTTAAAAAACAGGTTCAAACGATTTTCGACCTTACTGACATTTATGCAAAAACCGGATTTTAATGAAGGAGCAATGTTAGCAAACGTGAATGTGAGAAAAAACAAACTAAATTTTTAAATGTCATTAAGGTCGGAATTCGCTCGAACCTGTTTAGTTACTTCTCCATATCTCTGCTATATAGTATAATTATAATGTCCTCAGGACTACATTATGTTAACTTTATTTCAACAGAATCGGTTCACAACTGAAAATTCTGTAGGAAAATTGACAATTAATTCCTTTTTTTCTACCCATATAGGCCGCGTTTAGTTTTGATATTTAAATGGGACCAACTTTCAGATACACTACGTACAACAAAAAAGAAAAAATGAATTTTTGAAATTGGACCACGTAAGAAAAAGTAATGAATGGTCATAAATAAAATATATATACATATATACATGTCGAATTGAGAACCTCCTCCTTTTTTTCCGTCGGTTAAAAAATATATTTTAATTTAATCAAGTAGAGCAACCTGAGATGCGTAACTGTGCGTAATCACCGTTAGAGCGAGAGAAGGTGCGAGCGAGAGGGACCAATAAAAATTCGTCGTGGACCTCACGTCCGATCGCTCCGGCCGTCCACCGGCCACTAAGGATTTCTCTTGCAATTCTCGTTTATAAACACTTTTTGAGAGGTTATTTGAGATATTTTTTATTGTTGAAAAAAAGTGCTTTAGGTACAATTTTTTTTTTGTATTTGCTTTATTGATCTGTCGACATCAAAATAATCTAAATATTACATACCTACGATGCATAGTTCTTATGAAAAAAACTATTTATTGAGAGATAAAATCCGAGAATTTTGATAATATTCTGCCATCTTAATTTAGAAAATGAAAGATAAATATAAAAAACTAATCAGCGCAGTTTGAAGACGAGGATATTGCGGTCATTATGCGCTGCTCAGATTTTTAAATTAATTCTTCATTGTCTCAGATTGAGTGCACCAACGTAACTCGAAATGACGTTGGGCAGGAAAGAGCTGATTTGAACGCTTGATTTACCGTATATAATCCACTTAAATCAACTTAAAAAAAATAACTAGCTGTTACTTATATTATGGTTATTTATGTGCAATAATAATATTTCAAGCTATTGCACTATTTTGTTCAAAAATCACAAACAAAGTTACGCAAATAATTCGGCGCGAGTGAATTTTACAAGACCTGAGCCTTAAGTGTTTTTTCGGGTTCAAGTCAAATTTAAACTACTCACCTACATAATAATATTCCACAACTATCACACAACGCCATCTAGTCTCAAGCTAAGCAGAGCTTGTGTTATGGGTACTAGACAACTGATCAACATACTTATATATTTCTAAATACCTACATACATATTATACATAAATTACACCCAGACACAACAAATGATCATGCTCATCACACAAACATTTGTCCTGGGTGGGAATCGAACCCACGACCCCCGGCATAGCAGTCAGGGTCACTAACCACTAGACCAACAAGCCAGAACTTATGTAAAGTTCGGACATCCAAAATAAAATTATAAAGGTCACTTTTTTCAAATACAGGCAATAAAATTGATTCAAAGCGCAATTTTGTATGGAGAAGAATTGGCAAGATAGGAAAACTACCATAAAAGGGAAGAGACACTTTTTAAAGAGACGACAACGAAAATGCAGACAGAAACAAGTGATCTCGATTTAATACACCTTGCATATTATGAGTATGCTTTTAGTTGCAAAAAGGAGCTCTTGCAAAAAAATCTCTACTTTCTGTGATACACATAATTAGAATTTAACTGTATCGTTGTGGTCGACCATTGAGATATAGCGTAGCTTCCGCTCCGCTTCGGTTGGCGGCAGCGGCTATCTTCAGAAGAGCATCACCTCATAACAAATCAGTTTACTTGACTTTAGTCTAGAAAACCTTCGGTATTTACCTAAAATTAATCAGATAAATTACTATGATTATATTATTTACCTGCGCTTTCTGCACTCCAAGTCTAAAGTCATTCAAGTCTGGTCTGGCCCGTAGTCCTCGATGATAGTGCACGAGGCTCATCTCAAATTCTCCGCAATAGTACAGGGCTTCGGCTTTTCGAAGCAGGGCCTTCGCGTCCTTAGGGTCGAGTCTTAGGGCTGCCTCCGCGTCGACCAATGCTGACCGAGGCTCTCCCAGCAGGAGGTAGCATTTACTGCGGGACACGTATGCTGCTTTCTCGTCGGGGGCCAACTCGATTGCCTGGAAAGATAGATGTTCGGTTCTTGAGAAAATGAAGGTTTGTATTATGAACCTACATTCGCGAGGCGTGACACTCGTAGCCTATCTCACAAAATCGAAAAAACAATATTAAAAACAAGCAGCACTTTTTCCAACATAGAAAATTGACGACTGAGGGTAGTCATTTTAAGAAGACATTTTCTAAAAAAAGATCGACGATATTTTCTGCATATATTTTCCGCAGTGACTATCTTAATGGTATCCGTTTCGACCGCGCGGCCATGACTTTTTTTTTTAAATAAAAACCATCCCAAGTTTTTGTAAAAAAATGTAAAAGTCGATTCCCATAAACCATAAATTTGTCAAAGCAATGGTTAAAAAGTTATAAGGGTTTGAACGTGGCCGCGCCATCGAAACTTTCCGAACCGCGCGGCCATGGAGATCTTTAAAACTAAGAGTCGCAGAGACCTGAAATTTTGGGAAATAGTAGATTGAATTTGTAAACCAAATGTAAAAATATAGAAAAAAATCCTGTGTTTGTATTTTAGGAGTTTTAAGGATAAAACCTCGTGGCCGCGCCATTGAAACGGTGACAAAAACGTTATCGCCGATATCTCACTGAAAAAGAATCTCAGACGTCTGAAATTTTTTGTAAAACACAGATTTTCATTTGTCAAAACTAGTAAAAATACAACAAAAAATCCTAGGTTTATATTTCAGGAGCTGTAAGACTAAAACGCCATGGCCGCGCCATCGAAACGTTGAAAATTTAGTTTTTCGCCAATATCTCGCTGAAAAAGCATCGCAGAGGTCTGAAGTTTTTTGTAAAACACAGATTTGAATTTGTCAAAACTAGTAAAAATACAACAAAAAATCCTAGGTTTATATTTGAGGAGCTGTTGAAGAAAATCTTCAATGCGTCTTGAATATGTCGATTAGGGTGACCACGGATTATTATTTACAGAGAAATTTCCACCCTTTTTATTAAAAATGATACCCCAAGGATTCGTTGAACAAAATCTTTAAAAATCACATAAGTTAGAGATTGTTCGATGTTGAGTGCTCCATTTAAAGACAGCCCCGTCTTTAAATGGAGCTTATTCTCACTATAGTTTTTAAAATTCTCCTGTTGTTTAATATCTTAATAGTCATCGATTAAACCATATGTTAAATTATGTATCGTCTTACACCTACCTGACACAGACCTGAATTTTTAATTTAATTATTACTTTTTAAAAAACATATACCAACAATCGAACAATCTCTAACTTATGTGATTTTTAAAGATTTTGTTCAACGAATCCTTGGGGTATCATTTTTAATAAAAAGGGAGGAAATTTCTCTGTAAATAATAATCCGTGGTCACCCTAATCGACATATTCAAGACGCATTGAAGATTTTCTTCAACAGCTCCTCAAATATAAACCTAGGATTTTTTGTTGTATTTTTACTAGTTTTGACAAATTCAAATCTGTGTTTTACAAAAAACTTCAGACCTCTGCGATGCTTTTTCAGCGAGATATTGGCGAAAAACTAAATTTTCAACGTTTCGATGGCGCGGCCATGGCGTTTTAGTCTTACAGCTCCTGAAATATAAACCTAGGATTTTTTGTTGTATTTTTACTAGTTTCGACAAATTCAAATCTGTGTTTTACAAAAAATTTCAGACGTCTGAGATTCTTTTTCAGTGAGATATCGGCGATAACGTTTTTGTCACCGTTTCAATGGCGCGGCCACGAGGTTTTATCCTTAAAACTCCTAAAATACAAACACAGGATTTTTTTCTATATTTTTACATTTGGTTTACAAATTCAATCTACTATTTCCCAAAATTTCAGGTCTCTGCGACTCTTAGTTTTAAAGATCTCCATGGCCGCGCGGTTCGGAAAGTTTCGATGGCGCGGCCACGTTCAAACCCTTATAACTTTTTAACCATTGCTTTGACAAATGTATGGTTTATGGGAATCGACTTTTACATTTTTTTACAAAAACTTGGGATGGTTTTTATTTAAAAAAAATGTCATGGCCGCGCGGTCGAAACGGACACTCTTAATGAAACACTAATTCTTAGATTATACACACCTATCTAAATAAATGCACCCCAAATAGTAAAAAGAAACTCCAAATATACCTTACTGACAAACAGAACAGCCGTACGGTACCGCTCCCTCATCATCTCAGCCCTCGCTAATGCCAGCAACGTGCCAGCATCCGCCTCATCAGGCAACTGCAACGCGTTGCTCCTTTCCGCCTTGTCCTTTAGGTTCAGCGACGCCTTGATGTCTTTGGACCCCATCACCACAGCGGCTGCACGGTCTTTATCAGTGTACAACTCCTCCTCTCTTCTCCTTCGTTCTTTTTTAGGCTTTTTCTTGAACTTCTTCCTCGGCTTAACAGAGTCCTTCCTCTCTTTGGCATTGAGCTTCTCATCTTCGATCTCTTGCTCACCTTTATCAGCGGACGGCGGGGCTCTCTTGCTGATCGAAGCCTTTTGGACTGGAACTTCTTCCTCCTCATCGCATAGGCCTACTCGGACGAAACTTTGCAGGAACTCAGCGTCCTTGGTCGGTCCAATCCAGTCCATTGGGATTTCGGGATGTTAGATGTTCCTCTGGTTACGTAATGTGTAGGTGTGTGGACAGGCGTGAGTATCGACGCCCCGGCTGTCGTTGTCATGGTGACTCGAATGTGTTTTCGCACCCACTTCTGACACACTAGTGGTGTATGGGTCGCTTTGAGGGGCGCCTGTGTCGCAGAGCTATGGCATGCATCGGTAAACATTTGCTGTGTTTGCTTTTGCAGATTTATAAACAAGGAACTTGTAGGTACAATTTCATATTATCTTTTTACATAAGTACCTGCTTAGACAGGAAGACGATTTTTACATATTTTACACCAAAATCTTTATAATTATATCTGTAGGTATACCATAGCACTTCTCATAGCGACGAAGTCGAGTTTACAAACAATTTGAAAGACATGAGGTTTAGTAGATACCTATTCAAACTTAAACATCACAGCCCCTGAAGAAACCCGAACACCCTAGACCCCCTGGCTTACCAGCTTACCACTTATGTAGTTCCCATGTGTGGGAAAACTCAATACCTCACCTGGTACTAGAACCCAAGACTTCATGCTCAGCAAAATCACTTCCGAGCATTAGACCCAATTGGTGATTATAATAATGACACTTTAAAAAACTAATATTTAAATATATTTTTACATTATGCTGCAATTTCGTGTCTACGGAATTTGTAATGCAAGTAGGGTACGTTTCTATTTTCCTCGTCGTAAATAACGAAGCGTTGCCTTGCCATGCAATAGACTAACGGGAACGTTTAACAGTAATTTAATTTACATATTCATAAGCATTAAACATCCGCGAAATAGCAAGAGACTTTAAAAATCAAATTAAAACGTAAAGATAAATTAACAAAGCTCAAATTCAAGCACCGATAGAATTTTTGTTTTCATTGTCTGTATGTCATTATTATTCAAACGGTATGTACCTATGTCGTATTTAAGGACAGCAAAAATATTATTTAAACGTGCATCAAAAAAACTGCAAGCAAATTAATAATAAATACATTACCTTATCTTAACTGCTGTGTTGTCGGGTAATTATAAAAAAGATTTGAAGGTGCATCAAATCTACGACTGCTACAATACATGTTGCAAAATTGCGTCTTGCTACAGTATTCTGGCGTAGCAGTTACGTCGTAGCCGCTACGCGCGCCGTAGCCCGGGTTCGTGTTAGCATACCTATGCCTATACCGTGCTGTACTGTCGCGTAATAAACGTGAATGGGTACGGTTAGCCGATAAAAAATCTGGACAAAAATCGACAATGCTGAACAGCATTCAGCCTATGCTGACTAAATTATCGGCCGAAACCATAGCCGAAACCATGCTGAGTTCAGACGAGAGTGAAGCATTTTGACAGCTGTCTCAGCCTATGCTACTCAGCATTCGCCATTTTTCTTTTAGTGCTTCTCAGATATTGTATCGGCTAACCGTACCCAATGATTTGAAGCTGAATTGGATGCAGATTAAGAAATCGTTAGGTACACTACAAGAAGCTTTTATAATTTCTACTAATAGGTTAATATTTGATTCTCATAAGTTCTTAATTGTTATTTACCTTGGCTAAAGAATTGAGTCCTCGATCATAGTTGCCGTTCTTGATATGGCCGGTGGCCTCATCGCGATGTTTCTTCGCCTCCACAGGGTTTGTGATGGGTAGCTCTGGTTCTTTGCCTCGACCCATTGTGTATCAGAGTGACTGCTGGAACTCTTGTTAGAACGAGCTGTAAAAATAAATTAAAGGCTTTTGCAAAATCGCCTGCGCTTGCTACTCTTAGGGTCTTTACTCATGGCGCGATGCGGCGCAATGCAACGCGATTCGAACGAATTCCAACTACAAGTGAAAATCAACCTTACCACTATGACATAAGACATAAAACACGTTATCTATGGGTAGATGAAAAACAAAACACGATGGCCATGACAACGTCAAGTCAATCGAATTGCATCTTTATTTCGCATCGCGCCATGAGTAAAGTCCCTTAGGGAGCTTCCCCATCACGCGATTCGTGCGATTTGCAATTTCTACTAACTAAAAATGAAACTCGTCCTTACTACTACGATATAATGATGCAATTCGATTGACTTGATATCTTCGTAGCGTACGTGTTTTGTTTTTCATCTACCCGTAGACAACCGCACGTTTTACGAATATATGTAATAATATTATGTCGTAGTGGTTTTTTTTTTTTTTTAGCGTGGTAAAATCATCAAATGAGTCCTCTCCTCCCCCCGGGCAGGGCGGGAGGGACTGTCAGACTTCTACTGACTAAAATCCACGGTGTCCTTCAATAGCCCTTTATGTTCCGGGGTCACGGTAAGGAAATAATCCCGCGACCCCGGCAGGCTTTGGCCCTCTGAGAGGGGGACCCCGTCATTATGCTGACGCTCTTTGAGGCGCGCGTGGGACACAACGCGCCGTCGACCCGGGCATGGTCCATGGTCGGGCAGCGAGTTGCCCTTTACTCGCTGCCCGCATGCCCGCGCCTACGGTGGCCGGAGATCATCTGCTGATGTCGTAGTGGTAAGGTTGATTTTCACTTGTAGTTGGAATCGGTAGAATTGCGTCGCATCGCGTCGTGGTGAAGCTCCCTTAGGGCGTGGCCCCATGTCTCCGGCGCGGCGCCGTGCCGCGCTACGGCGTCGTGTACCGGCACGTACCCTATGTTCAGCAAGTGTATCCAAAGATAAAAATTACAGTTTTGATTTGATATGGACCGCGAAAGGCGTATCCTGGTCCTGTTGCTAGTGTATACATATGTATGTATGTAGTCATACGTATGTCTACATCAAAAAAAAAATTCTATGATAAGAATAAATAAGTTAAAATAATTTCTTTTATTTCTTACCTTACGGTGCGTACAGACTATGTAACATAACATGTTATATAACTGTAATTTTTATCTTTGGATACACTTGCTGAACATAGGGTACGTGCCGGTACACGACGCCGAAGCGCGGTGCGGCGCCGTGGCTCGGCACGGCGCCGCGCCGCTCGCCGGCGGGCGGCGCCGTAGCCCGGCACCGCGCCGCGCCGCTCACCGGCGGGCGGCGCCGTAGCCCGGCACCGCGCCGCGCCGCTCGCCGGCGGGCGGCGCCGTAGCTCGGCACGGCGCCGCGCCGCCGCACGGCGCACGGCGCCGCGCCGGAGACATGGGGCCAGGCCCTACGTGCCGGTACACGACGCCGTAGCGCGGCACGGCGCCGCGCCGCTCTCCGGCGGGCGGCGCCGTAGCTCGGCACCGTAGCTCGGCACGGCGCCGCGCCGCGCCGCTCGCCGGCGGGCGGCGCCGTAGCTCGGCACGGCGCCGCGCCGCCGCACGGCGCACGGCGCCGCGCCGGAGACATGGGGCCAGGCCCTTACTCTTATCACTCGAACGTGTGACAAGCAGCACAGTATCCAAGCGTTCAGCCACTGAGGCACCGGTGAAGAAACCACACCTGTCCCCTCACCTCAATAGACTCTAGTATGTATGATCTATTGCACCACAATCCCAAATCTGTTATTGGCATCGTAAGAGCGTTGAGTTTTATGTGTGCTAAGATATGTTTCAAAACTACTGCTACACTGCAAAAGTGTTTTCACGAAGTTGTGACTACGAATTCACTACGCCGTAGCACGCGTAGCTACCGGTGGCGTAGCGTTTGGTACATATGAGTTGAAGACATCGAGAATGTTCACAAAAGCAATTTCGTGATGAAGTTTCAAGATTAAGGGGGATGCTCCAACCAGCCCGCGAAATTCAAATTTTTTTACGTTTTTTGCAATTTGCAGGCCAGTGGCATGTTGTAACTTTATCAAAATATGAATTGCGGTAGTAACAAGTATAATTTTAAATATGAAAATTACCAAAACATTCGCTCCATCAGCTCTCACATAGAAAAGCTGCATCATGTTAAAATCTCCGAAATCTAACTTAGATGCAGCTTTTCTATGTGAGAGCTGATGGAGCGAATACTTTGATAATTTTTATATTTAAAATAATAATTATACTTATTATTACCGCAATTCATATTTTGATAAAGTTACAACATGTCACTGGCCTGCAAATTGCAAAAAACGTAAATAAAATTGAATTTCGCGGGCAACATCGACGCAATCACCTTAAGCGATGCAGATACCGTCTATTATATATTCTGTGATACCGTGCAAGTGGCCTAACATATTAACGCCGTGCAAGTGGCCTAACATATTAACGTCTTAAAGGCATCGGCCATACACGTACCGTATATTTGAGCAAATCTAGACTTGCACAAACACAGTATCTATACTTGCGCAACTCTAAACTTGCGAAAGTATACTGGTATACGTGTATGGCTTTGAAGCCAGAGTAGTTCCTTTGTGGGAAAGAGATGGTGCTAGACGACTTGTATAGCTATGTCTCTTTCCCACAGCGGAAGATGTCATGGTCGGCCCCCATCAGTTTTTAAAACTGCGTTGTTTTCAGAAATAAAATTAATTCTCAAACAGCTTCCACGCCGCCCACAAAGTAACAAACATTATGATTGAGTAGCCAAAGCAAACCGATCCAGTTACCGAAAAATGATTAAACTGTTCCCTAAAGTACTTGGTAAATATTTTGCGTAAAGCAACCTTCCGTAATGTATTGCGTAAATGTTTGCTCAGTCGAGCCCGCGTGTGATGGATGGTGGTCTGCCAAAACAGACCGTTTTGTCGTAAATCTTATTCTTTGCCCTCAATTCGTATCTGATAATTTTCAGCGTTAGTCTGTGAAGGGAACGACTGCAGCCGACGACGCTCCGCTCTGTTTAAGACGTATGTACACTTGTACAGTCAGCTTCAGAGAAAACTTAAAAAACCCCGTTTGGTAGTGATGTCACTAACAAAGGGGGTGAGTTTTCTCTTAATCTTACCATACAAGACGTGGTGCAATGGTTAACTTAAAATATTTTTGAATAATAGAGCGTTGCATTAAATTAAAATGTGAAGTGGCTTACAAACGGAAAAGTAACTTTGTTGTGCTGAAACCAGCATAAAATTACGAAAGGACCTCAACTTAACTATATTGATAGATCTTCTTAAATTAGGTAGGTATAGCTAAAGTGTAATTTTTATTTTGATGTTAGTGTTGGAAGAAGTTAAATTAAGGACTGATATTAGACAGGTACCTATAACACCTGAAAAGAAATCATGTAAACATTCAGGGAATTTCATGACAGCTATCAGGAAAACTCAGCAGGCCATATACTACGTTGCACTGTTCTCATGGCTTCAGCCACGCTGTTTTCGTGGCTCGACCCCCAACTTGCTGAACTTGTCGTTGAATCGTAATCGCTTCCGTGATGGCTGCCTATTACTCTCTGCAGTTATCGCGACATCTTCCCTTCAATGTCATCATTGCCATTTACCGACCTCATTGGTAGAAACCCTGCATTAATTTTATTTTTTGTTAGACGGAAATGTATCGGGAAATATGTATTGGGCTGATTTGATAGGCATCATTATGTTTTTGCGACTTAGAAGACGCAAAACGTTTGTGTTACCTACCTATTTATATGGCTTGTGTTTAAACACCACCCAAAAAAGTACCTATTTTACTACCAAAAAAAATCTAAACGGTTACCAAAATGGATAAATGGTCACCAAATAACGTTTCCTATGTAATAAAGAAATAAACCTATTATGTGTAATAAAAAAAACCGGCCAAGTGCGTGTCGGGCCACGCACAGTGTAGGGTTCCGTAGTTGCCCATCAAAATACTTATGCGAACTAACTAAACTGATTCGCTGAATTTAATTTTAAAAAGAAGAATTTTCAAAATCGGTCCAGGCGTCTTTGAGAAATCGGGGAAAATACATAAAAAAAAAGATTACGACGAATTGAGAACCTCATCCTTTTTTTGAATTTAGTTAAAAATAGTTGACAATTAAAACCTACCTATCCCCAAAACATACCCACCTATTATTGCTGTAAAAATAAAGTTGACAAACTTACATTTGCAGTTGAAGCACATGTTCTCCGATACATTTTGTTTAGGAAAATATGTTATCCAAGTACGTTTTATAAGTTGGTCGACTATTACTCGTAAACTTGTAAAGCCTACTTAGTCATGATAATTTTCTTTGAAACTTCGTTATATATGCTACTATTCTGAATTTTTTCACAACCCCAAACATAACCGTTTAGCTGGTAGAGGGGGGGGGGACACTCGAGTCGAGAAAAAATTTGCACTTTAAAGCTTAATATTTCACAAACGAATCTTTTTATCAAAAAATTGTTAATGGAAACTATCAATATTTTTTAAAGACCTATTTAATGATACCCCACAAAAAGGGGTACGCGAGAAAAAAAAAAACGTCCCCACTTTACGTGTACAGGAGGTACCCTAAAAAAAAATATTTTACGAGATTTTATTTTACCACTTTTTCGGCACAACAAATCCGTATATTTACACCAAATTACAGCTTTCTAGTACTGGGCGTCTCTGAGCTAAGCTGCGGACAGACGGACGGACGGACGGACGGACGGACATGGCGAAACTATAAGGGTTCCTTGTTGACTACGGAACCCTAAAAAATCTACCTAAGCAGGGTCGACGAAGCCCCGCTTCGCGGGGCTTCTATTTCTGTGTACAAGGTTTAAAGGAACCTAACCAAACCGAACTTCGGGGTGTCCCTGAAATCTTGCTAAAGCGAGTTTTAGATTTGGTGACCATTTATCCATTTTGGTATACAAAAAGAATTATTGATGCGCATTTAAATTTTAGCCTATTCATATTGGGATTTAGAAAATGGGTGCCTTAATAGTACCTAATTTAGAGATGATACCAGCTTATTACTGTTTGATCACCACGTTCGTTGGTTAAAGATGAGTTGGTTCCAGTTCTTAAGTCTTAGTTCAGATTTAAAAGTCTGATTCTGTCTATAATGTTCTAGCTGTTCCTCGCGGGTGCACCCGGTTTTACCCCCGCTGCTCAGTTTCTTTTGATCTTCTTTTCTTGCTTCTTCCATAGTCTGATGTTATAATAAATGACATAACGCTACGGCTAAAAGAAGCCGAGCAGCACTTATATAGCCTTCTTTGATAAATAGACTATCCAATACAAAAATTATTTCTGAGTTCGAACCAGTAGTTTCTGAGTTTAGCGGGTTCCATCTAACAAACTCTTCAGCTTCATAATGTATTAGTATAAATGATCCACCCAGATTGGGAGGACTGGTCTGAGGTTCTGAAACGGCCACTTTAACCCTTAAATGCATAATGTTTTGTATTTTATTCAAAAGTTATTAAGCAATTTTCCTAATGATTCACTACGTGCATTTCCATCAACTTCATTGGTTTTAGACACGCTGATGAACTCCCGTCCCGAAAAATATTCTTGGAATTTTTCCTTAGGTCGGAAAAGTCAGGTTTACCAAGTACGTCTTATATTCTGCATGTTATTTGTGTTATTGCATGATTAAAATGCAAAAACTCCGAAAAGAAACAAATTCGAGCTCATAGAAAACAGAAATATGGCGTAGTTTTCCTTATTTCAGCATACCGTAAAACCGCTTTGATTTTTTAAAAGCAAACTGGCGTGACATCTCCCACTTTGCCCGTCAAGGAAAAATTACCGAGGTTCTAAAAGTAGCATTATGAACATTTTTTGCGAAACTTAATTTCTATTTTTCAAATCTATTACTTCATTCAACTTGCATTCCTTGCTACTTGATATTTTAAACTTTGCCAGTAGTAACATTTGCGTGGCTTACTTGATATTTATTACAGCGATCAGATTATGCTTTGAACTTTTAAATTAAACATGAACTATATTATAATCCCTTGAATTTGCGACATTGGGGAGAATTATAGGTATTAACATAAGTATTATTAAACTAACTTGCTCTTGATTCATGTAGGTTAATTATTGCTGTAAAATGGATGACGATTTTTTTTATCGTGGTAATCATCAAATGAATTTTCCTACCCAGCGCGGTGCGGGTCCCTCCCGCCTTGTATTATCTACTTACTAAAATCCACGGTGATCCTTCAATAGCCCTTTTCGTTCCAGGGTCACGGTTTACTGATGACACAGTCCGCGATCCCAGCAGAAATAGATGATGATAAATGAATTGCTAGTGGTTCTAAGCTGGGTCTAGTTGTGTGAGTATGAAAAATGGTTTATGGTAATGACTGTAAACAAACCCACGACACGGGAGAATTTCCGAGTGACGAATGACGAAGATTTTATTAAAAAAAAAGGAACATGTCTCTCTTATATTGTTGCTTGATTAGTTCTGTTTCCCAAAACATACCTTTTAATTTCGCCAATTTCGCGAACTAAAAAATAATGAAATTGATACACGATTATACAACGAAACCATAAATAATTGTGTTCAGGCAGGCTATGGCTCATAACTTTGGCATCGGTGGATGCTCATTATCATGGGTATTATTCATGCAAGCTTGGCAGCTAGTCGGTACCTGGCATGCCATACCATACTGCAGAGGTATGCTATGCAATTTAGCTTCTCTATTAAGAATTTTGATGGTTGATAAATGAGGTTTGGTACGGGTGTTAGATGTTTAGCAGATGTAGGTACGCTTGTTGACGTTTACCTTAGGTATTGCTTTTGCTAGTTTTAACCGATCATAATATAATTTAAATTATTATCAACATATCAGGCGTAACTGCTGTACATAGGCTTCCCCCATAGATTTCCAAGAAGACCCGATAATTTAAATATCATTTCCAAAAGTGTGTTTACCAAAATTGGAAAAAGGATAGAATGATTCACACAAAACTTTTTAGACTTTTGACCAGCGAGACACTTTAATTTGAAAAACATTGTCCACATCCACTTTTTGTTTTAAATTTTATTTTGACTGCGGAATATTCAAGAAGTTTATGTTTATTTAATTTCTGAAACTTATTTCAAACTTCATACTTTCCAAAAATATCTCATCAGCTCTTTGTACAGCGTTTACGACGTATTCTACATTTCCGGCATGCGTTATCTTAGTTATACGATATCTAGGATCGTGAAACACGCGAGCCCACGATACGGCTCTTTTACGGCCACAAAAATAATGAAATTAACCATTATTTGCCTTGTAAACGGCCTCACGACGTTTGCGGGTAAACTCAACCGGATCGAACTAGATATATTTTGAAGATAGCGCATAATTTACTACGGAATGTAGGCAGAATGTCGTTTTGATTTGAATTGATACCCAAGTAACACATCAAAGCATTATATCGGCAGTCTTACAGCATTTCTGTAGCGTTAAAGCATTTTGAAGGTAGCCCTATATTAGCCCTACAAACGTTTGTACGGCTGATATAACTCTTATTTGGGCACAAATTTTACGGCTTTAGATCCTAAATGGGTTCACATAGTTGTTTAATTGCATCATAAGCGCATTATATTAGCATTATTGTGGTCAATGAAGATGCCAATCGCATTATAAAAGCATTATTACGGTCAATGAAGATGCCAATCGCATTATAAAAGCATTATTACGGTCAATGAAAATGCCAATCGCATTATAAAAGCATTATACTAGTATTATTATTAATAGTGAAGATGTTAATAGCATTACTAATGCATTAGAGGAGCATAAAAGTGAAGTAAAAGCATGATTGTAGCCATTGAAGTGTTCACAGTTAGAACTTGAATAAATCCCACATCATTGCAAAAACGTCTCTATTACCACGGTATAAATTTTATAATAGAATTATCGTTGTAACTTGACTACTTTGCTTTTTTTATTATGGACAAACATTGTCAAACCGTAAATGATGACACCATATTTATTTGCATTAAAACAAAATTTTAAGTTTAGACTCTCTGAAATTGCTTTCTGCCTTCAAATATTACTGCGCAGTGTGGTTTACTGTTAATATCTATATAAGTTTTATGGATATTTTTCACGCGCCTTCGATATTTTGTGATTTAGATAAAAAATATTATTTAAAGATATGTGTGAAATAACCAAAACAATGATGTATTTCTATTAAAGAACAAATTTTGCATAATTCACATAATAGTATAGTTTGGGCAGTATTAAATTAAGTTGTAGTGTTATAAAGGCTTATTTCTTTTATAAATAGGTCTGAATAATAATATTTTTAGGTTAGAAAATATTTCCAAAATGGTGTCGGTCTATAGCAGCCCGGTGAAGCTTTAAAAAAGCGAATTAATGCCGCCAGCAGTATTAATACTCACATGTGAACAATCATCAACCCAGAGGCCAGAAAGAAGACTTAAGCTCAACCATTGTAATGCCATTGTCTATAAAGTAGTTTTAAAAGGGTTCACCGGTATACTAGTAGACTTGATGTGGACTGTAATAGTACCATAACTTGAACGCAATTTTGGAGATCATTAAGCAAAGCAATAAAACCCATCATCCAAATGACACAAAGCATAGAGATTTGGAGTCGCATTATTAAGAAAACAAAAAGTTATTGAAATTAATTCATTTTTCTTACAATTTCTTTACAACTTACGTATTTCCAATAATATGTTATAAAAAAAATCATGTACGCATGTAGAATGTTACATCGATGAAATAAGCAACGACGGTGTACGTACATAGTTCATATGGGTTATCACAGATGGATCTAGGTACCTACTTTTTAGGGTTCCGTAACCAAATGGCAAAAAACGGAACCCTTATACTCGTAGATTCGTCATGTCTGTCTGTCTGTCCGTCCGTATGTCACAGCCACTTTTCTTCGAAAGTATAAGAGCTATCCTGTTGAAACTTGGTAAGTAGATGTATTGAGTGAACCGCATTAGGATTTTTACACAAAAATAAAAATAAAACTAATTTTGGGGGTTGCCCCCATACTTACAATTGAAACTCAAAAAATTTTTTTTCTCCGAACCTATACGTGTGGGGTATCTATGGATAGGTCTTTAAAGATGATATTGAGGTTTATAACATCGTTTTTTTCTAAACTGATCAGTTTCACACACAGTCTGACTCTTCCCAAGTGGTAAAATGTTGGTCTCCCCCCCCTCAGTAACTTCTAAAATAAGAGAATGATAAACTAAAAAAATATTATGATGTACATGTGCAAACTTCAATTGAAAATTGGTTTGAACAAGATCAAGTAATTAGTTTTTTTTTTAATACGTCATAAACCGTTATCCGCAATTTACCTTTCAAAGTTACAACCAACTACAAGAACGTTTATATAATGTTACTTGCTGCTACGGAACCCTTCATGGGCAAGTCCGACTCGCACTTGGCCGGTTTTTGCTTGCATGTAGAAGGTTGAAGACAAAATGTTCAGATGTTATTGTATTATTAAAATGTGCTTTTCCCCAATATGGCCGATAAATGGTTTTACGAAAACATTAATATGAATGTTTATACAGCTTTACGCGTTACAATAACTCACGTAAAAGCTGCTAGCCATACAACAGAACTCAGTTGATCTTTAAAAATGCAGGCATTACATTGATTCAGGTTGGCACCCTTCATTGGCCGTAGGCTTTTACATAGCATTTAAAAATGCCATTGTAGACCCTAAGGCACTTTAAATAGCCAAAAGCTGTATACCGGATTTGAGTGGCATTATAATGGTTCACGTTTGTGCTATAAAAAAGCATAAGGCCTTTATGTACTTCACGAAATGCCATTGTAGACCCTAAGGCACTAAAAACAGCCAAAAGCTGTATAGTGGATTTGACTAGCATTATAATGGTTCACGTTAATGCTATTAAACAGCATTCGGCATTAATTTGCTTCTTAAAATGCTATTGTACAACTAAAAGCACTAACAACAGCTGAAAGCTGTACAGCTTCGTTGTGGCTTGCTGCACTAAAACCTCAGGTTTTATAACAGTATTTTGATATGCCATTATACAACCATTATACAGAGTAAAGCATTATAATAATTTTAAAATGCCAATATAAAGCGACAAGACGCTCGGTGAACTTATATACGACTCTATAAGGATCTTAGGCTCTACATAAGTTTAATATTCGTTTGTTATAATGCTTTTTGTGTTACTTGGGTAGTTCTATGATGAGCACTGTCATTTGTTTTTGGCTTTATTGTGTAGTAGAACTGTGGAAGAACGGTTGGAAGGTTATCTCGACCATCAATCAGACTAGATACTATGGCCTGGTCTAGCTAGACGGAAAAAGGAAATAATGAATGTTTTGTTTGTAACCTAAAATTATTGGTTTACAAATGAGGAACTGAAATCGTGTGGGTTATGGCTTCGCGCTTCGTGTTAGCTTCCGCTATCTACATTATGATTGAACTTGATGATAACTAGGTACTGCAGCTAACGTTTGGATTGTAATCCTATCGTTTCATCTTGCCTGAAAATTGCATTTATTTTCAATCAGTAAATCTACATCCATTTGAAGTATCTGTGTGTTTTTCAACCTTTTTCACGACAAGGCTCTTTAGTATGAAGAAATATTTCGCGAACCCCGTTGGTTTTTTTTTTTTGTATTTGTATGTACCTATTTTATTTTGTGACAAATTAATATTCAATCCAACTTAATTTTTTTATTTATTTTCATAATGATACAAATGATTGTTCTATAGTTAACATTTTTCCCAATACATCTTTTTGAACATTGTTTTTGTACAGCAGTAGCTTTCCCAACCTCTTGCAACTCCCCTATACTTAGAAGGTTCGCGACCGTATAAAGTGGCTTCGCGGTTTATATTATTTATATAGGTGAAAATCATTTCTACCCCTGATTTGTTTTTGTATAGCTGCTGTATCTTAACTTAACCATATTCTACTCTAACAACTACAAATGGATATCGCACAAAAACAAACAAATAGGTACTATTCAAAACTTTTTCTTCAGATTCCAAAATGTTCTTTACCTTTCCTCCTTCGAATCCTTATTCGGTCACATAAAAATCACCCACACACTCCAATTAATTAATAAATCAGTTCTTTTAATTCCACAAT
This sequence comes from Agrotis clavis, assembly GCA_954870645.1. Classification (NCBI taxonomy): domain Eukaryota; kingdom Metazoa; phylum Arthropoda; class Insecta; order Lepidoptera; family Noctuidae; genus Agrotis; species Agrotis clavis. The sequence goes on along the minus strand of OX940923.1, from coordinate 21,997,807 downwards.
TAATTGTAAACTTTTTAATTAAATAATATTCTGACTAAGCACTGTACAGGATGAACCACATTGAGTCACAGCAAGTTGCAGACTGAGCTAACTCGTAGCACTAGTTGATCGGGTTCGACTTACCCCTAATGAAAGGGTTGTTTACACTGCACGATATTGCAGGCCTCACGATATTACGAATTTGTATTTGACAGAGCTTTTATATTATTTAAGGTTTGAGCTTTGTTAATGAAGTTTTTTTTTAGTTTATCTTGAATCTGAAAGCCCTCCCAGTAAAAGGATAAAGGCTCCCACCTAACACGTTTTCTTTCATTCATATGAAAGGACCATTCGTACTGTTATCCTAATCATAATCGAAAATCTAAGTTAGCTATTAGGCTACCTATTCAGCTTGTTCACGGTAGGTATCGTGCAAATATTTTGAAAATATTTCCTTACCAGTGCAAGTCGTCGATTCCGTACCAGTCAAACGTAGAAAACTCTAAATCGCCCTAAACTATTAAATAAAATAATCCGATAACTTTTTCCAAACCTTTAAATCCGTCGTTTGAGCAAAACAAATGAAAACGTAGGTAATTTGTGAAGTTTCCCCAAAATGAGAATTTTGTTTATTTTTTGCTAGATTACGAGGTACCTGCCCGTGTTTATTTCAATAAAGAAATGAGTGAGGGCACGCAACGTCAATAATGAAGGCTGTAATCTGTGCGCTACGGAATTTATTTATGAAAAGTTTCGATTTCAGCGAATCAAATTATGCGGTGAACAGAAAATACGTACATTTCGGCTAGAAGCTATATCGATTGTACATTATTTAGGTAGTGATAGAGCAATCAGCAAATAATACATGCTACAAGATCTACTCACCAAAAAAAAAAAACCATTTATAAATGAGAAATGTGCAGGATATTCTTGTTCACAATGAAAAACTGATGTTTTAACAGCGTTGCCCCAATCATGAATTTTCCCGTATCATCGTGGGTGCTTGTACAAAACATAGAAACCCACATACACAACACCCAGACCCGGAACAATTAGGTACTTGCAGATTATTTGTTTCGTAATCAATTATTTCGTTTTTTAATTATTTTCGTTTATTAATTATTTGTTTCGTGCAGGAAACAATTAGTTGCAGATCATACAACTAAGTATTTGTTCCGTGCGAGATCGAACTGCGACACACTGGGCAGCAGTCATTCGCTAAACCACTGCGCCGTTACATTGGACTAGTTTATTCTTTGAAACAACACATTGAAAAAAAACAAAATGTATGTAGGTAGGTACTAGTGATGTTGCGAATATATGATTTTTGACATTCGCGAATGCGAATGCGGATGCGAATATTCAATTCCAATATTCGCGAATGCGAATGCGAATTCGAATATTCAGTTTTAAATCAATTACGTTTGATAATTTAGAAAATACAAAAAGAAACACTTTTTAATGTAACTTTTTAACTTATTTTTATTAAATTTTTTACTTCCTGTCTGTAACGAGAATGGAAAAAGTATGCAGGGTGATTTTTTTAACTGGGTGTGGTTGGCCTTATGAAACTAAAAGGAATGTCGAAAAACTATGAAAGGAGTCTCGAGGCCGATTTTGACGAAAACTAAAACTGCATTTTTACTTCACCAGAATTTGATCCTTGCTCCAGCTGGTTCGATTCCTGGCCAGGATTACTGATTTTGCTAAAATCCCATGATGCATTTTTAGTTTCCGTCAAAATTGGCCTCGAGACTCCTGCCAATGTTTTTCGATATTCCTCATAGTTTCGGATTTAGCCATCACACCCCATTGAACAATTCACCCTGTATAAGAGTGGCTCTAAGAATGGCGTCAGTGAAAGAAAAACAGACAGAAACACGTTTATCTTAGTATGGTCATATTTATGATTAATTATTGTGATTGATGTGATGAACATTAATATTGATGAATGGCGAGATAAACGCAGATTAAACAAAAGATGAATGGAGAGGACGACAAAAGATAAGAATGAATGGAGTGTGTGGAAGAAGGAGTACCAGATATTGGTATTTTTTTAGTCTTTCGTATTCGCAAAATATTCGCATGAATTTTGCGAATGCGAATGCGAATGCGAATGTCTAAAAATATGCGAATATCCGCATGATGCGAATGCGAATGCGAATATTCGTAACATCTCTAGTAGGTACTGTCATTATTTGCTTGACGTGTCACAAGATCATAATTGAGGACGATATTATATTGTTAGATGACCAAAGATTGATTCCGGCCCGGTGGGTGGACGATATCCAGAAATCTCGGGTAGAACCTGGCTTAGACAGGCGCAACTCAGGCGCTCAGCGCATCAGTAGAGTGCCAATGATGATGATGATGATGGAGACCACACTATTAGATTCCTAAGCAAGACGATCTTAAAAAGTTAAACCTGTCGTTGGCCGGTTGTAAAAGTTAAACCAAAGAGTGCGTTGATCCAATTTGTGGTATGTTCACCAATCAACATCCAATCAATTTTCTATCACTGCTTTGACACTCTCAATTACAACTCAGCTCCTCTTTGCGTGCCAACCATACGTGGTAGGTATTAGAAATAACAAACTTGATGTCAAGAAGTGTTTGCTTAATTGCAACGGTTTATTTTAATTACCTATTCATAATTTTATCTCTGAATTGAACTTTTTATGGACAATTTTAACTTGCTATATCGTTCTCTAGTGTCCATGGAGTTTCTATAGGTATCTAAGCTTTGAAATGGGTTACTGTCTTTTGAATAGTTTTTAGAATTTTGAAATTCAAAACTGCAGCCTACTTGAAATAAATTCTTGGATTTAATTTTTGTTTCTTCTTTCGTAAAACTTTTGGACATAAAATATAATAGTGAATACCTACCAAGATTTACATATTTTTTTAACTTGTAATGTTAAAAAAGAAAAACAAGGTAGGTAATCATCAATCCAACCCAAACTAAAGTTACCTTTAAATACATTAAAAATTAAACCTTACCAAAGTAAAATAAAAAACGTCTAACAATACTGAAAAACTGCACCAACAGTCGTAACTTTCTATTAACTTTTCACCAATTTCCTTTTCCTTTCAAATTAGCCTTACGTGTATACCATATAGTTCAAAGTCCTTTACGCCAGGTGAGTTTATAAGTTGGTGAAATATTTTCTTGTCACCGCATTTGATGCACGCAAGGCTAACATAATAGAGTTAATCAGTGTCGCCAGGATTAGTTTTAACTTAATGATTGGTTTGAAGGAAAGTGAAAAATACAGGGTACGGTACGGTGACTTCCTGGTTTGCTCGTGAGTAATTATAGGGGTGACGTTGGCATGGAGATAATTTATTTGAAGGTAGGACTTGATAGATAGTTTGTAGATACAGTGGCGGATTTACCATTGGCAGGGTAGGCTAGGCCAAGGGCGTCTGTTTTTAGGGGCGGCTAATATAAGATGGGCCAATTTTTTATTTTCTTTTGCAGTTTTTTTAATAAAACGTGATGAGCGTGGTGTCATATTTTGATGCGGACGGCGAGTAATGGGTGACTCGCCGCCTGATCGTGGACCATGCCCGGGTCGACAGAGCTGTCAGCAATCTGACTGTTTAATAGAGAGCCGATCGATTGCCGGGGTCGCGGGACTACCTAAACAGTTAACCGTGACCCTAGAACGTAAACGGCTATTAAAGGAAGACCGTGGATTTTAGTCAGTACCTACTAGTCTGAATAGTTCCAATCAGGACGGGAGGACCCATAATAATATGATTTTACCAAGTTAAAAAAAAGTGTCATTTGACGATTTCACAAACCAAAACAAAGTGTATCGAGTAGTTAGTGGTTGGTATGGGCGGCTAAATTATAATAGCTTAGGGCCGGCAAATGTATAAATCCTCCACTGTGACTGTAGAAAGATACTGTAGTAATTAACCTTGTTGTTGCCAGCGAATTCGCTCGAACTAGACATTTTACGACTAAATGAGAAGTTTTAAAAAAAAGAAAACTTTACATCATGATCTTTATTTGACACATCAATACATGTAGGTAGGATATGCACTTCAAATATTTTATATCTAATATAAATAAATTACAAAAATAACAGCTATAGGACCTACGTAGGTACAGATTGAGCTTATTATACATTAAACATCAATATTTTGATACAAATATATTTAAAGTACTTAGTAATTAGATTGCATAGTATATGATAAATATTCAGACACTTAGTAAATGCTCATAGGTAATACTTTAAAGTTCCATCCAGAAAAAATTAGGAAATTTTACCTAAACCAATTTTCTCACACAAAATCAAGGTGTATGCACGACTATATTTTCTTATTATCAAGCCATAGGGTCGCCTCATGGTAAGCGAAGATGATTGTGGTCGACGATGAAGCACGCTTGCCTAGAAGTAACCTGTTCACTCTTGACTTAAATACCCAAATGTTGAAGCTATCAGGAAAGAAAGACTTAGACTGGCATGTATTTTTTTATTGGGACAAACCCACCACACTATTCCCAAACCACTGAAACTCCTGCGAGCCAGAATCAACAGTGGCAACCACCAGAAAAGCGCTGAGACAATGAAAGCTCGACGTGTCCCGGAGAATGAATTTACTTGTCTTGGATCCTGCAACGAAATTAATCAGAAAATAATAGTGGAAAAATAGGAAAAATAATTATGTTTCCACTTCATGTATATTCTTCACTTGCATGTATATTCTTCATTATAACGTATAATGAATTATGAATATACAGAATTATTTCGTATACCATAATATAAAATAATCGAGCCTGTGGACAACTCCCTTTCTCTTTCTATGTATTTACAATTACAGATACGGGCTATAAATATTGCACATCGACCTTTGGAAAGAGATAATCGGCTTATTTCGGCTTCGTAGAGCGTTGTCTCTATCGCACGAAGTGTCGCTGATATCTGAACAAAAATTTATTTTTTCATCAAATATTTCCTTAATCATAATATGCACTCTTCTTAGTCTTTTCTATTACCGTCTTTTATTTAGAGATCCTTAATAAATTCGTTCTACCATTGTCAAGGGTTGTAAGTTCAGTCCTCAGACAGTACAATGGTTGGTACCGGGGTTCGTGCCCTGTCGCAAGTCACCGTCAAAGTTGCTGCCTGAAAAAAATAATATTAAGCAGGTATTAAAACAAATCATTAGGTAGGTTTTTTTTCGTTGTCAGCGCTTTAGATTTACAAATGTGTGATTATAAAAACCGAGTACCTAAGAAAACGGTACAAAGGAAATGGAAGGTTTAGGAAGACCTTTCTCTGTAGTGAGATAAAAAAAAAGTAAAATCTCTTAAACCATGGCCTGGCTTTGACCTTGGAATTATGCTAAATATTTCGAATTGCCCTTTAAATTAAGTACAAAATAGGATGGAAAATCCGATGAATTGACCACTGTACAACGTGGCAATGTAGACAATCTCCTGGGTACATTATCTGTTGTGTTGGCAGCATTGCAGAGGAGTTTTTCTAAGTGTTTGTTTTTTGTTCAAAGAATCTGCCCCACTCTAAGAATTTCTGGATGTATTTTAATTGCTGTAATTACTTTGTTACGTAACTATTCATGTTTGTTCTCACCTCATCTTTGTTTTTAGAGCTTTCCTGACCCCCAGTCTCGGAAACAGCTGATAATCGCCTCTTAGACATCGCACTAGCAGACCGCAGCCGCAAATTTGAAGCGCTTGATGTATTAGACGACCTTCTCTTCACTGTAGCCTCATCTTCATGAATACTGACGCTTTTCTTAGCTTCGAGTCTTATCAAGCGCTGTTTTGCTTGACGAGCAGCATTCTCTCGAATGATTTGGTCGGCTCTAATACGTAATACTTGAGCGGCCTTCCTGTGATGTTTTAATGCAGCTTCGAGATCATTTCTCGAAAGGGCAAATAGACTAGCGTAGCCACGAGATCTAAGGAGTGAAGAACAGATTGTCTATTATAATCCTATTTTATCTACTTTCAAAAAGCGAAATAGATTACTGAAATTCTGGCGCCCAACATGGGACTCCTTCAATACAACGGAAAACATTAATGCAGGTATACCTAAATAAAATGTATTAAGCTTGTTGTATTAATAATAAATATTAGAAGCATGTTATTATTGCTTTTAACAAATTATGAAAGATCTGAGTGTAAATCGGTGTCCATTAGAATCTAATCCTATCAAGTTTACCTTGAAAAACGATAATAGATAGCTGAAATTCTGGCGCCCAACGTGGGACTCCTTCAATACAAAGGATAACATTATTGAAGGTATAAATATTTATTAAGCTTGCTGCATTAACAATAAATCAAATCATTTATTTCATCTAGGCCAATTACAGGCACTTTTGAATTGTCAATAGAGATATTATAATAAAACTAGTACCTACAAAAATAATTATGCTAGTGCTAGAGTCCATAATGCAGTCACAAGACGTAATAATTATGAAAGTACTGTAGGTGTCCATTCTAAAGTATGCTTTAGAATGGACACTCAATGGGATCTCTATGGAGAAGTATGGGCAAGAAACTTCAAGGACACTCTTTTTCAATCGCCAAATTATTACAGAACCTTTGTTACATCATTCATCATCAGATGGTAAATTATGTGAGAACGATGTGGCAAGTTAATAGTGTCCAACGAAAAAATAAAAAACACAATTTAAAAATAAATATTGGAAGCATTTAGTCATTACTTTGATTTAAAAAATATATGAAACAAGTCCCATGTTGGGCGCCAATAGAAAAAAAAATCAAATTGTAGGAATCATGATTGTAACACTTTCTGATGCCTACTACTTTACCTAACGGTAGCAGTTCGTCGTCGCAGTCCGTCAATACCCAGTAGACTGATTTCGCCGAAGACGGACCCTTCTTGAAGTGTCGCTAAAACTTCTTTCTCATCTTGCGACATAACCTGAAACATAAATAGTAATTCATTAACATCATATTCATTTTATATTGTTTTAAATAATAAAAAACAATATAAAAATACGATATAGGTTTAATATAATTATGTAAATGAAATAAATTGAAGTTACGCACACAACATTCTCCGGAAGAAATGATGTACATCTGATGGCCGACATCCCCGCGCCTCACGACTACGTCACCGGGAAGGAAGGAGACAGGACGTAATTGAAGAACAAGATCACGTAGAAGAGAGTCTGAACAGTCGCGGAATAGTTGCACCTGAAACCAATAATATTTCAAGGAGTAAGTTGGTACACTTATCTTGAGAGTAGTGAGTGTAGTGACCCAGTGGTATCGGCCCCGACTTACAAGTTGTAGGTCGTGGGTTCGAATTCAGCCAGGCGCATTACTTTGTGTAAGTTTTTTCATCACCACTGCTCTCAAAACGGTGAAGGAAAACATGGTGAGGAAATCGGCATGTCGTAGAACCAAAAATTGGAAGACGTATGACCCGCATTGGGCCCACGTGATGGATTATGGCCCTCTCCCTCTCACAGAGAGGAGGCCTGTGTCCCAGCGGTGGGAACATTTATAGACTGATGATGTGATGTGATACTTATTTTGTTTGATACAGGTGTTTGTATTGCGGTAGTTTACTAAAATAGAACTGGAGACTTTCATTATGTATTTTTGTTGCATTTTTTGAAATTTGTTTGATTATAAAGCATAATATCGAAAAAATATTTGTAGCACGTGCTCTCACCTTGCTAAGTGTCGTCATGTGAACTTCAAGTGCTACATCCCGTTTCATGTTAAATGGCAAAGAGTTCAAAATCCTGGGTTCATCTGCAATTAAAATAATCAAAATAAGTATACTTTCTTTTTGGCGCCCAAAATGGGTTATACTTTTTGTCACTTGCACATATCATGGACCAAAGTCTCATATTTGACACCTCATGTATGTTTTGGGTGTTAATCTTTATTACTTGCTGTCTAAATATGTATTAACATCTGAGGCATTTTCATGAGTTTTCAGTTATTCTGACGTAAAGTAAACTGGAAGTTTGACATTTTCAAATTGACAAACTTCAAGGAAAAAATTTGTTCCTTCTTCGCACACCAGAGGCGCTGTTTCATTTATCATACTAGAAACGCTGTAAATACTGGAAAGACGCTGTAAAGTAGTGAAAACTCGTGATAAGATTTTATTTTGGCGCCCAACATGGGTCTATTTCTGATTACTTGGCACCCAACCTGGGCCAATGCTAATGTTACATGACACCCAACGAAAACCAATGTCTATTATACTGATCCTCTACGTGAGTTCATTTCCAAGTTATTTGGCATCCAACTTAAATCAATGTCTTTATTACTTAATGTCCAACAGAGATCATGAATTTGGTATTTAGCGCAAATGTCTATGTGACTTGGCGCCACACATACATATTATGATGAACTCACCAAAACATCGTTGTCTGCTCCAAGTGTAGTCAAACCATGAAGCAACACGTCTTTGCAACGAGACTGGCATGTTAAGGCGACGAAGGTACCGACTACTGCCGTCCAGGGTCTTCCTGTATTCCGTCTGTGACAAAACTTTATTTCAGTGTTGTTTTCTAATAGAAGAGTATATACCCAGTTGATTTTCATACTTTGCTAATGAATTTAAAAGTACTTATAGAGCAGCTTATCATGGGCATTATACTCACAGTTACATATCAAGTTACCAAAACCAGTACAATATGACCGTTCATTGTAAGGAAAGATTTAGATCTTTCTTTTACTTTTCTTCAATTCGAGGCTAAGATAAACTAGATAAGTATATCTTGATGTGTAGTGCACTAATGACAATATTACACTCAAACATATCCAACACAATGTTTTCATTTAAAATCTTGAAAACATAATTATGTTTAATACTCACTCTAGCTTTAGTAGCAGTCGCAATAATATCCCTAATCTGTCCAATCAGCAAAGCAAAGACGAACACGCCCATCAACCAAGCAGCAGTCATAAACAAATACTCTATAGTGTTCTCAGGCTTCGGGTTCTTGCCGATAGACGTCGCAGTTTTGGTCGCGAAGTAGAAACAACGGATGTAGGCAGATCCTTGATTGTCATACACCCAGCCGTTTGTCCCCAGACCTATGTAGTCACTCATCGCGTAGTAGGCACAAGCATTGAGGTGGATCAAGTAGAAGATATAGAATAAAGTTTTGCCAATTCGTACCTGCGGAAGAAAAATTTTTCTGTGGGTTTCAATTTTAAGATTTTACTTCGTAGAAGACGGTGTGACTAGCTGTACACAGGCAACAACTAGTGGTTCATCTAAGGGACTTTACCCATGGTGCGACGCGATACAGAATTGCATCGATTTCGATTGACGATATCGGTCAGATATCACATAAGCGTCCGGCCGACGAAAATGTATGGACAATCGCTAGTGTTTGCTAATGGAGTCACACGTGTTGACGATATCGCTCACAGATCTGCTCAATATCGAATCGCATGTACGTGCTAATGACAATGCCATAGTATACATAAATTGTTATGTATGCACTTGATTCTCTGTTCGAAATTCGATTGCGCAACTATTCGTCACTGGCGACATCTTTTGTATTTTGTTTGCAGCGCCTTTATGTCGTAGTAGTAAGGTGGATTTTGGTAGTTCATTGTCGAATTGCATCGCATCGCTCCATTATAAGTAAATACGTGCGACTTAAATCGGCAATCGACTCGATATCACACGAAACGCGTCGCGTCGCATCGCGCCATGGGTAAAGTCCCTTAGTGCTGAGGCTTTAGCATAAGATTTTCGTTTTTTGCCGTACAGCGTAATTGAAGTGTTGTGACGTACGGAAAACTAAAAAGTGCTTCAGTATAAGGACGTGGAGCTTTTTTTTCTAACAAATTCACGTCAAAGCTCCCGTTTAAAGTCCCAGTTTTCAGGTTTTGAATAAATTAATAAAAAACGTGAAAACTCGTGATAATTAAGTCTCTGGATGGAGAAAAGATCCAGCAGTGGAATTTGGCAAGCTAGAAATAATCATCATAAACCTTTTAAATACTTACAACATACGGTGAAGCAAGCACTCTATCCATAGCCTGGTGGAACTCCCAGAATGTTTGCAGTTTTAATAATCTCGGTAGGCGGAGGATCACTTTCTGAGTGCCGAAGTAGATGTATAACAAGTCCAGAGGGAGTAGTGATATCACATCGAACTGGAAATCACACGTTAAGGTATGAAATTTTGTAGTACCCAAAGCATAACATTTTTAAATTACTCCCTAATAGCCAATAAATCATTAATACTTCTAAAAAACGTATACCGTCTTACTACCAAAATTGAAACATCTGTTGAAAACTTTTCTAAAAAAGTTTAACTGTAAAAGGACCCTTAGGTATATCAACGTCAAATGTTGTTTTGCGGTTCACATGCTGGAGACAGTTTTTTAGACAAGTGTTTAACCAATGTTTAACTTTTATGTAGTAGGACGGATAAAGTTTTGAACGTTATAATGTGTAGGTTAATACATATACAAACTAATAAGGCATAAAAAATGTGTTCGCAACAACTAAATTATGTAGTTATTACATAATCATTAGTGTCACCTTATACTGCGACTTCCTCCTATAATTTTTCCTTGTCTCAGAAGAGTCATCGACCCAGAATCCTTCGTTCAAGAACATAAGCCTGGGCTTCACAAAGGCAGCATCGAGTATGTAGACGAAATCACATACATAGTCAGCTAACATCCAATATGGCGTGTTCTCAGGAGTCTGGTAAGGGAACGTAGCGCGAAGGGCGACGCACCATGCGTTGTAACTGTAGCAGAAAGTTACTAGGAGAAGCCAGGTGATGTATCGATGACCTAAAAGTAAAATCATGTCTGTAATACCACAAAGGGTTGGTCAGAAGCGTACCTAATAGTACACAAGTCATTAGCTGCGAGTCCATTGCCATTACTTGGGCACGAATCCAAATTCCGTGGCTGCTATTGAGAAATTCTTAACGGAAACATGTAATAACACATTCCCGGATCTGTGAATCCAATCTGGGACTTCATGATCAGCAGTAGTGCTTACGAACTGAACCAATAAGGCTAACTATCAAATCTTTTTTTTTAAATCAGGTGATTAAGACCTCTTAAAAGGTCTTTGCACTCGTCATTACGAAAATCTTCTGTCATGGGACTAACTGTGCAATTGCAAAACAATCAACCGTTTGATAAAAGCATAATTAAAATAGCTACTATTTTGAGTTAGCTACTGCATCAAGCAAGTACATTATTGAATTTTATAGGATTCCAAAGAAGTCGAGTTTATAAAGCATTTACTGTCTATTCCCATTATTTGCGTCGGTCAGTATTAACTTAACTCAATTACTCAGACACGCCCTTTAGCAATTTTCTTTAGTTGGTTACTTGAGAGTAAACTTATCTAATGGTCCTTTAACAATCGTCGTGTTACTTAATTGGCGCCCAGCTGGGACCACCTATTACAGCAATTTAAAAAGTAGTACCTGGTGGACCGAGCCCTGCTTGGTTACAAAAGAAATCTTATAAAAAAAGAGAATAGAATAGAAACAATAAAAAAAAAATTAGAAAAATTCTGACAAAATGAAAACAAAAACCTACGTTTACCTGGGGTTTGAACCCGTAGTCTTCACCATGGAAGTTAATGCTTAAACAAATCGGGCTACTTATTAAACGCCGGTTCGCGCGATGAAATTATGAAACATAATCGTATAAATTTTAATGCGTGAAAGTATAGAGAAAATGAATTTTCTCGGACATAGAACCTAGCTAGATTGTTTTTTCGCTCCTGTAAACCCCTATTCCAAATTTAATCAAAATCGTTAGAGCCGTTTTCGAGAACCGGAAATAGTTATTTATGATACTAGTGCGGTAAGTTGGTTTTTACAAACGAGTAGACGAATGTAAGCCCGAGGCGAAGCCGAGGGCTTACCATAGTCACGAGTTTGTAAACACCAATTTCTGCACGTGTGTCATACAATGTTTTTCAACACATTTGCGAGAAAACAGTACAATATGTAATTAAACAAACTTTATTTATCAGTAGAAAAGTGGCAACAATTTTTGAAGTTCCTAATATGAAAATGGCGTGAATTTGCAAATGGCGCCACATGCACGTGGTGGAAATTAGAACTACATCTTTCGTCTCATTTACTCATATGTATTAAAGTGAGACAACGTATTGATCAAAAGCGCTTCCAAGGAGGTTCGATCAGTCAGGCTGTTTATTCTCATAATGTGAAACTCTTTGGTGGAATTCTTTTTTTTTTTTTAATGGAAATAAAAAAAAAACCGTAAAGAAAACGCACGGTGCTATACAACGGAGCGTGCGGTAAAGTAGGTACTTAGGTGAGAGTACCTATTTTACCACACGCTCCGTGGTATGGTGCGTAATTTTTAACTTTCGAACAATGCATACAGGCTTCGTAAATGCATTTTTCGAGCAAATGTGTTGAAATAGTACATTATGATATAAGTGCGGTAAGTTGATCATTACAGCTGAGGCGATATTGTTATCACGAGCCGTAAGGCGAGTGCTATAAGAAAGCAGAGGCTGTAATTATCAAACCGCACGTATGTCATACGACGTTTTATAACACATTTGTGAGTAAATAAATAAAATCATTACATCGAAAAGGAAAAGCAAGCGGAATAATTTTTACTTTTTCACAAATTAGCGATGCGCGCGCACCAGCATCTTTTGTTTATGGCAAAGGCACAAAAAACAGCCAGTATTACTAATAAAGTAAATTAATTCTTTTGTGGTTTTATTACAGATAAATGGTTGTAATTAATTGTCAAAATTAATTAAATTAAAGAATAAAATGTTTATTTATTATATTTCATCTCCCAAATTTAATTTTAATAATAAAATGTTGACCGCTTTTCTGACATAAAAACTCTTTGCTAAGATTTAAAAAAGTACCGTTCGTTTTAGACGGAGCATCTTGATAAACCGTGCGATTTACTTTACCATTACCGCACTAGTGCGTTTTACTTTACCATTACGCACTAGTGCGTAATAAGATACATTACGATACTGAAATAGGTGCAGTAAGAGACCTTTTACGAGCAAATGTGTTATAATAGTACATTATGATATAAGTGCGGTAAGTTGATCATTACAGCAGAGGCGATATTGGTAGCACAAGCCGTAAGGCGAGTGCTATAAGAAAGCAGAGGCTGTAATTATCAAACCGCACGTATGTCATACGACGTTTTATAACACATTTGTGAGTAAATAAATAAAATCATTACATCGAAAAGGAAAAGCAAGCGGAATAATTTTTACTTTTTCACAAATTAGCGATGCGCGCGCACCAGCATCTTTTGTTTATGGCAAAGGCACAAAAAAACAGCCAGTATTAGGTACTAATAAAGTAAATTAATTCTTTTGTGGTTTTATTACAGATAAATGGTTGTAATTAATTGTCAAAATTAATTAGATTAAAGAATAAAATGTTTATTTATTATATTTCATCTCCCAAATTTAATTTTAATAATAAAATGTTGACCGCTTTTCTGACATAAAACTCTTTGCTAAGATTTAAAAAAGTACCGTTCGTTTTAGACGGAGCATCTTGATAAACCGTTACTACGATAAACCTTTACCATTACCGCACTAGTGCGTTTTACTTTACCATTACGCACTAGTGCGTAATAAGATACATTACGATACTGAAATAGGTGCAGTAAGAGACCTTTTACGAGCAAATGTGTTATAAATATATTTACAAATATGGCTCGTATAATAGTATAGGATTTACTGTACTGTAATTAATGAAATACGATACGACGGCTGCAGACGTCCGAGAAGGACATGTGCAATATGTGCATAGCATATGGTACCCGCTATTGTCATGCATTTTTTAGTTCCCAGTGGGAAAATGGCGTGACTGTTAGATAGGTGTATATTGACTTACCCTGAGGATCTATGGGCATAAAAGGATCGCAGAACGCCGACAATTGTGCAAAACCTTTGCATTTTTGTTTACGCGTAGGAGAAATTGGAACAGGACTTTGTGGAGTTTCTATAATAGCGTCGAGTTTGTCTTCCGAACCTGGTGGCCTAGAAAAGAAAAAGAAAAACAGTCTAGACATTTGTTTTCAAGTTTATTTCGATCTGATTGCCGTATCAACTTACTCTCCTGGTGAATTATCTTCAGATTTCGTCTGTTTGAACTCTTTCAGTTCAGTGTCAGCTTCCGTTATGTCATTTTCAAAATTATAAGCAGGAGGTGGACTCGGTGAGAACAGTCGAACTTTTTGTATATGACTTACAATGCTGAAATATTTACCATATTAGTTTAAATACCGACTAACAGTAAAACAGCTTTTAAATTGGTACCGATCATGTTAATTTAACACACCGTGTATTTAAATTTATATTATATTATTATTGTATTGTTATTGCAAGTGAGAATTATGTAATGATTGTCATATTTTATTTTTCTTTAGAATTATGTAATAATTGTCTTTCCTTCCTTTCCTAATGATCAATGTTTATAATTTATAATTTTACAATTTTATTTTTAAATCCAATTTAAAATTTAAGCCACTGTGCTGTGTCACACTGAACGTTCGCCTACCTGCTTAATCTGCTTTACTTACTGCTACTATTGGGCCACCAAGATACAGGCTGAGCCTAGTTTGGGGCCCACGGGTATTTCTTTATGTAATCTAAACCATTGTCTCTTCTATTGTTGTTTGCATGTAACCTAACTTGTGTGTGTATAAAAATAAAATAAAATAAAAAAATAAAATAAATAAAAATGGATTTCCCACTTTTTTCCTAATTTGTTGGTTGAAGTCCATGTTTAAATCATTTAAGCACGTTTTATTTAGTTTTATTTGATTAATTTCAACTAATGAATCAGATAGTTTCAACGTATTTAAACTGCTCTTAATTTCATATATCACATACCTTTCTTTATTCTTCGCATCTTCTTGAAGCTCAGTTTTGGTTTCGATATTCGAATTTGTTTGTGCCAATCTGTAATAAATTGTATTGTATGATATTAGCATAACATTGGCTTCCTCATATCCTTTAAGGAACGGTCATGTGTCATCGGAGGTACATGTATACACCGTGTTCCGGACGATATACATAAACTTCGACCAGATGTTCAGACCACGGAAGTAAGCATTTTTCATTATGGACACATTAATAAATTCTTATTTTTTATTTTTTGTTAATTTTCATACAAACTAAATACCTAGACGTAAATAACCCGATATGCATGCCTCTTTATCCGAATTGGCAACGTCGTATTTTCATTCATAACATTTGGCGGGCTGAAACTTGTCAAAACAGTTTCTTTGATTTTTTATCTCGTTCCTCATAGCACTGTCAATGTACTATACTTATCTAAAGAGAACGTATAAGGCTACCAAGCAGGTAGATACGTATTTCGAATTGTCTTTTTAATTGAGGAATAAAAAAAAAAAAAAAAAAAAGGTTGCACTCCAGGAGTGCCGGTAGAAGTGAAAACTTTTTTGTTACTATGTTTTATTTTTAATTTGAATGACGTCTTACTCATTTTCGATCAGGGTCACGTGACCCTGACGGTCACGTGACCCTGACGGTCACGTGACCCTGACGCGAGTTTTAAATTTTTTACCCATTACAGAAAAAGTGTACAACGCCGCTAAAGAAGTTTTCACTTCAAAAATTCCATAACCAAATCATGATAACCTCTTCCCACGACATGCAGCCTTCGCAAAACGTTTCTGCAGTCCTTATTTTTAGTCTAGGCTTAAAGCAACGCCGGACCTCCAGCGACGGGAAGGGGAGTAGGCTACCATAATTATCTTCCCATTCTGCCGTTTCGGCTTAAGTAACGAACATTCAATCTCAAAATTATTGACTAAAAGAGGGGCAGCTCAACACGCAATCTGGGGACCACGCTTAGAGCTCACGTACATTCGTAAAAATACTCTCAAAAGATAGGTCTCGGTCAAATTAAGATAAATGGTAATCACAGCATATTTTTTTTATGCATTTGAGTAGAATAATTATAATTTATAAGCACACTTGTTGCGTGGGCAACATCAGAACTAACGCCACCATCTTATTTTTCAATACATTTCACAAATGAGCGCTCTCCTGTCAACCTCAATGGAGTGTCCAAAGATCCATATAACACTGTAGGTTAGACAACTACGTCAGCCGTAATGTCATTCAAAAATATTTTTATTAATAAAAAATAAACTCTAAAAAGCAAAAAATAAATTTAATGTAAAAAGTTTTCGAAATGACCACCTTCTTTTTCGACACAATAGTTATTTATGATACTAGTGCGGTAAGTTGGTTTTTACAAACGAGTAGACGAATGTAAGCCCGAGCGAAGCCGAGGGCTTACCATAGTCACGAGTTTGTAAATACCAATTTCTGCACGTGTGTCATACAATGTTTTTCAACACATTTGCGAGAAAACAGTACAATATGTAAATAAACAAACTTTTTCATTTGACTATTTTTAACAAAATAACCGTTTTCTGCAATTTGCGCCTCATTCAAAATATCAGGTACCTAAACTAGATTGCATACTTATTAAATATCAGATTCCTCGCTTGAACTCATATTATTATTTTGTTTATTTATCAGTGGGAAAGTCGCAACAATTTTTGAAGTTTCTAATATGAAAATGGCGCGAATTTGCAAATGGCGCCACATGCACGAGGTGAAAAATTGAACTACATCTTTAGTCTCATTTACTCTTTAGTATTAAAGTGAGACAACCGACAACGTATTGAGCAAAAGCGCTTCCAAGGAGGTTCGATCAGTCAGGTTGTTTATTCTCATAATGTGAAACTCTTTGGTGGAATTCTTATTTTTTTTTGTTGGAAATTAAAAAAAAAAACCGTAAAGAAAACGCACGGTGCTATACAACGGGGTGTGCCGTAAAATAGGTACTTAGGTGAGAGTACCTATTTTACCGCACGCTCCGTTGTATGGTGCGTAATTTTTAACTTTCGAACAATGTATACAGGCTTCGTAAATGCATTTTTCGAGCAAATGTGTTGAAATAGTTATTTATGATACTAGTGCGGTAAGTTGGTTTTTACAAACGAGTAGACGAATGTAAGCCCGAGCGAAGCCGAGGGCTTACCATAGTCACGAGTTTGTAAATACCAATTTCTGCACGTGTGTCATACATTGTTTTTCAACACATTTGCGAGAAAACAGTACATTATGTAAATAAACAAACTTTTTCATTTGACTATTTTTAACAGCAAATGAAAATAACCGTTTTCTGCAATTTGCGCCTCATTCAAAATATCAGGTGAAGTAGATTGCATACTAACTTATTAATATCAGATTCCTCGCTTGAACTCATGTTATTATTTTGTTTATATAACAGTGGGAAAGTCGCAACAATTTTTGAAGTTTCTAATATGAAAATAGCGCTAATTTGCAAATGGCGCCACATGCACGTAGTGAAAAATTGAACTACATCTTTCGTCTTATTTACTCTTTAGTATTAAAGTGAGACAACGTATTGAGCAAAAGCGCTTCCAAGGAGGTTCGATCAGTCAGGTTGTTTATTCTCATAATGTGAAACTCTGGTGGAATTCTTTTTTTTTTAATGGAAATTTAAAAAAAAACCGTAAAGAAAACGCACGGTGCTATACAACGGGGTGTGCCGTAAAATAGGTACTCAGGTGATAGTACCTATTTTACCGCACGTTCCATTGTGCGGAGCGTAATTTTTAACTTTCGAACAATGTATACAGGCTTTGTAAATGCATTTTTCGAGCAAATGTGTTGAAAATATTCAAACGAGTCCTAATTTGGCCATTTAAATTTACAGACATTTGTCTTATTTGTTCAGCAGCCTGAGATATTCTATCTAAGAGCTGTTCACGGTTCTGAATTTGTACGGAGTACACCTTCTCCTTTAAGGTTCCCCAGACATAAAAATCTAAAGGAGTCAGATCTGGGGACCTAGCTGGCCATGCGATATTTGTGCTACCTCGTCCAATCCAACGGCCAGGAAACGTTGCATTTAAATATTCACGCACTTGTGTGCCATAATGTGCAGGGGCCCCATCATGTTGGAGCCACATGGTTCGCAGAGTTTGAAGATCCACTTGTTCGAAAAATTCGAAGCTAGTGACGTTTCTTAGGAACTTTAAGTAATTGTCAGCATTTAGGCGGTGGGGAATCTCAATAGGGCCGATCAGCTGATTGTTAAAAACACCAGCCCACATGTTTACAGAGAATTCAGTTTGATGTGACGCCTGCCAATGTAAATTCGGTTTGCTCTCATGCCACTGCACTTGATTTTTGGAATTGAATACTCCCGCTCTTGTAAACTGGGCTTCATCCATCCAAAGAATTTTTTGAAGCAGTATTGGATTATTTATCAGTTCTTGATTCATTCTCTGGCAAAAAACAATTCTTGAGAAGTGATCAGGTGGTATTATGCCTTGGGATTTTCTGTAGTGGTAGGCATGCAAACCATATCTTTTCCACAGTTTCCACACTAGCTTATGAGATACACCCACGATTCTCCCAACGCGTCTCGTTGAGAGTGTAGGATCATGAATAATAAGGTTCATTATTCTGTTTTCTTGAGCGACGCTCAAATTGATTGCTCGTTCAGGGCGGCGTGGTCTAATTCCGATCTCACAAAATCTCCTGTGTATGTTAATAAATGTTCGTATATCAGGAACGCGCCGACCAGGGAATCGCCGTTGGTACTCTCGCACAGCTGCTGTAGCATTTCCGTCACAGAAACCGTAGACGAAGTGAATATCAGCTTGGTGTTGAGCAGAATATTCGTGCGGCATAGTGAAAGTTGTAATCAAAATGATTGATTAAATTAGTCGGAAACCCAAAAGCAAATTACAATAAACAATAATCCTGACAGTTAAAATCATGCATGACAAACAATGACAAATAACAACTTAGGTATCCATAGCGACCAGTTTAATCTCTTTGAAAGATTCGTTATCGCAAATGATCGTATTTCTTCGCTAACTCTCGGGTTCCTCTCGTACGTGCAAATGAAATGCAAATAGTATTTGATAGATTTATCATTTTAATTGCACTAAGCGGCAACATAGGCCAAATTAAGATACTTTCTCACTGCATATATAGCTCAATTAAATTTCATTAAATGAAATTACAAATATCTTTGTAACGAAGCCTTTTTAAGTACTACTTCCTTTGTTGGATTTGATTTGTAAAAGCCATAGAAGTATTTGCTAAAGTTTATGGATAACGTGAAGAACACGGTGTATACTCACACATTATGGGCCGGTGTCGAATCTGGTGTGCACCAAGAGCCACATGATTCTTTGGGTATTGGAAGCTTTTCCACCTTTTTGGCTGACAACGGATGAACCGTGTGCTGTAAGCAAAAAAAAAAAAAAGAATTCGTCATTGTTCGGGTAAGAACTGTAGGGTGCGAAAAAGTGATCCGGAAATCTTTTTGGACTTCTTCATTGTCTTCCTGATTTGATATACATAAATAAAGAGCATTAATTGCATTATTTGTGAGCTATGCGCTGTCTCACAAAATATCTCTGACATGAAAAGAAAATAAGTAGATACTTTTCTTAGTTTCAGTAGGCACCTATAAATTTATGTTGGCTTAACAACGACTACAAGTGATAACTTGCAACTGCACCACATACACAAACATGACTATTTCCCCCTATGTCAACAATCGACGTGTGTATATTACCTTCCGGTTGGCACCATTTTACATCACTTCAATAGTAATGCCTTGTGTTATACTTGACTCCGTGACGTCATAGAAAATTTCCCGCCACTAGACAGGATCCAGGTCAAGCACTGTTATGTTTGATCGGTTCAGTAGAACAATTAATTTCTCCTAATTTTCTGATTGATGTACAACGGACTATGGCAGCGTTTGACGTCCATTTTACTGCAGTCGTAAAAGTCTTAACCCATTAAACGACGTCCACTCCTTATGTCATATTCTTGGCAATGACTTATCTATAAGTTTGGTGAGGGGTCATTTTAATGTCGTTACCCATTGTGTGATGAGACGACCATTTTGATATTGGATTAATACATCTGCTGCTGTCTTTACAACCTTAACTTTTAATCTGAATAGATTTAAAGCAGGTGGGGTTACTGTACGTAGTTACCCCATGTGTTTTCTTGCTATTCAGAGCTAAAACTATATAATAGTAACAAAAAATTATAATCCTCCCGACCGATTTCGGCCACGATTGCCAATCTCAACCGCAGATTAGCAAACTGCACGGGCATATGCTCAGGCATACAGGTGCACTCTCTGTTCCTTTACCCTCATAGTTCCAATGGGAAGTCAATCTGACACGACCGGAGAGAGATTAGGAGCCGCGGCTTAACATGCTTTCGGAGGCACGGGGGTTTTATACCGCCAACTTCCAAACTCCGGGCAGTTATTGAGAAATTCTTTTTTAACAAAAACCCAATACTTAGTACTTTTTGCCCGAACTAAAAAAAACTTTTTAACAAGTATTTCGTGGAATTTACATACATTATTTTTGTAAATTTTAATTCATACATTCCAAGTAGTAAGAACTTATATAATTCAGCAAAATTAATTGTAGCCTCATCAATAAAATATGATTAGCGAGAACAAAGGCTAACCTCACAGATAAATTCGCGTCGTTAAGACGTCTGGATCCAGTTCCTACATAATAAAGCGATCAATATGTTCATCAATTCATTACGAAGTGTCGGTTGGATGGCCATAATATTTCATTGTTTACTGGCGCAGTAAGAAAGCACTTAACGGCGTTTTTGTATTCAAATCACAGAGAGGTGTTCGGAGGATAATGGCGGCGGCTTGCAGATGGCCTTGCTTCATTGACACTCGTATCGGGCCCAGATTTCCATAATGCGGGCTGAGTTTGATTTTTATTTTTCTAGATTTGAAAAGCTGTCAGCTGGCGTGATATTTTTGGTGTTTTTAAAATGTGAGGTTAAAGCAACCTAAACAATATTATAGTGCTGAGTGAATGTTTTCAAAAAACGCTAAGACTCGTTAGATTAGATGCGAATACTGCAACTGTTACAAATGTGACTACTTATTCCTACAACTTCAAGGAATCAATTATGATTGATACTAAGAGACAATTATCATGGGAAGCCCTAGATATATTAAACTAAATATAACTTACAACAGCGGAGTGTTGATTGAACCTATGTAGACTAGACAGCGTGTTTTTCAAACTAAGTGCTCAATAATAACATTGATAATAGCTTCATATTCGGTTCTAAAGGAACCTATTACCCCAGCACCAATATTAAAATTAATGATATTTAGACACGCATTACCTAGAAAAAAAAAGGAGCGGTTACGCACTTTGTGAAATAGTGATCTGAAATACGGCAAGTAGCTATTTAAAGTAATTGAAGAGTGATGGGTGCGGTGTATTAGCAAAGTCATCTGTAATACCGGAATTAGTAGATTCACATGTAGATAGGTGTTACTTGAAGGTAAAACACGTTTTAATGTTGCCAGTATGTAAAACAAAAGGTATCTACGTTAATTGGAATTGCAAGTGCACAATACTGCTAGAAAGACCTCGAAAAGAAATGCATAGACAAAGAGATAACGGTAGATAAGTTATAGTTGTAGTGTGTTTTATGTCTGTAAGTTATTTTTTTTTCTTTTTCTCATTGTTCCTTTTTTGGTGTGTACCAAGTGTGTACGCAAAATATAGTGCATGTAGCGAGCACCACATTCTTTAAAGTGATGGGGCACTTAGACTTAAGTTTACACTATGCAAAAATCTAATAGTGTAGGTACTCATTGTTGAAGAGCCAAAATAAAAAAAAAAACTTTCTTTTAACTTTGTTTTCTTGTTATTTACAAGTAGCTCTTTAAAAATTTCGCATTGTTTATAGAATTGTATTCTACAAAAAATATTAGGTACAGAAAGTTATAAATATTATAAGATATTTTTTTTAAGTGAAAGACTCAAGGTGGCATGCTATCATACATTTTCTTACGGTGAAAACAAAAGAAACTTTCTTATTTTTCTTGTAGTTACAGAAAAACTATATCCCTATAAAAATTGTTTTCCTTCAAGGAAGTAGGTACTTTCTTTTGTGTACTTACCTTCACTACCACCTTTGTTGTAGTCCCATAAAGGTAATGGTTTCCAGGAAAACCACCTAAAGGTACAATCGACAAAGTTGAATCATGACCCATTATGACAATAAATCGTTTGAATCCGTCAAAATAACAAAGATCAAAGTTGTTACCATGAATAAATTATGTTTAGGTACACGAATGTGGACCTAATTGTATTTGAATGTTTGTAAGTTTTTTTTTTCTTACAGACATTCAAATACCTACAATTAAATTAATATATATACACTTAAATTAAATTAATCATATTCATATATATTATTATATCATAATTCAACTTTGTCGATTGTACATTCTTATATTCACAACAACCGAAAACATTAGTTTCGGGGGAGCGAGGTGCCTTAATAGCTGGAGAGCTACTGAACCCTGCGACTAACGGTCTTCCTGTAAGGTTAGAAATTTGTACACGTAATATTTATAGCATGCTAAGAGCAATAGCGACGACCTGGCAGGCGTCAGCCGTGCACATCATTAGACAATTTAATTTTCAAAGTGTAAAAAAAATTGAAAAAAAAAAAAACTTGTTCCTGTAAGCTTAAAAATTTAACAGGATGTAGTTTATTTATTGTAAATCTTGGAAAAAAAATGACGGGCGACAGGGCCGCGCCGACCCCTGGCAGCGCCTGTGTGCAAATCCTTTGACGCGCCTCTTTTTTGGTCGCGTTTCAAAAAGAGGATAGGACGACTATGTTATTTTGAAAAACGATTCCGAGCTCTGCTGCTGCGTTTTAGATACAACAGTAATAAAAAAATAAAGCTGTTATCATAAATTATACGAGCAATATTTAATATAGCCGACAAGGTTGGCGCAGTGACTGAGCGAGCGATTGGCCTGCTGCGCAGCATGTCGCGGGTTCGATTACCGCACGGAACAAATATTCGTACAATCTACAAATAGTTGTTTTGGGTCTGGGTGTCTGTGTATGTGAGTTTCTCTGTTTGTAAACTCACCCACGGCATAAGAGAAATTCCTAGTGTTTCTAACATTCTCTTAAAAAAAAAGAAAAAAGAAACATCAGTGCTTTTGTAAAATATTGTATAGGAAATTACATAAAATGTGCATACCCACTGCTTAAAGCACAATTTGTTTCAGTTCTAAGACTTTCATCGGTTCTGTTTCGATTTCGAAACACTCCAATGATTCCTTGGAAGTAAACGGTAGAGCCGTGAAACATTTACTAATTTTAGAAGTATTTTTATCACGTTCTTCCTCGTCTTCTTTTCCTCAACAAATTCTGGTTACCAGATAATTTCTTTTTTTTTTTTTTACACTTACCACTCGTCATGAAAACACTTTAACTTAGTAGATATTGTTATTAGTGTTAGAAGTCAAAATTATTTTAAATAGGTATCATAAAGCACGGGACGTTCATTCAATGCGCACCTAGCACCCACTTTAGATAAAATGTTTCTAATTATTGTTTATAATTATTCTGTCGCTGTTTAAAATCGTGGACTCGCCGCCGCTGTCTCCGGGACGCATCAAGTTTCTTTAATATAAACTCATGATCCACAGCTCGGCTTTATCTATTGTATTGACTGCGGCGCTTCTTTTGATTTTAAAACGCAGACGCAGCGCTTGAAGTTCGTGTAAATTCATACTCGAAATATAAACAGTGGGTCAATTCCAACGACGATATAATACTAGACTACGCATTGCACGATCTAACGAACAAAACTATTCTGCCAACTCGCTGAGGTACTACGTAAGCGAGGGGGGCGGGGTACTGCGTTGTGATTGGCTAACTCAAGGTCTGTTCTGTCTCAACGTATGTTTACGGCTCACAGGATTGGTCGAAATGAGACGGATATGAGACTTTTTTGCCTAATGTGTTGGCAGACATCGGTCGCCTGTTAATAGGAGTCTAGTATTATATCGTCGTTGGTCAATTCAAACAAAACTTATGTCTTGGGAGACTTGTATAGATCTACTTACTTATCGATACTGAGGTTTAATGTATGATAAGTGAAAAAATAATTTCATTAAATTGGCTTTGGCATTTCATCCGGCGCCCCTATACCCCTGGCGCCTGTGTGCGCCGCACACATCGCACACAGGGGCGGCGCGGCCCTGACAGGCGATTACAAGGTGCACAAGTATGTGACAGGCGAATTGAAAAGTGCAAAGTTGATGAGGAAAAATAAACTTTCTCCTGTAAGATCAAAATTATCTCGCGTTTGGCTGAACTGATTTTGATGCCATTTTCAGAAAAGTGTGCGTTACATTCCGAAGTAAGGTTTTAATATACAGGGTGAATTTTTCAACTGGGCGTGGATGGCTATCTCCGAAACAATGAGGAATATCGAAAAACGTTGAAAGGAATCTCGAGGCCGATTTTGACGAAAATAAAACTGCATCGTTGGATTTTAGAAAAATCAATAATCCTGGTCAGGAATCGAACCCGCTGATTTTGGAAAAAAAATCAAAGCTCGTATTATTACACCATTCGATAGTGTTGCTAATGAGGATCAAATTCTGGGAAGTGATCATATAAGTCAAACTTAAGGAAATAGCAGATTTTCATGAAATTGCTATATTTCTATGTTACTATGTTCTACTGAGCCATAATTTATTTATAATTGTTTTCAATAATTCAGTGGATTTGATGTCTCAACAATCCCAGTGTATTCAGCAATACGAAATTATTGAGTTGAACAAAAATAAGCGTTATTTCAAAGAAGAAACGGTTAACTTATGTTCCGAATACAGTTATCGTCTTGAACATTCATCAGTTTCTTTTTTCAATTATACGTTTTCCTAAAGTTTGCCGTATATGATTACTTCCCAGAATTTGATCCTTATTAGCAACACTATCGAATGGTGTAATAATACAGGCTGTGATTTTTTTACCAAAATCAGCGGGTTCGATTCCTGGCCAGGATTATTGATTTTTCTAAAATCCAACGATGCAGTTTTATTTTCGTCAAAATCGGCCTCGAGATTCCTTTCAACGTTTTTCGATATTCCTCATTGTTTCGGAGATAGCCATCCACGCCCAGTTGAAAAATTCACCCTGTATATTAAAACCTTTCTCGGAATGTAACGCACACTTTTCTGAAAACGGCATCAAAATCAGTTCAGCCAAACGCGAGATAATTTTGATCTTACAGGAGAAAGTTTATTTTTCCTCCTCAACTTTGCACTTTTCAATTCGCCTGTCACATACTTGTGCACCTTGTAATCGCCTGTCATTTTTTATTCCAAGATTTACAATAAATAAACTACATCCTGTTAAATTTTTAAGCTTACAGGAACAAGTTTTTTTTTTCATTTTTTTTTTACACTTTGAAAATTAAATTGTCTAATGATGTGCACGGCTGACGCCTGCCAGGTCGTCGCTATTGCTCTTAGCATGCTATAAATATTACGTGTACAAATTTCTAACCTTACAGGAAGACCGTTAGTCGCAGGGTTCAGTAGCTCTTGGACTATAAGGTGGCGCTAGTCGCGAGCTCGAACTCACTGGCAGGCATGGTCAAAAACCATGATATTTCACCGGAAATCGAGCCATATTGTACATGCGTGCGCGAGCGTCATTCCCCCGTGGAGAAAACAGGGGAAAACATTATTCAGTGAGATGCACGATCATTCAGAGTAAAAGGCGCGCGTAAAAAAATACGAAAAAGCCTTTGGAAGAAGGGGTTTTATGAAAAATCCACTGCACCAATTAATTTCAAATAAAATTTATTAAATTCTTCGATAAATTTGCTGTGTCGGTACGGACTTCGTTTTGGAAGTTTGATGCTTCTTTAGCTTCTAATTTACACCTAAAGTTGTGTTAAAATTAGCAAAAAAAACGAATCTTTAGAAGCTCGTAACTTTTTAATAGCTTCATATTTTACAATTCTGCTTCCGTACAGACAAAATTAATAATGAGACAAAACGATACCATTTTAATTTTGGATGTACCTTGTCAAATAGTGGAGTAAAACCCCAACGAAGTTTCTATGGAAAAAATGTTGACTTGTTTGACCTTAACACAGGCAAATAATGCCTAAAAGGGCACTTCAACCACTAGTAGATGTAGTACTAATTTTGTGAAATTATATAAATTAAGTATTTGTATTTGTATTATTACCTTCTTTACCAGTTAAGTTGGTTAATTGTTATACTCGGAAGCTATTTACAGTTTTTTTATGGTTATAGAAATAATAAAAATAGATGCTTACTAATTTAAAAACTACTTAGTACGGAAACGAAAATACATTTAAACAAGAATAAAAAAAAATGTAGTCCCAAAACTGCCTGGAATATTTAACTAGTTGATATACTTTTTACAGATTTGTTTTTTGCACAAGGATGCACTGATATGCTGATTTTCTGATACCACTGAAACTGAAATAACAAAGACAATTTCTCTAGTAAGACTTACCACATCAACTTTAATTTCCATATTCAAAATTCACACAAATAAAACGATCACAGTCATTTTAAAAAACTTTCGTTCTAAAACTGATTTTATGGCGGCAATGCAAATAAGAAAAATATCGGAAGGAATTTTCCGGTCAGCGACACACGCGGTCACCGCGGAGGCGTTTCAACGACTGTTCAAATAAACTTGGCCTGCTTGTAGTTCGTAATAGCGGGTACAATAATGTTGGTGGAGGTTGGTGGTATTGGGGCCAATATTTGAGCCAAAGGGGGTCAGACTTGTATTTGATGTTGCTGACCACAAAGGAACGTACCCATGCACGCATCCTGGGCAGATAGCGTTGTTACAGATTTACCATCTTACTTTTTATCGGTTTAGTTTTGCCATGGCATGATATGGTTTCGTGACATGAGTATAAATAATATAAAAAAAAAACAGTGAAGTTACTGAAGCATAGAATATAGTCTCCGACCTGTCCTCCAGCCCTGGGTGGAGCGGGTCGAGGGACTATCAGACTCGTACTAACTAAAATCCATCGTGGTCATGGTACATGATCTGTTGGCGAGTAACCTATTATTCGCCGTTCGCATGCCCATCTGCCCAAGTTTAGCTCAGACCATAACCGTTTTCTGGATTAGGAACTTTGAACTACACATTGATGTTGCTTATAACCACATGTACTCTCGTAGCTGGGCTCAAGTAATTAATTAATCATAGAGAATGCCACCTCTATATTGTGTTTGATTACCGGTTACCGAAACACGAAAACATTTTGCAAAATTCAGGTGTTATTTTTGCGCTACAGTAGATAATATAAAAATAATCTAGAGATTTCGTGTAAAATTTGGTGTTCTCGATCGTTTTTTTGCTCATTTTGGAAAATAAGTACTTAGTTATTTGGCAGCCTAAACTTTAACCTGTGCAATTGTACCTACATTTGTTAGGCCTGTAGATCAAAGATTTTACCATTCCATTACGTATTAGCCGTATTCAGCCGTTTAAAAAACTAATAATGGCCGCCATTCGGGGAGTTTGGTTAGGAAATATAAAAGTAGATTATATTGAAGATTAGTATCAATTCCGCGGTAATTAAACACATGGTATAGGTGCGAATAAGCACCTACACCATGTGTTTGATTAAGTTAAGCATATTTAATTAACTCAAGCTCTAATAATGTCTTTCTAAACGCCTTTACTGTGTACCTTCCAAAAAGAATGCATTTATTCAATAGAACGACAACAACCCAGTGTAAATCTCAATCCCGGCCATTAAGACTATTGGAAAATTAAGCAGTCTCCAGAATGGTGCAAAAGCTCTTTCTTATTAAATGTTTTACGTAGGTTCTTTAGGTTAGGTATCTACTTAATTCAGAAACAGAAAGTAATAAAAGTAAAATTGATTTTTTATTATTTAGGGCTGATTTTTCAATAGTCAGATAACTTTTATCTGAGGAATAAAAATGGCGGTTTGACAGTTTATCTATGGAAAATATGTCAAACTGTTATTTTAATTCCTCAGATAAAAGTTATCGGACTATTGAAAAATCGGCCCTTATAGGCAGATATTAGATAGTATTTTATGTTTCTAATTCAAACCTTTTCAACCATCATCAAATGAAATAGCCATGAAGGCAACGGCACATAGAGTTGAACTTATGCGAAATAACAATATATTCGGCTCAGAGCTATTGTCGGCTGAATAATACCTAAGACACAAGCTGACAAACAAGCTTACAGCATATATTCGATATTAAATGTGCGAATAGGTGAATGGTGAATAGGGGACTGACACGCCATAATTATAATTTTATCAGCAACCTTGGATCTTATGCGTCTTGCATAATATGTCCACTAGACCAGGCCTGGCTCACTCCGCGGTGTAGGTATAAAACTGCTAGAAGATGCGGGGCCATTTCGTAGTGGCCGTAACAAACGGCTGTCGCGCGCCGCCCGTTTAGTACGCGCTCCGTATCTCATTTATTTTTGTTACTTGTGATTACGTGCAAGTAAAAATGAAGATAATAAAATATGAAGAAAAGCAAAATATTGCATAAGTAGCTTTTAGTTGTTTAAATAATAACAGTGATAGGAGCCTCACATTTTTGTTAAGTAAAATTAATACGATCAGTGGTATGCTTTTATTTCATATTTTTTACGCCAATCAGCCCGCTGAAATATGCATGAAAGAAGCAATAATGTATTAAATAATGAACTATAAAAAAGTAAGAATGTCTGTTTACACAGCACATGAAATTGAAAAAATAACCTTTGTTCTGAGACTATCAGAACATCAAAACAGTGCAGTGTTATTTTTTGGAAGTTATAAAGCAAAAGCTGTTCAGTTTGGAAGGGTTGAGTTGACAAATTAACTGAACATTACAATAGAATTGACGATCATTATATAACTTTACCTACCTACATCCTACATTTTTAAATATTATTCTTTTTTTGTTTTTCTAAGATGAAATGTTTAAAATAGAACAATAATGGGTAGAAAAGATAATATTGGTATACATATATCATTTCTAACGTAAGGTGCCGTAAGTACTATTAACATTTTGTGCTACCTATCGATAATGTATGTAGTAATCGATAACGAAAACAAAACGTTATAGGCTGATGATAAAAACAAAATTCCTTGAGGAACATTATTTTATTTTAATAATGTAATTTAACATATTATGCATAAAGACACCTACCTACCTAACTGTGCCTCCTAAACTCGCAAGTTACAACCACGGTAATTTATACTGTGTTACAACCCTATTGAGCGCGGCGAGCGTTGACCTTGATGTGACGTTAGCGTCAGATAAACTAAAATAAACTCTCGCGCGTAACCATTAAGTACATTTTTGCTTGCGCACGGGAAGTTTAGGCTATTATAAGAGTAGGTGAGCGGTACGGCTGCAAGTAAAAATGTACTTTATTTTCTCGTGCATACATTTTACATTTGTTTGATTGTTTTTGGGAAGAGAATCATCTGTAGTACTATTATATAATCTGTGACTAGACATCGACGCACATTCTGTTGTCTCTACTTTACCTGTTGGTAAACGAATTTAGGTACCTATATTTTCGCAAAGTCTTCGAAATTAAATCTAGTAGCCATGGCCGGTATGGGTCCGTCCTTACCCATACCGGCCATGGCTACTAGATTTAATTTCGAACACACTCATTCCTCCTTAGGAATGAGTATGGGATCCAAAATAATTCCTAAGATCTTTATTAACTACTAACAAGTTTCTAATTTCGGGCCCGGCCGGCGACAAGTACCTCTGATAACATGGAATCAATATAAAATGTCCTCTAACGAGAACACCAATAGCAATAAAGGGCGACAGATTTTGTAGGATCACGGATTTCAGCTCCCTAAAATACGTTTTTCGCTTTATATGATACATTAAAAATACGTTTTTATTTGATTTTGTCACCAAAATAAACAACAACTTATCTGATTTATTTACATTAGAATATCATAGTCGTGAATGAACTAAAAAAAATAAGCATATAACGCAAACAACAGAAAAACTCACCCTCCGCAGGAATTTAAAACTTCCAAATACCATTTTGAATAGTATTGTAATAAAACAATTAAAATTTTACCACCATTTTATTCGTTTTTGAGCTTTCTAGAGATTGTTGGAACCGGAAACCGACGTCGATATGTATCACTTGTCAATTTTACGACCTGAAAGATTTATATGCGCCTAAGTGAAAAATTACTGGCGCGATTCGAATATTCCTATTGCAAGAGGCATTTCCAATTTATTCGGGTTGCCATGAATTTGGGCGGGAAGTAAATATTTGCTTTGATGACATCGCGGTAAAGCGCCTGAAAGCTTATTCAGAGCTTTTTTCAGCGGTGTGCGTTTTTTCTGTATCCAACCAAAGTTAGAAAATACAAGAGCAGTGATTTGATGAGCATACAAAATATGATTCCGGGGCGTTTACAACGTAAACGTAACATAGATGATTTTCTTAGATACAAGCACAGAGATACAAGTCTTTTTTTTTTAATAATGGCAATGCAACAACTGTCGAATCGCTGTCATTTTTTTTGTTTTGTTTGTTTACAAATGAGAAGTAAACAAACGTTTCTCAAAAACTTTAAAAAGAAATTGGTCAGAATTCATGATTGAAGCGCTGAAAGATACAACCTACATCAAATACTGCGCGCGCATTTCTCCGTTTTATAATTTATTTGTCGGTAAAACAGAGTACGCTAGGGAAAGGAGTTGATTATCGTGCAGCCCGATAAGTTGAACGAGATGACTTAAAACCGATACTTTCTCTATTAAATACACAATAAAAATCTGTTCAAAAATCTTTCTCTATTAAATACACAATAAAAATCTGTTCTTGTTCCAAGTGAGAAACATGTGATTGTTTGTTTATCTTTACGAAAACTTCATTGATAGCTGCTAAAACAAGGGCGCACTAAGAGCCGTTCAAAATGGATGCAGGCAAGTGTTTTTATTTTTCTTTGGATCGTTTGCATGGATAGATACTTAGTAAAACCATGAAAAATAACTGGCGAATTAAGGGAAAATAAATTTAGATGTAAAGGTTAAACCCTGAGATTAGGTATGTAACTTTATAGTACCTAAAGCAAAAACTTTGTAAAAAATATAAAAATAATTCAAGCCATTTCTCAAAATCTTCGCTCTCCCTCACTCCGTTTTTTTTAATACCTATTGTTTCTTAAAAACAACTGTATAAATAAATCAGCCAGTAATAATAGTGTGCATTTTTAAATTAAGAACATATTTTTTTTAAGAAGGCAAGCGGAAGCAAGTGAGTCATGAACAACTGACAGCTTTGCTAGAGTTTCTCAAGACACATGAAGATTTAGCTAAGGGTCTCACTAGGGGTAGACAACGACGAGGCAAGTTTCACACAGTTAAAATCTGGAACTTGTGTGCGAAGAAATTGAACGATATTAAAGACGGGGCTGTAAAAGATGGAAAGGGTTGGTCTAAGGTGAGAATACTATTTTTAACTTTAAATTAACTTATGCTATGAAGCAGTTGAGTTCAAAACATATTGGAATAATAATTAAAATTAAAATTTTATGTAATGTTACAGTAAAAAATAAGTATGTGATCACTTTTCAGCAAATATGCTTGTACTAAGTAGTTCCACTGTATGTACCTCTGGCATAAGGCAGAAGAGGATAACATGTGTTATGAGTCAGTTGAGTGAAATCCCCTCCGACTTTCTCCGGGCAGAAGAAGACCAAGGGAATTTTCAAATCAAAAAAAAATTAAGAGCACATACCAACAACCTTAACTATTTCTGCCACTACACAACATTGCTATGTCAGGCTCATAGGCACAAAACAAAAAAACAAAAGAAATTCCTTTATTGTTTTCATTTTTAAAGACCTCTTGCAGGCCAACCTAGAGGAAGATGTAAGCTGCTTAGCCGGAATTTTTCTGTGAATGTCATAAATGACGTCTAAGTCCTCCAGCCAGAAACATTTTATTTAATAAGGTTTTAGTAAGGAATAAAACCTTTTTCTGTTTCAGTATTGGTGCGATTGGAAGTACCGAGTCAGGAGACGGGCACTGGAGCTGAATCTGGCCACTACTAAGGACAGTGACAGACCTCTACCTGAAGGCATGTTGCCATTGACAGAGATGGAAGAAAATATTATGACTCTTATAGGAGAGAGTGCTATTGATGATGTGGTTATCATGAATGATCCGTTGTCTGAAGAAGTAAGTCATAAGTTAGATTGAAAAATCTTTTTAATGGTTCGGTACCCAAAGAGTAACCCAAATTGTTAAATGGGACTGTATTACTAAGGCTCCATTGTCCATCTGTATGCCTTTATGACACCAGGTTGTACCTCATAAACTGTGATAGACAGTTGTTTTCACAGATGATGCAATTCTGTTGCCCATAACAACAAATACAAAAAAACAGAATAAAATAAATATTTAAGAGGGTTCCCATAGAAAGGACATGAAGTTTTTGCCGTTTTTACCTGACTGCGCCAGGAGGGTTATGTTTTTTATTTAAAGATATAATGGTATGGAACCCTTTTTGCGCAAATCCGACTCACACATGGCCAGTTTTAAAAATTTAGTTTGCGTTTGTTCAAGAAAAACTGTCCATAGTATTTACTTGTGTGCTAATTGCAAGGAAACTTCGAGGAATTTTTATATTAACTCTTAATTCTATGATTCTATCTCTCTCTCTCATCTCTTAAGTAACTCTCTCTCTCTGATCTCTTAAGTAACTCTCTCTCTCTCATCTCTTAAGTAACTCTCTCTCTCTCTTATCTTAACTCACTCTATATGTCTCTCTCTCTCTCTTATCTTTACTAACTCTCTCTCTCTCTCTCTTATCTTAACTGGTATTTCTTTTAAAATTTCAGGGATTGGATGAAGCAATACAAAATTATACAGATAATAATGAAGACAGCCCAATAAATCAGTATTTTGGTGAGTTCTCATGTTTTTAATCCTATTTTCCACCATTTTTGGGTAATGTTCACCCACATAGCCTTTCACTACTTCCTTTGTGCAGTTTTCTTCGGAAAATCTATGCTGATATTAAAAAGCTGAATATTTTATTTGGTTGAATGCGATAATCTCAGGAATTTCTGGTTCGTTTTCAAAATATATTTTTGTGTTGGATAGTCCATTTATCGAGGAACGTACTAGGCTATAATATAAAATAACGCTAACACCAAAAGGAGCCGAGCAGGGACGTAAAACCGCGGGTAACTGCTAGTCTGTCATAAACGCATGACGATTTAGGGTCCGTTCACACAGACCGGCTCGGAGAGGAGAGCAGATTCTTATCACGTAGAAAACTGAGTTTTTAATATTTGTAGTAAGGTTTATTTTTGCATGTGCACTGCTATTGTCATTAAGAATGCTTGAACGCGCTTGGTGTGAAATAATAAGAGGAGCTGACCGGCTCCGATCGCGTAATTTTTTTCGATCGTGCAGCCGTTTGGCTCCGATTGCATGCTCTTTCTCGCTCGCCCAGCCGATCGGCTCCGATTGCATACTCTTTCTCGCCCGCGCAGCCGATCGACTCCGATTGCGTCCGCGCTTCTCCACGCTGACCGCCATTTTGATAGCACAAATAGTGTATCCATCCGGCTCCGAGCGCATCCGACCGGCTCCGAGCGCATCTGACGGGCTGCGAGCGTATCCGTCCGGCTGCGAGCGATTCCGACCGGCTCCGAGCGCATACGCTTTCAGTACCCTTAGCACGAATTTTCAGTATTTGAGACGTAAAGTAAACTGGAACTTTGACAATTTCAAGTTGACATTTTTCAATGAAAAAATTAGTTCCGGCTTCGCGCACCAGAGGTGCTGTTCCATTTTTTCATACAAGAAACGCTGTAAATGCTGTAAAGTAAAAGAGTGAAAATTCGTGCTAAGGGTACAGGTCGCTTCCAGCCGGTCTATATATGTGAAATAGTTAGCGGCTCCGCTCCGACCAACTCCAAGCGCATACGATCCGGTCTGTGTGAAAATAAAAATGCGCGCCGATGCTCTCCGAGCCGGTCTGTGTGAACGGATCCTGAGAGGCACCAAATAAAAAATACAAAGTTAATATTTGACGGCACGGTTAGCATGCAATATCGTGTCGCGGGTTCGATTCCCGCACGGAGCAAATATTTGTATGATTTGCAAGTAGTTGTTTCGGGTCTGGGTGTTTGTGTATGTGAGTTTCTATGTTTGTAAACGCACCCACGACACAAGAGAAATCCTAGTGTGGGGAATGTTTTAAAAAAAGAAAGAAAATGAAAACTACTTACATGAAATACTTTTGAGTCTTCCAAACAAAATGAAAACGCGCTAACTTAAGCAACTACTGATTCGAATTCAAAAAATATTTTTGTGTTGTATGATCCATTATCGAGGAAGGCTATTTTAACATCACGCTAAGTAGTCCAGTCATTAAAGCCTAAACCCGAAAATAATTAGTAACTTACTGAAATTTTAAGGGGTTCTTAAGGAAGGTAAAATAACATACCGGGTGATTTTGCAGCGTTCTGGGGTGTACGGAAAGGGTTGAAAAGGGGTGAAAAGTGTTTTTTGGTAATAACATTGCCAAAAAAATTAGTAACACGCTGCAAATTTGGAATAAGGTTGTTCTTACGGTTTTGTAACGTGTATTAAATTTGCAGCGTTTTGCAACATACGGAACATTGTTTTTTTTTTTTAAAAACAGTGCAATTAGTTAAAAACAGGGTTAATAAAATTAGTAACACGCTGCAAATTTGGAATTAGGTTGTTCTTACCGGTTTGTAACGTGTATCAAATTTGCAGCGTTTTGCAACATACGGAACATTGTCTATTATTAAAAAACAATGAAATTATTTAATCACACGGGTGAAAAAACTTTGCAACTCGCTGTAAATTTGTAATTAAGTTGTTTTTACCGTTTCGTAACGTATATCAAATTTGCAGCGTTTTACAACAAATCGAACATTGTTTATTATTAAAAAAACAGTGCGATTTGTTAGTAACAAGGGTAAAAAAAGTAGGAACACGCTGCAATTTTAGAATTAGGTTGTTCTTACCGGTTTGTAACGTTTTGCAAAAAACTGAACTTTTTTCATTCATTACCATATAAACAAATGTTTCAGTTAGTAACAATAGTGAAAAAGTTAGTGAAGAGTTGCAATCTGGAGAAAATGTTGTCAACACCTTTTTGAAACATTTTTCAAAGGAGAACATTCACGCTCCATACATTTTGACTGGCCTGTTGGTCTAGTGGTTAGTGACTCTGACTGCTATGCCGGGGGTCGTGGATTCGATTCCCACCCAGGACAAATGTTTGTGTGATGAGCACGATCATTTGTTCTGTGTCTGGGTGTAATTTGTCTATCATATTATGATGTATGTATTTAGAAATATATAAGTATGCTTATCAGTTGTCTAGTACCCCTATCACAAGCTCTGCTTAGCTTGGCTTGGGACTTGGGGCTTGGGACTAGATGGCGTTGTGTGATAGTTGTGGAATAATTATTATTATTTTTGGGCCTTTTCTGAAAGGAACGAAAAAAATTGTCACCTATGGGTAGTACTAGTTATTTGGAGAAATAGTTACTATGGCACAACAGTTGTAGGATTGCTCTCGGCCAAGTTATACAAGATCGAAGATTCGTAATTTACATACATTTTTTAATTTCTGAAAGTGCCAATAAGCACCAAATAATGATAAAAACTAGCGACTTCAAGCAATTTAACATAAAATATCATTACACCTGTTATTCCTGAAGGGTTGGGTAGAGGTGTACCCAATTAAAATGAATAATAATTAATCACTATTTTTTGTGAAAAGAAGTAATAACATGTTAAAAATATATAAATCCACTGGTGGGGCCAGAATCGAGAACAGAATCGAAGTTGCCTGTATTAGGGGTCTTGGGAGAGCGACCTCCTAAGAGTACGAATCGTGACCAAAAGTACTGCTTTTTGAATCAACCCGTTTTTCGGGTAGTAAAATCATCAAGTCAGACTCCTGCTGACTAACAGTCCACCTCCTTCATTAGGTTGCAATATGCGTTCCAGATCTAAGATAGTCGACGACCCGGTACATTTCATTCATACATTTGTTGTTTTCTGAAAGAGTCTCATAGCCTTCGGTACGCGATACTGTCAGATCCCAACTATCGGTTGGACGGGTTTGCATCGCCGTCCAATCAATGAAACTCGACTGATACTCGTCTTTGAAATCCCGTGGAACTTCAAGAAGCAGTCCCGGGGCTGACTTCAAGCTGTTACCCAATATTGCGAGGCAACCGCCTCTTTTTGGAGACTCTACGTGGAAGTGGTGCGGTTAAAGCCCCTCTATGGGAACTCTGTGTCCGTTGTCTCCATAAGAAAGAGACCAGATAAGCTGATCGCACCAGGGAATCATGGCTTTTCGGGTGATCCACTCATATATGCTTGGAGGGCTTCTGTATCCAGATCACACCGTAGCAATCCGGTAAGGAGGCAGCCGCTTCTTCTGCAGTAGCAATGACAGCGAAGTAGGAAACAGAACACGTGAAGGAGAGACGCCCTCGAAATCTCAATCCAGCTGCATACGGCGAGTAATGAGGAGCTAGTTGTCTTATGCCTGCCAGGTCGCAGGACTATCTTAGCAGGATAGGTACCGTAGCACAATTTTGATGATTTTATTAGCCAAACAAACGTGGTTGATTCAGAAAGCAGTTCTGTTGGTCAGGATTTGTATTGTTAAGAGGTTTCTCTCCCAAGATCCCTACCAGAGGCAACTTCGATTCTGTTCCGGATTCTGGCCCCACCAGCAGATTTATGTATTCTTTTAACATGTTTTTAATATGTTTTTTGTAACTTCTTTTCACAAAAAGTAAAGTGATTTTCATTCATTTTAATTGGGTACACCTCTACCTAACCCTCTTTTTTTTTTTTTAACGTGGTAAAATCATCAAATGAGTCCTCCAACCCCGGGCAGGGCAGGAGGGACTGTCAGACTTTTACTGACTAAAATCCACGGTGTCCTTCAATAGCCCTTTCTGTTCCGGGGTCACGGTAAGGAAATAATTCTTTGGCCCTCTGAGAGGGGGGGCCCATCAGTGTGCTGACGCTCTTTGAGGCGCGCGTGGGACACAACGAGCCGTCGACCCGGGCATGGTCCATGGTCGGGCAGCGAGTTGCCCTTTACTCGCTGCCCGCATGCTCGCGCCTACGGTGGCCGGAGATCATCTGCTGACGTCCGACGCCGCGGGCCCCTACCACTGCCGATATTGGGCAGGAGCCGCCTGAGGGCGGCTGATGCCCGGTTCAGCCTTGGGGCCAAACGCAGGAATCATCATCATCGACCGTGCTACGGTACCTATCCCGCTGAAATAGTCCCGCAAGCTGGTAGGCGTTTGGCTCCATAAGGGCCACTAAAAGCTTATTTAGACGAGGGTGGAACACGATATGCTGTCGTCCTGGGCCTGATCCTTGATAAGACAACTAGCTCCGCATTACTTGCCGTACGCGACTGGATTGAGATTTCAAGGGCGTCCTTTCGCGTGTTCTGCCTTCGCTGTCATTACAGCTGCTGAAGTAGTGGCAACCTCCTTTCTGGATTGCCAACGTGTGGAAACGACAGACACAGGGTTCCCGTAGAGGGGCTTTAACCGTACCACTTCCTCGTAGAGCCTTCAGAAAGCGGCGTTTGCTCACAAGGTTGGGTAACAGCTTGAAGGCAGCCCCGGCTCGATCCTGTTTTTGATCCAAACGTCGGAAATGCTCCTTGAAGCTCCACGGGATGCCAAGGACGAGTTTCAGTCGAGTCTCGTTGATTAGGCGTGCGGTGAGGCAAACCCGTCTCACCGCTAACAGTTTCGTATTCCAAAGCTATGAGGCTCTTTGAGAAAACAACAAATGTATGAATGAAATGTAGGTACCACCTCGTCGACTATCTTAGTATCTGGAACGCAAAGGGCGTCTAGGAGTCTGACAGACTCTACAGATCAGCCCAGAGCGAGATAACTCATTTCATGATTTTATTTCCCCCTAAAAAGGGCTGATTCAAAAAGCAGCAGTGTATTGTTAGGAGATTCCTCTCCCAAGACCCCTAACCACAGGCAACCCCGATTCTGTTCCCGATGCTGGTCCTACCAGCAGATTTGTATATTTTAAAATGTTTTTGGTACTATTCACAAAAAGAAACAGATTATTATACATTTTTATTCGGTACTCCTCTGCCCAACCCCTCAGGGATTACAGGCGTTATGTTAAATTACTTGAGGTCGCTAGTTCTAGCAATTCTTATCATTATTTGGTGAATCTCGGCACTTTCAAAAATTAAAACATGTATGATTATTACGAATCTTCGAACTTGTATAACTTGGCCAAGAGCAATCCTACAACTTTTGTGCCATAGTAACTATTGCTCTATTGACTAGTACTACCTATACCAACCAATAATACAAAAGGTACCATTTTTTTTCGTGGACTTTCAAAAATGGCTCAAAAAAAATGATGACCTTTGAAAAATGTTTCAAAAAGGTTTTCACAACATTTTCTCCAGATTGCAACTCTTCACTAACTTTTTCACTATTGTTACTAACTGAAATATTTGTTTAAATGGTAATGAATGAAAAAAGTTCATTTTTTTGCAAAACGTTACAAACCGGTAAGAACAACCTAATTCTAAAATTGCAGCGTGTTCCTACTTTATTTACCCTTGTTACTAACAAATCGCACTGTTTTTTTAATAATAAACAATGTTCGATTTGTTGTAAAACGCTGCAAATTTGATATACGTTACGAAACGGTAAAAACAACTTAATTACAAATTTACAGCGAGTTACAAAGTTTTTTTCACCCGTGTGATTAAATAATTTCATTGTTTTTTAATAATAGACAATGTTCCGTATGTTGCAAAACGCTGCAAATTTGATACACGTTACAAACCGGTAAGAACAACCTAATTCCAAATTTGCAGCGTGTTACTAATTTTCTTACCCCTGTTTTTAACTAATTGCACTGTTTTTAAAAAAAAAACAATGTTCCGTATGTTGCAAAACGCTGCAAATTTAATACACGTTGCAAAACCGTAAGA
Organism: Agrotis clavis; assembly: GCA_954870645.1. Taxonomy (NCBI): domain Eukaryota; kingdom Metazoa; phylum Arthropoda; class Insecta; order Lepidoptera; family Noctuidae; genus Agrotis; species Agrotis clavis. The sequence continues at coordinate 21,958,814 of OX940923.1, read as the reverse complement.
ACAACCTTATTCCAAATTTGCAGCGTGTTACTAATTTTTTTGGCAATGTTATTAGCAAAAAACACTTTTCACCCCTTTTCAACCCTTTCCGTACACCCCAGAACGCTGCAAAATCACCCGGTATGTTATTTTACCTTCCTTAAGAACCCCTTAAAATTTCAGCAAGTTACTAATTATTTTCGGGTTTAGGCTTTAATGACTGGACTAAAGACGAATAGGAGCTGAGCAGCGGTATTTAAACCGCGGGGAACAAGTAGTAATGGATATTCCTTTAATTATTTTATAGAAACAGAAGACATAGAGCCTCCTGCTAAAACTCGTAAGAGACGGCAGCCGTGTAATGATGAGCCTGGACCTAGCAGCCCGCCGGAGAGGAAACCTGTCGTGGACACACGTGGAACTGTTAAAGGTAAGACCAGAAAAATGTCGCAGCACATGCTGTAGTAAGAGCCTATTGGCCTGGCACAGGACTAATAATTATGTTATTTTTTACGTTTGTTATCTTTCTTTTTATGTAATTTTGTTTGTCCTTTGTAGTTCTTCTTCCATATAGTGTTGTTTGTTCTGTACTATGTGTCAACAAATCCCTTTTCTTTCTTTAATATTTCGGTGAGACCAAACTGGTGAATAATTCTGAGTCGCGTTTTTAAAGCATGTACGCTACACTCTGTTACATACAAAATGTAAAATTCCGGCATTTGGCAGCATCGTTGCTGATAAGCCTCTTGCCCTGTTTGTTGTTTGACTCAAATGCATCAAGCTTTATCAACAAAGTTTTGTCGGTAGGCCGTGCTAAGCCATTGCGAAAAGATCTCCCCAAAATACCTTTCAGGGGGTTACAACGTCTTAAAACCAGGCTTATTCCGGCGAGTGAAAGTGACAGAGCTATACAAGTCGTCTAGCGCCATCTCGTTCACTCACTGGAACAAGTTAGGTTTTAAGACGTTGTAATACCCCCAGAAGCTCTTCTTCTGTACCTCCTCCAACCAGCTCTTGCGATACGCGTCCAGGAGGCCTACAATGACGTCTCAAAGCGAGAGTAGTTCCACTGTGGGAAAGAGATGGCGCTGGACGACTTGTATGCCTATGTATTTCCCACAGTCAAGGTTGGAAAAAAAACTGTTTTTTTATTATATAAAACAAACATTTCAAATTGTTTTAAACAATTGTTTTATTTGTTTTTTTTTTTGTAGTTTCCCGCATTATTTTAAACTAGCTTCCGCCCGCGGCTTCGCCCGCGTGGTGTTTTGATAAAAAGTAGCTTATGTTGTTTTTCAGATTTCAGACTATCCATATCCAATTTTGTAACAAACGGCTCAGCAAATTAGCCGTGAAACAAACATTTACACAGTTATAGTAAATTAATTTGAATATTAGGGATTATATTAATGGAACGGTACCTATAGATTTGGGTATAGCATTTAGTTAAAAGAGAGTAGGTATGTTTAAAAAAATTTATAAAATATCTGTTTACAGTAGGTTTATGGTACCTATGTATTCCATTAAGTGGCAGAAAGTACCCAAGAAAATTTATTGGTCCCTTATGTCCAAGAGACACTTCCAGGGCTTTTGTACACAACGTTTGCTGTTTTGTTATTATTTGTTAAAATGTAGAGATTGTTTGGACTCGACACTCGCGAGCAGGCCACGTACAGTTGGCCATGCGAAAAACAGTTTTTCTCTAAATGGACACCTGCTACTTTAAGTGTTTGCCCTTGCGCTTTGTTAATGGTCATTGCGAAGGCTGGTTTGAGGGGAAACTGGATTCTTTTAAACTGAAAAGGTAAATCTGTAGGGATCATGGGTAGGTATACGGGGAATTAAAACTTCTTCATCTTTAGCTATTCCTGTCATTATAACTGCTCTAATAATATTGCGTCCTAGCTGCGTAATTTGCAATCGGGTCCCGTTGCATAGTCTCGGCGCTTCGAGATTTCTCATTAACAAAACTGGAACCCCAACTTTCAGTCTCAGCTTATGAGACGGCACTCCTGACAGCTCTAAAGTCTCTGTAGGATAAGATGTCACCTGTTCACTGTCCATGACAATATCTACTGACAAATATTCGACAACATCGCCTTGCACATGTGACATCATTCGTTCATTGATCTGTCCCACGATTTCATTGGTCGGTGCCAATATTACCATGATGTTCCTAGGTTCAGTGGTTAAAATTTTGTATACAAAAAGTTTGGCTTCGTAGTTCCCGTTCCGAATCCGTTCCGTTCCGTTCGAATTTCGGGAATTCCGTTTGTAGAATTTCACCCCCACGGTGGTAAAAATTTCAAAATGCTAGAACAAACGATTTTAAATTTCAAAAACGCTAGAACAAATTGTTATTTATTTCTTATCAAGTTCCTAAATATAAAGTTTCATGGTTTTATCCCCAGAAATGACAAAATCCCATACAAACTTTCAACCCTTATTTCACCCCCTCACTGGTCGAAATTTCAAAAACGCTAGAACAAATGTTTAAATATATCTTATCAAGTGCTTAAATATAAAGTTTCATGGTTTTATCTTTTAAAATTAAGAAATCCCATACAAACTTTCAACCCTTATTTCACCCCCTCACTGGTCGAAATTTCAAAAACGCTAGAACAAATTGTTATTTATTTCTTATCATGTTCCTAAATATAAAGTTTCATGGTTTTATCCCCAGAAATGACAAAATCCCATACAAACTTTCAACCCTTATTTCACCCCCTCACAGGTCGAAATTTCAAAAACGCTAGAACAAATGTTTAAATATATCTTATCAAGTGCTTAAATATAAAGTTTCATGGTTTTATCTTTTAAAATTAAGAAATCCCATACAAACTTTCAACCCTTATTTCACCCCCTTACTGGTCGAAATTTCAAAAACGCTAGAACAAATTGTTATTTATTTCTTATCATGTTCCTAAATATAAAGTTTCATGGTTTTATCCCCAGAAATGACAAAATCCCATACAAACTTTCAACCCTTATTTCACCCCCTCACAGGTCGAAATTTCAAAAACGCTAGAACAAATGTTTAAATATATCTTATCAAGTGCCCAAATATAAAGTTTCATGGTTTTATCTTTTAAAATTAAGAAATCGCATACAAACTTTCAACCCCTATTTCAACCTCTTCATCCCCTTTTTCGCAATAAAAGGTAGCCTATGTTCTTTCTCAGGGTCTAAAGATTGTCTGTGCCAAATTTCATCAAAATCGGTTGAGAGGTTTAAGCGGGAAAGCGTAACAGACAGACAGACAGACAGACAGACAGACAGACAGACAGACAGAGTTACTTTCGCATTTATAATATTAAGTTTGGATTAATTCGTGTAATAAAAAACACTGTTTAATATCAAACTGTTTTAAACAGGTGTTTTAAAATAACTTGTTTTAATCATGCCAACCCTGCCCACAGGGGAACTACTCGCTCTTTAAGACGTCGTGGTAGCCATGCCACATTTTTAGAGGCTAAATAACAGTCGCAAGAACGCAAGGGTCCTCTCAACTGTTTCTGGGTCGGCTTCGGCGGCGCGGTTCATCCTAGGTGCCCATTGTGTGGACACTTGCTTAGCGGTCATCGTGCACGCGGCTGACGTGACCCGCTCAATTCCATTTTAGAGCTGTTACGGCAAGTTCACGAAGAATCTAAGCGGTGAGCGGGGTGACGGCAACATTAGTTACTTTGTATGTAAGCGAATTCGCCACTGGCAGTGCCTCGTGGTGTGTTTCAAACATTTCTGTACCTATAACATTAATTGATCTGCCCGCTCGCCGTTCCGCGCTAAATCACCGCTCACAGCGGCTCGGTCGTGACCGCGCCGTTAGAGACTTTGCCCAACTGTGGTTTTTTTATGTTATTAAAATCATCAAATGAGTCCTCCGACCCAGGACAGGACGGGTGGGAATGACAAACTTGTACTGACTAAAATCCACGGTGTCCATCGATGGCCCTTTACGTTCCGGGGCCCCGGGCCTCGTCATACTGCTGACAGCTCTTCGAGGCGCAGTGGTACAGTATGGGATAATAGATAAACAAACCCGTTATTGAAAACCGCATCAAAATCGGATCATTAGTTTAGAAGATAGGTGGGAACATTACTTTGCACAAACGGACACACAAACATCTCTCACCCTAAACGCATATACCTGCTCCGTTCCGTCGTGGGTAAAAAATAAACTTTATATTTTTTTCAGGAGCTGGCAATAGATCTTCTAAAAGGCGTCGGAAGCAGCGATCACCAATTGATTCTGACATGGAGCAAGGTGGATCACGAAGTACACCGGAAACAAAGCCAGAAGTGGTTCTTACGAAGAATGAAAACTGCATTGATTTAGGTAATTAAATTTTTTAATTGTTGACGCTGAGGCAGTTTAAGCACGCTTTAAATGTTTGTAAACGAACCTACCACACAGAAGAAATAATGAAAAATAAATAGTCTCTTGTTAATGTCCCAGGGTTGTCTACCTCGGCCCTGGAACGCAGTATCATTAAAGGTTATAGGGTGGGTTTAGTTTGTACAAATCTCAGTTTCTTCTGCTCTACCCTGAGCGAAAAGACTTAGTTTGATGATTTCTAACCTCAAAAAAAGCCATTTCAGCAGTCTCTTGGGGTTCCCAGAGGCGAATTTTTTAACTCCTAACACTAGAGATGGCCAAATCGCTCACGAGAAAGAATTGTAGTACTTTGAAATGGTCAAAATAAGCCTATTTTTATGAGGTTAGTATTGGGATAGTAATTACTTCAGTCAGCTCAGAGTTTACATCCATCAAGTCAAAGCCTCGCGAGCCAAGTCAAGATACCTATTTGATTCGACAAACTGATCATGTAACAACAAATTTTGTATTCTACTTCTACAGATGGCGACGACAAAGCTTCAGCATTCTTATCCATAGAGCGAGAAAAGGTATACAGCACTGGTAAAATAATAAACACGTTAGAAATGATACATTCAGAGATAGCGCGACTTACAACTGTCATGTCCGACATTAAAGATTGTTTATTAACTAATTATAGACAAATAAGTGTAACTTAATAGCGATTTTAATTATCTTTATCTACTTTTAAAGTTAAAAATTGCAATTTTTATGTGATATTTTTTTAAATATAAATAGTTTTAGAGTTTTATCTGTTGTATAAAATTACTCGTTTTAAACTTAGTTGTATTTACTTAGTAATATTGAGTACATAATTATAATGAAAGTACAGTCAACTGGTCGCACAATTTAATTAAAGACTTTTTTGTCATGGAACTAAACTTTAGTAGCAGCTTCTAAAGCCGTATTTTCATCCAGGCTATTTACCTCTCGACCGGATTTTAATGTCTCGCGGGATGTTGCGCGAAGTCGCTTGCGACATCTACGGGCCGCGAGTCTATGCTAGTAAAACTGGGTAGTGTGAATAAAACAAATGTCAAACAAAGTCGCGGGACATGCAAAGTAAAAAGCCTGGGATACACTAGGGAACATTTTGTCCCGAAACACGATGCGCAACACTCAATATACGTGACGCTGAAATGTTGCATAGTGTGCCGCAACATGACCCGAAACATTTTACGTGATGCGGGGCATGTTGCTTGCTCCCGCCTCGAGAGCGAGCGCACGTGTCCCGCGTCAGTGTCGCGCCATTCGTCACCAAGTGTAGTCGCGTACGCAACGTGCCTCTTAACATGGCTTTATTGTTACCACCTTCTCTTTCTTCTACGTTTCAACACACTAGATATAATTACTATTTATGCAGCACTAATAGCCACAACCTCCTCGGGCGACATTTCTATAAACACTGAGAAGTGTGGTCGACAAAATGTTCCGCGACTGAACTGGCTGACTGGAATGTGGCGACATACATATGTCGCCACATTCCACGTAGTTGTTGAGGAACATGTTCCGCAACATGTTGCTTCATTTGTCCCCTAGTGTATCCGTGGCTTAGCCGCATTTTCATTAGGGGACATTTGTCCCGCGACTCTGTCGCTTGACACGAAATATACATGTCGCGTGTGACATCTACGTGTCGCGGGATTTGTCGCAAGTCGACGCTAGTATAGCTGGGTAGTGTGCAAGCCAAATATCGAGCGACATTGTCCCATAAAGTCGCAGGGACATGCCACGTAAAAGTCTGCGACATGTCCCCTAATTCATCCGAATACATTTTAGAGTAACGTTTCATCCGCGGATGACATATTTGGCGGATGAGTTGTCGCCTAAGTCGTAGAAACGCGGTCTGAGGATATAGCCTGGTGTACAGCGCTGCCCCAGCGTTGAAACTACAGGATTAAACGGTAGTGTGTCGGGGGCAGCACTGTTGCTATATTGTTTGTTTTTAGATTATTCTAGGCCTGAAACTGCGTTAAGCGGGCGACCGCGACGGGCAACCGTCGCGTGTCCACGCGCGTGGACACAAGGCTGGGCTCCGTGGGTATGCAACGGTCCCCGTCGCGGAGACCGATTTACGCAGTGTCGCTATTTCAATTTGAAGATTTTTATTAGGGTTCCGTAGTCAACAAAGAACCCTTATTGACTGAAAAAGCCCGCGCGGGCTTCCGTCGCACGGATGCGGGCCCCGTTGCGTGGGTGCGGGGCGCACCTCCCCGCGACGGACGCCCGCGCTGTGCCCCGCGCGGGTCCCCGCGGCGGAGCACTTTTGTATAGAACCGCGCGGGCATCCGCTTAACGCGGTTTCGGCCCTAAGATTTATTTCTCAAAATTCCGGTTACATATGGCTTAGCTAATATTAGTCCTGTAATCTAGAGATTCTAAGCAATAAATCAGTATGCGTTTTATTAGTATACGCAACAATTTATTAAGGAAACTAATCTCCATACAAAAATATATAACTCTTATAGTGTTTTTTACGGAGAATGTTAAATTTGTCTTTTACCAAGTAATACTTATCATGTACATACTGATTAAATAGTTGGAATTCATATGTCATCTTATAATTATACTGTATGTATGTAGTTGTAGACTGAATATATTAATTATGTATAGTATGTATTCTGATAGCATTTCTACCAATACCTACTTAAATAAACAAATCTGATTCATAATCAAAATTATAAGCTTGTTTTGAATTTAAAGCATTATATGCGACGCGATTCGAACGAATTCCAACTACAAGTGAAAATCAACCTTACCAATATGACATAAGACATAAAACACGTTGTTATCTATGGGTAGATGAAAAACAAAACACGATGGCCATGACAACGTCCAGTCAATCGAATTGCATCTTTATTTCTTAGTGGCAAGGTTGATTTTCACTTGTAGTTGGAATTCGTTCGAATCGCGTCGCATTGCGTCTCATCGCGCCTTGAGTAAAGTGTTTAGTCAATGGTCGCGGGACTAACGAATACCGTGACCCCGGAACGTAAAGGGCTATTGAAGGTCACCGTGGATTTTAGTCAGTACAAGTCTGACCGTCCCTTCTACCGTGCCCGGGGTTCAGTACCCTCAGCACGAATTTTCACTCTTTTATTTTACAGCGTCTTTCCAGTATTTACAGCGTTTTTGTATGAAAAAATGGAACAGCGCCTCTGGTGCGCGAAGAAAAAACTAATTTTTTCCCTGAAAATTGTCAATTTGAAATTGTCAAAGTTCCAGTTTACTTTACGTCTCAAATACTGAAAATTCGTGCTAAGGGTACTGGACTCATTTGATGACTTTACCATGCTAAAAAAAATGTTTAGTCAGATTGTCGAGTCTGAAATCACTCAGTCCCTTGCGCTCCACCAAGGGCTAGTAACTAACTCCCAGAATACGTTATTTGATGAACACGCACCTCCAAAAAAAGAGGGATCTACTAAAATGCCGTCTAGTGTACCTACATAATACTCGTGACACGTGAGTCTGCGATGACCCTAAAAGGGCATACTTAATTCTTGTGACTCCTCAATGAGCGTGTTCTTAGATAAGTTTAGGGTTTACGCTGACTGGGAGCATTGGAATTAAGTTATTCGATAACAGAGGCCTTTTTTTTCCGGCAGGAAGGACTGTCAGACTTGCACTGACTATAATCCACGGTGTCCTTTACTAGCCCTTTACGTTCTGGAGCCACGGTAGCCCGTTAATCCCGCGACCCCGGCAGGCTTTGGCCTTCTAAAGGGGGGCCCCGTTATAGACCAGGCCGCCAGAAGACAACCGTATGCAAAATAAATGAGGACCGAGTTTTGAGTTTTGTAATATATTTTTAGGATTGTCAAGATATATATTTATGATGTTGCCAGCAATTATCATGGTCCAAAAAAAAAAAATCAGCACTGTGGTCTCAGATCAATAAAACGTTGATATTTGTGGGTTTAGATCTGAATAAATTTCATATGATATGGCATTACATACTAATTATACTTTATTATGACGAGACCTTGATAAAATGATTGAAAAATGTATTAGAAAAACATATGAATACATAATTATCTATATATTTAAAAGAACAGGGTTTTTATTAAGACTCGACTACAGCCGAAACCGTTAAACGTAGAAACTTGAATTTTGGACAGCAGTTGCAGTCTATTATGTAGGGTAGCAATAAGACGGGATTTTGCGAAAATCCTCCTCTAAGGGGGTGAAAAGGGGTGAAAATATTTGTATGAAAAATCTTATTCCTTGGGTTTATAAACTTGAAACTTACCACTAATAAGAACACAAGTAAATAAAAAAGAGTAGCACTATTAGTTTTTTAAAACTACCCTCCATTAGTGATCTAGTCGATGTTAAAGTTTGTATGGAAAAATCATAACGCGTGATCCGATTGCTTTGAAAATCAGTATTTATATACGAAAACAGAAATTATCAAACACGTGTTTTTGGATTTTTCGAAAATCACCCCCAAAGTTAGTGAAAAGGGGTATTCAAGTTTAAAGGGAAGGATTTTAAAGCGCTAAACGTTTAACCTGAATTTTGGATGGTAGTTGCAATTTATCATGTAGGTGACCACCAAGAAAGGATTTCACCTTAGAGGGGGTGACAATTGGCATTATTAGTTTTTTAAAACTACCCTCCAATGATACTCTAGACGATGTTAAAGTTTGTATAGGAAAATCATAACGTGCTAACCGATGAATTTGAAACCCGGTATATAGAAATTAGATAAAAAATAATCAAACACGTGTTTTTGAATTTTTCAAAAATCACCCCCAAAGTTAGTGAAAAGGGGTATTCAAGTTTAAAGGGAAGGATTTTAAAGCGCTAAACGTTTAACCTGAATTTTGGATGGTAGTTGCAATTTATCATGTAGGTGACCACCAAGAAAGGATTTCACCTTAGAGGGGGTGACAATGGGCATTATTAGTTTTTTAAAACTACCCTCCAAAGATACTCTAGACGATGTTAAAGTTTGTATAGGAAAATCATAACGTGCTAACCGATGAATTTGAAACCCGGTATATAGAAATTAGATAAAAAATAATCAAACACGTGTTTTTGGATTTTTCAAAAATCGCCCCCTAAATTGGTGAAAAGGGGTGATTAAGTTTTAAGGGAAGGATTTTACTTCGTGTAGTGCGGTAGCATTTTACAAATTTCTGGACCACTCCAGACACCGGCAACATGCATTTTTAAATAGTCCAAGAACCCATTTGCATACTTCATAAAACAGATTGCGGTCCTCATATTTTGCAAACGAAATTCCTTCTGCGACCTGCACTATTAAACGGAGACATGAAACTTGTTTAGAGTATTTAGCCGTACCGCGTATTTGAAGTATCATGACGTAAATTGTATGGAAAGTGAAAAAGCGCCTCTAGTGTACGATCGAGGAACTAACTTTATATATCAAAATGAGATGTATTTAACAACGGCTTATAGGTGGTTTGAAAGGACTTTAAAGCCTTTCAAATAGAGTTTAAAGTCGTTTATTTTTTTCCCACGTTTTTATAAACTCACTTTTCTTGTTTGTTTGTTTGTTTGTCGTTCCGGTTGGACTTTTGCAACTCAATTTTGAGGCACTTCCCGATAAGCTAGCAGGCTGAAATTTTGCACACGCTCTAAGTTCTGATGACAATACATGACTAAGTACATGAAACGTCATAACAAATCCAATATGGCGGCCTCCACAAGATGGCGGACGGGTCGTTTTTTATGTTTTAACCCAATGATATGGGTATCAAATGGAAGGTTTTGCTGTCAGGAATATGAAAAAAATAGTTACGTGTCCTAAATCCAACATGACGGACATCCAAGATGGCGGATTGACTATTTGAAATGCACCCCCATGATATGGATATGAAACGAAAGGGTTTGCTGACTGGGATACGAAAAAATAATAAAATAAATTAATAGATTTAAAAAATCTAAAAACCCACGTTTTAAATTTCCTAAAAATAAGAAAATAACCCTACGGGGCTGAGAGAGGGGCCACTCAAAACGGGGGGCGTATAAAAAGTTAAGAAATGATCGTTGCCAGAAGCCATTTAGCGGTTGACATTAAAGTCCCCGTTTATTTGACGTTTTAAAAACGGAAATCTCGTGATTGGTCCTCAGTTCATACCCCCGACAGAATTATGAGATCCTAACTGCGTAAATTCCAGAGAATGCGCGAGAATTCTCAGGTCTGTTACCATTGGGTCTCTGCTCTTAAAGCTCCTTCTTTGCTATGAGTTGATATAATTGAGAAGATGTTTGTTTTTGGGAAAATACCGTCACACTATTCCCTAACCACTGCAACTTCTGAATACCAGAATCAACAAGGCCGACCACCAGCTATAAAGCACCGAGTTAATGAATCTCGAGTGAATCTAGGTAGTAGGTGTTAATGACAATCATCTGCCTAGTCTTTTCCCAACTATTGGGGTCGGCTTCCAGTCGAACCAGATGCACCTGAATATCAGTATTTTACATGGAGCGACTGCCTATCGGACCTCCACAACGACCACAACCCAGTAACTGGGTAATACGATACCCCATGTTAAGACTGGTTGTCAGACTTTAAGGTCCAATTTTTGGCGAAAAGGACAATCATTAGGTATTCCTCGGTCATAAAAAACAAATAAACCCATAATATTATTGTTGAGCATTTTGAGGAAAACGAGTATTTTGAACATTAAAATCGAAGTCTTTTTACATGTATGCCACTTATCTGCGCCAGTGACTCAGGTAGGAAACAACTGGTTTTGTCTCCTACCTCGTACCTTCCAGTGTTCAAGTTTGAAATAAATGATCGTTTTACAATCAAATGGTCCCAGTTAGTGTTCACCTTAACCCGTACATCGTACACAAATACAAGCGAATTTAAGTCGTATCAGAATATCAACGTCGCGGGATCAAATAGTTCAAGTAATGATAATGTATGCCCAGGGATGTCGCAATTCTCTTAGTAGTTCGCAGGCCATGTGACAATACAGCACATCGCGTTCTAGTTAGTAGGGCTTAACGAATTATTTATAATGAAGCATGTGATTTTTGCTCTAGTTTTGTGCTTAGTAAGGTAAGTTTTTTTGTTTATTTTTTGGATATGTGTAAATATTTGTGATCCTCCATCAAGAGGAGTCCGCGGAGTCTAAAAATCCACTTGGCAGAATCATAAATATTAATTGCGATAATATTCGCGAAATTGAATTTTCTACTCTGTTGTTCAATCAAGCATTGGATTAAATGGTACATTCTTTTATCGCAGTTCATGTTATAAATCTGCTAAAGTGGCTTTTAAGACCCCCATTTGTAAGTAATAATGAATTTGAGAAAACTGGATCATTTCGCGAACATCCCAAGTTATTGTGATTTAATCCAAGTACATAAACTTATTACCGCAAATTACGCGTGTACTGACACTACAAACACGTGTTGATACGGTTTCTGTACCGTATCAACACGAGTTTGTATTTATTTTCCTATTATTTTCTTTTACATGAAACGAATGCAAATGGTGCTATCGCTTTCAACAGAAAGCTTTTCCGATCTTGGCGGTCTAATTCAAGACTTTTCTTCAATTTTCACTACATACTCGTACTAGGATTGTGAACACTATTACGTGGAGAGAAAGTTCCAATATCATTTCTTGCAAGATCTTTCGTCTTTGGACTATGGGTTCAAAGCCGCGCGTACACGGATTGCTCGAGCAGTCGGAGTATGCCTGTCTACTGCGTCAAGCAATTCGTCCATTCGATGTAGTTCGGCTGCTCGAGCGGTTCTTTTATGTCTGTACGTAGTTTGCTATGCAATCCCGCTAGTAAGTACCTATCGACTGCTTCAGCAGTCCGTGTAGGCCGCCCTTAAATCATGGAAACTAGATCCTAAAAATATTTTTCTCCGAGTCAACCAAATTATTTCGAATAGAACATTACATGTCCTTGAATAATTCTCCACTAGATTAAACACAATAATTGTACTATTTCAACACATTTGAGTTATTAAAATTCATTCAAACATACTCAAGTTCTTTATCTACTTAGTATTTAAATGTTATCATCACCGTCACTGTATTTAATCAACTCATTAATAAAACAATGCCTCCATTGTTTTCCAGTGTATTTGGCAGAGTCGCAGAAATTGGGCACCAAGATGATATTAGTAATATTTTAATAGCAGACGTGAAACCAGTTACAACCCAACAAAGTATTATATTAAACAATACGTATGTAGTAAAAACAGATAGCGATAACCTGATTCATGACAACAATAATAACGCTACTAATGTACCAGATATCACGTTAGATGCAAATCGTACTGAAGCAGTCAGTAATGTAACTTCTGAACCTGAACTTAGAGTTGACAATGGAACAGCTTTGATACTGACACCGTACATAAAAGAAGGAAGGATACGGGAAGCGAAGAGGGCTTCCAGAGTGGATTCGAAGCAATTCTTGGGTTTCAAGAGCTACACTGGTTTCTTAACCGTGAATGAGACATACAACTCGAACCTTTTCTTCTGGTACTTCCCGGTGTTGAACAAACCTGTGAATGCCAGTCCTTGGATCATATGGCTTCAAGGTGGGCCTGGAGCGTCCAGTATGACTGGACTGTTTGATGAAATGGGACCATTTACAGTTATAAACGATACTTTGAAACGTAAGTGTGAAACCTACCCATACTTTATCAAACAAAAAAGTGAAATTAGATTCATTATTCACCTTTGGATACTTTTTTCAACGTCATCATCAGTAGCCGGAAGACAAAAATCTCCTCCTTAGATTAGCCTGTATTCGTTCACTGCAGGACATAGGCCTCTCCTAATGTGCGCCACTGAACCCAGTCTTGAGCTTTCCTCATTCACTCATTCAGTCTGTTCCGGCTGCCTTTCGCAGGTTGACCACCACGCCGAATGAAAATCCGTCACATACATACAATAGGCATTTAGTTATCAAAACTTAGAAATCCACTTCACGACATCACGTAGGCATATGTCTTTAGATACCGGCGCGTTGTCGTCCATAATAATTTTTTGATCATTATGAAAATATATTGTTTTGAGTATAAGTTTCATGCTTTTCTATTGTATTATCCTTGTTACTCATTATAATTACAGCATTTATAGTTACGATGTTAGCTTCATTGTCTGTCTTCTTGTTACACTTAATCTCGAGACTATGGGTAATTAAGGTTTACTCAACATTACCTAAGTTCTTTTACTACGTTATTTTACAATCATAGTTCGTGGGGGTCACAATAGAATGATTGTAAGTGGTTACGTTTGTTAGGTATAAGTTTGTAACTTTAAAAACTGGGTTTTATTTTGTGTCACCGTTCTCAGACGTATCAGTTCACAATACGTATATGTAGGTAGTAAAAACAGATAGCGATTTAATTTAAAGCTTGTCTTCCTAAATACTGTGAAAAGACGACGATGCCTCGGTTATCTGTAGATATACGAAAAGCACAAAATCCATCAGGGTGCTGCCGTCGCACCAATCGATTGATTGTTATCATGGATTTATATGGTGACTGATCGACCATCGGTCCATCGTTGATCAATGTTGATCTATCATCAAAGTTTTCTGCCTATCCTAATTCTATCGCAAACCTGCTTATATTACCGGGATCACGGGACTGCCTGATCAGGTAACCCTGTGACCCTGGGACGTAAAAGGACTAAAAAGAATCACCGTGGATTATAGTCATCACGAGTCTTTAATATAAGTATTTTTATTATTACTTATAAATAAGTAATAAGATACTAAAAAAATAAAAAAGGAAAAATAAAACCCTTTTTCCTCAGTGAGTGACCGTAAGATATATTTATGAGGTAGGTAATTGCGAAACAGGAAAATATAAAGCAAAATATATTTATTACAAGAATTCTTTAGTATCAGTCTGTATTCGAATAAAAAAACCATATCATTAGCATTCTACGTTAGCAATGATAACATACTTCATTGTTTGTATTATTGCTAAAGGCCATCGGTTCTGAATTGTGACGCGATGGGAGACAATTAAAATCTCAAGATTGTTGTAGGTATTTGGTTAATTGTATGCAGATCAGTTGCGGGATCTCCCCGTAGAAAAAGTACATAATTGACCCTTTATGTATTTACTACATTAAGCTTATCATGATGTGGAGTTCACACACATCAGCACGGTTGGCGCAGTGGCTATGGGCGTGTAAAAGGTTCGATTCCCGCATTTCATAAGCGTACAATCAGCCTGTCATGTTCTCACTGCAGAAACTCATGTCCTCCAGTCCGGTCTTCTCACAATGTTTTCCTTTACAGTTTTAAGAGCACAAGGAGATTTAATAATATAATCCCGAAAAAGCATAAAATGAATATTTTTACGGCCTCAGCAAATGCTGAGTTGGTAACCCCTTCGATGTGGATCTGATTGGGATTGATCGGTTTTTGTTTTGTTATTGTTATTTTGATCTGTTTTTAATACCTATGACCTTTTCAATTCTTTGCACCTTTTTGATTTTTATTGTTGAGCTTGTATTCGGATTAGTTTTTACTATTCTATTCAATTCAAATAACATATCCCGGATAATGACATAGTCAATTCCAGGAAACCCGTACACGTGGTTGTACAACCACTCGCTGCTGTTCATCGACAACCCAGTCGGCACTGGGTACAGCTTCACGGACCATGTTGAGGGATACACCACTAATATGGCGGAGGTAAGACTCATTTTATCCGACTTTAAAAAATGGAGGTCATTCTCAAGTCGGTTTTTTTCCATTCATAATCTCCGAGAACCCTATTTGAAAGTGAGTTTGCTTCTTTATTGCGATGATTTTTGGTAAAGAGATATGGATTTGTTTCGTTAACCTTCTCCATGTGCAGATACAGAGTCGGTCGGCAATTACGACTTTTGGGAAAAAATAAAAGGGGGAGAATTCATAGGGGTTGTTAAAAAGAGGACTGCTGTATTGGAAACTTAGATTGGAGATCAAAATCGAAGGGAAGCCGCTTTGGGGGACTACCAAAAGTGAAAATGAACTTATGAAGTGCTGATAAATCAACCTATTTTGAATACTCGTAAATGACTTTTGATTTTGATTATACCTTAGACAGTTAAGGGATCGATCTCCTTAAGCTGAATTCCCTCGCCTTGAGGTCGCGCCATTGGTTCCAGATGAGCTCTTGATACTCTCAAAAGACCAAAAATATTCAAAAATTTAATTTATTTTTCTTTTAATTTTGTTCCCAGTACGCCAGCCACCTCTTCATAGCTCTGAAGCAGTTCCTGCAAATATTCCCCGAGCTCAGAACTGCTCCGCTGTACTTGGCCGGAGAGTCCTATGCGGGCAAGTATGTGCCCGCCATGGCTATGGAGATCCACAAGAGGAAGGATAAACTTGGCTCTGATATAAACTTGCAGGTAATTTATTAAGGATTGAGTTTTATTAATTTCGGATGTCTTGTCGAGCCAGTAACATCTAGGAATAGAATCTGGTTTTCGTCTAATACCAAGTCTACAAGTTCATTTTTCTAGCAAACATGCGATGGATAACTAAAAAGTGATGGGTATGAATGTTGATTGTGGTTTTTATCCACACGGATATGTCAACCCCATCATACCTTATAACTTAATACTATCAAAATGAAGGAGAATCATTAACCCGATCCAAATCACAGAGACTATGTGGTCCTTACCAGACCACACAACCTCTTGGCGACCTCAGTTCTAGGGTTTGCTAAAATGTTCTGCACAAGCCCAACATCAAAGACGTTCAATTCAAATTCTCTTATTTGATGCATGGATGGATTGTACGTCTAAAAGAAAAAAGAGTACATGATGAAGTCTGGCAATAGAGTAATAGAAGAAAACGTGTTGCACTGACCCCAAGTAGATTAATATAAGGGCAGGAAGATAAGCAATGGTTTCGAAGTGTTTCACTCAAAACTCGATAATTTTATTGTTAGAACGAGCAAGGACAAGACTATTTCTAACAAAAAAGAGAGTTTGCCTAAATGGAATCCAGTATTTAATCTGACTCGGGGTTGCGGCACTATCAGGTATCCGTGATCCCGGAATGTGAAGGGCTATTGAAGGACACCATGGATTTTAGTCAGTACAAGTCTGACAGTCCCTCCCGTCCTGCCCTAGGTGGGGGAGGACTCATTTGAAGATTTTACCAAAAAAAAAAAAACGTATTAATCTGTCCAGCTCAATCCATAATCACTAATCTACTTTATATCCAGGGTCTGATAATTGGCAATGCATACGTGGATCCAGAGATGATATCGAGGATCGCATGGCCATTCTACTACTTCGGACTGTTGGAGAAGGAGCAGATTGAGACCGTGAAGCCGCTGATAGACTCATTCCAGCAGGAAATTAAGGCTAACAGGAGTATTGAAGCTAAAAATGTAAGTTCTATGAATCTGGTTTTTTTTAAGTTTCCCCACTCTAGGAATTTCTCGTGGGTGCGTTTACAAACTCTCAATACAAAAGGTCAGATCCGAATCACTATTTGTAGATCATACAAATATTTGTTCTGTGCGGGAATCAAACCCGCGACAAGCAGTGCTCCACCCGTGCCGTTTCCTCTCTTCCCCCTGTCCAGATTAAGAATTTTACTTGTGGGTATCATGGGTGCGCTTACAAACATTTGTACATCCAGCCCGAAACAACTCCAAACTAAGACCATGGAATATTTTTGTTGTTGATAGACAAAGTACTTACTCGTCAATACAAATCAAACGAGTCAAAACTCGATGGGTTTGCGGCGTTTCATTATAGAGGTCCTATGGCCGCCATACAGCTCCAACATCAGATCAGCTACATGTCATCATAATATTGCATTTTCACGCGATATACCTACATCCTACATACCTATATGCAAAATTTCAACTCAATCGGAAACCTGGAAGTGGGTTAACTTGCAAGATTTGACAGGTGAAAGTAAATAAAAGCTTGTAATAAAATTACTTCTAAATCAACAGAAATGGAACACCTTAGTGACAGTCCTCCTCTTCATCACCCATCAGAAGCATGCATACAACTTCCTCAGAGACGAAATGCCGGTGGGCAGATACGTCAACTTCCTGAAGACTTCCGAAGTCAAGAAGGCCATCCACGTGGGAGACATCCACTTCGGATGGGTGAACATGACTGTTAACACACATCTGGCTCCAGACTTCCTGAGCACCACGAAGCCTATGTTTGAAAGACTTCTGGAGCATTACAGAGTATTGGCGTATTGGTAAGTGTGTTTGTTATTTTTGGTATCATTTTCAGAACGGATCTTGATAGGCTCAGGGGCCGTATTATGACATCTTAAAACTAGGCTTGTTCCAGTGAGTGAACGAGATGGCGCTAGACGACTTGTATAGCTCTGTCACTTTCACTCACTGGAACAAGCCGGTTTTATATGTATGTCATAATACGGCGTCAGGTGGCCTACCATGACGTCTTAAAGCGACAGTAATTCCAGTGTGGGAAAGTGACAGAGCTATACAAGTCGTCTAGCGCCATCTTGTTCCCACACTGGAATTACTCTGGTAGGCCACCTGATATAGATTTTAGTCTAAAATAATAGGATGCCGTTTATGCTGGTATTAGGTTGTTGTGGCATAATTTTCGAGTTACATACGGGCGAAGTCACTGGCCACAGTTGTATCCAAATATGTTGTGTAATGTTACTGCTAGACTATGCTCCTTGCGCTGCTCATCGCTCTGCTCCTCGCGCTGCTGTGATTTGCCGCGATGTTGCCCTCTCTGCCCACACACTGCTCTACTCGCGCAATTAATCGCGACGCTCCTCACTTGTCATGAATTTGCCTTGGTGAGACAATGGACGTTGAAACGGTGGCAACGTGCGCGCTATGCATTTTTAGTATATAGCTAATTATATTAATTTAATAAAAAGAAATATGTAGTAAAAATCAATAAACATTAACGCTTTTTCATTTGACCATTCCACGCTTGGCGACGACATAATTTCCAATTTTACAAACGCGTGCGTCTTGCGCGACCGCTCGATGCGGACTGCGGCCGCGCGATTATGTGGCCAGCCACTCGCACTCGTATTGCCGGTCCTTTGACTCGCGCGCAAAAACCGACAAAAGGGGCAGTACGAGGAGCATGACGAGTAATGTTGCCACACTATGTCTCTGCCTCCTTTCCTCGTTACTTCCCATACTACTCGACGAGTGTGTGGCTGCTCCATAAGACTTTAGGTAGTCTAGAAAAGCTCGTAGTTGAATAATAACAGTCGCATGGGTTGATCTTAAAGGTTAAGCCGCGCTTGCCGAGGTTGGTCTGTGGATGGGTGACCATCTGTCATAGCTAGTTTCCTCCGTGCCTCGGAAAGCACGTAAAGCCGTTGGTCCCGGCTGTCATTTGTAGATCTTTGACAGTCATCTGTTAGTCAGAAGCTCTAAAGTCTGACAACCAGCTTTACCATGAGGTATCGCATTGCCCAGTTATTAGGCTGTGGAAGTCCGACAGGCAGTCGCTCCATGTAAAATACTGTTATTCAGCTGCATCTGGTTCGATTGGAAGCCGACCCCAATATAGTTGGGAAAAGGGTAGGTCTGCCTACCCTTTTCCCAACTATATTGGGGTCGGCTGATGTTGAAAAATAAATCTACACGTTCTTATGATCTTTCATATCTTTCTGTGTCAAATATTGTATCAAAGACTTATGTACCTAGGTAGATAGTCTAGGTGATATTTCTAGACTCACAGCAATCAGCATGACCTTTACATGTTACTCATGTTAGTAACGTACGTAACAAACATTTTATTTCTATTTTGTCCTTCGGCCTTGAGCTCGGAATATAAGATATGTATCACATGACACATTGTTCCTACGTTTTTGTGTGGTGAAGGCTATTGTTTGCCTTTTATTTATTTTTTCCAACAGTTGAAACTGTAGTAGGTACAGACGCCAGCACATCAAGCTACCACAATCTGTCAGATTTCTTTCAACCGTATCACAAGAGTAGAAGGTTAATGTTTGACTGGTAAAATCTGACAGATTCGGGTGGGTTGACCTGCTGGCGTCTGTACCTTTCTACTCTTTGGAATAATATCGTAGTTTAGTTACAAAACATCGTGATGAGGTTATAATGTTTTGAAACTGCTTTACATAAGTCCGGATTAATTGAAATCCTGCGCTTGGCACTAGCTGCTCGACGATTTGCTGAACTGGGAATACATGGACCAACCGAGGGACAAAAGAATACCCAAATGTTTTGGTGGATATGGGTCCTATTATTTTTGTGCAGAGTGGTAGGAGAGAAAAAAAATACTTAATTATTTTTTTTGTTGTCTATTTTACCTGACTTTGTTCCTTTTCTTGCCAGGCTCTTATTCTATGTGTGGGCAAACATGCATGTTTGCCCACACATAGAATAAGATTAATATGAAATCAAAGGTGGAGACTAAGTAAATTAACACAAAATCACGCCTATACCTAGTCCCAAAAAGATTAGGCAGAGTTGTTGTGGTCTCGTTTATTTTAGTCCTATGTAATGTGTAAAGTGGCGAGTTTTTTTCCTACAAAATCAGGTTCTGAGTTGAAAAATCTTACCCCCTCGCAAGTACCTATACCTAGAGTAATTTATCTTTTGAATATTCTGTTAACTTTTTCTTCCAGCGGTCAACTGGATCAGATGCTGCCATGCGTGTTCACATCAGAAAACTATCGCACCTGGAAGTGGAACGGCTCCGAGGAATTCCTCAACGCAACCCGGTTCCCCTATATCTTCAACAATAAGCTGGCTGGGTAAGTAACTTTGGTCTATACTTACACATGAGTAATTTTTTGAGGTGAATCGGATCTACCTATTATTAGTCCAGTCTTGACAACGGCACCACAGTCTACTTGAAACTTGTGGTGTCTGCTGAATGATCCCATCGGGCGGTGGTAGGCCTCACCAGGACCGCTTGTGAGCCAGATATCATCGCCAAAAAGGCTTTACTGTTTTCCGTCAGTGCGCAAGACTTCCAGTTCCTTTTGGGTCTGCTGGGTCTACCCAATTAAGGCATTAACTTTTTTATATAGACGATGGGTTTGCTCTTGACCCTTAGTCCAGGTCAGGGGTGACAAAGACAAGGTCGACGATGGAACGAGCTTACCCAGAAGAAGCCTGTTCACTGTAACTTTGAAGAGATTAGGGTTGTATGCGTTCGGAAACACAGACTCAGGCAGAGAGTTCCACTCCTTCGCTGTTCGCATTATAAAAGACGTTTGGAACCGTAAGTGCGAATTGGTCGGATAGCAATAATTTGGTATTTAATTTGCTAAAGGACCATTATTTGATAAGGGTACTAATTGTGGAAGAAAGTATAGAATAGGCACTCGCACACGTTCACGTTCAACACGCACTTTATGATAGGGCAATAGACTTAAGAAAGTCTATTGCCCTATCATAAAGTGCGTGTTGAACTACCTGGAAGATGTCTATCTGCCGAATAAATGTATCATTAAATAGACATTTATTAAAATTAACCGGTGGTGATGTTGCTCCTTAATGTAACAAGTACGTAACAAGTCATACTAACCTTTTGACGACCGATATGCACGACCTATTTGCACTAAAGTCAATCGAGTCACGAATGACTTTGATTCTTATTGGTTTTTATTAGCCCAATGACATTAAATTATCTTAAAAAAATAAACAAAACATTTTTGCAAAAAACGTATAAAAATAATTATAAACTGTGTGAATACATTATTATGTCTCCTGATTTTAATCTGATAATATAAATATTTGCGATTCTTGTAACGCCACATAGGTTTAAAATGACCAGTTTATTTTCATAAAAATAATAGACTCATTATTTTTGCTTCAACGTATGTATCGGAAACATAATTTTGGTCATTTAAAGGTATAGTTAAGTTCAGACCACCAAACTGAACAATTTTTTTCTTCGAAGCAACATCGCAATCCAACGGGCAACGACGATATAATACTAGACTCCTAATAACAGGCGACCGATGTCTGCCAACACATTAGGCAAAAAAGTCTTATATCCGTCTCATTTCGATCAATCCTGTGAGCCGTAAACATACGTTGAGACAGAACAGACCTTGAGTTAGCCAATCACAACGCAGTACCCCGTCCCCCTCGCTTACGTAGTACCTCAGCGAGTTGGCAGAATAGTTTTGTTCGTTTGATCGTGCAATGCGTAGTCTAGTATTATATCGTCGTTGCCAACGGGTTATTTTCACGATAGTCGATTGTAAAAAACAGATGAGTCAGTCGGCAAAAGTCATCTAAATAGGTAGAAAGAAAGTTTTATTTCCTCACAGCTACGCGAGCAAAATAAAAAAATATATATTAAAAAAAAAACAGATAAATTAATAACCCTCCTGGCGCAGTCGGGTAAAAACTAACTAAATCTAAACAAAAACAGAAATCAACAGCTACACGCCATGACTGTGAAAAGAAAGTCGAAATAGAACGTCGAAAGTAGACCAAGGTTTATCTGATACCTTTCCATCCAGGTACCACAAGACAGGCGGTCGTCTCACAGAAGTGGTGGTCCGTGGTGCTGGCCACATGGTGCCGCTGGACAAGCCAGCCCCAGCTCAGAACCTGATCGCTCGCTGGACGCACGAACAGCCCCTCAGTCGAAGATTTGGCCTGCTTGAAGGTTCCTTCATACAAGATTATATTCGTAATAATTCTATGATCTACCTCTGATTGTAATTTTAAATAAATGATTTTCTTTAACATGTGCTTTATTTTTGTGATCATATAAATATACAATTCCTGGACCGTCAGACTCGTACTGACTAAAATCTACTGTGTTCCTTCAATACCCCTTTACGTTCTGGGTCACGATTACCTACTTTTTTGTTTTGTGATCCCTGAAAAGAGTTTTCGTAGGGGTTTGACCAGACTTTCACCTTCCAAGACCAATCGGCACTGGCTCCGTGTGGTGGAGAACTGTGTCCCAGTAGTGCGAGCATAATACGCTTTATGCGTAGTCGGTGGGTGGGTATTATCAAATCGATCGCAGCGTGGGATGTGGCAGTTAAGTGAATAAGCCTGTCCATAGGAGCGGAGCGGTGAAACGGAGAGAATTGGTTAATATTTCCTCGTTTCTCCACTCCGCCAGCTCGCTCCGCTCCTATGGACAGGCAGCGTTAAGGGGGTATCCGCAGAATGAAGTACTTGTCAAGTTTAACCACAACATAATTAATTTATTAATGTACACACATCAACAGAATCTAGGGATATTTTATATTTCATCAAATATCTAAAAATCTATGAAGAATTTTCTGATATAGTAAATGGAAGAATGATAGGTTATTTTAAGCTCTATAGTAAAAAATAAAAACATTTTGTGATTTTTTTTGTTTTAAATAAAAATGTTTATTTTTTTAATCGCCGTAGCAAATTAATATGGTAAAAAACTTCATTTCTTCTTATAAAACTATTAATTTTAATGAAAATTGAAAAATTCTTATAAAATCTAATTATTAATAATTAATCAGTGTTGCCACCTCTTACATTAATTACATATCGATATCGATTGTTCATGCTTAAAATTAGATTGTCAATGTCTTGCTGCGGTATGAGGTCCCATGTTCTTTGCAAGTGTTCGTAAAGTTGTTGTTCTGTCGTCTAATTGGCGGGAAATCTCTCAAAGCTTTTCGTTGAGGATGTAGCTGAACGGCACACGGGTAGATATTGCGTTACTACGCAGAGACAGGATCGATTTCTCCAAATGACCGCTAGAAGACAACCCAATATCACAGCGATCGCAACTAGTACAAAGGCTCCAGGAGGACCACCAGCTGCTGGTAAGCGACCAAACCGTGCGAAGGGGGTTGCATGAAGTTGGTCTTCATGCTCGAAGACCGCTACGTGTTTCAGCATTGCGACGTGGCAATCGCGGTCGGCGGCTTTCGTGAGCTCGGGAGCATTTACCATGGAGTGACGAACAATGGTCTTTGGTGCTGTTCACCGACGAGTCCCGGTTTGGGTTTCATCTGGATTCACGAAGAACACGCGTTTGGAGAACTCCAGGGATAGTTAGCCGTCTACGGCACCCTCAGGAGGTCCACTCATACCAAGGCGGGACAATCATGGTGTGGGCAGGAATTCGTCTTGGCGGACGAACCCAGCTCATTTGGATCCAAGGTAACAAGAGTGCACAAAAATACCACGAAAGACAGTAAAGCCTGTTATTGTCCCACACAGAATCCAAATGCGCCAGCAATTTTTACTCATGCACGATAATGCTCCTTCCCATACGGCGTGGCTGGTGTCGGCCGCTCTCCGAGACCACGATATTTAAATTTTGGATTGGCCTGCACAGTCGCCCGACTTAAATCCTATCGAGCATGCCTGGGACATGTTACAACGAAAAGCTTTGAGAGATTTCCCGCCAAATTAGACGACAGAACAACAACTTTACGAACACTTGCAAAGAACATGGGACCTCATACCGCAGCAAGACATTGACAATCTAATTTTAAGCATGAACAATCGATATCGATGTGTTATTAATGTAAGAGGTGGCAACACTGATTATTATCTAGTAATTAGATTTTATAAGATTTTTTCAATTATCATTAAAATTAATAGTTTTATAAGAAGAAATTAAGTTTTTTACCATATTAATTTGCTACGTCGATTAAAAAAATAAACATTTTTATTTAAAACAAAAAAATCACGAAATGTTTTTTATTTTTTACTATAGAGCTTAAAATAACCTATCATTCATCCATTTACTATATCAGAAAATTCTTCATAGATTTTTAGATATTTGATGAAATATAAAATATCCCTAGATTCTGTTGATGTGTGTATTTTTTAAGTTTCATTTAATTTTGATGAAAACCAAACCGAGTATGTTTTATCAAAATATCTTTGATTATACGAGTATAATGCAAAATATCTAGTTGGCAAGAATTGGTAGATCTTATGGCCCTCAATAATGTGGTCACTATACTGCGTGTAAGCTGATTGTGACAAGCTAATGTGTTCGCAAGTTTCCTGTTTTTCTTATAAAATAGTGACAAGTTCTCACGGCTAAGTACCTGCTTTTGTATTATTATTGCGTCTATTATCGACCACAAGCCAGTCAGCATGCGGCTCAGTGAGTAATCGGAAACGTCGCTTGCATGTAAATCATCAGGTATTCTAGTCATGTACACTATTTATACCTAATGGCCATAACAGACATGTTCCTTTAGCGACAATACACTTTGAGATTTCTTTCTCGTGAGGTTATGGCTACCTCTGGTGTGTTCATTAAGCTGTTAATTAAGTCGCCTCCGGAAACCTCTAAAGTCTCTTATATGAATCGTAGGTAGATTGTATAGTCGATGAGGAGATGACAATTTTGTTACCACGTCCACTTAATGCTGGGGCCTTTGCTTACCTACCATCTTTATCTGCCTAGAGCCATTTCCCCCTAACTAAATTAGGGCGGGCTGCTAGTCTAACCTGATGTAGACAGCGACTAGATATCTGACCTCCACAAAAATAATAATAATAATCGTACCTGTTATGATAAATTGTCAAGATTGCAGATCTTGACAATAATTGCAGGTGGTGACAATGACAGTTGAGACCAATAGGGATGGAAGAACCTTCAAAGTGAGTGGCCACCCATCCATGGGCCGACCATTATCTATCTTTGAAAATATACCCGTATTGTTTTATCATGAGGTTTTTTTACCTACGTTATATCAGATAATAAATTTAATCTGTGCCTAAGGCACGCACGAAGACAACACGTGTCGTATTCAGTTCTCACGTGCTTCTACAATCCAGACCACAGACCACATTGTCATAAATATTGCAGTGACGTGTTATTACTGACAAATAGTAGACATTGTTTACAAGAAGAGACATTAAGTGGTCTTGATGCTGATAGAAATGATATGAATAGCTTCCTTTCGTGTACTTGTATACATTGTAAGAATATTCGTCTAAGTATTGCCACGCTCCATTACCTACCCCGATGGGGGACTTTTAGGAGCCTATTCCTATCAACCGACCTCAAAACCAGACCTAATTATTCCGATCTCGATATCACATCACCATTAAAATTAAAAGAAACTTTTTGGTCCTGTATTTGCATAACAGGGAATTTCTATAGAATGAAACGGGAAACCAGATTGTACTGGTTTCTTCACCACAGAGAAACAGTAATGGAGGAACTAGTTAATTTACAGCCTTTATGTCAAGAGACAGAGAGATGATGATGATGATGATGATGATGTCAAGAGAGAATAGGTTACTTCTAGGCAAGCGTGATTGATTCACCGTCGACCAATAATAATTAATCATGGCTTACCATCTGCGAAAGTGGTAAAAAAATATTAGGCGTTTTTTTTATTGGTCTGCTCTTGACTGAAGTTTATGTCAGAGGTAATAGATACAAAAGTTATATTTTCCCCCTTTTTATACACTCACTTTTTTTATACGCAATAACGGCTGCGTCGCGACGTCATCTCAAATAAGTACATTTTTCGCTTCTTTGCTGAATTTTTATTTTTTTGATTCGTTTTTCGTTTCCTAAATTTCTTTGTGATAGATACAAATCGACAATGGAGTGAGCTTACCAAAAAGTAGCCTGTTAACCCTAGTCCCTAACTTTGAAGAGATTCGGGTTTTATGCGTTCAGGAACGCAGACGCAGGTAGAAAGTTTCACTCTTTTGGAGAGGCATCAAATCATTTAATTTATAACCCAACCCAGGACACCACGTTAGGCAGTTGTGTATGCGACTACGAGACTAACGCTTAAACAGTTTATCAATATTTTTGTTATCATCGTGCCCTACTCAGTCATGCATGAGTCATGACTGCTGGGTAAGTACTTACTTTACGTAGTACTAAGTAATACGTAATACAAATACTATACAGGATGAATTTTTCAACTAGGCGTGGAAGGCTAATCCGAATGTATACGAGGAATATCAAAAAACGTTGAAAACACTCGAGGCCGATTTTGACGAAAATTAAAACTGCATCACGGGATTTAAGAAAAATCAATAATCATGGGCAGGAATCGAACCCGCTGATTTTGGAAAAAAAAATCACACTCTGTATTTATTACACTGTCCGGTAGTGTTGCTAATGAGGCAAATTCTGGGAAGTAATCATATACGGCAAGTTAGTTAAACTAGGTAGTTAGGAAACTAGTTTCGGATATAGCCATTCACGACTAGTTGAAAAATATATACTTCAATATCCATTATACCTAGTCTAAAAAATAACACGTGTAAAAATAAATTATCAATGTTACGAATTGCTTAATTACAAATGAGGAGTTTTGTTTACCTAGCTCTGTAATTAACTGAGTTAGATTTATGCAGGAAGTAAAAATTGCACGACTCCTGAACGTAATTTACAACAGAAAAATTCGAAATAATTTTTTCAAGTTTCCTTCTTTTATCAGACACAACAAAATTAAGAAATAGTTAAATAAAATCTTTTAATTATAGTACTTTGTTTGCCTATCCTTACATTGTGTTCATAACTGTAATAAATTTAACTTTCTGTAAACACACGTCAGAAATATACATTCGTGGGAAACGCATTGTCTGTTTCTCTGAATTTTTAATAAGTAATGGTCTAAAATGTGCAACTGTAAGTATCTAATTAATTATTACGAAAATTGCAGTTATATTGTTTTATTTATTCTACAATTATTTACTTAAAACTTAAATCTGGGTAAACATGCTGAATTTTTTTTTTCAAGAGAAAATTTAACTAAAATGTATGTATAAAGTACCTACTAGGTACTTGGTCGTCGTTTGTCGAGGTCAAATAATAATAACATTGTTATTAAATTGGTTAAAGCAGGATTGTCTTTCAGTGCGGCCCAGTGCGATTTATTCACCTTTATTACAAATGATTGAGTTTGAACTTTTGAAGGTTTTCATTTTACACAAAATGCATTCGAAAAACTTCAAGAACCTAAAAGTGTCCACTAACGTTTCGTTAGCGGGAAGTTTACTATTTCTGTTTCATGAATAAGTATTTATAATTTCAAAGCCTCACTTATGACGTTAACCTTTTTCTTTGTTTTAAAAATAAGTTTCATAAAAAATTTAGAGTTTATATTTTGTATGTAACTTGTTTTTGTTCTCATATTAAAGACTTTAAAGTAATTGCCTATTCATTTTGTTGTTTATTTGAGTATTTACTATATTTATCTAAGTATTTGTATGTCTTATAATGTCGTCATTTTTAATGATAGATATTCTAACTCAGCCTCGGAATGGCCATAGACAGTCAAGTTTTCTCGCGGGCCCCTAGCCTGCACGGGCCTCCTACAGGCCTTACAGCAGTTACCGCAAGCAAGCCAGGCCTGTCGATGTCGGGATCAAGGGATAAGCTCGTGGGATTACGCACGCTAGATCCCAGCTTTTGCGACTTAATAAAGTACTTACCTAGCTAAATTCCATATGAGGTTTTATAACAGGATGGTAAATCCATGTTATTAGTTGTTTTGAGTTTCCGATATTTCGGTACTGTTTCAAGCGCGGATCACGGATGAACAAATCCTAGTAGATACTTAGTGTTAGTGATCTATCGTATCAGTTTAAAAAATAATTAATTAATGAAATGGTTGAACTTCAACAAGCCATCCCTGTGAGTGTTTTCAAAATGAATAAAACAAAAAAAAAAAAAGAATTTTGTTGAGTTTTTTTTTTAATTTTGCCCCACACTAAGATTTTCTCCTTGTGGATCGTGGGTGCGTTTACAAACATATAAACCCACATACACAAACGCCCAGACACGGGAAAAACTACTTGTATATCATACAAATATTTAACCTAAGTACTTTGTGCGGAAATCGAACCCTCATCTCGCAGGGAAGCAGCTCAAATCGCTCCAGTCACTGTGCCAATCGTGCCGGTAAATCGTTTTTTTTTCGTATTTTGCCCCATCCATATTGATGTACGGCGGGCGATGCACTTGAAGCTTCAGCTTTATTACGTAGTTTGTAGATTATTTAATTTTAATGACGTGACATACACCAGGCAGTGTTGTGCAATTTCGCTGTTAGCGCGGGTCAGGTCAGTCAGTCCGGTTAGGGAACCCGATGACAGCGCGCGCGGTCGAGGTTCCGTTCAAAAACAAAATAAATCCGTGACATTGGTTTTAAATTAAAAGTTTTATACTTTGAAGTTTTTTAGTGCAAAAATGAAAGTGTTTATTGGATTATTTTTATTAGCAAGGTAAGAGGACTGTTTATAATTTTTTTATTTGTTATCTGTGAATAAGTTAATTGCATGGTTAATTGTTATGAATGCATGCTTTATAGCAGATTGCAGCAGTTTATCTAAAAAGCAGGATTTGATACAGATACAATAGAGGCACACGACACAGAGGCAACAATCGCGCGGTGTCGATGCACTTGCAAATAATTTAAACTGATTGATTCATTGTCGTTGCCAATCTAGGCATAAAAGATAGTTATGCTCTCACACCGTACCCATTAGAGATGTTGCGAATATTCGCATTCGCATCCGCATTTATTCTCATATTTTTAGACATTCGCATTCGCAAAATTCATGCGAAAATTATATCCGCTTATTTGGTACTCTTTCTTCCACAAACTCCATTCATCTTTCGTCTTCCTCTCCATTCATCTTTTATTCAATCTGCAATGCAATGTCAAAAATCAGACATTCGTAAAATATACCTATCACTAGTACCAACCTATAGTTTCCCGCGCAATTTGTCAATTTGTAAAATCGATAAGGAAGTGGAATTACATTACCTAAATAACACTATATTTAACCTTATCAGTTATTACATAAAGTTCTAACATACCTACCTATTTAAAAAAATCATTAAAAAATTAAATGTGCTACCGCGAAACGGTTATGAATTATTTTCAAATAATATTGGAAAAAAAAAACTGATTGGTCTATGACAGCAATTCTCAAAGTGTGCTCCGCAAAGCCTATGTAAGTCTTCACGAGAATACTACAATAATGAGAAAAAATACACCTCTTCTACGATCTATGGATGCTGAAAATGATACAAGACTTCCATTCTTTCTGATCAAACAAACTTAATCTTAATCGATTGATGTAAAATAAAAAGTACCTACCTACTTACCTACCTACCTAGTTTCAGCGACCTCAGTACCTATCGTTTCCCAACGGGTCAACCTTAAAATGAACATGGACAAGACGAAAGTTGTGTCGAATGTCCATGTGGCACCAATACCGGTTGTTTTTGGGAATGAAACTCTCGAAGTTGTAGACCATTATACTTACCTTGGAGAGATTGTTCAGTTAAGTAGGTCAAACTTCGACAAAAAGGTCGCCCGAAGAATCCAACTCGGATGGGCAGCGTTTGCGAAGCTACGTGATATCTTCTCATCAAGAATCCCACAGTGTCTCAAGACAAAGGAGGTTGTATAACCAGTGTGTGTTGCCAGTGATAACATATATAGCTCTGAAACGTGGTCTTTGACTGCTGGCCTTTTAGTCACTCAACGAGCAATGGAAAGAGCTATAGAGTTTCGTTCCGGATTTTAATCCGGATTATCCGGAACATGGATATTCGGCGAAGAACCAGAGTCACCGATACAGCTCATAGCAAGTTGAAGTGGCAATGGGCAGGCCACATCGCTCGTAGAACTGACAACCGATGGGGAAGAAAAATTCTCGAGTGGCGACCACGGACCGGAAGACGCAGCGTAGGCAGGCCTCCCACTAGGTGGACCGACGACATCGTGAGGGTCGCGGGCAACCGGATGGATGCAAGTGGCGAATTGTCGTTCGGCGTGGCGGTCTAAGGGGGAGGTCTATGTTCAGCAGTGGATGTCTTCCGGCTGATGATGATGATGATGAAGTAATGGAATGTTTGAAACTAACATTCCATCACTTTTTTTAACAATAATATTAGTTATCATGTTATAAAATTATTATGATTAAACAATAGTTTTTCTTTTATTTCGGGGTTCCGTCAAAAATAGCCTCATTCAAAAGGGTTCCGCCACCAAAAAAGTTTGAGAATCGCTGGTCTATGATACTAGTAAACAGGTCAAATGCGAGTCGGACTCGCACACGAACGGTTCCGTAGCATTATCTATAAAAACAGAATATAGGGGTCTCCCCCCAATATTTATTTTATTCAGATTTTTTTTTGTGTATGGTATACCGGCAATAGAAATATATCGAACCTCTAAAAATTTCAACTGCATTATCACGGTGAATAAGATACAGCTTGATGACAGACGTGTCCGTCTGTCATCAAGCTGTATCTTGAAGCATTATGAAGTCAGAAATACGCCATCATAATGCACAATTTGATAATAAAGTGTGCATAAAGCTATTATTGTTACTTGTTGATACACTATATAGCTTTCTCTAGGAGACTTATAGGAGAAAGTATTATTTTTAATCTTTTAAGTAGTTTTGAAGCTTATCTCTATCTCAAACCCACATATTCAAAAAATAGACAAAACTGTAGACAGATTTTTTAAACAACGTGTGGGTTGTAAGTGAATAATTTGGATGTTTGTAATCATTTACACTTTTTATTAGTAAATTGGCCTTGGCTGGGTCTGTTTCTTATCCGCTTTTAGAGTAACTGTGATATTTTCTTTCAGTAGTTTAAGTCAAAATCCTTTTTTTGTGCTAGGTATTACATTTTACTGTGCTCTTGATTTTAATTGTACTGATTGAAATACCCCAGTCTTAGGCTCGTAAGTAGGTTTTTTTTTTATATCGTGCCCTTATGTCTATGTACCTATGAGCTAACCTAAAGTAGCTGGCCGTTTTCGATGAGCCGTCCTTTAAAAGGTTAAAGTGATCACACATATAGAATAGATACGGGATTTAATTTTGTTCGGCGAGTCAGAGTCAGAATGCTAGTCGGAACCGAGATTAGCAAAACGACTCTATACTCATGGCCTCAAGCTCTTTTTGACCGTCATTACGCCGAAAGGCATTTAATAAAAACTTTCAATTTTATTATTATTCCAAATGACTGAACCGATTAGCATATCAGTTTATAGGACCAAAAAGTTATCAGACAGAGAAAATAATGCTTTACCTAAATTAGACCGATTTTAAACTTGCCATAGAAACAGAGATTTTCAGATAAAACGCGACGGAACGATGTTTAGAATCGCGTTTTAAATATCGTTTTTAAAAAAAAAGTGTGATCACTTTCTATCGCTTATGCTTTACTAACTAATCAACATGCAATGCACGTCTTATTTATGTTTTCACCATGCGTGCTAAGGAAGTACTTAGGTGATTTTGAGCTTAAACGAAGTACTATAAAGCAATAGACCCTCGCTCAGGGCCGTCAAAACCGGTTGAAAGTCACGACCAAGCCGAATTAAATAAATTTAAAATTCATAAAATGATAATTATATAAATAAATAAAATAATTGTTCTAATAAAACTATGATGGGATGTAGGAAGAACCGTGTTAATTAAGTAAGATTGATTTCAATATAATCTTATTTGTTGTAATTAAAACGGGTAACCCCATCGGGGCCATCCTTAAATTACTTTATACGTTAAGGAAATGGTCATCCAGATCCAAGTAAGACATTGTGTGACAAAGGGTCTGGAGTAGAGAACTTTAATTGTGACCTTCATCATGATCATCATCATCTCAGCCATAGGACGTCCACTGCTGAACATAGGCCTCCCTTTTAGATTTCCACATAAACCGGTTGGAAGCGACGTGCATCCAGCGTCTTCTGGCGACCTTTATAACTTTTTGTAACCTTATAAGTTTAATTTTTAAAAAGTAAGCATGCAGGGGGTCTTCGATCATTAATAACCGAAGTAGGGGGCAGTTGACAACTCAGAATTGAAAACAATAAAAATGGATGTAAATTGGTTTTTGTTTAAATTTTATCATTTTCAATCACCAATAGACTGTCTCAAAAACAGTCATAATCGGTGTACTTAACGTAATTAATGGATGGCTCCTTTCTTAACAAGTGTGAAATTGTTAATGTGTGCAATATATTAATTCCAGCTTATCATCAACTTTGGCAAGGACACCAGCACTTATCCTCACAAAGTTAATAAAGAAGAATTTAGCGGAACAAGCAAGAAATCTATCCCTAGTAGATCCATCACTATTCCTGGGAAAAACCAGTTACTCCGGGTTCTTCACCGTTGATGAGAAGTTGAACTCGAATCTGTTCTTCTGGTATTTTCCCGCGGAAAACTATAGACCTGATACTCCATGGATATTGTGGCTGCAAGGAGGTCCGGGAGCTACCAGCCTCGCTGGCCTATTCGACGAAATAGGACCTCTCGAATACACGGAAAATCAATTAAAACGTGAGTACTTTTTTATTTTATTTTTTAAAGACTATTGAAGACTTACAGCTAAATACAATGGTGTTAAATAACAGTATGATATTCTGACAGCCAATTACAAGTCTTCGCGTCTAGAACTTGTATGGTATAAAAGAACAGGAGGCCAATCGCGCTAATTTGAAACGTCTGCAAACGTATACGATAACGTTATGGTTCGATTGCAACAGTGGTTACGTTTCGATTCAGTTATTTCTGATTTTGGTATTGCGTTATAAGTTCAAACGCTAACCAAAGTTAGATAGATAAATTCATAATAAGATAATATCATATCAGTAGGATGTAGTGTAGAATCACTTCACAACAAAGACAAAACACTCCAACGATGCATTAACGATCATAAAAAAGTAGCGTCCTATCAACTTTACGTTCGACAGCGGTTAATACGTTCCAGCTACGATCGCGTTGCGTCTCAACTTGCTGTCAAAATTTTAGCGCGATACGAAACGGTCAAAAAGTTGTGTTATGGTAGCGGTTCAGTTGCGATTTCGTTCGATTTCGATTTGGCCTCCAGTGGAGCAAAATGTATGTTTTTAAACCGCCAAATAATGCCATATAAAACTAAAAATTTAATACATGCAGGTCAAGAACATCACCTAATTTATGTAAAAAACTAATACAATTGAGACAGGTTTATGTCTATGATTTTATTCACTAAAAATATCTCAATATCTATGCAAAAATTTCTTGAACGGAATTTAATTAAGTACGATGAATAATAAAGTCATAACATTAAGTCGAGGATCATCAGTTTAGGTTAAAAACTAATCTTGACATTTTAATAAACACCTTTAGGTATTTAAAATTTGATTTGTACAGACTCAATTTAACACGTTTCTTATGAAATAGCCGGTTGACAGAAGGTCAGACTGACAGGAACAGTGGAGTCTTGTCTTCGTAAAAGGGTCTATGTTTATCCTTTGGGTACGGAACCCTAAAATGGTGAATGAGATAGTGGTGTGAGAATTGTGTAAACGTCCATACTTTCCTAGCGCTGTGTAACCCTGACAGCGATAAATCAATAATGCAGTGCTTCCTTCCGTTGACAGCTACAAGTTGATAAAATTTCATTAAAATAATTATGAGTAACCGGCTTTTCCCTTGGCTTCGGCTGCCCCTCCCCACCCTCTATAGCCTTAACCATGGTCCTATATTTAACTCTGTACCAAAATTTATCAAAATCCGTCCAGTGGTTTAAGCGCCAAAGCGTAACAAACGAACACACTAATACTTAATAGAGGGCTAATAGGCTCAAGGTAGATTATGTAGATTCTTGTCAACCTACAAGTAAATAAAATTATCCTTTAAAATAACCTCCGTAGCCACTTTATTAGATCTTAAAAATTTCTGCACTTTTAGCGGTTTCTGGTCATGGCTATCCAGTTGTCCACCTTGTCTGTTTTCTTCCCGATATTTATGAACCTGGCAGGTATTATATGTATCCGCAAAAAGTCGTAATCGAGACTCTATTTAATTTTTTATTTGAACACATTAATTAGTTTCATCATTTAGATCGTAATTTTTATAGAAAATCATATACCCAAGAACCTCCATAAAAATAGAATCTATTATGTATTTTGGGCTAACCTGCTGGTATCCGCAACTCCACGTCATAATTATGCGCGTATTTTGCGTACGGAAAATAATTATTTATCAAACCTCAAAAATATCAGAAAACTCGAGTTCTTCAGAAACGTCAGTTGCATGGTAACTGGCGCTGCCCCGGCGTCAAAACTACAATTCGATATTAGGCTAAGCTCTGACAGCGAAGTGTCGCGATACCATCTCGACGACGACCTCATCGTAGCTGACAGCCTAGAAAATGTATTTTAGAGAATAGCAAAGCAGATTTATGAAATAAATAAACGAGGCGAAAGAAATGTATAACACGCAAGGTATACAAGACTTAACAGTTTACAAACCGCTAAAGACGACAGCGGTGCGACTTCTAACCGAAAATGGCAACTGCGATGACCTAAAACAATAACTCAATTAGGTACCGACCGGTATAACTCGCCTGGGGAGCGGACCCCTCGTCTTGCGATCCTTAGAGCAGACGGAATAAAATCTTTTGTCGTGTAGTAACTATTTGGTCATTTTATTATGTAATTACTGCTGGGATACAATTAAGCCTCTTCTCTGCTAGAGGGAGTGGGTAAACCAGGTCAAACGTAGATGACATGGCTTTGAATTCTTGTGCTCACGCGCAGCCCGTGGTTATTTAGTAAAATGGATACTTATTCTTTTTAGGGTTCCGTAGTCAACAAGGAACCCTTATAGTTTCGCCATGTCCGTCCGTCCGTCCGTCCGTCCGTCCGTCCGTCCGTCTGTCCGCAGTTTAGCTCAGAGACGCACAGTAATAGAGAGCTGTAATTTGGTGTAAATATATGGATTTGTTGTGCCGAAAAAGTGGTAAAACAAAATGTCGTAAAAAATTTTTTTTTAGGGTATCTCCTGTACACGTAAAGTGGGGATGTTATTTTTTTTTCTCGCGTACCCCATAGTGTGGGGTATCATTAAATAGGTCTTTAAAAAATATTGATAGTTTCCATTAACAATTTTTTGATAAAAAAATTGGTTTGTGAAATATTAAGCTTTAAAGTGCTAAATTTTGCTCGACTCGAGTGTCCCCCCCCTCTACCAGCTAAACGGTTATGTTTGGGGGTGTGAAAAAATTCACAATAGTAGTATATATAACGAAGTTTAAAAGAAAATTGTCATGACTTAGTAGGCTTTACAACTTTACGAGTAATAGTCGACCAACTTATAAAATGTACTTGGATAATATTTCTCTTAAACAAAATGTATCGGAGAACATGTTATTCAACTGCAAATGTAAGTTTGTCAACTTTATTTTTACAGCTTTAATAGGTATGTTTTACGGTATGTTTTTTGGGGATAGGTAGGTTTTTATCGTCAATTATTTTTAACTAACTTCAAAAAAAGGAGGAGGTTCTAAATTTGTCGTAATCTTTTTTTTAAATGTATTTTGCCCGATTTCTCAAAGACTCCTGGACCGATTTTGAAAATTCTTCTTTTTACCCGACTGCGCCAGGAGGGTTATGTTTTTCGAGTGTATGTATGTATGTATGTATGTATGTATGTATGTATGTTTCTGTGTGTTGCTCTGCAGCCTAAACGGCTTGATGGATTTTAACTTGAGAGATGTCGTTAGATTCGTCTTAAACGTGAGAGTGTCACTGGGTACATAAAACTGGCCAAGTGCGAGTCGAACTCGTGTGCAAAGGGTTCCGAACTAAAAATATTTTTTTTAATCTCTCACATTCTATCAAGTGGGGTATCAAATTAAAGGATTTTAAAAATGGTTTACCAAAATATATATAACTTATATGTTTCAATTTAATTTGGACTGATAAATGCTAACAAAAACTAAAAATAGTAAAATAAAATAAATATTTAAAAAAACAAAAAACCCGACTGCGTAAAAAAACTAAAAAGAAAGAAACAAGCCCAGTAGTTTAGAATTCACTCATTTACACTCACAGTCGGGGCCTCTTGGGAAGATTTGATTGGTATAATTTGAATGGGCCCCGAATGTGAGTGTGAATGAGTGAATTCTAAACTACTGGGCTTGTTTCTTTCTTTTTAGTTTTTTTACGCAGTCGGGTTTTTTGTTTTTTTAAATATTTATTTTTAAAATTAAATTCAGCGAATCAGTTTAGTTAGTTCGCATAAGTATTTTGATGGGCAACTACGGAACCCTACACTGTGCGTGGCCCGACACGCACTTGGCCGGTTTTTTTTTATAACAACGGCAATTTTTTGGGCGCAACAGAAATTGCGCCCAAAAAATTGCCGACCGTAGCTCTAAAGCCGATCGGCAAATAAATTACTTTCGCAAATTGACACGTTTGGGTAAACCCATGGATTTTACTTCACAGAATACTCGCGGAATTACTCACGGCACCAATTTTCGTTCGCCTTGCTTGGACGAATATGAGTTTGTCAATTCATATGTCATAACAAGGTCATCTTGGACATCATGTCACACACAACGGTGAGGAAAAACATAGGAGGTAAATGAACTACCACACCAAGCGTGGCGAACACTGCCTTAGTTTGTAAAGCCTTTTCTATATAAAAAGGGGGTATGCTGAAGGAATGACGTCACGGATGTCAAACAGTCATAAGCTCTCTGTGTACTTCTTGTTTGTAAATAAAAATATAAACGTTCTTTACCAGTAACTTTATTGTGAAAGTACATTTAAAAGTTAAATTTACAAGTGACATTATTATTCAGTGTTTTAAAAGCTGTGTTAGTTACAAATAAATGAAAAAGTGTTTTTCGATATTTAACTAACGTAAATAAATACCCGAAACCTAACAAAAAGTAACATTTTTGTAGTGCTAAGCAAGAAACGAACATTTCCATAACTCCAGTGTGTGCACACCCTTACTCGGAAATTATATAACTGCCTATGGTGTTTCTGTACACCATAAAATCCGCGTTATCTGCCATAACTGTCTTCCTACAATCAGCGCCATCTGTTATTTGATTCGAGTACTAACAATTACTCACCATGGCTAAGTGTGGTTGTTGTGGCAAGTTCTTATCATCAACTGAGGCTGTGAGTTGCAGCAAGTGCCAATCTTGTTACCATCGGGTGTGTGCAGGAATGAAGGCTACTGGCCCAATAGCGACTTCTTGGCACTGTCAAGGGTGTATGAAGAGCCTGGTCAGGGACAGTCGAGTTGGGACACCCTCTCCAGCACTAGCTAGTCGTGAAGAAGTCCTCGGCAATCGGATGGATACCAGTCCTATGAACAGCACAGCCCTGGATGTAACTCAGGAGCTCAATCTTGACATCCTCAGGGCCGAACTTGCTCATTTCAAAGAGGAGTTTTTGAAGCTGGTGCGGAGTGAATTCCAGCAGCTCCACGTTGATTTGTCTGAGCTGAAATCATCGCTAAACGTGACCAATGACAGGATGAGCAAACTGGAGGAGAGAGTGGCAGTCCTGGAGAACCAGCAATCTCAGCCGTTGGTATCATCCGAGATGAATGACGTAATATCGCAACTGCGGAGGGATATTAATGACCGAGACCAAGAACTGCTCGGGAACGATATACAAATATCCAATATACCAGAGGTTAGCGGTGACAACCCAACTCACACCGCGATTCTGGTGGCGGCAAAAATGGGCGTCAAGCTGAAGGCACGGGATATCGTGAGCGCCGAGCGAGTTGGCGGCAGGCGCATCAACGCAACCCAGGCGGAGGCGCCGATGGAAACCCGCCCGCGCTTCCTCATAGTGCGCCTCGCACGTCGAGACTTAAGAGACGAGCTGCTGGAGAGCGCGCGAGTACGCCGCGGCATGACTACGGCGGATCTCGATTTGCCGGGCCCAGCGATGAGGTTTTTTGTCAACGAGCGCCTTACGAAAGCAAACCGAGACTTATTTCGGAGCGCACGTGAAGCAGGCAGTCGCCTCGGTTGGCAGTATGTGTGGGCAAAACGTGGACGTATCCTCGCCCGGTACAAGCCCGGCGATGCAGTTTGCCACATCCACTGTGAGGCTGACATACAGCGCGTCTTCGGCTCCGTGGCGGGTAACAACGCAAATAGTGCGCTCTAAAGTTGATGTTATGTTTCTTTTTATTTACCTTTATTTTCTAATTATTATTTGTTCTCTTATAATTATCTGTACTTCCTGTCAAATCAAGTTATTAGTTAATTATATTTATATAAGCAAGACCGAAGGCATCTCAGGAAAAACAATGCCACCGTTTCTGTCCTACTATATAATATATTTGGTATTAGAATGTGTGTGTCTCGCGGTCGCGTCGCTCGCGCCGCACAGTCGACGCGCAAACCAGTTTTATAACACCATTCATAATTACGATCTACTCAACACACAACTATTATTCATTTTTAACCAATTGTTTATATATCACACTTTAAAATATTTGTCTTATTTTATACTATACAGGGTCCACGAATTTACAATTATGCATGGAATAGTTTTATATAAAAATAAAATACGACTGATAATAGTGAATTTGCTAGACGGAATTAACTCTT
This sequence comes from Agrotis clavis, assembly GCA_954870645.1. Taxonomy (NCBI): domain Eukaryota; kingdom Metazoa; phylum Arthropoda; class Insecta; order Lepidoptera; family Noctuidae; genus Agrotis; species Agrotis clavis. The sequence goes on along the minus strand of OX940923.1, from coordinate 21,920,130 downwards.
TACAATTAAAATGACGACTAAAGGAGATAAGTACCTTAAGCTTGGTTTTCTAAACGCTGGTTCTTTAGGAACGGGTCATGATGACTTTATTGGTGCGATGGAGAGGCATTGCTTTGATGTTATGGCCATTAACGAGACCTGGCTCCGTCGCGGCGAGGAGGGGCGCGCGCCTGTGGTGCCGGGTTACCGTCTACGTCACACGCCGCGCTCAGCGTGTGTTCGCGCAGGCCGGGGTGGGGGCGTTGGATTTTATTTGCGACAAGGACTGAGAGCACGCACGTGTCCCAGTGCTACCGATCCCAGGTTCGAATCGGTCGAGCAAATGTGGCTGACGCTCTCTCTGAACGGCAAAAAAATTGCCATAGGAACCGCTTACCGCCCCCCCTGGCTGGACCTTGCTCTTTTCCTCGATGCTATAACGGATTTTATGAGTTCGTTGGGAGACTGTGACCATCACGTTCTACTTGGTGATTTCAATGTTAATATGCTAGACATAAACGCAACTAAAACTAAAAAGATTAATGAGTGTCTAAATTGCCTTAGCCTTACACAGTTGGTTACAAGCCCTACTCACTATACAGCATCTAGTGAAACTCTAATCGATCTGATATGTACCGACCTTCGACCAAGATACACATCGGTTGAATCTGTCGGTTCAATCAATGGTCACTCTATTGTAATCGGCGAGTTCAACATTAAAAGCGAAAACCCTAAACCATACGTTGTAAAATACAGACCTCTCAAAAATGTGTGCAACGAAATATTCAACATAGACTTATCATCGTTAAACCTCGGACATATTTCCTCGCTTGACTCCCCAAATGATATGGTACATGCCCTCAACACTCAATTAATTTCCCTGTTCGATGTCCACGCACCTATAAAAATGTGCACTATAAAGGAAAAATCTTACCCGTGGATAACAGATACGATCAAACTTATGATGCGTTTACGCGACAAAGCGTTAAATAATTACAGGCGATTAAAATCCGATTCGAAGAAAAGATATTACAAAGATTTAAAACAATTGGTTACTGGCGCATTGTATCGGGAAAAAATTGCATATTTCAAACTAAATATTAATAATAAAATACATAACCCTAAATTACTTTGGAAAAACTTGAAATCCACCGTTTTACCCTTCAGTACTAGACAAGACCTTCCGTCGCATTTTACAGATCCAGACTTGATTAATAAAAACTTTTTAATTGTTCCTGGGAATCCTGTTGCATGCCCGTCGCTTATTAACTATTATGATAACCATAAACATAGTGAAGCTATTTTCAAAATTACTCAGGTAGAACATAACGAGGTGCTACGCATAATATCTGGTCTGAAAAGTAACGCTGAAGGCTTTGATAACATTACTCTAGACATGATTAACATGACATTGCCGCATACCTTAAATATTATAACAGACATTATAAATCGTTCGATTGCGACATCTACGTTTCCCGATCAGTGGAAGATTGCTTCGATTAGGCCATTGCCAAAAAATTCAAATCCATCTAGTTTGAAAGATTTACGCCCTATTAGCATACTACCATGTCTCTCTAAAGTATTAGAAAAAGTTGTCAGTCGTCAGCTTACGGTTTTTCTTGAGCAAAATAATATTTTACCTGATCTTCAATCAGGATTCAGAAAACAGCGGGGTACTTCTACTGCTTTGTTAGACATTACTGACAACATTTTAACTGCCCAAGACAAGGGAATGTGCACATTACTGGTCCTGCTCGATTTTTCTAGGGCGTTCGACGCAATTAACATTCCACTTTTATTGTCGAAGCTGAATTATTACGGCTTTGACCCCCAAGCTTTGCAATGGTTTCGTAGCTATTTGAGTAAAAGGGAACAATTTGTTGACCTCCGCTTGAGTGACGGCAAAACTCTTAGATCTACTCCTCTTCCCGTGGAAAGAGGAGTCCCGCAGGGCACCATTTTGGGTCCCAATCTGTTTACTTTGTTTTGTGCGGACATAACAACATGCATCCGGAGTTGCAAGTACCATATATACGCTGACGATGTCCAACTATACATCTCGTTTAGGCCAGAAGAGTACCATAACGCTATAAAGGATCTCAATGAAGATCTCGAACGAATTGCTGTCTGGTCTGAAAAGAACTGTCTGTCACTAAACCCCACGAAAACTAAGTATGTGGTATTTGGCACTAAACAAAAGCTAGCTCGACTGCCTATGACTTTTGACTTAAAACTTATGGGGGAGCCAATCAAGCGAGTATACGAGGCACGAAATCTAGGACTTACTATGGACAATGACCTTCGGTTTGAGAAACACATAGCAGACTCAGTAAGGAATTGTTTCTACCGCTTAAAAATTTTATACAAGATGAGGCCCTATTTATCCGAATCACTGCGGGAACAGCTCGTTGAAACTTTAGTCTTATCTAAGTTGAACTATGCCGATACTGTTTACGGCCCGCGCCTGCTGGCGCGTACGGATAGGCTCATACAGAGGGTACAAAACGCGTGCGCTCGGTTCTGCTACAATATTCCTCGAAGAAGTCATGTTACGCCCTATCTTAATAAACATTTTATCCTAAAAATGAAGTCCAGGCGTAAACTACATTTAGCGTGCCTACTTTTCGGTGTTGTCAAATATAAAAAACCGGATTACTTGTACAGCAAATTGAGTTGGATAACAAGTAGACGAGAATGTGAAAGAAGACAATGCTCCCAACAACTTTCGACTCAGACACACAACACAGCGGCTTTCAGAGGGAGCTTTCGGTATGCAGCTTCCAAAATATGGAATAACCTGCCACCACCGATCAGATCAATTAACACCATAGGCTCATTTAGAAGACAGTTGCGGCAGTATCTATTGGAAGAACAACGTAAACTGGACATGGTCGCACTGAATGTTTCGATTATCTGATGCACTTCCCTAGATGGCTAGACACTTAATTTACTCGAGCATGCTGCTATGTATAATGTTAAGTAATGATTAATGAATATTATAAATAAATGAGGTCACCCTGCCAATTCCAGTGGGTCCCACTTCCCTTGCACAGATGTACTATCTCGTTCTGCTATAGATATCGCGTTCTACTCGCAGCTGCTCCCGCCTGGCCGCTTCGTTCCATCGCTTTGTGGGAGATCTGCAGCAAAAAAAACACGCTTTAACAACTGCTTACCCTGACCTACCTATTAGTTAAAATGTATGCATTGCTACAGCGAGTCCTTGGACCTTACCTAATGTGTCTGATCTGCTTGCATGCCGCTGGAACGAACGGTGTAACAGCTACCATTGCCACTTTTTGTTTTCATAGTTGATCAGGTTTGACCATGGGCGGTTCTCGATTTTGTAAAGGTTGACATCTCCAGCTAAACTGCAAGAGGGCAAAAACAAAAACAAATTAGTCCCCATGTACTTTGTTTTACCAGCGGATACATGAAATTAATACATTTAACTAAATAATCTATAAAAATATTGACTTACCTCCCATATTTCAACGTGTTTCAAATTTTGCATCCAATTTTAATTATAAATTATCTTCCAGAATAGAATTCCGTATAAACATTTAAATAGCCTGATGTTTGTTAAAACATGACTACATGCATCGTATGAGACAAAATAATCACAAAAACAACAGTCTGCATATTTTACGTCCAGTGCTTCTGCGTGCGAGATCTGTTGCGTAATGAACGCATTTGAAGGCCTAGCCGAGTTTAGGCACGTAAACAAGAACTCTGGCAACGTGCGAAACAGGTTCTTTTTTGTTAAATCATTATAGTGTTATCGTCCTGCATCTGTCCTATATTTGTTTATGTTTTTGGTTCATTTTATTTACTACCCTTTATTTATTATGTTGTAGGTATATTTAATTTAATTTATTTTCACAATATTTTGTAAGTATATTAATGTTTCATAAGTTAATACAAGTATTTATGTACCTATTTCACAAACACACACAAATCACGTTTGGATGTTCTAAGACTGCTTTGCGTCCGTCACGTCATTGTCCAGGTCCAGTTGAAAACCAGCGTCGAGTACTAGCTACTCGACATTTCGCTGAACTGGACCCATTTGACGTAGCCGTGGGACACACAATGTTATAATTATATGTAGGTAACTATATTTTGTTGTATGCCTAATGTTTTACACTCTTGTTTTTTTTTTTTTTTCTCTTTGTTCATTTATTTGTTTATATTGTGTGTACCACCGCGGTTACCCAAATAAACGTTTTTTTCTTTCTTTTTCTTTCTTTTTCTTTCTTTCTGTATTGTAACAAGAGTCTGAAAACCGGTCTTACTATGGGGTATCGTATTAGGTACCCAGTTACTGGGTTGTGGAGGTCCGATAGGCAGTCGGACGGATGGATGCAAGTGGCGAATTGTCGTTCGGCGTGGCGGTCTAAGGGGGAGGCCTATGTTCAGCAGTGGACCTTCCGGCTGATGATGGTGATGATGGTGATGATAGGCAGTCACTCCACGTAAAACACTGATATTCAGCTGCATCTGGTTCGACTGGAAGTCGACCCCAATATAAGTAGTTGGGAAATGGGTAGGCAGATGATGATGATTCATGATCCTGTATTTGAACAATAAAATAGGCTAAGTGAAATTTAGTTATTTTTTACAGATTTAACTCTTGTAATGAAAACCATAAGTATCCAATTTGTTTGGCAACCTGCAATTACAAGCACCGCGTGTCCATGATTAAAGCCTATCTGCTCGAGTTCGTAGAATCTAATCGGGGGTTAGATAAAACCCAGATAAAATCCCGTGTACGTAAAGCCATAGCACGAATAAGTAATATATAAATAATATCCTATCTAATTTACGTTGTAAGTAGTAATTTAAACCAGAACAGTCTAGGTCAGGGATGCCGAAGGTCCGGTTTAGGCGCCTAATTCTCAAAATGGCTACCGAGTCGCAAAAAGACAAGTTCTCAAAATGGCAAATTCTCTAAAAGCCTAATTCTCATAAGGGCAACCGAGTCACAAAAGGACAAGTTCTCAAAATGGCAAATTCTCTAAACGCTTAATTCTCATAAGGGCAAATTCTCAGAAAGGTTACGGTTTCCTTCAATATTGTAAGTAATAAGTATGTTCTTTTATTAAAAGATTTCTACACTTCTATTTAGGTAACTAAATTGCTTCATGTTCATGTCATGCGAAAAAATAAAAATATTCCAAGAATTAAAATTGCAAAAAAAAACATTTTATGTATTTGCCATTTTGCGAATTAGGCCTTTCGAGAATTTGCCATTATGAGCATTAGGCTTTTAGAGAATTTGCCATTTTGAGAACTTGTCCTTTTGCGACCCGGTTGCCATTTTGAGAATTAGGCTTTTTGCGCCTAAACCGTGTTGTTGGTCCCGGGTCCGCATAATGTTCACGTGCATTGTTTTTCTCTACAAACACAGTCCTGTCACAGCGCGGCCGCGGGGCTCTCAAGCCTGGGATTGAAGTTTGCTAAGCTACTGACAGCGACACTAACGCTTTCCCCTCTCACTGTACAATCGGACAATCTCAAAGCCGCTTCGTCGAAGCGTACATCGAAACCCCTGGTCTAAGGGAGCTTATAAAGCAGCAGGTTTCGGTACCTACTTACTTTTTTTTTACGTGTTTCAATCATCAAATTTAAAAATTGAGTCCTACCACCCATTACTGTCAGACTCGTACTGACTAAAACCCACGGTGTCCTTCAATAGCCCTTTATGTTCCGGGGTCACGGTAATGAGATAAGTCCCGCGACCCCGGCAGGCTTTGGCCCTCTCTGGCACTCTTTGAGGCGGGCGTGGAACACAACGCGCCGTCGACCCGGGCATGGTCCATGGTCGGATAGCGAGTCGCCCATTACTACCCGCATTATTCATACGGGTTAAGCATTTGCCGGTGTAGGCTCTGACTAGGTACTTCATACTCGTATAGCTGAATTCTGCTTTGTTCAGGTTTCCCAATGAGACGAAATAGGGTTGACCCATTTGTGCCAGACGTTTAATCTGGCAATGAAGTCACTTCCGGTCTGAGTTTTTTTTATGTATTTCACGCCTCTTGTTGTATTGCTTTGTAGATTATATTAGCTATGCTTATGGTAGTTACGAATGAATGGTTTGGAAGTCAGTTGTTTGATCAGATGTCCTACCATGACTTTTACCGTATTTGTAATTTTGTAACGTAAAGTAAACTGGAACTTTGACATTAATTTGAAGGAAAAAATTGGTTACTCGTTCGTACATTAGAGGCGCTTTTTAATTTTTCCAATATACGTAAATATTTCAAGTACGCTGTAAAATAATATACAAAAATAAAATTACCTAAATACAAAATCTTTTGATAAGGTCTCAGTTATTAGTTACTTAGTTATATTCTGCATCTGCAGTTGTACGAAGCCGAAGGGCAGCCGGGGCGGGAGACTGTTATTATGGCGGGACACTAATATTATAAAGATTTGATTGTTTGTTTGTATAGAATAGTCCTGTGCCCCTAACACGAGTTTTCACTTTTTTACTTTACATCTTTCCCGTATTTACAGCGTTTCTTGTACGGAAAAATGGAACAGCGCCTCTGATGTGCGAAGAAGGAACTAATATATTTTTTTTCCTTGAAAATTTTCAATTTACAAATATGTCAAAGTTCCAGTTTACTTTACGTCAGAATAACTGAAAACTCATGATAAAGCCTCTGAAACTACGAGACCGAGTTGAAAAATTATTTTTGTGTTTGATAGTCCTTTTATTGAGGAAGGCTATAGGCTATATAACATCACGCTACGAGTCGACCAATAGGAGATGAGCAGCGCGGATTAGACCGCAGGGAATATAAAAAACATAATTTTAAAACCAATAAAACATTGAACACCGAGATGAATTAATAGTAGGTAGGTATCTTTATCAGTGAGATTTTATTACAATCATTTGTTTTCATAAAGACGGATGTTTTCTTACTTCCTGAAGCTGGTCTATTGAGATATTTTTCCTTGTTTAACACGTTGAACGCCATGGCGGTCAGTGCTGACCGACAGCGAACTTTTCCTCCAGGCCAAGCAATAATCACAGTTCCGTCCAAATTTAGACCAACTGTTTTTTTAATCAGATACTTATATCTAACGTCCAAATGTATGTTTTTATTGACAAAAGTTAACTTTAGTCATTATTTATGGAGATAGTAAACGTCAGACATCACTGACCGACGCGGCTCCTAGAGACGAAAAAGCGACTTTCCGTTAAAGGGGGCCGCGCGGGTCACGGTGTCAGGTCATCCCGCACCTCCAGAGTTTGCAAGCTCGCAGGCCCCTTACGCAGTTTACGCCCGTATCTTGAGCTAAGACGTCGTTACATCGGACAATAGTTTCAATAGTGTATTTATCTACATCTATACGTATATTATATAAAAGAACAGGGTTTTTTTTAAGACTGTTGCAGGCTTCGATGTAGGGAAGCAATAAGACGGAATTTTACGAAAATCCTCCTCTAAGGGGGTGAAAAGTGGTGAAAACGTTTGTATGAAAAATCTAATTCTTTGGGTTTATAAGTTTGAAACATGACACAAATAATAACACAAGAAAATAAAAAAGATTGGCTCTATTTAAACTACACTCCATTGGTAATCTAGGAGTTGTTAAAGTTTGTATGGGAAAATCATAACGCGTGAGTTGATGAATGTGAAAATCAGTATTTGTATACTAGATCAGAAATAATTATACACGTGTTTCTGGATTTTTCGAAAATCACCCCCTAAGTTAGTGCAAAGGGGTATTTAAGTTTTAAGGGGAAGATCTCTAACCGCTAAAGGTTTAACCTAATTTTTGGTCGGTAGTTGCAATTTATTATGATGTGAGCACTAAGAAGGGATTTTGCGAAAATCTACCTATAAGGGGGTGAAAAGGGGTGAAAACCTTTGGATGTAAAATCTTATCCCTCTTGAAACTAGGTACGAATATCCCAAGTAACACAGAAGTCTGAATAAGAGCTGAGTATGTGCAGTCATCAAGATTATAATCTGAATACCATACTGCGTAACGTCTGAGTAAACACCTATTCAGACTTTATTCAAGCAAAACAGGCCCCAAAATCAAATGCATAAAGCTGAATAACATCTGAGTAACATCTGAGCAGGAGCTTTTTAATGGTGAAATTATCTGAATAACTTCTGATTAACAGCTGATGTCGCTTTTATTAAGCTCTTACTCATACAATATTCAGTTTATGTCAATTTAGTTACTGGATTCAGAATTTATTCAGCATTACTTTTTGTTAACAATTATACAGATTTTATTCATACAAATTGTGAAATTAGACAATCAGAAATTTTAAATATCGTTGATGGAGTCATTGCATGACATTAAATGGCGAATTTATTAAAACGGTAAGCAAAAGTTTCATTAATTAAGTTATAGGTTTGTTACAATGTTAATTCTTAGTGCGAAAATTATTTTGTCGTAAATAGTATATGATTTTTCCGATTATTTTTAACGCGCCGCTTGAATAATCAAGATAAGTGATTGTAAATATTATTTTCATAAATGCATGCTCGGTCTGACTTCAATATTTATGACAAAATTTCTAATTTTAGCGATTCCAATGAAAAATATGACAAATCGAATTGAAAATGTTGTAGTTTTAACATTCAGCATTCAAGTAATCTTGGTGAATTTCTTGTAATTATAATTACTCACAAAAAAAATGGCGATCGCTTTCATTGCTGAATAAAAGTGAACAAGAGTCTCGTTACTCAGATCTCACTTGAATAGCCTCATTTCAATACGCTAAGTTCTGAATAACACTTGAATAGTTGACCACATTTCTACATTAATTCGAGTTTTTAGGGTTCTTCATTCAGTGGAATAATCGCTACAAAATTATGTTATATTTCTTTTGTTGCAGATCGATCGTGTGGCGAACTTTATAGTAGCCCCCTTATAATGACATCATTCTTAACCAGTAAAACATATAATCATGTAATTGGCAAAGATGAAGGTTTATGCATGCAAAAGTCTCGGAAGGAACCTTAAGTCTAATTTAAAATGTAGCCACACTACAGTCAATTGATGCTGATGGACATCAGATAGGAATCCATAATATTTATGCGATACGACAACTTACTGATAATGTTTTTAAGTGATGTTGTGGAAAAGTGAAAAATGTTAAATTAAAATTAATTCAATCCTATGAATGAGTTGTTATTAATACCTCTCTTGCACACAGTAACTATAAGTTAAGTTTCAAATGAAAACAAAGTAAAATGAAGTAAATATATAATAATGTTTCATTTATTTTAATACAAAAAAAAAACCGCGGGCTACTGAAGTGACAAACACGCATCCGCAGACACCATTATTCGAATCTAGAAGTGAGTGCTGTGGCTGAAGTGCGCGTCATAGGCGGCGGCCACGTTTTTTGCGCTCTGCAGCCACAGCAGTCGCTTCAACATTCGTATCAAGGCAATTGGGAATTAAAAACAATCTGTTTGATTTATTTGATGTACGGAATCCACTTCATTGCACGACAGCTACTCATACTGGCTGAAACTCGGCTCATTTTTTTCATACTATTACCACAAATCTTGAACGTTTGCTACTATTGATTCTTAAATATATTTTCTTTTAATGTTACCGTGTCTTTTAAGTTGTTTTCACGATTTTTGCCCCAACTTGATGTTAACAACAAGAAAAATATAGCTTACAAATGATTTTAACAAACCTTGCGCTGATAAAACGTACCTGTGGTCTTTAATTTGAATAAGAGCCTTAATAGATTTTAAATAAGCTCATATTAAGTTATTTGCGCTATTAAACACACCTGTGGTGGGTTAATTTGAATAAGTTAGTTTAAAACACACTGTTATGGCGGTGAAATCATAATAAAAGCCCAAATAATCTTTTTTATTCAGCAGCTGTAAAACATGGCAGCTTATCTAGTTAAAGCATTAAATAATTATTTCACCGTAGAATTATTCAGTATCAAGCTGTAAAACAGCATTATCTAACAACTTTATTCAGATTGTTATACATTAATCAGCAATCAACTGAATCAAATGCTACTAGCTTAGTAATTATTGAATATTAGCAAATCTGATTATGATTATTCAGATACATGCTTCCATAGAGACTAATAAAGTTCACTTTACAATTATTCAGTATCAAGCTTTAAAACAGCATTATCTAATACCTTTATTCAGATTATTATACAGTATGCAGCAATCAGCTGAAGCAAACGCTACTAGCTTAGTAATTATTGAATATTAGCAATACTGATTATGATTATTCAGATAAATGCTTCCATAGGGACTTTTTTTCAGCTTAACAATACATAGAACGCGTAATACTTAATAATGTTTGTATATTGTGTAACATATCTCAATTATTAAGTTTAAAGAAATAAAGTACAAACATACAGGACCTATTACGCATTAAGAATTTTACGAGTCCGAACTCAAATTAATACAACATTTAGCTATTTCTAAGGCTCTTATACAAAGGATATTCATTTTTAAACCGTATAGTTTTACAAATGTGTACTGTTATACCGCTTGTGTGTTACTTGGGATGAGTATAAGTAAATAAAAAAGATGGACATTATTAGTTTTTTAAAACTAGGTTCCATTGGTAATCTAGACGTTTGTATACACACACACACATATAAACATACTCACAAATACACACAGGCACACGCAAACACACAAAAACTTGTGGATTTATAATATTACTGAAGCACTCATCGATAACGCTGCTTATCATTAGTGAAAGATATTTTGAAATCAGATGAGTAGTTTTATAGATTACTTTTTACATCCACACTCACAGTCCTGCACAATTTACTTCTTTATCCTCATCAGCCCGGAGAAATCTACTGCTAGACAAAGGCCTTTCCAATTTCGCGCCATACAAATTTTCACTCATAAGTAATTGTTGTTTTTCTTCTAAGTCTTTTACGTTTGCCCTGGGATCTGGAGGCGACTGCCCTCCAGCGCGTCTATGAGTGGCGCGTGGAGGCGCAGCGCCGGGGCGTGACCCCGCTGCCTCGTGAAGTCGAGGCGCGGCGGGAAGAGCTCCGGCGCGATCTCAGGGCAGTATGGAAGGAACGACTGTCGCGACCGAAGGCCGGGCACGCCGCAATTGCGGCGGTAAGACCCCTCTTTGAGGAGTGGCTGGAGAGAAGTCATGGCGTCCTGACCTACCGCTTGACGCAGGTCCTCACCGGACACGGAAGTTTCGGGAGGTACCTGTGTCTGATGCGAAAGGAGGAGACGCCTGGGTGTCACCACTGCGAAGATCGCCCGGAGGACACGGTGGAGCATACGGTGCAAGACTGCCCAGCTTGGGCGGAGCACCGACGTGTCCTCACGGCTGCGATAGGCGGAGACCTCTCGCGCCCAGCATTGGTCGCGGCCATGCTGCGGGGCGAGACGGAGTGGGAAGCGGTCGCCTCCTTCTGCGAGGCAGTAATGCTCGTGAAGGAGGAGGCGGGCCGCGAGCGAGAGAGGACAGAGTCCTCCCTCCGCCCCATCCGCGGTAGTAGACGCCCACGGCGACGGACGTCGCTAGATGATCTCCGGCCACCGTAGGCGCGGGCATGCGGGCAGCGAGTAAAGGGCAACTCGCTGCCCGACCAAGGACCATGCCCGGGTCGACGGCGCGTTGTGTCCCACGCGCGCCTCAAAGAGCGTCAGCATAATGACGGGGCCCCCCTCTCCGAGGGCCAAAGCCTGCCGGGGTCGCGGGATTATTTCCTTACCGTGACCCTGGAACAGAAAGGGCTATTGAAGGACACCGTGGATTTTAGTCAGTAAAAGTCTGACAGTCCGTCCCGCCCTGCCCGGGGTTGGAGGACTCATTTGATGATTTTACTACGCTAAAAAAAAATAAAAAAAAAAAAAAAAAAAAGTCTTTTACGTTCGGGCACGCCGCAATTGCGGCGGTAAGACCCCTCTTTGAGGAGTGGCTGGAGAGAAGTCATGGCGTCCTGACCTACCGCTTGACGCAGGCCCTCACCGGACACGGAAGTTTCGGGAGGTACCTGTGTCTGATGCGAAAGGAGGAGACGCCTGGGTGTCACCACTGCGAAGATCGCCCGGAGGACACGGTGGAGCATACGGTGCAAGACTGCCCAGCTTGGGCGGAGCACCGACGTGTCCTCACGGCTGCGATAGGCGGAGACCTCTCGCGCCCGGCATTGGTTGCGGTCATGCTGCGGGGCGAGACGGAGTGGGAAGCGGTCAGCTCCTTCTGCGAGGCAGTAATGCTCGTAAAGGAGGAGGCAGGCCGCGAGCGAGAGAGGACAGCGTCCTCCCTCCGCCCCAGCCGCAGTGGTAGGCGCCCACGGCGACGGACGTCGCTAGATGATCTCCGGCCACCGTAGGCGCGGGCATGCGGGCAGCGAGTAAAGGGCAACTCGCTGCCCGACCAAGGACCATGCCCGGGTCGACGGCGCGTTGTGTCCCACGCGCGCCTCAAAGAGCGTCAGCATAATGACGGGGCCCCCCTCTCAGAGGGCCAAAGCCTGCCGGGGTCGCGGGATTATTCCCTTACCATAACCCCGGAACCTAACAGGCTATGAAGGACACCGTGGATTTTAGTCAGTAGAAGTCTGACAGTCCCTCCCGCCCTGCCCGGGGTTGGAGGACTCATTTGATGATTTTACCACGCTAAAAAAAAAAAAAAAAAGTCTTTTACGTTGTTCAAAAACCATCGTAGTTCGGCGTAACTAGAGGGCCACGCGGGTCAATGAATATAGGATTTAGTTTGATAGCACTGCCCTACGCTACGGCCTGTGTGGATGGATCAAAAACACTCGTAAAACACGGTCAGCACTGACCGACGCGGCCCGAACGGAAAGTCTAGTTGTCGACTATCTCTGACCGACGTGTCTCGAACGGGAAGATGCATTTTTTTTTGTTGGCAGTCAACGTGTTAAGTATTCTCTTTGAATGTTCTTGGGGGGCACGACGAGTCGTTACGTCATCGGTGAAATTTTTATCTTTTTGTGTAGTAAATAAAGTCAAATTTTCAGTTGCTCTATTAAAATGTGTGTCGCATCTCGGTGTGGGTTGACCCTTATCCTTAAAAAAGGTATTGTTGGAAATTCCACATTCAAGAAATAAATAAGGTACTGTGAATTTCGAAAGTACAGAATTGCTTGTATAATAAATTAAGTAGGAACAGCGTTGGGGGAATTCCTGAATTCAAGATAGGTACCTACAGGTAACCATGAAATTGTTTGTTTACTGAAGCGAGTAGAATAATGATGTATGACTGTTACTGCACTTATGTGTAGCAAAGTGAAGTACCTAACATTAAATATCGTTTAGTTTTGTGCATGCTATTATATACATAGCAATATGATAATTATTATACATACGAGTATAGGTACTTATATATATAATTAACGATATAATAACAACGGTGACCTTTCGTAAAAAGAGTAAGTCAGGAATAAATACCACACGTGTTTGAATGGCGGTCATTAGACTACATTTACTAATTGAATAGCTTTGGCTTGAAAACCGATAGCATGTAGCTATAGTTTTTCTTATTTTTCAATTTTCCTGGCAATATTGCAACTCTAAAATAAGCTAGAGCCATTGCTCGAAGGACTTTGTGTTGAAAAGTTTTTAATCTTGTTGAATTTTGCTATGACCAGTTTTTTGAAAATTACACACATTATAAAAGATTGCGAGTTCTTTGAAAAATCGTTTTTTTTTGTTGCCGTAGATTATAGGTATTATGATTTCTTAGTTTATTGTATATTTCAAACTAACAGCGTAGGTATGTATTTCTTCTAGTCAATGATTTTTTGTTGTTTAATTTAATTAAAGTTTATTTTTTTTTTTAACATAAATATGCTAGTGATGCTTTTTTTGATGTGTTCATTCACCTTTTTTTAAATTTTTTAAAGGGCTTTGAATTTCTCCGGTCTCGTGGGCAAGTGTTTAAAAACATTTTAACTCACATAATTATAGGTACAGCTTGCACCAGAACAATTACCTCACATCCATACTATGTATAATTTATTGGCTCAGCCTTTCCTTGGCCACCTTCGATGAATACACACTTTCTTGTCACCAAATTAAACATGGCAACTATTCAAGGTGAATTAACCGGACTTGTTACCGGTTTCCGAGGGCCAGATTAAAAGCCAAAAATTAAAATGTTACTGGTATGAACCGGTTTGGAATTAAATCGCGGTGTATTGTTATGAAATAAATATAATTAATTATCTTGATAGGTGAAATGCTACAGACAGCGGCTGCCTGTCATTTTGATAAGGGTTCGAAAAGAGTTGATTGATCGATGTGAGACGGAGAGGTCTGCAAGGTTGTCTCGTATTATTTTAGTGTATAGAGTACGTAGTACTATTAGGTGTTCTATGGTATAGACACCAAGTTGGGTCGTTCCCGTGGGCCCACGATTTTTGTTCTCTGTTTCCCAATGGCTCATGACAAATAATTATAATATTTTTTTGAACTTGCCTACATTTACCTACTAATACGATTTTATAAAAAAATTATAAAGAGATTTATAAAAAATACAGTCAGTAAAAACGATACCTATCATGTAAGAGAAAGAAAAATATTCAGAGTTGTTTGTTGACTGGTGCTTTAAATGCTTGTGATGAATACTAATGAAATGAGAATGGCCTCTTAATAATTACACCAGTTTCTATTATGCGATATTTTATAAAAGAAGTAGGCTAACATAAGTTCGAACAGGGTTTGTTTTTAAATAGGTACCTATAATAATTCTGGGTAGGTTAGAAGGTTACCAGCAAAAGTACTAGAGTACCATAAGTTCAAGGAGGTATGAGGTATAGCTATTTGATTGAACACCTGCACTAGACCGGTCTTGATCTTTTGCTATTATGACTATTAACAATTATTAAATACTTACAGCTGAAAACAAAAACCACCTTGGACTTATGCCAGCCTTGTAATTTTGCTGGTTAGTAACATTATTTCAGTTTTTAAGCTTATAACCAAGCGTTTGCTGTTGACTGTACCAAACATTCTCATGGACTCGTTTAAATGTCGTGGACCCGTTGGGAACAAATGTATGAACTTTAAATTTTTGAGAACAATAGACTCGTGGACCTGTTGGGAACGACCCACCAAGTTTTATACATTTGCCTATCTCCATGGGAAGAAAGCGTGAGTTTATGTATAGTATTTATGTTAAAATCCCACTTTTGTCAATGAAAAGCTAGCAACTAAGTAGTTATTCTCCCGTGTCGACGCCGACGGCGCGTCGTGTTCCATGCGCGCTTCAAAGAGCTGTCAGCACAGTGACGATGAGGGCCAAACGTGCTGGGGTCGCAGGACTAACGAGGTACCGTGATCCCGGAACGTAAAGGGCTATTGAAGGACACCGTGGATTTTAGTCAGTACAAGTTTCACAGTACCTCCTGCCCTGCCCTGGGAGGACTTATTTCATTATTTTACCGAGTTAAAGCAAAAAAACAGTTCTTGTAATACTCGTAAACGCTTGTTTAACAGACTCAAGGAGTCAATCGAGCTTCTTCTTCAACAAAATGTATGTCATAATACTTAAGTAGATTTTATTTAATTTGATGCGTGCTGACGATTGATGTGTAAATAAAACGCCTTGTTTCAAGATGTCAATGAACACTTTGGGTAGGTAAATATTTGACACCACACAATTGAAACCACAAAGTGGTCTGAATACCTGGTGAAGGCCTCGAAAGTTTTTTTATCGTGGTAAAATCATCAAAAATGAGTCCTCCCGCGCCATTAGTATCTGCAGAAAGAACTAGATTGCTTCTCTTGGTACTTTCTCAGTATCGCTAGACAGTTTGTCCTGCAGGATTATTATCCTACACAAGTGCACTCTTCGATTCTTTTACTCTCAAGCCTGCTCTACGCTACTCGCGAAGTTGGCCGAAGTTGACCGAATACGATAGTTTATAAGGGCACTTCGCTACGCTTCGTGCAACTTCGGCTCGCTTCGGGCGACTTTCATTTGTTGTCGGTTTTTGCGACCGAGTCAAAGGGCTTAATGAGCTCCTCGCGAAGTTGCACGAGTGTGTAGTCAGTTAGTCACATACCTACTTCGGGATTTCGATCAACTTCGACGAGTACTTCGTCGAGGCAACTTCGCGAGTAGTGTAGAGCAGGCTTCACACTATGTGAGTAAAGGCTAGCTGTTTGCGCACACACTTGTGCCTTTAAATTTTTTTTGCGCCGGCCGGCTGACCAAAAATGGGGAAAATGGTCAGAAGCTTTTTTCCTTAGCAATCTCTGTGAATGCAATAAATTAACCCGCTAAATTTCTAATTCCAGTGCGCAATTCATCATGGTCGAGAGATCATTCGCTTCTGTTCATCGACAACCCGGTTGGTGCTGGCTACAGCTTCACAGATAGCCCTAAAGGATTCATACAGGACATGGAAACGGTAAGGAACTTGTATTTTAATTTTATTATTTTTTTCGATGGCAAATAGGTTAATTTAATATATAATTATATAAGTGGCATTGCTAACTTTTTCAGTAACAATACAGTAATAATAACAAGTAATCTAACTAAGAAATTAATATAAATATTTACATTTAATAAGGGAGAAAAAGTATTCACAAGGCGTTAAAAAAATCATCCACAATGCTGATTCTTTGACCAAGAAATAGGCCAGCCGAAGAGTCAACAGACTATACGCTTAGTACCTAATTTCTATAAAATTAGTGGGCACTCGGACGGACCCCATGGACCCAACTAAAAATGGCTCAAAAACATAGCTGATAATCAAACCATTGTAGGTATTTGCGCCGTCTGATATTTTCGGCAATGGTATTGCCATGACAATCTAGTATTTTTAGGTCGAATCAGAAGCGTTTGTACACTCCTAATGTATAGGACAATACATTATGAAGTTTGGTCAGGAACATCACATTCGCACTTTGTGTTGATTTATGTTATTTCTGGTGCCTAGAATACATTATGATAGAATATGAATAATTATGAGAACTAGCCAAGTCAGATAGGCTAGGTACAGTATGTATAGTAACCTAAGTAATAAGAAAAATGATTTTTTATATAATAGGGGTAGGTATACCTACTTCTAAGTTAATCGATCGTAAAACTATGGGGCTTACGATTTAATTTTATGTATAGATTTTATGGGTTATAAACATAAAGGTCATGTTAAACGGCGCGAACATAAAGTTAGTACCTACTTATTTTTTAAATCACAATGTATTACCGAGAAAACTTAGTGTAGTAACTTAAGAGCGCTATGTCATACTGAAAGAACACAGTTTCTGTCAATTTGACATCGTGATGCCCCCCGCATAAAAACAAAACACTAACGAAACAGCTATGCCTCGTATACCAGGAAGAAAACAACATGAGCTTTTGCCACTTTTCTTTCGAATAAACAAAGTAAGATCCCGAGCTTCTAGACACTACTTTTAATCTTTAACGAATGGATAATATGATAAATGTATACCTATCAAAATAAAATAAGGGCCACTCATTATATTACACTTTAAACTGCACATTGTGTCACACTGCGAATTGGATATATTTGTAATTTACAAAGTGTGCATTATAAAGATTATTCAATTCCATTCTATAATACGAGTAAATTATCTTGTTATGATATTTTTCAAGTGTTAATTCTGTTTCTAGTGAATAATTTGAATTCATAACTTATTTAATTAGATTTTTGAAATTATTTAGAATTTACGATTTGGTGTTTAAAATTTTTCAAACTTTTTCTTTGACTTATACATCAAACAGTCATTTATGCCATCTATTCAGAGACATAATTATGGACAAAACCAGCCACTTGGGGTGATTACGGTGACATAGATAAGGAAATATAGCCAGAAGTGGTCGATTACATGCTCGAATATTTCCAACCAGTGGTACAAAATACACTTCTCATCAAAAAAATCGAAACACTTTCGTTTTTATTGTTTTTGTCCTAATTTTTTACAAAAGAGAATTAATTCCATGAAAAAAAAACATTACTGTGTAGCTGGCAGTTTGGTCATTACAGTAAGAAGAAAAAAATCAAAATTCGAAATAATTTCATTTGTTTATCCTATAAATGAAATTAATCACTGTTTTGAGACAAATGTGTATTTAGGGTTGGAGTACGTTTCTCGTTTAAAAACTAAAAATTAGCGCTTGTCTTTAAACTTTCTGTTTCTTATTTCATTTACTGTGACTTTGGGACGTCTGAAAAAACTTTTTTTTCTAAAACATATGGATACTTCGCCCGCAGAAGCCGCCCAAGTGGTGGCATTGCTGGATTCTGGACTTAGTCAGCGTGTTGTGGCTGCAAGATTGCATCTAAGCTTATTATCTGTTCATAGAGTCTACAAACGCTATCGGGAGACTGGTTCGTTCACGCGCCGTTCAGGATCTGGCAGGAATCGGGTCACTTCTGAGCGAGATGATCGATTTATTGTAACAACTTCTTTACGAAATCGACGCCTTAACGCTTTTCAACTGCAGCAGCAGCTTCGCGTTGTACGAAGAGTAGCTGTAAGTGACTCTACAATAAGAAGAAGGTTGAAGGAACGCGGATTGGCACCGCATAAGCCAGCGAATGGGCCGAAATTAACTGCAGACCATCGAAGAGCGCGCCTTAACTTTGCACGCGAGCACCTAACTGCACCTAACATACCTTCAGTGGAGCAAAGTACTGTTTTCTGATGAGTGTAAAATTATGCTGTATGGTAACGACGGAAGGAACAAGGTCTACAGAAGAGATGGAGAACGCTTTGCACAATGCTGCATTGAAGAAAAGGTCAGCTATGGTGGCGGTTCGTGGACGGTTTGGGGAGGAATCAGCGCCGACGGTAAGACAGAACTTGCCTTTGTGTCTGGGCCACGGCTGCCTGCACTAAACTCTCATCGGTACATCGAACAGTGTCTTGAACCTCATGTGATGCCCTATGCACATTTTATTGGCAACGACTTCATATTCATGCACGACAATGCTAGAGCTCACACCGCGGGCGTCGTACGAGATTATCTTACCGAAGTCGGTATCTCCATTATGGTATGGCCAGCAAGAAGCCCGGACATGAATCCCATTGAACATCTATGGGATGAATTAAAGAGACGAATTCGAGCAAGAGATCCAGCCCCAGAAACACTTAGCCAGCTGCAAAATGCAATCCAAGAGGAATGGGATAATATACCACAACATGTGATCGTGACTCTCATCCGATCGATGAAGAACCGTATGGAAGCAGTAATAAGAGCTCGCGGAGGGAATACAAGTTATTAAATAAACGTTTCTTACATTTTTTTTTCATTTACGCGTGTTGTTTTACCCATTTCCTTCATATTCCATACAGGGTAAAAATTACTCATTATACAAAATACGAAACCTATGAAGACTTAATTTGAATTTAGAACATTAACATTAGGATTTAAAAACCTCATACTACTCACTATTAAATGACATTTTACATTTATTCCTAAATATACACATTTTTCTGATAATCCTTATCAAATCATAAACTGCGAGGTGTTTCGATTTTTTTGATGAGAAGTGTATTTGAAACTAGTGTCAAAAGAGACGGGTAATATCACCAAACGCCGTGATCCAGGAAGAAAGTGAGTAAGGCCCAAGAAGACCATCAAGTTCGTTAAACCGCGCAAAGAGAGCGATAATCTACTGCTCGGATCATACAAACTCCATTGCGACCAGCCACAAGCTCCCCTATAATTGACAAGACAATTTCGAATCGACACCATGAAGATTAAAAATTAATATTCAAGAAGATTCTTGGTTCGCCTGCAGTTAACTGTGAGCGGATGCTGAAAATCGTTAAACATTTGCAAAGGAGAAAATTTATTGAACTGTTTTGACTGGGCTTCAGTGCTTCATATACTGGGTTACAGCTGAATTATTTTTTTAATAAAGACAGATCTATCAGAGTTCAACAGGTTTCAGATCATTTCACTCTTGAAACAGAATGTTTTGGTGAGCTTTAAATTATAATCTCTATCTCGCAAAACTGAGCTTTCACTTCCTAACGAAGGTACGTAACTGCTCAAAATTGCGTAGAAAATGTGGTTCAACTCCACATTATTTCATTTGCACAGCAATTAGTACCTGATTTCATCTTCGATCAATCGCGACTAACAGTGCATAGATTCGTTTATGCTCGAATTACGATGCTACAATTGGTCACTCAGGCTTTTTACCTGATTTCTATTGAAATGGTATAGAAAATGTTCGTTATTTAATACAGAACATTTCACCTTCAGTAAAATAACACAGGGTTTAAGAGAAAAAAGAACTCTTTAGAACATTGAAAACATTATTTTTTCAATTTCATTATTTTATTTATGAAACTTGACACATTCCTGTAATTTCTCACTTTTCATTCAATTTCGCTTATTTTTACGATTTATTGGAATGTTTTGTTCTGAGTAGTATCTGTATTCATGAATAAAATTCACAAAATAATATCAGGCGAAAGAGCCATGGCCGGTTGAGTGCTTGAACTTCAATGCTGCTAAGACGTGAATTTTTCCGCAAAAAGGAGCCAATCCGACCCGGTTCTATCTTTCTGAGGTGTAACCGTAAAAATGACAGGCCATCTTGACCTTTTTGGGGTGCCGTTGACATCGACCCACAATATTAGTCCACTTATTGAGTTGGCTGCAAAAAAGTTAGGTACATGGAGTGGTACAGGTTTGCCAAATCCCAACTCCATGCAATTGAGTCAATTTAATAGCGCCCGGCATTGATCGAGGCCACAATCTGCGGGGCGAGACGGAATGGGAAGTAGTCACCTCGAATCCTTATGCAAAGCAGTCATGCTAGCGAAGTAGGAGGTGGAACACGTGAGGGAGAGGACAGCCGCGTGACCTACGACGCCGAGAAGCGATTTCCAATCAGAGAGGTACGCCTTGGAGGGCCGGAGCTTGTCTTGGTCACTGGACTGTCTTATCAGGTAACGGTGACCCTGGAACGTAAAGGGCTACTGAAGGATCACCATGGATATTAGTCAGTACGAGTCTGGTAATAAATCCCGTCCCGCTCGGGAGGACACATTTGATGATTTTACCAAAAAAAAATTTAAAATACAATGCAGCTGCCAAAACGGAATACCGCAATTGACTGGATGCCGAATCTGATACAAGACTTCAACTCTCTTCGATCAAACCTAATAACAAGAAATCGACTGATAAAAAAAAACTTTTTGAAAAAAAGTACCGACTTCAAAAACGAATACAAAAAAAGTTTAAAATAACTTTTCTTTTGGAAGTCGGTGGCTTTGTTATTTATTTCATTGACTATTGCCATCGACTTGCAAAAGAAAAGTTATTTTAAACTTTGATGAAATCAGAAAAGTTATTTTAAACAAAAAAGTTAAAATAAATTTTCTTTTGGAAGTCGGTGGCTTTGTTATTTATTTCATTGACTATTGCCACCGATTTCCAAAAGAAAAGTTGTTTTAATTTTTTTTTATTCGTTTTTGAAGTCGGTACTTTTTTAAAAAAGTTTTTTTTTTAAAGTTACTTTTCTCTGGGTTAACCGCTACCTCAAAACGATCAGATCAATTTTTCACTGATTTTCGGGGCGCACGTTAGAGAGCCAAATCCTGCCGGCGGCGTCGCGGGACTGTCTTATCAGGTATCCATGGCCCCGGATCGCAATGGGTTATTGAAGGAAACCGTAGATTTTAGTCAGTAGTGTCAGTACAAGTTTGTATGTCCTTCCTGTAGTCCTGTCCTTCCCTGGGTGGAAGGGCTGATCTGATGATTTTACCACGTAATAAAAAGCCATACCACCAGGGGCATGGCCGGTGGTAAGGTGGGTCCCGCAGCGAGGTATATTATTCAAACGAACTGGAATGTTTGGGAAGTTAGCAAGTCTGAAATTACATTTAATTACCAATTCAGAAAAAAAGCTATCAGAATTAGGTAAAACACCCAATTACTGACCCTATAAGCAGTTTTCCTTGCTTCTTTCTCAAAAGAAACCAATGTACGAGTTGCAAGTGGAAATGAATGTTTTTGGTAGATAAAATAAACATTGGAGAATGTAACTAAAACATTATAAACAGTCATCCAAAGGTAAAAAGTGTTTTTTTTTCTGGAGTTTAGCAAGAACAGGCCATTTGACCAGTTACTGTCATGCTTGTACCAACTACCCTCATGCAAATGACCAGTTTTTTGACCTCCTGTATTACAAGAATAAAAAAAATAATTTATTTTGAATGTCATAGGAGGTTTTATACGATGAAAAACAAATAAAGCTAATCTTATTGTCCTCATTAGCCTTCTTTTTTCAGACTATTTAGATCTCCAGTCTCCAAACGCGGCGAATAATATTCTTGCAACTATTTTTGAAGTTTTCTGGTTGCTTTTGTATCTTTTTGACCCATTTTTCCTCTTGATTAGTGTTAATCTCATTGTTCTGTATCATGCTGCATATATTAAAAAGCTCGCCGGCAAAATAATTTCAATGGATACGGCTTTAATTGTAGAAAGAGAGTTTAAAAATTTAAAATTACTAAAAAAACTGTTTTCCTATTTACAAAAGAGGTTTCTAACTTTTAAATTTATAGACCTCACAAGTGAAGAGAACATAGATACAATTCAAAAACTAGCTCACACTTTGCCTCGGATATGATAGAATAGGTTAGAGTAACTTTTGTTAGACTGTTATGTATAAAACCAACTCATGACCGCTTACCGCGGCATTGTTCGCGTTATGTTCAGTAGCATTAGTAGCCCCACGGGAACAATATTCCGGCATAAAAAGTATCTTATGCCCAGGTTTATCCACTTATCCAGGTTATAAAACTATCTGCAAGCCAATTTTTTTTGTAAAATCCACTCAGTTGTTCACGTTTCCTATAAACTTAGAAGTTTAAAATATTCAGGAGGATCCAGATATTATAGAATGTAACAGTAGACCGAAAATGTAAGCCCCTCGCTCAAGTTATGTTAGGTTCTTAGGTTACTACGTAAGGCATTTTTTTTATGTTTGTGATTATGCAGACACACACCCTTAGGGGAGCCAACGCCCATGGGCATTATACAGATGCATTAAAGTAAAGATATGTCACCATTAAAAATTAACTTTACATACAAACAGTGGTGTTAATTACTGGTATATTGGTACATTTGGTTAACTACCAACTATTAACATCTCATGTCAATTAAATGGTTTTTCATAATTTGAGTGTACCAGGTTTTGACCCCATCATTTTAACAAATTAAGGCTCACTAAAACTTGAGAAACATGTAGAAAAGCATTATATCTGTCTTAAATAACGAAAATAATACCAAACTCTAAGGAATCTATCATGTAAAACTGAAATAAAATGACATTAAAAACAACCCTCAGCTTAGCAAATTGTTAAATTTCGTACTGATTTTGGTAGGGTATTTTATTATCATAGGTTTACGGACGCAACATTGTTCTAATTAAAATTTCTATGAGACCAATATAACAAAAGATAAATTATACTTCATTTTGTGTACTTTTTATGCGACACTGCAAGAAGATTTAATATTATTTTTGATAAAAACTGTTAAGCGGTCAGTAGTTGGTGGGAGGTCGGCAATTGGGTACTTCACCCTATTAACATTATTTTATTATCTACAATTATATCCACATTCGAATATAGTAGGAAAATACAATCAACACATTTATATATTTACATTGCAAACAGATCAAAATTAAATTCATTCAAAATATTAGCTTGTATCAAGAAAGGTAGGTTATGCTGTATTCTTGGCGATTGGGAAAATTACTGGCCACCACTCATGACCTGCGGAAAATTCGAGGTACTAAATTTTTCACATGGAATTTGATGTCATGACAAAGACACTAGCGCCGCGTATAAAGGTCATGAAGGGTGGCGTGTATTTTAAATTTTAATAATTACGTGACTAATGTCAAAATGGTTGCGAGCGATACGTCCTCCCTCAAAAGGCGCCCCGCGCCGTCTAAATCAAAGAACAAACCGTTCTTGGTTTTATGATGAATTTTGTCATTGCTTATTATAATTATTGTTTAATACTATTATTTTACTTTTAAATGTGCTAATTATTTTTTTAATGCAAGCTAAGATAGTAACCTTAGTTATTCAATACTTTTTGATTGAAAATTCAGTAAATATTGATAGATAAAAAATATAATTTCGGACGAAAAAATGTCAAATTCTTCCTGTTTTGAAAAATTATTTTTGGTGTATTTCTGAATGGAAAATAAAAAAGTGATTAATGCAGTCCAAATATAATCTTTCAGATGTACCATGGACATTTTCAAATATTATTTTACTATTATACCTTCTATGTAATTCGGTACCAAAGTATGACAAAAAGTAGAATTTTATGAAACATCCTTCGCAGAGACAAGGTTTTTACTCATGTATGTAAACAAATCTAAAAATGTGTTTAAAGCACTCCACACAGAAATAATCAAACTTTCTCGAGTATATATCTTTTTTTTATTTGTGGCAATGACATACCCAGAATCAGGTTCCAAAAGTCGCACAAAAACAACGAAACGTGTGAAAGCCCTCTTAACCCTGTTTTACTAACATGGAAATTGATTTTATGTAAATTTTTTTTTTGTTGTTATAGATTAGAATTCCCTCAAATAATATTACCTAGGTACTTCTCGTAAGTCTATAAAGTAGATACTAATAATAATGTTAACCAGCTTCTGCGGATAACTGTCCACTGACATTTTCTAAGAAGTCAATGAGCCGTGTCGCAAAACTTCCCAGTACGAGGTAAAGTTTGTATTGTTGTTAGACAGACCTTCTGTTGTACTACCCACTCGAAGATTGATGTAATGGTGATATCTATTTATTTACCTCTATACATTTTTTTTTTTTGGAACAAAATACAACATGGTGTAAAAATAATTGTAATCGATTCATTTGCTGATTCTGAAATAACCATAGATACAATAAAGAAGGAAATAATCATATTCAGGTTTCGCATAGGTACCTATAGTAAATTTTAATTATATTGTAATTACAAAATGCATTGAGTAAAATATTATTACGTGTATTGAGTACCTACGTTTCTTTAGCTCCTTCTCAAAATAACAGTGAGTAAATAAAAATAAATATTTCTAAAATGCACAGTAGCAGGAGCAGAGGCCTTACCACGAGCTCTTATATAACGCGATCCAGTTTAGGCTGTGGGAAAGAGACAAGTCGTCTAGCGCCATCTCTTTCCCACAGCCTAAAGACTCACGCTTTAAGAGTTCATGGTAGGCCATCTGATAATTATAAAATATCACGAACTTGAGATACCTAATTATTATTATAGCAAAAAAAAAAACCAGCTCGATTATTTTCTACACCATGCACCAGAATCACGAATTACAACAGAAATATTTTGTAGAAACACGTGCTTCGCGGTGATTTATAAAACAGGCAAATCTAATTTTGACTCACGTTTCTACAATCCTTTGTTATTGCAGAATTTTTATCACATTACAAACAGGACAGGGTTTTTACAATGGTCCAAGTTTTAATCTTTCAGACAGTGTTTGTCTTTGTAGTTATTTTTTTAAATGAATATCTGTTTGTATCTGTAGGCACGGGAGTTTACCATGAGTCATGGCCCTTGCATGGCCCTAGCTCTCCCGTAGAGGAAGTGCCTTTACATTTATCTCTGAGTTAGTTGCCTGTATTTTACTGTTCGGACTTTTTATGTCTTTTATATTCGAAGAGAGCTCAGCTATTCAAGTTGTTTGGCTTGTTTGTTTTTTTTTTTAGCGTTTTTAAATCATCAAATGAGTCCAGAGACCCGGGCAGAGCGGGAGGGACTGTCAGACTCGACTGACTAAAATCCACGGTGTCCTTCAATAGCCCTTTATGTTCCGGGGTCACGGTAATGAGATAAGTCCCGCGACCCCGGCAGGCTTTGGCCCTCTAGAGGGGCGTCATTATGCTGACGCTCTTTGAGGCGCGCGTGGAACACAACTTGCCGTCGACCCGTGCATGATCCATGATCGGACAGCGAGTTGCCCTTGCGACGTCCGTCGCCGTGGCCGTCCACCACTGCGGCTGGGGCGGAGGGAGGACGCTGTCCTCTCCCTCACGCGGCCCGCCTCCTCCTTCGCGAGCATGACTATCTCGCCCCGCAGCTGGCTTGTTTGGTTTGCAAGGATTTCTCGTAGCTCCTGTGGTTCCTGTGAGCCCATCTCTCTCTCATCTCTCTAGGTGTGGACGGCACTACGAGCATTACAATATATACGTGTGCCGTCCACACTTAGAATTCGCGTTACATTACACGGTGGATTACATTACTCGCGCTACGGTCAATTTGAATATTGTCTCCACCACCTACTTAGCACAAAGCGTACTTAGGTGGAAAAAACCCTACAGGGTAAGATTGGAAACCACATCTGAAGCTATTGTAATAAAGAAAACCTTCAACATTTCAGTGTTCACGCCACCTATACAGTGCTCTGAGGCAGTTTCGACTGGTCTTCCCTGAGGTCAGCAAGGCGCCCCTCTTCATCGCTGGAGAGTCCTACGCAGGTCGCTACCTACCCGCTCTCGGCGTGAAGATACTGGAGCAAGACCGGAGCATCGGTCTTCTGGATGTTAACCTACAGGTACGAAGTAGTTTCGTTTTTTTTTTTTAAACTTTTTAAAATTATCAAATGCCTCCCAACCAGCGCAAGACGGGAGGCTGTTAGACTTGTAATGCCTAAAATCCACGCTGTCCTTCAATAACCCTTTACGTATCAGGGTCACGGTTACTCGTTAGTCTCGAGACCCCGTCAGGCTTTGCGAAACGACGCACCGTCGACCCGGGCATGGTCCATGATCAGACAGCAAATCGCCCATAACTCGCCGTCCGCATGCCCGTGCCTACGGTGGCCGGAAGTTTTGGACCTTCACCGAGTTTCAGCAGGGCTTGTTCGTATGCATTTGGCCAAAAGCGAAACTGTATGAATATGACCGAGTAACGATTTTCGATGCCAATCGACGGCACCACATTAGGTAACCTACCCCTTCGACATTGGTGCGATTGTAGGTATGATATGATGTGTCAGTCAATATAACTCAGCTACTGTTATTAAATGTACGTCCAATATTAACTGTAATGGCACTAAATTATTCTGCTTATCATTTAAAGTGTCATATAAATGGAGGTTAAAAACGTTGACACCACACTTTAAATAACGGAAACTTTATCAAGGCAATCACATCAGCTGTCAATTGATGCAAACGATACTTAGGTAACATAAAATTTTACAAGGTCAAGGTCATGATAACAACTATTTTGATATTGGCATCATGGCATCCGTGAAATTAATAAGTCCTTGATTGAACGACATAATTATTCATACGATAAAAAAAAGAAAATCCCCAAAGCTTAAGAAAAGACCTGATGACCTCAAAATCATCATTATCAGACTATACATAATGTTCCCACTGCTGAAACACAGGCCTTCTCTTGGGTCATACATAAACCACCATGCGAGCACAGTGCGGTTTGGTAGATTGATTGATTTCACTGTCTTCAATTTTTTGTTTCTAAGACACATGCCGGTTTGAAGACAATGTTTGCCTTCACCGTTAAAAAGATTGAACCGATTTTCGTAAAACATTTCTAAGAAACTAAACTTGCTTTTAAATAAAAAAAAAAACCGTATTAAAATCAGTTGACGTGCCATAGATAGACACACACACACATAGCGGCCAAACTTATAACACCCCACTTGCGTCGAAGGTTAAAAAATAATCCCCAAGGTCAGGTCAAATTTTGGCGCTGATTAGATTTAAATTCGTAGGAGTGTGAAGAAGACTCCTCTGAATTGTATGTTTTTTTTGTTTATAAACCTTTTTTTTTATTTTCGAGTAAAGAAATCTCGACTGCGAACAGTGAGTGCTTGCAACGAGATAGCGCTAGACGACTTGTATAGCTGTGTTTCTTTCCCACAGTGGAACTACTCTCGCTTTAAGACGTCATGTTGGAGCCTTATTACCACGGAGTTCTTAACGCGATCTATTTTAGGCTATGGGAAAGGACTGAGCTATACAAGTCGTCTAGCGCCATCTTTTTCCCACAGCCTTAACTGGACTCGAAAAAGCATCCTTCGAAATAAGTACTCCATAATGCCTTAATTGCCTTACCAACTAGGCCTAATCTTTCATTCCCTCAAATCCTCGATATGTAGTCGACATTTTCTTTCCTAAAAAAAATTTATACGATGCGTCTAAATATTTGAAACTTTAATTGGAATTAAATACGAATGAAATAATAATAATTGTATTACAAATTAAATTAACCTATTTATACCACGAAAGATAAAAAAACGTTGCGATAATCTTTTTGAAAATAACCGTACGGGGTTGAGAGAGGGGCCACTCAAAACGTGGAGGCGTATATTATTTAAGGGGTTGTTTATGGGATAGGTATATTTACATGAAGTGAATAGATCGTGGGTGTAACTTGCAAAGATACGCCCCCACGTTTTGAGTGGCCCCTCTCTCAACCCCGTACGGTTATTTTCTTATTTTTAGGATATTATTAAACGTGGGTTTTTAGATTTTTTAAATCTATTAATTATTTTATTATTTTTATCTTTGTTCATCGGGTTTGAAGCTACCCTGAAAATTTCAGCCTGCTAGCTTATCGGGAAGTGCCTCAAAGCCTGTCCGCCATCTTGGACGTCCGCCATATTGGATTTAAGTCACGTGACTATTCTTTTCGTACTCCTGACAGCAAACCCTTTCATTTGATATCTATATCTTAGAGGTGCATATAAAATAGCCTGTCTGCCATCTTGGACGTCCGCCATATTGGATTTAAGTCACGTGACTATTTTTTTCGTATTCCTGACAGCAAACCCTTTCATTTGATACCCATATCATTAGGATGGGTTTCAAACAGTCAGTCCGCCATCTTGGGGAGGCCGCCATATTGGATTTGTTATGACGTTTGTTAGCTATTCATGTATTGTCATCAGAATTCAGAGCGTATGTAAAATTTCAGCCTTCTAGCTTATCGGGTAGTGCCTCAAAATTGAGTTGCAAAAGTCCAACCGGAACGACAAACAAACAAATAACCAAACAAGAAAAGTGAGTTTATAAAAACGTGGGAAAAAAACAAATAAACAAACAAGAAAAGTGAGTTTATAAAAACGTGGGAAAAAAACACGCCAATCCGCAATTCACCATCCCCTTCTAACCTAACCTGTCCGAGTCGGGGTGCTCTAGTCCGAGTCGGGGTGCTCTAGTCCGAGTCGGGGTGCTCTAGTCCGAGTCGGGCTACTCTAGTCCTAGTCCCGAGCTCGCTTTCGCTTCACTCGCTCTTGTATCAATTTGTACAAGACTTTAGCGGGGACGATGATGAAACTATATTTTCAACCTACCCCCGTTGTCGGGACAGGGACAGCGGGGTGGATAGGACTAAGTCCTTATCCTGTGCCATCCACCCCGTTACATGTCGATGGCAATAATGTTACAATTTTTCCCACCCAGCCCGTTGACGGGACAGGGCCAACGGGCCGGATGAAACCAACCTCAAGCGGAAAGTCACATTTATACGTCACACCTCATCTATTTCCCCTTTTGGAGTGGAGGCATCATAAAGTTGTCCGCACTGGGTTGACAAAGAGTGGTAATAATTCGCTCTATTCTCAAAATTATGATCACTCGTTAACAGTGCGAGTTCAACCAGTTTCCAATATTTTTAGATATAATTATTGATAATTTATTCGGAAGTAGATCCAAATAAGGGTATTATTCCGTAAACAGGAAATCCATTTTCCCATATTAACTATCGTACAATATGACAGCCTTCATACATCGGCACACCGGATATACATAAAGTGTATGACATTATTTATGTGTTATATTTATATTAATATCGATATAATAAGTTGTTCTGGTCGGTCAAATGAAATACCTATGTTGGTATGTCGCTGTGCTGATTGCCTTCATTATTGTGGACATTCTGATATTGTAACGTAGTTTGTAGTACTTTTCTGCGTATGATAATAATTTATAATGCGTGACGGGTCAAAGCTTTAAGAATGGCACATCATCATTGATGTATAAAAACCCACGTCATACAAGAAATATGTAAATACTTTAAAAAGCGTGATGGCCAAGAGCCTCGACGGACATCTTTCGAGGCTCTTCCAAGGTGGTTGGATCAAGGGCCTGATTTAGAAGGCAGTAGGTAGGTACTCCTCGATACGGCTCACATTGTGTGGAAGTTTCTGTCTCTGGAGCCCTAACCACCGGTAGCTTGGACCCTGCTCCTCTACATCACTGTTTTATATTATATCAAATGTATTTTTTTTTTGTCTTGTAAGAAATATTTCCAAATATTATGTTTGTAAATAATAATAATAATAAATTTTTATTGGCTTCACAAAAAGAGGTTTCAGTATTTCATAATTTTGCTCTGGACCCCACACTAGGATACCCTGTGTTGTGAGGCCCAGTCTCCTTCGTCAACTTAATACAAAAAGAAAGACATATTGAGGATGACAAACGTCAGAATGGTTATAATTATATAAAAGAAGAAAAAAAATAATATTTTCCAAAGATATTATATAACCAGTCCACCAAACCCACCAAACGCCATAACCCTGTCTTTTGTTTCCATATTCCGCAATAGTCCAACTCCAACCGGGGGTTGACCTTGGATATACTGGCATAGTGCATACAGGGTTAACCGCCGGTTAGAGCCTCATTTCATTTAAATTGCGTAAAGGGCCTCTGCAAGATGGCTTCGGCTCCTGGCATGCCCTCTAAAAGTCCGGGATCCCATGATGCCGAGATCTTAAAAGATTAGAGAAGAATAATAATAATAATGCTAAAGAGAGGAATGTAGGTGTTTGTGTGTGCATGCATGAGTGTTAAAAGTGTATGTGTATGAATGAGGGAGTGTAGTGTGTAGTGAAAATGAGTGTGGTTGTTTCGTATAGATTGTGTGCTAAGTGTTTTCATCAAGGCGATTAGAGAATATACTCATGAGAGTTTCAGTTTGATAGTAGTCCAAATCTAAAAGCCAAGCTGTAACATTTGCTTTACAAACTCGTCTAGACATTCGTATAATGTTACGGTCCTTATTAATTTTCGAGTAAATATGGGGGCCCATAAAAGTAAAGGCCTTGTTACCAAAATTCAGCCTGCATGGCTGCTTTTTCCATTTCAGTATCCTTTGTGAACGCCCAGACAAGCTCACAGTAGAAAGTGCGGTTTTGTGGAATCTGAGG
The DNA here is from genome assembly GCA_954870645.1 of Agrotis clavis. Taxonomy (NCBI): domain Eukaryota; kingdom Metazoa; phylum Arthropoda; class Insecta; order Lepidoptera; family Noctuidae; genus Agrotis; species Agrotis clavis. The sequence goes on along the minus strand of OX940923.1, from coordinate 21,888,962 downwards.
ACAGCTGCCAAAATGTACAGTTGACGCACACTGAGTACTTTAGCGTATTGGTAAAGTTGGGATGTTGGATAGCGCATTTTCTTCTTGTGGATTACTTTTAAAATTGCCCTTTGGGCTCGTTCAACTGTTATGAAACGGGTTTTGCAAGCAGATCCCCAAGCCACGATACAGTAGGTTAAGATTGACTGACATAGAGCCTGGTATATTGTTTTAATCGTAGAGATGTCTGCCAGTGATCGCAAACGCCCAAAAATGTGAGTCCACTTCCTGACTCGGCCGCTCAGAGTTCGTATTTGTTTCTGCCATGTTAGATGTTGGTCTATATGTACGCCAAGGTATTTAAGGCTGTTTACTGTCTCAAATTTGGTGCAGAAACAGGTAATTCCTGGGGTGTAGTTGCAGGTATGCAGTTTAAGCGTTAGAGATGAGGGAGGCGCAGTTCTTTTGCTCACACTAAAGTTAATAATTTTTGTTTTATCTACGTTTAGCGTGAGCAGATTAAGCTGCAGCCATCGCGCTATATTTTGCATTCCGGACTCCGCAGCGTCGTAAACGACTTCCCAGGTCCTTCCATGAAAGACAATTGCAGTGTCGTCAGCGTAAGCAAAAACCCGAGCATTGCATAGTTGAAGTGAGCATAGTCCGTTGATATAGATAAGGAACAGGGTAGGCGCAGGGACGCTACCCTGTGGCACACCGTATTCTATAGGTGCAAGAAGACTCTGGACCTCGCCCATGCAAACCCTCTGTTTCCGTTCTGTAAGATATGAAATGAACCAGTCGATAGCCAAGCCTTTGACACCAATGCTCTCCAGTATAAATGCGACATAGTATAATACATATTATTCAGTTCCTCCGGAACAACGTATTTTGGTTTATTATTTCCGCAAAATAGGTACCAGCCCATATTTTAGTCTTTCAAATCTAGAAATAACCCCTGTCTGTGGACAATCGTCTAAAATGTCAGTTGCTCATAATAATTATCCAACTACCTACCTACGTTAATCAAAAATATTCATGTCTGAGGGGTCTGTGGCACTTACCTACTCGTAAAAAGGAGGTAGGAGAAGAAGGGAGCTGACTGACGGATGAATGATTTTTTTTTAGTTTCCCTATTATTGAGCGTTAAGCACTGCTGCACTGCACAGCAAATATCGGAACTTTAGGTACACCCTTCACCCGTAAATGTTCATTCAAAATTACCTGACCAACTAGACTCACCATTTAATTTTTAATTTTCAGGGTATAATAATGGGTAACCCAGTGCTGAGTCGTGATAGCATAGCAGATTACAGCTCAATCTACTACCAGTGGGGTCTCATTGACAGCCAGGGTCTACAAGCTGTCAAACCGTTGCAGGATGCTTACAACCAAGCCATAGCGAGCGAGAACTCGGATTCTGCGGCATTAGTGAGTTAAATAATGCATTATAATATAACATCATTATTATAGGTATCTTTAATCCCCATAATCCACCGTACTTTCCCGAAACCACTGCAACTCCTGAAATTGAAAAAGGACTGTTAAGTTGTACTTGTAGGCTACACACACATGTAGGTGTTATACTTATATAGGATGTTGATGTTTGTGTATGTGCGTTGAAATGTTTTTAAACGCACGGACGCACCCAGGATACATTTTTAGTTTGGGGTATTCCACATTTGTTGGGCACTCGCCGAAATGGCACTGTGTCAAAGCTCATGGAATACCACATACGACGCATAACATTCCTGATATATAAAATTAAAACTCAATTTTGCATTGGCCCTGGAGCCAAAATGAAATGACGGTAACAGGGTGGCTTTCAACCAGTAAGTTTCTAACATTATTTTCCGCTCCACCCAAACCACCTGGCGAGGGAAGACTTCCCATACACAAAAATAGTTCCATAGTTCTACAACGTTTCCAGTAACAAGAGCTTTTTTTTATTTAAGTATTTTTTATTTAAAGATAGGTTCGCGTTTGACCACTCGCCTAATAGTAAGCGAAGATGTGGTCGAGGGTGAAGCACGCTTGCCTAGAAGTAACCTGTTCACTCTTGACTTGAAGACCCCAAGGTTATAGCTGTCGGGAAATACAGATGGCGGCAGGGAATTCCACTCCTTAGCTGTGCGTACAATAAAGGTATTGGCAAAACGCTTTGTACGCACCGAAGGGATGTCCACCATATATCGATGGCGCATTGCCGTCAAATCAAGCTATCAAATAAACCTCTTATTTTACAAATTCCAGCTTCGCGAAGAACTTCTAAACAGGCTAGATGACATCTCAATGCAGCAGCAAACGTTCAATATCCTCGTGGACACCATAACCCACCTCGATGACTTCGTCACCTACATTGGAAAACCTGAGGTGTCTGAAGCACTGCATGTCGGAGGTATTAAGTTCGCCTTCCACAATGGAACCACTCATAAGAAGTTGACTCCTGACTTCTTGAGTGAAGTCAGATCGAAAGTTGAAATGCTGCTGAATCATTATAGGATACTTATTTATTGGTAAGATCTAATTTATCAACATTTCAGCTTGCAATTTTTTATATTACATCGTCGGCAACGCGCAAGCGATGCCTCTAGTATTGCAGGCGTCTTAGGCTACTGTGATCGATTTTATCAGGCATATGATTTATGCTTGTTTGTCAGGTTTATAGTAGGTATTAAAAAAAGTAACAACTGTGTGTTTTTACCTCAGAGATATGTATTTCATTAGTCGAACGAGAACCGGTTTGTGACTGTAGTGTAATGATAGTCATTTAAAAACCCTAATGTTTTATTACCTGTAAGTATACCAATTTATCATTACGAACTGTTTTAATTTGTCGGAAAACAGTTATACCTGAAAATCTATTTACCTTTTTTCGAATTTGTAAAAGTGCCAACAACACAGAAGAAATTCTGAGTACCTATAACTAGGTAAATAAAAAAAAAAGCAAAATTAGCACTTGATAAATTGGATGCAACAATCTTTGCAAGGAGCTCCCTCTGTTGGATTATATTCTTCACCAAACAATAAAGAAGTTGTACTTTCTTTCCAGTGGGCAGACAGACCTAACAGCCCCGTGCGTGCCCAACGCGAAAGCTCGCAGGAAACACTGGCATTGGAACGGACGTGATAAGTTCCTGAACGCGTCCCGCACTCCTTGGTGGTTAAATAATAGGGTCGCTGGGTAAGTTTTTACCATCAGACATGGTTCTACAAATATTGAGAGTAATTTTGTAGGCTCCGATAAAAATACTGGCGAAAAACATGCCAGATTTAGATTTAGAAAGAGATGGTGGAAGACCTGGATGTATTTAAACGTTAAACCAGTTTATGGAAAGAATTTGGAGAGTTTAAACGGTAAACCAGTTTATTGAAAGAGTTTGGAGAGGCTCAATGTCTTTCATGAGCTCCTTGGCCCAGAAGAACTACTTCAACAGGCTGCTATGAGAAAAAAGGTGCCAAATTATTGAAACAAAAACCGAATGTCGTGAAGCCAATGACTACGACCTAAGTTTGTTGATTAGATAATTATGACAAGATAGATTCACCTAAGTATACTCTTCTAACGCGATCGTACATCGTAGTCTATGTACCTACAAAACAATGAGCTTTGAAAATAAATGCTGGATGCGATGCGATCCTGAACATGGCTCCTAAAGTTATGGTTTACATTTTCAGATACGTCAAAAGCGGTGGAGGTCTAACCGAAGTATTAGTTCGAGGAGCAGGACATCTAGTCCCCATGGACAAGCCAGCAGAGACAGTGGAACTTATCACCTCCTTTATCAGGGGTCTGGACTTGCCACTACCACCAGACTACCACGTCATGGCCCAAGATACTGCTGCATTCTTTGATGATGACACCGAGGGCATCTCTAAGACCATATTACAAGTTCCTGGCGTACAACCTTCTAGTACTCAAGCAGCGATGGTCGTGAGCATTGTCCTCAATGTTCTATTGCTCCTAGCTCTAGTCTGTGGCATTGTCTATGCTCTGAGGTGGAAGAGACGGACCGATGCCTACCTATACAATAATGTTGAGGAGAACAGTATTAGTTCAACTATGTTTTAAGAATGGAAGTTTCCAGAACTGTTGTTACTCAGGTTGTGCTAGAATTCGATGAGAGGATGTGTAATTTTTTTTTATGCTCGGTCCGTATAGAATCGGAAACGGACAGAAACAGATCGAAATACAGTGGATTTGGATATCCATCTGTTATGAAAATATTATCATTTTTAGGTACCCAGAGTGTGAGAGACATAGTGCTCGCCTTCTCTCTTTCTAGAGAGTGGTCAATTAAGGTTAGCGTCCACAGGTCCGCATCGTACGTATCGGACGCATCGCATCAAACGGATTAATTAGACTGCGTCCACTGTATCGGCAGCGATCGGATTGCCGACGCGATTATAGCAAACGGATTGCTGATGCCACCTGATGTCCACTGATCGGCATTCCGTATGACGTCATCGATACGCATCGCATGTAGGCATTGCCGATGAGCCGTCCGTACGATGCGGATCAGTGGACGCTGTTGTATGAGTTTTAATACGAGGCAAACTAAAATCCGTTACGTACGATACGTCCGATACGTGCGATGCGGACCTGTGGACGCTTACCTTTAAGGGAGCTTCCCCATGCGATTCGTGCGATTTGCAATTTGTACTACTAACTACAAATGAAAATCATCCCTGCTACTACGATATAAAGATGCAATCCGATTGACTTGACATCGGTCGTCGTGGCGATCGTGTTTTGTTTTTCATCTACCCTAGACAACCGCACGTTTCATGTCGTAGGTCGTAGTGGTAAGGACGATTTTCACTTGTTACTAGCTCTCTTAGGGCGACTTTTACCAACGGATAAAAGTATAGGAGAAATTGGCTGACCCGTATTTATCTCTGGCTAGTTTTACCATATTCATATCTCCACAGTGTGGTCAAATAACTTTGGCCAATTAAAATGATCACACAATTTTTATTGCCATGGCATGCATCACGGCAAGTCGGCAACTATTACAAATAATACGCATTTTTTAATAGGAACCGGGCTTTATTTATATCCAGATCTCAACACTTGTATTCAATTGTATGTGTGAAGGAAGAATATTACTTTTTTTTAAGAAATTGAATTATAGGATACATAATTATGTGAAAACATGACATTAACTTAGATAAATTATTGAAGTGGAGTCCGCGCCAGCACTCAATGACCTTTTGACGCGGCGCAGTGTCTTTTTATTAAATGAAATTACAATAAAAAATACCTATCTCTAATTTTCTGGAGGCGTGGTGTACCTATGTGTCATGCTCATTAGCATAGTCCGAAGTAGGTACATTGAATGGTTTATGGTAATAAGTATTCGTCCAAGTGTTAAAATGTCCACATGTCAGTCTAACCTAATGTTATATTTCTATTTGGTTAGAAATTAATGAAGTTTTGCAAAAATCAACAAGTGTTTTAATGTCCAAAAGTCAATACAAAATGAGAAATTGATCGAGCCCATCAGTATGAAAAATCATTTTTTTAAATTTATTTTTCCAAAAGTACAAACATTGTTCAGTAACATGGGCTGAGTTATCCCACGAGAGGTTTTAGGCCGAGACTCCACCAAAGCTGTGCGAGTCGAGATGTGCCTCGAACAACTAATAGAATTGCGTTGCCGGAGTCGTGCCGGAGTGGAGCTGTGTCAATAACGCAATTCTATTGGTTGTTCAAAACACGTCTGGACTCGCACAGCTTTGGTGGAGTCTCGGCCTAAGCCGGAAACACATTATTTAACACGCCACGCGACGCAACGTGTCGATACCCGATGTGCAGTGAGCGCGTGTCGTCGCGTCGGGTGTTCATAGTGTGATTCTGGTCATAGAAAACAATAGATACATTTGATTTGACTCAACACTCATCACGTTTCGTCGGGTGGCGTCGGGTGTTAATAATGTGTTTCCGGCTTTAACGTACACGTTGTATGTGGCGGCGCGGACTCTACAAGTGATGCCTTAGTTATTATTTTTTTTGTATGAAACTAGTCTACTATTATTTCTGCAAAGGCCTTACCATAAATCCCTCAGTGCCTTATAATTTTAATAGTGTACTGTTGTATAAATCCCTCAGTGCCTTATAATTTTAATAGTGTACTGTTGTAACTATTTTATAATTATTATATTAAATAGAAAATAAAACAATTATTTTGTACATAAATTAATGTTTATTTATTTGTATTCCTGGATGAAGCTATCTATGATGAACTTGGCTACCTCTGGTTGGTCGAGCGGCACCATGTGACCAGCTCCTCGGATAAGTATCTCGACGAAGTTCCCACCTGCTTTCTTGTACCTGAAATAATTTATTTTGAGTGAAATTAAGTTTTGTTAATATTTGGAAGGGTCTGGCTGGGTCTGGCTGAGGGCTGAGAGTCGCGGGATACATTGACATGAACGACGATATAATTATTACTAGACTCCTAATAACAGGCGACCGATGTCTGTCAACACATTAGGCAAAAAATTCTTATATCCGTCTCATTTCGACCACTCCTGTGAGCCGTAAACATACGTTGAGACAGAACAGACCTTGAGTTAGCCAATTACAACTTACGCTTACGTAGTACCTCAGCGAGTTGACAGAATATTTTTTGTTCCTTAGATCGTGCATGCGGAGTCTAGTAATATAACGTCGTCGATTCACTTATTAAGAGGGCCTTTGCGTTAGTATAAGTCTGACAATTCCGTGAGGTCCATCCAGGGAAGAGTTATTTTTTGATGAATTTAGACCCCCTGAGTCCAATTTGTTTTTTTTTACAAAACCGACCATTGTACTTCCTTTGAAGACCTCGGCTTCATCTTGCTCCTACTTTGCAACCAATGTAATAACAAACTCTTACCCAACAACAGATCCGTTAGCAAATCTGCGCAGACGCCGCCTTGGGGCTTGTATGTAGGACTCTCGGCGTGACCACTGCAGTGTTCCGTACATGTGCTTCGAGAGACTGTATGCCAGGATCACGTCCAGCTGACCGCTGCAAATAAAAAAATACCTAAGTATTAAGTAAGTCCTATCGCACTGGCAGATCTGAATTTCTGAAATGCTAACGTGCATGCATGATAACAGTGGATGATGCCGCTGATGAAGTACGATCAATCTTAGGTTATTTTGATGTTGGTACGGTTGGCCCAGTGTTGTGAGACGGCGCTGCGTGAAGAAGGTTTGTTGCCATTAAACAAATATTTGTATTAACTACTTCTAGTTGCTCCATGTCTGGCTGTTTGTCACTGTTTGCCACTCACGACACAAAAAAATCCTGAATCCTGGTCTAAAATTATTAAAAACACTTTCAGCAATTACCAACTTCACTCCATATTACCTGTAGCTCAAAACTCCATAATGCTCCAACAACTCTTCAACAAACGGCTTCGTAGTGTTAGCGAAGTCTGGCAACATCTTCTCATAGACCAGCTGGTTGTTATAGTTGAAGGTCACATTCCCCACATGGATCAGTTCTCTGATGTCAGCCCCGGTGATGTAGTGCTCGAACTCCGGTGCTCCTGCGGTGGAATCCTCTACAAAGTTGTAGATGCTAACGCCGCTCTGTTTCTTAATGTATTCTATTGTTTCGTTGAATTTCTGGAAAGGGGAAATGGAGGTTTTTTGTGAGATGCCTGACAAATCGGCGAGGTAGACTCACAGGAACGAGTCACCGATTTTTATAATTTGGTATTTCGGGGAGAAAATATGGGTACGATGCATTCTTAGAGATAGAGTTGAAAGATCTTAGGTGCTCATGATACTTTGTCAAGCTCTTTCACAATGAACTCATTTTTCGTCAACCTGTATTCAGAGACTTGACTCGGAGATCTTGGCTCAGTAGAGTGCTCTCCCCGAAAGCTTTTCACTCTTACCAATCTTCCACATGCGAATATATATTCTGATATCTATTACAAATTACAAGCATTTCTTGACGATCCTAAGAATTCTACAGAGGCCTTACCACGAGCTCTTAGCGCGATCCAGTTTAGGCTGTGGGAAAGAGATGGTGCTAGACGACTTGTATAGCTCTGTCTCTTTCCCACAGCCTAAACTGGATCGCGTTAAGAGCTCGTGGTAAGGCCTCAGGTCCTTCAAAGTAAGTCGTAACTTACTTCAAATTAATATTCTTACTCAATTCTAATCACGTTCCTTTGTTTTTGAAGGCTTCTTCTGATGGGACATTTTTGAAGTGAAAACTTCTTTAGCGGCGTTGTACACTTTTTCTGTAATGGGTAAAAAATTTAAAACTCGCGTCAGGGTCACGTGACCCTGATCGAAAATGAGTAAGACGTCATTCAAATTAGTTAATTTCATATCTGTACTACTCCAGTTTTAAAATAAAACATAGTAACAAAAAAGTTTTCACTTCTACCGGCACTCCTGGAGTGCAACCTTTTTTTTTAAGACTCGTTTAAGGTAAATTCGGTCGTTGATTAGTTACAGACAAAGATTCATAAGAAAGTAACCAAGATAAGTTATTAATATCCAGCGTTATTAGTACCTATACTAAAAGAAACTTACATTAGCAGCATCGACCATCCTCTTGCTGTCAATGAGTTTGACGACTTGTTCCTCTAACATCGCCACGTGGTCGACCTGGTTACCTTCGAGAATGCCCAGCACCTCGCACAAGGTACTGTAGTGCATCATATCTCGTAGCTCCACCAGACCGTTGCCAATTGCGATACCCTGCAATATTTGCGACATAGAAAGTGTGAGATTTTCTTGATCAAGATTTGTTTTACCCTACCAGTTTTCATCATCAGCCTATAATGTTTGCACTGCTGAGACACAGGCATCCTCCCTGTGATATTTGGGAGTGGGCTGCTATCCATCACGTATAGGCCGCGGGTTGGTAGATGTCACATGTCTTCGAATTTTAGGTTCTAGCTAGCTGGTAGGGGTAGGAAACTTTTCTATTTGCTAGTACAATTCTCAAATTTTGAAAGCAGGTCCAAACAACCAATTCAAAAACGCATTCGTTTGGACCCGCGGGCCCCGCCAGAGCCGGGGTCAAACGACCAAAGAGCCCTAGTAGTTTCCTCAGGTTGTTTTATTTCACCGAACATTTTAGGCTGATTATACAGTTAAGTACGCACCTTCATATTGATAGGATTCTTTGTCTTATCCTGATTATGCCTGTGGATCTGGATAGCCAAGGCGGGCACATACTTCCCCGCGTAAGACTCCCCAGCTATGAACAGAGGTGCTGATCGCAGCTCCGGGAACATCTCCAAGAACTGATCAAGGAACTCCAGCATTTGCTCGCCGACCTGCAATTAATAATAGGTGAAATTAAATAAATTAAACTTAATTAACTTCATCAGCAAAATTGGATTATGTTGCAATCAAATAATCTTCAAATTCAAGAATATTATAAAGATTCTAAAAAAAAATAACGCGTTGTGGTATACATGGCACCACATCGCGTTTTGCCGGGACTGCATCTTGTGGATGACGCGAAAAGACCGCAAGCCAGTCAATTTGTAACACCTGCCTTTTTTGGAAAGAATTCTCTCGACTCGACTGTTTTTTTTTAGGCAAAGGAACGTTGTTCTATTCTACACGAGAGATTTCTCCTGTGCGTTTAAATAGCACGTACGTGCGTGCGTAGATGAATTCCAATAAACTGGGACATCTACTTGTAGATACAAAATATTTGTTCTGTGCAGAAATAGAACCTGCGGCAAGCAGCGCAGCAGTTAAACGCTGAGCCAGTGCACTAACCTTTAATGAAGTTGAATAAACTGTATAATCCCGATTAAAAATCACGACTTGCAAACAGAAAAGTTGATTCTTCAGTATACAGGACATTGCACCCTGACCTTTCCCGCGAAGCATTCAACCAGTAATTGTTATTAACTTGTATAATACAAGTTGTTTACGATGCTTCTTCGACTCGTTTATTTGCATTTCCAATGGTCTATAAAAATTTTGATGACCTCTAAGCAATCATGTTACCTACTTTTTTTAAAATGATACGCATTATCGCATGCTTCGTGTAATGATTATTTCAAATGTTTTCTGTTTTTTTTTTCATTTTCATAAAATCATCAAATGATTCCTCGGTTTATTCCGCGTTCAATCCCCAATCATTTTTACCCTCTTCCGCGTTCGACCCCTGAACGTTTCCACATTCAACCTCTGAGGGTTGAAAGTGAAATTTTATTTTTTAAATGTATATGTTCCACGTTCAACCCCCAGGGCGGGAGGGACTGTCAGACTCGTTCTGACTAAAATCCACGGTGTCCTTCAGTAGCCCTTTATGTTCCGGGGTCATGGGTAATGAGATAAGTCCTGCGACCAAATGTTTTCTATTTATAGAAAAAATCCACTGCGAACAGGACCTGCGATTTCCGGTTTCAGTACAACCGACGCTCTTTCCAACCGAGTCATGGAGGGATCCTTGCCTACAGCGTCGAATTCTTCAATCCATTTCTAACGTCTTTTGATTTTACCACGTAAATAAATTAATTAATCGAATGTCTTACGAAGACGTTTCGTGCCATCTATTGCAAAGTATTTCTTCCATTTTTTTTTAGTTTGGTAAAATCATCAAATGTGTCCACCCACCCAGGGCAGAGCGGGAGGGACTGTCAGACTCGTACCACGGTGTCCTTCAATAGCCCTTTACGTTCCAGAGTCACGGTAATGCGATAAGTCCCGCGACCCCGGTAGGCTTTGGCCCTCAAGGAGGCCCCCGTCTCCCCGTCATCATGCTGACACTCTTTTAGGCCCGCGTGGAACACAACGCGCCGCCGCCGCCGCCGTCGACCCGGGCATGGTCCATGGTCGGACAGCGAGTCGCCCATTACTCGCCGCCCGCATGCCCGCGGCTACGGTGGCCGGAGATCGTCTGCCGAAAGTAACGTAGGTACTTTGCGACACAACTTTTATGGAACCTGTCAATGACTATTTGTCTGCTATGACTTGAAAATAATAATAATAATAATAATATTCCACAACTATCACACAACGCCATCTAGTCCCAAGCTAAGCAGAGCTTGTGTTATGGGTACTAGACAACTGATAAACATACTTTTACCTATATTTCTAAATACATACATATTATAGATAAATTACACCCAGACACAGAACAAATGATCGTGCTCATCACACAAACATTTGTCCTGGGTGGGAATCGAACCCACGACCTCCGGCATAGCAGTCAGGGTCACTAACCACTAGACCAACAGGCCAGTCAATACGTAACGTTTAGCTACAAATACTTTGTGCAACTATTAGGTAGTATATGTATCTTATTTATCCCGTTAAAGTTATTTTCTTCTGCTAATACTTAATGTTTATTATAAAAAGGATGCATGACGTCACAAACTGGCGTCATAAAACTTTCCTTAGAAATGCGGCATGGTAAGTACGCTGAATAGGTAACACCATAAGCATACTCAATATACTCATCACGTCATGGGTAATACAGAAAAGATGTAAATTATAATTATGATGAGCTATTCAATAGTTGATCAATAGAAGCTAATTGCTGGTCAATTACTTAGTATTAAAATACAAATAGGCAAGGACATAATCACCACCGTCCAGACAAAACAAAGTACATATCTACCTTTAAGTAGCTATAGTAAAGTAAGACTCGTGCAATTTTGCAAGGATTTTTTTTTTTTTTTTTAGCGTGGTAAAATCATCAAATGAGTCCTCCAACCCCGGGCAGGGCGGGAGGGACTGTCAGACTTCTACTGACTAAAATCCACGGTGTCCTTCAATAGCCTGTTACGTTCCGGGGTCACGGTAAGGAAATAATCCCGCGACCCCGGCAGGCTTTGGCCCTCTGAGAGGGGGGCCCCGTCATTATGCTGACGCTCTTTGAGGCGCGCGTGGGACACAACGCGCCGTCGACCCGGGCATGGTCCTTGGTCGGGCAGCGAGTTGCCCTTTACTCGCTGCCCGCATGCCCGCGCCTACGGTGGCCGGAGATCATCTGCTGACGTCCGACGCCGCGGGCGCCTACCACTGCGGTTGGGGCGGAGGGAGGACGCTGTCCTCTCTCGCTCGCGGCCCGCCTCCTCCTTCACGAGCATTACTGCCTCGCAGAAGGAGCAGACCGCTTCCCACTCCGTCTCGCCCCGCAGCATGGCCCCAACCAATGCCGGGCGCGAGAGGTCTCCGCCTATCGCCGCCGTGAGGACACGTCGGTGCACCGCCCAAGCTGGGCAGTCTTGCACCGTATACTCTACTGTGTCCTCCGGGCGATCTTCGCAGTGGTGGCACCCGGGCGTTTCCTCCTTCCCTATCAGGCACAGGTACCTCCCGAAACTTCCGGGTCCGGTGAGGACCTGCGTCATCCGATAGGTCAGGACGCCGTGACGTCTCTCCAGCCACTCCTCAAAGAGGGGTCTTACCGCCGCAATTGCGGCGTGCCCGGATTTTGCAAGGATTAAGGAAACGGAACATGGTCAAAATATTTCGTCATAAGCATGCCATGTAGGTATTACCTACTTCTTGCGCGGCCATGCGGACGGTGAGTAATGGGGTTGACTTGCCGTCTATCGTCATGGACACGCGCCTCAAAGAGGTGTCACCAATCTGACGGCCCTTACAGGCTCAATGTCTGCCGGAATCGCGGAACTGTCTTACCTAGGTTACCGCGACCCTGGAACGTAAAGGGTTATTGAATGATCACTGTGGATTTTTGTCAGTCTAGCCCTAGGTGGGAGGACTCATTTGATGATATAACCACAATAATAAAGGGATACTTATCTTACTACTTCTATTGTTTTCTGTTTTTCACAAAATAATTAAAAGGCACACCGTGTTTTCTTTTTACCATAACCACAGAATATATAATAGTACCCCATAACATTTATTAGCCGTATCTAATAAGTACCTACTTTTATTATGCAAACAGCTAAGAAGTGAATTTTCCTGCCGGAATATTTGTTTCCTGTTAGCTAACCTTGCAGTCTGGTGAATCGAACAGGTTACTTCTAGGCAAGAGTGATTTATCGTCGACCACATTATCGCTTAGGTACGATGTTCTTTTCTTTTTTGAGTGGTAAAATCATCGGATTACTTTTCCTGCCCTGGGGAGAGCGGAAGTGATTGTCATCGTCTGAAAGTCACTATTGCTCTACCCTGGACGGACTACTCCTCTACAGACTAAAAATCTACCCTGTGCTTTCTATGTCTAAATAATACTCACGTCATCCTCATTGTCAGGGTATCCTTCATCGTGATCGGTGAAACTGAAGCCAGCTCCAACTGGGTTGTCCAGGAACAGCATGGAGTGATCAGCCCATGACACGTTTCTTCGTACCACTGAAATAAGACCCTCCTGATTAATTGGTAGAAGGCGTTTTGACAAAAAAAAGAAACGAACGAAAAGCTCAAAATGCAGTCCGCATTGTAACATTGGAAGTGGACTAAAAATATAAATAAGACTGAGTGCCACTAAAGAGTGTCATAAAGGAACAAAATAAATATCGAAGATAGGTACCATTTTGGTAGCAGGTGCAACCTACCCTTTTATTTAGTGCATTAATGCTAGTTTTAACGTGGGATTAAAAAGAACTATCTATTGTTCTGAAGACGGACAGTACGTAAAAAATATTAACAGGAAAATAGTAAAAACACCATACTTGAGCAGGTTACGAGTTCGCAAGATTCTTTGGAGGAAAACGGACTCGATAATCCACAATTTTAAGTGTTTTCTTTTGCATTTACCTATAAAAAATTGTTTTTTTTTTGTTTGAATTAAAGTTAACGATATGATATTTTTCTTTATCTTTATTTTATTTTGTACGTCACTGCCGGGAAATCCCTCTAGACTTTTCATTTCTAGCAACCATTAGTGGTGAAACATTGATACAAGTATAAAATTTGGGTTTGTACTTAAAACTGACAACACTTCACAATATCATAAAGGTTAACACTAGTTATCCGCGTGATTTATCTTTTCTTTTAGGTTGAAATATAAAATAAAAAATAAAATACATTTTGACCGAGCTATTTATCTGACATTAAACGTGTTTTTTCGCTTGGCCTAAACGTGGCAAAACAGGGGTTAACTTCCAAAGCGCTATATATCGAGACCCGTGACACCGTCAGTCAGTACCTTAACACACTCTAAAGTTGCGATGTACGCCACTGGCTCAAGCCTTACTTTCGTCACAACAAGTGTGCATGGGTATATTCTATGGCATGGGTCACTATTGTATTGATCTAGGTAAGATAAGCAGATTAACAATGTAGGTACAAATGTTGATGTATGAAAAGAGAGAAAAGGCTATAGAAAAGTTGCATGGATTAGTGAAGGGCATTTCTACGGACACGGTGATTTTTGCTCAATTCCGTGGGCAATTTTTTTTTCACATTATTACTAATTGTATTTATAACCAAAATAAAATGCATTTTTTTTTAAACAAAATGGTGCTAATTTGCCAGTAATTGCTTTAGTAGTTTATGAAATAAATTTTGAGTGCCATGGAATTGAGAAATGTAATAATAATAATAATAATAAATAATAATAATATTCCACAACTATCACACAACGCCATCTAGCCCCAAGCTAAGCAGAGCTTGTGTTATGGGTACTAGACAACTGATAAACATACTTAAATATTTCTAAATACATACACATTATAGATAAATTACACCCAGACACAGAACAAATGATCATGCTCAAAAAAATGTGACCACAGAATTTAGAATTACACATATTCTACGGAACCGGGAAAGAAAAATTCAATTTAAAAAAACATTCAAGAACAATTTTTAGCAGATTTTTGTATTTTAGTTATTTAAGTTTATATTGAGTCTACCTTGAGAGAGATTCCTTGAGTTATCATGCTTAGTTAACTAACTTTTAGTCAAATCATTTAAATGAGCATTTTATTAAACTTATATGGTAAAATCACGGTAAAATGTATTCTATCAAGCATTTTCGTTAAACATTTAAATTACAAACAAGAGACATGAAGTATAGACGTCAAGTTAGTTTTATTTATCAAACCGCAGGAAGTAATAGACATAATCGAAGTATTCGGGTGTATATGAGTCAGGTCAATTTTTTACTCAAAAATTACTGAATGTATTTTAATGAAACTTTGCAGCAATATAGTTTTTACATCAGAATAAAATATAGGCTATCATTATACGATCTTCCGAGGCTCGAGTAGCTAGTCGCGGTAGTATTAGCTAAAATCAGATCTTGCAATTGCGACGTCAACTCTAGATACTTTAAACCTTTTAAACAACATTATAGACACATAATGTATGGCGTAAACTACTTTACCATGACAAATTGTGAAGCAAGTGACTTTAAACCTCATATAAACCGAGATTAGTTACATGGGTAAACCATCGTTCTCAATTCCGTGGATACCAGGACACAAAATTGAGGGCCATGGAATTGAAAAAATATCGTACTAATCAAAATAACTTATTACTGTTACGACTTCAAACAAATTGAATGAAACAACCATGCTGGTGTCTAGTTAAACTTCAGTTTAGGGAAACAAAACATATTTAAAAAGAAAACATTCAGAAGATATCTTTGACACGGAATTGAGAAAAGACCCCGAACTAAAGACACGGAAACAGGTTCTCACCTTCGAAAATCGAAAAAAACAGCAGCATACCACACATGCACTCACATCGCCTGCTCGGGAGCACCTGACAGTTTACAAGAATCGGATAGTGATGGCCAGTTTGCGGGTATTTAGTATCGTAATCAAGTGTTTTTTGTATGACACGGAAATTATTCATTAGACTGGGACAAATCTTTACGCATCCACAAATATAACAAAATAAGCAATTACAGGTTTATTTACTGTCAATGTCCCTTGGTTAGTTATCCATATACCCAAGAATATCAAAAGTTTGATTGAAATTCAGCTCCATTAAAAAATAGAAAATATTTTACACTCGATTTCGGAAAAGGGACAGGTCAAAATCAGTGAAATTACACCCGTTTTTTCACTTCAGATTTTTTTTTAGGAAAATTAAGAAGTAGTACGGAATTTATGTTATGCTCTCCAGTTAGAATATAGATTGGGACGTACGCTTAAAAATTTTGGCATGTGTATGTAACTTCTAACCATGTTTTTTTTAAAAGGACAAAAAAAATGCCCTCTTCGTAGAAATGCCCTGAAGAATGATGTGACAATAAAAGTGTAAATGGTGACGTGACGTCTGTCGGACCCCAAGTATTGGTTAATCGCAGGAAATTGATTAAAAGTCACGATTTATGACACTGCCAGTAATAAAATAGTAGACGGTCGAATAAATGCGACTTATAGTGCGCATTAAAACGATAATAAAAGTTACAGTTAATCAATTAGCGAAGCATTATACACGGACGGGACTGTAAATTGTAACACTGGAAATATGTGAACTAGTCATAGTGAATCAGTAACATCGTACAATAATCGAAAACGTTTCGTTGGCCACAATAGAGCCTGGTACACACTAAATGTATAGAGATTCCACTTTTAATTTTAATCAATTTTGTGGTACTTCTGTAAATTATTAAGATGCGACTCCACATGTAGCTATTTTAGCTACTTGTGGAGTCGCATCTTAATAATTGCTAATGAAATTGCTAGTGCTAATGAAATTATTCCGTTGAGAAAAGCAACACCGCAGGCCTATACTAGTTCAATCGATTTATTGTTGAGTCAACCTTGCTATGCTAATGTTATGCTCACTTAGGCGGAAAGCGGTCCCATTAATTCTGATAGCACTACTTGATCATCATGCTCAAGTATAACTAAAATGAATAAAGAAAGAAGATGATTATAAAATGTTTTTGGAGGCGGTACCATATCTAAGTTTAAATTAATTCTACTAGGCGCCATGATCTGACTTTGCAAGGGATCAAAATTTTGCCATACCCACTGGATTTTTCGAATTCTTTCTCACTTAAAAGCCTACTCTTAACAATAACGAACACAACAATGAATAATTATCCAATTGGGTTCCGTCGTTCAGAAGATATGCGCTTACAGACACACTAAAGCAACTTTATTTTGGGTAGACTATGTAAAGATGGCTTGCCTGTGTTTCCGAACCCATACTAGCCTAATCTCTTCAAAGTTAGAGTGAAAAGGCTTCTACGGGGTAAGCTCGCTCCTAGACCAATGATAATAAAATACTAGCGGCCTAGACTAAGGTCAAAAGCAAACCAATCGCACATTTAAAAAAAATGGGTACCTTCTCCATCCTCAACTTTCAATGGTCCGACGATGTCAAACAATCCTTTCATAGACGAAAAACCGGGACCTCCCTGCAACCATATTATCAACGGTGTTTCCGTCAAGTTGGTAGCAGCGGGGAAGAACCAGAAGAAAAGATTGGAGTTATATTCTTCTTTCACTGTCATGAATCCTGAATAGCTTTGAAGTCCGAGAAAATGTGATGAGTTCACTGATGATAGCTCTCTTGCTAATGATGCCTTTCCATTTTTTATGTAAGGAGTTAGAATAAGACAGTCACAGCAGTTATTTTCTTCTAGCGATATTGTGGTATTTCCGAAGACGTAGCTGAAAATAAATAAACAATTAGAAGTAGGTAATGTAGAAAAATTACAAATGATTTATTGAAACCAAAGGAGACCTCAATCTAAATCCTTCCTAGCGTTTTTACTTCCTGTAACGGGCCAAATGCTTTTGTTTTGTTTGCAAATAATTTTGTTTTCTTTTTCAATTATTTATTATCACATTTTTATATCTAATGTCTACAGAGCGTTATTATAATAATATAATCTCTCTATAATCTGCTCTTATTTTATCGATATCTTGTGCGATTTTACTATTACTGATAGCTGCTGAGCAAAAACAATCTCTAGCCTCTATGTTCATATATTTTTTGGCAAACGGGAAAGGCTGTCTTGAATCTGTATTTTTTTGCAAAAAAAAAGTAACTGATGGAAGCACAAAGCCTTTAAAAATATATTTAACAGTTAAACTCTAGCTACCCGTTTACAAACACGATGGAAGCCGCTAAATACTTGTCAATAAGAATCCAACTTGATTTCAAGTAAGTACTAATAATTCTGCAAGTACTTACCTCAGCCCTACAAGTAAGACCACAAATATTGCTCGCTCCATGACCGACGACGTTGCAAACCAGTCTCGTTATGGACTCGTACTACATCGTTATGTCCGCACCATACTTACTTATAACAAAATGCGCATAAAAGTGATGACGAATATGAGGAATAGAGTGATTTTAATTCGTTACTAGGTATTTAGGGAAATGATGTCCCTTTCTACATATTATTTCCTTTAGGATTTTACAGTCGTGTAAGTCGTGACGTGAGGTCTATGATGCTTGGGGAATTATGCCTGTCACAGCTTCATTTTGCCTTTTACTTAAACCTTTTACGGAATCTTTAATCAAATAAGTGAACACGAAACAAATATCTTAGCATACAGTCATATAACAAAGGTCAAGTTTGTTTGAGCAAAATTATCATAGTTTGTTCCGTATATTTTTTGTGTAGTCACCTTTTAGACTTCCGAATACGGCTCTTGGCTTCTGCACAAACAAAACAGACTATTATGTATATAATATTACCTTATAGCATAAAAAAAAAACGTTACCACACACTAGGGATTAATTCTGTGTCGTGGGTGCGTTTACAAACATAGAAACACACAAACACCCTGACCCAGAACAAATACCTGTAGGTCATACAAATATTTATTCCATGCGGGGATCGAACCCGCAACACGCTAACCAACACGCAGAACAGATACGACCGATGGGGGCGTAAGGTTGGAGAATGTGTGTGTCGTATGACCTGCATGCCCTGGCAATCGCAGCGTAGGAGGTTCGTTCGTAGGACGACGGCACTGGATGCAAGCCGCTTTTCACCGGACTTAATGGAAATCTATAGGGGAGGCCTATTTTCAGCAAATGTGGACGTTCTGTCTGCGGCTGTTACAATGATAATGAAACGCAGCAGTCAACTTCTTCTGCGAATCAGTAATACTAGCGAAGGAGGAGGTGGGATGCGTAAGAGAGAGGACATTACATCGCGAAGCGATTTTCGGCGGAGTCAATAATGGATAGCCTGGCGTTTGATCGTCTGGTGGCGTACCACGAACTCTTAAAGCGTGAGTCTTTAGGCTGTGGGAAAGAGATGGCGCTTGATGACTTGTATAGCTCTGTCTCAACAACAGCCTAAACTGGATCACGTAAACAGCTCATGGTAAGGCCTCAGGTCTACCTAAACGGCGCATCGACCAGAGCACAAGGAGCTGTCAGCAAACTGATGTGGTGCCCATGGGACCAAACGCCTGCCAGGGTTGCAGGACAGACTGAACAGGTTATCGATGCCCTGGAACGCAATTTTTGATTGATGGAACAGGATTTTATAGTCGGTAAGAGCCTGACATTATGGTCTCCTCATCTCCACCAGTACCTGGCGAGATGAGGGAGATTTTGAGGACCAAAAAAAAGGTGTGACCACGAACAACAATCACTACCGCCTACACAAAGCAGACAAAGACAGGTGACGAATTTGAACTTAGTATTTCGGTACTGCGTAGGTTTTTATCAAAAGTTTCCTTTGATTGACATTGTTTTCACCTTGTGCGGAATGATAATGCTCTGCTCTGCTATACATATACCTATATAGGTACTTATTTGATCAAGGACCATGCCCGGGACGACGGAGCGTCGTGTTCCGCGTACGCCTCAAAGTGTTGTCAGCAATCAAGCATTAGAGGGTTAAAGCTTGCCGGGGCCGCGGGACCATCTCATCAGGTCACCGTGACCCTGGAACGTAAAGAGCTATTGAAGGATCACCGTGGATTTTGGTCAGTACAAGTCTCACAGTCCCGCCCCGCCCTGGTTGGGAGGTCCCTTTTAATAATGAATCCACGATAAAAGAAAAAGATTGGGCAGATACTTAACGCTTGTACGATGCTTCAGGTAGGCAATATCAACAGGCAACAGAGAATAAGTACCTAATATAATATATAGTTTATTGCTCATTGCTATATTATAAATCGGTTAAGGATTGTTATAGTGTTTTTAGACCAGAAAATTGAATTTAGAATGATAAGGTGAGTAGTTTTATAGCACATTGTAAGCGTAGCTAACCTATTACGGTCTTGATGGCATTTCTATACATTCTTGCTTTCACCTTGGTCTCTTAATCTAAAAAAAATTAACTACAAAAGTAGAAGCGCACCACAGGATGTAATCTCTAAGCACGAAACCCGTGGTTTCGGCCTTAGTGACAGACGTTTCCTATGGCCAAAACGCCATCATCGGTCCGATAATTTGGGGCCCGAACTTAGTATGAATTAAATTACGACTACGAAAAACATAATTATACTTACAACGTGTAACGTTAAATAGTAGCGCAAAACCTCTCGTGGGGTAATGTTTGTTCCAAGATTTTGGAAATACGCAAAAAAAAAATTTGCTTTTTCATACAAAATGAGAAATTGATCGGGCCCATCAGTTTGAAAAATCTTTTTTTTTTTTGCGAATTTCCAAAATTCTTAGAACAAACATTGTTCAGTAACATGGGCTGAGTTACCCCACGAGAGGTTTCACGGTGTATAGCTCAATCACTCTCCATCCGTGGTCAAAGATTTCTGACAATCAATTGTACAGACATATCGAATCCGTATTTTCGTTAACGAACTTAGAGAAAGATCGCCTGTTTATGAAACATTGTCTAAGAGCTCCTAAAGTTTTAAATACTAATAGTACTGTGATGGTTTTATTGTGTGAACAATTCCTAAATAGATTCTAGCTGTTTTTGTAAAAACTGGCCGAATCAGGTCGTTATGATGATTTAGAAAAAAAAAGTATCTAGTATCTAAAGGTAGATTGTCTAGAATTTTCTGGTGAAAAAAACAGTTGTAATAGTTCCCGAATTCCTTGAAAATATTTCTGCTATAATTTTTTTTTTTTTATGTGAGATGGGTTGCTCTTGACCTTTTTTGTAAAAGTACTGATCCTATAAAGTACCTACATAAGTAATATTATTTTGAATATTGACAGTGTGACTGACAAGGCCACCGCTCGTTCTTGACCGCGACCGACCGCCTCCTTACAAACAGAAACATAAATGTCGATGACTCAACCAGAATCTCACGGAGGAGCCTGCTCATAAAGTTTCAACCACATTAACATAGGCTTAATAAACTTAATGTGTTTTTTACAAAGAAATCGCGTTCAAAATTAATAGTTTGGGAAAAAAACCCCGCAAAACCGAAGCTGCTGTCCGGTTTTACGAGCGTGGGAAAATCAGTTATCTGTGAAGTCCGATCACGATCCTCGTAATACGCTATTACATATTACATCCACGTATTTAAATGTATCGCATCGATGTTTGTTTTACTACGAACATCCTAAATATAGAGCAAATCACTTTTAAGAGCGTGCAAGAATCTATCGCGAATATCTGAGCGTGGGAGCGCTTTTATGCTAAGCAGGTCATTGGTACCCCGAGCCTTACCTCGCGATGTACAGGATGTTCCGATTAGCACGCGGAACAATAACAACGATATTTTGTTTTCAATAAGTACTTATATTTTTTCTGAATATTTAGCAAAGGTTCTACGCATAGAATAACCTAAGATGAATGGATTTATCTTCTACAGGAGATTTTATAAAAAATCTTAGGATGCAATGAAAATTCCGAATTTAGAATTAGAGGAGGAATGATAGGATTCATTTCTTTCCGATTATGATAATTAGTTCCCTTATCATTTATTTTCCCTTATTTCTCTATTATCGGTGATCGACAATTTTAAGAAAATTTATCTTCTCTAAACTAAGTTATGTAGGTACTTTCTTATCAGAAACAAAAGCGTAGATGCACTTTTTAATATTATATAGGAAGGTATTTGTTTCATAAACCTAGTATACCTACCTTTTTATTTAAAGCAAAATAATATTTAACAAAAGTTTCAATTCTACTGAATTTTATCTGGAAGTATAATTTATGTTTTGTTGCTGATAAACTTCAGTTAATTGCAATCTGTTGCCTGTAAGTTACCGTTGTACTTTGGCAGTTATTACAAACACACTATTCGAGTTCCAACTTAAAAAAAAAACAACTTAATCAGCCGTAAACAAACTAATCGGAGCACCCTGTATAAGAGATCGAGATAAATCCAAGTTCAAGACGCAAGTGCACGTTGAAAACTGGCTGACTATACAAAGTTCCTGAGGCTAGGACGCGGGCCCATTCCGTTGTGGAAGACGACACGCGAAGCACCCTCGCCTGATAGTGACCAAACAAAATGGACGTGCTTTTGACATTTGTGTTGTTGACGTAAGTTTTTTTTTTAAATCGGGTTTTTTGGCGGGAGAGGTCGCGTTTATGGTGAAGTTCTTTTTCTTTTTTCGAATAACCGGCGCGCATTCTTCGACACTCATTTTCCTTTTATGTTTTTTTTTTTTAGATTAGTCTTCATTACTTGGTGAATAATGCTAATTTGATAATGCTATTTCAATGCGCATAATGCACATCCTTTAATTATGACGTAGCCGGTAAATAAGTACAGACGCCAGCAGGTCAACCTACCCCAATCTGTCAAATTTTACCAAGATTGAAAATCTATTAAAGAAATTTGACAGATTGAGGTAGGTTGATATGCTGGCGTCTGTACATAAGCTGATGACGTATGAAAGATTTGCAGTTTACGGCACTGACCCTGACCACTATGTCATCAAATCATGAATCAATAGGCAACTTACACAATGGGCAAATGAGGAAATATGTATCATATGACACATTGAATATTCCGCCCATCTTTCCTTGTGGTTTTTGGAACACGATGATGATATCATACTATTGATTGTTTATGGGCTCTGCACGCATTACCTATAGAAAGGTTTAAAAAAATAATCTATGCATACAAATTCTATATCGTCACTGACTCCGCATTACTCTATGACTTGTTTAAAAACTTTTACTAAACTTATCCCAGCTATTCCATAAACAGCTAGTGATGGGTTTTTATCCGGATAAATACTCAAAATGGATAAATACTCAATAAATTTCCATTTTTACTCGAGTTTTTATCCAAAACAGTGGATAAATACTACTTACAGTGTAAGTTACATTGTTCATCGTAAATTTTGTTATTTTACAAGAAAAATGATTGAAATACATGAAAATCTGTAAATATAGATTTGTAACGTACTTTTTTAATCACTTTAATAATTACAATTACTATAAGCGTTGAAAAAAGGAGGAAATATTCACGTTTTTTCATAATTCGTTGTTTTCTTTTTTTCAATCAAAACTTAAACATAATTTTCAGTTTCTAATTAATTATGAAGTAGGACTGACGCGGACACGCGACCGCACATTTGTCTGATCAAATCTAACCGAGTCTAACTGAGTGTAACCGTCAGACTGACTCCGATTCTGATGGAGTCTGACTCCGAGTCTGAGTCTGACCGAACCTAATACCGAGTATGACTGAATCTTACCGAGTCTTACGGAGTCTTAACGAGCATGACTTCGAGTTCGAACAAGTTTGACCGTGTCTTATAAAGTCTTACGGAGTCTTAGCGAGTATGATTTCGAGTCTGACCGACTGTGACTGAGTCCGACTGATTCTTACTGAGTCTTAGCGAGTATGATTTCGAGTCTGAACGAGTCGAGATGACTGACTCAGACCGTCTTACTGAGTCTGACCCAGTCTTACGGAGTCTTAACGAGCATGACTCCGAGTTCGAACAAGTTTGACCGTGTCTTATAAAGTTTTACGGAGTCTTAGCGAGTATGATTTCGAGTCTGACCGACTGTGACTGAGTCCGACTGATTCTTACTGAGTCTTAGCGAGTATGATTTCGAGTCTGAACGAGTCGAGATGACTGACTCAGACCGTCTTACTGAGTCTGACCCAGTCTTACGGAGTCTTAACGAGCATGACTCCGAGTTCGAACAAGTTTGACCGTGTCTTATAAAGTTTTACGGAGTCTTAGCGAGTATGATTTCGAGTCTGACCGACTGTGACTGAGTCCGACTGATTCTTACTGAGTCTTAGCGAGTATGATTTCGAGTCTGAACGAGTCGAGATGACTGACTCTCAGACCGTCTTACTGAGTCTGACCCAGTCTTACGGAGTCTTAACGAGCATGACTCCGAGTTCGAACAAGTCTGACCGAGTCTTACCGAGTCTGACGGAGTCGTAGCGAGTATGATATCGAGTTTGACCGAGTGTGACTGAGTCCGACCGATTCTTACTGAGTCTTAGCGAGTTTGATTTCGAGTCTGAACGAGTCTGACTGACTCTGACCGATTGTTACTGAGTCTGAACGAGTCTTACGGAGTCTTAACGAGCATTACTCCGAGTTCGAACAAGTCTGACCGAGTCTTATAGTCTTACCGAGTCTCACGGAGTCGTAGCGAGTATGATTTCGAGTCTGAACGAGTCTGACTGACTCCGACCGATTCTTACTGAGTCTGACCGAGTCTTACGGAGTCTTAACGAGTATGATTCCGAGTCTGATCGAAATTTACCAAGTCTGACTCCGATCCTGACAAAGTCTGACCGATTCTTACTGAGTCTTACCGAGTCTGACCGAGTCTTACCAAGTCCGACCGTGTCTTATCGAGTCTTACGGATTCTTAGTGAGTATGATTCCGAGTCTGACTGAGTCCTACCAAGGCTGACCGAATCTGATTCCGAATCTGACTGAGTCTAACCGATTCTTACCGAATCTTACTAAGTCTGACCGAGTCTTACCGAGTCTGCCCGAGTATGACTGAGTCTAAACAAGTCTTACTGAGTCTAACCGTATTCGACACCGGGTCTTACTCCGAGATTTGATCTATTTTTTCATATTAAACGGTTTACCTATTAAAAAACATGGGGGGGCTTAGGGCTTCGGCCTTGTTGACGTCATCTCAAGGCCTAATTGCTGTGTCTGTGGCAGGACCTATTCAACCCCTGCCCTGCAGGCAGTTATCAGTAGTGATTAGTCACGGTACGTCCTCCCCACTTCGTTAAGAAGAAAGAAAATATATTTATTTTACAGTGAAACATGTCATCGGCGTATCAGACAACGTCGATACCATGGAGGATTGTACCACGTAGCGCTCGGTCAAGCAGAAACAGTGTGCCAGGTTCCAAATGCGACGGTGCACCGTAGATGGTTTGAATTCGAAACTTCATAATAGCGGAGCGCTTCCTTAATTTAACTCTAGGGCAAAGTCTGGAAGACGTTCGTCATGACGAGAGACACTGCCAAGATGTCCTCACCCCGAGCGATTGCTTCCTCAGCCAAAGCCCTTTTTTTTTAACGAGGATAAACTGTCAAATGAGTCGTCCAGACTTGTACTGACTAAAATTCACGGTGTTTCTTTAATAGCCATTTACGTTTCAAGGTCACTGTTACCTGTTTAGACAGTCTCGCAACCCCGCCAGGCGTTTGGCCCACCATGGGGGCCTCGTCAGTCAGTCAAATCACTCACATGCACATTTGGCAGAAGCCAAACAGAGCCATCTACAGATCCAAGATACGCAAACAAGATAAACTGCATATAAAATGAGGCCGAGTTAAGCTGCAGTGAGAAACAAATTGCTTCTCCTTGACTGGAGAGACTTTTGAGACCTAATAATACAATAATATCATTTTTGGAAAGCCCAAGTAACAATACTTGTCATTGAATTTGTAAAAATAAACATTTTATTCGCAAAAAATATAAATAACCATCATTTTGAGTAAATATCCGATAAAAACGAGAAAAAACGAGTATTTATCCGTTTCGGATAAATACTCGAGTATTTATCTTTTGAGTATTTATCCTCCGCCCATCACTATAAACAGCCCTTTTTTGTAGCCTATATTGCGTCCCATTGATGGGCAAAGGCCTCCCCTTTTTCCTTCCTAAACAGCCCTTACCTTCTAACTTACTACAACATGAAAATTAACAAATAGTTTTTTTATAGTCTTAGTAAGTATTGTTTTCTCCACTCAACACTACATAAAATACAAACTCAAAGGTTAACAAACTACTCTATAATCTATGTAATAAATTAATTACTGATGCCTCTGCCGATTCTTTTTTTAAAACACTCTATCTTAGAATGCTACATTCAGATGAAGCACATTATGATGTAGCCCTACGTAATGTTGTCCTTTCCAAAATTCCCACGCTCAAGGCATCTTTAGAAAGGGTACCAATCTATTCTGAACATTAAATCATCATTGCGCAAAACAGCTTACAACTTCGCAAAAACTCAGATCATCAGAACTTGAAATGATTTACTTACCATGTTTATTATGCTTTGAGTTATCCGTAATCAAGGCGCTAGCAATAATGCTGATAAATATCGCCAAAACAGAACAATAGCCCCTTCGTACACTAGGCGAACAAAGTCTCTGATACCTAACGAATGACACTGTCTTGCCTGTGTACGGACTTCTATGGATTTGTATTGTGATTGTGGCCTGGATACCAAAATCTCAGGGTATCGGAGGTTTGCGTCGCCTTGTGTATGAAGGGGCTTTGGCAGCCCTGATTGCGCCGGTAGCTTGGATCCTGTTCCCGATACCGATGGGCCAAAAAATCTTTAAAAATGTAACGAATAAGTGAAAATACTTAATCAATAAAGGTAATGAACAAAGGTCCTTTATTTTTTTGTGTTTGGGATCTCCCTCCTAGCGGGAATGGCCTAGCATACCGGGCAACAACACATCTGCGGCAACGACTGAGCAATTCTACTATGGCGATGGTTGGCCTAACCAAGGAGGACCACCAGGCTAGCAACCACGATCATACCAGAGTCCATCGCTAAAATGTTTATTCTGTGGTCCGTCAGTGCGCAGGATTTCCGTTTCGTTCTGATCCTTTATCTTAGACCTCATCTTTGCTTCTGGGCAAGACAAGAGCCATTTCGAATTTAAAAAAAATCTAATTTAGTGACTAATATAGTCACTCACATATTACAGCATAAAAACTCTTTGTACAGATGCGTACATCATGCAGTCACGACTGGAAGCAGTGGGGACAGATCACCTTTACCTGATCTCCCGCCGGGGGAAGCCCCGGAACCTATCCTAACTTTCATGGAGAAGACCTATAAGACTGGAAGAGCGAGGACCACCTTCGACGCAGGGTCACCTCTCCTACTAACCCCGTATATCGAGGAGAAGAAAATCGAAGAGGCGAGGAAAGCCGCCTATGTTGATCCGGAGTACCTGCTGCCCGATATGGACAGTTATGCTGGATATCTGACTGTAAGTGCCTAATTTTGAACTGTTGATGAACTTTACAATGTTTATTGTCTTGTAAATATTATTTTCACATTTTCAAAAAAGTTTATCTATCCGATTTCTAGTGCAACTTTTACTTCAAGACATCTTTAAATTTATTTAAATACTAAATTAACTAACTTATCTAATAATAAAAGTAACTAACAAAGAGCGTCAAAAAATTCATACACATCGCTGTCAACAGCCTAGAACGCTGGCAGCATTGCCACGTTGGTTGGCAATGCTGATTCTTTACCAAGAAACAGGCCAGCCCTCTGGTCACGCGAAGAGTCGACTATACGTTTAGCAAGTTCTGTAAAAACTTGAATTGCGAGCAGGGTGGCCCAGTATTGGTCCCGATTACGAGTTGTAGGTCGTACGTTCGAACCCAGCCAGGCGCATTACTTTGTGTAATTTATTTCATCACCACTGCTCTCAAAACGGTGAAGGAAACATCGAGAGGAAACCGGCACGTCCTAGAACCAAAAAATCGAAAACATGTGACATCTACCAACCCGCACTGGGCCCGCGTGTCTCTCACAGAGAGGAGGCCTATATCCCAACAGTGGGAACATTATAGGCTGATGATGATGAAGAAAAGGAATTTATAAGGCAAAATATACATGAGTGGCAATGCCGAGAGGGAAGGAAGGAAGACCTACACCGACCTTATTGGTGAGGTGATTCAGAAAGCCCGGGTGCGTACCTAGTAATCACGTGACATACGAGTATAATCGGCGTGCTTGTATGAAAACACAGATATCTTAAAGAAGGAGATATGGCGTGGAGTTTAAAATGTATAAAAAACCAGTGAAGCCGCAACAGCCCCATCACCATGACGATTATATTGCGCATGTAGTTAAATCAAAACAATACTACGAACAAGTGCACACACGTCACACGCGCCATCGATAACTCAGTCATTTAAATATAAACCTTATTCTCTATACCACAGCGTAGTTTTTCCGTATAATTTACTCACACCAACAATTATCATTGTGTGTTGTCGCGACACGCGGGGGGCGGTACTACTCCCGCTCAAATACAACGGACGCACCACGCGACATTACGGCTTGATGAGGTATCGTTATGTCAGTTTTACATTGCTTGTCCAGTCACTCAGTGATAGAGTGAGGTGGTTGTAAAAGAGCAATGTATTTAATGAAAAACAATATAGTCGGAGTAATATAGGAAACAAAAATAAAGTAGTCCAAGTCCAAGCTGGCCAAAACGCTCAGCACCACGTGGTCACCGACACGCCCCCTTGCCACTTCTCCTGTTTTCATTATTTCTGTGTATGAAAAGGTATATGAATGTGGATGAGGCAAAAGAAGTATGTTAGGATCGTAGCAGGGTGGCGCTCTGTAGTTTTTGCCATGCGAATAAGGGACTTTACAGCTTTACTCATGGCGCGATTCGACGCAATGCGACGTGATTCGAACGAACAAGTACTAGTACTACAAGTGAAAATCAACCTTGCCACTAAGAAATAAAGATGCATTATTTCGATTGAATTGACGTTATCATGGCCATCTTGTTTTGTTTTTCATCTACCCATAGATAACAACGTGTTTTATGTCTTTGTCATAGTGGTAAGGTTGATTTTCACTTATAGTTGGAATTCGTTGGAATCGCGTCGCATTGCGCCATGAGTGAAGTCCCTAAGGCTTAAGTTTATGTAACATGAGTAAAGTCCCTATTTTAAGGCTTAAGTTTATGTCAATGTCGGGCGAATTAACGTAACTATTGCAACGCTACAAAACAATAACTCTTCAATTTTAAGCTATTTCATTATACGTTGAGTGATTTTAAAATTTTCATTAATTTGCAAAATGTTCGTTAATATAATTTTGATTTTACCGTTTCATTTCGTAAATTACGACCCGCTTTGTCTGTTTCGGAATGCTGTTTTCAAAACATGTTTTCTAGATTGGCGTCTGTAAATAAACTGGATTATTCATTAATTAATTTTGTCGAAACTTCATAATACCTACGGATCAGAAGGTATCAATTTAGCTCTTGGATCCTTCTCCACATTCATCATTATTGTTTCTGACAGGTGATGAGATAAAAAAGCTGATGATGTTTCGAAGATACTCGTACGTAAAACGTGACCATCTAATCATAATCTGTTCGTTACTTAATTTAATGGTTAATTTCTAAATTAAAAATAATAACTTACTATGTTTTATTTATTACAAGTTTTATTATTGTCTATACATACATACTCACGGACAATGATATTATATATAAAGTCATAGATATGTTATACACGTACAAAGCAACGTAAAAAACTGTTCCGCGCCGAGCGGCAACACAGATACCCACGTTTTTATTCACACATTTACATTTCACTACAAGTAAAAAGGATAGCTTGATACAACGCAATAAGAAAAAAAGTGACAGCTAGATAAACAAACAGGCGCCACGCGTCATCAATCCCCCCGCACGTCAGCGTCTCCTCTCACTCGCACCCGTGCTCGCACTCTTTCTTTTACGACGCCATATTTATAGAGACGTAATGTTTTATTTGTGAAAATATTAAAGATAAATAGTATATTTACGAATGTTATGTGATTCCTTGACTTTTAGAAGTCTTGCATGTTTAATTTGTACAATATCTCATCACACACGACGGAATTTTCGGTAGTTTTGAGTCACTTTTACTTTTGATTCAGTCTGTGGTACGTGAAGTGCCGCTGGCAACGTCGCACTGAGATCAAGATGTGTGAATCAGCCTCATTTGAGCGCATACGTTATTGAGCGCGTATGACGTATCTACACCTTTTTTACTTATAATATCATTGCTCACGGACAGTCACGGATATAAAATAAAAAAGTCCCCAAAACCGTCAGTCTGTATGTAATTGATTTTCTCAAAAACTAATGAACAGGAATACAGGCTGATGAGGTTTATTCCACTTTGTTCACCTGGGTGATATCACCTGGGTGAACAAAGTGGACCACTTGGTGTCCTCAATTCACCTCGGAAAAATATCACCTGAGTGATATCACCCAGGTGAATTGTGGACACCAAAGTTGTCCACTTTGTTCACCTCGGAAAAATATCTGGGTGAACAAAGGCGACTTTTCTTACGCGATTTAGTGGACTTTGGTGTCCGCAATTCACCTGGGTGATATCACTCAGGTGATATTTTTCCGAGGTGAATTGAGGACACCAATGTTGTCCACTTTGTTCACCCAGGTGATATCACCCAGGTGAACGGTTTATTCCACTTTGTTCACCTGGGTGATATCACCTGGGTGAACAAAGTGGACCACTTGGTGTCCTCAATTCACCTCGGAAAAATATCACCTGAGTGATATCACCCAGGTGAATTGTGGACACCAAAGTTGTCCACTTTGTTCACCTCGGAAAAATATCTGGGTGAACAAAGGCGACTTTTCTTACGCGATTTAGTGGACTTTGGTGTCCGCAATTCACCTGGGTGATATCACTCAGGTGATATTTTTCCGAGGTGAATTGAGGACACCAATGTTGTCCACTTTGTTCACCCAGGTGATATCACCCAGGTGAACAAAGTGGAATAAACCGCTGATGACAGTCCCTACATTACGGCTTTATGTAAATTGACTGAAATTGTGGACAAAGTTACGGGCCATTCGGCCCGCTAGTAAATAATCTATACTTATAATAAATTTGTAGAAAAGTGGTGTCTGTGCAATGGAAATATATAAAAAAAAAAGTAGCAGGGGTTGTTATTATATCGATGCCGAACCCGAAAATGTAGTTAAAATTTTTTTTGTCTGTTTGTCTGTTTGTCGGTTTGTCTGTTTGTCTGTTTGTCTGTTTGTCTGTGTGTTTGTGCACGCTAATCTTCGGAACTACTGGACCGATTTGAATGATTTTTTTTTTGTTGTATAGGTATTAAGTTCGATTAACATATAGGCTATAATTTATCTTGGAAACTTGAACACCTGATGCAGAACTGCAACAGACCTGCTAAACTATAACAGATACAAAAATGATGCCATAGCAAAAATTGTTCCACGTGATGAGCATTTTCTGCTGAGAGAATAAAATTGAAGATCCTGGACACCTGATGTGGAACTTCAAGAGCCCAGCTACACTATAACATATACAGGAATGACGTCTTAGCAAGAGTTGTTCAGCCTGATGAGCACCTTCTGCTGATGTATAAAAATTGAAGATCTGGAAGACCTGATGTGGAACTTCAAGAGCCCAGCTACACTATTACATATACAGGAATGACGTCTTAGCAAAAGTTGTTCAGCCTGATAAGCACCTTCTGTTGATGTATAAAAATTGAAGATCTGGAACACCTGAAGTGGAACTCCAAGAGCCCAGCTACACTATAACATATAAGGCAATGACGTCTTAGCAAGAGTTATTCAGCCTGATGAGTACTTTCTGTCAACGTATAAAAATTGAAGATCTGGAACACCTGATGTGGAACTTCAAGAGCCCAGCTACACTATAACATATACAGTAAAGACGTCTTAGCAAGAGTTGTTCAGCCTGATGAGCACTCTCTGTTGACGTATAAAAATTAAAGCACTGAAACGCCTGATGTGGAACTCCAAGAGCCCAGCTACACTATAACATATACAGTAAAGACGTCTTAGCAAGAGTTGTTGAGCCTGATGAGCAACCTCTGTTGTCGTATAAAAATTGAAGATTTGGTACACCTAATGTGGAACTCCAACAGCCCAGCTACTTTATAACATATATAGGAATGACGTCTTAGCAAGAGTTGTCCAGCCTAATGAGCACTCTCTGTTGACGTATGAAAATTGAGATCTGGAACACCTGATGTGGAACTCCAAGACCCCAGCTACACTATAACATATAAGGAATGACGTCTTAGCAAGAGTTGTTCAGCCTGATGAGCACTCTCTATTGACGTATAAAAATTGAAGATTGAATTGATTGATTGATTGATTGGAACACCTGATGTGAAACTCCAAGAGCCCAGCTACACTATACTTAATATACATACATAGGAATGACGTCTTAGCAAGAGTTGTATAATGTGATGGTCATTTCCTGTTGACTTACAAAAATGAAAGATCTGGAACGTCTGGAATCGTCTCGCGCATCCCGTTGTTTTCCCGTCCCCAGGCTCTTAGAATTCGAAGTTTCAGATCTTCGATTTTGACGACCCCGTCGTCGCTGGCATAAGGAACAGGATCCGCGTACGAAGTCGCGGGCAGAAGCTAGTAGATAAATATTACTCTATGGATTTTTTTCACAGGTAAATAAAGAGTACAATGCCAACCTTTGGTTCTGGTACTTCCCGGTGTCTGGGTCAGGTAAATCAGTGGAGGACACTCCTTGGATCATCTGGCTCCAGGGAGGCCCGGGTGCCTCCTCGCTGTACGGACTCTTCACTGAAATTGGGCCATTCTTCGTCAGTGAGGACAATAATTTACAAGGTAAGAATCACTTGAAGGGCTTTGACGGTAGGTCTTTTTAGAACAAAGGTAGGCATGGTCGAATACGGACTAAAGTTAATCTAAAATCCTTTTTTCCGAATTACCCAAGATGAAAGTCAGCACTTTTTTGGATTGCACAAAATTCATGCAAAATCGTTAATCGTTCTGGCGTGATTGATCATTAATTTGATCATCGTTTCGTATCTTAATTGATCATCCAACCATCGAAACTTCTAGATGTGATAAATCAGTGCAGAAAATATGTGCTTATGGTGCCCAGGCACAAGGTGTAGATCCTGTAGACCATAACTGGCCAGATCAGGTGGCTTACCACAACGTCTTAGAGTAGTTCCAAGGTTGGAACGAGATGGCGATAGACGACTTGTATACTTCTGTCTCTTTCACACAGTGGAATCATTCTCGTCGACTCTAGACGTCAAGGTAGGCCCCCAGGGCGCAGTAAAAGAAGCTTGCACTGGGCGCATAAAAGGCTAACTGGTGATCGTGGCAGAGACAAATCCCGTATAGCGATATTATAATAGTTATTTGTTATGCAAGGCTGCAAAGTTGATTTTTGGCGCGAGTACTTGAATTGAAAACTGAGCGAGCGAAGGATTCTAAGATTGAACCGCGAGAGAAACGAGCGGTTCAAATATAGAATCCTGAGCGATGCGAAGTTTTCAAAGGTACGAGACGCAGAAAAACTTTGCTGCCGAGTGCAACACACAACTTTTCACCTCACACAGCGAGGAAATGTAGTGGGGGCGGCTCGCCTGCATGCCAGTGTAGAAAAGCAGAAAACAATTGAAATCCAAGACGTGTTCGAATTTTAAACAACACTTTGTGCTCTAGAGCACAAAATGGAGTTTTGCGCTCAGATTTTGAATGAGAAATAGAATCTTTCCGAGCGTGTGAGGTGAAATAGTTATTTGTTATGCAAGGCTGCAAAGTTGATTTTTGGCGCGAGTACTTGAATTGAAAACTGAGCGAGCGAAGGATTCTAAGATTGAACCGCGAGAGAAACGAGCGGTTCAAATATAGAATCCTGAGCGATGCGAAGTTTTCAAAGGTACGAGACGCAGAAAAACTTTGCTGCCGAGTGCAACACACAACTTTTCACCTCACACAGCGAGGAAATGGTAGGTGTAAGAGAAACAGATTAAACAATTTACTATATAAGTATTTATTTATTCATTTTAGAAATTAAAAGTAAAATTACTAGAATTGTTAATATTGAAAGTTAAATGTTTTTTTGGAACATTAATACTTGTGTTTGTCACTTGTTTGTTATTATTACGTAAATTTGCGGAAAATTGCTCAAATTCCATTGTGAATGTTGGAGACAGAGACAGATATAAGGCGGTTCGAGACGATTTTCTCGAATTTTATAAAACTCAAACTTACCTACGACATCTACTACTTAACACTAATGTTCAGAAAAAAAAAATAGGTTGGTGCACTGACATGCAGTGGGGGCGGCTCACCTGCCAGTGTAGAAAATAATTGAATACAAGACGTGTTCGATTTTTAAACAACACTTTGTGCTCTAGAGCACAAAATGGAGTTTTGCGCTCAGATTTTGAATGAGAAATAGAATCTTTCCGAGCGGGTGAGGTGAAAACTAAATTTCCGTTTTAAGTTGAAAATTTTTGTCATCATCATCATCCACTGGTGAACATAGGCCTCCCCTATACATTTCTAATAGGTCCGGTTGGAAGCGGCTAGAAAAAAAAATAACTACATTATAAAAGTTTGGAGCAGTGGGTGGCCCAGTGAGATGTAGGTCGTGTGTTCAAACCCAGTCAGACGCATTACTTTGTGTTATTTATTTCATCACCACTGCTCTCAAAACGGTAAAGGAAAACATCGCCATCGTGAGGAAACCGGCATATCCTAGAACAAAAATTCGAAGATATGTGACATCACTAACTAGCGCTGGGCCTGCGTGGTGGATTATGGGCCACTCCCTCTCACAGAGAGGAGGCCTGTGTCCCAGCAGCGGGAACATTTATATGCTGATGTGATGGTGATATAAAAAGACCTTCCATAATAAAATTAATTTCGCATGTTTTCCTTTAGAAATTCAGCACTCTTGGGGTAAGAACCACTCGTTGCTGTTCATCGACAATCCAGTTGGAACTGGGTTCAGCTTTACCGACGACGACAGAGGATACGCCACCAATCAAACCACGGTAAATAAGCTTACGTCATTTTTTTTCAATAGGTATTCGGTATATAAGTTTACAATTTTCCTATTATTATTATTATTATTATTTTCCTATTTTATAAACGTCTTTGATTGTGACGTGCATATGACACAATCGTTTCTGTTTCGTCTCTGAGATCATTAATAAAATTTAAAGTAGATTTTGCATGTTTCTTTTGACGCGTGGTAATAGTCGAAATAACGCCACATACTTACCTTGTTTTAAATACA
Source organism: Agrotis clavis (assembly GCA_954870645.1). Classification (NCBI taxonomy): domain Eukaryota; kingdom Metazoa; phylum Arthropoda; class Insecta; order Lepidoptera; family Noctuidae; genus Agrotis; species Agrotis clavis. Next base: position 21,853,890 of record OX940923.1, on the reverse strand, counting down.
TTTTCCATAAATAATTATTGAAAATGTTAATAATTACCAACAGCACCCTTCTAGCTGGCCATATCATTCAAGAGCCAAAATAAACATGCAAAATTATACGGATAATCTCTAGTCGACAATAAAAATAAACCTGCCGAGTTGCTACACGACTTTTACTTTGAGATAACGGACTTATCTGCAGACAGATATCAGAGTAGCTTAATTTTAATGACCTATGCAAAGAAAGACCTCAAAAAGCGATCCTTAATCTTGTTCATCCAGTCACGGAACTTGGCAAGATTTGCTACCGCCTGTCGGCTTGTTCTGCCACCGCGCCCCATTAGATTTGACCAATTCTGTTCAATGCCGTTTTATTTCTCGAAATCTCTGCCATAGAAACGATAGAAAAGCTGCTACACATCTATAATCTCACATATTTACAGATCGGTGAGAACCTGTACGAAGCTCTACAGCAGTTCCTTACAATCTTTCCTGAACTACGGAAAGCCCCCCTGACTATTGCTGGAGAGTCCTACGCTGGGAAACATATTCCCTCGCTAGGAGTACAGATCCTTTGGCACAAACAGGAAGATGAACCTATTAATCTTCAGGTAAGGTTTTTAGGAAGCAGATAGAAATGATAGAACTTTTGGGATACTAATAGTTATATTCAGCAAAGCACTTTTTTATTTGGATAATAAATAAGGATGTTACCTATTAACGTCATAGGTTTACCATCCAGCAAACTAGTATTTGAGTTTAATCGTGAGCTCGGGCAAAATGTTATGAGTTTTACTATTACATACTCGTTCTCCGTACGAATCAGCCCGTAGGTTTGTCGTAATCATTAAATAAGTGTACACCCGCGTTATTTTCCTCAGAGCTTGCAACAGCAACGGCAAGGTTTAAGTGTACATAAATCCAAATCAATTTATGATATGGATACTTATATGTGCACTAAAACCTTGCCGAATCCCTGGAACACATGCGTGATTTTTAAAGACTGTTTTTTTACAGGGTCTAGCCATCGGGAACGGCTTCATCGATCCCCTAACACTACAGAGGTACAGCTACTTCGTGCGTGAGGTTGGCTTGGTGGACGATAGCGTCGCCAACTCCATGAACCATCTAGAGACTGCAGTCACACAGTTTATCAACAATGGAGAGATGGTGAAGGCTTATGCTGTAAGTATTCTTAAATAACAAAATACATGCCTGGCCGGGTTCGCGGGACTAAACAGCAACCGTGACCCCGGAACGTAAAGGGCTATTGAAGGACACCGTGAATTTTAGTCAGTCAAGTCTGACAGTCCTGTGGACAGTCCCTTCTGCCCTGCCCTGGGTGCGAGGACTCATTTGGAGATTTTATACCTCTTAAGGTGATTGCTTCGATGTAGCCCGCGAAATTCAATTTTTTTTACGTTTTTTGCAATTTGCAGGCCATTGACATGTTGTAGCTTTATAAATATATGTCGCAGAATGAGCACAGAAGCACAATAATTTAGAATAACGCCATCTATTATCATGCTGCGGAATCAAAACAGAAACAATTTAGTATCTCTATTCATTATTGTTAATTTATAATAACGCCATCTATTATCATGCTGCGGAATCAAAACAAACACAATTTGGTATCTCTATTCATTATTGTTAATTTAGAATAACGCCATCTATTATCGTTGGCCTGGAATCAAAACCGATACGCATTTTAGAATCTCTATTGATTATTGTGAATTTAGAATAACGCCATCTATCTCTCATTGGAGTAACTATTAAGTTAGAATTGACAGATTGTTTAGGAGCGTCAAATTAGTAATAATTTGGAGATGGTTAGCATGGGGAGCAAATGGCAACACCGAGCGAATAGTCGAGTCAAATGTCGATTCGGAAGTTTAATCAGCTATTCGAAGTTGACAGGTAGTGACGTTGACAGATGTTGGCTAACCTGTGTGGGGTAGGCCACTTGGGCGGACAGTTTAGTGAAGTGAACACTTTGAATCGGTCCGGCAAGCTGGGTAGACATATTGGTTGCTCCGCCATGTTAAACTTCTCGCGTTCCTAAGTTTTTAATCGAGCGATATCTCGGACATCCTTGACTATTTTGTATTCAGTGTGTGTTAGCAAGTAATTAAAAGTGTTAACGAAGATTTTCTGAATGTTATTTCCGATATCCCAACCCCTCTGATAACGATGCCCCGTTATCAGAAGTGGGATTGGACCACGACGACCCACGTGTTGGAAATAAAGACTATAGTGATGAAAAATGGATGTGTTTGTTGGAACCGCAATTTTCTGACACTGATTCAAGCCGTGAAAACACCTACTACGTCACCACATGGTTTTCGTTTACCGAATTTCGATCCTGAGAAAAAAAAATGTGGATGCACGTGCTTGAGTGACGACTACAGTGATGTGCTTTCGTACCAAGATCAACATGGCGCCCCGCTTATGGTCGCTATAAGCCGCGCCTTGAAGGGAGGAGCTTCTTTCTGCCTGGCTGCCTACCGTATCGTTTCCTGGTATGACGTGGACTGATTTTAAGCGACTTTTTATTGCAAGACACGTGGCCAGCTGCAACAAGAGCTGCAAGCGTTTCTTTTGTGAAGAAAAAGCGAAAAGTGTTGTGAAACCTCTGAAGTGTTTTACCTGCTGCAAGCCGGGTCATGAATCCATGCACTGCTACCGCATAGACGTGAAACAGGATATTCGAGCTACGCCGAAGCACCACAACCACAGCGATGGCAACGAGAGGGGTCCATCGACAACTGCGAAGCCTCATGCATCCGGGATCACCTGCTTCAACTGCCACGGCGACATGAGAGGAGCGGCGCCGACTCCGGGGCGTCGAAGCCTGCTAATGAGGAGAGGGTTGACCTGTGCCTCCTGAGCGCGTCGACTGGGAACCTATCCGGTGAGCAATTTTCATTTTGTTTACGACTCTGGTGCCTTGTGTTCTTTATTAAAGTCTGTAGCCTATAGATTTTCGACTTTGATGGAGATCTGTGACATTAGTATTGAGATTTGTTTACATGTGTTGCCTGATTGTAGCGGGCACTTGATGGATTGTGGAGAATGCCTGAGGGTCAAGTACCATTTGAAGTAAAGGCTTTGAGTTGGATGATAAGAGTGGAATCTTAGGTCGGCTGGTCAGACCGTACCAGTAGCTGTTTCGTAGCCGTAGTCCGTATCTTATTGACATCCCGGTGGTGTCCATGGATGTGCGGTGTGCGGGTGGCACTGGTGGAGGTCGTGTATTGTGCGTTCATGATGAACGGTGTGAAACAAACAGAGGTTTGTTGGTGGGGCTAGTGTTAGCCATAAGCCACGAATTTGATTCCTGCTTTTTGATGATTAGTTTCTTGCATTGTAATGGTACTATTGCAAAGGTACTTGGCTGCTCTAGGATTTTCGATGGATAGTGTTTGAACTTAAACTTTACTTGGCTATCTCTGGTTAAGGTAGTGACGTTATTGCTGGTTAAGCGGTAGTGGTGTAATCGCTGGTCAAGCGGATTACTTTGGCTTTCGCTGGTTAAGCGTTAGCTGTTGAATCGCTGGTTAAGCGAGTTGTTTTGACTATCGCTGGTTAAGCGTTAGTGGTGTAATCGCTGGTTAAGCGGATTACATGGGCTTTCGCTGGTTAAGCGTTGGCTGTTGTATCGCTGGTTAAGCGAGTTGTGTTGACTATCGCTGGTTAAGCGTTAGTGGTGTAATCGCTGGTTAAGCGGATTACATGGGCTTTCGCTGGTTAAGCGTTGGCTGTTGTATCGCTGGTTAAGCGAGTTGAGTTGACTATCGCTGGTTAAGCGTTAGTGGTGTAATCGCTGGTTAAGCGGATTACATGGGCTTTCGCTGGTTAAGCGTTGGCTGTTGTATCGCTGGTTAAGCGAGTTGAGTTGACTATCGCTGGTTAAGCGTTAGTGGTGTAATCGCTGGTTAAGCGGATTACATGGGCTTTCGCTGGTTAAGCGTTGGCTGTTGTATCGCTGGTTAAGCGAGTTGAGTTGACTATCGCTGGTTAAGCGTTAGTGGTGTAATCGCTGGTTAAGCGGATTACATGGGCTTTCGCTGGTTAAGCGTTAGTGGTGTAATCGCTGGTTAAGCGGATTACATGGTCTTTCGCTGGTTAAGCGTTGGCTGTTGTATCGCTGGTTAAGCGAGTTGAGTTGACTATCGCTGGTTAAGCGTTAGTGGTGTAATCGCTGGTTAATCGGATTACGTGGGCTTTCGCTGGTTAAGCGTTAGTGGTGTAATCGCTGGTTAAGCGGATTACATGGGCTTTCACTGGTTAAGCGTTGGCTGTTGTTTCGCTGGTTAAGCGAGTTGAGTTGACTATCGCTGGTTAAGCGTTAGTGGTGTAATCGCTGGTTAAGCGGATTACGTGGGCTTTCGCTGGTTAAGCGTTAGCTGTTGAATCGCTGGTTAAGAGAGTTGTGTTGGCTATCGCTGGTTAAGCGTTAGTAGTGTAATCGCTGGTTAAGCGGATTACGTGGGCTTTCGCTGGTTAAGAGTTAGCTGTAAAATCGCTGGTTAAGGGTGTTATGTGTGCTTTCGCTGGTTAAGCGTTAGAGGGTTAATATCAATGGGTAAGCGTTGTTATTATCACTGGTTAAGTGATAGGATTTGTAACGCTGGTTAAGCGCTACAATGTTAAGTACTGGTTAAGTACTTCAGTGACGGTAAGTAGTGATGCATGGTGCTGGTTAAGTGCTGTGGATATGTTTGGTAGAGTCATAATGCTTTCTTAATTTTGTGCCAATTTCTATTATGTGCCTTTCTCTTTCATTTTAGTTTGTTTTGTTTTGATTTGGCAGTAGTCAACTTAACATTTAAAGTATCTAGCATAGTAAGAGTTTTCTTATAATCTGTAACGTTATAGGAAAAATAAGGTAGCATGTTGAACAAACCTTCTTAAAATTATTTTGATAAAGGCTCGAAATGATTATCTTGATGGTGTTGTGTCTGTAACCGGATGGAGGTTACGTTTTGAAGACCGGATGGAGGTCGATAGATTTCATGCTTATGACTGGATGGAGGTCAAAGTATGAGCACTGCAATATTTTAATTAGTTCCCTTCATTGAATGAGTATGGGTGTTGTTCGACATGTCAGCTTTTAGAGAAAGAGTTCCTTGTGATTTTTATTAGACCCTGTAATTATTTTGATGAGAATACCTTTTCCATTTGGGTCAGGAATGGCCGAACGGTTAGAATGATTACTGTTCGAGATTTTTTCTCATTCCAGATTCCTCACACGAGGATGTGATGTCTCACACGAGGACGAATGTCTCAGACGAGGACGTGTGAATTGTCAGAATGGCCGTGTCGCAGAATGAGCACAGAAGCACAATAATTTAGAATAACGCCATCTATTATCATGCTGCGGAATCAAAACAGAAACAATTTAGTATCTCTATTCATTATTGTTAATTTAGAATAACGCCATCTATTATCATGCTGCGGAATCAAAACAAACACAATTTGGTATCTCTATTCATTATTGTTAATTTAGAATAACGCCATCTATTATCGTTGGCCTGGAATCAAAACCGATACGCATTTTAGAATCTCTATTGATTATTGTGAATTTAGAATAACGCCATCTATCTCTCATTGGAGTAACTATTAAGTTAGAATTGACAGATTGTTTAGGAGCGTCAAATTAGTGATAATTTGGAGATGGTTAGCATGGGGAGCAAATGGCAACACCGAGCGAATAGTCGAGTCAAATGTCGATTCGGAAGTTTAATCAGCTATTCGAAGTTGACAGGTAGTGACGTTGACAGATGTTGGCTAACCTGTGTGGGGTAGGCCACTTGGGCGGACAGTTTAGTGAAGTGAACACTTTGAATCGGTCCGGCAAGCTGGGTAGACATATTGGTTGCTCCGCCATGTTAAACTTCTCGCGTTCCTAAGTTTTTAATCGAGCGATATCTCGGACATCCTTGACTATTTTGTATTCAGTGTGTGTTAGCAAGTAATTAAAAGTGTTAACGAAGATTTTCTGAATGTTATTTCCGATATCCCAACCCCTCTGATAACGATGCCCCGTTATATATGTGTTGCGGTAATAACAAGTATAATTTTAAATATAAAAATTATCAAAAAATTCGCTCCATCAGCTCTCACATAGAAAAGGTGCATCGTAGTTAGATTTCGGAGATTTTAACATGATGCACCTTTTCTATGTGAGAGCTGATGGAGCGAATTTTTTGATAATTTTTATATTTAAAATTATACTTGTTATTACCGCAACACCGCAGCGTGCAGTACCCGGCACGTAAGTTGGCAAGATTATGGTGAAGTGGGGGTAAGTTTGCGCATCGCATTTAGCGGCACACAAGTGTAAGCGAGAGCGCTTATACTGGGTGCGAAGGGCAAAGACGAGTGACGCACCAATCGCGTGCTCCGAATCGGCACTACCTCATACCCCGCGACCCGCATGACCCCCAAAGAGATCTACAAAAAACTTTTTCAAAAAAAAATGTAACCGCCTTCAAAAACAACCACAAAAAAGGGTAAAATAACCTACAAAACTTTTCTTTCGGAAGTCGGTGACTTTTTTTATTAGTTTTTTCATTGTGTTTTTTGCCACCGACTTCCGAAAGAAAAGTTTTTTAGGTTATTTTACCCTTTTTTGTGGTTGTTTTTGAAGGCGGTTACATTTTTTTTTGAAAAAGTTTTTATTTTACTCTTTTTAGTTTAAATCCAATAACCACAATAAAATTCTTGTCAAATACATCATTTTTTTACATAAGTAAGAAATCCGTAGCACCGGTAATAACATCGTTAACATCTCTTTCATTCCTTCCCTATCTCAAAAACTTCTGAACCGATTTTGATGAAACTTACAGTATTCCTTAAGTTGAACGATACCTAGTACAACATAAAAAGAATTACTTAAATCGGACTTGTAGTTCCGGAGATATGCGAACACAAACATAATTTACTAAATCAGTCGATGCCAACTCCTTACTATAGGAGTTGTACCTTCCATCATCAGCTCATCCACCTGAGATGATGATTATCAGATGCAAATACTTAAACAGCTTTAGAAAATATATGAAAATGGTACTATGTGCCTATAAAATTTGAAGGTTGCCCTCGATTTCCCTGGGATCCCATCATCAGATCCTGACCTGGTGATCATGGGACCAATGGGAAAGTATACCCTTTCAAACAAAAGAAAAATTTTCCAGATCGGTCCAGGCGTCTTCGAGAAATCGGGGGACATACATAAAAAAAAAAAAAAAAGATTCCGACGAATTGAGAACCTCCTCCTTTTTTTGAAGTCGGTTAAAAAGACTTCTGCGCATCTAACGACTCTTGCCAACTTACGTGCCGGCCACTGTACGAAGGGGCTACCTCCTAGGGAAGTTCAGGCTAGGCATGTTTGGCGCAGTGGCTGAGCGATCGACTGCTGCTCTGCGTGTCTCGGGTTCGATCTCCGCACGAAACAATATTTGTATGACCTACAAATAGTTGTTCGGGGTGTTTGTGTATATAAACAAAAACGCCTTTAAAAATCTGTTAGCAAACTTTTATTTATTCACATCTTATTTTGTTTCAGTATTACAACTACCTTCTCCAGTTATTCTTATCCCGATCTCACTTATCGAACCTCTACAACTACCTACAAGACGATATTGATCTCGATGGAGCATATATGGACTATATTCAGCGAAGCGAAGTCCGGAAGGCGCTTCACGTTGGCAACACCAACTTTACTTCCATAGGAGTTGTGTATAGGAAACTTGTGCCGGATTTCATGGGTAGTGCTAAGATGTGGCTTGAAGAACTTCTGGAGAACTACAAGGTTATGCTTTACAAGTAAGTGCTTTGCGTATCGGCCCGCGACTGGGCGAAAAGGGGCGACTGGGCGAGACACCGAGCCAGAACATTTTTTAACCGGCGCAAAACTTGATAGTAAAATTATTATTTTTAATAACCCTCAAATGCTTGCCGCACTACATTCATCATCATTAGCCTATAATATTCCCACTGCTGGGACACAGGCCTCATCTCTGTGAGAGGGAGCGGGCCATAATCAGTCACGCGGGCCCAGAGCGGGTTGGTAGATGTCACATGTCATCGAGTTTGATGGTTCTAGGACATGACGGTTTCTCACGATGTTTTCCTTCACCATTTTCAGAGCAGTGGTGATGAAATAAATTACACAAAATAATGCGTCTGGCTGGATTCGAACCCACAACCACAACTCGTAAGTCGTGGCCGATACCACTGGGCCACCTTTGCTCAACTGCAAACAACAAAATTAATTGTAAAAAACCCTCAAATGCTGCCGTAATTAATTACTTCCCAGAAATTGATTCTTATTAGCGAAACCATCGGGTGTCATTATTTTCCAAAATCGGCGGATATTCGGTACCTGGCCAGGATTATTGATTTTTCTAAAATCTAATGATGCAGTTTTAGTTTTCGTCAAAATCGGTCTAGAGAATCTTAAGTATTTTTCGATATTCCGAATAGTTTCGGATATAGTTATGCTCGAGATTTGGCTGGCGCACTGCCGTGCCCCCAGATCCACATACGCCCAGTTGAGATTTGAGAATACTCTCATAATGGAACTATTGGGATACGGGGGATAAATAATAAAATATGATCTTTATTTAGCAAATTGGTTTTGGCAAACTCTTTTACACGTCAAAAAGACACTATTTTCAAACTAGATGAGGCCGGTGTTTCGTACCTGACTACTCTGAGAAGAAACATCCGAAACAAACTCAGAGGTCACAGTCTCTTTTAAAGTCCAGACAATTTTGTATTGGTAAAGTTTTATCAGAACCATGCAGGTGTCTGAGGTGGTCTTTTGAAGAAAGAACCACACAGATTTGAGTGGACGTCCTGTCCAGTCAGTGCAAGCATGACTGTGTCAGTTATCGTGTAGCTCAACTCATAACACAAGGAACTCAACAAATTCACTCTATACAAATTACGTCTTCAGAAATTGGTACACTAGTTAGTAGGTATGTATTGTAAGTTATTGCATGTATCTCTCATATTATCTTTGTATTGGTGTATACAATTAATGGTGAGTCAAATAAATAAAATAATAGTAGATTACGCACCAAGGGAATAAAGCAGTGCCTTACGTCACGGGCGTATTGAATCCCGAAGCGACACTAAGGATTCTGGGGGTGAACCTCCGGAGCGCAGCGAGGAGGTTCAAGTGTTAATTCCCGAGTGAAACGAGGGAATTAAGATAAGAATCCTTAGTGCAGAGAGGGATTTAAGTTAGCCCAAGACAAAGGCAGCTTTATTCCTGAGGTGAGTACTCTGCTTTTCACACCACCTGCGAGGAAATAAATTCGAATTTTGAAATTTGATGTGGTACGACAACCTTCGAACGTGAGCATGCTGTGGTGCCCACCTCAGCAAGCGATCAGCTGTTGCAGTGGGGACTGCCGGGGGGCAGCCGCCGCTGCTTCAATTCCTTCGTTCCAAGTTTTCATACTATGTTTTGTTTGAGGTTCCAAATTCAAATCACATTATTCCCAGGGAATAATGAAATTCAGTACATATATTATTCCCTGGTTTGAGTGTGGGGAACAATGACTTGCTTTACGGCCAGTTTGCATGACTTATAATGTGACATTTACGAGCAAGTGGTGTGAAAAAATAATTTCACCCTACGACTAATCGGAGCAGAGCCGCGGGTAAACCGTAGGGAATAGCTAGCGCGTTGCTAAGTTCAATGATAAAAAAAAAATATACATAGTTATTTCCCAGTAATTTCATCTCACACTACATTATTGTTAATTTAAATGAACGTATTTTTGGAGCGTTACCATTCAGATAAGCTGTATTCTGATAACACTAATACCTATTTCATTGACGAATACACGTGGAAACACCAACAACCTAACCTATTATAGTAAACTAGCGACCCGCCCCGGCTTCGCACGGGTGCAATGCTGATACTAAATACAGTACAGAAAAACTGTGACCGTTGTATATAAAAACATAGCGGCCCGCTCCGGCTTCGCACGGGTATAAAATAAATAGCCTATGTGATTAAAATCGATCCAGTAGTTTTGATTTATTCATTACTGCCCGTGGCCCGCACGCGTTAAATTTGGAGTAAAACAATCCCCCTTTCCCTATACCATGAAGATTTCCTGCTATCTTTGGAATGTCTAAATTCATACACTACATTTTTACTTATTTACTTTTTACATTTTTAACTATTTATTTTATTTTTACAACATATTACAGAATGTCTTTTTAAACAACGTTCACAGCTTTCTTGTCATTAGACAATACAAACATGTTTGAAATCGCTTCGAAAATTAGCCATTATTTGTCGTAAAAAGTAAATGACAAAAAAAGTTATTGTGGGTTATCCATAAGAGATAGACATATACCATCACGGACTTTTGTGTAGACCTTTTCAATGTGTACAATACCTACTTAGTACATTATTTTGATAAAACACGTAGGGTTCAGCCTGCGTTTGCAATGTAAGCGGAAAAAATGTAATTATTTACGACATCACATTAGAAACCTCAAAAATAACAGTACTTCTCCACTATTTAATGGATGTTATTATACATATAAACCTTCCTCTTGAATCACTCTATCTATTAAAAACCCGCATCAAAATCCATTGCGTAGTTTCAAAGATTTAAGCATACAAAGGGACATAGGGACAGAGAAAGCGACTTTGTTTTATACTATGTAGTGATGTTTCGATGAACGCACGATCGATGAGCAGTGGTGGCCCAGTAATAAAAGCCCCGACAGAAAACTCGTAGGTAGTGAGGTCAACAAATCCAGTAAGTAAGGCGCATTTACTTTGTATTGGTTATCTATTGCTCAGAAAACTGTGAAGAACATCGTGAGGAAATAGACTCGTCCTAGAACCAAGTAGACATTGTAACATCTACCAACCGAGGATGGTGGTGGATCACGGCCCACAAAGAGGAGGCCTGTGTTTGTATTTGATTAGGTGATTATGAACTAACGAGACGCGATGCTACTGGAAATGTGCACGTATCTTTTCGTGTGGCAAATAAAGTTAAATTTTGAGTCAGAGCGACTTTACTCAGCGAGATTAAATGTACGCGCAGAGTCGCGTTTCGATGTGAATTGACCCTTAAACTTATGTAGCATAGAGCTGTTGTTTAAAATAAGTAGGTACAATATTAGTCTTTCATACTCTCATTATATTCTCTGTTTCTAGCGGCCATTTGGACATCATAGTGGCGTACCATCCGTCGGTCAATACCTATGACTCGCTGTCTTTCTCCGGATCAGCAGAATACGCGAAGGCGAAGCGATCTCCCTGGTACCATGACGGAAAGTTAGCGGGGTAAGTGAAATGAAAAAACATCCTTAGCACTTTTATACTTTTATCATTGTCCTGTAGCTTTTATGCACTTGATATAGCAAAGCGTCCAACTCGCCGACACGTAGGTATACACAGCAGTTCAATTCCCTATAAATACAGCAGCCTCGTGCCAAGCAACGCGGTGCAGCACTCACGCCACGCTGTAACAAGTTAGGGACTTTACTCATGGCGCGACGCGATATCGAATTGCATATAGATTGACGATATCGGTCAGACATAAAACAAGCGTCTAGCCGAAGAAAATGTACGGACAATCGCTAGTGTTTGCTAATGGAGTCGCAAGGATTGACGATATCGCTCACAGATCTCCTCGATATCGAATTGCATGTACGTCCTAATGACAATGCACGTGACTCTCTGTTTAAAATTCGATTGCGCAACTACTCGTCACGTGCGACATCTTTTGTCTTTGGTTTGCAGCGCCTTTATGTCGTAATAGTAAGGTGGATTTTTGAAGTGTACGGTCGAATTGCATCACATCACTCCATTATGTAAAGACTTACGTGCGACTTAAGGGTGCTCCCACATCTATCGACGCGGAATCGGCTTTTTCCGTCGCCCTTTCTCTTTCTGTCGCTTAGAACTGCCATTTGCTAGACCGAGACAATGCGATAGCACGCGGCCGCCTCAAGGATTCCCCCGCGTGCTATCGCATTATGCTTTCTGTCTCGGTCTAGCAAATGGCAGTTCTAAGCGACAGAAAGAGAAAGGGCGACGAAAAAAGCCGATTCCGCGTCGATAGATGTGGGAGCACCCTAAATCGGCAATCGACTCGATATCGCACGAATCGCGTCGCGTCGCATCGCGCCATGAGTAAAGTCCCTTAGCTATTCACTTTAAACTACTAGTACAACGACACTATCCAATCGTGAAGCGTGAGCGCTCCCGCTCGCTGCACGATTTCAAGTCGTTTCATCGTAGAGTCCAGCGATGAGATTTCTGAGAACAGCTGCATAGCTGTTCACTTTCCGTCGTCGGGTTAATTGGCTATTTCAAATAGTCGCAGAACTTCATGTCATTCGGCTTTAGCAGCTTTAGTCATAGACATAGCGCATGGACCGAGCATTATCTGCCTAAAATTGTAAATTTTAAATGTCATTCCTTTTCCAGATACTACCGAGTTGCCGCTAACCTGACGGAGGTGATGATTCGTGGAGCCGGTCACATGGTGCCTGCTGACAAGCCTGCGGCTTCTCTCGGTCTTATCTCGGCCTTCGCCCGCGGCATATCACTGAAGGAGGACACTGGCAGCCTAGTGGATTCAGTAAAAAACTTGCCGCGACGACGTCAATTGCCCCTGAAGTAGTCAACTCACAAACGCTTTACGCTTATTTAGTTATGATCGGTATTGTTTTGTACGACGGAATTAAACTATAAATAAATAATTCTATTTTTTTTTTTTTAATTCTAATGCGGCAATGCCCTATTGTTATCCTTTTTCTATCTAGACAATATCAAACAAGGAGAAAAATTGACGTGTATGTCTACATTTATTATGTTTTTGTGGACTCTACCATTTTTTTAACTTCTCGCCTACTGGGTAGGTAATGATGTGGTCGAGCGTAGAACACGCTTGCCTAAAAGTTACCTATTCACGTCTTGGTTAAAAAAATCCCGAGTTTGTAGTAGCACATTTCTTACCAACTGTATTTTCCCACGTTTTTACACTCACTTTTCTTGTTGGAACGAAGTTCCTTATCGCGCGTTGTGAAAGGGGGCTGGACGGAAAAAATTCTTACGAAAAGTTGTCACGACACTTTTATCCGACTGCGCGACGCAAAGGAGGGTAATGTGTTTAATACCATGGAATGGAATGGACTGGACCGGACCGGATTGGACTGGAGTGGAGTCGCGACGATTATTTTTGTTGAGTGTATACAGTAACTTCGTTCCATCCGGGTGTACCTTGACACCTCTCAAGTTTTTTGTTTATTTGTTTGTTTGTCGTTCCGGTTGAACTTTTGCAACTCAATTTTGAGGCACTTCCCGATAAGCTAGCAGGCTGAAATTTTGCGCTCTGAGTTCTGATGACAATACATGACTATTAATTATTTTTAAACGCATTAACGCATGCGACGCGCATCGTAAAGATTTTTTTTTTTTTGAGGAAACAAAAAATATTTAACACTAATCCAAGAGATGGCGCTACGCTACCGGAAAGCGTTCTAACGAGGAATAGAGAATTTCAGTTTGCAGGTGTGGGTTGCAATGGCCTAGTTGGTTAAGGCGTCTGGAGTACCTATCCAGAAGACGCGGGTTCGAATCCCACTTGCAATCTAAAATTTTTCTTTCCTCAAAAAATCATCTTTACGATGCGCGTCGCATGCGTTAATGCGTTTAAAAATAATTAATAAGTTGCTATCTTATTACGCGTGAGTCCCTCTGTAGGGGTTTCCCTGCCAAGCCCAATGTGAGTCCAAGATAGATGTGTTCTCTACGACAACCTGCTTCAATATGGCAAAATTGCACGCATTGATTTGGCTGTCATGTCAACCTGTTAGGTGGAAGTTAGTTAAACACTAATCCAAGAGATGGCGCTACGCTACCGGAAAGCGTTCAAACGAGGAATAGAGAATTTCAGCTTGCAGGTGCGGGTTGCAATGGCCTAGTTGGTTAAGGCGTCTGGAGTACCTATCCAGAAGACGCGGGTTCGAATACATGACTAGCTAAGAAACGTCATAACAAATCCAATATGGCGGCCTCCCCAAGATGGCGGACGATTTTTTTGATGATTTTACCACCTAAAAAAAAAAAAAAAAAAAAAAAAAGATGGCGGACGGGCTGTTTGAAATCCACCCCCATGATATGGGTATCAAATGAAAGGGTTTGCTGTCAGGAATACGAAAAAAAATAGTCACGTGTCTTAAATCCAACATGGCAGATATCCAAGATGGCGGATTGGCTATTTGAAATTCACCCCCATGATATGGGTATTAAACGAAAGGGTTTGCTGTCAGGAATATGAAAAAAAAGATAAAAATAGTAAATTAATTAAAAGATTTAAAAACTCTAAAAATCTACGTTTTTTCCTAAAAATAAGAAAATAACCCTACGGGACTGAGAGAGGGGCCACTCAAAACGTGGGGGCGTATCTTTGCAAGTTACACCCACGATCTATACACGTCATGTATATATATCCCATAAATAAACATAATATACGCCCCTACGCTTTGAGTGGCCCCTCTCTCAGCCCCGTAGGGTTATAATCTTATTTTTAGGAAATTAAAAAACGTGGGTTTTTAGATTTTTTAAATCTAATAAATATTTTAGTTTAATAAAGCTACCCATTATCACGAAAAAAAAACATCAGCTAGCTATAATATCACGGTGGTTAAAAAGTCACACTCTCGAACAAGTAATTACAGCTCTAGACTGACGATTTTTTCACACATTTTCGGTTTTACGTAACATTGCTACTAAATATTTACTAGGCACTTCATTTATTAATTTTTCTTACGTGGGTGATGGTTACAGCAGCTGGTTGTTTTTTTTTTCCAGAAATCTCTAAGATACAATAATTGTGTCTTAAAGATTTGTGGATAAATCAATTGCTACCTGACCAATTAAAGCATCGGAGAGTAATAATTTCTCTCCGATGGATGCGTTCTAATTTCTTCCAATTATCGGTTTATATTATGAAATTGGTAAGGTAAAGTCATTGTCCCCCGGGGCTATATTATAGCTATCAGAAAACAGCTGTGACAGGAAACTGTCCATAACTGTGCATATTAAAACTTCTAAGAAAGTACCCATGTCAGCAGTTGATAGGCAACATCTAAATCATATTATTCGAAAACTGGAAAATATTCGACTGATAACATTAATTTTACAACCACTAAAGTTGCGTTGAAAGAAAATGACATTATTAGAATACATCTTAAGGGCTATTTCGCACTACGTCCGATCCGAATCCGATCCGAACCCGTGAAAAAAAAGTCACGGACAGCTCTACTCTACTACTCCCATCTCTGACAACCAGCCGCATACCCCCGCCCACTCCGCTGCCTCTCTGCTCGTACGCAGCTCGGATTCAACTCGGACGCAGTGCGCGAGCATACATACAAATAATACTATGGCTACTTCGGTCCGTCATTTTTTCTCCGAAACGAAGATTCTCGGATAACGGAAAGATATCATATGACGGAAATCGGATCTAGTGCGTAAAATACCATAGAAATAGTTCTACAGCTAGAGCAGAGGTGGCCCAGTGGTATCGGTCCCGATTTACGAGTTGTAGGTCGTGGGTTCGAACCCCGCCAGGCGCATTACTTTGTGCAATTCATTTCATCACCACTGCTCTCAAAACGGTGAAGGAAAACATCGTGAGGAAACCGGCATGTCCTAGAACCAAAAATTTGAAGACTGGTGACATCTACCAACCCGCACCGGGCCCGCGTGGTGGATTATGGACCACTCCCTTTCACAGAGAGGAAACCTGTGTCCCAGCAGTGGGAACATTAAAGGCTGATGATGATGAGTTCTACGGCTACTTCGGACCGTATTTTCACGGGTTCGAATCGGATTCGGATCGGACGTAGTGCGAAAACGTCCTTATGCGAATTGGCTATAATTGCTGACGTTTCTATACTCAGCAAAGTAAGTTAATAAAACGCTCGAGGACCCCACAAAAATGCAAAAAAAAAAAAAATGCACCGAAGTAATAAAAATGCATTCCCTTTGATTCCACTTTCAGAGCACGTAAAAAGCGCTCGTGTGCGTTGGGCTATAACCAGGTAATCTAGAATATCACGCCACCCACCAGTGCTGTTGTCTGATTTTATGGGTCTTCATCATGTAATCCTGGCCATGTCCTGGCCTGGGAGTGAAGCGGTTTTTTTAACATTTCATTTAAAAAAAAAAGATTAGTAAGATAGCGAGAATCTCATCAATTTTAATCCTACTTTGACAACACCGAGTTTTTAATTCAATTTTTATTACAGCAACACTGTTACTGGTGACGTTTCCGAGAGTGCGCAAGCAAGGGAAATAATCATCGAATTAAAATAAGAATTTATAGTAAACGTCCCAATAATTAGGAAAGTGTTCACATTAACTATGATTATGTAGTTTTTACTCCACCAATATAGTAAATAACTGTATTTGCATAGATCTTTGGCAACGGAAGTCGTGTAATAACATCGTCATGTCGTTGTATGTGGTTTGCGCATTGCTGCTTTTGACGCCTATTCGTGCGTTTTATTTGCCGGGTCTAGCTCCTGTGAACTATTGTATAGCCAGTGATGACACTAGCAAGTCGTGCAAGGTGAGTAAGCATTATTATCTTGAAGGATTCCTGATATAATCATTAGGTATCAGGTGCCGACATCTCATGCACTTCTTCGAAACCAAAATGCTTACATTCCTGCGACCCATTTCCACTATTTGGTTTTATATAGGGTGTAAACGTTATCATTGTATGCATGGTAACTGCACAGTGAAGTACATTAGTAGTTGAAGCAGCCATTTCATGGCGAAAATGCCGTAAAACACGATAACGTTTCCAATTATCCACATCAATAGCAATTAACAATTCTAAATTAATCCATTATTTTTCAGACGGAAATCCCGCTGTATGTAAATAGACTGAATACAGAAGAATCAGTGATACCATTTGAGTATCACCACTTTGATTTTTGTACAACTGATGAGAGTCAGTCTCCGGTGGAGAACCTTGGTCAAGTTGTCTTTGGCGAACGAATACGACCGAGTCCGTACAAGCTAGAGTTCCTTAAAAATGTGGATTGTAAAGTTGCATGTACGAAGACGTACAGGGGCTCAGACACAGATTCTATCAAACGGTTGAATCTGCTGAAGATGGGCATGGCTCTCTCTTACCAGCACCATTGGATCTTGGACAACATGCCTGTGACTTGGTGCTACGTGGTTGCCGAGGGGAAGACCTACTGCAGCACTGGGTTCCCCATGGGCTGCCAAGTGCGCAAAGATATTGTAAGTCTTACAATTATTTTTCTTAAAAACTTATAACACCCCTCTTTTTCCGTCGGGGGTTAAAAATAAAAAATAAAACTACAAAATTCGATGTCTTAGGTAGGTTCTGTAGTTGAAAATCAATTTTTACTAACATCACACATTTGCAGAGTTTCACATACTTTATCTATTTATTTAATCTTACAAGATAACTCAATTAGTTGTGTTCAAGTATAGAATTGAAGTGGGCAATTAGTTAGATCAATATAAATACACAGAAAGTGAAAGTTATTTACTTAGTGCAGTGAGTTTTAACCATTAGCTGAATCCCCATTAAATAAATTCTTGACATTTTTAAGAATGTGAATTGATAGTATTTTTAAAATTCTTTTTATTTAAATTAGGTAATTGACCATAGTACATAAAGGAATTAAAGAATATTAGTAGTACTTGCAATTGGAGCACTTGTATGAACAGGTGTATGAATGTGGATTGGGAAAAAAGAGTATGTAAAGACCGTAGCAAGTGGAACTCTGTAATTTCTGCTTACCCCTACGGTGAACGGAAGAAGGTGTGACGAGTTTATTTATTTTATTTTAGAAGTCTATTTAGTAGTCATTTTCGCAATGGGCTGAACACATCCACACATTCCTATGTACACCTCTGCCTACATTTGTTACCAAAAATACTTCCTTATAGAATGGGAAAACTGTGAATTTAATGCTCTTATCACCATTTTTTAATTAGTACAGTTTGGTAGGTAAATAAAAAGTAGTTAACAAATTATTTCTGATAAGGAATTTTGGGTGATGTGGGTGCCATATTCTGACTTTCTGACTCGTTAGTAATGTTCTAAGTTGGTTGATAATGTTAGTAAGATAAAAAATTAAGTATTATCAAAAAATAATTTTCAAAACATTTTTTCATGTGCAATAGAGTATTTGACTGTAAAAATCGTTTTTAACTATGCATTGAATAAACAAAAGAAATTCATGCCCATTATTTATCAAAATTAGCTGACAGGCTAATGAAATTTGCAATTTATTGGTTCTGTCGATATGCCTACTGCCGTCACAATACAGTGATAAGATCATCCTATTCTTAGTTAAAACACACATAGCATATTTGAATTAGGATGGGGAAAAGATCATAATCCACAATTTAAAAACCTAATTAGGCCGATAAACTATAATGTAATTGGTTGACTGAAATAGCAACACCCAATCAAAAAGCCAACACATTACCTCATTATTGTTAGTATACATTAGTATTTGTTACTGACTGATTCTGTTATGCCTTTGAGTGAATGAATCAGTATGAAAATTCAATGTCATGTGTATTTTTTGTTCACCAACAGCACCAACTTAGCAGGCTCATATGCGATTGTGAGAATGTAAGTAAAAGTTGGCAGCATAAACGTTAAAATAGGTACTTAGAACATGCATAGTCCGCTTTTAGTTAATGTAGAGAAAAAGTCAGTAAGTCACCAAATGTTGCTATGAGATATTGAGAGTTAAAGCAAAATTTTTAAGACTCAATATCCCAAAGCAAGGTTTGTTGTGACTTTTTTAACATTGCTGTCAGCTGTGCAAATATTGACAGCAAATAAGCTATTGATCATGAAAAATTGAATATGCCATTATATAATAATTCAGCTACCTAAGTAGAGTAATAGTTGAATTACAAAAATAAATTGTTAATAAATTCTATGCCCATTTTTATTAAATTTCAGCATAACATGGTAAAGTATTACAATTTATCTTTTAAGTATTGCAAAATTTTAGTAAAATTTTAATTTCAGTTACTATTAAAATGATAGGAAAATATTATCACTCCAAATGAAACAAAAAAGTAAATAACTTAGTATTTATTATCCCCAAATCTTACTAGAGGTGTACATGGAGTAAGTAGATACATCCACATTTCCCTTGTTAAAGGCGCCAAATCTATTTCCATAAATATCGCGTTAATTCAGACTCTTGAAGATTGAAATAGGTAATCCAAAAATTTTTTAGCCAACCTGAGTATTTTACCCCTGGTCTTCATGTGATATTGGTACAAGTGGCTTTTTTTTTTTTTACTTTACCAGACACCTGTTTATTGATTTAACTCTTATAAGGTTGATAATGAAGTAGGTATGTCAGTCAGACATGGTAAGTATGTCAGTAATATATGTTTACATCTTGGTTGATATGGCTATAAGATATTAATACTTAAAGATATTGTGAATGTCCACTTGTTTGAATTACTACTTGAGATAAATGTTTACAACTAGAGAATGCAATCTCTTGTCAACACTGACTTTTTCTTTTACATTATTTTTAGTTTCTTTCTTGTTACTTGTTTTTGGAAAACTGCCCTCCTCCTGTTGTGGGCACCTACGTTTACAAACGTGAACTCACAGACACAAACAAACACCCGGAACAACTAGTTTTAGGTCGTACAAATATTTTTTCCGTGCGGGAATCGAACCACGTGTAAACAAGTAAAGTAAGCCCCAATTCTAGAATTGTACTTAATAATTGTCTTCACACTACATTTTATGTAGAGTGCTGTGAGGACAGCCTAGAACAAGTCTATAATACTCGTACAATACCTATATCCCAGCCGCAAGACGGGAACAACCGCGTCGTCAGAAGTGACAAATCCCGATACGCTTTGTGGTCCTATTGGGTTGTTCTATTATACTACCTATTGTTACCTGTTTTTCTATTAGACCTAGTAGCCCGGAGTTTGGAAGTTGGCGGTATAATAACCCCGTACCTCAGAAAGCACGTTAAGCCGTTGGTCCTGCGCCCCATCTCTCCGGTCGTCGGATTATCGCCCCATCGGACCATGAGAGTAAAGGGGTGTATTCCCGTTCGTCCCCTCGACTTCGTCCCCCGAGAGGGACGAACGGGAATTTACAAAAATAATATTTAATTTGTTCCCGATCGTCCCAATCCTAATTCATGAAGGGACGACTGGGAATATGTTCTTCGATTAGTGCCATTCGTCCCACTAAAAAGATTTGTGCAGAAATATGTTTATTCGTTGTTGATAATTTACTGACCCTACTTATGTGTTAAAATAATGAGTAAACTTTTCTAATCACTTACATAATGTTAAACGTAAAATCTTGCTACCATACACATTAGCAACTGTGACTACAAAAAATAGTGACTTATATTCATAAGGAAACAACCTGAATGGTAAAAAGTCTGTTGTAGTGTTTAATTGTAATATAATACAAGCTATTTTTATTATAAGCTCTATATACTGATTTTTTAATCATAATTTTTAGTTATAAGGAGAATTTTATTCTTAACTAAAAAAAGAGGGACCATCGGGAAAATAAATAACGAATTCCCGTTCGTCCCCCTCGGGGACGAAGTCGAGGGGACGAACGGGAATACACGGAGTAAAGGAACAGAGAGTGTACCTGTGACTGCGCATGCGCTTGTGCACTATCATATGTCCCGCGCAGATGGCTAATCTCCGCTGAGATGGCCGCTGTGGCCAAAATCGGTCAGGAGGACTATTATTAATTTGAGAAATTTAACACCACAGTGCCACTACGACCCAATGGTTTCAGCCATGAGTTAAGAGTTGTAGGTCGCGGAATAGAACCCAACCAAGTACATTACTTATTGTAATGGATTTCATCACCATTTCTCCCTAAACTGTAAAGGATAACATTTTGGGGAAACCAGCCTATCCTAGATCCGGGCTGGTTAATTTTTGAAGTGAAAACTTCTTTAGCGGCGTTGTACACTTTTTCTGTAATGGGTAAAAAATTTAAAACTCGCGTCAGGGTCACGTGACCCTGATCGAAAATGAGTAAGACGTCATTCAAATTAGTTAATTTCATATCTGTACTACTCCAGTTTTAAAATAAAACATAGTAACAAAAAAGTTTTCACTTCTACCGGCACTCCTGGAGTGCAACCTTTTTTTTTAATTACTACTTGTTGATCATACAAATATTTGCGGGGATTGAACCCGCGACACAGCGCAGCAGTCCAATTTCTCTGCTACTGCGCCAAAGGTGCTGTAGAGGGAAGGCCAATATCCCACTTATGGAAATGTTAGAACCTGATTATGGACTTATAATCACATACGTGGTATGGTTTTGACAATTTTGTCATTTCTCAGAATCAGTAAATTTATTTGTGAGTCATAGGTACAGTGGATGTAAAATGATATCAGTTAAGTGTCGTTCGCAATTTAAATTACATAATTATACTTTAAGTTATCTTCTCTAGTCATAATTTATTAACATGGTATCTATCCTTTATCATGGTATATTTCCCGTTTTAAGATTTAATGATCATATTTGGGTGTTTGTGTATGTTTGTAAACGCACCTATGACACAGGAGAAATAACTAAACTAGGGCAACGTTTAAAAAATAAAAGGACAAAAGAAAAAAAAAAGATAGAATAATAATATGTAAAGGATAAAGTTAATACGTGGTATTAACATACGTGGTTTTGATAGCACCTGTTGCATTTAAATGAATCGTGTTTCTATTGTTTAATTAATACATCAGTATTTTATTATGCAAATTAATGATTCTTGATTCAGATGATAGAATATAATTAGAACAATGTGTCACTGCTCGGCGTAGTAACATGATATTATATAATTGTCACTACTCGACACTGGCATCCATAGTCACCGACTGTTTCCAATAGAGGAAAAAAAAGAAATAAAAATATAATGTTAAGCCCGATTTGGTTGATTATATTTATTTATAATGTACGTGAATTGGTAGATGGACAACGCTGATATTATCAGCAACATTAATTGTCGATTAGTAATACAATATACTTATTTTTTATCACCTTTCATCATAATATAACGTAAGTTACTTTTCACCTCACACGCTCGGAAAGATTCTATTTCTCATTCAAAATCTGAGCGCAAAACTCCATTTTGTGCTCTAGAGCACAAAGTGTTGTTTAAAATTCGAACACGTCTTGTATTCAATTGTTTTCTACACTGCCAGGCGAGCCGCCCCCTGTATAGGTCAATGCCCCCACTTCATTTCCTCGCTTTGTGAGGTGAAAAGTTGTGTGTTGCACTCGGCAGCAAAGTTTTTCTGCGTCTCGTACCTTTGAAAACTTCGCATCGCTCAGGATTCTATATTTGAACCGCTCGTTTCTCTCGCGGTTCAATCTTAGAATCCTTCGCTCGCTCAGTTTTCAATTCAAGTACTCGCGCCAAAAATCAACTTTGCAGCCTTGCATAACAAATAACTATTGTTCGAAACAATGTTTCTTGAATAACTCTAGGGATGATGTTCTTGATAATTTAGTTTCCTTATTGTTATTTTGTAGTTATTTATTATTGATACAGATAATTTATAAATTAAAAGCATTTTATAACATCAAAATGACTAGTGCTGCGGCAAGAGCTGTACAGATATTAATGGGATGGTATTTAAAAGTACTTCAATTTATTCCCATTTCATTTACCTAATTTTGCCTGTGTTCCACTAAATATACTGAATGTGCACCAAAATATGTTCATTAAAATATGTTATAACGAGGTGTAATAAAAAAAAATCTACCTAAGCAGGGTCGACGAAGCCCCGCTTCGCGGGGCTTCTATTTCTGTGTACAAGGTTTAAAGGAACCTAACCAAACCGAACTTCGGGGTGTCCCTGAAATCTTGCTAAAGCGAGTTTTAGATTTGGTGCACATTCAGTATATTTGGTATACCAAAAGGATTATTGATGCGCATTTAAATTTTAGCCATATTAATGTAGCAAGCTAGTCCACTAAAAATGAGTTGATGCGGAATGTGCTCTTCGTAAAATGTGCACTTGTTTCTCGGAATAGCACTACTCAAAATGAGTGTCAATTTTATCATAATGGGTTAAAATGAAACCTTGTATAATATAGCAAACACAATCATGTCTTATCTGAACATATCTTTATTAAATTGTAATCTTAGATCACTAACAAAAAAACGTATTTAAACAAATCAAATGAAAAATTAAATGGACATAAAATCATATAAAATGAATAAACAGTACAACTATCCGTATCCGGGAATAGTAGTATAGATAATGGATATCCGGCGCGTCCCTAAAAATTTTGTTTTTAAATTTAGAGGCCTTTAATAATGAACAACTGATAATATTCGATTATGTAATATTATCTGGACTGTAGTAATACCGTGTGCTTATGTAAAACCCTGAGAATAGTCGATAATTTATGATTCACTTGATTTAAGTAGTAAAATGTTGGGCAATACATTTATTATCTATAATTAAAAAATATATATGCGACAGCAACACTGTTTATCTATCTGTTACTGTTTCACCACTAAACCACTGACATTCAAAACGATATTTCTATGCCAAGCAAAATCCTGATCCATTTTCTTTGACATTTTCAAATCCGCAAAAGGTAACTTTGTATTTACAGCAGGACATTTTAGTAAAATCAGGTAAAATAAAAAATGGTTAGATAGTGTCTTCAATTATGTGCAATGTTTTGTGTTGTTGTAACATTGGAATCTGTACTGAATTCTGTGAAACATTCAATTTCGTTCAACACAATTTTTCTACCAACAGAAGTGTGAGATTTCATATTAGCCATATAATATTTAATCTTTAACCCATAAACTTGTCAAACTTGTATACACCGTGACTTTTTAGTCGTCTTACAAAAGCAGCCCAGTTCATGTATCCAATGACTAGAACACGTTTATAATAAAAAAGGTATTTAAGAGATTTGAAAAATTTAATGTTAAAATTTTAATTCGTTATTATGACGCAAGGCGTAGTTAGAAACACCCTTGTCTCATAGAAAATTGGAATGGAATGATCTGCCCGACTATTGCGCTGGGTAGGTATACTCTACAGCTTGAAACGTAAACATTTTAACAGGGTGTTTCATATTTCTAATGTACCTATTTATTAAAAATAAAAATTATTACGATAAAAAAAAACTCACCTAGAGGTATTTTAGGTCGGATACATTAAGTGGACCACTTTTGTAAGACGACTAAAAAGTCACGGTGTATATCTGATCCTGATGCCCTCAAGAATAATAATATAAAATAATATTTTCAAAAACATATACAAATAATGATACTGCTAGCCTACTTCATCCCACTGCTGGAAATAGGCCTCTCCATGACCTCCAGTTTTGACGATCCAGGGCCAAAGTGGATCACTGATCGTTGGTTTTGTCCAGTTCATCCCGCCATCGTCTACAAGGTTTAAAAAAAAATATAAATTGCTTTTTGTTTCAGGACACATGTTCACCAATAGTGAATGGGCACACAGGTCGTATTGGCGCTTACTTCCTTTTCAACCACGTGGACTTGGAGATCACATACCACAGCGGTGGCACAGAGGACTGGGCTGAAAATTTGGGTGATAACGGCGGCCGGATTATATCTGCTAAGGTAACGTTATAACACCTTTATTAGCTTGACAGAAGTTATTTATTTTTATTTAGCGATTGGCTGGCGTTTGACCAGTATCTCATCTGATGGTAAGCCAAGATGTGGTCGAGACGGTGAAACATGCTTTCATAGAAGTAAACTATTCTTCTTGAATTTTTATTTTCGGGAATTTCATATCAGTCGTCACTTCTAAAAAAGTTAGTTTGTCATATCTTGCTTTTTTTGTTTGCAGATTAAGCCAGCTAGCATTCGACATGCTGACCCCAGAAATCCCAAGTGTAGTGTCCGCGGGGAGGAACTCCAAATCCCGACTGAACTCGAATCAGGCAAAACCTTCAACGTTACATACACTTACAGTGTCACTTTCAAAAAGAATAACACAATCAAATGGTCTTCTCGATGGGATTACATTCTAGAGTCCATGCCCCAGACCAACATTCAATGGTTCTCTATTCTGAACTCTTTGGTGATTGTCCTGTTCCTCAGTGGCATGGTTGCTATGATCCTGCTCAGGACTCTGTACAAAGATATTGCCAGATACAATCAGATGGAGTGTGGAGAAGATGCGCAGGTAAGAAGCATTCACATGAATATTGGTGGGTCCTTCAATAAGACCATTTACGTACATTCAAATGTTAAATTTTTTACGCTTTACGTACTTTACTTCTGTCAGGAGACGCAATTTTACTCGTATTTTTTAAAATCAAGGGTTGAATTCGAAGTTCGAGAACAATCGAAGTTTAAATTTAGACCCTGGTTGGTCGCCATCTTGGAAAAGGCGTGCAGACGGCAATGTCTTGGTCGTACAGAAAGTTTGTAGAGATGTTATATGCTAAAAGTTATCCCACGGGGATGTAAACGAATGGTATATAAATAAATAATTATAATAAATAACACAAGATTGAAATTGTAACTTTGCAGGAAGAATTCGGTTGGAAGTTGGTTCATGGTGACGTGTTCCGCCCGCCACGCCGTGGTATGCTACTGGCTGTGTTCCTCGGATCAGGATCTCAGGTAAAATCATAGACAGTAGAATGCTTTTAGTTTCTTATTCTGGATTTCAGTATTGGTGAGCTACACTTTAGAATTTAGATAGTGCGACTCACTACCTCGCGTTATTTAGTTTACCTCAACATTGAGCGTTACTTCTTCATGGCTGTAGATAAATGGATGATCTTTGCTCGAAAATGCGACAATTTAATAACAATATTTTTTACTTATAGGACGGCCAAAAGCCATGTTCCATAAATGTTAGTAAAATATACCACCACGCGACAGTCGTACGCAACTTGCCATTTTAAGGTCACGACATAGGCAAGCGCGATTACTAACATACTGAGTTTCCTCTTTGCCTCGAAAAGCACGATAAGCCGTTGTTCTCGGCTGTCATTTGTAGATGCTTGACCATCGTTACTATAGTCCAAAAGTCTGATAAACAGTCCAAGTCCAAGAGATATCGGGTCTTCAGCCACATCTGGTATAATGAAGCAAACCCCAATATAGTTGGAAAAAGAGCAAATAATGACATTTCACACTAAATTAACCTTACAGGTGTTCGGCATGACCTTAGTAACCCTGGCATTTGCTTGCCTGGGCTTCCTCTCCCCGGCCAACCGGGGCGCTCTGATGACGTGCGCGCTGGTCGCGTGGGTACTGCTGGGCGCCGCGGCTGGCTACGTCAGCGCCAGGATCTACAAGAGCTTCGGAGGAAGACGGTGGAAGAGCAATATTCTGTTGACTTCTATGGTGTGCCCTGGGTGAGTCTAAATTTGTAATAGACCTAAGATTGATACCAAACATGAAGGAGTATCCATGGAGTTTCTTGCCCATAGAGGTATAATATTTTTTTTTTAGAATGGGCAACTGAATTATCATTTTAACTGACTAACCAATGGGGATGGCAACTCAAAGCTAATCGTAGATGGCGCTGCGATAGTTGGTCCCCACGTCTACCTTGTACAAAAAAACAAACAAGATTATTTGTTATAAAAATTGAGTATAAATACAAAACAAATATGGAAAATTATTCGTCCATGCAAGTACTATATACTAAAAGAAGAATTAAGACGCCGCGGCGCATCTACAAGAGAAAAAAAGTGATTTAATTGAGTGGTTATACATTTGATTTTACCGTAATAAATCCACAATTACTTGTAGTTGAGGTTTCAATTTTTGAGTTTAGGTATGTTTTACCTGTCCTCTCCTTTATCAAGAATATAATGCTGCTTTTGACTTTCTATTTTGATAAAATATCATAATGTTTTAAGTCAGTAATTTTAACCTTTTTTTCTATTTAGATTCGAGAAATATCACAATATATTTAATTTCTTAACACCACAACTATTACAAAACTCGTTCCAGGTGATAATTCTTCGATTTTCGAGCGATGCAATACTGGTACATAACCTCCAAAAGAAAAGTAGATATTATTTTGAAAAGTGTATTCCATCATTTTTACAGCTTATTACACAACATCTAGTCATTTTACATCAATAAATGTTTTTTTTTTTCTGAAAATTCCTTTGATTTTACAGTTCTTTGGGGACCAAACTGTCATTTTCACTTTGACACTTGCCTTCCCCATTGATGATTCAAAGGTAGAGCTTAATGAGTAAATGTTTTCTGCTTGCGTTTGTATCGATTTTGGCGATAAGTTATAGTGCAAAATTCTTTTACTGTGACGCAAGAATGCCTCACTTTTCTCCTTACGCCGGCTCCACACGTTGGCCGTGTTTGCCGAACAGAAGGAGACGGCGCTATACCAGAAAGCAAGACGCAAATAATTCTATCTCGTTTCTTAGTATAGCGCCGTCTCCATCTGTTCGGCCAACACGGCCAACGTGTGGAGCCGGCGTTACAAATAATACTATTCTGTGAGATTTCTGGCCATGTTCGCCCGTAAACAAAATAAGATCGTCACACCACCTTTACCACTGTCTAGCTCGAGCGCGATATCATAAGTGAGTCACAATCTTTACCCATCTTTCCAGGCGCACCTTACGTAAATCAACCCAATTTTTATGCGGATGTGAATACGACGTAAATCAAATAATCCCCAGAAATCTGTTTTATCTATCTATTAACAAAAGCGCAAGTTTTGTCCATTTCCGAATGATAGATATTATGTTACCGGCCAGACCCGATTTAAGGACAAACTAATTTCGCTTACTTCAACTAGTTCTTGCGAGCTCGGGACTTGCTGGCACCCCGAATCTGACAATTTAGGCTCTTCGTGTTTTTTTTTTTTCGTAAACCAGTAGAAGTAGGAGCCCAGGAGCGGGGCTCCGTTGACCTGCTTCCTGTGAGGAACTAGTTTAGCCTAGGCAAAACTAGTTTGTTCTGAAATCGGGTTTGGCCGGTAACACATACATTAACAAACTCACGCCTTCTTCCCGAGGGGCAGGCAGAAACCAATTCCAAATGATTGCTGGACAATATCGAAACAGCTGCATGTATTTAATTATTCCTAAGATCTATCTTAAGTTATCTTTTATTTTCCAGTGTGGTATTCGGTCTGTTCTTCATAATGAACTTGGTGCTGTGGGGCAAGGGCTCATCCGCGGCGGTGCCGTTCTCGACTCTGGTCGCTCTGCTGGCTCTCTGGTTCGGAGTCTCCGTACCTCTAACATTTATCGGCGCTTACTTCGGATTTAGAAAGAGGGTGAGTTTATAAAAATTTTAATTTTTAGCCGATGCAGTAAGGTAAAAATAGAGATGTAAAGAATACAGGTTTTGATTAAATGATGATCCAGGCAGAAATGTCTTTTACTTTGTCCAAGCCTATCTAACAACAGAAGCTCTAACAGGACTTTACGTTTTTGTAACGTAAACTGGAACTTGACGTTAATTTGATGGATAAAATTACTGCCTTGTTCGTCCACTAGAGGCGCTTTCATACAATAAACGCAGTAAATACTTCAGGCACGCCGTAAAATAATAAAATACAGAAATCTTGTGATAAAGCCTCAGCCCATAAAGAAAAATCAAAATCTTAGACAAAACGGCAACTTCAACCAAATATCCAGTTTCAGTAGTATGCGGTGTAAAACGGCCTCATCCTTCGCAAAATCAAAAAGGTCCTTTTCCCACCAGTTATGATCATTACAACTGATTTTGAAAGCTAAACTTATCATATCTGTCTTATTCCAGATCTTAGACCACCCAGTACGCACGAACCAGATCCCGCGTCAGATTCCTGAGCAGTCGTTGTACACCCAGCCTGTGCCCGGTATCGTTATGGGAGGCGTGCTGCCTTTCGGATGCATCTTCATTCAACTGTTCTTCATTCTCAACTCGCTTTGGTCCAGTCAGGTATGTATTGATGAAATAGTTTTTCATCATTTTGAAAGTGTTTTTGAGATGGTTTTTCCAAATGCCTTCAAAATTGTGTGTATAAACTGTGGAAGAGTAAAACCCCTTCTACACGGTCAGACCTGACCGCCTGACAGAGGTGACCTTGGTCCGGTGGGAATGAAAATCTACCGTGTAGACGTTGGTCGTGCGACCAAATATGGGCGGAGTCAATCGGGAGCGCAGCCGTCCCGACAGGCTGCGTCCGCGGTGGGACCCGACCGTCAGCCGACAGCGTTCTAGACGGTTGGGTACTGTTGACACGACCAAGTTCACCTCTGTCAGGCGGTCGGGTTGATCGTGTAGAAGGGGTTTAAAAGTTAGTTGTTGAAGATATGAATTGTAAGACTAAGGTCATGGATCATCATCGTCATATCAGCCGTAAGACGTCCACTGCTAAACATAGGCCTCCCCCTTTTTTTTTTTTTTTTTAAGTGGCAAAATCATCAAATGAGTCCTCCCACCCCGGGCAGGGCGGGAGGGACTGTCAGACTTGTACTGACTAAAATCCACGGTGTCCTTCGGTAGCCCTTTGTGTGCCGGAGTCGCGGTATACGTATGTCCCGCAACCCCGGCAGGGCTGTGGCCCTCTATAGGGGGGCCCGTCACTATGCTGACGCTCCTTGAGGCGCGCGTGGGACACAACGCGCCGTCGACCCGGGCATGGTCCATGGTCGGGCAGCGAGTTGCCCTTTACTCGCCGCCCGCATGCCCGCGCCTACGGTGGCCGGAGATCGTCCCGCGACATCCGTCGCCGTGGGCGTCTACCACTGCGTCTCGGGCGGAGGGAGGACGGTATCCTCTCCCTCAAGCGGCCCGCCTCCTCCTTCACGAGCATGACTGCTTCGCAGAAGGAGGCGACGGCCTCCCACTCCGTCTCGCCCCGCAGCATGGCCGCAACCAATGCCGGGCGCGAGAGGTCTCCGCCTATCGCCGCAGTGAGGACACGGCGGTGCTCCGCCCAAGCTGGGCAGTCCTGCACCGTATGCTCCACCGTGTCCTCCGGGCGACCCTCGCAGTGGTGACACCCGGGCGTTTCCTCCTTTTTTATCATGCACAGGTACCTCCCGAAGCTGCCATGTCCGGTGAGGACCTGTGTCATGCGGTAGGTGAGGACGCCGTGGGACCTATCCAGCCACTCCTCAAAGAGGGGTCTTACAGCCGCGATTGCGGCTAGCCCGTACCTCGGTTGCGACAGTCGTTGTCTCCAAACTGCCCTGAGATCGCGCCGGAGCTCTTCCCGCCGCGCCTCGACTTCTCGAGGCAGCGGGGATACACCCCGACGCTGCGCCTCCACGCGCCACTCATAGACGCGCAGGAGGGCAGTCGCCTCCAGATCCCAGGGCAGTGATCCGGCAAGCAGGTTGGCCGATTCGCCGGCGATCGTGCGGTATCCTCGGATCATTCGGATTGCCATGACCCTCTGGCATGCAACCAGCTTTGCCGGCCGCGTCCGAATGCTCAGGGCCCACACGGGGGCCCCGTAGAGGGCCATGGACCGCACGACGCCGGCGTGCAACCTCCGGCAGGGGGCGTTTGGCCCGCCGATATTGGGCAGGAGCCGCCCGAGGGCGGCTGATGCCCGGTTCAGCCTTGGGGCCAAACGCGAGAAATGCTCCCCGAAGTTCCATCGGCTGTCGAGGACGAGTCCCAGGTACTTCATCGTACCCCCGACGCCGATGCGAACCCCCCCCACCGTTATGTGGGACTCTGTCAGTGGCGCATTCAGATGGCCATGAAAACACATGGGACATAGGCCTCCCCTTTACACTTCCAGTAGGACCGATTGTAAGTGGCCTGCATCCAGCGTGATCCTGTGGCCTTCATAAGATCGTCTGCCCACCTAGTGGGTGGACGTCCTACGCTGCGCTTGCCGGTGCGTGGTCTCTATTCGATAACCTGGTCATGGATATGCGTTTTTTAATCTCAAGATTCTAACGCGTTTTACGGCCAGCTTTCTACGCGTCTTTACTGCCGTTTGCAAAAACATAAAAGAATGGTGTTAAACTCTAATTTCTTCCAAGACCTTGAATTAAAATGTTAGTGAAATGCTAAACACAAGTTTTTCCTTCCAGATGTACTACATGTTCGGTTTCCTGTTCCTCGTATTCGTGATCCTAGTGATCACTTGCTCCGAGACGACGATCCTGCTGTGCTACTTCCACCTGTGCGCGGAGGACTACCACTGGTGGTGGCGCGCATTCCTGAGCTCGGGCTCCACGGCCGGCTACCTGTTCATCTACTGCTGCCATTATTTCGTCACCAAACTCAACATTGAAGACGCCGCCTCCACCTTCCTCTACTTCGGTTATACGTTCATCATGGTCTTCTTATTCTTCCTTCTTACAGGCACCATCGGATTCATGGCCTGTTTCTGGTTCGTTAGAAAGATCTATAGTGTCGTCAAAGTAGACTAAACGTGGTGTTAAGTATCGAGTGTTGGTACAGCGGTATTGATGGGTCCGTCGGGGGCGCTATTGTTATGTAAAATATTTAAATAACTGAAACTCGACTACGGAAAATTAACTGAAAATATTTAACGAGTAAATGTTTTCGGTCTTAAAACATAGGCGTGGTAGATGGCGTTAGTAGTGGGAAATTAGCGGGTTCCTGTTTAGCCCAGCAGACTTCTTGTGGCGAAACTCAGCAAATCACTTAATCAACCCCATTTAAATTAAATCAAGTCGGTAGTTCATGCTATACGAGATATCTGAGTCACCGACAAATAAGCCAGAGATTCTTACCCTTTCCTCTAGTACCGTAGTCGGGGAAAAAATGAAACAGTTACACCAAAGCGTTGTTTTTCTGAAAAATACGCTAATTTGTTGCGTTAAATACTTCCGCCTAGTCCATTTGTTTATTGAAATGTCTTTTGGATTGTTCGCGTGGTGGTCTAAACGTTACGACGAATTAGGATTTGGAACAATTTTATATCGGATCATAGACATGACTTGTAATGCAATGGATGTTAGATTCATGAGCCACGTGCCAACACATGTGCGCTTGCGTCGCGTGTCGCGGATCCTAAAGTATGGCATGGTCCTTTTGGCGCTTTAGTTACGTTATTAAGAGGGCGCAGTGTTGTTAAATGTGTGTGAGATAGCATTGAAAAAATAAATCAAGATGGTTAGATATAAATATGATCATGCGCTAAAAGGACCATACAGAACTTAGTTGAGTCGCGTGGCAGTGACAAGTGAGACTGCTGTACACAATGTGATTAATTGTATAAAAGTTTATAACGCTAATAAACTGATAGTCTCCTGTGCGTCTTTTAATGGTTTGTTTATTATTTAGATAATAATTTTAATGTTAGGCTGTATACATATTGATTGAAATCTCTAGTATGTCAGTTTTACATACTTGAGATTTCAAGTTCACTTCATACATCTTGGAAAAACATCAACATTTTCCCTTCAATGTGTATGCGCCATTAGTCGCTAGCTGCGTAAGTTTTGTTTTGTGAATGGAAATCGAAGCTTCAATATTTAATTTATTTGTTTAAATCAGCTAATCTTTACCACCTTGCACAATACATTTTAGAGATAGATACGCCGTGAATTGTCTGTTAGAGGAAATCAAATACTATCATAGTACTTAAATGTGCCCTACACAATATCAAGGAAAACTAAAATTATGTGATGTATGAATAAGTGATTCGATATTTTAACCATGTATCATACATTTGCAATTAAAATAAGTGAGATTTAGCATTTTTTTAATGAAAATTATTAGGAATAAATACTTCTGATTCTATTTTTGTCGCCAATGTTATCGTGTGGAAGAATTAAATATATGAGAATTTATATTTAACTTTAATCCAAATAGATAGGTAACTGATGTTTTAAAGTATTGTTATAAATATAATATAGCATTTTCAATGTTCCGAATTTTAATGTTGCTGCCACAAAGACGGCTATGCAATATGGGACAATCTACTTGAAACACCGATATTCTCCTTTTCCATACGATGACATTATTATCTTTATAAAACCTATTGTTTAAAATACATACACGTATAATTGTGTGCATATTATGCATTATAGTTTAATCTTAACTTTATTTTATCATTATTTTTAAAACTGCTTAGTTAATTGGAACAGTTGAATGTAAATAATAAAAAAATAACTATTTTAAAAAAACGCCTTTCATTTGTTTGTACTTACGGAATTTAAAATAAATTAATCGCTATCGCTTTCTGATAGGTCAGCCTTTTCTTTTGGCTGTAACGCTTTGCGTTTAACATGTTTCCTTTTTTGATCGATTTTTGTTTTTCTGAACAATTCTATTGCTTTCATTTTGTTTTCCAACAAACTCTTTTTGTCCATTTCTCTTTGCGGAATAATTTCTTGGAAACGATCGGATTTTGGTATTTTAATTTCAAGTTCTGACTTTCCATCTTTTATGTGTGATACTACTTTGACACCTTGGTTTATAAGTACACTTGTCTCATCATTTTTGCACTGTTTAGCGGCGGAGGGGCCTGCTTTACTTGTTCTTTTTGAACTCTTTGTAGCCTTTCTTTTAGTAGCTGCAGGCTTATTATTTTCTTCAGTCTTCTCAGGTTCTACTACTGCAAGAGGTCCTTCAGGACCCATTCTTTGCACAGCTGCTTTAACTCTCTTACTCATTTGTTCCTCCAGCGATTGGAACTCTACCTTCCTCTTGAAAAAGTCTTGAACAGACCTCTGTGTTTTGCGATCTTGCATTCGTTTTAAAACTGGTTTTAAGATTTCATCTAACTTGTTTTGAGACCATCCAAACTTAGCTTTAGTATAATCTCGCAATATTGTGATGTCTAACTCGCCCCAAGTGAATTTGTCTTCACTTTTTTCTATGTTCGGTTCCAAGTATGCTTGGACCACCTATGAAGACAAAAGATTTAATAAAAAAGACACTGAATGACAATGTAATTAAATCTGATATTGGTATACTGCCTAACTCACCCGCACACTAGGAAAGTCTTCTGTAAGAGCAACATTCTTCAACTTTTTCTTAAGACTTGTGTTGTCTGTCCTCTTCCCAGCTCTAACCCATTGCTTGAACTCCTGTAATCCCTTCACTATTTGCGCATATCGGGCTTGCTTTGTACTTTCGCTAAGGAGTTGCCTCCTATTGAATGGAAATGATGCTAAGATCTCTAAGGCAGTAACTGGACCTACACCGCTAACTCCAGTTGTATAATCACTACCAACTAGCAGAGCCAGAAGTACTAGCTGCTCTCTATTTAAATCTGGAAGAGAAGAATAAATATTTACAACCTTACCAACCTTGAAAATTAGGCAGCCCTTGAAGGATTTATATGCGCGCCTCAGGGTTCATACGCACTATGCGGTTACCCGCAATGCTGCTAGCCGTCCGGCTGACCGCAGGATGCGGTTGAAGAACCGTCCGGGTGACCATCACTCGGGCCGCAGCCCTCCGAACGACCGGAGCAGTCTGCGGGTAGCCGCATCGCAGTGCGCATAGCATTGCGGGTAACCGCATAGTGCGTATGAACCATAAGTCTTAGCACACAACCCGTAAGGGGGTTGGTACGGTAATTAGCTCATGTAATTGCGCGTTCGGACAAACACGATATAAAAGCGTGTACGTGCTGTGATGTTTTGCGCGCATAAATAGCATATTAAGGCATATTAAGCATATTAAAGCGCATTTCACACAGAGAGCGGGCGCGGGTCGGGCGCGGGTCGGGGCGGGAGTACGGCGGTTCTAGTTCTTTGTATTTAAATGGAAGACTTCACACTGAAAGCGTGCGCGGGTCGGGCGCGGAGCGGGTCGTGCCCGTACACCGAAACGCGCCCGACCCGCGCCCGTCCCGCTCCCGCTCTCTGTGTGAAATGCGCTTAAGTCGTTACGAAGTTATAAACGTAAACAAACAAGAATCTGAAACCGTCGAAACACTCTGAATATGAAAGTAATGTCGTTAAGTAGGTACTATACTTACTAAAAGACTTCTCAATTCTCTCAGAAAGAAATTGCAACACATGCTTTTTTTGGTTAAAGAAATTCTTGTACACAGTCCTTCCGCCAAAAAGCCAAATGTCGCTATCATCTGTTATAGTACCATCAGTCAAATTAACACTTTCAAGGAACGCGCACTGGGCCTCAGCCTCCATAGGGGCAACAATGTATGGAATACCGAATATCTGAAGCAGTTCCTGAGCCTCTTTTGTCATTTGCTCTGTGATATTGCGACCTATACGATCTAATCGACCTTTTTCGTGTATTAAATCTTGCTCTTCATTTTGCATTTGTTCAACCATTGTATTCAGCTGTTCTGTTGTTAAGACTTCCTTAGGTGGATTAGACGATTCCACTACGTTGCGAGGTTTTTCACTATTACTCTGTTCTTGCTGTACTGATTCTTCTAATGAGAAATCATTGTCAACATCCATTTTATTCGAATTTCCACTTGTGTTGGCAACCTCTGAGCTTTCCTGTTCGATGGTTTCTAATACATTATCAACATGGGTTTTATCAATAATTTCCTCAGGAACCACAGAATCTTGTACACTTTCACTTTCTGGTTTCTTAGTATTTTGTGCAAGAACTCTATTATTTTTAAATCCAGGCACCTCTGGTATTTTAAATGCTTTGTCTGGTCTGATATCATCAGAGGCAGCCTTTATGAATGATACTTCATCCTTAACATCTTTATTTGCTTCATCAGTCTTTAAATCTTTTATTGCTTCTTTCTTTTCTGTTATCACAACCTTTTTTTCCTCGAAGATATCTGCAAATATATCATCTTCGGGTGCATCACCCATATTTAATGTAAGTTCTACAACAGACTTTTTAGTTTCACTTATTTCCTCAGGTACTTCTTCAAATTCATTTTCACTAGAATCAGTTTCATTTTTACTTGCAGTGTTTGGAAGCTCTTCAAATTCATCACTAGAGTCATTTTCTTGCTTGACTTCAATTCTTGGCAACACATTTTCAGTTACATTCTGTGCTTCTAAGCTAGAATCAAGGTTGATGACATCTGGTTCAGGATTTTCCACGCAGATTACTGAAGCTTGAGTTGAATCTATATTATTATCAGTTTCATGATCTTTTTCTTCACTACTATTAGATAATACATCACCTTGGAGACAATCATCATCATCACTAGATGATAGTTCCACATTATCTACAATAACTGACTTCTCTTTATTAATTTCTTCTATTATTTTATCCACTTTGGGTATTTTATTTTTCTTTTTGACTTTTCGTCTGTCTGATACAATTTTATCAATTGCTTTGTGCGTGAAATCACTGTATTGCATGATATATGATTTGGCGCAGGTCATGTCTGGTGGTTCAAAGCCATCATCTTCTTCTGAATCGGTATTAGAATTATCTGTGTCTGTGTCTGTCATGCATGATGTCCAAGATTCATCAGTTTTGGATGCAACACTTGTGTTTTGTTTTGTTTCATTAGATTCATTAACACACTCTAGTGACATTTGAATTGCTTTTTGTAAATCATCTTCTAACTCATCAGCTTTTTTTGGTACTTCTTCCTCAACTTCTGTTACTTCTACAATTTTACTTGATGTTGGTTTTTCTTCCTCTTCAGTAATCTCTTCAACTTTGCTAGTTGTTGGGTTGTTTTGCAATTCATTTCTCTTTTTTGCATCTGCCAAAGCTTTTTTAACATCTTTAATGAGCAAAAATCTTGTAGAAACATTTGAGGCTATGCGGCGGGTAGGTATTGATTCTATTTTGGTATCAATGCCTTCTTCATTTAGTAAGGATTCCAGATCATTCAAAGACATTCCTGTATCACCCATTTCCTTTTCCGTCTCTTCAAGGCATTCTTGTACTTTTCTTCGTTTTAGTAGCCTCTGCATCTGTAATAAAGCAGTAAATTAATTAAAGTTTTGGGTATCAAGAAGGTAGATAATTCTTTAAGTGCTAATTGTGTGTGAAAGCACAAGTCATGCTAAAGCAGTTGAAGAAAGAATTACTTGGAAGTCAGAAAAGGTGTCGCTATTTTTAGGCAGCTCATTAAGTCTTCCCCATGAATTCTGTTTTCTTGTTTCCTTTAATTCTATAAGTACATCATACTTTTCCTTGACTCCTAAGTTCTTAAAGCTTTCAGACTGTATATCAATAGAGTGCACATCAATGCTGGAGCCGCTTGTGTTTGATTCATCTTCGGATCTGGAACCAAAGAAGTAAGTATTGAAGTAGATGGTGTTCCTCCAATAGAAATAGTTAACAAATTGATCATAATCAAGATTCATTGTTTTTTCTACTAAAACTCACTCTGATTCACTTTCATTTTCTTTTTCAGGTAATGCTGGCAGTTTGAATATATCATCAGCGTCTGCAGTTGTTTGAGCACTCTTCTTTGGAGATATTTCCTTGCCCAGTAAACTATTAACAGCCGTTTTCTTGCTCAGCAGGAGAGCAAGTTCTCTTTTTATTCTTTCAGATTCTGAATTGTACTTTGCTTTGCTGTCTTGTCTCTTAGCCTAAAATTGTTGTGAAATAGTTGAGTCATACAATACATAATGTTGAAATGAGGTTATTATTTATTTCAAAATGTAAACATAAACAAAACTTACAATAGTTTCTTTTTTCAACTCTGGAAAAGCTCCATCAAACACAAAGACTGGTTTAATTCTAAAGTACAACAGTTTGCAGAGTCGTTGAAACAGTCCCATGAGATGTGCATTTGGTAGAGGAGCACCTTTTGCATCTTGGTAACCTTTTACCATTTGATGCAGCCATATTGATATGTCTAATGAAGATCAAAACAAAGCGTTAATTTGCGAAATTAATAAATATTGCTCAATTAATAGTTTATAATGAGCACAGGATCTTCATCTTACCGACAGCGAGCACTTTGTTCTCCAGCGTCTCGACAGGCACGGGCTTGCCGGCGGGCTCTATTAGCCTCCACAGTCCAGTGACTCCCATCGCGTGCGATTAAATTCCAGAATAGTTTTTGTTTATACTAATGTATATATCAGTGTACATAACAAAGGTCGTTTCCCACGAGATCTCCGGTCAATCGTCGGTCTCTTCCTCACACATCGCAACTATTTCGCTCCGTGAGCTCAATGTACCCCGCTGCGGCTACGCACACATTTACAAAGCGAAACGTTTGCTACTGGCGCACTGCGTTCGTAAATATGTGTTCGGTTCACTACAACATATCAAATGTTTTACTACGCCGCGAACGCCCACTCTTTCCCACACTTTATTTTCTCACGCCCCATGCGTAACCTCACATCCTATGACCGGCCGTCTGTCAGTCGGCGCGTCGCGGGTCGACCGATCCCTCATCGACTCGACTCGATTCTGTCGATTCGCGCGCGTGTTGTCGACAACACGCTTGCAAACTGCTCCGTGTCTATGGTCAATCTTTGACAGCTCGCGCATCTGGCGTTGTCGTATTTATACTCGAATAAACAGAAGTTTCGTCAACTTTTCATAAAATAAAATCACAAAATATAAAACTGTTGGTCCGAGGACCAGGACGAGCGTCCCCCGGTCGCGAGTGCCATCCAACGTAACGTCGCCATATCCCGTCCGAAAATACAGTCGACGAACAGGTGTCTCGAACGAAATGTGTGCCAGTTCCCAGCGTAATTAACTGACGAGGGGCGTGAATAATACAAAAGTGTATCGATCGGCGAGATAATCTGACCCCGGGGCAACAGCGTTTCGGCTGACCCGGCTACCCGGTGGGCACGCATCCTCGGATTAAGGACCAGGGAGGAGGACGTTTGGGCCGCTCGCTGAACTGCCGGCGATGATCCACCGGAGAAGTGACGCCAGCTAGGGACACGAGAGCATCATCCTGCGCGGCCCGAAGTCGGGTGCGCGCTATGCGGGCGGCAGCAAGGTGAAGGCAGCCGTGGCTAGCATGCCGCACCAGTTCGGCGGGGCGGGCGCGGGCGCGCTGGCAGGCGGCGCGTCGCCG
Source organism: Agrotis clavis (assembly GCA_954870645.1). NCBI lineage: Eukaryota > Metazoa > Arthropoda > Insecta > Lepidoptera > Noctuidae > Agrotis > Agrotis clavis. Next base: position 21,814,940 of record OX940923.1, on the reverse strand, counting down.
CCGGCGCAGCACGCGGCGCTGTTCCCGCGATACGCAGGCGCTGCCGGCCCCGGCGCAGGCGCCTACCGCCCGGACGAGCGCCGCCTCACGCGCGAGGCTATGGAGCGCTACCTACGCGACCGTTCCGACATGGTCGTGGTCATCCTCCACGCCAAAGTCGCCCAGAAGTCTTACGGAAACGAGAAAAGATTCTTCTGTCCACCGCCCTGCATCTATTTGTTTGGAGACGGCTGGCGACTGCGGCGCGAGCGTATGCTGCGGGAGGGAGAGACGGAGCAGGCAGCACAGCTGTGTGCCTTCATAGGCATCGGGAACTCTGACCAAGATATGCAGCAGCTGGACCTCAACAATGGCAAGCAGTACTGTGCTGCAAAGACTCTGTACATATCTGATTCTGACAAGAGGAAGCATTTCATGCTGTCAGTGAAAATGTTCTATGGCAATGGCCATGACATTGGTATTTTCAATAGTAAAAGAATAAAAGTGATATCAAAGCCCTCCAAGAAGAAGCAATCGCTAAAGAATGCAGACTTGTGTATTGCAAGTGGAACGAAGGTAGCTCTGTTCAACAGGTTGAGGTCACAGACTGTGTCCACAAGATACCTCCATGTAGAGAATGGTAACTTCCATGCATCCTCTACGCAGTGGGGAGCTTTCACTATCCACCTGCTGGATGACAATGAGAGTGAGTCGGAGGAGTTTGCTGTGAGAGATGGTTATGTTCACTATGGGTCCACTGTGAAGCTTGTGTGCTCCGTCACTGGCATGGCACTACCTAGACTAATAATAAGAAAGGTAAGCTCAATTATTATACCTACTCTTAGAAATGTGATATCTAAGATTATTATAAACTATGCTCAACATTATTCCTTTGTAAAAGGCTACTTAATGAATTCCTGACCATTTCAAAAATGGTTTACTCAGGCATGATAAGTTGATTTAGTACAATTTCATACTATGGATGGCCTTACAACTTTACAAGAATGTAAATACAGACACCTACGTATTTGACACTGGCAAAAAAAAATCTTATCACTACATATTTGTATGTTTATGGTATCAGTCAAATCCAGGTTTTTTTTACCAATATAATTGAAATATGTGTTCTCACTATGCTTTTAGTATGTGAAAATAAATAAATCAGAATCTAGTTTTCCTCAGATATAGCCCTTCCAGTAATTTAATTTTGATATTCATTAAAAGTTCTTCAAAAAGTCTTGCTAAACACTAAAAATAATCTACTGAATCTGTATGTCCGTTATGTCTTATGAAGGAAAATATTGCCATGATAACAAATGTTGCACCAAAAGTAAGCTAATGTTAAAAATTATGGTTTTATTAATTACCTATATTCGAATAAATGCTAAGCCGTCCATAATCAGTATTTTTTGAATGTACTGATTTCCAGCCGAATCCGAAAAAAAGCACCTCAAAAGACACCTCTCAAAACTTAATATTTTAAGGAAGAAATCGCCTCAAACTCTCATCAACATAATGTCTGTTAAACTCTTCAAAAACTGTTTTAACTATTCCATCTTCCCACAGGTGGACAAACAAATGGCCCTATTAGAAGCAGACGACCCCGTATCTCAATTACACAAGTGTGCATTCTACATGAAGGATACGGAACGCATGTATCTATGCCTCTCGCAGGAACGGATAATACAGTTCCAGGCCACTCCATGCCCTAAAGAACCCAACAAGGAGATGATAAATGATGGAGCTTGCTGGACCATCATCTCCACTGATAAGGCTGAATATCAATTTTATGAAGGAATGGGACCAGTCAGGTATGTAAGATTTTTGGTAAAATATAATTCTAAAGTAAATAAGGGAAATGTTAAGGGCATGGTTTTATTTAACGCTATGTTTATTCTATGGGTCTTCCTATTTGAAATATAATTATTTAATCAAGATAAAAATTGTTCTAACAATATCTAGCCAGGAATAGTATTTAATTGAGTGGCCCAAAAATTGGCACATAAAGCCACAATAAAGGCCAAAATAAAAACCTTTTGTAACATAATCTTGTAAATACATAACATAACATTAACGCAAACAAACAATTCATTATTACTATAGAATCTGTGATAAGTAATAGTATACTAGTAGCACAATTATTATCTATTCTTACTTCTTTCTCTTATTTTGTACTCTGCGTCAAATATCTAAATCATAAAAAATCGCATAGTCATCATAAGGTAACGTTTGACACCCTGAAATGTAAATACTAATGTATGTTAGGTATGTACATACATTAGTAGTAGTTTCTATTATATTTTAACAGTAATATCTGGTTGACCGAGCTTCGCTCGGTTTTTAAAATGTCTATATCTTGGGAACCGAGCTTTTCTCGATCCTGGGAACTGATAAATCGATTCCTTGAGCAGAAAAACCCCTAATCTGTAACTTTCATGAAAATCCTTGGAGCCGTTTCCGAGATTCTGATTATATATAAATATACAAGAATTATTGCTTGTTTAAAGATATTAGATAAAGTGTCAGTCTACTAGAGAAAACATGGCAAAATTCACACGTTCATCATAAGTCCAAGTAATAAGAACGTGCGAATTTCACTTTTGACACCCTGAGAACCGCCGCGCCAGTCGCGCCACCAACAGACTAATTTAAATGTTGTCAAAACACTCCTAAATTACCAACACTAAAACAGTAGCAATATTTATAGCATCATATAAAAGAAAACAGAGCAAATTCGCACGCCCATCATAACATAGTACGTTTGATACCCTGGGAACAGTTCCGTTAGCTGTCGGAGAACATAAGCGATTGATGTGACGTCGTCTGCCTAACTGGTCATATTATAATAATATGACAAATAGACCGAGACCACTTCACTACTGATATAGCAATATTTTAGCAAATCCTTTTTAAATATTGTGTAGTCCTTTTAATTTTTCCATTACCGGACTACAAGACGTATGGCAATGTACATACAAAGCGTTTTGCCAATACATTATATTATACGCACAGCTAAGGAGTGGAATTCCCTGCATCTGTATATCCCGACAGCTATAACCTTGGAGTCTTCAAGTCAAGCGTGCTACACCGACCAATCTTCGCTTACTTACTATCAGGCGAAATAGTGGACAAACGCGAACCTATCATTAAATAATAAAAAAAAACACATTTTCGTGGGGTCCGTCGGTTGATGGGACCATCTAAAGGTGACCCTGGAACATAAAGGGCAATGAAGGAACTGGGTCGATTTTTAGTCAGTAAGACTGTCTTATAGTCCTAGTAGTCCCTTCAGCTCAACCCAGGGCGGGCGGACTCATTTGAAGATCTTAAAATTCGAACTTAACCAAGGGCGGGAAGGACTCATTGGAATATTTTAATACCCGATAAAAAAAGGAAAGGGGTGGGCTTTACTAAAATTTCCCAAACTAAATTGATAGCTAAGTTCTAAAAGTCCCAAACAAGTAACTCAATGGTCACCCCTAAAGATTTTTTGCCACCCCTGCAAAGTTTTGTCGCACCCTTATTTTATTTGATACTCTCCAAACATATTGGATGTGTTATCGTTTTAAGTCTATTGTTCCCTCGTTCCGATTTTAATGCAATTCACTGCCCTCTGAAACCTATGTTGTTTTTTTAAATAATTTGGTAGCTTCATATATTTTGTCACAACACAACAACTTTCATCGTTTATCGTGCTTTTGATAAATTTCTGATAACATTAGTAAACTTTCTAAAACTTGCTTACGGACATGTAAAATTTTAACCCGACATAATAATATTTGGATCCGTGCCAATAAAAGCTTCAGCGAACTTTGAAAAACCCAAACAGTACAGAACTTTTTCAACGAAAAATTGGTTTATCGATCGTAAATTCTGGGTTAGATTACTACTTTAATCAATCCGCTCGGAATTTTTGGTCTACACCACTTACTTGTTTATCAAACACGGAAGCCAGCCACATATAAACATAACTAGATAAAACTTTCAAAAACTACAAATACTAGCTAATGACAGCAGGCTGTTCTTGCGTGTTATAGGACTTACGTTTTATCCAGCTTCCCTTTTCAACTATTTCGTCCACATTGGTTCAGAAGATTTTGTATAAAAGAGTTACAACCATCCATCCATCAATCCTCAAATTTATAATAGTAGCATCTGCTGGGACACAGGCCTCCTCTCTAAGAGCGGGAGTGGGCTATAATCCACCACGCGGTTGGTGGATGTCACATGTCTTCGAATTTTTGGTTCAAGGACATGCCGGTTTCCTCACGATGTTTTCCTTCAGCGTTTTGAGAGACTTCTACATTACACAAAGTAATACGCCTGGCTGGGTTCGAACCCACGACCTACAACTCGTAAGTCGGGGCCGATCCACTAGGCCAGCATTGCGCTTAATAGTAGTACTCGTAACATAAGATATCAAATACCTTTCTTCACCCAGATCACCCGTAACACCAGTGCCACTAGTCCACTCTCTAAACCTGAATGGTGGTGGAGACGTGGCCATGCTGGAGCTGGCTGGCGACAACTTCACACCATCATTACAAGTCTGGTTCGGAGACGTTGAGGCCGAGACCATGTACCGATGCGCTGAGTCCATGCTGTGTGTTGTGCCTGACATCTCGCAGTTCAGAGGACAGTGGCTTTGGGTGCGGCAGCCGACTCAGGTAATTCGACTTTTGTTTTTAAGATAATTCAGTACCCTTTTTTTTTTTTTACGTGGCAAAATCATCAAATGAGTCCTCCCACCCCGGGCAGGGCGGGAGGGACTGTCAGACTTTTACTGACTAAAATCCACGGTGTCCTTCAGTAGCCCTTTATGTTCCGGGGTCACGGTAAGGAAATAATCCCGCGACCCCGGCAGGCTTTGGCCCTCTGAGAGGAGGGGCCCGTCATTATGCTTGAGAGGGGGGACCCGTCATTATGCTAATTCAGTACCCTTAGCACGAGTTTTCACTCTTTTACTTTACAGCGTCTTTCCAATATTTACAGCGTTTCTTGTATGAAAAAATGGAACAGCGCCTTTGGTGTGCGAAGAAGGAACTAATTTTTTCCTTGAAAATGGTCAATTTGAAATTGTCAAAGTTCCAGTTTACGTCTCAAATACTGAAAACTCGTGCTGGGGTACTGAATACGAATAAACATAATAATATGTCGTATTTAGTATTACTTTCTGAACGAATAACCCTAAAAATGCCGCCTTTAAAAATGTTTTGCACTTTCGAAGTTGAAGCACTTTTAGCGCAACGCAAACTGAACTTTGTTTCTCAATTTTATTGTTTTTAAACACGTATTTGTTAACGATCTTGGAATCGAAGTTTCGCACTGTATCTCAAATGTCTTTAGTTTAGTTTTGTACTATCTACTTTTTTGTACTATCATATTTATTAATGTACTATCTTTATATAACATTCACAGCCACACTATTCAAATAATCTCCTTCGCCAGGAAGTGACCGTCGCGATCGACGCGTTTAATAGTCCAACACTTTAAATAAATTCACTCGTGAGAACTCACGCGCAGACTAAATAAAAATGTTATGATTTGACTGTCTCGCAAAGCCGCGAGCTTGAATCCTGGGTTTTAGTCACAGGTTTCAAGCTGTGAAGTATTTGCCAAATTCCAATAACTACATAATATCAGTAGTAAAATATTACAAATGCGTAAGTTTGAATAAATGGATGTATGGATAGATTTTTGTTAATCATGGCTGAACGGGTCTTGATGTAATTGGGCTCAGAGGTAGGTTATGATCTGTATGCGTTAGCATAGGACCCTGTTTATCCCGGTAGCCAGTCTCCATTTTTTTTAAGCAGAACAAATATCCAACCATGCATCTTTCGCATCCCTAATAGTCTGTATTTTAATGTTATAAAGCTGAAGAGTTTGTTCGGTTGAATGGGGTAATCTTAGGAACAACTGGTTATCATTGAAAAAAATTAGTGATGCAACCGATACCGATATATCGGCGATACTTCGTGTTAGCCGATATATCGGTATCGGCGATATTTTTATGACCGATTCAACGATACTTTTTAATTAAAAAAAATCCAAATTCCAAAAAAGTTTCCAAATGAGTTCTGTCGCATCAGAGACTATTTTCCAGCGCAGGTCGCATTTCTCCGAAAAAATTAAGATTACTTTGTGTTTTATACAAAAATCTTATTAATGTTAATTTTAATTACTAAAATTTACAATTATCTAATATCAACCTATGTCACTACTTTTTATATTAATAAAAAAAAATCTGACTTGTGATTTATTTATTTTATCTTAATTTTTTAATTCACAAATCACAATAAGCGTATCGGTATCGGTATTGCCGATATTTTTATAAGAGTATCGGTATCGGTATCGTATCGGCGAAAAGGCGTATCGATGCATCCCTTTTTTTTTTTTTTTTTTAGCGTGGTAAAATCATCAAATGAGTCCTCCAACCCCGGGCAGGGCGGGAGGGACTGTCAGACTTCTACTGACTAAAATCCACGGTGTCCTTCAATAGCCCTTTCTGTTCCAGGGTCACGGTAAGGAAATAATCCCGCGACCCCGGCAGGCTTTGGCCCTCGGAGAGGGGGGCCCCGTCATTATGCTGACGCTCTTTGAGGCGCGCGTGGGACACAACGCGCCGTCGACCCGGGCATGGTCCTTGGTCGGGCAGCGAGTTGCCCTTTACTCGCTGCCCGCATGCCCGCGCCTACGGTGGCCGGAGATCGTCTCGCGACGTCCGTCGCCGTGGGCGTGCACCACTGCGGGTGGGGCGGAGGGAGGACACTGTCCTCTCTCGCTCGCGGCCCGCCTCCTCCTTAGCGAGCATTACTGCTTCGCAGAAGGAGGCGACCGCTTCCCACTCCGTCTCGCCCCGCAGCATGGCCGCGACCAATGCTGGGCGCGAGAGGTCTCCGCCTATCGCAGCCGTGAGGACACGTCGGTGCCCTGCCCAAGCTGGGCAGTCTTGCACCGTATGCTCCACCGTGTCCTCCGGGCGATCTTGGCAGTGGTGACACCCAGGCGTTTCCTCCTTTCGCATCAGACACAGGTACCTCCCGAAACTTCCGTGTCCGGTGAGGACCTGCGTCAAGCGGTAGGTCAGGACGCCATGACTTCTCTCCAGCCACTCCTCAAAGAGGGGTCTTACCGCCGCAATTGCGGCGTGCCCGGCCTTCGGTCGCGACAGTCGTTCCTTCCATAATCGATGCATCCCTAAAAAAAATGTTTGTGTTATAGCCTATTCAACGAGGAAAGCTATAGGCTATATAACATCACACGCTAAGATCAATAAGAGCCAAGCAGTGGTTGAAACCGCGGGGTATACCTAGTTTATAATATTAGATGATCACGAGGCTTCAACATTATTGGCGAAATGTGGATTTACCAGGGTACATCCGCTGTATGGACATCAATTACCTCCTTCCCGCTTAAAAAGTCGTAAAAGTTTTTTGAGACTTACAACCCCCTTAGAAAACGACGCCTCAGATGCGAGATGCGAACTGTGGAGAGTAAGTAATCCTACCCCTCCTCACTTCCTCAATCCAGCAGAGCACCTCCCTCCTGGTTCTGAACTGCAGTGGCCGATCTGGAATCATGCTGTAAAAATAATCTGGTCAAATGGGGTATACTAGACTCATCACAAACACAATGCCAGTGCGGAGCTTCTGTACAGGATATGTCCCACCTCCTTACGTGCCCATCCTGCCCAACCACCTGCACCTTGCAGGATTTGAACGAGGCAAATGACAGCGCTGTGCTGGTCGCTACGTATTGGTCGGATGCAATTTGATTTCATCGACACGCAAAGAAGAAGATCTGTGGGAAAAAAATCATGTTGTTATGTATAATAAAATGTTATGAGAGATAACCAAAAGCCACCTGTGTCTATCAACTGGCGATTAGAAAACAATTGACATTATATACAAACAATAACAAAGTTATTACACTACTTATAATTGTCCTTGGCGATGATTGTTCTAAGTCTAGAACATCTGGCTGCTCGGTGTAGGTATGTGGGGAATCCATTATTTAATATTATATGTGTTTATTTATCCAGGGCAATGTTGGCTCGGTGCTAACGAAGCATTACTTTAAGTAATTTATTTTAGAACCACTGCTCTCATAACTTTGAAGGAAAACAGACAAACCGACAAGTCCATAACCAAAATTTTGACATATTATATGTCATCTACCAATCCGCACTGAGCCTGCATGTTGGATTGCCATCCACTTCTTCTTACATAGAGGAGGCCTGTCCTAGCAGCGGGAACATTATAGGCTAGTTATGCTATTTATTGCTAAGGCCAGCTAGCACCGCGAATCCATTTTCCCATTTGACGAATTTAAATCATAATGCGTGTTTATTTTTAAAAATATTACAGCTATACTATTTAAGTCTAAAATCACCAACCGGTATGAGCAAGCCTGGTGGTCAAAAATGTTGTGTGAAAAGGCTTTTTCCAGCAGTATTATTCATCATCGCTAAAAATGTTCCCACTGCTGGGACACAGGCCTCCTCCCTGTGAGAGGGAGGGAGCCACCACCACGCGGACCCAGTGCGGGTTGGTAGATGTCACATGTCTTCAAATTTTTAATTCTAGGACAGGCCGATTTTCTCACGATGTTTTCCTTCACCGTTTTGAAAGTTGTGGTGACGAAATAAATTACATAAAGTAATGCGCCTGTCTGGGTTCAAACCCACGACTCTTAAGTCAGGGCCGATACCACTGGGCCAGAATAGAGCAGTGGTGCTCTATTCTCTAATCGAAAACCGAATTATCGATACAAAGATTCAATTGAATTCTCTAATTTGCTTACACTACGAGTATTCGTAATTCAAGTAGAATTTCTAGTTCAATTTCGAAGAAAGATATATCCCTTCGTAGAACTGCACACCCTTCAATGAGATCGATATAATAACAGACGAGTTTGAAGGAGACTTGAATAATTTATGTCTGCCTGGAAATAGATACTTTAGCAATGAAGCGGCAACGTGATCCCCCCCTACTTTAATATGTCACTGCGTGGCATCTCATTTACGAGTTATAATCACCCAGACTTTTTTTTTACTTTTTTTTTTTAGCGTGGTAAAATCATCAAATGAATCCCCCCACCCAGGGCAGAACGGGAGGAACTGTCAGACTTGACTGACTAAAAATCCACGGTGATCCTTCAGTAGCTCTTTACGTTCCAGGGTCAAGGTTTACCTGGTGATACAGTCTCGCAACACATTGGTCATGGATGTGTTTTAAATTGGACCTTGTGTATCATTTTCTGTGAATAAGTCAAATTGTGTTTTAATGTCTTTTACTTCCGTGATGCGAATGCTACTAGCGAAGTGTTGTTGCAAAAAAAGATGGATACATTCAACTAACATACGCAGGTAATTTGCGAAGGGCTTAGGCAAAAGTCACACATCCAAGTTTTGCCAATTATGTATAAGTCTCATCTAAAAATAGGAAGGCAGGAGACAAACTATCACGATGCTACTGCGAAGTATCTGATGGATAAATTCTTAAACCAATCGCCACACATCGAAGTTTGCAGGAATCGAAACAAGGAGCGATCCATTTTATCATTATCGTCCTTTGCCTTAGATTTATGAGAAGCGGAGACTATTCAATTAGACAGAGTTCTTTGCTTTTCTTGTTTTTCTTTCTAACAACATTAACTATATTATGCTCTCATCACCAACTCCAGCTAATATTTCATTTAGAACCAACAACTTTTTTCAATTCAATAGTGTTCTCTTCCACTTCAGGTACCAGTTTCGCTGGTGAGAAACGACGGCATAATATACGCGACGGGCCTGACGTTCACGTATACTCCGGAGCCAGGCCCGAGGCCAGTCTGCGCGCCCGTGGACGACGTCATGCGGCCGGACACGGCAACAGGCTGGCACCACGACGCACACAGGCTACCCGACAATACCCTCCAATAGCCAATGGACTGCAGGCTCGAAAATGAAAGCCTGCAGTTATAAACTACTCTGTGGCAACTCAAAAACTGTGTTATTGTGACCCAAAGAACGAAACCCGTCTCCTAATGACGCGAAAGACATTTTGGTGAGTGATTCTAAGAACAGTAATTGTATAATTTCAATAGTGCCTAATGTATATTCATCATAGCATGATCTCTGGCGGAGTTTGTGCTACATACTAGACGAGGGCTAATATTTTTGAAGAAGTATTCTAAAGTCGTTCAATTCAAGGTATGCTATTAGAAATGGCGTACATATTTTATTGGCGCATGCGTGTTGCGTCAGTGACACGACCTGCTTATTAAGGCGGTATCTTCAGGAGGGGGAGTACAATAGAAATTGTAGTAGCTCACTAGCTTGTGCAATATTAAAAAAAATACTTTTGTTACTGATTTCTTGTTGATATCAGACGTATCAAATCTCTCTTGTGGAGATGTGGCCCTAGTGTTTGGGCAACGACAGTTTTAAAGATCATGTTAGGGTCTATAGATTATAGAAAGCTTTATTATTAATGAACGTGCCACTTCGGGAGTCGATCGCTTAGCTTGCGGGCTCGACCGCAAGGCACGTGATGTGAGCACGGACGACGTGTGCCTAAATATAAAGTATATGTTTGTATATCTACGAGATTATTACACCAAAACTATGTTTAAGGTTTAAAAAAAAACAGCAATAAAAGCAAGTTGTGACAGCAGTAATATGGTGGGAGGAATTTGTGATAAACGCTAAGTTATAGCTCTACTAGTACGAAGTCGATGCAGCTAGAAAAATGAAATTAATTTTACTTTTAGATATTTAATTGGAACCTTTATTGTTTAAAATGAAACGACGAGTAGAGCTGTAACTTTGAAAGTACTACACCCTATAATAATTCTAGATTTCGCACGGTTGGCGGGTTGAAAATGGACTAAAAAGTTCTTTGTTGTAAATTCTCTTCTTATCTAACGATAACAGTTCTTGTAATTCAATGCACTTCTTTAATCAAATTATTGCAACCAGAAGTGCTTTTTCTAGTTACAATCGCTATCTTTTTTTCCGTATCTTAAACTTGCTATTAGTATATAATTATAACTCTTTTGTTGACTGTACCCACAGCTCTAGAAAGGTCATTCGATTTTATAATTGTGCTAAGAGCTGGAATGAAAATGCGCTTTCATCAACCCGCTGACAAGTGCTCTACACCACGATATTTCTATATTTTAATACCAGAAGGTAACTCCTAGTCCGTAATTACGTTTTCACAATTTCTCAAGCAATTATTCGCCTTTAAAAGCGCTTATAAATGCACATATACATTCGAACTTTATGCAATAATTGCCAACTAAGCTCATAAAATATATAGTTTTTCAAATGTTCGTTTGAACACGATATTAGGTATACAGGGGGTAGTTCCTAACTCCGGCATTTAATATACACCAATTTTTAAAATAGTTGTTTCATTGTCATCGTCATAAAAAGAGATCTCTCTGCTCTTAGATTTGTTTCTTTGGGGCCAAATAGTTTGTAATATCCATGACAAGTCATTGCGTTTATACTATAAATACTATTCTAATTAAAGTTAAGTTTAAAACGTTTGGGTAAAGGAAAATAAACTCTACGAGATTGATTTTAAGAGTGATTTTAATGTAATTGGTTTGTATAAAATAAGTAGGTATCCTAGACGATTAGTTTATTACAATCGAGTTAGAGAAGAGCCAAATAAGTCCTTTTATCTCAGAGTACTTGATATAGTATTTTTCTCTTATACATTATTTTAGTGTTTATATACCTATTAGTTTATTTGCTTCTATGACTGGAAGTCAATCGGTCTCAATGTGTATGCACAATTTTATCTAATCACTACACTTTGTTGACGATAATAATTAAGCCCAATTAAAGACACGTAGTTGTCACTGTACGTATGTATATTTACGGAGATTTAAAACGAACAATACATGTAGTTTAGTAGCTAGAGTTAGTCCATAGAACAGTATGAGCGCTGCACACCGGACGCGATGCGACACATATTTTATTTTACGTCCCAACAAACGCATCCCACATTTTCGTAAATCGTGATCGATGTGCAGACCACCTAAGCATTAAATGATAAAAACTGAAATTATAAATTTTAAAATTCTATTTATTTTATGCCAATATAATTTCTTTTGAAACTGTATTGTTTTAAAAACGGATTTGATGTGTATTTTTAATGAAACGTGTGATTTCAAACATTCCATGTGGAAAGTGTAATAAGAAGTACAAAAAATATCAATATTTTTGTAGCAAAACGTTGAATTACGATATATAATCTTATGGAATTGGTAAAGTTACAGTATTACAAGGAAATTAGTATTAAACGCGATGAATAGACAGTAATAATGTCGTCAATTTTGTAAAACGATAAGTGAAAAATGTTTTGTCATTAAAAAAAACTGTTTACTCCTTTTTATCATTTTACATTTGGTATTTCTATATTTGGAAATGGTCATATTGAAGTGGAGACTGCTCGGATATGATGATGAGAGCCGAGTGTACAGACCGTTGATGATATTCGGAGCAGTGATTCAGAAATATGAGTAAAATATTTTTTAATAAAATTGAATTTAAAAGACAAAGTTTTTTATTAGAACTCCACCCTACGTGATTAAGATTCAACACCCAACAATCTTGGGTCATTAAAATTACATTTCTCACAGTCGAATTGTTTAGCGCAAAGCGGATCTCATTGGTTTAATTCTCATTGTTTTAATTAAAAAGCGAGGGGTCAAGTGTAATTATCTGCTTATGAATCAGTGTTAATCGAGGAATCAGTGCCTCGACCGAAGTCTGTGGGAACGTCTTCAAAAACTCTTCACATGATAATAACAAGTGTCTTCCCCTACATACCGTTCCGCAACGGTGGGTCTGACCTCAGATAATTATCACAAGTTTATACCCATTCCGCCATTGTTTGCTGCCGAGATTCAGTGTAATAAACTCGCTAATATTTATGACATGTGCTCAAGTCGGGGAGTTCGACTGTCACAGACTAAATTGGAAGATAATTGAGTCAATTGATCTTCGATCTGTATAGGGTCTGTCTGGCTGAGTATCGGCCGAATGTTATTCTCGTCATAGAAACTAGGCGTCATTGATTGAAATGCTGATGGTGAGAATTCAATTCCACGTATTTGTAATTACTTCAGCCATGCAATGAGTGACGCGGGTGACACGTAACAGAAGATCGTTTACTTAATTGTGATGTCGTAGTTCGCGGGAAAATGAAGAAAAAGTGATGATATAACTAATGATGATGGATACTGTTTCGATAATCGCTGGGTTTACCCGGTCGCTTCCGCGTCTTAATTGCCACTGTTGTTAGCTCAGATGCTAACTTTTATCACCAGCAAATTATCTTAATCATAACTTGAATTATTGCAGGATCTTAGTAATTCAATTAATTATTCTTTTGTTCGTGGTCTGTTTTTAGTTTGTACTGAGCAACTAGTAATTAAATTTATTTTAATAGTACCTACTAAGCTACTTCCAATAAAGATAAAATGTAATCTTGAAGATACCAAAATTTTACGGAAAAAATCAATATCAAAAAAGAAGAAAATCAAATCAAAGTAGATATCTGTATTTGTTTAATGTAAATCACCAATTACATGTTTTGTCACGCACTGGAAAGCAAATATCTTCAATTTACCCTATCGCACACAAACTACTTACCTATAAAATATCTTCGCGCCGTTGGCACAACCCGTGTGTCGTTCGCGTGACTGCTAACATTATTTCCCAATCAGTGACGTGCATAAGAAATTATGACGTTAAACACATGCACGTAACCATTCATTCATGCACTTGCAAAAAATGTCATTATGTTGAAGAAATCAGGGCTTTGAACATCCTGTTAGCTAATCAGGGGAAATCACGCTGGTTTTCCCTTATCAACATCCTTTTTGGCCAAGCCAAACTTCGATCCGGAACTTCGGTTGGTCATTTACCCGCACCAATTAACCGTATGACGATTATATCTATGCGGGGACTGTGAGAAATCCGTGTGCACACAATTGAATCATTGTCTGCGTTTTTACATTCTACCAGGTTGATCTATGGTGCCAAGATATGCAGAGTGTGGGAAATGTTGGGCCGCAGCGGTGCTCCAATGTTTTCCAACATGTCATCTCCATTCGTGGGAACTGTGCCCGGAAACAGACGAATTTAATATTAGCAATATTATAATTCTAGTTTTATATTCAATTGTTTCAAGTCTTTACATAGTATAAATAAAGTTGCTTAGAGTCTGTCTGTTTTCACATAACTTTCGAACGACAGCACAAAAGCAAATGATATTTTTTTTGTTCTTTTCGTTATTGTCTCTACACGACAGGACAAGAAAATCAAAAGTCATTTATTCAAATTAGGCTGATTTAACAGCACTTTTCGAAGGTCAATTTTTACATAAGACAATCCCCCAAAACGCCCTCCCCCCTTCGACACTTCCTATAGTGTTTTGGCTAGAAAGAAGTGGCGGAACAAACTCCCCAGCAACACATCTGTCTGTACGAGTACAGTTAGAGGAACCAAGAAACCTAAGGGAAGAAAATTTTCAAGATCCTCCGATTTTTTGAGAATTCGAATCCGTGTGAAACCGGAGCGGTCCTCTGGCATAATATGGTTGTTATGTTTTCTACAAAGTTCTTCAAAGGACGTCTTCTGGCAATTAACTTAAAATACGAACGACAAAAACAAGATTGTTATCTATCATTAAAACTTGTATTTTCATGAACTTTAGTGTAAATTGAACTCGAATTTTCGTTAAACATGAACGAGGTATGTTCTTGCTGTAATTTGTTAGTTTTCGCGCTGGCCATTCAGAGATGTGGGTGGGGCATTTAGTTGAACGAAAACGCCCATTGTTTGGTGTACAAAAAACATTGTATCGTGGTATCTTTGTTTAATAGCTGTAGATTCTGAAACTGTGCCAAATAAGGCTTTCAATCTGATCTATTCGGCTGAGTATTATTTTTACTCTTATCGTATTCATTACTTCGTCTTTTGATCTGCCTGCTAGTCGAAGAAAGTATGTATCTATAAATTTAAGAAAGGCAGGTATTCCCTATCTAGGTTCGGCTTGTGTCAGCCAGAGAAGAACTAAAAGCCATGTCGAACTCCTACCGACTAAATCTCACGGTTCCTAAATCGACCATGAAAACCAGCCTAAAAATGTTTGCTCATTTGCTCTATCTCCAAACCAAACGTGTGCTCTATCCAGCCTTTCATATGCCCCATACAAGCTTTGTCAACTGCGCCATGTTTTGGCCAATTGTGGACCTGGTCTGGCCATTTCTGCGCCTCTTCACGGTCAGCGCCCTGTGCCTGGGAACTGTTGGTGGATCCCTATTTTCTGCCCTGCAAGGCAGTTTCCCAACTTTCCACTAAATGTCACCGATTCCACGATCGCAGATAGGAATGCTGTGCGCCACTTCTATGGGCTTGACATTGCATCGTTTTTTAATTCGAGAAGCGTTATTTTTAAGCAAAGACATTAAACTATTTTAAACCTAATGTTTGATCAGTTGACATGTCAGGTGGATGCTAAAAATAATACGGGTGGTGCATATAGAGGGTGCGCGGATGTGCTTTTGAAAATCAGTAAGCGCTGCTCAAGTGGTCTTATCTTTAACTTTAAAAATAATTATCCATTAGGTGCAGGTATGTTTATTCTGTCTTGTCAGGACAAGATTCTTATGTATCTAAGAAAGATTTCGGAAAATTCAGCAAAGGCCGAAGTTTGGGCGTACAGTCAGCATCAAAAGTTGCTGACCACATTCAGATTTTCAAAAAGACGCTGTACACCTTAATAATACCTACGTAATAAAAAGGTGTACAGCGATTTTGAAAATCTGAATGTGGTCAGCAACTTTTGATGCTGACTGTACGCCCAAACTTTCGGCCTCTGCTGAATTTTCCGAAATCTTTCTTAGATACATAAGAATCTTGTCCTGACTGTACATAGCCGAGGCGGGCCGCTAGTATTTCAAATATTTGATATTTGGCTTTAACCAAATATTTGTACTACACTTTTCATAGATTGCATGATTCAGCTGTCTTTATAAGGTCTGTGTAATATACTTATGTTATTACAAAATAAATATGCCATTGTCAAGAGACACGCGAGTGTCCAACACGCGCGGGTTTTTAGCGTACGCCCTTAGTTAAGTCCATTACAAATGACATCTGCCACCGTTTAATTCGTTACTCATATCTGAAAACCCCTCATCAGATATTTGCGATTGTCTTGGAATTTCCACAAAATAACGGTTCGTGTTTTGCCATGTTATTGGCTGCAAGAAATTAAAGATCACCACTGGTTTGGAAGAAGCAGGGGTACTACTATCTAAGCACGAAACCCGTAACTTCGGCAAGAGAGCCTTTCCTTTACTCTTTATGACTTATGGACATAAGATTATTATCCAGTGATACGAAATAATTATGATAACAACCTAACATTGAATAGTTGTCTCAACTCCTGATGTGTTGTCAGAAATCATAAATTCAGAACTAAAAGGGTAGTAGGGTTCACTGAAAAGTTTTGAGGTGCTTTCGAAAAGCCCGTATCTTCGTTGACGGACCAAAAGAGTAGACCCCTCGATCGAGATATCGGTAATAGTACATTCAAATACATACAAAAATACCTAAGGCTAAGTAATCATTCATTCATAATAAATATTCCAAAAACTAGTTGATAATTCTCAGATCAAAGGAATAGGCAGATAGAACGCTCAGAACACGCGAGTGTGTCCACCAAAGCAAATACAAAATCAAATCGAATTACAATCCATATTGTTTTCTGTTTTTGAGACCAACTTTGACAATGTTTAAAGACACCAGACGGCAAAAAAAAACAAAGCGTTTGGCTAATTTATACATACTTTTTTCGTGGGGAATTCTTTTGTGGCGAATTTACAACAACCCGTTTTGCCGTGACTTAGTGTCGAGTTCCAGTAGTGCGCGTGCGCGTAGCAAGAGACAAAGAAAGAGGGTAGACAGATTTGTTTGCTTCTAACAATTTGTTTTCATCCACCCGCATTCTTCAGTCAACCCGCGATCATTGCGCTTGCATCAGCGTCAAAACATCGGGATCTCACAAATATTTAATGAGGAAAGATAACAATATCCCGTAAGTGACATTTTAAATTTATAATTCCTGTTATCCTCAATTGTAAAATCTTGAAAGCGTAATAGTCAAAGGCGGAGAGTAATCAAATTATTATACACTAGCTTCTGCCAGCGACTTCGTACGCGGATCCTATTGCATAAGCCAGCGACAATGGGGTCGTCAAAATCGAAGATCTGAAAGTGAAAACGTCTGATGTCGAATTGTTAGAGCACAGGGAGTGCTCATCAGGCTGAACAACTCTTGCTAAGACGTCATTACTGTATATGTAATAGTGTAGCTGGGCTCTTGGAGTTCCACATCAGGTGTTCCATATCTTCAAATTTATTTTCTCAGCAGAAAATGCTCATCACGTGGAACAATTTTTGCTATGGCGCTATTTTTGTATCTCTTATAGTGTAGCTGATCTATTGCAGTTCTGCATCAGGTGTTCAAGTTTCCAAGATAAATTATAGCCTATATGTTGCTCAGACTTAATAGCTATACAACATAAAGAAAAACAATCAAATACGTCCAGTAGTTCCGAAGATTAGCGTGTACTATGGAGTAACTTCTCCCGTTTTCCTAACATTTCCCTTCACTGCTCTGCTCCTATTGATGGTAGCGTGATGAAAAGTATACTATAACCAGCGCAGGAGTATGAAAAATAATTTTACCAAGTTTCGTCAAAATCCGTAGAGTAGTTTTTGTTTCTATAATGGTTATACAGACAGACAGACAGACAATAATTTTATTAATTGCATTTTTGGCATCAGTATCGATCCCTAATCACCCCCTGATAGTTATTTTGGAAATATATTTCATGTACAGAATTGACCTCTCTACAGATTTATTATAAGTATAGATAAAAGAGGTGGTTATCCAAAATCATCATCATCATCAGCCGGAAGACGTCCACTGCTGAACATAGGCCTCCCCCTTAGACCACCAAAATAGTATCCAAAATAGTTATATCAAACTAGCTGTTCCCCGCGGCTTCAGTCACTGCTCAGCTCCTGTTGGTCGTAGCGTGATGTTATATAGCCTATAGCCTTCCTCGATAAATGGACTATCCAACACAAAAAAGATTTTGTCAATTCGAACCAGAAGTTCCTGAGATTAGCGCGTTCAACCTAACAAACTCTTCAGCTTTAGAATTTTTCTGAAAATTTTCTTTCTTTTTTTTAAATCATCAAAAATGAGTCCTCCCACCCCGTGCAGGGCGGGAGGGACTGTTAATGTTATAATACTACAATATCTTCTAATACCTATATAAAATTTCCGTGTCACAATGTTAGTTAGCATACTCCTCCGAAACGGCTCTACCGATTTTTACCAAATTTTATATGCGTATTCAGTAGGTCTGAGAATCGGCTACTATCAATTTTTTTTTAATTTATATGGCAAAACAACGTTTGCGGGGTCAGCTAGTAGCTTTATAATATTAGTAGTACTTATTATAAAATGAAGGATCAGTCGGATAGGATGTAGTGATTAAGTGATTTTGTATCAAAAGATTAGAATCCTAAGCCGTGATTAAGGCAGTTTCCTCCCGTTGAATGAGAGATCATCTCGACTGAGGCTGCAATTATGTTGATTGTGACGTTAAACATGATGCATGGCTACGGAAGTGACTGCTTTATATTTACAACTGTAGAAAACCTTTGAACATGTTTTATTGGCTTTATTTTACATTTTATCTAGATTTTATGGTAGACTTTTGATTAGCTCACCGTCCGATCAAGGAATAGAAGGTTCGCAGTGTTCAAGGAGCTGTCAGCAAACTGATGGGCACCCATAGGGCCAAATGCCTGCCTGGGTTGCAGGGCCGTCAAAAAAGGACACCGCGGCCCTGAAACGCAAAGGGAAACCGAGCTGAACGATGACTTATAAATACGTTCTCAACTTTCTAATCATACACTACTTACAAAACTGTGAAGGCAAACATCTTGGGGAACCCAGCATGTCCCAGCACTTTATACACCAATCTGAACTGGGCCTGACCGACCAGACCCTTCGCGTATTGTTCCACGAATGGAAATTACGTAACTAGTTGATATGCAAATCGGATCACTTGACATGAAATCAATTTTAAAGTTAAAATCAAAAGTAATCTCACTTTCTTTTTTCTGGTGGAGTCTTTAAATTCGTCCCTCTCTGGGTAGAGTAAACAGAACTGTCAGTACCTCTATCTACTGACTAAAAACCACCCTGTTCCTTCAATTACTCTTTGCCTTCCAGTCGCAGTAACCTTTTCAGATATCTGTTAGCCCCAGTGCCGAGGCTAAGGATCATAACTCATCCTGTTAATGTCTCTCCATATCTTCATCTTGGCGCTAGATAGGTAACCATAAATATCAGTCTTTGGCTGTTCTCGTAGCTTCCTGAAAGTTGGCCCCAAATACCGGATCTTGCCACTGTTTTGGTTATTGACTTCTTGTTCTTTTAATCTTCTTAGGTCTCTTTCTACAGATAGACTAGGACTCTACGGACTATTACTCGATTTTTGCATACTGCAGTCGAACCATCAGTAAAAGACTGTGGTAGAAAAGAGTCCCATATTGCCTGTTATTCCTCGAATAGATTGTCCTACAAATTCATTAATACGAGTACTTACTCAACGGTATTTGCAACAACGGCTAAATGCGACTTGTGGACCACACTGGAACAGTTTTAACCATCTTTCAGTTTAGGAGCCGTACCTACCTATAAAATTCGTATTGAGAAGATTAGGTATCGAACTAGAGATACTTTAATTCTACGCTGGGCCTTACATCTTTGGAATATTATTTTTGCCGCTCTCAATCGATCAATAGTCGAGCAATCATCCAATAGTTCGATTAAATATCGTTTTCTGTAAAATAGACTGTAACTCAGGTTGTAATTTGAGCTATTTCATTAACTACCTTATTAAATTGTACGACGGAAAGGTAATTTCTTTGATGGCGCATTGATTGCCGGTAGGTAGATATGCGTCTATTGTTCTGTTCATTATAGAAAGAAATAATAAAGATATAACATTGATGTAGTTGTAAGACTTTTTAAGGCAAATTGTTGAGCAAGTAGGTACCTTTAGACTGGGTACACTACGATAATACGAAAAACTTTATTCCGAAATTCATAAATACAAATTTCAAAATACCGATTTTCATAATTCCGAATGGTTCAAAATTCCTAATATAACAACTCCGATGGATCAATATTCCTATTTTAATAATTCCGAAATTTCTAAATTTCTAACGTTTATAATTACTATTTTCAAAATACCGAATTTCAATAGACCGAATATCAAAAATTCCGACTTAACATATTTTCCGAAACATCAAAAACACGAATACCGAATATGAAAATTCCGATTATTGGAATTCCGATTCCGGTCCGTCAGGTCGAAAAGTCCGAGTCGGGGTGCCTCAAGACACATTTTGCTCGCTATTGCATCCTGAGTAATAGCACCACCAAGGTAGTTCAACGGAGCCCCGCTTTGCGGGGCTCCTATTTCTGTGAGCAAGGGTTAAAGTAACCTAACACGAAGGGGATGGCGGGGTCTTTCAGACCCCGCCATCCCCTTCGAACCTAACCTGTCCGTGTCGGGGTGCCCCAAGTCCAGAGCTCGCTTCGCTCGCTCTTGGATTCAAGTTCTCCTATTATCAATAAAAATCCTGAAGGCAAACAGTGAAAGTTAAGAGGATACGCTTCGCCACTCCGTGCCTACACGGGTTTAAATAACACTCTGGGAGTACGGTAGACAAAATTACGTGGAGCCGGTTTTGCACCAATTCGTTTCTGTCACTGACTTTGTGGAATGAGAAACGAAACGACGAAACGAACGAAAAAAATCAGTTTATTCGGAATATTGAAATTCGGAATTTCGTTTTTCGGAATGAGAACTCATCGAGCATCACATTTTTCGAATATGTGAAAATCGGAAAAAGAAGAAATCGGACATACGACTTTCGGTCAAATAAATTTCGAGATTCTTAATAATAGATAGGTATTGTAATTTTAGGTAATATGATATTCGGAGTTTTGAAAATCGGAATATCGAAATTCGGAATAAAATATTTCGGAGTATTTGGGTGTTCCCCTTTAGACTCTATTACATGAGATATTTACACGGCCTGAGATACGCTGCGCTAGCTGTTCAGTAGCAACTTGGCCAGGTATAATTCTTACCTACATGATTTCAGAGGAACGTTTTTCTTCCTTGTGATCAAAGTGACCGATTTCGGTGTTCTGACCCTGTCTATGAACTTAAAATACTTATCTCTCAATTAAAATAACCAAGAGCCATCAATCCCCATTAGCATTATCTGCTACAGTAGATATTGTCATCATCAAGTCAGGAAGTTTTCTCTATCGATCTATTTTGTCTTCAAAAAGACGAATTTTCTAGAAATTACTCGATCTTGCAACTTTTTAAGTCTTATTGTGAAGTTAACTAAACACACCAAATTTGTGTGTTACAAAACATAGCATTTATAAATCTCTAGAAACGTACAGTACGTAATCAAAGAATACTTAGTCACCGGTTGAATTGTTTGACATTTCAAGTTGTAGGTACCTACTGGGGACTGGCGGGTCACCAAAATTGCACACTTTAGGATGAGAAATCAGACACGAAATTGCTCTAAACACTCATATTCTTGATGTTAGATAAATGACTTCCTGCTGGTGCTACAATAGAGGCATCATTATTCCCCGGGCTCCGTGAATAGGCCGCGCTGCCGACCTGCCGTGGGAGTCTCTCACGACTTTATTGCGGATATATATTTTTTGTTTGTTCTAATTAACAGTTTTTCTAATACTCTGCTTTTACTTTAATTGTTCTTGTTCGTTCAGAACCGTGTTTTTAAGTGTTTTTTGGTAAAATAACACTTAATGTTAGAGTGGAGTAACTTTTCTGAAATACAGTGTAATTGCGTGATCATCAAAATTACTTGCGACATGATTGGACATTTTGCTGAAATTTTACCTCTTGGTACATTTTAAATGCATGATGTAGAAAAAGATTGAAGACTAACATTAACTTTTTATGAACTCGCTTCGTTAATGGCTCGTTCGGTCGTGGAAAATCGCTTTTCGTTCCCCTGTCTTATGTAAATTTAAATTATAATTACTATTTAATATGGGAAACAGTTTTTATGCTATGAAATGATGGGTGTGTACAATTACTTACCATGTAATTAGTGGTCAATTACAATGTAAATGCCTTATAATTAACCTTTTATTTAGCACTTGTTGTTGTCAGCGGCTTTGACCGCGCGTAAAGATGTAACACCGGGATCCTATGTGCTAATCCAGACTTCACCGACGCCCCTTCGATTTCGGCGCTAGGAAAGTCTTCGATACGTTACGACTTTGGTATAAATTGACGCGTTCCTGTGTACGAACCTCTATACATAGATTTGTATTGCGATAGTCGCCTGCATTACTGCATACCAAAGGAATAAGTTATCGGAGACTTCTGTCGCGTTGTGTACGAAGGGGCTATCTATCTCGAGCCAAATTTCATCAGAATATATTCTAAATATCCGTCAATTAATTCGAGAATGGAGGTTCTGAGTAAGTAGGAACTAGTATAAAGGTAGTATACTAGGAACAACGACCCATAGCACGCAAACATATAGCACGCAGCCACAGCACGCATCCGTACATATCAAAAACACATCTTGGTTGAATCCGTTTCCACCAGTGCTGTGCTATGTAAACCAATGAATATGGTTGGTGGATATCAGAAGCATCCGCAGCGACGTAGCATAGCACATCTCTGGTGGAAAGGCACCCTAAGGATGCGGTTCCACTGAGGCGGAGCGGAGCAGAGCGGAGACGAGCTGTGCCGCAATTCACCAGTCACATGGAGGAATGGAGAAGAGATGTGGATTTCAAGCCATGTGATTGGTACACTTCATCTCCGCCGTGCTTCGCCGCCATCAACCGCTGCCTTACGGTCCTGACTTACGTGATGTTGATAGTGGTTTCGAACCTAGTTAGGCGTATTACATTGTACCTATTTTTTATTTCATCATCACTGCTCTTCAAAGGGTGAAGAAGGATACCGGTAAAATTGCAGACATGTAAAAACCTACCCACACTGGGTTCGCGTTTTGACACATTCACATCCCATACCCTCTCACAGAGAGGAGGCTTGTAGGTATTACAGTTGAGGGAACATTATAGGCTTATTAAGCATCCAAGCCTTCATTGGAACATCCAATATTTCGCATAATGTTAAATGCATTACAAGTAAGAATTTTCAAAAAATAAACGGCAGTAGAAAAATTTTCTTCTTAGCAATTTTCAGTTTTTTTAAACATTGCCTCACAGTATTTAAACATTTGAAACTCCCATACAAAAAACAGACAAATTTTAATTGTAATTCGTTTACCAGCAGACGCAACATTGCTTTTTTCTCCTTCCAAGACTTAGTTCTTATAATAATTATTATGTGAGTGCTTCATTTTCTGTATTCAAAATGGTGCCTCGTTTTTGGCGCAACTTACCTCACTCTAAAAAAGAAAGGTCATCTGAAGTCCAGCCCCGGCGCAAGTGAAATGTATTGCAACTTTAACGTTTTCCCTAATGCGTATTTAAGCAATTTAACAAAGTAAGCCTCTGTAATTGAAAAAAAAGAAATCTGTTATTTGAAATACTTACATAAAATAACGAAAAAACTGAGAATTTCACTATGGCTGGCGCTGGAGCTGGGTAAATTTTGTATGGACTGTGACCCTTCTTCTTTCAGATAAAATTTTTAGGAATAGTGTAGTAGAGAGGAGTTGTAAAAGTTCTTCATTATTCCGCCTCCAGGCGTCAACTGCCGGACATCCTACTTTCTACAAATACTTAGGTATTATATATAAACGTGAAAGTTTGTGAGGAAGGATAGCTAGGTATCCTTCCTCCCATCTAGATGGATAATTGTTACTCTTTTACGCTAAACTTACTGAACGGATTTGGAAGAAAACACAGATAGTTTACAACCTGGTTTACATAGGATAGTATTTATCTCGAATTTATGTTCTTGTGGCAATTTATGTGTGTGAATTTATGTTCTAATATTCGAGGTATAGCTAGTTGATTGATAAAGCAGTTCTAAATTATTTCTGATGACATAGGCTTTACATATTTTTTTGAAATCCGGCGAATGAAATCGGGGTTAGAGTACTGTTAATTAATTAATAAATCTCTGCCACTTCGACCATTACTCCAGCGAATTCTCACGCAGATTTTATCATTTATTGAACCGTTACTTATTTATATTGTGTGCAGACGACAGAATTTTCTTTTTACTTCTTGTCTTTATTATTAAATTAATTAGAAATGGCAATTGGACGCCGTTCTGCCAAATGAGCCAATCCACAACTAATTACTTCGAAGTACTCCAACAATATAATTGTGTATAATTAATTTATTAAGCACCACCTACTTAAAAAAAAAAAAAGTGTCAATAAATACAGTCTAGGTACTTATCACATAATGACCAGTGCTCCTTGTAAAAACGAACGCTGTCCCATAAGGGGTTTGACAATTTAAAATGCAACATAATATTATAGTTCCTATTTAGGTACCCCATATTATCCTCTTTGTCGCATAAAAGAAAAAAACACTAATGAACAATTTTCATTTTTTTGAGAACATTTCATTCTTGGCTTCTTTGTATCGAGTCGTTTTTAATAAAAACATAACATAAAATAATTCTGTATCTCACGGTTTTGAACCGACTTCAAAAAAAGGAGGAGGTTCTCAATTCGTCGTTTTTTTTAATGTATGTACACCGATTACTCCGATGTTTCTAGTCAGATTGGTGTGATTCTTTTTTAGGTCGATGCAGTATACTTGCCATTTGGTCCCATTACAATTTCATCCAATTTGGTTTAGGACTTTTTATTTTGTGAGCTTTGAGTTTGTTACTGCTATGTGGATGATGTAATTATTATCTTAAAAGTCCAATTTAAGTAATTCTTTTTAACCGACTTCAAAAAAAGGAGGAGGTTCTCAATTCGTCGGAATCTTTTTTTTTTTTTTTTATGTATGTTCCCCGATTTCTCGAAGGCGCCTGGACCGATTTGGAAAATTTTTCTTTTGTTTGAAAGGGTATACTTTCCAATTGGTCCCATGATCATCAGGTCAGGATCTGATGATGGGATCCCAGGGAAATCGAGGGCAACCTTCAAATTTTATAGGCACATAGTACCATTTTCATATATTTTCTAAAGCTGTTCAAGTATTTGCATCCGATAATCATCATCTCAGGTGGATGAGCTGATGATGGAAGGTACAACTCCTCTAGTAAGGAGTCGGCATCGACCGATTTAGTAAATTATGTTTGTGTTCGCATATCTCCGGAACTACAAGTCCGATTTAAGTAATTCTTTTTATGTTGTACTAGGTATCGTTCAACTTAAAGAATACTGCAAGTTTCATCAAAATCGGTTAAGTAGTTTTTGAGATAGGGAAGGAATGAAGATGTTAACGATGTTATTACCGGTGCTACGGATTTCTTACATACTCGTATGTGAGAAAATTATGTATTTGACAAGAATTTTGGTTAAATATTTATACTAAAAAGAGTTAAATAAAAACTTTTTCAAAAAAAATGTAACCGCCTTCAAAAACAACCACAAAAAAGGGTAAAATAACCAACAAAACTTTTCTTTCGGAAGTCGGTGGCAAAAAAACAAAGAAATTAATAAAAAAAAACCACCGACTTCCGAAAGAAAAGTTTTGTTGGTTATTTTACCCTTTTTTGTGGTTGTTTTTGAAGGCGGTTACATTTTTTTTGAAAAAGTTTTTTTTTGTTGTACCTACTAGGAATCGTTCAACTTATGGAATAATGCAAGTTTCATCAAAATCGGTACGAATGTTCTAATCCAGTAGAATAGCGATTAATACAAAGTTCGCTCAAAGTAGAGGAAAGTTAGCATATTTGGAATACTGCAGGTAATTTGGAATACCACGATATCTGAATTAGTGTAAACACTATCTGCGTTTTTTTGTTATGAACATAATGTCACATGACATAGGATGTGAGTGAGCACTTAAAACAGAGCGCTACACTAACATTTCTGCTGACAGCCCCACGAGAATGAAACGTCTCATTTGAAAACTTTTTTGGTACGAATTCAATCCTTAATTATTATTTACTATGATATGCAAGATCGTTAAAGAAATTTTTAAACTGTCAAGTGACCTTATTAATTTGTGAATTTGTTTTCATTTTATAATTATTTCTAAAACTAAATAAAAGAAATGGAGTTATAGTTTAGGGTGTCGTTAACTTGGAATACTAATGCTAATGGGATCACAATGCTTGTGGTGCTTATGAACCTTCTAGATATCAGTAAAGGACGTTCTGTCATTACTGTAAGGATAATTGTAAGTCCAAACTATAATAAGCACGGATCTATCATATTGTGGTTGATTACAAAGTAATTATTTTTGTGGGCGATTTCGTTACAGAAATGTTAAATTTACAGATTACAGACATATTGATTACTTACAAAAAGACTAAAATACTGTAAAATTACCTACAAAATCTAAATTAATTAAGAAAACAGTAAGCATTTGATTAAGAAAAAAGGTGTACATAATTTGAATACTATATTCCAAATTACCTGCACCCTAAGTCAAATCACGATTTCGGAGTTTTTTAGGTTAATTGAAATTTTGAGAAGGTTCCTCATTTTTGTTTGGTTTGACAGCTTGTATTATTAAAGCTAAATAATTTTCAAATAATTTAAAGTATATTTTATTACCGTAACCCATTTATTTTTCAACTTATTCTCAAAAAACAAACTGGTATTCCAAATACGCTGCACTTCCTCTAA
Organism: Agrotis clavis; assembly: GCA_954870645.1. Lineage (NCBI taxonomy): Eukaryota > Metazoa > Arthropoda > Insecta > Lepidoptera > Noctuidae > Agrotis > Agrotis clavis. The sequence goes on along the minus strand of OX940923.1, from coordinate 21,788,047 downwards.
TAATAACCTTAACACAATTTACAAAAAAATAAATTTTAACTTTAGCCTTATGTTACCCTTTGTAGGTACTAAAACGTAATCAATAAAGATGTACCTGTTTTAATGTGACTTCAATTTTGCTTAGGTATTTTTCTTCAAACCACTTCAGATTTCATCGATAACGAGTGGGTGCTTTCGCTTCACTAGTTTCCCTTGCAATTCTGTGAAGAACGGCAACGTCGTAAAAGTAATGATTCGTCATATTGGTGACAATTTTTGATGTAATTTAATTATGATTGATGATAAATCTTCGAAACTATGCATTTTTGGACCACATAATGTAGGAGTTTTTGTATTATTTTCACGTTTAGAATATAACACTAAAGTTATGGGAAATAAAAAAAAAAAACACCCTATATAGTTTTAGATGTACAAAAAAGTATTTGGATACTTGTCAAATGCTTGTTTTTACACCTGAAACGATTGCAACATCAAATTCAGTGTTTTAATTTCATTCCTATAGAATTTTTTAGTGCACTACTAGTTATTTTCATACAGTGCCAAATTAATCAAAACTTGTAAATATTTCACAGCCATTTGCGACGTTGCCAACCTTCAAAATACGCGCTCTTAATGGTGTTTGTTTTTAAAATATTAAAATCGCTGCTTAAAGACTAGCAGAGATCGCAGAGATAAGATAAGGAGGAATTTTAAGGGTAGGAATTGAATAAAATAAAACACACAAAATATCATTGTGACTCATGTTTACAACTACTCACAAATGCAACTTTTTACTTTAAAGCGATATTAATAAAACAAACATAATTTAATTGTCACCGGACTCATGGCATGAAACTGACAATCAATTTTACACATTACTTAGAATAAATTCCTTTACCTATTAAATAAATACATTGATGTTACCTAGGTATGTATTTCATATAGATTTTATGCTAAAAGGTTACTTTTATAAATATATAAACATCTAAATTCAATACGACATCTGTATATTGCTAGATTTATATCGATATTTCTTTTAATCGAGTATTAAAATCTCGATTTATCGATAAAAAAGGTTACATCTCTATAAATCGATAAAAGTCTAGCAACACTGCAGATGTCAACTGCTCTGATTTAAATCAAAGCACGTTTAATATTTTATTTTAATCCGGTAATTATAAACATTGCTAAAAACTAATTCACGAGTAAATATGTCTAACTTCTGAATTGTGAATATAAATTCCTTTTTTCCTGCGAGTAGCACTCAAAGCTAGGCACTTACGAGTATTAAGGCAATAATTTGCAATGCTAAAACATTTCATACCATGTTACGTTACCAAACACCTAGTTAGATCTTTTCGACAACCGTTCAATAATGTATATAAGTTAAAAACCAAATAAATATGACAAAAGATAAAAAATGAAATTACCCTCCAATTTGGACTGAAAACATATTTTCGAATAAATATAAGATATTTCCTATTTCTAGATTTTAGAAGTTTCTTAGTTCAGTTAGCCATTGGAGAAAATAATAAGAACAAAACCTACACTTAGGTCGTTGTACTTAATAATTATAACAGAACGGATTTGGGTTACCAGTAACATCGTTTAATATTTAAATATTATATTTCGATCTTATTGTATGGACGGATATATTTAATCTACAGTAGATTTTATTTGACGCGAATGTATAAAAAGTAATGCGACCACAAAAATTGTGCGTCAAGATTAATTATCTACAATGATACAGCGCACTCGTGATAAAATACAGTGTGCCCAGTATATCTCGACCCGTGGCGAAATATGGAACTAAATCAAATCTCATATAACTTTATATTGTTTGTTTTCGTCTTACAAGTGGCGCCATCTGTTAAAAAGAGATACCAGCCACACTGTATGCAAAACATTATCATTAAGCATTCGTTCTGACTGCATATAAATGCTAAATCCTATGTTAAGTTAAATATAACGCTGGGAAGCGTGCGAACTTAACTGTAAGCGGATAAAAAATAATTGTGTCTACATTCTTTCACAGTTGGCTTACGTCTGACAGCGACAACCTAGCAACAACCTTATTTTCATAAGAATAAAGATCATTGTTATTTGACAGACTTGCCAGTGGTAATGATAGCAACCGAACAGCAGCCTTATTGAGATGTAAATAAAGATCATTTTAATAGTGAAGCCCAATCAGAAGCAAACGTACTGCAAAAGAACGGTTTATTCGGAATGTTTGACTACAAGGACGTAACCGGTCGTAGGGTTACTTGACGCGAACAGAACGCTGCTTGTTCATATTCGTAAGCATGAGGGAGATGTATGACGTCAATAAGTCGTCCATCTTGTATCCCAAGGAGGTTTCACAAAGCAGTTTGGAGCCCCGCACGAGGTTGCCAATCGTCATGTGGAAGTAAGTGTTGCCAGATGACCAGTTTGATATTCTCGTGAATGGATGCGTTACTAAGATGTCCTGAAATTAAATGGGGAATAGAGAGTTAGTAAATACATCATAATTAAATAAAAGACCAACGCAGGGAAAGTTCAAATCTAGTAAAAAAAATACGAAAATTCCAGAAAACTAAAATGAACGGAGTATGCAAAAATAGTCGTAGCAAGTGCGGTCTTGTAATTTTATTACTGTGTACCCCTAGGAAAATGGCTTGAGTTTATGTGTGTATCGTAAAACAAATCTTCTTGTTTCTTTTCAACTTTTTTTCAGTGGGTAGCCCACGCACTGAAGAACAGTTTTTGTTTTCGATTCAGATATTATGTGTTCCGTTTGACGTCCGAAGTCCATTATGAGAGAGTACACCGTTTCGTTCCGCGAACAGCCGCTAGATGTCGTCACTTTCCGCCTCGTAATCGCGCCACTAGCGACCCCAAACGTCAAACCTGTGAACTACCTTCAAAAACCGCATACAAGCCGCCATGATGAAGTTTTAGATCATTGTTGCGTCGTTTTTCGAACTGTGCGCAGCTCCGCTAGATTGTTAAATCGTATCGAATTAACGATATTTTTTAGTTTTAGAACTTTTGAGATTAAAGTAAAAAGTTCATTATATTAGTGTTTTAGATTTTAATAAAATTTAAAATAACGTTCCGTCTCGTGAGTTGGGTTTATTTTTAAAACAAAATGGACGGTGAAACTATCGTGCCGGAGGAAACTTCGAGGAAAAGGACGCGGAGTTTGAGTTCTTCATCGTCATCAAAAGGAAGTGACACGGTGTCATCGGAGAGCGAGCCGGGTGGTTCAGCACCGCGCAAACAGCCCCCACGGTCACGTGGGCGCCCCTTCTCGCTAGACTCCGAACTGGATCGCAGGTTTGATCTACTACCCCAACAATTGGTGAGTCATGTCAATAATGTTTTATCGAATTGCATCATGGCAAATAGTGCTCTATTAGCACAAAACCTACCCGCCACGCAAATTATTTTGGCACCGCGCTACCCTCAACATCGACAGCTACCCAAATGCATTTTTAACGCAAAATGAGGATGTGAACTCGGCATTACAAAACCTTGTTGATTGGTCTGCTAATTCCAACGCTTAATTATCTTACTCGCAGCGGGCAGTTGGACCCTAAAGCAGGCGCAATGCCTCTTAGGGCTTCTCAACCTTGTGTCCTTCATCACCCACCGGGGAAGGATGCATTGCCGTGCGCTGCAGTGTCACATAAAAGTATTGCGTCAAATTCCTCCCGGAGCAGTACAACTGACACAAGATTGGGGGTGTACAAAACAACTACCCTCTTTAATAAACTCAAAGAATTGTTTGGTGCTGATTCATAGAACGGTATCACATGACATTCTTCAAATGATTGGCGGTAAACGAGCTGAACTTATAGAGACACGCCGCCGATCGTTATTAAAAAACGTAAAAAGCAAATACATACGCGAACATAGAAAAAATTCCACCCTCGATCGAATATGTATTCAATCCTCAAAATTTTATCCAACTACCTAATAAAAATTGGGGGTGTAGATTCTGTAGTTAAATTAGAAACTTATTAATAGTGCGGGACCAAGTCGCCCGATATCTTAGATCCTTCGACCTCTTTTCAAGAGAACACTTTTCGTTCGCGACAAAACAAATCGAAGCGTACCTAATAATAAAAAAGACAAACAAATTGACGATTTCTCTTCAAAAAAGAGGGGAGAGGGGAGAAAAGATAACATCAGGAGGCGACCCAGTTTTTGGGGCGGCTGTCTTCAGCATAACATAGAAATTTGGAATAGTTTCAACCCTACAAAGACTATTGTAAAAATGATATCGGGAGCTCGTATCCCCTTCAATCAGGCACCGCCCTTAATTCTACCTTTAGGCAACCTGCCAAAATTTCAAACCCTTGTTTCGGAAGAAATGACATTAGGAATTCGGAAAATGGTTCAAGAACGAGTGTTAGAGCCTGCTCCTTTGACCACATATTTCATTTGCCCTCTTTTTATAATTACAAAGGAGCCTGGAGCAATGGCAAACATTCAGAAATTTTCAACTTAAATGCACTAAATTTGTACATCGAGCCAAAACATTTCCATCTTTTCCACCATCAACAAATGCCTTCGTTTCTTCAACAAGGTGATTGGATGGTGAAGTTAGACCTCGGCCAGGCCTATAATCACCTCATAGTACGCACAGAACACAGACGCTTCTTGCGTATCAGTTACGGGGGTCAACTTCTGCAGATGACATGTCTACCATTTGGCTTGGCTGCCGCTCCCAGAATTCTTGCGACTATAACAAACTGGACGGCAGAATACCTTCGCAAGAAAGGTCTGCGCTTTGGCGTTTTTCTCGACGTTTATTTACTAGTTATCAGTTGTCTAGTACCCATAACACAAGCTCTGCTTAGCTTGGGACTAGATGGCGTTGTGTGATAGTTGTGGAATATTATTATTATTACTAGTCCATCAGAACAAGGAAGTACTCAGCACGCATCTAAACATAGCTGTACGCTTCCTGTCGAGTCTGGGCTGGTGTGTAAATTACGAGAATTCGATCAACAGACCAACGAGGTCGATCGAATATCTCGGTATCGATTGGGACACACAAACAAACCGCAAGTCCCTGCCACCAGACAAGGTGAGAAAGATTCAACAGAACCTCTCGACCAGACTCGCAGCGGGCAGTTGGACCCTGAAGCAGGCGCAACGCCTCTTAGGGCTTCTCAACCTTGTGTCCTTCATCACCCACCGGGGAAGGATGCATTGCCGTGCGCTGCAGTGTCACATAAAAGTACTGCGTCAAAATCCTCTCGGAGCAGTACAATTGACACAAGACATTCGCAAGAAATTAGTGGTGGATGGAAAATGTAAGTCAAAAGACAGCGATTCACACAAATGTGCTATACACACTATGTCATCACGGACGCTTCCGACGTTTCATGGGGTGCACTAGTCAACAACAACAAGATACAAGGTGCCCACCAGAAAAAATGGCATTGCAATCTCAAGGAGATGTATGCTGTGATTGCTCTGTTGTCCCAGAAATCCAGAGCCCTCCGAGAATCCAGCATAACTCTCCAGACCGACAACAAAACAGTGGTCTCGTACATTCTCGTACAAGAAAGGCGGCACAAGATCACGCCGATTGATGGAGTTGACACGAAATTGCTGATTCTGAAGGACGACCTTGGTGTTGTACTGATCCCGCACCACCTACCAGGGGTGTACAACATCGAAGCCGACCACCTGTCGCGAAATCACGTCGGCAGCGAGTGGCACCTACGGGTGGCAGCAACTTCGAAAATATTTCAGACTTGGGGAAAACCGGACATAGATTTGTTGGCATCCCAAACCACACACGTGGTGACAACTAACGTTTCTCTAGATTCCTCAGACTCCAACGCCTGCTATCACGACGCGTTCAGCAGATACTGGCAATACGACCTAGCATTGGTGTTCCCACCACCGGCGCTGCTTCCACGAGTTCTGTACCACTTAAACTCAGTATTAGGGCGGTACATTATAGTAGCATCCAAGTGGAAGAAACCGTTTTTGGTGACCAGACCTGAGGAGTCGAACCATGCCACGGCCCAAGAAGATCAGAGACCTAAAGACCTTGATAGCCACGGTGACCGGCTTACCACAAGCTCATGTCAACGATCTGAAATTGGAAGCCTGGCTCATTTCGGCTGGGACGCCATGACTAGAAATGGGTCTCCACAAGAGAAAGATCTTTTATCTTGCTGGCGAACTTCGACCCTTAAACTTACACGCCTATTTGGGGTAAGTGGTCTTTGTGGTGTTGCAAAATTAATGTACATTTTCGTACGCCAAATCCAGCAGATATTGCAAAATATCTAGCATATCTATATAGATCTAGATCAAAAGTTAGCTTACAGAACCATTCTCGTGCACGAGTCAGTTATTGCATCTATTTGTGAAACTACTTCAAATATTAAACTTCTTCTTCGTCGGTTCACTCTTGACAGAGTGGTCGGGGTCAGCATGTTGCAGCGAGACATCGACCGTGCTGCCATAATGCGCCTCAAAATGAGACGCCATCCTTAGAATTTCTTCTAGTCACACTGTAAATCACATTTTGAAAGCAATTTCAATTGCCAAACCTTTGCCTAAGGTACCCACATGGTACACCAGGGTATTGATAACTTGTTTACAGGATAATACCCCTTGCATTAATAGTTTATAATGAAGTGTCTAAGCGAACGGCGACTATTTTATTATTTTGGCTCCGCACGGTTAAAAATCTATCAATGGACAGGCGGGGCTCATTAATAAATTTGTTCATAATAACTATTAGTTCCTGTTAGAGCAGCAACTCCAACTATAATCGGTGGTTGCATAAAACGTATATTCTATCTGGTGTTGAAATACAGGTCCCTCCAGGTAGTTTAGATCGGCTGTCTCATCATTAAATTGATTAGAAAATTATCCTTTAAATGATATTTTATCTAAAGTAAACTGGAGGCATAAATCAACTTTCAGAAAATGTTATCATAAAGAAATCAGATCAAGTAACGAAATGTCCTCGGTGCTTTCGTTATCTTTATTTCAAGTCCCCAATTGATTAACCAACCAATGTTTTCATGACATGATTCAAATTACTATTAAAGATATTGCACAAATTGCAAGTGTTCTTATGTTTTTATTTAATAATTCTATATACTGCCAACAATTTGATAGCTAGAATTTGTTTCATATAAAACCTGTTTATATGAATATTATTAAAAATAATATTGGGTTATAATTCACATTGTTGCTTTTCATTCATACAATCCACCAGGAGATAACAAACACGTCTCTCATAATGGACTTCGGACGTCAAACGGAACACATAATATAAAAATTTTACCTTCGAATAAAATTTGTATTATGTTTCCTAAGACGTCCGAAGTCCAGGTAAGGTCTTCCTGGTGCATACCTACCTTTGCATCATTATGAGCCGAACAATGATCTAAAACTTCATCATGGCGGCTTGTATGCGGTTTTTGAAGGTAGTTCACAGGTTTGACGTTTGGGGTCGCTAGTGGCGCGATTACGAGGCGGAAAGTGACGACATCTAGCGGCTGTTCGCGGAACGAAACGGTGTACTCTCTCATAATGGACTTCGGACGTCTTAGGAAACATAATACAAATTTTATTCGAAGGTAAAATTTTTATATTATCCGCGCCACGACTCAAGTTCTTTTGACGCGGCGCTGTACTCATATCTATCCATTTAAAAAATTGCATTAAAAAAATACGGATTTTCCGCAGGTTATGAGTGGTGGCGCTGTTTCTAACTCAGTAAACGAACATCACGAGTCTTTTGAATAAAAAAAAAACTAAAACTAGTGTCCGACCGAAACTGATTTTTCAGCCGAAACCGAAACCGAAACCGAACTTTCGGCCTTGCTCTCACTTTCGACCGAAACCGAAACCGAAACTTTTAAACACATTTAAAATTCCGATTTTTTTCTGAAAATTACTGTTTTTTTTTATTAACCTTTTTAACACATGAGAAAAATTATCATATATACAGGATGAATTTTTCAACTGGGCGTAGATGGCTATATATATCCTTAACTACGAGGAATATCAAAAAACGTTGAATGATACCGATTTTGACGATAGCTAAAAGAGCATCATTGGATTTTAGAAAATTCAATAATCTTGACCACGAATCGAAACTGCTGAATTTTTATCGAAATTTTGGAAAAACAATCGCACCCTACCATTCGATAAAGTTGCTAATAACAATCAAATTCTGGAAAGTAATGGTATACGGCAAACTAATGGAAATTATATTTATTTATTTTTCTACGCTATTTAACTTTTACTGAGCCATTATCTATTCTAAATTATAAAAATTCAATGTTTTCAATGTTTCACTGGATTTGAAGTCTCAACAATCGCACTATACTCAGCAATACGAAATTACTTGAGTTAAAATAAAATAGCATTATTTCAATGAAGAAACTGTAACTTATATTTTGAACACAGTCATTGTCTTGACGATTGATAAGTTCTTTATTCATTAACGTACTCACTCGTAACAAATATTATTATGACATGAATATACAAGACTTACTCTTGGCAGTAAACTCAAAAATATAACCTCAACTCACGATTAAATGAACGATGGCGAACTGAACTGGGGCCCCACCGGCGAGCAAGCACGTGTTAGCTACGAATTTAACCGAACGAGGCACGAAATTGTACGAATACTTGAGTTTCGGTGGAGCCGAAAGTTTCGGCTACATTTTGGCCGAAACCGAAACTAAGGCCGAAACTAGATGTTTTGGCCGAAACCGAAACCGAAATTTCGGTCGGTCACTATCTAAAACTCACCTTCGACTGAGGATGTATCAAGCTAACTCCATGCTTATTGATGGCGATCAACAGCAGCTCAGGATAATTTGGTTCCGTGGTCTGCTTGACCTCAAAGAAGGCGGACCCAAACGTCGGCCAGCGATAGATGACCTTCAGGAATGTGATCTTGGCGTCTTCGGGAGTCATCCCAGCGTCCGTGTTGTATGAGGCCACGATCGCTCGCTTCCAGTCGGCGGAACTCTGCAGTTTGATCAGATCTGCTGGAATCAGCTCCCGAAGCATTTGCCTGAAAATTGCAGTTGATGATTATTTTAATAAATGATCATTTAATTTCCAAAATTACTTCTATTGTAAAATCATGATGTGAATCAAAAGACAGCGGGCATTGATTTAATCGCTATTACTTTACTTGATGATACAATCATCGATTTGATTTAGTAAGACCCGATGTTGAAGTGACGCTTACCTAATTGTTTTTGTTCACAGACAGTAAATATGAAATGTAAAAAGAAATGGGCATAGAAATATACCCTGGAGAACGCCTAAAAGAACGACTATAAGAACTCTAATTCTTAAAAGACTGAAGCAGATTCATCAGGGAATTCAAGAAGAATAGTGAGAATGCGATTTCATGTTTTGTCGCCATAATATGGCTTTGATAGCTGATCACTTTGTAAATAAAAACTTGATTTCATCATAGGACGTACGGTATCGCCTGCAGCTCTTGCTTGTTGTCCCCGAACCTCGCGCGGTAGGCGAGCGCCGCCAGCCGCGCGGCCTCCTCCCGCCCACAGCGGTGGTACCCGCGCAGCAGCTTGGGCAACTCCTGGTGGAAGTGGAAGATCACATCCGCCGCCCGGTCCTTACCAGGAACTGTGTTCGTCCAGAGCTTCTTCATGAAGAACACCTGGAGAATGGAGGTAACGGAAAGTAATATTAAGATTTCTGTGGGAACACCCAAATACTCCGAAATATTTAATTCCGAATTTCGATATTCCGATTTTCAAAACTCCGAATATCATAATACCTAAAAATTATAATATCTATTATTAGGAATCTCGAAATTTATTTGACCGAAAGTCGTATGTCCGATTTCTTCATTTTCCGATTTTCACATATTCGAAAAATGTAATGCTCGATGAGTTCTCATTCCGAAAAACGAAATTCCGATTTTCAATATTCCGAATAAACAATTTTTTTCGGAATATTGAAAATTGGAATTTTGTTTTTCATTCTACAAGGTCAGTGACAGAAACGAATTGGTGCAAAACCGGCTCCACGTAGTTTTGTCTACCGTACTCCCAGATTGTTATTTAAGCCTGTCTAGGCACGGAGTGGCGAGGCGTATCCTCTTAACTTTCACTGTTTGCCTTCAGGATTTTTATTGTTATTAGGAGAACTTAGGATCCAAGAGCGAGCGCAGCGAGCTCGGGACTTGGGGCACCCGACTCGGACAGGTTAGGTTCGAAGGGGATGGCGGGGTCTGAAAGACCCCGCCATCCCCTTCATGTTAGGTTACTTTAAATCTTGCTCAGAGAAATAGGAGCCCCGCGAAGCGGGGCTCCGTCGATCTACCTTGGTAGGTGGTAGTCAACAAAATGACCAAGGATGCAAGAGCGAGCGAAGCGAGCTCGGGACTAGGGACACCCCGACTCGGACAGGTTAGGTTCGAAGGGGATGGCGGGGTCTTTCAGACCCCGCCATCCCCTTCGTGTTAGGTTACTTTAAACCTTGCTCACAGAAATAGGAGCCCCGCGAAGCGGGGCTCCGTTGAACCACCTTAGTGGTGCTATAACTCAGGATGCAATAGCGACCAAAATGTGTCTTGGGACACCCCGACTCGGACTTTTCGACCTGACGGACCCGAATCGGAATTCTAATAATCGGAATTTTAATATTCGGTATTCGTGTTTTTGATGTTTCGGAAAATATATTTAGTCGGAATTTTTGATGTTCGGTCTACTGAAATTCGGTCTTTTGTAAATAGTAATTATAAACATTAGGAATTTTGAAATTTCGGAATTATTAAAATAGGAATAATGATCCATCGGAGTTGTTATATTAGGAATTTTGAACCATTCGGAATTATGAAAATCGGTATTTTGAAATTCGTATTTATGAATTTCGGAATAAAGTTTTTCGTATTATCGTAGTGTACCCGATTTCTGTATGTCGTACATTTCACTACATACAAAAATATCAACGAATCCAATGCATATAAAATTGCTGATCTGTAAGTGAAAAAGGTGGTATTAAAATAGAGCGGCAAAAAGTCTTATGAAGTCAATAACAATTCTGTCTGTCATTCTTTGTTCGCTTACCTGGTAGGTAAACTGCGGAGTGATGCCATCACGCGTAGGCCGCGCCTTCTTGATCCAGTCCGTGAGGTGCCGCACGAAGTCAAAGAAGAAGTCACCCTCCGGCACCGATATCACCTTATCAGCTATCTTAACGAATAAACTAAAGCCTTCACTAGATCTGAGATTCAGTCTCTGAGCTATATTTTGACAGAAGTCCTTTGCTCTAGTAGATGAGTCTACTTCAAATGCTTCATCTGTATCATCGGGGAAGTATACTTTATGGAATATCTGAGTAGTCTTATGCTGAATAGCTTCCACCTCCACCTGATGGGGTGGATACTTCCTTTGCCCATTCCTTAAAGTCTTCTGAAGTCTTTGGAGGGAATCTTGGGCTATTGGATATCTCCTAGTCCTCAAGAACAATGTTAATTCTCTAAGTAATCCTTGGCTACATGCAAACAATCCTGTGGCTAACCACATTAGCTCCCAGCCTCTTTCTTCCGACATTCTGTTTCTGTTGTCAGTCAGTTGTTTCATCACTTGGCAATAGATCTCGTCCCGCAGAATCTCGTGTTTTAGTGGACCATCGAAAATGTGATCTGTGTACTCATTGCCAATACGAGGACGCTTCGATGGAAGGTCACCCATATATTTGAGAATGGCGGTGAAAGCGAAACATGCCTCTTCAGCTAATTCTTCTTTTGCTTGCAGTTTCTTCAACAGAGGCTGCTTAATTGGCTCTCTAGAGTGCCGCCACAGCTCCTCAGATCCTCCCCTTTTTGCAGTGGAAAGTGTTAGAGCCTTGGAAACAGTGCGTTTCGGTGGCAACCGGAAATGATCCATAGCATATTCTAACAAAGTATGGGGCTTATCTTTTATTTCTGTTCCGTTGTATGTGGCAGTAGGCGCTCTACGACCGTGTGATGCACCTTCTTGACAGAACAGAGTCAATATGTCTGGAGGTGGTTTGGTCAGAGCTGGCAAAACATAAACGGTCTCTGCAGGGAAGTCGCCCCTTTCCATAGTTCTCTCACAGCGACCAATGCACCAACCATTGTTCAACACAGATTCCCCTGTACTATCCTCTTCTAAAATTATCAGATCTCCTTTATTAAATGTCAAGAAACTAGACCCCTCACCAGGGGCTTTGTAATCTTGTAGTGCTATTACGAATTTAGATCGCTTCTTCAGACCTTCTAGGAAGTATACAACTAGATCTCGAATATCTTCAGCGTTAGGACTTTGGAATGTAAACTCTTCACCGCGAACAGTTGAGAGACTAAAGGTTTGTGTGAAAACTTTGTTGGTCTTCTGACTGGAAACAGTAGTAATTTCAGGGAACGACAATTCTAATAACACTTGTTCTTGATCATCCACAACATACACACCAGTCCAATTCACTGCTATTATGACATCATTTTTAGGTAAGTTAGGCCCAGAGTTTCTATAAGCTTCGTAAAATCTAGAGAATAAAAGCGGCCACTTGAACTTTGCATAACTCACTACGTCTTCTTTCACTCTATAAGCAGGAACTTTTTCTTTTACATAATAACTCTTTTTATAAGCTTGCACCACTAGAGCACCCCACCGATCAACTGCCTTTTCAACACCAGTCAGACAATAATCTGGTATGTAATTTGGCAGTAAAGTGTACAGTCGTTCGGTGTTCATGTCTTGGCCGTACTCGATGTAATACTGTTGAGCGGCTATCATAGCTAAGTCTTCTTCTTTATCACATCTATATTCACCGAATTTAACACCTCTAACAACTTGCTGATAAATAAGATTTGTAGCCACTTGATCTTCTGTAGGATCATGCCATGGAGCGAATATTTCTTTTCTGAAGAACAACCTCCATGGCGCGTTTCTTTCTTGAGCACCTTGTTCTTTAGCATACTGTTCACACTGTGATATTGCGTCCATAACGTGATCACCTCCACTGCCGAGTGAGCTGACCTTATCGAACAAAGCAATGTATAGCGAGAAACCGAATTGGTCTCTCAGACCAATTTTATCAGATAACTGATTACACAGTTCTCTCGCAGTTGTTGCAGAATCCGCTAACAAGGTCTTCGTGTTGCCATCCATGAAAGTTATGGGTAACATTATAGGCTTTTTCGACTTCGTTGCTTGAAGCTCTAACCACGAAGGTGGCTGGTTTCTGGTTCCATTGTTAAATGTGCGTTTCAAGCGGTCTTCACAATATGGTGCGTATCCGGGGGGACCTTCTCTGATAAAAGCCCGCAGGTAGTTGACGAATTTTTCACTAGGAGCAAAGCATCCAACACACAACGAAAGTAAAATCCATCCTCTGGCATGAGAGGATTTCGAAGGATTGTTTGTCAGTTGTTTACAGATCTGACAATATATTTCGTCTCTCAACTCAGCCCGTAGAATACCGTGCCCAATAATGAAATGTAATTTCTCTAGATTTGATGTTGGGCGAGATTCTAGCCACGACTGATAGCTGTCTGCTGTGTACTCCTCATCCTGGAAAACACACCAGAGATCCATTATCATTTGAATCATAAGCTTAAATGTGGTAGCAAATGCAATCATTGAGAAACGACACCAACCTGCAACTTTCTCCTGACATCCTCTCCTAGCTTGTTCTTCCTCTTCAGCGTCAAAGACACCAGCTTGTGTCTAATGGACCTCGGCTTCTGCTTGTTCAGATACGCATCAGGGTCCACGCCCATCATCTGAGCCTCCTGGAACTCCTTAGACCTGATGAAGTTCCTGCCAAGCGTGGCTGTGACTTTGGACATGACGGACGTGTTGTCCCGGTCCATTGTGTGGTACCTCGGCTCCGGCAGGTCCCCAGTGAACCGGAGTATTGTGATCCATAATGCTTGCGCCGCCTGTAATAAGTTTTTGATTATCAGTTGCGTAAAAATATTCCTTTTCACAACATTCTTTTGATCGAATTAATGACAATTGATTGCGAAAACATTTTAGTGTTTATTATTTGCATCACCTTTTACAATTTAACGCATTCCTAAACGTGGCCACATTAGCTCATTCATTCCTGAATTTATGAGCACATTTGGGTTGCTTATGCCATCGAAAAGCTAAAAGAAAAACAACTTATTTGTAATATTAGTATTATGTCTTACCAGTTGGTCTCCTTGCGTATGCAAAGGCAATAATGGATGCTTCAGTGGTTTCCTCGAGTACTGATGAGTAACATTTCCTTGGAAGTATGTCGCTGCGAACTTCTGGAACTTGAACTCCGACAGATCTTCCTCGTCTTCCGATGTGGTTTGCATTGGTGTTACCATCTGGATTTGAATGAAGAGTGGATTTAGAAGGGATGGAAATGATCTGAGAGAAACTGATTATCAGTTCAATGCGATGGTTAAAAGTAATCATGGTTTGAAAAAGTAGAAATATGCACATTGTTTAGTAGTCGGTTTAAATAGATTATACAAACACTAAGTAACGAGTCTGGAACAGATGCTGCGAATACTGATGAAGACAATGAGAAAGTATCTAATCTAGAGTTTATAAATTAATCAGTGCGAAAGTAAGTCAACACTGAAGATAGCATCAATATTAATAAGGACGCATTATGAACTGAATGTAGTACCTGTAGAAGAAAGAACTTTGAGAAGATGTGAATGATCTGATAAAAATCTGAGATAAAAAGTGCATTGACATCGACATTATGTGCTAAATAACATATTATGTTGATGAAATACTTGGCTGATAAGATTTTCTGCAGCTCAATTTTCTTTGTGTTCCGAATTTTCTTTTTTATAAACGTGCTTCTAAGTAGATAGGTCTAAACTATTCTAAAATCTATTATCATCAATGATCAACACTTTGTTTGAAATTACAGAAATATAAAGTTTTATGAAGTAAATACTCCAAACGTTAAATGATGCAACTGGAGTTTAAACATTACATTAATTTATACATTGTATTGTTGCCCATGGACTTTCGAACTTTCTTGAAGGGTACTCATATTTAGTATCTTCAAAGTGCCGATATACCTTCCACAAAAATTAAAACCATCCATAAAAATTACCTCTTGCTGATCAGCCCGGGGCTGCGGCAGATCACTGAAGACTGAGGTGTCCTTCGGCGCGGGCGCTTCACTGCTGGAGTCAGGCAGGAAGTCGAACATGGCTTCCACCAGCTTGCTGTCATCCACAGGCTCGTCCTGCTTCCTCGCCGCCTCCTGGAGTAACGTCCTCTTGGCTTCCAGCTGTTTCTTCTCTTCGAGGGCCAGTTCTGCTTCACGTCTTTCCAATTCGTACATGCGTTCCTGTGAAAAGAGGGATAGTTTCATTAGTTACTGTTACTAATTCATTCTCCGGGGTCGCGGGACTGTCTCATCATGTAACCATGACCCTGGAACGTAAAGGGCTATTGAAGGATCACCGTGGGTTTTAGTCAGTACAAGTCTGACAGTAAGGAGTGGAGTACTCATTTGACGATTTTATCAAGATAAAAATAAAACTTATTCATTCTACTACTTTCTTGTGTCGTATTTTGAAATTGTGGGTGAAATTAAAAAAAAAACTTGTTGATCAATGGTAAGGTTTCAAATGACTATTTTTTATGCCGCACATCAGTAACAAAATGAAACCAGTATAAGCTGACCTGACGTTCTATTGAAATTGTCAATTAAGCTTGGTCAGCTCAAATCGGTCTCTAAGCAAGCTGCAAATGCTTTCACTGGCGTGCAGCACTATCTCAATAATATTTCACGAATTAAAAATATCTCACGTACGTAAAACGTCTCCAAACATTTTGAACTAAGCCAACTAAGTATTTTTTTCATTTTTCTAGGTATTTCCGTGACTAGATCTACAAAAGAAGTTCACTTCCAGGGAAATGATAATCTAGTTTCTTATCGCTTTTGATATCAGTAACAAACTATGTGCACATAGATGTATTATGTCTACCTTTGTCAATATAAACATAGATGTAGGTAAATCTGGGAATTTGACTTACAATTGAATTTCAGTAGTATCAGTCTTTGTTAGTGTCAAAGTCAAAGTCAAATCATTTATTTCAATTAAGCCATCAAAGAGGCACTTTTATACGTTGATTTTTAAAATTAAGGAAATGGGATGGGATGGGATTGAATCTACACCCATTCGCTAAGGTAGGTTGTATGAAGAAGAATGGGCCAGAAACTCCATACTTACTCTTTTTAAAAGTGAAAAAAAAGAAAAGTGGTATTAAGTATTGAAAAAGAATCCATTAGTATCAATTAAAATCGGCAGGGGTGGCGTGAGTTTTTGGGGCTCAGGACCATTACTAGTTCTGGGCCTACCATTTTTTTTTTCTTATCATAAAACTGTCTTCGCTAATGATGCACTGTATACGAAATAATATAAAATTATCCATTGTTGGTTGGGTATTGGCGTTGCTCTTAATACTAATGGGGCGCTGGGCTGCAGCCGAACCCCATAAAGCATGAGCTTTAGGCTATGGATCCACACATTAAATTGTCAGAGCTGAGATAACAGCATTAGTTTCAACTATGGCCAGAAGAGTGATCCAATACTAATAGAGTCCACGCCATGACTGAAGTCTTTTTGACGCGGCGCTAGGGACTATGTCATAAAAAAATGTTCCACGAATTTTCCGCGGAACTTCTTTCGCGGCACGCACTCTACTTATAACACAGCAAATACTTAACAATATTTTTCTATCGGCATACAAACTTACGATAAAACCGCCAACATACGACATGTCAACATAATTGGTATCAAAGACGAAATTGTTGCAAAACTTCTCGAACCACAAGTTCATCATTATGCACCGACCACTAGGTACCACACACGTCTGTTTAACTTAAAGGATTACTGCACATTACTGCATTATTACGGCAGCTATCGGCAGGTTGCCGGTTACGTTACCCTGCGGGGTTATTGTGTAAGGCAGTTGCATTCGGAATGTGAAGCAGTTTCAATCTAAAATGCAAGCGTAATAAATAAATGATAATAAAATAAAATATAAACTGTGTAAACAGGGCAACAAATGAGTCCTCCCGGGGCCGGACGGGAGTGACTGTCAGACTCGTACTGACTAAAATCCACGGTGTTCCTTCAATAGCTATTTACATTCCAGGATATCCTGATAAGACAGTCTCGCGACTGTCCTAGAATGCTAAGGACAACCGAAGAAACAGAGTAGTATTTGGCCTATACGATTCTATAAGTCTCTTCCACTTAGCGGGAGGACTCATTTGATGGCTTTCCACCCCGTAAAAAGGTAAAAATTCAATGTAAAAAATCGGCTTCTACTTTTTTATGAAAATACGTTGCCTCATGATACAAAATCACATACTCAAACACCCAGACCCGGAACTACAAATATTTGTTCCTTGCGGGGATCGAACCCGCGCAGAGCCGAGCCCCTGTAACTTCTTATGTTAAAATCTGGAGTAGAAGCCAAGATAAACGCACTGCTATAAAAAAGCTTGACGGGCCCCAGTTAAATGATTTGATTGTTTTGAAACCGAAAATAAATTTAGAAAAAGAAACAGCAGAGGAATCATAAAAGTTAATAAACACCATAGTTTTCACTTCACAAAAAATCACACACGTTGACATAACAAATCAACTTGCTATTCCGAATACATTTCTGTTACAGAATACGCCCGCAGACTAGCCAAGCACGGCAGACGATTGACTACAGCGAGCTGCGCTTGCGCAAGAAGTACGCTTGATTGATTGAACGATATTATTCAATTACGCAAAACTACTGCCAACATTCATATAGCACTTGTTAGCACTTCATTACCCTGGGTAATTAGTTGCGGAATGCCATTTTAAGAATGAAATGTTATTGCTGTGGTTAACCGATAAACCGGTTTTTCTAGATGGGTGGGTTCGTGAAATGTGGAGATGTGAAAACATATGCTACGCTGGAACTGAATTGACACACTCGTGTACGTATACTGTTTTTATCCCGTGTATTATATTCTGGTATGAATTTAATTTAATTAATTTTCGAGCTGGCGCAGTTGTTAAGCGATCGACTGCTGCGCATCATGACGCGGGTTCGAACACGCACGGAAAAAATATTTTCACCTCACCCGCTCGGAAAGATTCTATTTCTCATTCAAAATCTGAGCGCAAAACTCCATTTTGTGCTCTAGAGCACAAAGTGTTGTTTAAAATTCGAACACGTCTTGTATTCAATTGTTTTCTACACTGCCATGCGAGCCGCCCCCTGCATAGGTCAATGCCTCCACTTCATTTCCTCGCTGTGTGAGGTGAAAAGTTGTGTGTTGCACTCGGCAGCAAAGTTTTTCTGCGTCTCGTACCTTTGAAAACTTCGCATCGCTCAGGATTCTATATTTGAACCGCTCGTTTCTCTCGCGGTTCAATCTTAGAATCCTTCGCTCGCTCAGTTTTCAATTCAAGTACTCGCGCCAAAAATCAACTTTGCAGCCTTGCATAACAAATAACTATTGTATGACCGATATAGGTCCTTGTTACAGATCTGGGTATTTATTTATGTGTGTTCCTATGCTTGAAACGCCCACGATACAGGAGAAATTCGCAGTGTGAGGCAACGTTTTTTACTAATTACTTCTTAAAAAAAACTAAAATCCCGAAAGGGTATTAAAGTTTTTCTAATGTTAAATTGACGGCATTGCCCGACGGTAAGTGTGGACCTAACACAAAGGATAGTTTTGTCATGTTGCAGTCGCGAAATCTAGTATGGTACTCTTAAAAAATCTGCTTTTAGACTTAGATAACAGAAAACTAGAAGTTTTTCAAGAAATACTCGTAGTACACTATAAATACACAACTTTATACTAAACTTCCAAATCGTCCCGAAAGCGTAGCGTTTCGTAGCAGGATTCGACAGACGTGCTACGCCGTAGCAAATCGCGTAGCTTGCGCTACGAGCACGTCCTTTTTCAATGACACGATTGGGTTTGTTCTTAGTTATACTTTATTGAACATATTTATTGGAATTTTACTTAAATATATTAATTTTTTTATTATTTCAAATATTTTAACTTACCCGGAAACCCAGAAAGTACCAGAGGGCCCTATACGATAGGCTTTCGTCAACCATCGGAAGGTGCAATGATGGACTCAAACACAACACTTTTTCTTTTTTATTGAGTTCACTTTTTGTCATTGTCACTAAACTACATTATAAAGATATAACAAGCACATGAAAAAACAAGTTTTTTTTTTTTATAAATTGAAAAATAAAAGAAAACGTTCGCTTTCTTTGACAGTTTAGTAACTAAATGAATAAGAAAAAGCATCTAAAGTCAGTTATCGATTCAGAGAAGATAAATCAATAGCGGCATTTTATATTCGATTAATTATTTAGTTAGTTTAACTATCTTTTGATCAAAGCTGATAAGCATTGATGTCTCTTATCGCTTATATACCTATGCGTGTTTTTTTAACTGAAGAATAAAGGAGGTAATTCTGTTGTTGACGATATTTTTTATGTTTCCCACCACGCATAACATTTTACAGAATTCAGGTATTTTTATTTTATGAATATATTTTATTTCAGGCCTGAAACCTAGATTGAGGTTACTTTTTAATTCTTTTGTTTAACGCTGTATTTTTTTCTCCTGAAATATTTTTACTTGCCTTTCATTTTCATTTTCATCACTTTCAACAAAAAATTTTACGGTCGTTATTTATGTCATCAATAGTTATTTGTTATGCAAGGCTGCAAAGTTGATTTTTGTGCGCGAGTACTTGAATTGAAAACTGAGAGAGCGAAGGATTCTAAGATTGAACCGCGAGAGAAACGAGCGGTTCAAATATAGAATCCTGAGCGATGCGAAGTTTTCAAAAGTACGAGACGCAGAAAAACTTTGCTGCCGAGTGCAACACACAACTTTTCACCTCACACAGCGAGGAAATGGTAGGTGTAAGAGAAACAGCTTAAACAATTTACTATATAAGTATTTATTTATTCATTTTAGAAATTAAAAGTAAAATTACTACAATTGTTAATATTGAAAGTTAAATGTTTTTTTTGGAACATTAATATTTGTGTTTGACACTTGTGTGTTATTATTATGTAAATTTGCGGAAAATTGCTCAAATTCATTGGATTCCATTGTGAATGTTGGAGACAGAGACAGATATAAGGCGGTTCGAGACGATTTTCTCGAATTTTAAAAACTCAAACTTACCTACGACATCTACTAACTTAACACTTATGTTCAGAAAAAAAAAATAGGTTGGTGCCATAGATATTTCTGTGGTTGGTGCACTGACATGCAGTGGGGGCGGCTCACCTGCCAGGGTAGAAAATAATTGAATACAAGACGTGTTCGATTTTTAAACAACACTTTGTGCTCTAGAGCACAAAATAGAGTTTTGCGCTCAGATTTTGAATGAGAAATAGAATCTTTCCGAGCGGGTGAGGTGAAAATAACATTTAATTATTTTTATTGCTATTATTTGAGCGTATGCGACGTAAAGCAGGAAACTCACTAAACGGACATGCTCACGGGCAGTTTATACGGGCATGTCATTCGTCACAATGCACTACACACACAGACTCACCAGTTTGTTGGATGGACATGTGTCCGCGCAATTAAAATGAGATCGCTTGGATGAGCAACGGAAAAGTCTGCCAGGCTGACTGCGACGATCTTGCACTAGCAAACATTGCACAGATCTGTATTAGCAAGGTCCGGCGGGCATGGCTGCAGATTTGACCGCGGGCATGTCCAGCAAGTGAATTACCCGCTTTATATTCGATCACTTTTCATACGCAAAAATTTACAACACGCTGTACAAGAAATTAAATTGTACGTAATAATCAATTTAATTATGTTAATGTTATTGATTTATATAGGATTACACAATCTTCACAGTTTCTACATACATAGTTAATTAATGTAATTTCCTAAAAAAGACAAATTATTAACATTTTGCCATCATTATACAGATTGTACATAAGATTTCGATAACCAGAACATAAATTATTAATTATTTACGGGTTATTATTTAGAATCCATTATTTATTATGAATCAAACTGTTTGACAGTATTCTGGAAATATTCAGACAAAGTTAGTCAATAATTAAAATTGGGAATAATCAATAAGTAATTAAAATAAACAGGATCACCGTTACCTGTTTCGATAGTCCCGAATTACGAATGAGTGTGAGAATTCAGATAATTTCTTGCCCTAACTGAAATTATGGACGTAATTACGTTACATGGTAGGTACTTCCTACTATTTTAACACCTACTATTTATTTCAAATTATAGTTTTTTTCTATGTTTCGTCATTGAGCAGGAATTCCAGATCTTTCTGGATAATTTCGCTCCATTTTAGGTATTATAGTAATTTGGCTCGGGGCTAGATTGAAGATTCATTGCAAATAGAAAAGGGTATTTTTCTCAGTTATCTGCCAAAATCTTATGTAACTAACTTTACATAATTTGTAAATTGCATTGGAGTGAGAACCTTGAAGGGTTTGAAGAGTATAAATTAACTAAACTACTTATTTAATTTTTCATTAGGTATATCGAAATTAAATAATCTTTTAATTTAACTAAGTGGTTAATTTAACAGATCTGGAGATAGAGCAAAATAAAACAGGGATGATAATCTTTTAACTTACATCTTGCTAATTATTTATCATGATTACGCATTATTTTATTAAATAAACAGTCATCAATTAGATATCTTATCAAAAGTTAAATATTGCATTTACATATTTTTATTACTTACTAGCGAGGAGCGACTTCGTCCGCGAGGATTTAGTATAATACCTACTTATTCTCCTTTGATTTTCAATTACCTCTTTGGAGTTAGAATTTTGGAAAACCTTCAAACACTTATTTAATCAATTTGTCAAATAAAACCTCGAATTTAGACCTACGAGTATCAACAGGTCTAAATTCGAAAGTTCAACTAAATCGGATAAAATTAAATTCATTTCATATTATTACAAACTTTCATCTCTTTTAACCCCCTTGAGGGTAGAATTCCGGCAAATCCTTATTATCGGATGTCTACATCTCGCAAAGAACACACCCTCCAACTTTTGGGTCTCTACGACCAGCGGTTTAGGTCTGACTGTCAGTCATTCAGGACAATTTTTTTTATATGTATCTGTTTTCCACTTTGAAGATTACCGACTCAGTTATCGACGTAATTTTAATTAAATTCGAAATGAAGATACTGTCAGAAAATTTTATCTGATAAGAGCATTATTTGCTAACCTACGGACATTGTACTTGAACTGAAGAATAACTGTGAATTCGTATCAATGTTAACTGAAAATGTAACAGTAATTATTGTCAAACGGAAATTGATTTGAAATCCTTTTATTACGGTTGGAGGTTGACTTGTCAATGGAGTTTATTGGCCTTAACTATCATTTGATATAATTTATTATTATGATCTGTCAGTCAAAACTTACTAATGATACCAAATTTTTGTATTTTCTGAATAACGTTAATAGAAATCATTGATTTTAGAGGCTGACGAAAATCTAAGCTCCACAAAAATCCAAGTGGTGTACTATCTCAAAAAAGCTATCTCGAAGTTTTTGAGACAAGACACTACATGGTACTTTAGACGTAACCAAAGTTATGTTTGGTTTTTTGGGCGAATCTTATAAGATTCGCCCAAAAAGTCTAGTTTGTAAACCCTAATTTTCTGTATTAAAATAGAAAGTAGCAAAGGGTGGGCATTTTATGTACTGTCTTTTGTGAATTGACGTTCAAAATTGTTTATAAGCCTATTTTGAATAAATGTTGTTTATATTACGCACACAAATATCTAGAAATTTAAATGAAAAATTTTCCCTTACCCGATAGTTATGCTCAGCGATCTCCTTAGCCCTGGTGTTGCCCTGCGTGTGCAAACGCAGCTCCTCCTGGCGGCGCAGGCGCAGCGCCTCGGAGTGCGCGCGCGCCTCCCCGCGCATGCGTCGGTACCGTCGCATGCACAGCAGGCGCCGCGCGTGCGACTGGATCTTCACGATCGCCCACATCTTGTGCCCGTATGAACGCCGTACTAGGTAGCCACGGGCTGCCGCCTGTGGAAATGATAATATTGAAATTTACAAAGGGATTCTCGTATCTTTAAGTGAATCAAAGCCTCTGTTCATATTTTTGTCACTTATTAGCTTGCTTTCGTTTTCTGCAATATTTTCCTGCATGGTCCGTCAGTGAAATTATTAAAATCAAGTCCGGAATTTATATTTGCCCTTCATTGTCGCCCCTGTGTCACACCCTGCTTATTAAGATTTTTTTTTTCAAAACAGTAGGTATTGTAGAGGCACCATAATTTGAAACTAAAGGCGTAAACTAAACTACTTAAACTGCACTTCTAGTTGTCTAAACCTCTTAAATAACTTCTATTAATCCGGCAGTCACATTTCTAAACCTCATTCCAGCATTTTTTGTTTCAAAGGTAAGATACATTTTGAACATACCTGTAAAGCCACAATATGTCCACGAAGATGTCTGAACCGATGAGCCAGCACTCGTGCACGAATCAAAGCTTGCAGTCTGGCATATCCAACCTTCATCTTATTATACCGAATCCTCTGCAACTTGCCTCGCCAGTGACGTTGGATCAAAATGGCTGCCGCTCGCATCTTCAAGAACCGTCGGCGATATACCCATCCTCGAATAGACCTTTGCAGGATTAAGATCTTTCTAGTAAGCACTCTGTCTCTTTCCTGCTCCAAGAATAAGTCATGAGCATCCTTCAGAAACACTTTGGTGTGACCCAACTGGTAGTCAGACTTGCCTAGAACTGTAGCACAGATTTTCGCAGTGGCGGAACGACAGTCAGTCTTGTGTGCAGGTGGAACGCCAGATATTAAGAACCGGTATCTCTCAACGAACTCTTTGAAGCTGTGCCTGATGGGGTACCCAGCTCTCCTGATTCTGATCGTCTCCATCATACCAGAGTACCTAAGTTGTCTGCAACAAAGACCGCGGTCAAACATCATTGGTTTCTTGAATTCATTTGGTTTGATACACCGGATGAAAAACGGCTGGCATGTTCCTAGTGTTCTCATCAATAAATCTAAGGACTTCTTGAATTGCGTTGAAAGAGTCGGAGTTCGTTTCCGCGTCTCAGATCCCATCGCGATGTCATCCTGGAAGATATGCTGCAGAAATTTGTTCGTAGAAATATGAATTAATTGCAATAAATCAGCGCTAAAAGTATCTCGGTTCTTCTCGAGGAAACCTCGCGTGTCGTAGAACACTATCCCAGCAAAGTGGTTCAGTCCAAAACTAGTGTTGATATCTGACTTTGGCTTGAGGTAATTTCTGTGTAGACCGTGGGTCTTGTGTAGCTTGGCTAACATCGTTTGGTCAGTACCCTTTGGAAACTTCGACTCTTCGTCAATTAAAGCCATAATATTGAGTTGTTTTAAAGCAATTAAATCTAGGGCATCCTGATTGTCAACGAATTCGATATGCTGCCAGTTGATTCCTTCATGGTTATATTCTTCTTGCTCCAATTTAAATATATGCCTTACGAAAAACTGCTGTAAATTCTCGTTGGCAAAGTTGATACAAAATTGTTCGAAGCTGTTTTGATCGAAGTTTTCGAATCCGAAGATGTCTAGGACGCCAATGGCTGTTCGCATTGTCGACTTTGGTCTGTAAATTGCAGCATTGATTTTCTTGACGATGGTGACGAATAGACGTCCATAGATTCCTTTGACGAAAGCGTCTCTGATGTCAACTGACTGTGTCTTGCTAAGGGTTGAGATGACAGTTTCTCCATGAGCGAACAGTGTCTTTCTGGTCAAAGCGTCAATAAGGGACTGCATGGGCACACCAAGCAGAGTAGCTACCCTCCTCACATTAGCTTGTTCAATAATTTCAGTAGCATCTAAGTTATCGACGACTGTAGCTTCGTACTTTATGTTACCAGTGTGTAGTACAGCAGCTAGAAGTTTCAATATTTCCCATATTTCAGGTTCAGTAAATAGTAAAACCTTCATAGCTGATCGTATATCTGCAAATTCAGCAGCATCGTCTCTACCTTCACATGTTAGGCTTCCACCCTGAAAAAGAAATCGACGTTAGGAATTTTCGCCACATATTTATCTCAGATTTGAATCCAATCAATTTCTTATCTGATTTTCTTGCTATGAGATTCGGTGGTGATTCACTAGACATGACATTAATTATTATCACTAATTAATCAATTGCAGTTAATGGTTTAACAAGTAAATTCATCTGGAATGGAATGGAATAAATTCATGGGATTACTCCCAAGACATAGATAGAACATAGAGTTTAGTGCCAGTCTAGGCATTGATACAATATGACAGCAAAAGAAAGAGGTGCATTTTAGTATTTAAGTACTAATTTTATAAATTAACTCAGTTTACAGTTAACTGCGTCTGGACAATTGGACATAGGTATTTTTCAAGATGCGCTATAACACCTTGTCTTCCACCTTTCAAAACACCGAACCACAAAAAGGTGACTGAAACAGACTTATTTATTAAATGCATCAAAGTTTACGAGCTTTTTACTCACCCCAGACAAATATCTATATTCAGAAGGATCAGTCAATTCTAACTTCTTCTTCTCTTCTTTGGACAGTCCTGCCAGCAGGCAATAGAACACATGGTAGTTCCTCTCCTCGGCTCCCTGGGAGACTATTCTAGATTTTTCTAGAAGGTACTGCTCGATCTTGGCACCTTCGATGACGCCGCTGTTGTTGAAGTGGATGTCGATGTACTTGCCGAAACGCGACGAGTTGTCATTTCTGACAGTTTTCGCGTTACCAAAAGCTTCTAAGATGGGATTTGCTTCGAGGATCTGAAGAAGAAATGTTGTTTTTTGTTATTTTTGAGGCTTAAATATCAACATGGATGAAGGATATTTGAACATCTTTACAAGGAAAGTTTCTAGTTTATACCTACCTACAACCTTAACTTTAAGGTGAATATTATGTAATTATATTTCATTTTCCGCTATTCTTTCAATATTGTTAATGATTCGGACCTCACTGAGGTTTTCAAGTCTGGAGGCAGACATCATTGACATAATCTGACAAATGTTTACGATGAGATTATAACACAACAAATTAGGAATCTTATTACCCCGCCGTCGTATCTACGTATCTAATCTTAATTAATGATTTCCGAAAGACGTGTTCTGATTTATAGAGTCTAATCTTACATGTAAATCATGTGAAACACGTTTCTGTACTGAGATATATTTCTAATTTGCAAACCACATAAATAAAAGTAAAATTAGTTAGACATTTCTAAGGACTCACTTTTAAATGGAAAAGTTACGTGAAATATTATTGTTTAAGTTACTTATTTTGTCAAAGACTTTTTAACTAATTATAAGGAAGGAGACATCATCTGCCTTTTCTGCACACTGACGTTAAATTAAATGCTGTACGAATTCGCCAAATTAAAAAGATTTTTGTCCGCCAAAACTTGTTCAACTTTGGAAGTGTCTTTATCGGTTGTTCTTTATTGGGAGCAAATTCCAACTAACCGTTCAGTTCTCTTCACGTCTCTCAAGTTCTCTTCAAGTTACATCTCTTCCTTCAATACTAAATTATACAAACAAACCTGCTGTTCAATCCAAGAGTGTTTCCCACTAATGGCTGCCAGATACTGCAGAATCAGTTTCGTTGACTCCGTCTTTCCTGCACCGGATTCTCCACTGATGACGATACACTGGTCCTGCTTGTACCGCCGCATGTGCGCGTACGCATTGTCTCCGATCGCGAAGATGTGTGGGGGTAGCTCCCCGATCTTCCTCTCCTTGTACAATTTGATCTGGTCTGCCGTGTAGATCGGCAGTATTTGGTAAGGGTTCACGGCTACTAATATTGAGCCGGTGTATGTCTGAAATTATAATTTTCTGATTAGTTTAAACTTTTGAATCGTTATCTCTTGTATCGAGGTGCTCCTAATGCTATTCTAAACATATAAGTCGGTGAGATAACAGATAAAGTAGATGGTGTTGGATTGTCCAGGGACCAGGGTGCACTGGATCCAGGATGTCAGCGTGTCGGTCGTAGTGGCAATTTGCATTGGTACGATTTTTATTAGAGCTGGTTACTAAAAAAACAATGTTGCTTGCAACATATGGCTTTCAATTGCTTGAATAAATTAACTTCTTTAACATCTTTGAGTATACAATCTGAATACAGAAGCATTTTTTAACCGACATACATATGGAGGAGGTTCTTAATTTGGTTTTATCGAAAATGAAAGTTGCCAGTGTCGATGTCGTTTGCATATATTAATCGGACGAATATATTAATCAGTAATGAAATAGAGACATCGTATTTAAAAAGATAAATCACCACCAATCATACTCGTATATTATGCCAATAATCACAGGGCAGTGTGATTTCTCTTAATCTACAGTATTTTTTTTAACCATAGGTAAAATCATTTGAGATATCTGCCTCTCTATTTTGATAAATTCTTGACCCGTGGCGCCTGTCCTTGCTTAAAACCAGTTTTAAAGGTTTTCACCATCAGACCAATAAAATGATAAATGGACATTCTCTAAAAACGTGCAGACTGTAATATAATTTATTAAGTCATCGCAACTTTTGACTTCATTAAAAAGGATTAAGAATTTATATGATCGACCAATAAAGAAACCAATATTATATTCAGATACTTCGTAGTTGTGTGGATTAAATAACGTTACAAGGACTGTTTAGAAATTAGGATGATGTTACTGATGTTCATGCTTCATCTTCGTGGTCTTATAAAACAATAGCCATGTTTTGAAACATTAAAAAATTACATATCAAAGATATTAAGTATGTGATTAAAGCAAACAGTTATCAGAAAAACATAAAAGAAATTGAAAGAGCTTTATGTACTGCTCGAAATCAGCTACATATACTATTCTCCAAAAGACTCTACGACAAGCTTGTTACAGATTTCGACTTTATGCTTTGAAAATCCCTTGGAATAAATTGCCTCAACTATGAAGACCAACACAGTATGTTTTTATTAGATTTTAACCCTTAAAGTCACTTTGCATAGTATACTATACACTTGAATAAAAAAAAATATTTTGAGGAAAAAACTATTTTAAAATGAAATGTTTTTACCGAAAAGGAATTTCAGAACATTCCTCTTTTTAATAATAAATAAATGAAAGTATTATCTTCGGTATATTTGTCAATTTTGACATAAATGCGAAACCATACCGCAGGAATCCTGTTTATGTCAGTGTAAAATTTATTATAACTTCTTATTCATTATGAAAATATGTTCTGTGATTTGTGAATTGAAATCATAAATATATTATGCTCCTGTTAGTGCTAAATTATCCACGTTATATACAAGTTTTCATCGCTTTTTACGGCCACAATCTTGGGTGTATAGCATACTATACATTGCGACGGTTTGCTAAAAAAATATTTTGATATTGATGTATATCATTCTATACATTGCCAAATTATGGGTGGTGGTGACATCATTGATGATTCTTCATTTAGACTTGGAATCTAGATTTTTGAAGCCCCAAAACTGTTTCCGAAAGTGGCAAAGATCCAACACCACTCACAATCAATCATTTGACAGCATTTCCTTTTTCGCAATGCAATTTCAATGCTATACCATCTATCGTATCACTACCCTCCTTGCAGTTAAACCATCACTGTTTACGCCGGAAACTTCATCAAAATGTGACAATAGAAAATGTAGAGGTCCTATAGTTGCTGTTAAAAGGATAAAAAGACGAAAAATACCGAAATTCTAACTTTTTTTTTGCAATGGTTTAAGAGAAGATTTCAATAGGCAGCTGAATTGTCTTATCAAGGCTTTCAGGAAGCTGTTTCATGAAATTGATTGATGGTGGACTACTGCTATCGATTTTCCCGGAAGACATACCTGATATAGCAAATAACACTAACTTATACATATACCATTTTCGACGGGAAAGTCAACCCAAGCACTTAGAAAGGGTAAAGTTGATTTTTTCCCATCAATATGTTGATGGGAGATGTGGTTATGCCACTTATGGAACACCGCAAGGATTATTGGTAGACTACGGCAAGATTGCAGACGTTATGTTTTTCAAAAGTTTTCAACTGAAAGATCACTGTCTGAAACACAGAAAGTATCTGAGGTTTAAACATTGCAATAACGGCCAGGGTAGTACTCGTTGAACCTAGTTCAAAATGTCCACCTTTGTTACGGGGTTATAATGAATTGTTTTGTAGCTTACCATAAGCACTGATTGTCATTATTTTATTATAATTTGAAGCACATTTGTCGTTCTATTATTTTGATCAACCTATGTCAAAAGTGTATATTGTATATTATACTATACGCCCCTTACAACTAAGAATCACTAACGTTGGTGGCAATGTATAGTATAATATACACTAATTATCTCAGAAGACCAACTAATTAGATTTTTTTTACTATTTTTCCTATCCTTATTATGGGTCAAATAATCATAAACAAGAATAATTTTGATGTTTTATTTCGATGAAATGTTTTGCGACTTTAAGGGTTAAGCTAAAAGCTCTGGAAATCTAAATTGTAAAGTTGAAAATCTAAAGAAAGATAAACAGCAGTTAAGACGCTACCGCAGTGCTGAATCTTTAGAGGATCGCACAACAGAATTTGTAACCCATAGGAGACTTGCCTCCTAAAAATTATCACAGAGCTTGTGAAATATAAGTCTATGCTAAAGGCCCATTTAGGTACAAGAAGAATGTAATATAAGAAGTAAGAGATGTTCACCGATCTTCTCATCTATTATTCTTCTTGTGCCTATGGTTATTATAAAAAGATCCATACTTACATAAATGAGATTCTCATTGTATCTTATAAGTAGGTTCCTGAGGATGCCGGCTTCGTGCAGGTCGCCGAGTGATATCATGTCCTCGACGCCATGCACGGAGGTGGCGTGCATGGCTTTGATGCGTCGCTCGGGCGGCAGCCATTGCTCGTGGCCGTCGTCGTCGCGCACCCGAATGCGGCGCCCTTCGGCTGCTAGCACACGAGCGCCGATGGCTACGTCGAACTCCCGACCAGACACCGGCTCGATCCATATGTAATCGCCCTGGAAATGAGAGGAGGTACAATTAACATAATGGTTTAGAATTTTGTCTGTTGAGTTGCAAAGAGTTTTATGTTGCTAGAAGTTTTATGCTGGTCGCACATACTTATGTATATCAGCACCATACCCGCCGCACCGCTGCATTACATGACATTATGACGTCATCATCATTACTAGGATGCTGTCAGTATGTTTTGATTGCAAATGATTTTATACAACAAATTCTAAAATGTGGCTAGTACGGCGCGTGCGGTGCTGATAAATGAGCGACCACCGACAACGCCAAAAACATTGGACCAAAAAAGTTTGAAATATTGTGTACCAAAAGAAACGAAAGAAGAATGTGTATAGTAGTTTCGAACATCAAAGTACTGGTAAGATAAGAATTTTCCCAATCAAATCTTGGATCTAGTGCTTTTGGCCCTAAAAACGCTCTTTTTTTGCCATATTTTCGTCACAAAATGCTATCTAGGTACTAGCATCCATAAATCATTACAATTTTAGTACCTACACAGTTAATTAAATTATGTTCCTCATACGTATCTTCCGCCTCGATTGTCTCGGAATGAACACAAACGAAATAAATTACATTATTATGGTGTCTGCGATCTTGATATCAAAAATCAGGTTTTTGATAGTTCTCCTTTTGGGGCGAAGCAATGACGGACGACAAAAGTTCCCAGTTTGGCTACAGTTGGACCTGTAACCAAACTTACCATTTTTTATTACACAATTGATAATCGTTTTTGCTAAAATCTAAATAGAAGATGACGTGATAAACAGGGTCATTCTTTTAAGTTGGCCAACGGGGAGAAATCATACGCATGAAACTTGCAACCTGCATACAAGTTGCAAGTAGGTATTGTGAATTACTGTAGATTGATTATTTTTTCAATTCAAACAATTTGTAAACCAATATGACATCATACCTTTATGTAAGACTTGCCTAATGGAAACGCGCCGTTAAGAGAAAAACCTAGTGCGGGGCAAGGCAAAGTATTAAGGGGAATGCTCCAACCAGACGCAATCACCTTAAATAAAAACTTGCATCCTCAGTAAGCAAGTTTTTATTTAATACTTTAACTTCCACATGATAACAAACCATAATAAAAACTATTACGTGTCGCGAGTAAAAGCCAGTCACAGATAAAACTTGTAATCCAGTAGAGCCGGAACTAATATAAAAAAAACAATGGCCCGTCTTGTGTATGTCAGTGTTAGTGTAGAGTTATAGAAAGTTGGCCGCGTCCCTATTGCGAGCACGTCAATACCAAGCGATGAATATCTTAATTAATTATAATGCTTATTCTTAAATGTACATCTTTTTTTAGGGTTCCGTAGTCAACAAGGAACCCTTATAGTTTCGCCATGTCCGTCCGTCCGTCCGTCCGTCCGTCCGTCCGTCCGTCTGTCCGCAGTTTAGCTCAGAGACGCACAGTACTAGAGAGCTGTAATTTGGTGTAAATATACGGATTTGTTGTGCCAAAAAAGTGGCAAAATAAAATCTCGTAAAATATTTTTTTTAAGGGTACCTCCAGTACTTACACGTAAAGTGAGGATTTTTTTTTTCTTGCGTACCCCTTAGTGTGGGGTATCATTAAATAGGTCTTTAAAAAATAATGATAGTTTCCATTAACAGTTTTTTGATAAAAAAATTCGTTTGTGAAATATTAAGCTTTAAAGTGCTAAATTTTGCTCGATTCGAGTGTCCCCCCCCTCTACCAGCTAAACGGTTATGTTTGGGGGTGTGAAAAAATTCACAATAGTAGCATATATAACGAAGTTTAAAAGAAAATTATCATGACTAAGTAGGCTTTACAACTTTACGAGTAATAGTCGACCAACTTATAAAATGTACTTGAATAATATGTTTTCTTAAACAAAATGTATCGGAGAACATGCTCTTCAACTGCAAATGTAAGTTTGTCAACTTTATTTTACAGCTTTAATAGGTATGTTTTTACGGTATGTTTTTTGGGGATAGGTAGGTTTTATCGTCAACTATTTTTAACTAACTTCAAAAAAAGGAGGAGGTTCTAAATTCGTCGTAATCTTTTTTCTTATGTATTTTTCCTGATTTCTCAAAGACTCCTGGACCGATTTTGAAAATTCTTCTTTTTAAAATTAAATTCAGCGAATCAGTTTAATTAGTTTTTTGATGGGCAACTACGGAACCCTACACTGTGCGTGGCCCGACACGCACTTGGCCGGTTTTTTATTACTTAATTGAAGATGACATTGTTACGTGAGTGTTTGATATCTTAATTTCCTGCCAACGTTCTTTTTTTTTTCAAGGAATCTTGACAGGTCCGCTATTTCTTTTAATTTGGGACAATAATGCACCTACTGCATTATTTTACACAAGTTATTATAAAATATAGAAACTTGATCTGTTATTGATGTATCAAGTAAAATAGAAGTGCCCTGAATGTCCTGCCCATTTTTCGTTACAGGAGCTGATGGACGGACGCTTTCGAGGGTGCTAAACTCGTGGCACAATTCTGGGCCATCTCAATTTAGATTGTATTCGACACGCTAAGAAAAGAATGAGTAATATTAGATAAAATGTCAAACCAGGACAAGTAAACTGCAGGTGCACTTTAAAACCTGGTAACTACTTATTAAGTAATTTAAAATAATCCTATGATTCAAATGAATGGAACATTATGACTGAGTTGACTGAATCATAATGTAACAATTTTAATCATACCCTTAGTATTACCTAACGTATACTAAACTAAAGGCTGATTTACATTCATCCAATAGCTGGATCCAGGGTCATTCGATTCCAGCGCTGGATCGGCACTGCAATAACGTACAAACATGTTTCAATCCAGTGCAGCGTCTAGCAGCGCTATTCACTATAAAAACAGCCTTGTGACAGCGCGGGCGCAGCACTCACGCCACGCTATCGCTAGGACTAAAATTTGCTATTT
Source organism: Agrotis clavis (assembly GCA_954870645.1). Taxonomy (NCBI): domain Eukaryota; kingdom Metazoa; phylum Arthropoda; class Insecta; order Lepidoptera; family Noctuidae; genus Agrotis; species Agrotis clavis. The sequence continues at coordinate 21,755,039 of OX940923.1, read as the reverse complement.
ACTAAGCTACTGACACTTGACAGCGACACTAGGGTGCTCGGTTCACTGCTCGATCTCAATGTAGAGTCCAGCGATGTGATTTTTTATAGAAAATAGAATGGGAACACCCAAATACTCCGAAATATTTTATTCCGAATTTCGATATTCCGATTTTCAAAACTCCGAATATCATAATACCTAATAATTACAATATCTATTATTAAGAATCTCGAAATTTATTTGACCGAAAGTCGTATGTCCGATTTCTTCTTTTTCCGATTTCCACATATTCGAAAAATGTAATTCTCGATGAGTTCTCATTCCGAAAAACGAAATTCCGAATTTCAATGTTCCGAATAAACTGATTTTTTCGGAATATTGAAAATCGGAATTTCGTTTCTCATTCCACAAAGTCAGTGACAGAAACGAATTGGTGCAAAACCGGCTCCTCGTAATTTTGTCTACCGTACTCCCAGAGTGTTATTTAAACCCGTGTAGGCACGGAGTGGCGAGGCGTATCCTCTTAACTTTCACTGTTTGCCTTCAGGATTTTTATTGTTATTAGGAGAACTTAGAATTCAAGAGCGAGCGAAGCGAGCTCTGTACTTGGGGCACCCCGACTCGGACAGGTTAGGTTCGAAGGGGATGGCGGGGTCTGAAAGACCCCGCCATCCCCTTCGTGTTAGGTTACTTTAAACCTTGCTCACAGAAATAGGAGCCCCGCGAAGCGGGGCTCCGTCGACCTACCTTGGTAGGTGGTAGTCAACAAATCGGCCAAGGATGTAAGAGCGAGCGAAGCGAGCTCGGGACTGGGGACACCCCGACACGGACAGGTTAGGTTCGAAGGGGATGGTTAGGTTACTTTAAACCTTTCTCACAGAAAACCACCTTGGTGGTGCTATTACTCAGGATGCAATAGCGAGCAAAATGTGTCTTGAGGCACCCCGACTCGGACTTTTTGACCTGACGGACCCGAATCGGAATTTTAATATTCGGTATTCGTGTTTTTGATGTTTCGGAAAATATGTGTTAAGTCGGAATTTTTGATATTCGGTCTATTGAAATTCGGTATTTTGAAAATAGTAATTATAAACGTTAGGAATTTTGAAATTTCGGAATTATTAAAATAGGAATATTGATCCATCGGAGTTGTTATATTAGGAATTTTGAACCATTCGGAATTATGAAAATCGGTATTTTGAAATTCGTATTTATGAATTTCGGAATAAAGTTTTTCGTATTATCGTAGTGTACCCGATTGGCCCAAAATTCAGCTACGCGAACCCCGCTCTCTGATGTAGTCATAAAATTGTCCAGTGTACCTATAGTTTCCTGGGCATGCGGCGCCAGGACAAAAGGTGGATCATTGGGTACGGTTAGCCGATACAATATCTGAGCAGCACTAAAAGAAAAATGGCGAATGCTGAGTAGCATAGGCTGAGACAGCTGTCAAAATGCTTCACTCTCGTCTGAACTCAGCATGGTTTCAGCCGATAATTTAGTCAGCATAGGCTGAATGTTGTTCAGCATTTTCGATTTCTGTCCAGATTTTGTATCGGCTAACTGTACCCATTGTCTGTACTTACCCAGCACTAGATCGAATTAGAGCACTTTCCCATTTATTCCAATGACACTGGATCCAGTTACTGGATCAATGTAAAGATATAGATATAAACTAGAAATAGACCTGATAGAATTACCTCAAAGAAAATAGTTTCCATGACATCATCCATGGTTTCCGCGACATCACAGTACCAAATACGGCAAAAGTTAAAATCAATTAGACATAACCTATGTACGTTTGTGTAAGAAGCGTCGATCGATAAAGTTTATCTGTAACTGACCGCGATTGTCTGCGGGCATTCAGTAGTTAAGTTTATTATAGTTATCAATTGCCAGAACCATTCGTTCATTGATTGAGTTCCATAAGTTCCATTTGATTCATAGAACGTGTCGTTAGATTCAGTGACGTATGGTTGATGGGTTTGAATATAAGGAATAGTAGAATTGTCGATTTACATTATTGTGATCAATCTTTTGGATATTGGTTTACTGGAATTATATCAAATGTTTTATTTTTATACAGTACGACGGGTTTGCTCTTGACCTTAGTCTAGGTCAGGAGTGACTAAGACAAGGTCGACGATGGAGCGAGCTTACCCAGAAGAAGCCTGTTTACTCTAACTTTGAAGAGATTAGGGTTGTATGCGTTCAAAGACACACCCAACTAGCAAAGAGATCCTATGAGCAATTACTCTTACGACTATAGATCGAAAGACAGCCGTATGAAAGATCCCATAATTCAAAAAGCCGTTTAAAAGCAGCTCTCTCGACTTTTTAGCCTTCAGCGCTTTTTAGCTCTATGAGCAACCAACCGTAAGTCCTATGAAAGCTCTTTGAAAGCAACTGAATCGCTAATTTGTCGTAAGAGTAGCTTTCATGATGCTATCTTTCGACATGTATTTCTTACAGCATATTTATCGAGAGAACGCTGCTCATTCGACAAAATAGCACCTCAGTTACTATACCGACACTTAATGTCCTAAGATAGCTTCTCACACGGCTTTCATTCCGCATAATTTTTGAAGTTGAGAAAACGCTTTCAAAGTATCAATTCAGCGCCAAAAGGTGCTCAAAACATCATTTGAAAGCCTTCTTACAACAAAATTGTGATATGGAACGCCATTTTGTATAATATCTGTACGTACGTACCGTATTGCGTTATGTCAAAAATGGATTACAATTGGTGGAAAAAAACTAAAAGAAGCGGAGGGTTCCGACGAAAAGTGAACATGATTTATAAAAGTTTAAAACAATCGACATCTGCATTGGCAGCAACCACAGAAGATGAGCAAACAAAATTAAATATAAATGCGGGTTCTGTAGAAAATATTTTTGATATTTGCCAACCGTCAACTACTTAGTAGTTCTACTTTCGAAAATATCTCTGCTGATCAAGTCAAACCAAATTACTTAACTTAATGAAAAAGTTAGACAAAGAGGAATTTGAAAGATAATTAAACATAAACAATTTTTTTTTTTAATTATAATATAATAAAAATTTAAAATATTTTGTTTATGTTTAATTATCTTTCAAATTCCTCTGGCGTATTAATAATATGACAGTATTTTGATCTAATATTAAGGATTTAACATCTTGCGCTAAGGAACCCCAATCTAACTGCAATGGCGGTCCTAGAAGTCGTAAGATTGAATCCGCATTTCCATCTCTCGGCTAAAAAGCCGAGTGAATGCTTTTTGATGATAAGTGAATTGCTAATAATGGCGAATTGGATAATTTATTAAATTAATATTATTTTTAATTCATAATTTACTAAGAAATGTTACGGCCCATGAAAATATTAACTAAAATGTAAGGAATATAGACGAAAAATTTAATTCCGCATATGAAAGTAGCACCTTTTAGCTAACTTTAGGTCACGAATTGTCATATGACTTTAAAATTGTATGGCACAAATAATAATGAAAAATTTAATACTAAACATTAAACTATTAATTTTCTTTTCACAAACACCCATGCGCAGATCGAGAGTCGATCGAGATGTCGTAAGAATGCCAGTTGGATGCATTCACTCGATCAAAGAGTCGAGAGATTGCAACCGCACTGCTATCTTACGATAAATTTGTCAAATGAAAGCGCTTCTTCCGATTAATATGATACTAAATAGCTTTCGAGTTGCGATTATTTCTATATTCTTTCGACAATTTGGCTATTCAAAGATAATCTTACGATGTTCACAGCACTAAATAGCTGAGAGAAGTGCGCCCAAATCGCGTCGAGAGAACGTGGTCGGATCCATCTCTCGACTTTTTCTCTCGATCAATAGCCGAATGAGAAACGTGCTGCTGGCATTCTTACGACGCAGGCAGAGAGTTCCACTCGCTCGCTGTTCGCATTGTAAAAGACCTTTGGAAACGCTTAGTGAGAGTCTTATAAACTAATTTAAGTTCAGTTGATTCAATGATTACAATATGGACGCTAGACTAAAATGCGTTACACTTCTTAAAAGTATTAAGAACATCGTAACACCTAATCCCCGAAGGGTATTGAAGGGGGATACCTGAGAGTGGCGGTACAACGGCTCAAAGCCAAAAATACCGCCCCAGGACCCGACGGCCTGCCAGGAAAAGCCTGGGTCCTGGCCTTCGGGACTCTCGGGCCTCGACTAGGGGGGCTCTTAAGCGCGTGCCTGGAGAGGGGCCGGTTCCCGCTTCGTTGGAAGACGGGGAAACTGGTCCTGATCCAGAAGTCCGGGCGCCCTGCGGACTCTCCGTCCGCATTCCGGCCCATTGTGCTGCTCGACGAGGTGGGCAAGCTCTTTGAGAGAGTCATTGCAGACCGCCTCGCCGGGCACCTGAATCGAGTGGGCCCGAACCTGTCGGAGAGCCAGTTCGGCTTCCGCAGGGGGCGCTCGACGGTGGACGCCATCATGCGCGTGAGAGCCCTCACGACGGGGGATGCAGTAGCCCGGGGCAGGGTCGTCTTGGCGGTGTCTCTGGACATCACCAATGCCTTCAACACCCTGCCCTGGAGTTGCATCAGGGAGGCACTCCGGTATCACCGGGTGCCGACCTACCTCCGCCGAATAGTCGAGGACTACCTGACGGACAGAGCCGTCATCTACCCCGGTCACCGGGGAGAGTGGAACCGGCGAGAGATGTCGTGCGGTGTTCCACAGGGTTCGGTCCTGGGACCGCCCTTGTGGAACATCGGATACGACTGGGTGCTGCGCAGCGACCTCCCTGACGGCGTCAGCGTAATTTGTTACGCTGACGACACGCTCGTCCTTGCACAGGGAGAGTCGCACCAGGCGGCGGCTGACGTGGCGACGGAAGCGGTCGCGACAGTCGTCGAAAGGATCCGGCGGTTGGGACTCGACGTGGCGCTGCACAAGACGGAGGCCATGTGTTTTCATGGCAGCCGTAACGTGCCACAGTCGAGTTACAGCATTACGGTGGAAGGAGTTCCAATCGGCGTCAAGAGGACGATGAAGTACCTGGGACTCGTCCTCGACAGCCGGTGGAACTTCAAGGAGCATTTCCTGAGTTTGGCCCCAAAGCTGAACCGTGCAGCAGCCGCCCTCAAGCGACTCCTGCCCAATCTCAGCGGGCCAAACGCTTCCTGCCGTAGGCTGTACGCTGGTGTCGTGCGGTCCATGGCCCTCTACGGGGCCCCTGTGTGGGCCCTGAGCATCCGGACGCGACCACAGAAGCTGGTCGCATGCCAGAGGGTCATGGCTATCCGAATGATCCGGGGATACCGCACGATTGCCGGCGAATCGGCCAACCTGCTTGCCGGATTGCTGCCTTGGGATCTGGAGGCGACTGCCCTCCAGCGCGTCTATGAGTGGCGCGTGGAGGCGCAGCGCCGGGGCGTGACCCCGCTGCCTCGCGAAGTCGAGGCGCGGCGCGAAGACCTCCGGCGCGATCTCAGGGCAGTATGGAAGGAACGACTGTCGCGACCGACGGCCGGGCACGCCGCAATTGCGGCGGTAAGACCCCTCTTTGAGGAGTGGCTGGAGAGAAGTCATGGCGTCCTGACCTACCGCTTGACGCAGGTCCTCACCGGACACGGAAGTTTCGGGAGGTACCTGTGTCTGATGCGAAAGGAGGAGACGCCTGGGTGTCACCACTGCGAAGATCGCCCGGAGGACACGGTGGAGCATACGGTGCAAGACTGCCCAGCTTGGGCGGAGCACCGACGTGTCCTCACGGCTGCGATAGGCGGAGACCTCTCGCGCCCGGCATTGGTTGCGGCCATGCTGCGGGGCGAGACGGAGTGGGAAGCGGTCAGCTCCTTCTGCGAGGCAGTAATGCTCGTAAAGGAGGAGGCAGGCCGCGAGCGAGAGAGGACAGCGTCCTCCCTCCGCCCCAACCGCGGTGTAGGACGCCCACGGCGACGGACGTCGCGAGACGATCTCCGGCCACCGTAGGCGCGGGCATGCGGGCAGCGAGTAAAGGGCAACTCGCTGCCCGACCAAGGACCATGCCCGGGTCGACGGCGCGTTGTGTCCCACGCGCGCCTCAAAGAGCGTCAGCATAATGACGGGGCCCCCCTCTCAGAGGGCCAAAGCCTGCCGGGGTCGCGGGATTATTCCCTAACCGTAACCCCGGAACTTAACAGGCTATGAAGGACACCGTGGATTTTAGTCAGTAGAAGTCTGACAGTCCCTCCCGCCCTGCCCGGGGTTGGAGGACTCATTTGATGATTTTACCACGCTAAAAAAAAAAAAAAAAAAAAAAAAAAAAGGGTATTGAAGGGGGATTTGGACCATGTGCGGATCGCTAGTATGTTACTAATAAGTATTATTTTACAACCGCTGCAAACAATATAATTTACACATGATTAAACTCACTAGCGTCGAATGTATATACTTAAATACAGCGTGTTCTTTTTTAGAATATACTTTCTGTACCGGTTTACCAAATTATATTACTTTCTAAATAATCTATGGTCTTCGCTTGTTAGAAGAAAGTGAAGTTTAAATGTTAATATTAAGCAGAAACTGAAGAAAATTTGACATTTTTAAGTCAATAAATATGAACTCTTGACTCCTATTAACATATCCAAAGAAGCTATAAACTATTTGGGTTTTTAAACTGGAATGAATAGGTACATTGAATTTTTATCTGTCTGGCTTTTAAAACTGGATTCAGTTTAGAATGAATGAACGTCAACCGTCTATGTTGTGTCATTTTCAGTTGGGAGGTGAATATAATACTAAAACAATGAATTGAATCGATGTCGAGTTCGACATGTATAGGTTTGGAGCAATTCGCTGAGCCTAATGTCAAAATATTTAACCAAATTGTGAGAAAGAAGAGTTGAAGGTATTATCATAATTAGGCAATTATTCATAGTTGCCATCAACTTCATTAAAGGGTTGTACAATTTTACATGAAAATAGGTAGGTAAGTACTCCTTTTAAAAATATCTTTAAACATTTTTCTCATTTGTAGGCTTTTTTATTGTAAGACAAAACAAAATGAAAAAAAAAAACCTCTAAAACAATGATGCTGTGTCGAAATCTTCTTTGTTAACCTACAATAAGGTTTGAATTACCAAGTGAACATAACTTAGTTAATTTCACATAAACAAATTACGTAAAACAAGAAAAAACAATCTATGAAATATATAAAGAATAGTATATTTATAAACATTGAGCAAGTTAATCGCTGCGTTCAAACAGTCTACAACGTCATCGCGATGTTATCATTGTAAGAACAGTTAACTACAAGTATCTCACTGGAACAATAACGTTAAAAAAAAAAAAAACATGGGTAACATTTACGAGTCATAGGAATAATAAATGGTCGTGTAAAATCAGAGCATAGAGTAACAATCTTTACGAAAATGGATGGAATCCAAAAATATGCTTGTTTCTTTACGGTTATTTTGCTTTTATTTTAGGTTATTTGAATTTTACCACCTTTTTTTTAGTGTGGACAATTAATTATTCTTCAAATTTTATGAGTCCTGCCACCCAGGGCAGGGCAGGACAGACGGTCAGACACATTTTTTTAAATTCTTTTAAGCCATGTTTTAACCATTATCTGATGCCGATTGTTTGATGTCAACTATACTGCCAGGGGCGTGAAAATCTTAATTAGCCCAATCAGTGTCAACAATAACAATCCATCAAAAGTTGAAGACAGCTGTCACTTGTGGAAAATGGACACGACATTTCAAGTATCCGGATCGAAAGTTTCACAAACTATAATGACGGAAGGACCAGAACATTGACTAAGCGACATAAAGTAGTTTCACTTATGCAATTCCATGACAATTTATTAGGACAATAAACAGATTACTTGGATCGATATGCAGCGAGGTTTTGTAACCCGTCGCGTCGGTCCTAGTAGCGCTCCCACTCACGGAACTTTACGAGGCATTGTGTCCACTCTCCCTCTCGATTTGGAAGTTGACCAGTTTGCCTCGCCCATTTCTGCACACTGTCTAACATATACGCGGATTACATTAGGTGATTTAGAAATGCTGGCAGTGTTAGACTTGTTTTTTTACTGATGGGGATTTTCCCTGCAACAAGTCACCACAGTCGCATCGCTTGTAATTTTTATTCAATCGAAACATCCCCGCTAAATTAAGTGTGTTTCGGCTTTAAGCACAGTAAATGGCAATAAAGTAGGTAGTACCTTCTTTATAGGATCATGTCCTAATTATTAAGTAAATAAATAAAATTTAATATTCGATTATTTGGAAGCTTGCAAGGCTGGTGTAAAAACACAAGGCCAAGATGGCAATACGAAACCAGATTTTTGCAATAATTCCTTTTATGAAATGTAGATTATTTTTATTGTTTACGAGTATGTTGTCTATGTTATATTAGATCTAGTTTATATAATATTGGGTAATGGCGCCAAGTTTTATATAGGTATGTTGAAAACCACATAAGTTTTTTGTCAATTTGGATCGAACAGAAACTATGCATATAATATGCAGAAAATATTTAAATTTGATTTGAATTAATTATGGATTCTATTAACATTACCGGATGTATCCACTTTTGTCGCATATTGTAGCCCTCAGTGTCAAATGGCTGTCATAAATCTCGTAATTACGTTGACCCTATCGAATCATTAGAAAATATTCTCAATTTGTTTTTTTTTTTTATTGAGAATTTATAATTTGAATTTAGAATAGGAGAGTGTATAATGTGTATGTATTGGTCAGCGAGGTGAACGCCCTCTGTTGGATTCTGTGGCGGGCTGACGGAATGTGTTGCCAAACGCACTGATCGGAACTCGCTGAGAATGTACCGCTTTGGGCACAAGTAGGTAGCTCACACTACGTCACTGTCCACGGTGCCGATAAGCCATTTTTTTAGGTATTTCATACGCGGAAATCGCAGCGTTTGACAGCTAAACTGTTTTTACAAGCAATCGCATTAAAAATGGCAATTATTGAATTTAATGTTCGATTCCGATTCTTACAAAAAATGAACGTTTCATTCAATGTCTGCTGCATCGATTTCTTTGTTATAGTAATACGACTAAAAGATTTTTTACAATATACTATTATTTTAAAAACCTCGCCTATCACCACTAATTGCATAGGAAAAACACACTAAAGTAGCAAATTAACCGTGCATTTCCAAAAATGTTTCATAATTAAATCTTGTAGCTAGCTCTTTCATCTACCTACCTCTACAAAATTACGAGACATGAATTAGATGACCAATATATAAGTAGGTACCGATAAAGTCTATTGATGAGGGTCAAACCTACCTAATGATAATAAAAATAAAGCTCATTATTAAAAGAACCTTGAACTTAAAGCTGCAATAAAATGGATGCGGTACTACATCTTGCTCGGATGTTGTATCCGGTTTGCTCGTGCACACCCATAATCTTATGTGTCAGCTACAAAAGTGGAAGCCACCTTAAACAGGCTTTCTAAAGATTTCGACTTAAACACCATACTTAGTGAACAAGGTACTTTAATGTTGTTTGTTTACATTGAGAAAAACTTTAACTAATACGCGGTTAGTAGCTGCCTGTATTGTGAAGGTCCTAATAAATTTATTTAAACTCTTCTCAAAACGGTGAAGGAAAACACTGTGAAGAAATCGGCATGTCGTAGAATCAAAAATTCGAAGACATGTAACATCTACCGACCCGCACTGGGGTGACAGCCGAAAGATAGGGCTTGTGACCCAGCAGTGGGAAAATTTTGGGCTAATTAATAATTATGTTTATATTTCTAAGCTTATTTAAAAATTAAAATATTGAAAGAATTATATTTTCTAATCTTGTTTGACCTGAATCGAGTATCGTATCAGAACTATAAGTACCTATATGTAGGTACTGAACAGTAAGTGTTATAAGTATATGTACCAGAAGTCTTTATGACTTTTATTAAAATGCAAATGAGTTAATTTGTTCGAATATTTTTTTCGATATTCCCAATATTTTATAAGAATAATTTAAAAAAAAATGTTTTGTTTAGTCGATTTCAAAGTATCTTGCATGATATGTTGAGATCAACCTACCCTGGTAACGATCACCATGATGACGGCGGCATGTGGTCACCGGCACGATCTGAAACAATCAAAAAACCTTTAAAATTCACCATAAATAAAAGGAAAGTACAGCTAAGGTAGTAAGAAATAGAATCAGGTGGTGTCCGACAGTGTCTCTCTTTTTATAAATGAGCATTTTTTAAAATTTGTTGATCATTGGATTAGCGATTAAATAATTAGGAACAAGCATATGTGAGGATCAGTCCGCTGTAATATTCCCAACCACCGCTGAATTAAAGAAGTGGTGTCGTCTATTCCCATTTGTCACCACCGGCTTATCACCAATTTGGCGGCTAACGGATCAAAATCCCGAGTATGCGAAAATTAAAATCAAAGAATCCCAATTAAAGACGCACGCAACTGTTGAACTCGCAAAGAAATTAATCTAAAAAAATAAACATACAGATGCAAAAGAGTAAGAGCCGTATTAGTAAATTATGCAACGATCTAATACACTACAAGTATACAGCAACACTACAAGTGTACAGCATAATAATAAAACAAGGGCTGTATTCATAACACCATTGTTTTATGTTGATTACTACTCTAAATAGTAACCCGAGAGACTCATCATCAGATCGTAAACATTCACAATAGGTAGGATGTTTACAGCATGAACAAATTGTAAAAAAATTGTCCGTCAATAAGACTTTTGAAAAATAATGGATACGTAGTTTTTCTTTTGTTGTATTAATGCATATTTACAACGATATTTGAGAGTGGGAGCTTGTGACGTCAGAAGCAAGTGAAAACTGCACTTGCTTGTGACATATTGGCAATTTTAAAAATGGTCAACCTTCGTCAATTTTGGTTAGCTACGTAACAAAGGAAAAAACATGGGTCAAATATTTTTTGATAATCTAACGGGCTGACGGACTACTTAGATTTTTCAGTCAAATATTTCATCATCATAATCATCAGCCTATTAATGTTCCCACTGCTGGGACACAGGGTTCCTCTCTGAGAGAGGGAGTGGCCCATAATCCACCACGCGGGCCCAGTGCGGGTTGGTGGATGTCACTGTCACATGTCTTCGAATTTTTTGGTTTTCGGACATGCCGGTTTCCTCACGATGTTTTCCTTCAACGTTTTGAGAGAAGTGGTGATGAAATAAATTACACAAAGTAATGCGCCTGGCTGATGATTCGTATACCCACGACCTACAACTCGTAAGTTGGGGCCGATACCACTAGGCCACCACTGTTCTCAAATATTTAGCTGCAAGTGATTCGTTCGAATATAATTATGTCTTATAATTAATTTTGAATGAATGAGTGAATGGTTGCCCAGGACCGGGATGGTTGGCGCTCTTTGGGGGGAGGCTTACGTTCAGCAGTAGACGGCAATAGGCTGATAATAATGATGAATGAGTGAATCCTCAATGACATAATAAAGTTACTGTATGCATTTGTTCACGTCAACTTACGTCATGATGTCGAGAGGTGCTTCTTCAAATTCAAGGAAGTTTGTTACTCACAACTATTTTTAGATTCTGTTTTTATAACTTTTGTTTCTTATTGAATAATCCTTCAATGTATGTAATATAAGATTGACAAGCTATATTTCAATTACAACCTGGAATTTATCAATAGCAACTTGGAGCCTGGATGGTTGTCCGATTAAATGCTAACAGCATTTTGTAATTTTATCACCTAGTAAGTAAGTCTTTAGGTCAGTTTTTGTAATAGTTTCGCCTTTAATTACGTGAGACGTAGGTATTTCATAACTGGCTAAAATAACTCCTCACCACCATCTGTCCAACCCCTGAAATACAGGCATGACTATTTATAAAAAACTAAAGCTTGACTCTGGAAACTGTTCATAAATAAACAGATTACAAAGGCAAGTATGAATGCAATCAATTTGAAAAAAGGCCCAAGGGAACTACGATTTACCAACAAAAGAAGCACGATCACTAAGTGTAACAAACCACTGTTAAATAAAATTTTCCTCGTAAGTCTTTAAAATAAAAATAAACCAGAGATTTTTTCTTTAAGAGGTGAACAAAAATGTAAAACCAAGGTTTATATCTAAGACGGATGTCAAGACGAATGTAATTGCAAATAAATGAGTCCTTTTTACATAGCGCCTACTTGATTTATTAATACCAGCTAAGATAAGATACCACAATGTAGGTGATAGCCAGAAATAGCACAGTAATAATAGACTGCAATTGTCAGTTGAACTCTAAAACTCATTCACATAAAAAGCACATAAAATACAGTGCCATAATAATTGCAAATGTCAAGGGCAAGAGTAATTGCAGTAATATAGCAACCCGTTTTGCAGGGAATTATTTAATAACAGGAGTTGTATTATTTTTACAAAAAAAAAATGCAGTCGGACATAGTAAAAGGGACCAAACCCATAATCAGAATCCGTCTTATTCTTTTTTCTCAGTTTTTTGCTGGTTTCTCTGCAAAGAACCAACTTTTTTGAACGTTGCAATTAAATGCAATGACATTAATTCTCGCCAACCTTAGTTAGTGTGAAAATAGTTGTAAATTGAAATAGAAATCATTTATTTGCTAACAAATACAAATAAGGTGTTAAATGGTAGTAGTAGTTGAGAGAGAGTAGGATATAGAAAATTTCGATCCTCGATCGTTTCTTTATACATTTGAATTTGAAATGGATTTGCTCGAATCTGGACTCTGGTCTGGGTCAGAAGTAGATGGTGAAGCGTCAATGCCTTTTCAATATAAATAAAATAAATAATAATATTTTAGGATTTTTCCATATAATATAATATGTTAGTAGTTCAGATTACATATTTTAGTTTGTCTATTGATGAATCCTCGCACCAATATTTTGTTTCCGCAGCGCCCATTTGTATCGAAACTTTCTGGAGTGTTCTCGCAATTGACCAATAGATGGCATTAGCGAGGCGCACTCTCTTCCCGTCGCCATTGAAAAAGACACTGTGTGTCCTTCGCTCCGCCTTTCAAAAATTCCTTTTTGGTGAAACCTTGATGATATTCATAAAATAAATGGACCTGCATCTGTGCTTCATTGAGAACTTATAGTGCAGTGTTGATTTTTGGAGTTTTAACCATTCCACCGGTGGATTCAAGAAGATTTTGCTCGCCGGCCGGCAGCTCATACCAAACCAATCACGCGCGCATGAACGAGGTATCTTCCCATCTCCCTGGGTCTGAGTGGGATCTCTGGATTGTCAAGGTACGTGGGCATGGTTTGCTGCTAATAATTTTTTTTGGTATTGGTTTCTCGGGGATTCATCAATAGGGAAATTTTGGTATATTTTTTAGGTCCGCCATTACATCTTTTACTTAGGTTCTTAATTCAAACTTTTTCACAACCTTCACAAAGGTGCAGGCTATTTACACGCCTCACCATAATTAATGGTCCTTCGAGCCGGATAAATAACCAGTAGGTACCTAGATTTTTGCGTATTTGTTTGGTGAAAATCATATAGGTTCAATAACGCACAATAGATATTTATTTACGTAAACTTTCGGTAAATTAATACCTAATTAACGCAGCTTATTAAATTGACAATAGATTTTACGTATTTGTTGGTAAATCTGTTCAATTAATATAATACCTAGTTTACATAGAACGACATTACGTATTTATTGGTAAAGTTCAGTCTAAGTAGGTATCCGCATTTAAAAATTCGCTTTGTTCATAAGTAAATAAGTAGGTAGTTACCAACTCATCTCGGCTTTGTGCGTATTAATATTTAGATAGATACCTAGATACTCATAGTTTGGTAGGTGCGATAATATTGCAAACCGCCTGGTAGGTATTTATTGTTATTGTCTTCGTTTTATAATATTAGCAAAATGACGGATAAACAACTGAAGCCGGAAGATTTATTAACTATTCTTCACGAAAAGAAAGGATTGTTATTTAAACGCATTAATCGTTTGTATGATTTATCAAGAAATATATCGTCGTTCGATTCGAGGAAAAATGAAAGTTTTATGACTGAGTCAGAGACAATTGATGACATTCGAGATAAATTTGAATCTTTTGTCGATCAAATTAATCAAATAAACATTAGTTTAAAACCTGGTTCAAGTGCCGACTATGCTTGTTTAGAATCCTTTGAAGATTTGTATATTCATATTAAACGTGTTAGGAATAAAATAAACAGCAATCAATCGCCACCATTACCCAGTAGCAACTCAAAGACTTTTTTTGAACCGCCTAAAATAAAGTTGCCTCCTATCGCGCTGCCATCTTTCGATGGGAAAACTGAGAATTGGCCCGTTTTCTACGAGTCGTTTAAGGGTTCGGTGAAGAGAAATTTCTCCATACAAACGTAATACCAAAATCATTCGCGATACGAACATTTTACCGACTTAAAGTTATGTTATTCGGATACAGACGGTATTTATCTAGGTTCCTATTAAACTTTAAAAAAAAAAAATTACTATTTACGAAATGCGAGCGAATTGCATTTCGTACATTTTAACACCGCTAACAGCATGTTTTCAGCTTAATTATTCTGTATTAAAAACATTAATGTTCCTAATATAATTTTAATAGGAACATAGCTTATATTGTCTAGTTGTAGATTATCAAAACTTAAATGGAAAAACATCAACTTTTCATTCATAATTTTTGGTATTACGGAACACAAACAAATTTATCGCAAATCTTGAACGACAGATGCTCTGTCGCATCAATCTTAACTGTGTTTGTGTGCGTGTACGCTTGTAGTTGGTGATCGCAGAAACTCACACTTTCGTAAGGTTGTGTCGTAGACTCGTGGCTCGTGGCGCGCACTGGTCTTGGGTTTTCAATGTTACATAGTTATGTATTTGACTGTGCTACGCGTGCGTTATTGTTTGCGAAATTGTCTTTTCACAACATTGTAATAAAATCGTAGAGCTGTCATTCCTGTACATTGAATATTTTTTTCTTTTTGTATTTTTTTCGAGATACGGGATCGATTCTGAATTCTGATGCCAGATCAACTTTTTTTTTGATTTTTGTAATGTTTTCCTGTTTTGATCTATCTTCGAAACTACTGTAAAGTTGTCGATCAAAGTTTCCTTTCCTATAAGGTTCCTAATAATATGCTTCTGTTAATAGGCTATGTATTATTACGCTATTGTCCCTGGGAGATAAGCAATTTTGAATTTTGTAGTTTTTTTTATACATATAATGTTTTGAGTTGGATATTATTCATTCAATTTTTCCTTAAATATTCCTTACTGCGCTTCAATTAATAGGGTATCTATAATCCGGGCATGCGGGCAGCGAGTAAAGGGCAACTCGCTGCCCGACCATGGACCATGCCCGGGTCGACGGCGCGTTGTGTCCCACGCGCGCCTCAAAGAGCGCCAGCATAATGACGGGGCCCCCCTCTCAGAGGGCCAAAGCCTGCCGGGGTCGCGGGATTATTTCCTTACCGTGACCCCGGAACAGAAAGGGCTATTGAAGGACACCGTGGATTTTTTATCTATAATTACGCTATTCCCCTTGGGGGATTAGCAATGTTATATGATTTTCAGTCATTGTTGACATTTGTATAAGAACCCCTATTTGATTATCACTGTTAGCGAACCAGCTAGTCTGGTGAGTAAGCCGCTTGCCTCTCGTGCAATGGGTTTCAGGATCAAATCTTGGTAATTTGTTTCTCACTTTTTGACAATTCTTTATTTTGTTTTTATTATATCCTGTGAGAGTTTTCAATAATAATTCAAAATAATTTTATGCATACTTTTATTTCAATATAATTTGCAATTTTATTTTTTTCTAAAATTTTTCAGTAGTTTTCTAGGATAATTCTGCACTGATTTAAATTGTAGGTACCTAGGTAAGTTGGATATTGGATATTATTATTATTACTGCGATTTTTGCTTATGCTTATGCAAACAACTGAAACTTACTGACTAAAATCCACGGTGTCCTTTAATAGCCCTTTACCTTCCGGGGTCACGGGCGGTGATGAGATAAGTCCCGCGACCAAATACAGAAAACCTACCTTGAATTCTACGTACCTACTAGTGATGTTGCGAATATCCGATTTTTGACATTCGCGAACGCGAATGCGGATGCGAATATTCAATTCCAATATTCGCGAATGCGAATGCGAATATTCAGTTTTAAATCAATTACACTTGATAATTTAGAAAATACAAAAATAAACACTTTTTAATGTAACTTTTTAACTTATTTTTATTAATTTTTTTACTTCCTGTCTGTAACGAGAATGGAAAAAGTATGCAGGGTGATTTTTTTAACTGGGCGTGGTTGGCCTTATGAAACTAAAAGGAATGTCGAAAAACTATGAAAGGAGTCTCGTGGCCGATTTTGACGAAAACTAAAACTGCATTTTTACTTCCAGAATTTGATCCTTGCTCCAGATGGTTTGATTCCTGGCCAGGATTACTGATTCTGCTAAAATCCCATGATGCATTTTTAGTTTCCGTCAAAATCGGGCTCGAGACTCCTTTCAATGTTTTTCGATATTCCTCATCGTTTCGGATTTAGCCATCTACACCCCATTGAACAATTCACCTTTTATAAGAGTGGCTCTAAGAATGGCGTCAGTGAAAGAAAAACAGACAGAAACACGTTTATCTTAGCATGGTCATATTTATGATTAATTATTGTGATTGATTTGATGAACATTAATATTGATGAATGGCGAGATGAAGGCAGATTAAACAAAAGATGAATGGAGAGGACGACAAAAGATAAGAATGAATGGAGTGTGTGGAAGAAGGAGTACCAGATATTGGTATTTTTTCAGTCTTTCGTATTCGCAAAATATTCGCATGAATTTTGCGAATGCGAATGCGAATGTCTATAAATATGCGAATATCCGCATGATGCGAATGCGAATGCGAATATTCGTAACATCTCTAGTACCTACCTATTTGATCGTACAGGCCGTACAGCGTAGGTAGCTTTTACTTCGTAATAAACAAGTAAATACAGGTGCCTGTATTTACTTGTTTATTACGAAGTAAAAGCCTATGACCAAAAAAATATGGAAACTGGTGGCCACAACCACATCAAAATCGCTTCAGCCAAATGTGAGATAATCGCGAACAAACAAACATACATAGTCATACATACTCGTAATTGTACAAACAAACATACTTAGTACAGGTCGAACTGAGAACCTACTTTACTTTTTTTTAAGTCTGATACAAAAGCCACCAGTTTCCATACATTTTTGGTCATAGGCTTTTACTTCGTAATAAACAAGTAAATACAGGTACCTGTATTTACTTGTTTATTACGAAGTAAAAGCTACCTACGCTGTACGGCCTGTACGATCAAATAGGTAGGTACGTAGAATTCAAGGTAGGTTTTCTGTATTTGGTCGCGGGACTTATCTCATCACCGTGACCCCGGAAGGTAAAGGGCTATTAAAGGACACCGTGGATTTTAGTCAGTAAGTTTCAGTTGTTTGCATAAGCATAAGCAAAAATCGCAGTAATAATAATAATATCCAATATCCAGGGTTGGCATGATTAAAACAAGTTGTTTTAAAACACCTGTTTAAAACAGTGTTTAAAACAGTTTGAAATTAAACAGTGTTTTTTATTACCCATTCCAACTACTTTTCAAGGCAGATGAATGCATGTAAAATGAAAATAAATTAATATTCAGGAGTCTAAATAGTTTCACATAAAACCTTTTGAGTCTAATGCCATTGTTATGTCATATTTTTAACTTTTATTGGCATTGTAATGAAACAATGCATAAAATTATTAGAAAAAAAACATCACTTGTTTTTTTTCCATTGCTCATTTTTCGTAAAAATTTCATTACAAAGGGAGAATTTGAAAAGATGTAGTCTAGAAATGAAACATAATTGATTTATACGTTTAGTCATCAACAAACAAGGTGGAATTAATTTGAAAAAAAACCAGAAACTGAAAAAAAAAACATAAAAAACACTTGTTTAAAACATTTTGAACTGTTTGTTTTATAAATTTGAAAAAAAAACTTTTTTTTTTCCAACCCTGCCAATATCCAACTTACCTAGGTACTTACCAACGACGATATAATACTAGACTACGCATTGCACGATCTAACGAACAAAACTATTCTGCCAACTCGCTGAGGTACTACGTAAGCGAGGGGGGCAGGGTACTGCGTTGTGATTGGCTAACTCAAGGTCTGTTCTGACGCCGCGACCGCGTCGAACTCTTCCCCGGCGACGAGGCCGCCTCAGGCGAGGACGGCCCCGGTACGGATTGCCCCTGCGCAGACAGCCCCGGTGCGAACGGCGCCTACGGGGGCGAGGACGGCCCCGGCCTCGACGCCTGCGAGGCCAGCGAGGCCAACACTGGCGGCCAAACGAAGGGCCCAGGCAGATCACCGGCCGCCCCAGCAGCAGCAGCCTCCTCCAGAAACTCCTCCGGCCAGCGCCGATTGGCAAGTGGCCGGAGAGAAGAGGAAGGCTGCCAAGGCGGCCAGGTCCAAAAAGCGGAGGGAGAGGCGGCGACAGCGCAAGGAGCGCGACGTCGCGGCGCGATTGCGCGCCCCTAAGACCGCGGCTGTGGTCATTACACTGCAGCCGGACGCGGTCAAGAGGGGCGTGTCGTACCGCGACGTGCTCGCGAAGGCGCGGGAGGCGATAGACCTCGGGGAGCTCGGCATCGCCGGCGGCCTCCGTTTGCGAGTCACTGCAACGGGGGCCCGCATGTTGGAGCTCCCCGGCGCGGCCAGTGGCCCCACCGCTGACGCTCTGGCCGAACGGCTCAGAGCGTCCTTAAATGCGGAGGAGGCCCGAGTCTCCAGACCCACAAAGCGCGCAGACATGCGCATATTGGGTCTGGATGACTCCGTGACGGCGGAGGACGTGGTGGCCGCCGTTGCCAGGACTGGGGAGTGCTCATCAGACGAGGTGAGGGCGGGCGCCCTGCGTCCTGGCTTTGCGGGGCTGCAAACCATCACGGTTAGCTGCCCCGTCACGGCGGCCAAAAAGATTCAGGAGGGCCGAAGGATCCTGGTGGGATGGGTGTCGGCGCAGGTAAAAATCCTGGAACCCCGACCCCTGAGGTGTTACCGCTGCCAAGTGGGCAACCACGCGGCATGCGTCTGCACCTCGGAGGTGGACCGCAGCGATAGGTGCTTCCGCTGCGGTCAGCCCGGCCACAAGGCCGGCTCGTGCTCCGCCCCGCCTCACTGCTTCGCATGTGAGGCGGCTGGCAAGCCGGCCGATCACCGGGCGGGGGGCAAGTCCTGCGCTCCACCCACCGAAGCCAGGCGCAGAGGTAGGCCCTCTGCCGCCGCCGTCACCGCCGCCGCCGCCACCGCCGCCGCCGCCGCTCCCGCTGCCGCCGCCGCCGCCGTGGCTACGCCCTCGCAGGGGGCCCTGGAGGAGGCTGCAATGGATTCAGATTAATGTCTCCATTGCGCTTCCTCCAGGCGAACATCAACCACTGCGCCGCTGCTCAGGATCTTTTGCTCCAGAGCATGGCGCAGTGGTTGATAAATGTCGCCGTGGTCGCCGAGCCGTATTTTGTCCCGCCCAGGAACGACTGGGTAGCGGACCTGGACGGCTCGGTGACCATTATTTCGTCGGCCGCCGCCGGTACCCCGCCCCTCGATCGTGTCGAGAGAGGGCGCGGGATCGTCGCAGCCCGGTTCGGGGAGATCGTCGTGGTAGGCGTGTATTTCTCCCCGAGCCGAACTCTCGCCGAGTTCCAGGACTCCCTTGTGGAGCTGGGAGACGTCGTCGTCGCATTCGGTTCCCTCCCCGTGCTCGTCCTCGGGGACTTCAACGCCAAGAACGTGGCTTGGGGTTCCCGGTACACGGACGTTGCGCGGGGCAGGTTGCTCGAGCACTGGGCCCTGGCGCAGGGCCTGGTCATTGAGAACCGGGGTTCTGTCCCCACGTGCGTGCGGTGGACGGGCGAGTCGGTGGTAGACGTCACGTTTGCCAGCGCCGCCCTGTCGCCGCGCGTCACCGACTGGCGCGTTGTGGAGGAGGCGGAGACTTACTCCGACCACCGGTATATCCGGTTCGACGTCTCCGCCCAGACCCCAGACGCGCCGGTCCGACGGAACCCAAGTGGTCCGCGATGGGCGCTGAAACAGCTGGACCGGGAGCTATTCCTGGAAGTCTCGATCGTGCAGGCCTGGGTGTCACCACCGGACAGGCCTGCTGACATAAACGACGAGGCCGAGTGGTTCCGGGAGGCCATGTCGGAGATTTGCGACGTGGCCATGCCCCGGGTCCGGCAAGGACGCGCCCGGCGTCAGCTTTACTGGTGGTCGCGCGAGCTAGCATCGCTGCGCGAGGCGTGCGTTGCCGCGCGACGCCGGTACTCCAGGCTCCGCAGGCGCCGCACCCGACCTCCGGATGCGGCCGCCGTGGAGGCGGAGCTGCACGAGGGCTACAGGGCAGCGAAGGCCGCCCTCCGCGACGCAATCTTGCGGGCCAAGGAACAGGCCCGCAAGGAGTTGCTGGAGACTCTGGACAGGGACCCATGGGGCTGGCCGTACAGGTGGGTGCGCGGAAAGCTCCGCCCCTGGGCCCCCCCGTTGACGCAGAGTCTCCAGCCTCAGTTCGTGGAGGACGTGGTGAGCGCCCTGTTCCCATCGCGAGGGGAGCATGCTCCCCCGCCCATGGCAGCTCCGCCTCGGACGGAGTCTGACAGCGAGGGCGAAGCTGACGCGAACGCGGACCACAGCGACGACGACGTCTACGATGCTCCAGAGGTGACCGAGGTAGACCTGAGAGTGGCGGTACAACGGCTCAAAGCCAAAAATACCGCTCCAGGACCCGACGGCCTGCCAGGAAAAGCCTGGGTCCTGGCCTTCGGGACTCTCGGGCCTCGACTGGGGGGGCTCTTTAGCGCGTGTTTGGCGAGGGGCCAGTTCCCGCTTCGTTGGAAGACGGGGAAACTGGTCCTCATCCAGAAGCCCGGGCGCCCTGCGGACTCTCCGTCCGCATTCCGGCCCATCGTGCTGCTCGACGAGGTGGGCAAGCTCTTTGAGAGAGTAATTGCAGACCGCCTCGTCGGGCACCTAAATCGGGTGGGCCCGAACCTGTCGGAGAGCCAGTTTGGCTTCCGCAGGGGGCGCTCGACGGTGGACGCCATCATGCGCGTTAGAGCCCTCACGACGGGGGATGCAGTGGCCCGGGGCAGGGTCGTCGTGGCGGTGTCCTTGGACATCTCCAACGCCTTCAACACCCTGCCCTGGAGTTGCATCAGGGAGGCACTCCGGTATCACCGGGTGCCGACCTACCTCCGTCGCACGGTCGAGGACTACCTGACGGACAGAGCCGTCATCTACCCCGGTCACCGGGGAGAGTGGAACCGGCGAGAGATGTCGTGCGGTGTCCCACAGGGATCGGTCTTGGGACCGCACCTGTGGGACATCGGTTTCGACTGGGTGCTGCGCGGCGACCTCCCTCTAGACGTCAGCGTAATATGTTACGCTGACGACACGCTCGTCCTGGCGGAGGGAGTGTCGCACCAGGCGGCGGCCGACTTGGCGACGCGGGCGGTTGCGATAGTCGTCGATAGGATCCGGCAGTTGGGACTCGAAGTGGCGCTGCACAAGACAGAGGCCATGTGTTTTCATGGCCATCTGAATGCGCCACTGACAGAGTCCCACATAACGGTGGGGGGGGTTCGCATCGGCGTCGGAGGAACGATGAAGTACCTGGGACTCGTCCTCGACAGCCGATGGAACTTCGGGGAGCATTTCTCGCGTTTGGCCCCAAGGCTGAACCGGGCATCAGCCGCCCTCGGGCGGCTCCTGCCCAATATCGGCGGGCCAAACGCCCCCTGCCGGAGGTTGCACGCCGGCGTCGTGCGGTCCATGGCCCTCTACGGGGCCCCCGTGTGGGCCCTGAGCATTCGGACGCGGCCGGCAAAGCTGGTCGCATGCCAGAGGGTCATGGCAATCCGAATGATCCGAGGATACCGCACGATCGCCGGCGAATCGGCCAACCTTCTTGCCGGATCACTGCCCTGGGATCTGGAGGCGACTGCCCTCCTGCGCGTCTATGAGTGGCGCGTGGAGGCGCAGCGTCGGGGTGTATCCCCGCTGCCTCGAGAAGTCGAGGCGCGGCGGGAAGAGCTCCGGCGCGATCTCAGGGCAGTTTGGAGAGAACGACTATCGCAACCGAGGTACGGGCTAGCCGCAATCGCGGCTGTAAGACCCCTCTTTGAGGAGTGGCTGGATAGGTCCCACGGCGTCCTCACCTACCGCATGACACAGGTCCTCACCGGACATGGCAGCTTCGGGAGGTACCTGTGCATGATAAAAAAGGAGGAAACGCCCGGGTGTCACCACTGCGAGGATCGCCCGGAGGACACGGTGGAGCATACGGTGCAGGACTGCCCAGCTTGGGCGGAGCACCGCCGTGTCCTCGCTGCGGCGATAGGCGGAGACCTCTCGCGCCCGGCATTGGTTGCGGCCATGCTGCGGGGCGAGACGGAGTGGGAGGCGGTCGCCTCCTTCTGCGAAGCAGTCATGCTCGCGAAGGAGGAGGCGGGCCGCTTGAGGGAGAGGATACCGTCCTCCCTCCGCCCGAGACGCAGTGGTAGACGCCCACGGCGACGGATGTCGCGGGACGATCTCCGGCCACCGTAGGCGCGGGCATGCGGGCGGCGAGTAAAGGGCAACTCGCTGCTCGACCAAGGACCATGCCCGGGTCGACGGCGCGTTGTGTCCCACGCGCGCCTCAAGGAGCGTCAGCATAGTGACGGGGCCCCCCTATAGAGGGCCACAGTCCTGCCGGGGTTGCGGGACATACGTATACCGCGACTCCGGCACACAAAGGGCTACCGAAGGACACCGTGGATTTTAGTCAGTACAAGTCTGACAGTCCCTCCCGCCCTGCCCGGGGTGGGAGGACTCATTTGATGATTTTGCCACGTAAAAAAAAAAAAAAAAAAAAAAAAAGGTCTGTTCTGACTCAACGTATGTTTACGGCTCACAGGATTGGTCGAAATGAGACGGATATAAGACTTTTTTGCCTAATGTGTTGGCAGACATCGGTCGCCTGTTATTACGAGTCTAGTATTATATCGTCGTTGGTACTTACCTACAATTTAAATCAGTGCAGAATTATCCTAGAAAACTACTGAAAAATTTTAGAAAAAAATAAAATTGCAAATTATATTGAAATAAAAGTATGCATAAAATTATTTTGAATTATTGAAAACTCTCACAGGATATAATAAAAACAAAATAAAAAATCACAAAAAGTAGGAAACAAATTACCAAGATTTGATCCTAAAACCCATTGCACGAGAGGCAAGCAGCTTATTCACCAGACTAGCTGGTTCGCTAACAGTGTTAATCAAATAGCGGTTCCTATACAAATGTCAACAACGACTGAAAATCAACTAACATTATGGTCACGCAGACTTTATTTTAGAACTTTTCATCTATATCAGGAAATAATTCCGTAGTAAGTACATAATTTTTACGTAACTAACGGTTTACGCAACGGAAGCTTTCGAAAAGGAATACAATAATTATGTTCCCGATTTTGAAAAATTTCTCATTGCTGCTCTGCTCTTATTGGTGATAGCGTGATGTTACATAGCCTAAAGCCTTCCTCAATATGGACTATCCAAATATATGTCGGAGCCACCGGTATTGTTCCGTCAGATTCAGGCATCATGTGGGCAGAGTTTGGGTCTCGTGCAATGAAAATACACTGGGTGCGGTTCACTTGGTTATTTTAATTTTAAATCACAAATTGAATCAAACACAATTTAATTTAATCACTCACTACACTTATAATGGGCACAACGAATCGAGTACAGTTTCGGGATGTCTTCACACTGCTGCGGTCAGGCACTGAATGCGCTCCTCCCAGCCCCGATGAAACATCACGACTCTGTATAAGCGCACGCAGACCACGTGATACTCAAAATGGCGCGCTTACGATTCGTTTGCTGTCCGTACTATTGACCGGATCCGACACGGCCATCCTGCGATTAACACGTCCTCGTGTGATCTTCTTCTTCTTCAGCCTCTTTCTACCATCTTGATATTGGCCTCCTTCAACGCTTTTCATTCTCCTCGTGTAAAAATCACTCTGAAACATATTTAGTCTACGACAGAATACTGTTCCACTCGGTCATTCCTGACCAAACTCTATATTCAGTTCTTTGTTGAAAATAAGGAAATTTCAGAACTCTACTGTACCATTAAAACCAATACTCTTTAACAAAATCAAACATTGGGAATAGCCAATTGAAAATACATCAATCACTACCCTAGGCCACTAACAAATACTCTAGGCCACCAACAACTACCCTGGGCCATGTACCACAGTCGTTCGAATATACTTTCACAACTCTATTGCAAAAAAACTACCGATTCTCCAGTGACCTTTGACTTTCGAGTAAAACTTCTTACGCCACGGCTCTCTAGCCGACTAGCAATCACATTGCTTTCACACATCCAACGCATGGATCAAAACTTCTGTGCGCATCCACCACGTGGATCGCCCGTGTGCATCACCCGCTGACTACACACTATGGTCTCTCAAGACCCCGACCTCCGCCAGAGCCACCCGCGCACCGCGCATCCACGGACACCAGGATGTCAATAAGATACGGACTACGGCTACGAAACAGCTACTGGTACGGTCGAAAACAATACGGCCGATAGACCGTTTTACTCGATCTCTCACCACAACTTAATCAGAATTTATGGTAACTTCGACTGGTACATGACCCGTTGGCATGTTTGTAGGTACATTTAGAATTCAAGGGTTTCAATGTGTAACGGTCACCATCTCAAAATCTTTATCACTCTAAACAGACCCTTAAACTTTGGATCTAACTAAGACTGATCGGAAATCCCAGAGCATTCAAGTACCTTTGCAATTGTATTATTACAATGCAGCAATATTATAATCAAAACAGCAGGAATCAAATTCGTGGCCTGTGGCTAACACTAGCCCCACTAACAAACCTCTGTTTGTTTCACACCGTTCACCATGAACGCACAATACACGACCTCCGCCAGTGCCATCCGCACACCGCGCTTCCATGGACACCGGGATGTCAATAAGATACGGATTACGGCTACGAAATAGCTACTGGTACGGTCCGACCAGCCGACCTAAGATTCCACACTATCATCCAACTCAACATCTCTACTTCAAAATGGTACTTGAACCTCAGGAATTCCCCCCAAATCCACAGCACTTAACCAGCACTATGCATCAATACTCACGAAGAAGTGTAAATCACTGAAGTACTTAACCAGTTCTTAACATTGTAGCGCTTAACCAGCGTTACAAATCCTATCACTTAGACAGTAATAATAAAAAAAGCTTAACCAGCGATATTAACTCACTAACGCTTGAGCAGCGATAGTCAACATAAATAACAAGGCACCAGAGGCGTAAGTAAAAATGAAACGATTCACCTGTGTTGGAACGTGTCTGATGGTGGTTGCACGATGCAGACATCGACGCGTCGCGCCGCTCCTTGGACTTGTCCGTTGCCACTGCCGCCACTACTGCTCGTACAGCGCACGGCTATGTGACCTGGCTTGCCACATTTGAAGCACACCAAGGTCTTCGATGCCGGCTGCTGCGTCACTTGACTTGATGCTGTAGGTCTTCCCTTCGTATCCATCGCCTTACTTCTGCACTCAATACGCTTATGGGCGTTTTAGCACAGTTATAACACTTAATTGACGTTATTTTTCCTCGCTTGGTGTCACTTGTTTTCGATGATTCACAGATAGTGTTCATTTTTCGCATCAGATATGAAACGACTGGCGAACGTGGGTAATGTTTCTTTATCACTTGGTTTTTCGCCACTTATTTTTTTTTTTAAATGAGGGTACCCGCCGTTGCGAAATAAATCTTGTTGTAAAAAGTACCTTAAATTCCTTTGTATGCTATGTGAGATAGCCAGGTTGATGCTTCACCTTTAGCGCCTTGCTCAGCGTCAAAATCAGCTGGCATCCCTCCACTGCACTCCCGTTAAAACAAAAGTCGGTGGTGGCGCACCACGACTGCGCGTCGGAATCCGGTTTGTCGGGGTCGAATTCCGGCAATAAAAACTTGTTTTTCACTGGCTGCGTTTTCAAAGTTTGCTGGTTTTGCATTTCAAAAAGTAACTAACTTCCACTGATTGTTTTTGTCACTGTTCCCGCGTGTAATTTCATTAGCACGATTTGATCCCAATTCTGATGTCGGAGCCACCGGTATTGTTCCGTGTCAGATTCAGGCATCACGTGGGCAGTTTGGGTCTCGTGCAATGAAAATACACTGGGTGCGGTTCACTTGGTTATTTTAATTTTAAATCACAAATTGAATCAAACACAATTTAATTTAATCACTCACTACACTTATAATGGGCACAACGAATCGAGTACAGTTTCGGGATGTCTTCACACTGCTGCGGTCAGGCACTGAATGCGCTCCTCCCAGCCCCGATGAAACATCACGACTCTGTATAAGCGCACGCAGACCACGTGATACTCAAAATGGCGCGCTTACGATTCGTTTGCTGTCCGTACTATTGACCGGATCCGACATATATATTTTTTCATTCCTACTAATAGTTAGATTACAACAGATAAATCTCAAGACAAATACCTACGTTATACCTACTGGACGTTTATTTTATTAGATTTTAGATAATGTCCTAAAATCTTCTAATGTAGCCATTGTAGAGTTATTTCCAAAAAACGCATTGTTGGTTTGTGCGTTCACTAACGATTCCCCAAATTAGTTAACAAAAATAAAGCAAATGTTGAACAAAATTAGTCCAATGAAATGGTTTTCTGTCAATATGAATGATTCGTTACAAACACACACACGCACGCATACAGCTGCGCGCTGCGCTGCAAAAAGTCAGACAGAGATAGCAATGTTTCGTCCGATTTTTGTGCTCGCCTCGAATTGCAATTGCGAGCTCCCTACACTGGGCTCTTAAGTCAAATATCCATGATAATGATCAGCTGACTGACTCGCAGCGTGTGCAGTACTTGATAGGTAGGCTTACACACAACGCATTGAAGGTTACCGCTGGAATTGTGCCTACTGGTGATACTTACAAGTTGTTATGGGATAGTTTAGTTAAAAAATATCAAGAGAAGCGCTCACTAGGTATGCATTATTTAAATAACATATTGGATTTAAAAAGTTGTTCATTTAACGCTAATAGTCTCGATTCTTTCATAGAAACATTTAGTGCGTCTATTTCTGCCTTGAAACAACTTGGGATTACGGATCTTGCTGATTTTATTCTTTTGCACTGCGCAATGAGAAAAATCGATGCACAGACTACTCAATCGTTTGAACTTACCATTCGAGATGTTGAAATTCCCACAACGCAATTATTGATAAGCTTCGTTCAAGATCAGGCAAAGATATTGGCACGCTCGAATTTGTATCATTCGAACGCGAGAAACTTTAGTAGAAACCCCGCTTCCGCTCCTCGCGAGTCACGCACACAGACAAAAGCGTTTGTTGTGAGCGAGTCAGCTGACTCGTCCGCTTGTTTACCCGCGATCGCGGTTCCATGCTGCGCGTATTGTAATGATAACGCTCATGTTCATTTGTATAACTGCGCTAAGTTTAAATCCGTGTTGACTCCTAGAACAAGGTTCGAGTTTATTAAATCCAAACGTGGGTGCGCGAATTGTCTGAGCACATTGCACGGATTGAGTAACTGCAAGTCAACATCAGTCTGTGACTTATGTAAAAAACGCCATCATACACTATTACATTTTGATAAAGAAAATAAACCGCAAA
The DNA here is from genome assembly GCA_954870645.1 of Agrotis clavis. Lineage (NCBI taxonomy): Eukaryota > Metazoa > Arthropoda > Insecta > Lepidoptera > Noctuidae > Agrotis > Agrotis clavis. The sequence goes on along the minus strand of OX940923.1, from coordinate 21,727,304 downwards.
CAGCTGCACGCGTAGCATGGCGATTCTATCTCTATTCTACCAAGAAAAGACAAAGTTATTTCATCGTTATTTCGATACAAATCGACTGTTTTTTTGAACAAATATGACACGATTGTTACACTATTAAAGAATAGAAACATATTTTTTCTATATTATGAACATTGCTATACTTAAATCGATAAAAATCTTTTACGTTCTGTCATTTTGTCTATTCTCCCGTCGATAAAACCCGTTTCTACGGCGCCATGCTACGCGTGCTGATGTTAAAGCGACGAATTGCAATGTAGTCGTGGCGTCGTCGTCTCCCGCGCCGCTGTCTCTCCCCCCTCCCGCGCTCCTTTCGACCCCCGGTACGCCTTTGGTGCCTCGCTCTTACGTTGATTGCGATAAGGTCGATATTTCCGCACGGGTGATTGCGTCTGATTCGTGTGATGTGACGCCAGCGTCTTCGGCTCACAGCTCGGCCGTGTTATTAGCAGCTGATGCAGCGAAGGCTAAGGCGATAGTGCTGTTATCGACAGCTCAGGTTTATGCGCGAGCTAAAAGTGACAGTGCGGGTCACAAAACAGTAGTGAGGTGTTTAATTGATAATGGCTCGCAGAATAATTTAATAACTACAGCATGTTGTAGAAAACTTAATTTACTGATAATTCCTTTGAGTAATTCATTTGTTAAAGGAGTTGGTTCTGTATCGCGACCGATAATAGGATACGTACATTTAGATATCGAGTCTCGCGTATATCCTGATCAAAAATATACTATTCACGCGTTCGTAGTTGAGTGCATTACGGACCAGCTACCATCGCACCATGTTAAGTGGGATAGCCATATAGACTTCCACGCGCTTCCGCTCGCAGATTTAAGCTGGAATATTCCAGGGGATATTGACCTAGTGTTGGGCGCTCAACTGTTTCCGTACATTTACTTGGGGAATAGGGTCGATCTTGGTTCACGCGCCCCACCTGCATTATTGACCACATTCGGGTATATCTTTATGGGTGATTTTCCGCATAATAGTGATAATTTAAATTTACCTAACTCTTCTTTCACGGCATTGGCTCTCAATGATTTATTACAAAAGTTTTGGGAATTGGGAGAAGTTAATAATAAACGTTTTTTCTCTCCTGAGGAAACCGAATGTGAGAATATTTTTTCCTCGACCGTGTCACGAGACGATGTGGGACGTTATACCGTCGCGTTACCTTTTAGTAAGGATCCCGCCGAGTTGGGTAACTCGCGCACCGCCGCGTATCGTCGGCTTATTGCGCTTGAAAGGAAACTCCGCCAATCGCCGATGTTGCGGAAAAATTATAATGCAGTGATTAAAGAGTATATGGACAACGGTTATTTAATTCAGGTCGACGAATCTGCCGTTTCCGATGACGGGTACTATATCCCTCATCACGCTGTCGTTCGGCCGGACAAACCGATGCCGCGCATTGTATTGGATGCTAGTGCTAGAACTCATACTGGGTTATCTTTAAATGATGTACTCCATATTGGTCCAAATTTACAAACAGATTTGTTTATTCTTTTAATAAATTTCAGACTATTTCCCATCGCTATAAATGCTGATATTAAACAAATGTATTTACGCATTGGTGTACCCGTTGACCAGCGTAAATACCTACGCATTTTGTTTCGATTCAATGAGAACGAACCTGTGCTAACCTTCGCCTTTAATCGCTTACCTTTCGGGCTTAAGTCGAGTCCTTACATAGCTATGCGCACTGTGCGACAGCTGGCCTCTGACAGTCCGCATTATCCCGAAGCTGCTAAAGTAGCAGAGACCAGTCTCTACATGGACGATCTGGTGTATTCTGTGAATAATGAAGACACCGCCATGCAGCTATCGCATGATCTTATAAAGATGTTTAAATCGGGCGATTTTGACCTTGTTAAATGGTGTAGCAATTCACCCGTTCTTTTAAACAGTCTTCACGACTCGCATCGTAAGTCCCTTGATTTTCACGCTGGGAGTGATGTGTCTAAGGTTTTAGGCCTTTCGTGGGAACCTTCTCAGGATAATTTTTTCTTCACTTCCGCTCACGTAGCTGAGAAATGTACTAAGAGAAATATACTCTCGATAGTCGCACGCTTATTTGATGTTCTCGGTTTGGTCGCCCCCGTGATATTTTATGCCAAGTTGCTCATCAAAGAGTTATGGCTGAGTAATATTGGTTGGGATGATCCCGCTCCTGACGATATTTTTAAACGTTTTTCCATTCTCATGCAAGAGTTTCCGCTGCTGGATACATTACGCATACCACGCCATGTGGGCGTTACCGATGATTGTTCCGTTCGTATAGTCGCGTTTGCTGATGCTAGTATGGGTGGGTACGGGTGTGTGATTTATATACACTCTACTGGTCCATCTGGTGTCATAGTCCGCTTACTTTGTGCGAAATCAAAGGTTTCACCTACCAAGGTTACAACTCTTGCACGTCTGGAGCTTTGTGCCGCCGTGCTCATGTCAAAATTGGTAAAAACTGTTCGTGATTCTTACTCTTTACGTGTTCCTATTGCAGGAATTTACGCCTTTTCAGATTCCACGATAGCTTTATCTTGGATACACTCTTCTCCGCACCGCTGGTCAGTCTTTGTCAGCAATAGAGTTGCTCAATGTCAGGAGAACTTGGGTTCTCAACATTTTTACCATGTGGCAGGTGTTGAGAATCCAAGCGACTGTCTATCTCGTGGCATCCTCCCTTCTCAGTTAGTGTCACATGAACTTTGGTGGAACGGCCCCTCTTGGCTTCGTTGTGCTCCTGAGGATTGGCTCGTCAAACCGTTCTCTCCTATTAATTGTGGGGAACTTCCCGAGCACAAGGCAAATGTCTTAACAGTGACCACGCAAGTAGAACAACCCCTTCTATATCAACTTGCTCAACGTACCTCATCATGGGATAAATTGTTGCGCATTGTTTCCTATATATTAAAATTCGTTGGGGCTAAGGCCCAACTAGATGAGCTTTATAGATTCTTATTAAATTCAAATTTCAATTCGTCTCTTTTACATGAGTTGTCAACACGCCGCATAATGTGGAAAATGATCCCACCTCGCTCCCCACATTTTGGCGCCATGTGGGAAGCAAATGTAAAAACGTTAAAAACGCACCTTTATCGCGTGATCGGAAGTCAGCTTCTAACTTATGAGGAGTTACAAACTGTACTCATTCAAATAGAGTGTATTATGAACTCGCGCCCTCTGAGCGTTTTGTCTTCCGATCCCCATCCCGAAGTTATTACTCCCGCTCACTTTTTGAAGTCGACTCCATTGCAGTATTTGCCGGCAGCCGATTTGTCTGGTCAGCGCATTAGTTTGTCGCAGCGCAAACAGTTGTTAGATGGTATGGTCCAATCCTTCTGGAAGAAATGGCACCTAGAGTATCTGCATACGCTGCAAGTCAGACAAAAATGGGCAACTCCTGACAAACCCGTAGAAGTTGGAACTGTCGTACTAGTGGGACAGGATAATTCAGCTCCTCTGAGTTGGCCATTAGGAGTTATAACTGAAGTTTATAAAGGCACGGATAATGTCACTCGTGTTGCAATGGTAAAGACAAAGTTCGGTAACTTTAAACGTGCCGTCGCTAAATTATATCCTATTCAACGCAATAAACGTTAACTCTTATACGATACTAGTAGTCTTTAAGGTTTAGGAAATACATTAAATAACTTGTATTATTTGTTTCTCGCATTCAGTCATAGAGCTTGGATTTTTCTCTGATCTAAATATAGGTCAGTAAATACTTATAATTTTTCACTTTTCTTTTTGAAAGCACTTGCGTCCTTCCAAAGCCCCCGAGCATGGTGAAGCGTCAATGCCTTTTCAATATAAATAAAATAAATAATAATATTTTAGGATTTTTCCATATAATATAATATGTTAGTAGTTCAGATTACATATTTTAGTTTGTCTATTGATGAATCCTCGCACCAATATTTTGTTTCCGCAGCGCCCATTTGTATCGAAACTTTCTGGAGTGTTCTCGCAATTGACCAATAGATGGCATTAGCGAGGCGCACTCTCTTCCCGTCGCCATTGAAAAAGACACTGTGTGTCCTTCGCTCCGCCTTTCAAAAATTCCTTTTTGGTGAAACCTTGATGATATTCATAAAATAAATGGACCTGCATCTGTGCTTCATTGAGAACTTATAGTGCAGTGTTGATTTTTGGAGTTTTAACCATTCCACCGGTGGATTCAAGAAGATTTTGCTCGCCGGCCGGCAGCTCATACCAAACCAATCACGCGCGCATGAACGAGGTATCTTCCCATCTCCCTGGGTCTGAGTGGGATCTCTGGATTGTCAAGGTACGTGGGCATGGTTTGCTGCTAATAATTTTTTTTGGTATTGGTTTCTCGGGGATTCATCAATAGGGAAATTTTGGTATATTTTTTAGGTCCGCCATTACATCTTTTACTTAGGTTCTTAATTCAAACTTTTTCACAACCTTCACAAAGGTGCAGGCTATTTACACGCCTCACCAGTAGACTTCTGACCCAGACTAGAGTAACGTGGAATGAGCTTACCCAGAAGAAGCCTGTTCCCTCTAACTTTGAAGAGATTCGGATGTATGCGTTTGGAAACCCTGTTACAGTGAGTTCCACTCCTTTGCCATTTGCATTATAAAGCATGTTTGGAAGCGTTTAGTGCAAATTGCTGGAAGTTCTCCGAAAGCAAAGGTTGGGGCCAAGGCAGTGGGCCAGCGTATTGGGCCAAAATAAATTATGAATTCCAAAAGTTGCTTTTTACACATTGGGCCAAGGCAGTGGGCCAGCATGTTGCGCCAAGATAATATGCTTTGGATTCCATATAACTGGTTCATTTCGGTACATTTCTATAAATTGTTAAGTCACATTGCTTGGCCAGGCCATCTTAACTCGGCCATCTTAACGTACACTCACGCGATACGACGGTCTTGCTGACGAATAACAACAAACTGGATAAGAGGCCAACGTGTGAACACTGTTTGCGAAGCACGCGAAAAACCGACAACATTCGGTTGACCGGCCAATATCTACTGCCGCCAACTACCAGCATACCGCCAAGTAGGTCTGTACATGCTGGCCCAATACGCTGGCCCACTGCCTTGGCCCAATGTGTACAGCGGCCTTAACAAGTAATATATTATATATGGAAGATCAAAACATGCATGACCCCAAGTTTTCGCAAGAAGGGAATATAGTTCCGTTAATTGCAAATCTACGTTTAAGTGCGTTCTTATCAAGAACTCACTATTCATTCAATCCATACAGTCGCGAGGATGGGATTGTTTTTCGAAATGATCCTCCATTGTGTACCGTTGATTGTTGTTATGGACTCATTGAGTGCATTGTTCTTAGTACTCGTGTGGCTCATTGAGGTGGAGGCTGTACTCGATCGGTTTAAAGTAGGGTAATGTGGGGACTTCAAGTGCTCATTCGCTAAATTTTCAATGTTCTGCGTGATTCTGTGGATTGAATGAATTTATGGATGTATTTCTTTACTTGCTCTTGCCAGCGGCTTCGTCCGCGTTTTCTCTGTGCCAAATAAGTATTATTAAGATCTGTTCAGCCTTTCTTGGAGTATGTAACAAAAATTCATTTACTTAACCAAACTTTCGCATGAATCGTAAGGATTTCATATTTGAGATGTAAGATCTAATCCTCAGATAACTTTTCTCTTGGCAATATGCAATTATACATGTGATATCGGAAATATCTTTGGGTGTAACGTATGTATACCGGAACGTTGTGGGTATTGGTTTAGCTGCTCATCACCCGTTTCTGCTGTCTCTCTCGCATCAAGCATCCATGTTATAAAACGTGTCATACAATTTCTGTTAGCAAATAAATGCTATTTTAATTAATGAAAGTGTTTATCTCAGTATATAACAATACATATGTATCGATGTTTAACAGCTTTTAAACAGAACTTAAACATCCTATACAGATAACTTTATCCTCCAGATATAGTAGTGACAGATCCTATCGAAGACCAATGGACGTAAAAAGAACTAGGCATTTTTCGATTAATTTTTAATGCGTAACGCTAATCCTTCATCCGTGAATAACAATCTTAACAAATAACAAGGACTTTCAAAATAAAGCTTTTAAAACAGGATAAAGTTCACTTCTAAATTAAAGCTCATTCAACTTCGTTAATAAAAAAAGGCTTTTGTTCAGCCCTGAAGCTTTGTATGCGAAGCCCTGCAAATTAACAGCGGAGTCAATAGGGCTCGCAGCGGCAAACATCTCCGGGTGATTGGAAACAATGAGTCAGGGTTGCCTCACTTCTGAAAACATCTGATTTAGACATGGGACTGTTTTTAGGTGTAGTACGATGTACGATGATTCTTTTCGAGGTTGCTTGTGATCTATATATATTCCTCATATCTTCAAAAATGAGTTTATTTTTTCTGAAAATTGATTATTGTCATAACATTCTAGTTGTCGAGTATAGCATTATCAGCTATAATGTTCCGAGTGCTAGGACACAGGCCTCTGTGAGAGGGAGTGGGCAGTAATCTAACACGCGGGCCCGGCGCGGTTTAGTAGATGTCACGACAGGTCTTTAAATTGGTTCTAGGACCCGTGTTCCACCTTTTTTATCTGCCAGAGGCCTTACCACGAACTCTTAACGCGATCCAATTTAGGCTGTGTGAAAGAGACAGAGCTATACAAGTCGTCTAGCGCCATCTCTTTCCCACAGCCTAAAGACTCACGTTTTAACGCGCGGGCCACATAGAAAAGACTTAAGACGCAGACGGGGCGGAGACATAATATATGTCTCTTCGGCGTCTCTTTCATACAAAATGTATAGAAAGCGTCGCCACGTAAAACACACAAAAGAGACGGGGCGCGGACGCGACTCTCATACATTTTCACACGTCCGCGACGCGTCCTCGTCTTGCATCTTTTCTATGTTGCCCGCGCCTAAGAGTTCATGGTAGGCCACCTGGGTGAAGTATTGGTCCGTCCCCTATTTTCTTACTGTACCGATCATCAGTTAGCCACCTCGGTTAGTTTCCGTGCTTCGCCCAGGTGGAGCCCAGGTTCTCACCCAGACATGGTAATTTCCTCACAAGTTTTTCCTTCACTGTATGAGAGGTGGTGAATTAAAATAATTATTTAAATATTTTTGGGCAAAGTAATGTGCCTGGCTATGTTCTAACTAAAACATGTAAGTTGGGGGCCATTACTAACGGGCAAGAACCTGTATTATCTAGGCGTAAAGATCTACTTTGCGAAGCATTGGTAGTGTTATATTCACGCAGAGCGCGTTAGGTGGGTCTTCTGCATGAAGGTAGAGCCTAGAGCGTACCTATAGCTACTATTAGGGAAGCTTTGTTTTTATCAGTCTGTATAATAAGATTAAATAAATATTGCTCCATAAAATACAATAATGAATGACTGCACGATGTTTGACAAGTTGTATGTTGTATTTCATTAAGCAATGTTTATAAACGTGGCAACCCTAATCTCGGCAGGTGTGAAGTGGTCCATTGTTCAGTTATTAGCATGCCGCATTGTTAACAGCGCCGCGTTCAAATGCATTCAGTTTTATGCCTTTAAATTGGAGAGGCGTTCCTTGGTCCTAGACTGGGTAGACTTAATATGGGATTGATGATTGAACCCTGAGAGCGGTCCAAGAATTTTTTAGTTTTACAATAGCCCTTTCCCCTAAGTCATCATTTGCCTAGCCCTTTCCCAACTATGTTGGATCGTCGGCTTCCAGGCAAACCAGATGCAGTTAAATATTTTACATGGAACGACTGCTTGTTTTATGAATACAACAACATCAACTGATTAACTTGACATTTCATGAGTTTTACTTGGTCTATTTTGAAGCTATTTATTAGAAAATCTCATCGGAAATAATGTGATTGACTGTTATATTTCCAGTTATATTTTTTACCTAATTGATTAAGGCGTCTGCAGTACCTAGTAGGTACTGCAGACGCCTTAATCAATTAGGTAAAAAATATCCAGAAGACGCAGGTTCGAACCCTGCTCGCAGCAGAATTTTCCGTTCTTCAAAAATATCTTTGTTATTTCTTTCATCAATCTTATTTCTCCCGCTTAAACTTGTTCGGAGATATTTAATTATTTAAACGCATACACGGGAAGTGTGTGCATTTCACAGGCTTCACCTAATACAGTGTAATAGTAGTTTACAAACTCAAAAGATATCTAGGCATGGTATATCATCATTCGTATTATAAACGACTATCTAAGACGTAACAGAAACTAGAGTCTGTCATGTTGTAAACATTTCTATAAACAATCGTTAGCTAACTAGTTAACTGGTGATTTATGCCCAATTTCCTGATGCAATTCGATTTCTCCATGTTGTAATTGTGCGCTGCAATCTCCTTGTAACGAATTTATTGTAACGTATTCACAATGGACGTGTGCAACATTACTAAGTTTTACGAGTAAATGGATCAATTTCAATGCATATTGGGAAATGTCACATTTACATACTTGCAAATATACCTACAGGTAATATTATTCAAGACGCACTTTGCAAGATTGAAAAATCTTACATTGATATAACAATTTGCTTTAAAGCCAAAGTGTAAGAGACAAAGTGATTAAAAAATCACCCATGAAATGAAGTAGTTAGTATTAGATAGTCGGGTATTATATATCAGCTTTAGATAGTCGGGTTATTGCAGTAAAAAATGTCTTCGTGGCCAATGCTCACTAGATCTCCTACAAGTTATGACTATTTGAGTTGTAACTCAGCTACTCACTAACATATCTTTTTTAATAGAAAAACAAACCTTGAGCCCGATGAGCTTTCTCATCGCCTAAAATTATTTTTCCATATAAAACCCCACATTTATTTTCCTATTTTTAGGAATTATTAAAAAAAATCCTATACTTCAGGCTTTGCCCAGTAGGCTAAGGCTGTAAATTGTGACAGAGAATTAATAAGGGAGGATAAAAAAAGGATCGATTTAGATTGAATTAAAGGATTCATCTACCTTCTTGGATAGACACTAAAAAGGCAAAAAGCTCCAACCACATCTTCATTGATATGAAAGTACAGTTAGGTTCGTTTATACGGAGAAAGACAGCTTATGAACATTTCTTTATTTATTTTATGTATATGTTATAGGCAAACTCCGAAGCTCCGGCGCTCCTAGGTTGGATTGGTCAATCCTCAGGTCAGACTGAATGACTTAGTCAAAGCCCAAACAAATGTAAATTTTCGGCCTTTGACTAAACAATTTTCGTCGAACCTGGGAGAGACTAATTTGGTCAGGCAAACGTCAAAACACAATTTTATTAAATCGGGGTTTGACGAGTCAAACTCCGATATAGGTATGAAGTGTCTTATCTTCGTATATTTGGAAGCATTTTATCATTTAAGCAGCTTTCAAGTCTTAAGAACCGCTTAACTCTGCCAGTTCTGACACCTGATTGGTCAGCTTACGTGATTTTCACTTTTATATTTGAGATGCTTTGAGAGAATGCCGTGTGGCATTAGGCCCGCCTTTTGTACGATGTGCAATAAAGTATAAAATAAATAAATAAATGCTTTGGAATATACGGAGGTTAGTTTGTAAGATTAGGTATAAACAGGGGGTCCACCCTTTATAGCAGAACTTTTTACGTCATAATTTTATTTTGCATAGCAACGGATAGCATAAACCTCTTTTCGCAGAAAATCGTTTGGCATACACTCATTTACCATAACACCGAAACCCATAATTTTGTAAGTCTTTAGGCATAAATTTCATTTCCATAATAATCAATAAGTATAACCAACCATCATTTCGTAGAAAGTTCACAACCAGACTCATCTTTTGCATAATTGTGTGGTTTTTATTTCCCAGACAGTAAGATGATGCAGTAAGCATTCAGCACATGCAGCAGGCATGGCTTCTGTCACGGCTCCGGCGCTGCGGGTCTCTGGCGGTCCCACGCGAGCTAATCGTCGCAGATGATTTTACGCCCACCACCGCAGCTTCGGCTTACTGGCCGGCAAGCCGGCCAGCCTCAGCCGCGGCGGTGTGCGTTAAAACCACCTGCTCCTCAGCTCACGGGCCGCCTCGCCCCTCCGCGCCTACGCGATTATAAATTACACTCTAGGGGTAGGGCAGACAAGACTACGTGAAGTCGGTTTTGCAGCGATTCATTTCTGTCACTAACTTTTGTAGCACACCATATTGATTTTATAAAACAATTTTTTTATTTTTTATTATGACTATTAAATTATTTCTATTCTGAAATTCTGTGATCTTCGAAGTATACCAAGTCAAATTATTCCAAATAATCGGCGCTCTAAATAAACGTTATGCTAAATGAAAATATGCAAAATTGTAACTCTGACAAAAGTAATTATGCCCAATACAATTCTGCCATCTTAAAAGTATCCCAATTTAAATTCGGACATAAAAACATTAGGCCAAAAAACAATTATATTAAAAAAAAATTATACCATAACAATGTTCGTTTAAAAAAGTTTCTGCCAAGTGAGTTCTGCCAAATAGGTTTCGGAGAAACAAGTTTCTGCCAGATAGAGGGCACCCATAAACAGGAACACCGCGAGAGACATTATGAACCTGTTTAAACATGTTCAGATCAACGTTTGACCGAGTTTTGCAGTCGCTTCTAGGATTGACTAGGCCAAAACCGAAACAGAATAATTTACTTTCGACGTTTGACTGAAAAGTTAGGAGCTCCTGGGTTTGACTAAAAATACTTCAGGCAAAGGGCGAAATTGAAATGTATTTCGGGGATTGCCTGATGGCTTTGGCCAAACCTAGGATAAACCAGTCCTTCCGCGAAGAGACTGTGTATCGGACTTTGACTATAACATATACATCGATACGCCTTTTCACCGATACGATACCGATACAGACACTTTTAAAAAATTTCGGCGATACCGATACCGATACGCTTTTTATGAATTAAGAAATTAAGATAAAATAAATAAATCACAAGTCAGATTATTTTTTTTATTAATATAAAAAATAGTGACACAAGTTGGTAATAGATACCTAATTATAGTAATTAAAATTATAAAGTAAAAAAAAATGTAGGTAATCTTAAATTTTTCGGAGAAATGCGATTTCGTAAGTCTGTTTGAATAAGACCTGCGCTAGAAAATAGTCTCTACTCATACGATGCGACAGAACTCAATTGGAAACTTTTTTGGAAATGGATTTATTTTAAAATAAAATGTATCGGTCATAAAAATATCGTCGATACCGATATATCGGCTAACCCGAAGTATCGCCGATATATCGGTATCGGTATCGTTTGCATCACTAACTTAATAGTTACAAAACAAACATTGCAATAACAACCAAACGGGAAATCCAAACAACAACGGAAATAACCTACCTAAATTAAAATCAAATGACCGCGAGAAAACAACTATTGACACAACGAACACGTCTCATATGTCTTAATAACAGCACTATAAGAGGTTTAAGATGACTTTATAATACGCGGATCGTGCTCCACTCCCGCGCAGCCTATTAATGTGCGTGCGCGCATGTCCCAACGTAATAGTTCGACCACTGAATAGATTTGTGGATAAAAGGACCAGTTTATACAACTTTTATTACTGGTCTTTTTATCCATAGACAAGCGTGATTCATGTCTATGGGTAGCAGATGTCGCCTCTTCATCATTCATTGAAATTGAATAGATAAATGATATTCGTTGAATAGCAAGCACATTTGGTTGGGCAGAGGACAAGTGAATTGATGAATGGTTGCTAATGTCACTCATATAGAATAAAAACATATCACCATCATCAGCCTACAAAATGTTCCAACTGCTGGGACACAGGCCGCCTCTCTGTGAGAGGGAGAGGGCCATAATCCACCACGCAGGCCCAGTGCGGGGTGGTAGATATCACATGTCTTAAATGCCGGTTTCCTCACGATGTTTTTCTTCACCGTTTTGAGAGCAACACAGCTGAAATATTGTATATTAATACACAAAGTACTGTGCCTCGCTGCATATAAAAACGTTTTAATATTTTTAATCCATACCAATCTGCCTGCTGACACTTAAGATTTTTTCATGATTTGGGGTCCATTATGTTACAGCGCAGCGTCCTCAAAAAGAGCGTGTATTATTCACAACTAGCGACCCGTGCCGGCTCTGCAAACGCACGCGCACGGATGCAATTTTGACTATATTATGCATGTTAAATACATTAACCTTCCTCTTGAATCAGCCTATCTATTTAAAAAACCCGCATCAAAATCCGTTGAGTAGTTTAAAAGATTTAAGCATACATAGGGACAGGCAGAGGGAAGCGACTTTGTTTTATACTATGAATGAATGATAATCTACTTTGCATTTTTTATAAAGGGCATTAAAACAATGAAAAATGGATGCTTCCTCTCCCTAAATCTCCTTGTTTATAGTAATCAATCTTCATTTTATTTTATAAGTACTTGTACTACTGCTTCTTGTTCAGAAGCGCAAGCGCACGTGTAAGTAAGCGGCGGAACTAAACGGCGGAAGTCCTTTATCTGTCGGGCGTTCATCTCGTGTACTGAGTCAAGCTTTGTATTTGATGCTGTGGAATGTTTGGTTATGTAGATCATGGGCATCATGGCTTATGGGTTCAACTTAGTACTTGTTGAGTAGGTTTTCTTCATGTTTTCAACGGGTTTTAGAAGAGAACTTGCAGATTGTCTGTGCAAATTACAGACTACTGCTACGGAGTCGGTAAACCGCTCGGTCTCGTGAAGTTTAGCATATATTAGGTCGTTTCAAACATTCATAAAATCAACGTTAACAAACAGCAACATGAAAAAAATGCTGGTTTCATGAGTTTACCGAAACTCTACATTTACAGGCAGCATTAAGGCTACATTGCTTCCCTACCCTGTTTACTGTACTGTTTTCTGCACTTACCTTGGGATATTATGTTAGATTTTAGCATCATAATTATAGATGAAGTTCTTTGCGAATCATTTAAAACAGATTTTCGTGTGCTAGCAAATGATTTTTCAATCCTAATATGATGTCCTAAGCAGCCTTGCTTAATTCGCTTATACGGACCTGTTTGACACTTGCAACATGTCTTCACTTCACTTCACACACTTCAAGAAGACATGTAGCAATTTTTATGAATAAAACGACTATTTTTTATTATATCATCTATATCAGGTACTGCCATCAAACAAGATCTCTATTCTATAATCTATATTACGCCACAATTTATCCGGCCGTTACACAACAAAATACTCACACATGAGCACACAGCAATCCAACAGGAATCACACACAAATCACATAACATCCTAGAAATAGGTACATTTACTTCACACATTCTTCAGCAAACTAGAATCCAGTTATCGTAGAGTTTTCTCAGAAACTATACTAGTAGTAAAATACTTGTGTGACATGCAGTACCATATTTGTCACCTGAGTGCGACTACCCGCTATGTAACGGAAAGGGGACGCAAGTGCCCGATCTGAGATAGCAGTTGTTTTTAACCTGTTGGGTGTACTAACTGCAGAATAGTTGAGTGTATATAAAGAATGAATGAATTATGTAGTTTTCCTAGTGGTTTGTACTACAGAGGCTTCTTCGGATTTATACGTCGGATAACTTATAGGGTCTTATAGGTTTTTTTAATCCCTATATTACGTTCCAGTGCCACACACGGAGGAAACCGCTAGTAACAGCAAGTCTAAGATATTTTTAGATACTTGTAAATACAAGCAACAGTTAAAATTCTCACAGTAATCAAATTTACTACTTCAGCCACTACAACCTTATAAGTAAATGACGTCGTGTTACCTGCATTTAATCCTGTTTTGCCGACCGTATTGTGTTGATATCAGTAGATAGCGTTTGATTGCCAATAAATTATATGAAAGTAGAGTGGTGTGTCGATAGATAGTTGATTAAACTTGCATTGAATGTTACCAGGCTTGTGCAGAAATAACAAATACATTTACATTTTTATTAAGACTACTATCTACTGATAAAGTTTGCAATGTACCCCTCCTGATTAACATAAGGATGCTTTAATGAAGGTAAGTGTTATGTGAGCGTAATTTAATTTTCATACGTTCATTAAAATCAAGTTATCTATTAATAATCTATACATATAATAAATTTGTAGAAAAGTGGTGTCTGTACAATGGAAATATATAAAAAAAAAGTATCAGGGATTGTTATTATATCGATGCCGAACCCGAAAATGTAGTTAAAATTTTTTTTGTCTGTTTGTCTGTTTGTCGGTTTGTCTGTTTGTCTGTTTGTCTGTGTGTTTGTGCACGCTAATCTTCGGAACTACTGGACGGATTTGAATATTTTTTTTTTCTTTGTATAGGTATTAAGTCCCGTTAACATATAGGCTATAATTTATCTTGGAAACTTGAAGACCTGATGCAGAACCGCAACAGACCTGCTTAACTATAAGAGATACAGAAATGGTGCCATAGCAAAAATTGTTCCACGTGATGAGCATTTTCTGCTGAGAGAATAAATTTGAAGATCCTGGACACCTGATGTGGAACACCAAGAGCCCAGCTACACTATGACATATACAGGAACGACGTCTTAGCAAGAGTTGTTCAGCCTGATAAGCACTCTCTGTTGCTGTATAAAAATTTGAAGATCTGGAACACCTGATGTGGAACTCCAAGAGCCCAGCTACACTATAACATATAAGTGAATGACGTCTTAGCAAGAGTTATTCAGCCTGATGAGTACTCTCTGTCAACGTATAAAAATTGAAGATCTGGAACACCTGATGTGGAACTTCAAGAGCCCAGCTACACTGTAACATATACAGTAAAGACGTCTTAGCAAGAGTTGTTCAGCCTGATGAGCACTCTCTGTTGACGTATAAAAATTAAAGATCTGGTACACCTGATGTGGAACTCCAACAGCCCAGCTACTTTATAACGTATATAGGAATGACGTCTTAGCAAGAGTTGTCCAGCCTAATGAGCACTCTCTGTTGACGTATGAAAATTGAGATCTGGAACACCTGGTGTGGAACTCCAAGAGCCTAGATACTCTATAACATATACAGTAAAGACATCTTAGCAAGATTTGTTGAGCCTGATAAGCAACCTCCGTTGTCGTATAAAAATTGGAGATCTGGTACATCTGATGTGGAACTTCCAACAGCCCGCTACTTTATAACATATATGTATAGGAATGACGTCTTAGCAAGAGTTGTCCAACCTAATGAGCACTCTCTGTTGACGTATGAAAATTGAGATCTGGAACACCTGATGTGGAACTCCAAGACCCCAGCTACACTATAACATATATTAGAATGACGTCTTGGCAAGAGTTGTTCAGCCTGGCTCTTAGAATTCGATGTTTCAGATCTTCGATTTTGACGACCCCGTCGTCGCCGGCATAAGCAACAGGATCCGCGTACGAAGTCGCGGGCAGAAGCTAGTTAGAAATAAATACTTATGGTTTTATAACTTAGTATTAGTATTACTCACCCTTAGCTCACAATGTTTTAAGTAACTTAACAAAATAATTAATTTAAAAAAAAAACATTACTGTTAAAGACCGTTCCGATAAGCCAAATAAGAATATTTTAAAATTACATTCATATGTTTTTGACATTTAAAATCTCATTTTTTTCTGATCAAGCATTTCGCCTTGTAGCAGCGCGTAGCAACAAGCGATTTTTAACAAATTATTGATATACCTAAAATCTACATCATGTATGTAAAGGTATAAGTACTAAACATTATATAATTGTACATATAGTTCGATGCTATGAACTAACTGCAATATCTAAGTGGGTCAAACACGATGAGGTTAAGATGCACTGTCATGTCTCTACAAAGATGTAGGCAACGTATTCAATGAGTCGTAAAGTTGTAACTGTAAAGTCATCATTTTACGGACATCTATTATTGAAATAGTACATAAGTAAATGGTTCCTCTTATATTATGTTGGAACTTGGATTACTGTAAATGTTGACCGGCAGCGTAGCAGCGTAGTAATGGTGTAACAAAATACTATAAATCATACCTGATTGCGTTTCTCCAAAATTACTCAACGTTTTATAAAAATCATGACACAAACTGTTTTATACATAATTATCCTTACTAAGTTAATTCACTTGAAAAGTTGAAATAGAAAATTCTCCGGAAATACAGAATGGCAGTTAAATTAATATGAAGATACATGAATAAATGTAGCAAGTAGTATAAAATAATAATATGAATGACATGGGACATTTTTTTTAGATCATAGTAAAAATCTGTAGTTTCATCAAAATATATGCAAATACGGCCATCATCATCTGCCAATACTTTTATTCTCACGGTCGGCTTCTAGTCGAACCAGATGCAGCTGAATATCAGTATTTTACATGGATCGACTGCGGACCTCTACAACCCAGTTACTGGGTAATACGATACCTTCACCATAGTAAGGCTGGTTGTCAGACTTTATGAGCTTCTGATTATTAAGTAGTAACGACTGTCAAAGATCTACATATAAATGTCAGCCGGGACCAATGGCTTTACGTGCTTTCCGAGGCACGGAGGAAACTCGCTATGACAGATAGATGGTCACCCATCCACAGACCAACCTCGGCAAGCGGCCTGTGCGGCTGTAATTATTTAATATGCAAATACGGCAAAATCATATAAAACAGCTGATTTTCTTTCTATCTGTCATAGTTGGTGATTGGCCCCTCCCATAACATAGCAAAAATTGTTCAAGCATTTACCAACATTTAATTTGAAACACATTAGAAATAGACCACCATCATATTACATTTTCTTGCTGCAATAGCCATATTAAAGTCGGCAGCTGTGGCATGCGGCACGCTACGGTTCAGTGCGGGTCGCAATGCGTCGGCGACTGTGCACGGTTATCTGCGTGTGCGCATTCAAATGATACTTGATTGTTTCTGATTAGATTAAGACGCTGGGTTTACTACAAGTTGCAGGTTGTATTTTCATCTACCTACTTGTAAATATGAAATAACTATTTTTCTCAGAATAAAGGACTTTTTTTGTTATTAGTCTGTGTCACTTCTAAACGATTTATCGTGTATTCGTGTCACTGTGCCTACTCTTGGCTTTAAAATATAAACACAGTCTTATTGTTTTCATTTGATGTTTATGCTACTTTTGTATCGTACTCGTACCTAACTAATCTAATCTAATACTATTAGTAAGTACTTACAATTTCTGAATAAGTTATTGATGTGTACATACTTACAAAAATAAGTAGTTGTAAAACGGTACCTACTGTAATTAGTGGAATTATTTTTTGAGAGTGCGTATAGAAAATTAAGTTTTTGCCTGGTAGGTCCCATTCACAACTAATTAACAAAAAAAGCGCTGTCACTTCAAATAATACAAAATCATTTATGCAAAATACGCATTAAGCATGGTTCACGAACGTTCAAGTAAATAATATGTACATGACTGTACAAACGTAGGGCGTAGAGTATTGATGGCTAGTTACTATAGGCATTGTTGTATGCGTGTACAGTCACAAACAGTAATATGTATACGCTTAGCAAAACTCAAAAGCGATTTTCTCGTGGAAAAACGTACGTAATTTGAAGACTTTTTCAGTTTTTTACTACTTTTTCTGATACTTGTACGAGCGTTTGGGGCGTGGGGGACTCATTTGATGATATTGTGATATTACCATGCTAAAAAAAACTGCTCGTGCATACAGATGTCCGTTTTAAAGATCCGCTTTATCGTATACGTTCTTATTTAGCGATGACGTACATACGTCGTTGTAATAGCCCATAAGGATTCACCCAGCAAAAGCCTATAAAATATCATCTTTGTTCACGATTCTCGGTCTCCACAGTTCCAACGATTATAAGAGTGTTTTGTCGTCGTTTCGACTTCACGTTTCATAAGTGCTATCATCGTCGGATCATACGACATCTGTCAACTTTCAACTGTGAACATTTCAGTGTTCGTGAGTGTACGTACGTGATGTTTACCTCCGTGCCTCTGTGGGCACTCCTCGCCTCGCGGGAGGGCCGTGACCCGCCACCTGCCGGTCGCGGGTGAGCGAGCGGCCGTTGTAAACTACTGCCTTATTAAATACTCTAAATTATATACTACGTACTAAACCTGCCTAACGTCAAATCATGTATAAAACTAGCTTTATTACGGGCGTCGACCTATGAAGGTTGATTGCGAAAAATTCGGAAATACGTATACCAAATGAATTTTGGGGAGAAATTGGTACCTTTTTTTTTTTACGTGGCAAAATCATCAAATTAGTCCTCCCACCCCGGGCAGGGCGGGAGGGACTGTGTACGGTGTCCTTCAATAGCCCTTTATGTACCGGGGTCACGGTAAGGAAATAATCCCGCGACCCCGGCAGGCTTTGGCCCTCTGAGAGGGGGGCCCCGTCATTATGTTGACGCTCTTTGAGGCGCGCGTGGGACACAACGCGCCGTCGACCCGGGCATGGTCCATGGTCGGGCAGCGAGTTGCCCTTTACTCGCTGCCCGAATGCCCGCGAGAAATTGGTACCTAGGTTTCTTTTAAATTTTCAACTTGTGATATGAGCTGCCTTATATTGTAGTAGTAAAATATACTTAGATCATTTGTTGAAATAATGCTGATTTTAAAGTAATGTAAAGACACCTAAGTAATGTCACTTTGTCATCTAAGTATTGTCACAAACTGTTTACTTGTTATAGTCTCAATTATAACAAGGTTACGATAGTCACCAATCAATTCTGAATTTTTGTGAGCGGTCAAAACGTGATTTTTCCATAGATTTTTTTTATGACAAGAGCAAACTGTGACGTCACTAATTTGTGAACTCAATGATCTTACTATTTATTGATTTCCGATGTTTCAGTCTTTTGAAAGTTGACTTTTCGGGTATATAAAAATAAATAAATAAAATAGTGTTCTTAAAGGAATTGTGTTTGGAATTATTGGTCAGTAGTGTCAAATATATACCCAAATTATATCATTCCATTGTTTTTTACCCCACCAGCCTACAGAAATATGTCCCACAAATCCAATTCTCCAACAAACAAAACTGGAAACAGAAAGTAAAACAATTTCAATTAGGTACGTATTGGAAAAACAAAACAATCTATCAAACAATTACGATTACAAGTGCGTTTACAGTTGCGTAGTTGTCGCAAAAGTGTCGTTATTATGTAAACAGTGGCTGTGCATTCAGCCGCTAGGGGGCGTCGTGGTGGCTACATTCACACGCCACTGGCCACCGTTTCCTGTCAGCTCTAGGAAGCGCGCTCATTCATGCATGCGCGTGCAGCAATCGATGCCATCGGGGCCGGACCTCGGTGCGCTATGATGTAACTGTTTTCATTGGTGAGATATCGATGGGGTATTGTTTGTTTAAGTTTTTTTTAAGGTAACAGCTGATTGCGGGCGGCAAGAAATGGGCGACTCGCTGTCCGATCACGGACCATGCCCAGGTCGACGGCGCGTTGTGTTCCACGCGCGGCTCAAATAGTTGTCAGCAATATGACGGGGACCTTAGAGGACTACAGCCACCTTGGGTTGCGGGACTATCGGGTAACTGCGTGACCCTGCAACGTAAAGGGCTATTGAATGATCACCGTGGATTTTAGTCAGTACAAGTCTGACAGTGATGGGTAGGACTCATTTGTGATGATTTTACCAAGACAAAAACATAACCCTCCTGGCGCAGTCGGGTAAAAAAGGTAACAGCTCGTGAAACTGAGTTTGAAGATTTTTTTTTATTGGGGCAAACCCACCACACTATTCCCAAACCACTGCAACTCCTGAGAGCCAGAATCAACAGGGCGCAACCACCAGAAAAGCGCCGAGACAATGAAGCTCGACGTGTCCCGGAGAATAAATTTACCTGTCTTGGATCCTGCAACGAAATTAATCAGAAAAGAATAGTGGAGGAGTAGGAAAAATATGTTTCCACTTCCCTCCATGCAAGCAGGAGACAGAACAAAACAAGGCCAATAGGCACAAAGGGGCATTACAACTGGGGGAAGCCCAGTTGCCTAGCACCACGGGTAAAAATGACTACTAATATTTATGGGTCCTAAATTGTGAGCTGCTATATTTGATTCCAATAATAGGTATGGCAAAAACGCTTGAACGCATGGAAGTTTGTTCGAGTTTCCACAAGGTCCGTATAATAAATGACTCCAGATGTAGTCTGAACAGTATCCAACATAATATTGCATTCGTTCTGCCAAAGAATACACTCCCAAAGAATATGATGTGCTGATTGTTCATATTCACAGTGAGTTTGAAGATTGATTATTGACTGACATATCAACAGTTTGAGGTAGTGTCAACGATAATGGAACCTGGTTTCTGGTCTATGATCGGACAGCGAGTCGCCCATTATTCGCCGCCCGCATGCCCGCGCCTACGGAAGCCGGCGGAGATCGTCGCCGTGGGCGTCTACCACTGCGGCTAGGTAGTGAGGTGGACGCTGTCCTCTCACTCCCGCATCCCCCCTCCTCCTTCTCTAGCATGACTGTTTCGCAGAAGGAGGGACCGTTTCCCACTCCGTCTCGCCCCGCAGCATGGCCTCGAACAATGCCGGGCGCGAGAGGACGCCGCCGTGCTCTACCCAAGCGTGGCAGTCCTGCACCGTATGCTCCACCGTATCCTCCTGGCGGATCCTCGCAGTGGTGGACCAGACCCAGACAGGTACCTATTAGTGAAGGTAGTAATAATTTTGTGCCTGTTTCCTTTCAAAACGGCTAACCATCAATCGTTAGTTAGACTAACGGTGCAAATAATAGTTAAATACGAAATACTACTACTTACACTTCAAAACTGGCATACATTGGCAATATCATAACTTCCAAGTTTTTAGAAATTCATAACTCGATACATGACCAAACTTATAGGTATCTAGGTACGTATTTTAACGCTTGATAAAACATTAAAAAAACCTAGTTTTATTTCATTTATTCTATAAAATAGTGTTTTAACATTATTTTGCCTACTTTCCAACTGAAATGTTATTAAAAAAAAAGTATAAAAGAAAAAAATGTAAGTATGCTAATCTCTAGAACTACGTTCTCAATCCCATCAAAGTGTTTATGTTTATCGATATCGTAAACCATTTAGCGAAATGAGAAAGTTTTTATTTGAATAACTCTCGTTATTTTATAGTCTACTCATCTACTGTTTTTTGTACAAAGTTGCATATTTATTGTTGCTGGAACCTTCTTTCATACATCTTAGTCACTCCTGACCTAGACCCAAACCCATTACGTATAAAAAAAAAAAACAAGTTAACATTAAGAAAAACATTTATATGTGTGCGTAGTGCTCACCCACGCATTTATAAAAAAAAGTGGCAATGGCAACACTAAAAACGTTAAGTTTTGTTTCGAACACGGAATCTGCAGCCTTACTCTCGACACTCGATCTCAATTGAAATTGAAATTGGGATCGAGATCTTGTCATTTTTGGCACTCTTGAATGTTACACTAGCTCACGATTGAAACAGTATTGGGCGGATTTTTTTGGAACTAAATGAAATCGACTTTACTCGAACGAAAATAAATATCAGCACAAATTTATTTATTGATTAATGAGTAATTCAATTTTTTTTTTGGTAATTAACGTTTTCATTTGTATGGCCACCCCATGACAATCAGTGTAGGTGTAGTCGAACATGCAGTCGATTTAAATCTCAATCTCGACTTCGTTCAAGAGTGCCAATTTTCTGAATATTGGAATTGAAACTGAATCGAATTGGAATACGATCGAGATTGGGATTGATTTCAAGAGTAAGGCCCCTGGTCGTTTTATAATCTAAGCTTGCACCTGTCGGATTCTCATGAATTCACATGATCTTAGGAGTAGGAGCATTATACTCGTAATATACTCGTAAATCATATTTTACAGGTAAGCTACTTTATATAATAGACAGCATAATGATGACCCAATTTTTCGAAATCTTATCGCGTATGATAAGAAAATCTTTCACAACTACTGCAGGGGCTTAATTAAGAACATAATAATGATCTTAATTTGCATAGTCTCACGTTTATCAAGATAACAGTATGATGACAGAGGTGAAAAGAATCATAAAAGTTAACAAATTCTTTTCAAATAACTCCTGCACGACTGCTTATAATAAGTTATTGCTTATAATCGCTTATTCAATTAATATCAAGAATCTAATAACAATTTCCATTGTCCCTAAGACCCTAACCTATATGAAATTTGAATAATGGAGAAGATTGACGAAACAGATCATAGATATATAAGAAATACTCAAAGAACTATTCGGTTTTAGAGATATCAATTCGTATTAGAATATGAAATGCCATAAGTTAAAAAAATAACTTTCTAATAATAACTGCATAAAACCCACATCCTCATAATTTAGATGACGACGTTACTCTTCGTCACTCCATCTTATATCTCTTACATAGATTGGAAATTCGATTTCTCTGTCCTGTATCTGAATAATTGCAATCAATCTGTTCATCAAAAAATCCTATATTTTTTATTGAAACCATGAGATGAGCTTGAGATTTAAAAGTTACCACATACACTTTTATAAAATATAGTTTTAAACGACGAGATTTCATACAGTATCTCGACTCAGAACTAGTTCAAGCAACTCACGTGCGTAAAACTAAATATGATATTCATTATATGTCAGCGAATAATCGCGTGCTGCTGTGTATGATTTCCATGTATTCGCGATTTAGTATCATCATTGATCATGCTTTCAATCATTGAGATACAAGTCTCGATTCATTCTGTGTCAGTCTGTCTCGGGATGTAGATACTAGTCAATTCTGGCGTAATTAAACTAGTGGCTACCTATAGGTAATCTAACCGCTGTACGGGTTTACGCCTCCCTTTCACTAAAATTAGTGAAGCTTAAAAAATACAGTTAATTAGTCTATACTTTACCAAAATCAACCGATCGCTTAACACAAATTCAAAATGCGACCCGCATCGTCTAAAAGAAAACCCCGCATGTCGATCAGATAAGTGACCGAACTTCGCTTTTTACCGGCGCAAGCGCATAGGAAAGTGCTTGATATGCGATACAATGGCCGCGCAGCGCCGCGCCACCGTTTGTATGCGACGCACATCATCTGACCCACATTCTTACGTGGTCGCGAACAAAAAAATCTCTTGAACGTAATGTGATGTTTTTCTCTCAACAAGTTTGTACCGACTTTATGGCCGAAACCGCGGGAGACACTTTGTATGTAACAAAGACTTGTTTACAAATCAGGCATTACTTAATCCTTATTTTTTTCAACTTATTTTTACTTTCGTTTGAACATGTTTTGCATACTAATAAGTGGAATTATTTTTACTTGTTAGGAGCTTTTACTTTCAACTTTTAGTTGCATATTAGCAATATATTTCTTTATTATTCGCAACTGCCTGAATACAACGACTGCACAGAACATTGAGGCGTGAAAACATTTCAAAAGAATAAGTATGCTTAGCACGTCAGTCACTCAAACGCAGAACGACGGCAATTTACTAACGACAGAGATACATAGTTAGAAGTCGGTACACTGTATCCTCACGACACTCACTGCGAACATTTCTTATCGCCTCGTAAAATAAAGAGAATGGTTTGTGTCAACACCGGAGAACCGGAGACACGTCACTAGCGTGTCATAGCTGACCAGTCAGGCGTGTCTCCCCTGCCCCCCGCTCCAGTTGACAAGCCAGGTGATGTTAAAGAGGTTCGTACTGAAAGTGAAGGTCTTGTTATTTTGGCGGATCATATCCAGACGAGGCGAGCTAATTATCACTTAAGAATGTCACCGTGCAAGCTCATTGCAGAATATTCGTGCTGGGGCGTAAAAGAAGCATTTGTCACAAATGCTGAATAGGACACGATTCATAATTTCTGATGGTTATGGACAAAATGACGATACAAGAAACTCGTTTTTAAAAGTTATTAGGTCATCCCTCTTTTAAGGCAGCTCGATGTTCACTAGGTATTTATATATATATTTGCTATGAGACATCTTGTTGACTGAGTTATTATCCTGTTATCGTTTCTCCTTTTTTTGTAAGTACCTACCTTTGGAAGCAGATGTGATCTTACCGAGGGCTGTAAATTCAATAAATGGCTTAATAACCATTTATTTTGCTATTTATCTTGTTAGTTTTATTACCTGCCGTATAAAGTCTGACCATGGGCGTAGCCAGCCATGTGCACAGGGTGGGGCAAAATTTTAAATATGTGGTCAGGGTGGGCAAAATTCTAGATTTTTTTGTGTCGTCTGACGATTGTCGAGTGTGAGGTTTCTTACGGATATTAAGTAGGTATTGTATTAGTTAAGTACCTACATAATTTAATTTTGGTTAAAAGACACCTAACAAGTCGGAGTCGGGGTGGGGCAAGCGCCCCACCCTGCCCCACCGTGGCTACGCCCATGAGTCTGACTTAGACCTACAAAAATAATCTGCATAAATAATGTTCCCACCTCTGGGATATAGGCCTCTTTTCTGTTACGGGAGTGGACTGCAAATGCTGTAATCTCCCACGCAGTGCTGATTGGCTTCGATTTTTGGTAGTAGGACATGGCCGGTTTCGTCACGATGTTTTTTTTCGCAGTGTTCAACTCTTCATGAAATAAATTACACAAAGTTATAGTCGAGCATACGGTGCAAGATTGCCCCGCTTGGCATTGGTCGCGGCCATGCTGCAGGGCGAGACGGAGTGGGAAGCGGTCGCCTCCTTCTGCGAAGCAGTCATGCTCGCGAAGGAGGAGGCGGGCCGCGTGAGAGAGAGGACAATGTCCTCCCTCCGCCCCACCCGCGGTGGTGGACGCCCACGGCGACGGACGTCGCAAGACGATCTCTAACGAAAAAGGGCAACTCGCTGTCCGACCATGGACCATGCCCGGGTCGACGGCGCGTCGTGTTCCACGCGCGCCTCAAAGAGCGTCAGCAGAATGACCGGGCTTTCAGAGG
Organism: Agrotis clavis; assembly: GCA_954870645.1. NCBI lineage: Eukaryota > Metazoa > Arthropoda > Insecta > Lepidoptera > Noctuidae > Agrotis > Agrotis clavis. The sequence continues at coordinate 21,702,402 of OX940923.1, read as the reverse complement.
GCCAAAGCCTAACGGGGCCGCGGGACTTATTCCATCACCGTACCTCGGAACATAAAGGGCTATTGAAGGACACCGTGCATTTTAGTCAGTACAAGTCTGACAGTCCCTCCCACCCTGCCCGGGGTGGGAGGACTCATTTGATAATTTTACCACACAAAAAAAAGCCCAATCTGTAGATCATCTATACTGAGTTGATAAATCTAATCTGCATAGGTCAATTGTTATAATTAAGAAGAGAAAGTTTTAAATATGTATAAGTAATATCTCTATGACATTATACATAAGTAATTCTCTGAACCGGTATGTGAACGTGCGACTTCAGAATCAGCTTATCGATTACAGCATTAGGTGGTTATTGAGCAGCACACTTACGGCTTCCAAGTGACTTCGTATTACAACTATAATAAAAATTACATAATGGATACTTGGAATAACGTAATACTGTTATCAAGATTTAAATTGAATACATAGTCTTAGTAGATAAACACTTCAGTCAACAGTTAACTATGAATCGTTTTGCAGTGTGAGTTCTCTTGTAGTTCTTCTTTCTTTCTTTCTAGTTAGTAGCTATTGCCAGCAACTTCGCCCGATCAGAATCATATTTGAGTTACACGCAACTCAACATTATTTCACTGAAAACTATTCTTACCCCGCTCCATCCAGCGTGAGAGGACTCATTAGATGATTCTGACACGTTAAAATGGAGGTATGTGAGCCAAATTTCATCATTTGTGCAGCTGCTCTAATGTGATCGCTTAATAAACATCCATCTATATAATATACAAACCTCCAAAGTTTCGCATTTATAATATTACGTAGTTAGAAGGATCAAGAGTCAGAAAGTAAATTTTCTGAACTATAAATATATTTAGATTCAAAGTAGATAAGTATTGGCTAGTAAAGAAAAGTATGATACTTGTACAGAAGTAAGCTAACCCATTAGTACTTACTGCATAAGAATTTGATGAAAGGATCTTAATGAATGTTTGAAATTTACAGAGACAGAAAAAAAGACTCAAAACACGACATCAGTACCTAATAAAAAAGAATTTCGCAGTACAATACAAGACGAATTAAACTAAAACTCCAAATCCAAGTCACGTCGAGACGAAAGCGGTTAACAAAACAAAAGACCGTCGATCCCGTCATCGTCCTGTCGTCGACGGTATTCCAGTGAAAGTCGACGCAATATAAACAAAAACCATCTTATGATGCCAGTCGCGTTACGTCCTCTGTTTGTAAATTAGGACATTTCCAAATGACATTCCTGCAGGTACGACGGGGCTACTGTTTCCTGTGGCGATGCCGAGCTATCCAAAGGTTTATGACTTTCTAAGGATGAAAGAATTTTCGAGTAAGAAGATCAACGTTTGCTAGCTTCGTAGTCTTTTACACAAAATGAGTTGCAGTAAGAGAGTAGGAAAAGATTCAGATGAATTGTCAAATGTCATCAAAAGGGCCTTACTTGAGACCACATTTCGCCAAACTTCGGGAAAAATAGTTGTACTTAGAGAAAACTAAGTCCACCAGGATTCAAAATGCTCAATTATTTTGTTATTGCAAGTTTTATTCTATCTCTGCGGATGAATACGATCGTTTTAAATTGACAGGCAGCTCAAATAAGTAGCAAATCAAGCGATTTCATCTTAATCATAGATGCACAATGGAGAATCAATCAACCACAGAGGTTGCTTACTGTCAGCTCTCCTACCATTCAACTGTCAAAACGCTCATACGCTCCGATATTTATCTAAAACCTTTTGATAAATTCTAAGAATTACTGGACACTTTGGAAATAAATAGCTAATAAGTTAGTCGAGGAATAAAAAGCGTGTTTCAGCGGCAATCGTAAAAGGGTTAGGGCCTGTTTTTCTATTACGGTTGCCATTTATGGGGTTGACTTTTATGGGAATAATTTGCCATTCGGAGATAAAGATTTACCGAGATTTACTATTGGATGTACAGCCCGGGCTTTAGAGAGAATAGACTTGAGAAATAAGGGTATAAGGCTAAAACCTTAAAAGTAAAAAAAAGGATTGCTTTTTACCCGACTGCGCGACGCAAAGGAGGGTAATGTGTTTATCAGTCTATGTATGTATGTATGTATGTATGTTTGTTTCTATGTGGCGTTCTAGAGACCAAATGCGTAGGCCGATTTTGATAATTCTTACGTCAATCGATTCGTCTTAACCTTGCGAGTGTCACTAAAGACATGACAGTAATCAAAATTCACCACAGCGACAACCAGACGCCATATTGTCAAAATTAAAAAAAAAAAAGTCGATGGACTATGTCATGTGGGGTATCGTTGAATAGGTATTTTAAAATCATCTTTAGGTTCCCTTTATCATTTTTCTTTTTAAATATTAGTTTAGGATATATAACGATTTAAAGTTGTCTAACAAAACAATAATTCTCGCTAATTTTCTTACTTATTGATTTAAGTTTTTATTTCTAGTACTCGTATACAAACGATATATAAACAAAAAAAACAGTGAATAAGCATGACGAACAAATATTTTTGGTAAAAATAATCTGTACACAAGCTCCAAGGAACAGCTTTGGACCGAGTTGTGGTTGACTTAAGTTCACGCATTTTTGCTAAAGGTCATATCAAGCATTTACTTTGAGCCGAGTCAGGTCTAGAGAGACTAATCCACACTAATTATAAATTTAATGCGAAAGTAACTGTCTGTCTGTCTCGCTTTCCTGCTAAAACTACTGAACCGATTTCAATGAAATTTGGTACACAGATAGTTTAGAACCCGAGAAAGGACATAGGCTATTTATTGCGGAAAGGGGGTTTGCAGGGGTTGAAAGGGGGGGTGAAAGGTTGTATGGAAGTATTGGCATTTTTAAAGCTAGAATGATGAAACTTTAACATACAGGAATGACGTCTTTGGAGATATTCAGCCTGCTGAGCATTCTCTTTTGACGTATGAAAATTGAAGATCTGGAACACCTGATGTGGAACTCCAAGCGCCCAGCGACACTATAACATAATTAGGGCTGGCGTTTTAGCACGAGTTGTTTAGCTTGATGAGCATTCTCTGTTGACCTATAAAAACTGAAGATCTGGAAGACCTGTTGCGGGATTCCAAGCATCCAGCGACATCATAACATAAAAAGGGATTGCGCTTTAGCACGAGTTGTTCAGCCTGCTGAGCACTCTCTGTTGAAATATAAAAATTGAAGATCTGGAAAACCTGTTGTGGAATTCCAAGCGCCCAGCTACACTATAACATAAATAGGGATGGCGTTTTAGCACGAGTTGTTTAGCCTGATGAGCATTCTCTGTTGACGTATAAAAACTGAAGATCTGGAACACCTGTTGCGGGATTCCAAGCATTCAGCGACACTATAACATAAATAGGGATGGCGTTTTAGCACAAGTTGTTTAGCCTGATGAGCATTCTCTGTTGACGTATAAAAACTGAAAATCTGGAACCCTGTTGTAGAATACAAAGCGCCCAGCGACACTATAACATAATTAGGGATGGCGTTTTAGCCAGGGACCGAAAACCTTTATAAATTACGGTACCGGTATTGAAGAATTTCGGTTATTTTTCAGACTTAGGTAACCGCTATCTGGGTAACCAGACCGAAGAAAAATGTAACCTCTATTCAGGTTACCGTTTTAATACCGGTTTCCTAAAGATGACCTTGATTACGAGAAAAAACCTTTAATGAGGTTACCGTTTTAATACCGGTTACCTAAAAATCGCTCCTCGCACCGATTAATATCGTAATGTGATATAACGATACTTTGCGTTTTATTGCATATTCATCATGTAGGTACTCTCTTACACTTTGTCAATTTTTTTCGCATTTTTAACCGACTTCAAAAAGAAAGAGGTTATTAATTCGACGGTATGTTTTTTTTTTTTTTGTGTTTGTTACGCGATTACTCCGCCAATTGTGGACCGATTTTCAAAATTCTTTTTTTGTTCGAAAGGAGATACTTCAGGAGTGGTCCCATTGTCACCATGTCAGGATCTGATGATTGGATCCTGGAGAAATCGAGGGCAACCCTCAAATTTTATAGGCCTACACATAGTTTTTCGCAAATTTTATGAAGTAATTTAAGTATTTGCATATGGTAATCATCATCTCATGTAGCTGAGCTGATGATGGAAGGTACAACTCCTCTAGTAAGGACTTGGCATCGTCTGATTTAGTAAATTATGTTTGTGTTCGCTTATCTCCAGAACTACAAGTCCGATTTAAGTAATTATATATTAATTAGTATTTTTGTTGTACTAGGTATTGTTCAACTTAGGGAATACTGCAAGTTTCATCAAAATCGGTTCTGTAGTTTTTGAGATAGGGAATTCTGCATGTAAGAGATTTTAACGATGTACTCGTATTTGACAAGAATTGTGGTTGAATATTTAAACTAAAAAGAGTAAAATAAAAACTTTTTGAAAAAAAAATGTAACCGCCTTCAAAACAACCACAAAAAAGGGTAAAATAACCTTCAAAACTTTTCTTTCGGAAGTCGGTGGCAAAAAGACAATTAAATTAATCAAAAAAAGTCACCGACTTCCGAAAGAAAAGTTTTGAAGGATATTTTACCCTTTTTTGTGGTTGTTTTGAAGGCGGTTACATTTTTTTTTCAAAAAGTTTTTCCTATGAGTACATTACAAATTTGTATTTTTATAATAACCATAGCCCTAATATTCCGTTACAGATTTATTGTACTTATTTACGTGAATAATATCGCTTCAAGTGATTACGGATAGCACTGATAATAAGAATTTCAATATGTTACGATAACGATATTATTCGAGTAAGAACAGCAAAATCGTTTTAATTATAGTAAAGTTTTTCCCACGTTTTTATAAACTCACTTTTCTTGTTTGTTTATTTGTTTGTTTGTCGTTCCAGTTGGACTTTTGCAACTCAATTTTTTAGCAATACTACTCCTGTAGAGATTTTATTTCAAAAAACACATTAATATGGCAATGCTGGTTACTATTTATTAATGTATTAAAAAAAAAATAGCATATATTATACTTTTGCAATAGTTAACCTAGGTGATCTACACTCAATCTACGATTGCTGTATTATCTATTAACGCGAGAATAAAGAAAGGGATATAATAATATCGAGTGACGCGCGGCGGCGCGCCGCGCGTTTCTATCGTCGGCGCGCCGCCGCCGATAGAAACGCGCGGCGCGCCGCCGCGACGAGTCGCAACTTGCTTTCTCGCTCGCACGCGCGCCCTGATGGCATTCGGCGTTTGTTCGCTCTAGAGCTACACTCACTACGTAGCTTATGCCACACACGTTAGTGCCTTTTTACACGTTCCGGTTGCCGGGTTAGCCGACGGCGCAGTGTATGGCACGTGTGAACAGGGACTTACAGTATACTTGCGGTAATCCAGACTTGCGCAAGTATACTGAAACGTGTGTGGGAAGATAGTCGCACCTAAGGGACGACACAACGATGTCAAGTCAATCGAATTGCATCATTATTTCTTAGTGGCAAGGTTGATTTTCAGTTGTGGTTGGAATCGATCAAATCGCGTCACATCACGCCATGGTTAAAATCCCTAACATGGTCACTGACCTATGTTTGTGCAAGTCTCGATTTGTACAAGTATACTGGTACGTGTGTAGTCGGCTCTACACATTCAAGTGTATAAATTACCGGCCAAACCCGATTTCAGGATAAACTAGTCTGACCTAGGCAAAACTAGTTCTTCCTTCACAAGAGAAATCGACGGAGCCCCGCTTAGCAGGGCTCCTACTTCTAAGCATCGTCAACTTTATCTTAGTCATTCGTGACCCTAGACTAGGGTCAACGGGCTCGCCGTAAGATCCCTCTTTGAGGAGTGGCTGGATAAGTCCCACGGCGTCCTCACCTACCGTTTTACGCAGGTCCTCACCGGACAGTGCACACGGATGCTTCGGGAGGTACCTGTGTCGGATAAGGAGGGATGAAACGTCTGGGTGTCACCACTGCGAGGGCTGCCCGGAGGACACGGTGGAGCATATAATGCAGGACTGCCCCGCTTGGGCAGAGCACCGCCGTGTCCTGACGCAGGCGATAGGCGACGACCTCGACATTGATCGCCGCCATTCTGCGGGGTGAGACAGAGTGGGAAGGAGTCGCCTCATTCTGCGAAGCAGTCATGCTCGCGAAGGAGGAAGCGAGACTCGCGAGGGAGAACCCTCGCGCACGGCGCCGTGATAGACGCCCACGGCGTCGGACGTCGCAGGACGACCTCCGGCTACCGTAGGCGCGGGCATGCGGGTGGCGAGTAATGGGAGACTCGCTGTCCTACCATGGACCATGTCCGGGTCGACGGCTCGTTGTGCTCCACGCGCGCCTCAAAGAGCGTCAGCACAATGACGGGGCCTCCCATTTAGAGGGCCAAAGCCAGCCGGGGTCGTGGGACACACTTATACCGCGACTCCGGTACACAAAGGGCTTCTGAAGGTCACCGTGGATTTTAGTCAGTACAAGTCTGACAGTCCCTCCCGCCCTGCCCTGGATAGGAGGACTCATTTGATGATTTTACCACGATAAAAAAAAACTAGGGTCAAGAGCAAACCCATTTCACATAAAAAAATAGATAGTGCTTTGATTAAAAACTCTGTCTCGCATCTTAAAATACTGAAACAATTATTGTTTTTAGTAAACATAATCGCTAAATATAGAAGACTAAAATTGTAATTAACAAATACGTTTCTTTATAAAACTTTTTTGGTACCTAACAACAACATGATTTTCTTCATTTTTCTTCTTAAGAAATCTTTCCCTAATAAAAAAAACTAAGACACACGGCCGGACGCGACGCGCCGCCGCCGTGAAAATATACAGGCCACGCCGCCGCCGTGGAATTGGCCATCGGCGCTCATATCTAGTATGTGTGGCATACCACCCCCAACGGACATTAGCCCTGGTAACACACAACATTCGCACACTGAGGACCGATGAGAAGATTATCGAGCTGGAGGAAGAATTGAGCAAAATGCAATGAAATCCGAAGAGAGGGTCAGGATACGATAGTTCTAGATTCCGGCAACATGCTCTTCTACCGGGAAGGAGACCTAAATCCCAGGGTGGTGTTGGATTTCCCGTCCGCGGGTCTCTCATCAACAACGTTATGAAAGTCGACAGTGTGTCGAGTAGGGTAGCATACCTTATACTCAGAATTATCAACTGGTATTCGTTAAAGGTCATACAGGTCATAGGCACCGACCTCGATGATGAAGTAGAGGCATTGGATGAGGAGATATCCGAGGCCATACATACCTCCGAAACATACTTCACCGTTGTTATGGGGGACTTCAACGCGAAGGGCGCACGGAATGGCGATAAGTTGAGAGTGGGGCCATTTGGGTATGGGCAGCGAGGGGCCAGCGACTGGTCGACTTCATGGAAAAGGAAGAACTTCATTTAATGAACTCCTACTTCCAGAAGCGGCCATCCAGGAGGTAGACGTGGATGAGCCCCGATGGTACTATCAGAAATGAGATCGACTTCATCATGACGACCAAGAAGCGAATATTCAGTGATGTCTCTGTGCTCCCCAAGGTAAAAACCGGTAGCGATCACCGAATCGTCAGAGGTACATTGAATATTAATGTGAAGCTTGAAAGGTCTCGTCTCGTAAAGTCTACGCTCCGACATAGTCCTGCCCACATCCAGAACCCCGAAGACTTTCAACTGGAACTGCACAATCGCTTCCAGTGCCTAACCGAATGCGAAACTGTGGACGAGATTAACAGTGGGTTGGTGGAAACTGTTCAAGCTGTGGGATTCAAATTCTTTAAGACCCCTCACCGCAATAAGTCTCAAAAGCTCTCGAACGGAACCATCAAGTTGATGCAAGACCGGACCGAGATGAGGCTGCAATCTTCAGCTGAAATGTTGGAATATGGCAAACTCAATAGACGAATCTCTTAATCAATGCGGCGTGATCTGCGTGCCTATAGGGTGGCATGGATCAAAGAGGTGATCGAGCGGAACCAGGGCTCAAAAGTCTTATCTCTATTAGGCAAAGTCAAATGACGAAGCTGAAGATTAATGACGGCAGCATCATTTCGACGAAACCTGAGATCCTAAGAGAGCTTGAGAGGTTTTACGGACAGTTATACACATCAACACCCAGTGTCGGTACAGCTCGAGACGCAAGAGCTAAATTGACACTGCACTGAGGATATCCCGGACATCAGCCTTTAAGAGATTAGAATGGCTCTTAAACAGCTCTAGAATAACAAGGCGCTGGGTGAGGACCGAATCACAACTGAACTTCTGAGAGCGGGTGGAAACCCGGTACTTTTAGTTCTCCAGAAGTTATTTAACCACTCTGCACGACAACATTTTGACACATGACACATCAGCTGAGTCGACCGGGTGATTCGAAATTTGAGCTATTACACAAGATTTTTTGTCAACTTTCAGCATCCAATTTTTGATCAAAAATATGTTATTACAGCTATTTCATGCGATAAGTTTGTGAGCAATATCTCTAAGAACATGTTGAGGTCAATAAAACTGCCTCATTCTGTTGTAAAATGTGTGTAACATACAAAATGCTACACCGTTCCAAAAACTAGGTAATTTAGATGTGCAGAAAAATATGTACATAAACAAGCTTATCACATGATAATAATAGTTACACCGTGAAATAAATAAAATAACTTACTATATACATTATTAGATTTGCTAGTGTTCTTACATAATTTTATAAATAATAACGATCAAAGTCTGGATAAAAATTAGCAAAAACTATGTTGCAACATGACTCTTTTTAGTGCTGACCGCAAACCCAATGTTCACAAAACGATTAAAAACGTTCATTCAGCCTAATCGATACTCGCAACATAATCGAACATGGAAAAAAAGTAAAACAAGACATAGAGCATGGACTGATTTATCCGCTTATTTGACTATAGAAAGCTCAGTCCATGCAATAAGTCTATGAAACTAAATCTGAATCATGTTATAATATTTCAAGTATTGTCGTTTACGCAATAATTTATTTAATTTTATGTTTTATATAGTAGTAAATATCGGTGTTTCATTGGAGGCTAAACATGTGTGTCTTCTAAACTTAAATTCAATCATAAGGTTTTACCTATACCCATTTTGTGTTTTCGTTAATTAATTTAAATTATTTATCTTTTTACAACGGATCTAAAATACGTGAAAAGACAAACACCGGGTTCGGATCTAATGCTGAGAGATGGGAGTACTTCTAAATGATTCCTTGCAGTAATAAACAATTAGAATTTCCAACGGGACGTGGATGGCTAAATTTTGAACTCTGCCCTGATAATTGTAAATGCAGTAATCGTCATTTTTGCGATTTTCACTTTTTTGCAAAAATGACACCTCAAGGGGCTAATCTATACATAAAAAAATAATTTTCATGTATTTTTAAATTATAAACATGTTTTTTATATAACAAGATACGCAGTACTTGCACCAAATTATTACTTTTGCTAACAGGATATACAGTACTTAGCATGTGCTAGAAGGTTGTGCAGTACTTGCTATGGTTACTACAAGTACTACTAGTAATTCGCAACGTATACTAACTAAAGCTTAACGCAGTATTCAACATGTTAGGAACACAACAGGAAGGGTTGCGTTCAGATGAGAATAACTCCAAAAATACTTAACATAGAGAGATAATTTTGATACCATTTTATAGCCTTACTCAAATACTTTTAATTTAATGAAAACCTAAGCAAAATACCGGTGTACTTTCGAACTAGAGTAAAAAATGTGAACACAAATACTGCCTTTGGGCTTAGTGATACTGTCATGTTGACAAGTCTAAATGGAAGAACAAAATGCAGTAATGCGCATTTTATCCAAAAGAAATAATAAAGGAAAGAAAAAAATACATCAATACAAAGTTTGATTTTTTTCTTATTTTTCTGGTATATTTAAATAAATATTTAATTCAGACTTGTTGTGTAGATATCACAAAACACGTTTACCGCGTATATCTCGGAACCGCCAATTTGCGAGTACTGCATTTACAATTATCAGGGCAGAACTATGAGGAATAGCGAAAAATCCTGAAGGAAGTCTCGAAGTCGATTTGATAAAAATTAAATAACACCATAAAAATTAAATTTTTGGAATATAAATTCAGCAATCAAACTATCAATATTCTGTGAAGTAGTAACATGCGACAAACTTGAGGTATAAGGATTTTTTTTAAATAATTCAATTTTTACGAGGGATGGAATCATATTCCATTAAATAAAATTTCGCTACATGTTCACAACATACTGTTCTCATTTCAAATTTTTATTATCACTTCGCGGTGCAAATATATTAAATATTTTTTTGAAATTCGAACTTTAAGTGAGTTTGCGCGAATTTTGATTTTGATCTGCTGTACAATGACTAAATTATTGTTTGTATATTAGTTCATATTTACCAAATTATCATTACTTCACCGAATTTGATCCTTAACAGCGACATCGAATAGTGTAAAAATATACCTAGCATTTTCTTTTTTTAATTCAAAAGCTCGATTTCTGACGTGTAATACTTGCATGACCAAACCAATCTCACGAAACAATTTTGTACAATAAAATAGTTAATTTGGCTATCTTTCGAGAGGGAGAGGACAGCGTCCTCCCTCCGCCCCAACCGCAGTGGTAGACGCCCGCGGCGTCGGAAGTCGGCAGACGACGAGTTCCGGCCACCGTAGGCACGGCATGCCACCATGCCCGACCACGGACCATGGACCATGCCCGGGTCGACAGCGCGTCGTGTTCCACACGCGCCTCATAGAGCGTCAGCATAATGACTTAGAGGGCTAAAGCCTGCCCGGGTCGCGGGAGTTATTTCATTACCGTGACCCCGGAACATAAAGGGCTATTGAAGGACACCGTGGATTTTAGTCAGTACAAGTCTGACAGTCCCTCCCGACTCCCGCCCTGCTCGGGGTGGGAGGACTCATTTGATGATTTTTATTACCACGATTACCACGATATTATTATAGATTACCACGATAAAAAACAAAAAACTTTTATTTGGTAAGAAACAAACTCATTTATAAAAAGCCTATCAAGATCCAAGGCATTCTATATTCATTCAACCTTAAAAATTATATTATTGTACAAAATAAAATGTACAGTAAAAATTAGCTAATAAATAAAATGTTATTACATAATTATTTTGAATAGCAAGTACCACAGCGAGCGCATTCCTAATTCAAAATTTTAGAATTAAATAATTGCCGCGCATTCAAACATTTATAACTGACATTGTTCCTTTGTCTATTATTGTTGTTTGGGAATGACAATGTACGTAATATTATTATAAAAGCTTTATACAATATTATAATAGATAATAATTGTATTCTAAGCTTAAAACAAATTTATTTTAATTTTTATTAATCGATTTCCTAGTTTCCTTATTTTTTTCACTCGAGTTCACAAAAAAATCAATTATGGAATCGATTAGAATACTCGCTTTCACACATCATTACGATTAAAAAAAATAAACATGTTTGTCGTTTACGAACACAAATTGAGTAGTGGTAATGAAAAATACGTGTTATTGGCCCTTTATTAGAGAATTACGCCAAGATCTGTACTTTTTAACGTTATTTATAACATTTGGCATGATATATATCTTAATAGTTATTGAGTATAAGCACGCGTATGTGATAAAAGTGAAAAATAAAAATGTAAACAAACAAAAGTGGCGCGAAAGTTCGAGTTCAGAAATCAAATTCTTCATTACCACTGCTAATTTATGTTGAATGATGTATGAATTCGTTACAATACTAAATGAGAAGTTATTCATTCCTCCTATAATGATCCGTTGGATGTCCGAAAACCACGTTTTTTTATGATTTTTAGCCCTACCCAGCACAGCCATCAAAATGGCGAAGATCGTATTTACACTTTTGGATTTTGTTACGGTAAATTAAGAAAATAAGCGCTAAATGTAGAAGTTTTAATTTCGTGAATAAATCAGATTTTTATTGAATATTCTTAATTAATGCGCACTCATGGGATTTTACGCAGGGAATATTATATTTTTTTAATTTATAATGAGGATGTCGTATGACTACAACGTCTGCCCCTTTTGGACCCACTATTGAGCCAGCGTAGGTTTACTTGTCGCGCCCATTTCGGGGGCGGTACCGAACTATACGGTTAATTCCGTCGTATTCGAAGGTACTACACCAGAAGTATGCCACGGGAGTGTGGTTGCTTTCAAAAAGGGTGACAACACCTTGTTGAAGAACTACAGGCCAATCTCATTTCTGAGCCATGTATACAAGCTGATCTCAAGAGTCATTACGAACCGTCTCGAAAGCAGGTTTGATGACTTCCAGCCTCCCGACAAAGACGGGTTTCGAAAAGGTTTTAGTACCATAGACCACATACACCGTCAGATTATACAGAAGACAGAGGAGTATAATCGGCCATTATATTTAGCGTTTGTGAACTATGGAAAAGCCTTCGATTTAATCGAAACCTGGGCAGTATTGCACGTTCTCCAACGATGTCATATCGACTATAGGTGTATCGAAGTGTTGAGGTGTTTGTATAGAAACGCCACCATGTTTTTCCGACTTCAGGAAGAGAGCAATTGCAGAAAGGCGTGAGACAGGGAGACGTTATTTCTCCGAAACTGTTCAAGACCGCGTTGAACGGACTCGGCATCAACAGCAATGGCGAATACATCAGTCACCTTCGTTTTACCGATGATTATAGTCATCATGGCAGAATCGTTGGAGCACCTCAATGCTATGCTCAGCGACCTCAGTATCGTCTTCCAACGGGTCGGCCTTAAAATGAACGAAAATCATGTCGAACGTCCATGTGGCACCCGTACCGGTTGTTGTTGGGAATGATATACTCTCGAAGTTGTAGACCATTATACTTACCTTAGACAGATTCTTCAGTTAGGTAGGTACAACTTCGTTCTCGAAGTTGAACCTACCTAACGGACCTCTTTCTAGAGGTCGAAGAAGAATCCAACTCGGATGGGCAGCGTTTGGGAAGCTACGTGATATCTTCTCATCGAGAATGCCACAGTGTCTCAAGACAAGGATGTTTAACCAGTGTGTGTTGCCAGTGATTACGTAGGGGTCTGAAACGTGGTCTTGCACTGCTGGCCTTTTAGAGGCTCGGAGTTTCTTTGCTTGATAAAAATCCGGAACATGGATATTCGGCGAAGGACCAGAGTCACCCACGTAGCTCATACAATTTATTGATGTGGCAATGGGCAGGCCACATCGCTCATTGAACTGACGATCGATGGAGAACAAAAGTTCTCGAGTGGCGACCACGGACCGGAAGACGCAGCGTAGGCAGGCCTCCCACTAGGTAGGCCAACGACATCGTGAGGGTCGCGGGCAACCGATGGATGCAAGTAGCGAATTGTCGTTTGGCGTGGCGGTCTAAGGGGGAGGTCTATGTTCAACAGTGGACGTCTTTCGGCTGATGATGATGATGATGAGTGTTCTTTTATCAGAAAGCCATAGTTTTATTGAAAGTTATATTTCTAATAATGGATATTACTTAACAGGCAATTGAAGAATAAAATAGTACTCAAACAATAATTTAAATTATAATATATATTATATAGGCGAAAATCGCAGTTACAATCTATTACCGTTTATGTTTGGATGTCATTGTTTAACGAATAACATTGTAATATAGGTACTATTATTGTGCACGCTGTCTTTTTGTTTTTACGCGAATAATATCGTTATGTTTTGTTGCGAAATAATGTTTTTCTAACGTATCCAGTAAAATATATTTTCTTTAATAACTTGGTCCTAATAAAATAAAAATGTAAAACTTTTATTTAGAATGATTCTATAAAAAAATAACTTTCATTTTATGATATATAAATCATTCTCTTAGGTTGGATAATTTTTACAATAAAAACAAAAAAACACTGTTTTATTTTTCCTGTAAAATTTGAATTTATCGATTACGATATTATTCGGTGGGGGGTGCAAAATTACCTTGATAACGAGAAAGAAACAGAATATCGCAATGCCAATTTGGCATTAGAAAATAGTAAAGATTACCAAGAAAGTCTGTACCAGTGCTGTACGCGGGTACGCCATACTACCTCATACTACCTCAAATGGCTTAGCAGAATCCTGTGATACGTCGAAAATACTGCAGCATTAATTTTGAAATAAATATATGGTAAAGTTGAGGATTAATGTTAGGTCTTATGTTTGGCGACTTCACCTTTAATAAAAAAAAACTAAATTGAAATCGCTTCATTCGTTCGGGCTCTATGGTGCCACAGACAGACAGACACGTCAAACTTATAACACCCCTCTTTTTCCGTCGGGGATTAAAAACAACATGTTGGCCACAATGACGATGACGACGGCATAATTATAGAGTAATACTGAGTTATACATACATTTATTATCAAACTGAATGAAAGACGCGTTGCGCGTGCCGCGTGCTGTGCCAGGCAGGGCCGTGATTGGTCGGCGTTCGCCTAAGTTCGTGTGTCGGCCCGACTCTTTGTCACACACACAGGCGATGCGCGCCCTTTGACTATTGCCGACGGCACGTGTAAGATAGGGGTAATTTTTATTTCGGTAACCGGTATTAATACTGGTTAAGTATTCACTTTAATAATAAAGGTAACCTTTAAAATTACCTGTAAAAGAAAAAAAGGTTGTTACCGGAAAAATACCCGTATTGTTGATACCGGTTTCGGTCCCTGGTTTTAGCATGAGTTGTTCAGCCTGTTGAGCATTCTCTGTTGAAATATAAAAATAGAAGATCTGGAACAACTGATGTGGAACTACAAGAGCCCAGCTACATGAAATTATAGGAATGACGTCTTAGCACGACTTGTTCAGCCTGATGAGCATTCTCTGGTGACGTATAAAAACTGAAGATCTGAAACACCTGTTGTGGAATTCCAAGCGCCACTATTACATTATTAGGTTTGGCGTTTTAGCAAAAGTAGTTCAGTCTGATGAACACTTTCTGTTGACTTATAAAATCGAAGATCGGAAACACCTTTGTGGAACTCCAAAGCCCTGCGACTGCGACACTATAACAGATATTTAAAAGTTGTTTAGTCTTACAAGAAGTCGGTTAAAAATGAAAGATCTCGAACGTCTCGAATCGTCTCGCATATTCCGTTGTTTTCTCGTCCCGGGGCTCTTAGAATTCGACATCAGACGTTTCAGATTTTCGACTTTGACGATCCCGTTGTCGCTGGCATAAGCAACTGGATCCGCGCGTACGAAGTCGCTGGCAGAAGCTAGTCATCAATAGTTTAGAGTACCGCAAGTTGCATAATAATCCCCACGATATTAACTCCCTCAATGAAATGAATAGATTGCGAAAACCGTCTTATAACGAACTCAATGAATAGTAACTAAAAAGTATGAAATAAAAAAAAATAATTTAACGAAAAACAAAAAACCCGACTGCGTTAAAAAAAACTAAAAAGAAAGAAACAAGCCCAGTAATTTAGAATTCACTCATTCACACTCACAGTCGGGGCCCCTTCAAATTATACCAATCAAATCTTCCCAAGGGGCCCCGACTGTGAGTGTGAATGAGTGAATTCTAAATTACTGGGCTTGTTTCTTTCTTTTTAGTTTTTTTTAACGCAGTCGGGTTTTTTGTTTTTCGTTAAATTATTTTTTTTTTTCCACATTAAGGAAAGATTAAGGTAAGTATTAGGATTGAAAAATGGACTGTGTAAAAAGGGAGGTTTACTTTACCAGAAAATGAAATAACGAACTTTTTTCAATTTCATATAAACATTAAAAAAACTGCACAGAAATATACACACATCAAAAGTGTCTAGGGATCAAGCATTTTTATGCGGATTTCTTGAGATTGAGATGTGGCTTTGTAATAAATTTATGATTTTATAAATTTATATGGATCCTTTTTGGTGCATTTCATAATTTGAATCAGGAACTGTAAATCAAATTCGAATAAAAGATGAAAATCAGCTGTCAACATTTTCCCTATAAAAACATACAACGCATTGAAGACATTATTAGTGCTACTGTTTCCCTACTACTGATTAAAACCAACGTTATTATGGAGCGGCGACGTCATTTAAGCAGGGAAGAAATGCTCAGAGCCGTGGGAATGATAGAAGCTGGTTCCCGGCAACGTACTGTGGCTTTAGCTCTGAATACAAGTCACAGTGTTATCAGTCGCCTTTGGACACGTTACCGAAGCACTGGTACCGTGGCTGAGCGCCATGGAGGACGGTATCGCTGCACCACACGGAGACAAGACCGATACATTCAAATCTTAACTCGAAGAGCTCCAACAATAACCGCCATGATGTTAGCCGTGAGGCTTCATCACTCTTCAGGGAACTTAATTAGCGACCAAACAGTCAGAAACCGCTTGCATGAAGTGAACCTTCATTCCCGAAGACCGCTACGGGTACCACCTATAGCAATGCACAATCGTAGGATTCGATATCAATGGGCTCTTGAACACAGAAATTGGGCAGAAGAACAATGGCGTTTCGTGTGCTTTTCTGATGAGTCTCGTTTTGGTATGAGACCGGATACAAGACGTATACGACACTGGAGAACCCCTGGACGCCAACAGCGATTAAAATCCTGCCAGGAAGTCCATCCTTATAGTGGTGGAACCATCATGGTATGGGCGGGTATTTGGATCGGCGGAAGAACTGAGTTGATTTGGATCAGAGGCAACCTCAACGCTCAAATTTATGCTGAGACGATTGTATCAGACGTCATCGTTCCTCTACAAGTGCAAATCGGTCCCTTATTTCAGTTAATGCATGATAATGCACGACCGCACACCGCAAGAGTTGTAAGACAGACTCTCGCCGCAGCTAACATCAATGTCCTGCCCTGGCCTGCTCAGTCGCCAGACTTGAACCCGATTGAGCATGCATGGGATATGCTACAGAGAAGAGCTCTGCCGAATATGGAGGGTATCCAGTCGCAAGAAGACCTTTTTTTGTTGTTGCAACGAACATGGGCGGCCATTCCACAGCGTGATTTGGATGAACTCATTTTGAGTCATGCCAAACCGATGTTCTTGTGTTGTTAGTGTTCGCGGTAGAAACACGGATTATTAATTGTTTAAGTTACCCAATAAAATTTTAAAGAAAACTGTTATTTCAGTCTTTTTTTCGAACTTTAATGTTAGTGGTTCAAATGTCAAAAATCCCTTTATTAGGAAAATGGCAAATTTCTTTATGAATGCAAAGGTGACTTGGTTTATCGTTACTGTGACAAACGATAACACTTTATTTGATGAATCCTTAAAGAACATTTTAATTAATATCAATCAGGAGAAAAGTTATTGCAAAAATATATGTTGATCCCTAGACACTTTTGATGTGTGTATAAAAACATACTTATTTCAATACTAAATACGAACAAGTTCAGTATCGGTCACGGGCTCAGCGTTCGCGAAGTTCAACCGATGTAATGCTACGCGCCAGTTATAATTAAATACACCACCAAACAGGTGCAATCTTGAACTTTAAAACCTAGATTAAAAGGTTCATTATACTGTCACATAAGTTTATAAGATAAAATAATCGCTGTCTGTTGTTAAATGCGATCGTGATAGGTTCCAACATAAATTTTATTTTTGCACCTTTTAATATGACTTGTCATGCTTATAAGTGTACCCGAATCAATTATGTTACGGAAATTTTAGCGTTATCACAGTGCTTTATAGCTTATTTTTGTTTGTAGTTTCGTAAAGGGTAACTGGACCAATGTGTAAATAAAAATAGTAGGTTTTTTTTTTCAATGGAATAATAATTTGAAAACTATTTTGCTTGTTCATGCGAACTATTAAAATACTTTAAAAAAATGTAACAGTTAACAGTCAATTATATGATATTATCTTATATTTATGACCCATAATTATTTCATTCTAAAGTTTTAGATCACAAAAATATAAGGATGTTAAAAAGTTTAGGATTTTATAGCAAAATAAAATAACGGTTGTTTATACTCGTAAATAGACAAAAATGAAAAAAGAGAAACTTACGAAAATAACACGTTTTGTTATTTATTTTTATTACAGTTTTGTTGCTTTAAAAACGCCAAGTAACTATTTGACTCAAATTCGAAATCAATTTTCAAAACGGACGATAAAACAAAAACATTTTTTTTATAGTTTATTTGGAAAACAAAACAAATTACTAAACATAAGTCATCTTTCAGAAACTAAAATAAGAAATAATAAAAATAACAGATAAAAATATTACGTAACGAAGTCGTTGATGTCTTTTATAAGAACGCGACGTAACAACTGAAGGATATCGCATCAAAATCATTTTGAACTAACGAATATGTTTTAAAACTTTTTCAACATTTTATTTAACAACAAAGTGTAAACAATTCATACTCAAAGGTAATTAAAAGTTAGTCCAATGTTCATTCGTCAATTTAAATAATTATGTAAACCTCTCAATAGAGTATATGGACGTAATGCCATAGACATTTTTACCAGACAATATTTGGTCATACAGAGACAAAAACTACTGGTTTTAAACTGGTTTAAAATCGTAGCGCTTAACTCATCACGGCTAAATTACATTTGGACACTAATTTGCAGCTTTGTTGCAAAAATTAACGATTTATGAAACGCAATAATTTTAGAACAATTAGTCGTAAATTATTATCAACGGCCTTGCTTTCCATCTCAAGGAGTAAATAACAGCAAATATACTTGTTTTGAGTTGTTTATAATCACGCAAATGGCAGTTATTGCAGAAAAGGTAGGTTCTATGCGACAAAATGAACAAGGATTTGACGCCATATTGTCATGAAAATTAAGTTTCGCAAAAAAATACTTAGACTTACATTATTTTTTAATAAAATTTGTTATCTTTGTTATGTATCTTGTTAATGTTATTTTGATATGACTGACTATTGTTTATTTAAGAACGTGCAGTTGTTAGAAAACTGTGCAGGTTGTCACAATATAGCGTCATGAGACCTAACTCGTAAATTTTCTCGCAATGTTAATATTGGAAAATAGACTTCCAAAAAACAAGTACCTACTGTTAGTATTTATTTAAGGATGAGTTCCATTTGAAGACTTTCCTACCTATAATCTATTTTTTTCAAAAAAGATTTCAATTATATTATCTAACATCCAAAGATATCGGACCAAATAATATCAAACAATACGACAAAATGACGCCAAGTTTAATTTTGGTTGATTCCCTTTATGTCGAGTCCCGTTACGTCGAGCCGAAAACCTTGTCTCGCTTCTATTACCCCTATGTCGAGTTTAGTTTTCTGTCCCGTTTCTATTCCCTTTATGCCGAGTTTATTTACCACGCTTCTATTACCTTTATGTCGAGTTTAATTATATCATATTTTAGAAGTACAGTCACGTCCAATGAAATGAATACATGCACATAATTTAGAATTATTAATTATTGGAATTGTTTTTAGGAGAACTTGGGATCCAAGAGCGAGCGAAGCGAGCTCGGGACTTGTGGGCACCCCGACACGGACAGGTTAGGTTCGAAGGGGATGGCGGGGTCTGAAAGACCCCGCCATCCCCTTCGTGTTAGGTTACTTTAAACCATGCACGCAGAAATAGGAGCCCCGCGGAGTGGGGCTCCGTTGAGCTTCCTTTTTTAGGTAATCTTCACCTATACTTGTATTAAATTATTATTATGTTTTTATGCCATTGGCTTTTAATTTACATTCCTGACTGTACTTGTTCACCAAACTCGACATAAAGGTAATAGAAAGCGTAAAATATCAATACTTTGGAGAACAATAGACTTCCAGACTCGACGTAACGGGACTCGACATAAAGGGAATATATCTTAATTTTTTATTTGTAGTCTGTCTGGATACGAGTTTTATAGGATCCGTTTTTATCGAACCCGTTTTATGAAGGTACTAGAGTTTTATAGGATACTATACAAGACGCTTGAGGAGTAATGTCACGGTAATATTAAAAATCGAGTTATCCTGTAAACTAAGGGTAATCTGCTGCATACAGACTAGCTGTTTTTAAACAGAGAAAGAGAACCGAATTAAAGCAGCATTATTTCAGCAATAACGATGACAGGAAAGCGTAAATAGAAGCAAATAAACTTTTGAAAAGTTTCATGATATTCGAAAAAACCTTGAGGTAAAGGTTCGAGCGAAAACGAAGGAAAAACTAGCACAACTTATCTGCGAGTAAATTGCGGAGAGGAAACAATATAAACAGTTGTATCACGTATAGCGCATACGTGCTAAAACTTGATATTTATATGTAATTCACAGCTCAGACTTGCAAATGTTAGTGTCCAGACACTTACGCAAGAACTTACGTGAAAAGCTAGCTATAGGAGAAAGCGAAGAGAGTATAGCTTTACACTGATTTAAAATTATTTGAAAAGGACGATAAAGCCACGATAAAGCCGTCAATAAAACGTGTATCATGCTTAGTTGTTTATCAAAATCCTGGACTCTGGAGTCAAAGGTTCGATGAATGTTGTCGAGTTTTCTACTAAATCTTTTCTTCAGTGATGCTAATAGCACCCCAGAGCCCATCCTACAACATTACACGGTTCTTACGTATACTTGGTGTAACTGTGGAAGGACTGCCACAGGGTACACCTCTTTCACCATCAGAGATTACAGGTGTGGTGGTGTTATGTTTATTATGTCTGATGTCATCTTTCTTGCAAAGAATACATATAAAATGACGAGGATATAAACGTTTCTAAACTGCTTTTTCCTTATCTCACCATTTTTCATTGACAATAATTTTGTCATCTAGATAGTTGACGACATTTTATGAAATCAAAATAATTAGGCTATCTCGTTTTATAAAACAAAACAGCATTGTTTCTTTTAGGCTAAAATTTAAATGCGCATCAATAATTCTATTTGTATACCAAATATACTGAATGTGCACCAAATCTAAAACTCGCTTTAGCAAGATTTCAGGGACACCCCGAAGTTCGGTTTGGTTAGGTTCCTTTAAACCTTGTACACATAAATAGAAGCCCCGCAAAGCGGGGCTTCGTCGACCCTGCTTAGGTAGATTTTTTTTTTATTACACCTCGTTATGACATATTTTAATGAACATATTTTGGTGCACATTCAGTATATTTGGTGGAACACAGGCAAAATTAGGTAAATGAAATGGGAATAAATTGAAGTACTTTTAAATACCATCCTTTCTTTTATGCACATAGGCACAAAAACCCTTGGTTTACTTAAGCTAAATTCTTTATAAACGCCGGCTTACTAAGGTACTGAAACGAGTCGTTTTTCTTACCAATGCTTTCTTAAAACTCGTTTTTGAGATGGACCGAATTTGTAATTTGTGACCTACGAAAATTGTACTTCGATTCAAAACTGTTTAATTCAAATAACGGTACGCCACCGATGACGAATCCGGCTTCACCATTTACCATTACAATGTTCTATCGGAACTTTATTGAAAACACGATTTGTGTACAGTTTACCTGCGCCTATACTGTTGCCATGCCCTCGATTTGTGACAATCAATGCATATTAGAGATCAATATTGTTTACAACTTTCTATGGGAACTTAATGCTCCATTGTTTGCTTTAGGAGAGCGTTTATCGACAGCACGGCATATAAAAAGTAAGTATACGACTACTATATGCGACAAGTTTCATTTTCATTTCATTGCGGGTAGAACGAAAAGCTGTTTAAGGTCTGTCGAAACTTGTTTTCATTTTCGTAGTCTGTTGATTGCACTTCTCCGAAACAGGTCTTTAAGGATCTTGCATGATTCAACTATAAATTCCGTCATAATAAGAGTGAAATAACCGATTCTTGTCTCACCTACATATTTTGGGATGCAGGTAACTCGGCTAACGGTTGCCATGAGAATGCGGAATTTCAAGAGTGTTCTACAAATGCGCACGGTTCATTAATGAATGTCTTGAACGCATAATATGACAATTAACCACTCTTAATTAACGCGACTCATAACTCAAGTGTCAATTATAATCCAATAAGATTCTCGTGCGATCTAATCGATTGAACAGCGAAAATAATTTTTACCTACATATTTGCTGTTCCTACTTTCTTTTGCAACGGTAAAACCGACTCCATGGGGTACCTGCTAACAATCCTAAACTAACAGAACTTTCTTTAAGAAAACTTATTAAATGTAAACTGTTTAGTGTCGGCAACACGAGCTCATCCGACACAGGTGTCATAATTCACGTGTAAACACCGCTACGGACTACGTGGAAGAAATCCAGCGAGTTTTCGCGATCGAAGTGGAACACTGCGCGTGCGACTGTACCCGATTCAATTAATCAATGCTCATCAAATTATTCACATGTTGAATACATATTTATGTCCCATCACCTGACTAGTAAACACTCAGGTCATATAGTCACGTTTGACGAAATTTACCGTTAAGATCCGCTGAGTGGTGCTCGTTCAAGCTCCGGAGCTGGTCCTCGTCATATCACAGACACAAGCACTTGTTGTTAACTATCACTAGTATACGATCACTGCACTGATCACCGATGATCCCCGTACATTTCGTCGGTCGCGGTTGGTGTGCTGTATGCGAGGGCCGCGTCGTGCGCATAGGACCAGCAAATGCGACGGACCGTGAATCTTAACCTACCTGTTGCGCTTGCGTGTCGCCCGACGACGGCCCGACGGCCCGCCGCCCGGCGCCCTGCTGTACCGACGCGCACCGCCGCCATCTTTTATACAACCTCCTCACAACATCTTCACATCAATACATCAACGTACCTTTTTGTAAAAAATGACTCTTATTCGCTTCGTAAGCTCTGAAACTAACGTGAAAAATTGTTTTCCTACTGTAAATGTTCTTGGAGCGCTATAAAGATAGGCGTAAAAGCCTTATTCTGCTTTACCGACGTTGTGGCGCCATCTGGAAGAGGTAGCTGACACTACTGATAGTCTTAAGTTGACATTAGTTAATCATTTTAGTCACAAGACTTTGTTTAGAAATGGATTAGGTAAGACATTACAGAAAAAAGAAAGAGCTGGATACTTAAAATGTTACTGTTACATTTCAAGCCTTCAAACACAATGTTTTTAGTTCTGGACTCTTGGCTATAGTTGATAAGACTTTGATCGCAGGTCAACTTAGTTTCACACTATGGACACAGATGGAACCACAGTGCACTATACAGCCTTCATGAATTCAACATTGTTGAAGGTTTTAATTTGTATGACGGATCTTGTTTACAAAGCAGTATAAAAGTGAGGATTATCATGTATCAGCTGTATAATAAACAGTTATAACGTTTTACTTGAGATTTCATATTAATTATCTTTTTTGCTATTTCAGATCTTATAAGAAGTGATTAGGTAATTACCCACTCGACTCCTTTACCTTCGTGTTTCTTTTTTATTTTTTCTCTCATTTTGTATATCATCTTTTGATGCTGATTCTACCCGGATACACCTAAGATTCAAAATAAATGGTTTAAAAACTTTGAAATGGATTTTCAACGTAGAACTGTGATCAACATATTTTCCCAAATGCCTACATATGGGCACAGTACTACATAATATTCTGTTTTAGGGGTCATTTTCCATCGGAATCGGGTGCAGGCACAGAATAGGTATATAATAGTACCTACCACGTACAGAAGAAGCACTTCACAATAAAAATCAAATAAATGTAAATCTTAGACTATTATTACCCTTAGTCCTCGCGAATTTCAAAC
Organism: Agrotis clavis; assembly: GCA_954870645.1. Lineage (NCBI taxonomy): Eukaryota > Metazoa > Arthropoda > Insecta > Lepidoptera > Noctuidae > Agrotis > Agrotis clavis. The sequence goes on along the minus strand of OX940923.1, from coordinate 21,678,731 downwards.
TTGCCCTCTGTGAATTTCTTCTTCCAGCCACCCTCTTTATAGGATACTTTTGGAAAATCTTAATAAATATCTAACGAAGTTTCGTAGGTTTTCGTAATTTTATGGCGACCAGAAATCCCCGTACTCGTACATCTCCCTGACGGCGATGGCGATTTGTTTCTCCCCGGAGCGCATGCTGCCGCTGTCGGAGATCTACCGGTTCATCACGGACCGCTTCCCATAATACCGGCGCAGCGCAACACGTAGCGCTGACGGAACTCGCTACTGCACAGTCTCCCCTTCAACGACTACTGCACTATCAACCCCAAAACAACCTCATACCCCCTTATTAATAAACGTGGACTAAAGTTACAACTTACTAATTTAATTGGATTTTTTTTTATCATTTCCATTTCTAAAATTATAATTTCATAGTAAACGTGTTCTTTGTCATTGTTATCTTTGTTATCTAGTTTAATTGTCATATACGTATAGGTATTATGTTAAAAACCTGTTAATTTTAATTCTATAAAATATTTGTACGCTGGAAACAGCAGAATATTTTGGACATAACATTGTATGTAACACCTTTATAACAATATTCCAACAAATAAACTTTTTTTTTTCTTTTTTTTAACCTTGATAATCCTCGGATTAACCATACATTTTTAAGGATTAACCTTGACGTAACTTTAGTCCAAGTTTGTATAAGGGGGTAAAAGTCTAAAGTTCCTAAAAAGAACACCCATGTAAAATTTAGAACTCCCAGCACTTGTATTTTCTGAGATTTCGTTATAATAAATAATCTTTAAAAATCGTTAAGGTAGCTGTTCCAACAGCTCTGTGTTGTGTACAATAGCTTGATGATACTAAAAGTGTCAATAACTCCAGTTCTGTTCCGGTTATATTCGTGACTTCGAGCCGGATCTTTATTCAAAGCTTATAAAAATATGCCACATAAATTGTATTCTGACTAAAATTAAACTACCTACTAAAAAAAACTTTCATCTAGGTAATAAATACCTAGTAAGTTTTATTACCTTCATAATGACGTCAACGATCAACTATAATAAAATAAAATTAATATTTGTCTGTCTGTGAAATAGTAAAAAAAAACTACGATAAGTAAGTTAAACTTATATTGGATAAAAGAAGTCTTTATAATTTATAAAGCCTTCAAAGTTTCTGGTTGTTCCGTAAAGCAAGATTATCGAAATAATCTATTTCCATGATGAATGGTACCTCAGAGTTAAATCAGGTCAGAGTTTTACCCACTATCGGCCAGCAGCCATTCTTCACATTTTAGTTTACAGGCAAACTCTGGAAAAATGACAAGAAGCATTATTAAAATGGACTATAAAGCTTAGTCAGCTAGCAACAGACGTAACAATCGTACGGCATTTATTTACTAGTGTTGCTGTGTAAACTATGTACTTGATAATTACTACGTCACATGCCGTAGATTCATACATATATATATAATCACTAAGGTTTTACCAATAACTACTTATTGTACATCATGCTAAAAATGCCAAATATGATCTAGTAGTTCAACAATTAAAGGTTCGTTATGGAATGTTTGTAGATCTTATTTAATACCAAAGTTTTTCAAAACAGAATAAAGGCTATGTTAAGATACGGAATATTCTAAATATAGCAAATACCTAACAACCCTATTAAAAAAAAGTTCAAACTGTGACTATGGGACAGTCAGATGCGGAAGACGACAGGCATGTTTGTGACGCAAATTGGATTTTCCACAGCACCGGACTACGATTCGTTGATTGATTGATTGATCAATCAACTTAATTGAATAGAAAAAATAAATCATCAAGGATTTCGCGAAACACCATTAGCACAGACTCAAAATTTCGCGTATCGGGTTACGTCATAAAAATAGGCTAAAGGCAGACCGCCCGGCGGCCGTTGTGACTCTAAAACAGGTATAACACATAAATAAACAGGTATTTAACATTATGTCAAATGTAATATTGATAAAATACGATACTAAAACGGATACACGACGCAAATGTAAAAGAAGAACATTACCATCAACGTTTTGAATCATAATTAAATACTTAATGTTATTCATGATTTGAATATTATGAAAGTTGGTAGTTGACCTCTTAGAATTCTATGACCATCGAGATGTTTCTATAAAAATCAGTGTCTATTCTCTAGTAGATAATAACTGTTCTTACAATCTCTTCAATATTAAAGCTTTGTACTCTCTTCTTTTGGTAACATTTACAGCTAGGTACCTATACGCCATCTTGAACTTTTTAACTTGGAATGTAACAATGACATAGCTTGACGGCATAATTATCATCTTGGAAAGTATTTAGGTATTATCGTGACGTTTTTTCCTCAAGTTTTGAGTAAGTACAATAAATACAGAATAATGAAATAAATATACCTACTTTCTTTCAATCGAAAAGTACCTAACTATCTACCTAAGTTGCTGATTTCATAAGGTTTGTTTTTATAAGGGATGCTTTCACAAGATTTCGGGATTATTCGAGAGGGATGGAAATAAGTTACTCATAATCAACATAGTTCCGACACCATAGGTCTCATCCTCAAACGAAAAAGAAGTGGTTTAACATATTTATCAGTAATTTATTTACATCGCAGAGCATCTACCATCCAAGTACCTACTACTACTCCTCAAGAGCATCCGATTTAACTGTGGATTTAACTAACTCCTCATAATTAGGTTCATCATCAAATAACTGTCTATCTATAGTGACTTTCACATTTAGAAGGTCTAAATGTGAAAGTCACTAAGTTTATTATATTTATTCAGTTTAATTTATGTGGAGTTGGACTAACTCAAGAAGCAGTTACTGTTCTTGAGAAGTTACATAATCTCGGAATCAATCGCAGATATTTTTATCAGTCTGGGAATTGAATAGGTACTAATGCAATTTTTTTAAGAGTTTTTGTACATTTGGAAGGAAGAAGCACGGGCTCACGAAAAGTAGAAGGATTGGAGGGAGGCCTTTGCCCAGGAGGGGGACAGAGCAGGCTTATAATAAAAAGAAGGCTGCAATAAAATTACTCGTAAAATTAAAAATAACCGGGTTATTTACAATGTTTGATCTTGTTCTAAGTTTCCGATATTTTTGGAATATTTTTTTCCGATATTTTTCTAATAACCATGACAGTTTAAAAAACTATGGTAGGTATAAAATTAAAACTAATTTGATTAATTTCTATCCTGTAGTCAAGTCCAAGGCCTTTCCAAGGCATTAAGTCCTTACCTACATTGTAACAACAACTCTATAAGTAAGACAGCTATTAATAAATTTCAAGTTCACGTGCAATTAATAGATACAGATTCATTAATGGCTGCACCTACGACAGCTACAAGGGAGCTAAAAAGGGCCCTTAAGCCGCAGCTTAAGCAGAATCATAAAAGGATCTTATTATGAAACGCAAACATTCGTAAAATGTGAATGTGGTGAAATAAGTATGTAAGGATCGTAGTACCTAAGTGGTGCTCTGTAGTTTGTGTCCACCTCCATGGGTTAAAGGGCGAGTTTATGTAAGTACTAGCTGTTGCCAGCGACTTCACCCGCTACAACTCGAAAATTATCCCACGGGAACATAAAATCGGGATAAAAACTATCCTATGTCGTTATCGTGTCGTATCCTATAGGTTATAAACTATCTGTGTACCAAAATTTAGCCTAATCCGTTCAGTGGTTTTTGCGTGAAAAAGTAACAAACATACCTACATACACATACATACATCCTCACAAACTTTCGCATTTATAATATTAGTAGGATTAGTAGGATATACCTAACATTCGCATGGTTGGTTCGTAAAATTGTCATAATGAAAATTCGCAATCAATTTATGAATTGTATCGCAATTCATATTATGTTCCTATCAAGATTCTGCTAAATTGGCCTCTTTAGGCTCCTGTTGTTGTTCAGTTGCTTCAAATTAATTGTTCCAATAAATATTTATGGGTGTCAACTGCCATGTCATTCTGCTTCGCCAATGTCATAATAATTAAGTTTATCAGATTATTTAATCAAATGATTTCAATTAGATCCAGTTTTCTTGGAAAATAAGAATTACAGATACACTGCCTTTTGGCTGCGGCTTCGCTCGCGTTGGTTTAGAATTTGACAGTTAGTAATACGTATTTGACAAGTGCCGCCAGTAGTACAGTCAGCATTAAAAGTTGCTTGGGCAGCAACTTTTTAGATTTTCAAAATGGTTGTACACCTTTTTATCACGTATTATTACGGTGTACAGTGATTTTGAAAACCTGAATGTGGTCAGCAACTTTTGATGCTGACTGTACCTAACTACTGTTTTTTAGGGTTCCGTAGTCAACAAGGAACCCTTATAGTTTCGCCATGTCCGTCCGTCCGTCCGTCCGTCCGTCCGTCTGTCCGCAGTTTAGCTCAGAGACGCACAGTACTAGAGGGCTGTAATTTGGTGTAAATATACGGATTTGTTGTGCCAAAAAAGTGGTAAAATAAAATCTCGTAAAATATTTTTTTTAAGGGTACCTCCAGTACTTACACGTAAAGTGAGGATTTTTTTTTTCTCGCGTACCCCTTAGTGTGGGGTATCATTAAATAGGCCTTTAAAAAATAATTATAGTTTCCATTAACAGTTTTTTGATAAAAAAATTCGTTTGTGAAATATTAAGCTTTAAAGTGCTAAATTTTGCTCGATTCGAGTGTCCCCCCCCTCTACCAGCTAAACGGTTATGTTTGGGGGTGTGAAAAAATTCACAATAGTAGCATATATAACGAAGTTTAAAAGAAAATTATCATGACTAAGTAGGCTTTACAACTTTACGAGTAATAGTCGACCAACTTATAAAATGTACTTGAATAATATGTTTTCTTAAACAAAATGTATCGGAGAACATGCTCTTCAACTGCAAATGTAAGTTTGTCAACTTTATTTTACAGCTTTAATAGGTATGTTTTTACGGTATGTGTTTTGGGGATAGGTAGGTTTTTATCGTCAACTATTTTTAACTAACTTCAAAAAAAGGAGGAGGTTCTAAATTCGTCGTAATCTTTTTTCTTATGTATTTTTCCTGATTTCTCAAAGACTCCTGGACCGATTTTGAAAATTCTTCTTTTTAAAATTAATTTCAGCGAATCAGTTTAATTAGTTTTTTGATGGGCAACTACGGAACCCTACACTGTGCGTGGCCCGACACGCACTTGGCCGGTTTTTTTCAGGATGAAGAGTAGCCAATGCTCGTAGACAGTACGGTTAGCGCAGTGGCCGAGTGATTGGACTGCTGTGCACCGTGTCACGGGTTCTATCCCCGCACGGAACAAATATTTGGATGACCTACAAGTAGTTGTTCCGGGTCTGGGTGTTTGTGATGTGAGTTCTATGTTTGTAAACGAACCCACGACACAGGAGAAATTCCTTGTGAGGAGCGTTTTTTTTTTCATGATTTAAATATTATGACATCCAATCAATTAAATCGACGTATTAGTCTAAAGAATCTCCTCTCTTTGGACACATTTCGTATTAAATCGCACATACTATAAGAAATCAGTTTGAGTCCTATAGCTGAAGCTATCATTAACCTTAAAACACGAAGTTTTGAGTTCAAAAATCTAGCTGGGCAAGTTCCAAATCTTTATCAATGCATATTTGCATAATGTAGTTTCTAAGTATGTACCTATATCTTGGAGATCAAAGACAATCTATGAAGGAAATACATCGTTAGGGATAATCATCTATACCTAATGTTCAAAGCTAGTCAGAGGCCTGTGGCGCCACCACAAGCGCATTTTAATCATTCTGACACCATCACACACTCGCGTTTCCAAACGAAAACGAAAAAACCGGCCAAGTGCGTGTCGGGCCACGCACAGTGTAGGGTTCCGTAGTTACCCATCAAAATACTTATGCGAACTAATTAAACTGATTCGCTGAATTTAATTTTAAAAAGAAGAATTTTCAAAATCGGTCCAGGCGTCTTTGAGAAATCGGGGAAAATACATAAAAAAAAGATTACGACGAATTGAGAACCTCCTCCTTTTTTTGAAGTTAGTTAAAAATAGTTGACAATAAAAACCTACCTATCCCCAAAACATACCCACCTATTATAGCTGTAAAAATAAAGTTTACAAACTTACATTTGCAGTTGAAGAACATGTTCTGCGATACATTTTATTTAGGAAAATATGCTATCCAAGTACGTTTTATAAGTTGGTCGACTATTACTCGTAAACTTGTAAAGCCTACTTAGTCATGATAATTTTCCTTCAAACTTCGTTATATATACTACTATTGTGAATTTTTTCACACCCCCAAACATAACCGTTTAGCTGGTAGAGGGGGGGGACACTCGAGTCGAGCAAAAATTAGCACTTTAAAGCTTAATATTTCACAAACGAATCTTTTTATCAAAAAATTGTTAATGGAAACTATCAATATTTTTTAAAGACCTATTTAATGATACCCCACACTAAGGGGTACGCGAGAAATAAAAAAAACATCCCCACTTTACGTGTACAGGAGGTACCCTAAAAAAAATATTTTACGAGATTTTATTTTACCACTTTTTCGGCACAACAAATCCGTATAATAACACCAAATTACAGCTTTCTAGTACTGGGCGTCTCTGAGCTAAACTGCGGACAGACGGACGGACGGACGGACATGGCGAAACTATAAGGGTTCCTTGTTGACTACGGAACCCTAAAAAGATCAAAAACAATCTTTAAAGTTAAACAAACATTCGATTTCTAAATTAAAAACTTGATCTAAAAAAGACTTGAACGCTGCGGATCAGGACATCACACTTTAATTAATTTGTAAAATAACATTTAAACGTCTTCAAAAGTAAACACAATTTTGGAACATAAATTATAAATATTAATTGTTCTTGAAGACATATTAAGAAACCGGTACCCATCATTTTTTATGAATATGAAGTATTTCGTAGTTTTATCTCCAGTCCGCTATTTTGAGGTCGTGAGAATTACCTTTGAATAACTTATTTAATCAAAACGGAACCTTTTAAAGATTAATTTGAATAATATTTATATTGTGCACGTCATATGCGTTGATTGTTTACCATCATTTTGCCATTAATACATACTTATTGTTAGTACATAAAGCGTTGAGAATTGTGATTTGCATATATCTTTATCTTCTTAACAAAGTAATAAAACAAACTTCCCGCTTCTGTACGCTTAGATCTTCCAAACTTCGCAAAGGATTTTAATCCAATTAATTAATAATAATAATAAATAATAATAATAGTGGCGCTCTGTGGTTTCTGCATACACAGCATACACTATGGGAAAAGGGCGTGAATATGTATGTTTCAGTGTTTTCACAGACCTATTAAAATATTCTGAAATAAGTTAGACTATGAAGTAGCCAGTTTTAGGTTAAAATAATAAATTATATAGAGCATACCTACATTAATACATATGGATTACTACCTAAAAACTAGATGTTCACTTAAAGACTTTTTCAATCCTATGATTTTTTATAATTAGTATGTTTTTCACCTTTGCGTCGAACTCAACACCTGTTGTGTCGTAGATCGTATCCGGATATTGCGAAATACAAGACAAAAACTGAAGACAAAAATAAATTAATATGATATTAAAATGAATGTTTTTAGTTTTTATAATAACTTACATTATGCTCATAATAACGAAATAAATTGTATTTGAATAAAAAAAAAATGTTTTTCTGCCTTTTGAAAAACATGTCATTGCATCAAGTTGATCTCACACCGTCATTTTGTGGATTAGTCACGAATAAACAAAAAAAAACAACATGCAAATGCAATAACAATAATACCTAATCGAACAGTGTGATTGCATTGTTAGGCTGAGGACACACAATAGTGTCAAGAACGCAGTTTATTTATAAGAATACTTAGTGTTACTTATTTATTAGGTACCGTGGAATGGGGTTAGTTTGATTCACGGGGTAACATTGATAAAAACTTTATATTTTTTTAAAACAGGAATTGTTTAATTTCTGAACGCATCCGAAAAATTTCGTCTTTTGCATTGGCAGCACTGTGTGTCACTCTTTGACATTGCCCAAGCGCTGCACGTACAAACAGATCACTACCGGAGATTTTCATAAAAAACTGTGAGTATTGTGTTTAAAGTATTTTAGGGGTTAAAATAACTTCCAGGGTACCAGATTGGATATGCAAGTTGCTAGAAAAAATTATAGTTTATGTTGTTATGTGTTTAATTAGCTTGAGAAAGAAGTTGTTTTTGTATTTTAACCTCCAAAATTTCATTCAGTGGTGGTTTATTTTCTGTACGGGGTGTCATTGATCACAGGCATGGGGTTACTTTGGTCATTGATCAATCTCACCCCATGACATTTTTAACATATATTATCAATATATTTGCAATGATGGCTGCTTTATATGATTTTTTTTTACTTTCAGCGCTATGCCAAGAACATATATGAAGCGTTTAGGCGCTCGCGCCTATCGGAATTCTAATGAAGACGTGTTAGAACGAGCAGTAGCCAGTAGTGATTTTTTTCTATTTTTACTTAACATTTAAGATTTTGACTGATTAATGTTCCTAATTATGTTTTTACAATTAATATATCTCAATGAAACGTTAAAATAAAGGTGATTTTTCAAAAAGTTTTTTTTGCCTTGATCAATGTCACCCCAAAACTTTAAAAAAATTAATATCTTTTTTTACACTTAGCCGATTTTTTTTGTTCTTTCGAAATAATAACGTTTAAAGGGGTTACTATCATTTGCCGTGAAAATATTAGGGGGTATCAAAGTAACCCCACTTACGGTTTAACATTGACCACTCACATTTATATTTTTCATCGACATATTATTTATTTAAAATAGAATCTAATTCATTGTATCGATTGTATAGTAAAAACCGATATTCCAATTTTTTTTTCGTCTTCGGTACCTTTGTATTTTAGAAAATACAGCCCTTTGAATTTTTAAATTGATCAATGACACCCCATTCCACGGTATAATGTGTAATGACGTGTCTATGCTGACATGTGACTGATATTTAACTTTTACTTACATAATATTCTCGCAAGGTAGTCGTACATACTTACAATATACATGTATGTACCTACATAGGTACCCTGGGGCTGCATTTGTTAGCACACGAAGTAGCTTTTGTGCCAACAACCGTCTCTAGCCGTGTAGATTCCACCATAAATACCGTCCTCCGTAGCAACTCGAAAAATCCTGAAAATTTTAAGATGACTGCAATAATGATCACCTGCTGCTACTATCTGGAGCTCTGCGTCCCGATTTAACTTACCTAATCGGGCTGTACAGAATTATCTGCGTATGGCTTCAATTATAATTATCACTTATATTATAACACATGCTAAGAGCCAGTTGATTGATCAGTAGTTAAGCTAACTATTTTAGTTATAACCTTATACATCTTTTAAACAAAATTAAAGGTTACATTTTTAACAACTGGCCCTAAACCAACCAATTCACTGGTTTTTTTTTCGTTTTCCTAGACAAAATTAATTAAACAACCGCTTAATCTGTCTTCCAAGAATTGTTTCTTATAGATTAAAGCACAAATGTTGGGTTTTATTTCACCTAGCAATTAATAGAACCCACTTTTTTTTAATAAAAGGAGAATAATAATTGTTTGTACCTACGTCATTCAATGATTCTGGCTTCCATATAACCGCCAATCTACCAATTAAGGTACCTGTTCCCTTCTTCCCACTTGCTGTTCAAAATTCATGGGTTTGATACTGCATGGCAAAGACATACCTATGCACATGGGTACGTACGATGATGATGCACAGGGAGATGAAGGATGCTTTATTCCGAACCCCTTTATGACAACGCTATAAAGCAGTTTGGATACGGCTTTGTAAATTATGAAGTAACCGAACCGAAACTGTCAACATTAGAATTCACAACACCCGCTTTATTAAAGGTTTTGGATTTGATCCAAAAATTATGATTTATACCCGAAATTGATTCAAAAATGTAATTTTTTGGACTGCACAATCAATTATTAAAGATTAAGCTGTCATTTTATGCCTTCCAATTTAATTTATCGAGGTTATACCAACAAATCGAGGATTATCTAATTTAGATCAAGTTTACTAGAAATCATTAATCACCACTAGATTAGATACTCCTACCGCTAACATGGATGATTCACTTTGTAGACAAGAATTTAATGTCACAGGAAAAAACTATGTTAATACAAAAAATACTATAGGTATTAATTAATGCACATGTGTACACGCCTTAAACAGCTGGCAGTCGCGCGTCGAAGCTCAAGTTCCGGCTAGCAGTGAGCTCCTAATTATAATAAAACGAGCAAAATATAAATACATACCTACTTATAACAAAATTATATACCTACATTATAATCATATAATAATACTTATTCGCTACTGGGACAAGAGTTCCCGCCAAAAATAGCCATATTTGTTTTACTTTTTTATTGGCAGTGACATGATTTCAACACATCCGGCTTCGTTGCACTACACGCTACGGAAGCATTAAGTGAGTCACTTCAATTAAAATTCTCAGGTAAACCTTATTAGACAGAGTAAATAGTACGACACGTAAACCCAATTAATTGCGAATTATGTAAATAATATGGCCAGCATATTCCTATCTGCGATGGCAATGCGGATCATCGGTAATTGACGACTTTTTCAATAAATAAATATGATGATCAATTGCATTGGTATGCTTGAGGAAATCTTATTGTAAGTAATTTAAACCCTTGAAGTTAATAACAGAAGCAGCACGTGAGGTAAATGACGGTAATAATTTATTGAATACTAACACCAATGTTGCAAAACATCACTGACTGTTAACAGGTACCTACAGACTGCCATAAAGAATTGCAAAGATCAAGCACAACGACATCTTGTAGCTAATTAGAACATTTCCTTTTTCATTATTTGCTAATTACCTAATAGACCTTGATATTTCGTCCAATTTTGGACAGATGGTTTGCTTAATTTTCAATTTAAAATGCTTAAATTAAATCATTTGCATTTATTTGTTTTGTCGGCATCCTCTTTGCTGCGTAATTTTTGCTGGTTAGAGGTAAGTTTCGCACTCAATTCAAATAAGATTTAGACGGATTCGTTTTTCCTGCAACAACTTGGTCAAATTAAAATACCGGTTCATCTACTTCTTCAAAGTCGATGGTGCCTACGACAACTCTAATATTATTGGACCAAAAGCCTGCAACAACTATAATGACAGTGTCTACGAGCAAATTTCAATTAGAGTTTTTGGAGCCCAAAGGTTTGGAGACAAGAACAAGAAGGGAATTTGCGAACAAATTCCATATCCATATGGCTCTATTCAAAGGTTAATTGGCGATTACTGGTATTCTGTTCGGTCCTATTCCTATAGTCCTTCCGAAGTCTTAACTAAGGTATGCAATGAACTTGGAAAACTCCATCCATTTCTTCATCTTACCTTTTTTTTTTATTTGCCTGATGGTAAGCGAAGATGTGGTCGACGATGAAGCACGCTTGCCTAGAAGTAACTTGTTCACTCTTGACTTGAAGACCCCAAGGTTATAGCTATCGGGAAATATACCACTCCTTAGCTGTGCGTACAATAAAGGTATTGGCAAAACGCTTTGTACGTACCGGAGGGATGTCCACCATTATATCGATGACGCATTGCCGTACGTCTTGTAGTCCGATGATTACCTCCCCAAGTTGCATCGCAAATAATATTGGAGTGAGGACTTCTTCAGGTCCTTTTAATCCAGTTGGAGGGCTCTCTCTCATGCGTAGATAGACGAGGAATAGGGACATAGGAACTTCTTTAGTATAAGTCACACAAATCGTAAAAAAATAATTCTATTATACCTTTGTACGACAGAATTTTAATTAAAATTCTATTATACATTTTAATGTATTTATTCATATTTCTCAACGGATAAACTTGTGGCCAAGAAAAATAAGTTCATACTCTTCTCACAAATCTTATTCGTGGGAAGTGTCTCTCTTGACCTTCAGCGTTGCACCCCCCGCTGGCAAATCTAATTATAATGTTCAAAATGATATCTTTAGATTTGTCGTTTTACGTCTAAATGAGCAAATTATCTCGGATCCTGTCACTGGAGGCCGGAGTTCTAATTGGTTCATAAAGTTTACTTATCGAAGCTTTAAAGATCATCAAAATGTTTCTCATGTTTTCATATATCAGTGTATTTATTTGGCCATTAACATTTATAAATTATCATTATTTTTTCGTGACTATGACGGTCGTTGAGACATGTAGTTAAAAATCTATTTCTGTTCTGCATTGTTAGCTACGTTGGTTGAAACGTTTGTGTATGGTATTCTTAAGAACAGGATCAATAGATAAATGCCATGATATTTGAATGACCTTAAGGCTTTGTTACTGATGTATTTAACCCGGATGAGTGATTTTAATTTCAGCAGCGTGTGAGGTAGCGTCAACGATACCGCTACGCCACGCACCGCTTGGCCTCAGTACTAGCTATACGCTCAAGCGACAATAGGTACCAGGAAAACGACTGAAAGAAATTGCTTGCTCGGTAAATATCAGTAACACGTGAAACAGTGTCGCTTGTCGCAAGTAACTTTGCAAATCGCATCATTTGAGGTCGTGATCGTTTAATGGCAGTCGGTCTAAGATCTATGTTTTAGGAATGCGTACAAAAACGCGAGATCCGTCTTAATTCGACCATCTCGACGTGCTAATTACAACTTATAAAACAGACAATTAAGAGCATGTGATTTGGTACAGGATGTGGATTATGTTATCTCACGAAATTTCGCTTGTTATTGCATGATATTTCTCTACGACCATAGACCTATTTCGGAACGGAACTCCTTGGCTGAGTCATTGGCTATAAACCAGTCATTTATCACTTATATAACAGACTTGTCTGTCGTATTGTTTTACGATAGTTTTCTAGACCGGAACCAGGAACCTAATCCAATTTATGAATTGATCATAATAAATACTCTAGAATCTAGAGTAGGTATTAAACTACTATAGTATACTGTAGTACATACTATTTAAAATAATAAATTCCCAATATCCTTACGCTTACATCGCAGTTGGACGTTAACAAATGTTTGAACTGCGCGAACATCCGCAAGTCATCGCACTTTTTCAAACCGTTTCGTTTCGCATGCCTTACCTACACAATATTGTATGCTCATAAAATTATAAATAGAAATTGAGGAATTCCTTTGATGATACCTAAAAGTATCTATCTAGTTACCTACCTACATCGTTGGCATAATTTTTCAATAATTCCCCGTGTATTTCGCCCAATTGCGCCTTTTCAACTCCAATAAATCGCCAAATATTTCTTCTGAAATAATAACAGGACTAATCTTTAAAGAGCCGTTTTTGCCCAGGTTGTTCTGTGGATGGGTGACCATCAATCATAGCGAATTTCCGTCGACCCGGGCATGGTCCATGGTCGGGCAGCGAGTTGCCCTTTATTCGCTGCCCGCATGCCCGCGCCTACGGTGGCCGGAGATCGTCTACTGACGTCCGACGCCGCGGTCGTCTACCACTGCGGTTGGGGCGGAGGGAGGACGCTGTCCTCTCTGTCAAGCGGCCCGCCTCCTCGTTCACGAGCATTACTGCTTCGCAGAAGGAGGCGACCGCTTCCCACTCCGTCTCGCCCCGCAGCATGGCCGCAACCAATGCCGGGCGCGAGAAGCCGTTGGTCCTGGCTCCCATTCGGATCTTTGCAAGTCAGTTACATTAGAAGCTTAGTCTTACCAAGAGGTATCATATTACCCAGTTATTGGGTTGTGGAGGTCAGATAGTCGCTCCATGTAAAACACTGATATTCAACTCCAACCTCAACATAGTTGAAAAAAGCCAGATCATTATGATGAAATCCCCAAGTAATTTTAAAGCTCGTGTAATAACGGTCCTGTCAGTTTCAAGTGACGACTTACCGCACTGAACCGGTTTAATGCGGTGATTTTCAGAATTCGAGTCATCTTTATAGTATTGTATCGCTAGCCAAATCTAGACACGCGAGAGCGTGGCCAGCCAAGCATATAGATTTCTACAAGACTTGTGAGTAAATATAAAAATAATATCGATGACTGACCAAAAGTTACAGCCGTAGTATTTTACCACAATTCTAGGTTTTCCCACGTTCGGAAATCCCAACCAAAACTTCCACTAAATAATTGCTGTTTATTTAACACTCAGCGGTTTGAATTAATTAACAAAGAGCTTTTAGGAATTTTCAATATCTATTAGTGAACGTGATATTCACATTTTTCGAGTTATTCTACCTAGGCAATTAATATTCAGTGATACATTTATTACGTTTTCACTACCAATAAGTGAAATATTAAAGTAGTGATTTAATAAACTCTCGGTACTGTATGTAAATCATTGATTGAAATAATAAGCCTTAAATTTTTGAGTTGTGTTGTGAGTCGCGTAATTTCAGTCGGTTCATAGAAAAGGCTTTCGCGACACAAAATGTGGTCTGCACTGTACCAGAACACAAAATTACACGACTCACAAATCAACAATTGACGCTTGTCTGAGTCTGTCTTGTCTTAGCCTTAGTCAGTACGAGTTTGGCAGTCCCTTCTGCTCCGTAGCTCCACTCTGAGTAGCAGTACTCTTATGAAAATTTCAAAAAACCCAAAAAATTGTTCGCATGCTTTTAAAATCTTTGACCGATTTCAGAGTCGGTTATATTCAATAATTTTTGAAAACTGTGTTTTTAAACGCACCCACGATACAGGAAGAAATTCCTAGTGTGGGGGCAAAGTTTAAATTAAAAAAAAAATACCAATAGAAAGCTGCATTGGCCTGAATGACATGGGCTTTAAAAGGCAAGGGATTCATAGACTTTAAAGGAAAATTCCTAGTTTGGGGCTATAAAAGGTGCTAGCTTTCTATATTTTGGGGTCCCAACCAAAGAACGTAAGAACCGTTATCTAAAGGTTCGTTTGAAAAATGAGGACGAACGATATTGCCAGTTTCTGGTCCATAATTTACCCGAACCAGTTTGACATGACCCGGAACTGTCTAAAAAAAACTATTCATACTACGAAAAAGGCTCAAAAATCCATCAGTGATTATTATTATTCAAATAAAGAAAGACATACGACAGGAAATATGAGGAAGGATATTGTCACAATCACGAATTGCAAATAATATTGTCGATCAAACGCTAAGCAACACGATACGGAACTAAGCCCGAGGCTACGTTTATTGTAATTGAGGCTGGATCCGAGATAATGATCGAAAGACCGAAAGGTAATCGATTAGGGTATGGACTGCACACGCTACAGTTGATACGCTGCGATTTATTATAAGGTGAGTAAACTCGGCATTCGTGCCTGAAATTTTGTTTTTGCTAAAGTATCAAATATTTCCCTCAAAGTAACAATTTCAGACGTGGTCTTTCAGAAGTTGCACCACAACGCAATGTAGCTGCTTTTAATTAATGCAACAAATGCTATACAACGATCAGATAATTATTATGATTTTCCCTCATAGAAGACTATTTTACCACTCCATGTTCATTGTCGGTCTTTGAGGTTTAGTCAACTACAATCCATAAATATCTACGTACGTATTTCGCTAACGGAACCGCACGGTTTCGAGTCACGATTCGCTCGTCTCTGCCACGTGCCGCATCATAGAGCATAACTCGTGTGTAAGGCACCTTAGAGGAATGCCGACCGCCCCCCACTGTGAAGAACAGGCAGAGTCACACGCGTTTACATTCCACACATTCTTTGGAGTTATGTTACCTTTAATGTGAACTGGCTCTAATCTGATGATAGGACTTAGCATAGATACTACTTGGAAACGGATGTAGGTAGTGTGGGGCAGATGAACAAGTAACGGCCTACATAGAATTTTGCCACGTATGTACCTAGTATTAAATGGAAAACTGAATCATTACTGAGTATACAATTTATTTAATAAAATATAGTTATCATCATGCAAATTTTGAATTTGCAGGTCTTCTCAAATCACACCGCGCTGACATACGTCATCCTGACTTGTCTCTGCCCGCTCCTCTAGGGATGTACCACGCTGCGTAGGGTTGGGATTCCAGTTACAGATTTCTGTTTATTACTAGGTATCTTTTTTTAACTATGGTAAAATCTTCAAATTAGTCTTCCCATCCAGGGCGGGACGGGAGGGTCCGTCATACTTGTACTAACTTAAATATACATGACATTTTCCAATAGCCCTTTATGTTCCAGAGTCAGTGTAACTTGACTAAGACAGTCACGCGACAGTTGCCTCGTACCTACTCGTAGTGTTTGTTCAATGGATAATAAAGTTTCTCCCTGGTAATAAACAATTCACATGGTCATGAAGGCTTTTATTTGCAAAGTCTCGCTTGACACTCGTTTGAGCCATAATTCATAATAGACCACGTATAGGATAATTATATCGAAAACTAATAAACACTATAACAAAGAATACTGTAGTTGTTGTTGAAAATTCATGATAGGACATCCGATGCCTGCTAAGGTAGAAAGTCTGTCTCAAAGGACACGGCGGCCACCTTAAAGTATTTTTAGCTATTCCTCGTATTTCCGGATTTAGCCATCCACGCTCAGTTGGGTAATTCACCCTGTACGCATATAGGGGAATAGGGGCACCTGCGAATCCACACGTAACTTCTCCGTATTAGTTATGCATTTTCGCATGGCCATCGCTAAATTGTATGTACCGAATGCAAACATTTGTACACTATTATCATCCAAACTATGTAAATAGAATTAGATTCGTATGCTTATGCAGATTCTCGGAGATTCCGGCTCACTACCAAGTATTCATAATCTTACGTTTCAACACGATCTATGCATGTTTTTGCTTACCTACGTGTTTTTATGAAAATTTCCCACGGGTACAACGGCAGACAAGCAATTCATTCGCTCATTATATAAATGATACCTAGACACGATTTATGACCTTGTAAGCAGAACATTGCGGGAGGTCAAGTCGCAAACATGTCCTTCAAGTAATTTATGTTTGGATATTTGATTCTTCTTACAACAGTAGCGATAACTTAAAAAGATCCCATTATATCGCTGTACCTCTGCATCCCAAACAAACAAATCTAACATCTAAATGCGCTAATAACTCCATTGCGGTCGTTCTCTTCATTCATCGAATATTTCTCATTGTCGTTACATAAGAAGACAAAGTTCACGGCCAACGAGCTTCATCTGCGGTCATTTTCACTCGAGCAGCAGGCGCTCGATAAACAAGGCGTGTCTAGATTGTTAACTCGGAGGCTGCATCCGGGCCACCGCAGGGATCAAGTTACGGCGGGGGCGTGCGAATGTCAAGGAACCCTCGCGAGGGCCGCCGCGCCAGTCGCAGCCGACATGTCTGCGCGCGCGCCCGTCTGTCGCGCCGTCGTGCGCGCGCTTTGTGCGCTCGCTGTTCTCGCGCGGATCGGCAGTGAGTAATTTAATCTTGATATATTTAACTGATACGCAACGTTGGGTCGTTGACTAGTGTTAACTTTTTTACTGGACTCAATTCTTAGGCTAGTAATCTAATCATTACAGAACTTGAAATTTCTACCAAAGAACGTTGACTTATAAATTTCAATCTAACACATCCAGTTGATCTGATGATGAAGAGAATCCATGTTTAATTAACATTTTCTTCTTATTGTTTCAGATGCTCAAGGTTTTGAGTGCCAAAGAGACGGTCTTTACACAGACTATGATCAAAATTGCCAGAAATATGTGAAGTGCAGTAGTGGTGTAGTGACTGGACAGTATTCATGCCTCGAAGGGAGGGTGTTCAGTGAGGCAGAGGGTGCGTGTGTCCCGCGCGCACGCCGGCCCTGCGTGCGGCGGCAGTGCGCGGCCGGAGACACGCTCGCGTACGCCAGCCCCGGCACGGCCTGCCGCCAGTACTACCGCTGCGAGAACGGCACGGCCGTGGAGCGCGCCTGTCCCTCCGGGGCGTGGTTCGACCTGGAGCGACAGGCGTGCACCCGCGGCGCCGGCACCTGCTTCGAGCCCGTGTGCGCGGGCCTGCCGGACGGGGACTATCCCGACGCGTCGCACTCGTGCCGGCGCCTGCTGCGCTGCCGCGGCGGAGAACTGCGCACCGTAGCATCGTGCGACTCGACATGCACAGCACAGTGCCCGCCGCCCCGCGCCGTCGCCGTGCCGCTGCCGGCCGGCGACGCAGACTTCTGTTCCGACGAGGCCTGCTCGTCTCTGTGTCGCGACGTCCCCGACGGTGCCTATCCTGACCGCACCACCAGCTGCCGCGAGTACTTCGTGTGCGAGGCGCATCGAGTGATCCGGCGCGGCGTGTGCGAGCCGGGCCTGCTGTTCGTGTGCGGCGCGTGTGTGCCGGCAGCGCGCACGTCGTGTCCGCCGCCGGCACTGAGCCCGTGCTTCAACCGGCACGACGGGCTGCACCGCGACTGGAACGACTGCACCTCCTGGTACGAGTGCCTGCGCGAGCGCGTCGTGAAGCGTGGCTCGTGCGCGCCGGGACTCGTGTTCGACGGTAGCGCCTGTACGCCTTCCGACGATTTTCTTTGCGATGGCCCAGCGGTGTCGGTGGAGTGCGAAGGCCTTCCGAGTGGCACATATCAAGACCTCGACACGAACTGTACGCGTTACTTTCACTGCGAGGGTCTCCTGCGCACGATGCTGGCGTGTCCCCCGGGGCGTGTGTTCGACGGCGTGCGATGTTCGCCGCGCGCGCAGTACCTGTGTCCCAGCTTGGAGCGCGAGTCGTGCTACGGTCGGCCGGACGGCCGGTACCGGGCCGCCGACACCGGCTGTCGCGGGTACTACGAGTGCGTGCGCGGGATCAAGTCTATCTACGCGTGTCCGACCGGCCGAGTGTTCGACGGCGAGGCGTGCGTCCCGGCGCGACCCGGCCTATGTCTGCGGGAGGACTACTCCTGCGAAGGTCTCTCCAACGGTTACCACGCTGAGATTGAATCGGGATGCCGAAGGTACACACTAGTTTTATACTTTTATTCATTAACTCTCGTCATTTAGTGTCTTGAACGAAAGTTAAATATTTTTTATTAATTTCAGGTACTTTTACTGCGAGCGTGGCGACCGGCTGGTCACGTTGTCCTGCCTGGGCGGCAAGATATTTGACGGTCGCGCGTGCGTGAAGTCGTCCCAGTCCGCATGCGGGGCCTCGCCCGCGGGCTCTGTGGAGAATGCGGGCGGCGCACGCTGCGTGCGGGACGGGTTCTACGTGCAGCAGGGCACGCAGTGCAAGCGGTACTACTTCTGTGTGAGCGGCAGCAGGACGTACCTGTCGTGTCCTCAGGACCAGATGTTCAACGGCCAGGTGTGCGTGCCGAAGTCTCAGTACACGTGTCCTGGATGAGTGTCCGCCGCACGCTGCGAGGACACGAGCTGCGCCCGCGGGCTACACTCCGCCGGAACAAGGCTGGGAGATACTCACGACGTACCTGATTACTATATTTAATTCGAGGCTGTGAAACTCTACACAACTAGAACACCGCTCCTATACGCGTACTACGATTAAGTTTTACATCTCGTTCCACTCCATCTACCTCCTATTACATAATAAGACACGATTCCTTCTTACTTTTTATTGGCATAGAAACTTTCAAGCGACCTAAATACTTCTAATAGTAATTACACATTGACTATATCTTACAGTATTACTTTACAAATGAATAATAAGCTCCATGAATATAGAAAAATAAAATCTCTTTTAACGACATAAAAGAATAGTTAATTTATTTATTTATATTATTAATATAGATAATATTTCTTCGACCTTAAATTAACACAAATGATTAGCGCGACTTCACAAAACAGTTAATGATACTTGTAATATTGAAGCATGTTTTATAATATTCTTTTCGTACCACTTGCTCAAAAAAGTGACATTCTATGCCACAAAAAGCGTACATAACAATAGTCATTTTTAATCTGTTAAAAACAGGGAAAGAAAGTTGTACTGAACTTCATTCATCCTCTAGGGAGAGAATGTGATTTAAATTTGGAATACTTACCGATACTGAACTACATCTCAGTCTGTCTTTACAACGTTGAGTTTGTATACAAAGCATTGTACAAATTTTTGAAAAAGGAATACGCATTTATTATGCAGTTATGATTATTCAATAAAATTACGAAAACCGAAAAGGCCGTATGAGCTTGATGCCTTTGCTTTTCCGACAAAAAAATATTAGTCGAGGAATTTGCCGCATTTTTGTTTTCTTCAAATACATAAACGTTAAGTTTATTTTAATTTATTTTTATAAATAAGTTAATGTTAAATGTTAATATTTAATAAATGCTTATCTCATATTATTATTGTGTTGTTTTTTTCGCAAATGGTACGAAAAGTAGAGTATTTTCCTCGGTGATAAAGCTGTCTTAGTCTTGGGTGAACTTAAATCCCTCGCTACACTCAGGACTCGTCTTAAATCCCTCGCTTCGCTCGTGATTTAAGTTTTTAATACCCTCGCTTCGCTCGGGAGTAAACCTCGAGTCCATCGTTAAGCTCGCGATTTAAATCGTCACCCGCGACAGAAGACACTGCTTTATCCCCTTGGTTAATAATCTACTATTACATTGGCTTAGTGATGTTTCGAGCCCTTTCATACGACAAATTGTACCATTACAAAAATAAAGCAAAGAAAACTAGCCCAAAATATTGTAAATAATGTGCAGTTTTCGTTAGAAACTGTTTAATACAAATATCTAAACAATTTTGGCATTATTCATAACTAGGAAAGCATGTCTAAATAATTTACATGGTATATAATATAATGTTACGTATTTAATAAACATTTTTAGTTTAAATTTTCGTGTATATAATTTATAAGCTGGCGCCTTAATTCTGAGACTGTCTTAAGCTAGGTTCATATTGCTGTGTCGGGGTGTGTCGGGACGCGCCAGAACGCAATCGCTTACGTTCATTCATTATGAATAGATTCACATTAGTAGCAGAACGCGCCACAACACAACACAACCTACTAATGTGAATCTATTCATAGTAAATGAACGTAAGCGATTGCGTTCTGGCGCGCCCCGACACACCCCGACACAGCAATATAAACCTAGCTTTAGCATCGATGTGTAAGTGAAAGGCGAGTGAATATTTTCTTTTAACTGGCATAAACCGTTTGTTGTGAATAGTTCATTTTTTCTTGTTCCTCTCCCCGCATTCACACACCGCGGCTTAATATTCCCTATATACCTCAAAACACCAGCTAATACCACTAAATTTGTTTTATACATTTTTATACAACACTCAATTACAGATTTTTATAACATTTTTTTTACCTACTCGGACACACTTTACGATAGATTAACTACATTTATACAAGGTTTCTTTTTAATATAATTTTTCAATTGGTCCACGCCGAAAATGTCAAGAAAAACTTGCACGATTTTTAAAAGAAATGTTTACATGATACCAACACTAATTTGGTAAAATTGTGGGCGCGGCCAATCGATGCCTTTGAAAGCATAGCTTACTGCTTACAGAAAGATAACTTTTGATCGTTGAGAAGATTGCAAATCATTGAAAAACCTACACAGGGTGACTCGACGTAAGTAAAAGCACCTTTTCCTTTAAATTCCCGATTAGATCGATAGTTTTTCTATACAATAATGGTGTCGATAAATAATGACAGTGCACATCACTATTTTATATATGGGGTAGATCATATATAACATATTTATTGTCAGATTCAATAGTGTTCTGTTCATTAAACAGGTACAGTACGAATTATCAAAACGACCTCAGTACCTCGATAAATACTTAATAAAAGCAATATGAAATTAGCTCGTGTTATTTATGAAAATATTTAAAAATTGATAAATCAATCTATTATAAATAAATATAATTTAAAATATACTTCATTTAAAGTATTTCACAATATCAAAATAATATAAGTTTAAATAATGTTTATAATTAAGAACTTTTATTTAAAATACAAGCAATTGCCTTGAAAGCAAATATCTTTAGCAACGCCAAATATGGAATTAAAGTTAAAATTATATGGAATTGTATTTTCACGACGAAATAAAAAAGTAAGCAATATTTTAAGTAATACATAACTAATATAGTATTATATCTAAACGTTTAACATAAAATACTCGTATGAGTTCTAACAATATATAAAGTTTTCTCGAAGGGCATATTGCGACATTTTTACAATCCATATTTAGATAGACAAAAACGTATGAGACCTCAAGTAAAAGTATGCGCTTCAGAAATCATCGTTAATTTAGATTTTTTTATTGATCATTGAATTGAATATATTCACCTGGAACCGGTAGTAACCTAACAGAAATAGCGAACTACTAAAAAGCGCGCCTCGATAAAAGTCAGAAACTTTTGAATCGACACTCTAACTTGCATTCATAAATACGAAGATATCAGAAGCGCATTATTTTTCTGGTTTAACTGTAGATTTGAAATCAATACATATTTACGTTTCGGTATACAATATACCCTTAAAGGAAACTGAGATCTATTGTTACACGTTGAAACATCCACATTTGCTTAGCTTTATTTTAAACCGACAGACGAAACATGATGGATGAATATGCGTCTATTTGAGCTGCGTTACAATGAGATGAAGTATTATAAAATAGGTGAAATTTTCTAATGTAATTTGGTTCTTGCTAAGGTAAATAAATATGTTTGTTTTAAATGAATCAATGTCATTTGTCGTCTTACTTTAAAATGCGATGTACTGCGACGAAACTTAAATATAGTCTAGACTAGAGCAGCTTTAAATATGCGTTTGAAATACCTTTTAATAGGCAGAAGCTACATAACACTTGGTTAGAGTCATCTGTATATTCGTGTGGATGCTTTAAAACCCGTTTACATAACAACGACCCGTATTTTTAAGCGATCAATTAACTACGATCCGTTATTATGACGGACCAAAGAGTTATGATCCGTTTTCAATCCAAAGTGGTTTAAAAGTAACAGATAGTCGTAATTCGGACGGGCCGTAACATGTAACAATGGTGTAACAAACGTACGTACGCGCAGACTGACAAACACAACGATCAACTCATTTAACAGCCACACAACACTCGCTCAAGACCGTTGGTTCCACATTTTTATACTAGACAAGATACCAGAAATGATTGACTGTGTTATAATACGATTGAAAATAACTAATCGATGTAAACGTTCAAAGCAATCGATAGACTTATGTATACCTAACGTGAGAAACTTCCAGATTTTATAGACGATTATTTTTGATCACATATAAAATAGTTTTGAGATCCTCGTCTCATTTTTTTTTATTTATATAATTTTATGATGACACAAATATATTTTACTATCCATAATAAACGACACACCATATTATCAGAAGGAAAGTCTCAGTCTTACCTCACGACAAGTGATAGAAAGCAAAACTTTCGTTGGACTATCAACAACAAATATATTAGATACACATTAAATAATAATTATAATATTATAACGACTATAACATTAATGCGAACTGCCCGATGAAGTACATCCATTAATTTCAATTTGATTCTCTTTTATAATACGTGACATATGAGGCTGAATCAATAACGTACATGTCTTTTTACTCAAAAAAATATATTTAGTTAATAAAATTTTAGTTTCAATTGTCTTTTGTTTCTTGAAAAGGTTGAATTTGTTAGCAGCCAATAAAATTAAATCCTCTTTACATTTCATAACGCAACTGGCTGAATGTAAAGAAAAAAAAAACACATGTGACGTAAATTTGAATTTCGACGTAAAACGTTCGAAATTCAAATTCCATGTGTGGTTAGTAAAGAAAGTGACATACATGTTATTGGTCAGCCGTGCTCACTGCTCAGTGCTACTGGTCGGTGGTCCCCGGTCGCGGCGCGGGCGCCAGCAGCACGCTCACGTCCCACACCTTGATGACGCGGTCCTTGCCGGCCGTGCACATGCGGCCCGTGGCCTCGTCCATGTACAGCGACGACACCGCGTGCTTCATATCGTGGAACGATGCCAGGGATTCGCGACTGAAAATGTTTATGGAAGGATATTTTGAAGACTAGTATATTTCTCAGAGGGTGATGGTGTATGGGTAAAAATTTTGGCACAAACACGCAGAATTTAACAATATTCTGGCTTGCCTAAAATAACACTGTTTTTATTTTTGTATTTGGAATGAGAAAATCTCTGTTTACGGTAGCGCGCTTGTAACATACACTCGTGAAGGTAAAAAAAACGAGATCATAACCGTTCATATAAGTTAAGGATCAACATCAGAGGGCTAAGACAAGTGACAAATGATAAACGAAAACGCTCTGCAGTCTTCAATAGATTTCCAACTTTTTCTCTAGGTCATATACGACTTTGTGCCTTTTGTACCAGGTGCCACCGAATACTCGTAGCTACTTGTACAATCGACAAAGTTGAATCATCACTCACCATAAGCTTATTTTCCTACCTACAGACATTCAAATACAATTAGGTCCACATTCACGTGAATATACATATCCATGGTAACGATTTTGATCTTTGTCAATTTGACGGATTCAAACGATTTATTGTCAAAATGGGTCTTGATTCAACTTTGTCGATTGTACATGTTTGACAGCTCATAACTCGGAAACGTTACGTTTTACGAGGTTTTGCCTGTTACATTTTATGTTTGTATTGATATGATCTATCGATCTATGAATGTTTCAGACGTGACTGCCAAAAAATCAAAATGGCGGATGGCACCTGGTACACCCCCCCCCCCAAACAAAAATGTTCAAACCCCTTTAATTTGATTGAAATTACACAATGTTCTAAAAAGTCTAAAAATCGTTTTCGCTTTTCGATTATTAGCTGTCGAGGGGAGGCAGTTATTTTACCATCGAAAATAATTTAATAAAAGGTAGCCGGTAAACACACGACACAGCAGAAATTCTCAGGGTGGAGCAACGTTTTTTTTTTTTTAATCACTTTAATAAAAGAAACTGTTGAAAACTCAAAACGGGGCTCAGTCACGTACATTAGGAGAGGCCTTATGTCCAGCAGTACACGATCAAACCCGACCGCCCTGAAAATCTACCGTGTAGACGTTGGTCGGGCGACCAAATATGGGCGGAGTCAAACGACCTTTGGACGTACTTGGTCGGGAGCGCATCCATTCCGACAGGCTGCGTCCGCGGTCGGACCCGACCGTCAGCCGACAGCGTTCCAGCCGGTGGGGTACTGTTGACGCGACCAAGGTCACCTCTGTCGGCTGTCGGGTTTGATCGTGTAGAAGGGGTTTTAATAAAGCAGCATGTACTCACGGCTCATGCCTGAGGATGTCGTAGCAGGCCGTGCACACTCGCTGCGGGAACTCGAAGCCCATGACGGGCAGCGGCAGGCGGTGAGGGGAGCACGCCGCGCACACGGCCGCGCCGCACCAGCGGCAGTGGTGCTGGCGGAGACCTAAGGGGAGCGATTTTGATGCTTATGTTAACGTGCTTTAAGTTCCTTTTCGTATTTTGGTCGCAGGTCGTGATTTTCTGTCGTGTCTAAAGTGTGACTCTAGCGATTTTGATGCTTAAAATAATTTGCTTAAAGTTCCTTTTAGTATTTTGGTCGCAGGTGATGTTCTGTCGCATCTAAAGTGTGACTTATATGAACGCACAGTTACTTAGAATGTATTGTTTGATCAGTAGTTAAATTAACAATTTGTTAAAAAACCTATGCATTTTTAACCATTTGCTAAAAAAATATTATGAAATTTTAAAGTTAGTTTAACTATTAATTAAACAGCTCATTCTAAATGAGTATGCGTTCATATGAGACTTATCTGGAATGCAACAGCACATCACATCGTGCGGCCTCCAAACGAAAAGGAACTTTAATTATTAATACATTTAAGTACGATTTTCGAACCCATAAGGGGATATTATTTTCTAAAAATGAACCCATATGCCATTAATTAAGAATATACGAAGTTAATCAGCAATTTTTTTTCTTTATTAATGTAATTACAATTTACTCGGTATATTTTGGATCAGAATTAATCAGTTGCACAACTAACTAGGTCTTAAATATGATTTTTGAGGTAAGAAAAATTTAGCTACGAGTGGGATTTGAACCTGCGCCTTCTGAATAAGTACTACAGACACCTTACCAATTAAGCTACTGCAAGTCACACTCAGAAGCAGAGTCTCCTATTCCCTTTTTTTTGGGATAAACCCACCACACTATTCCCAAACCACTACAACTCCTGAAAGCCAGAATCAACAGTGGCAACCACCAGAAAACCGCCGAGACAATGAAGCTCGACGTGTCCCGGAGAATGAATTTACATGTCTTGGATCCTGTAACGAAATTAATCAGAAAAGAATAGTGGAGGAGTAGGAAAAAAATTGTTTCCACTTCCCTCCAGAAACAGAACAAAACAAGGCCAATAGGCACAAAGGGACATTACAACTGGGAGAAGCTCAGTTGCCTAGCACCACAGGTAAAAATGACTACTAATATTAATGGGTCCTATTCCCTTGTTTGAATGTTTTCGCGCTGCATGCTTTTAAAAATAACTAATTAACTAGGTCTTATCGTAGAAATTGAACTTAAATCTGGAACTCACCAAGCTGTTTCTTCTCCATCATGGCCCTTACGTTCCATATAAAGGGCGCGCGACATATCTGGCACAGGTCGGACTCCTTCCACGCGGGGGTCTCCCGGCGCCGCACGCCCATCTCCCACACGCCCATCGCGCCGTCCTCGCCGGCCGATATCAGACGCTCGCAGCTGCCCACGTACCATAACCCTGTCACTTTGTTGCTGGAACATTTTCACCATAAACGTAAGAACACACACTCCTGCGTTACTATAAAAGCCTTCAAAAAGGAGTGTGCTAAAAAAAACTCAGCTCCGCCAGAAACGAGTTGTATCTTGTTTTTTTTCTAACCTGTTATTATGAAAAGTACACCTCTTCAGAAAAAAAAAAAGAATTTTCCGAATCGATCCAGGCGTCTTTGAGAAATGGGGGAACATACTAATATTTCGAACTACTTTTAGATGAATGACTGAATAACAAAACTGGATTTTTTAATATGTTTACCAGTACAACTCCTTTCTGCCGGAGCTGGGTTTTTTCTATAGAGCGTGAGTTTTCTCCTTTTGCATGACTTCATTCGAAAAACGTAGTAATCATAATGATTTAACCGTCCTCTTTAAAATTCTCCACAGTAAACTAGTTGACCAGTTGTTAAGTGGGTTCAATTTTAACCTTTCCTATAAATATCCGAGTCACTCGTTAAGTAAATTAATTGATAGGGTTACCACACACATATTCGGCACACGCGACAACCGACCAGTAAAACTAAATATACACAGATGAATGTTCGGGATTCAAAACCGCTCGGCTGCCGCACATAACGATTTGGCTTGACAACTGCTAACTTATGCTGTCGGCCTTTTCATCCTACAAAAACTGCCTAATCATACAAGTGACAACTGGAATAGATAAACCAATCGGCCCAAAGCAATCGAGGCCGAAACCTTGCTGTATTTGCTTCGGGTCGGCAAATACTGCCGGACCAACAATGGCCGGCCCGCTTACGTATACAGCAACCATTTTATTTAGCGTGGTAAAATCATCAAGTAAGTCCTCCCACCCCAGGCAGGGCAGGACGGACTGTCAGACTTGTACTGACTAAAACCTACGGTGTCCTTCAATAGCCCTTTACATTCCAGGGTCACGGTAATTCGTTAGTTCCGCAAACCCGGGCACGCCGCAATTGCGGCGGTAAGACCCCTCTTTGAGGAGTGGCTGGAGAGAAGTCATGGCGTCCTGACCTACCGCTTGACGCAGGTCCTCACCGGACACGGAAGTTTCGGGAGGTACCTGTGTCTGATGCGAAAGGAGGAGACGCCTGGGTGTCACCACTGCGAAGATCGCCCGGAGGACACGGTGGAGCATACGGTGCAAGACTGCCCAGCTTGGGCGGAGCACCGACGTGTCCTCACGGCTGCGATAGGCGGAGACCTCTCGCGCCCGGCATTGGTTGCGGCCATGCTGCGGGGCGAGACGGAGTGGGAAGCGGTCGCCTCCTTCTGCAAAGCAGTAATGCTCGCAAAGGAGGAGGCGGGCCGCGAGCGAGAGAGGACAGAGTCCTCCCTCCGCCCCACCCGCGGTAGTAGACGCCCACGGCGACGGACGTCGCTTGATGATCTCCGGCCACCGTACGCGCGGGCATGCGGGCAGAGAGTAAAGGGCAACTCGCTGCCCGACCAAGGACCATGCCCGGGTCGACGGCGCGTTGTGTCCCACGCGCGCCTCAAAGAGCGTCAGCATAATGACGGGGCCCCCCTCTCAGAGGGCCAAAGCCTGCCGGGGTCGCGGGATTATTTCCTTACCGTGACCCCGGAACAGAAAGGGCTATTGAAGGACACCGTGGATTTTAGTCAGTAGAAGTCTGACAGTCCCTCCCGCCCTGCCCGGGGTTGGAGGACTCATTTGATGATTTTACCAAGCTAAAAAAAAAAAAAAAAGTTCCGCAACCCCGGCAGGCTTTGGCCCTCTAGAAGCCTCGGGAGGCCCGTCATTCCTTCAAACCAAACGAAGTGTCAACCCTAATACACTAACCAATCGGCCCAAACCAATCGTGGCCGAAAAATTACCGTAATTGCTTCGGGTCGATAAATATTGTCGAACCGACAATGGCTGACCCGCTTCTGTATGTAACAACTCTTATACAACGTTTTTGTACACTGTGACCTTTCATTGTATTACTTACTTAAATAACATGATGTCACAATGAACAGAGGAAGCATGTAACCAAATATCATAATTACCTGTGGCCTTGAAGTTCGTATGCCGTGCCCTTTTGACCTCCGATGTCCCAGACTATTATCGTCTGGTCGAACGAACCGCTGAATAGTAGCTGAGGCAGAGGAGCCCAGTTCAGTACCCTTACGGAGCTGGAAACAGAATAATTATTATAAATAAATATCTTTGCACTCTTTTCATGTAGACAGCCAGCAAATAAACTTACCTTAATCTGTCAAATTTCTTTAATAGATTTTTAACATTATCACAATAGTGGAAGGATAATGTTCGATTGGAAATTTGACAGATTGGTAGGCTGGACTTGCTGGTGTCTGTACCTACCGTCGAGTTCGAAAATAACTGGAGATACACTTTTAAAAGTGAAATGCTTTACCAAAGTAGTTTGAAGGGGTTTTATCAGAGCAAAGTAATTAAAAAAAAACACAAAAAGATGGCCTACCATGAACTCATAAAGCGTGAGTCTTTAGGTTGTGGGAAAGAGATGGCGCTAGACGACTTGTATAGCTCTGTCTCGTTCCCAAAACCTAAACTGGATCGCATTAAGAGCTCGTGGTAATAAATTTTCTACTCACCCAGTATGACCTTTGAGCGTAGTAACGAGCGTAGCACCATTATTATCTAACTTCAGCATCGTTATTTGGCCGCTGTAGTCTCCCACAAAAGCATATTTCGACTGTGAGTCGAATCTGACGGCGATATGCTCAGGAAATTCATTATCTCTAAATGGATTCCAATATTCTAATTTTACAACTATGTTAACGTATTAGTATGTGCGGAAGGACATCCGCTTACCGCCATAATTATTATGAGGTTGGCTTTAATTTGCTTACTAGGGGCTTCTGCAGACAATAGATTCAACTATTTAGTCTTACATACAATGATATTCTAATATACAGATATGTTATACACTTACAAAACAACAGAAAAAACTGTTCCGCGCCGAGCGGCAGCACACATACACACTTTTTTATTCACACATTACATTTCACTACAAGTAAAAAGGATAGCTTGATAAAAAGCAATAAGAAAAAAAGTGACAGCTAGATAAACAAGCAGCGCCACGCGTCATCAATCCCCCCGCACGTCGGCATCATAGACTAGCAAATTGTCCCACGTAGGACATTTTCTGGTATTCACGTTTTGCGCGCTCATAACATATCTGTTTACTAAAATATCATTGCTTACATAGTTTAAATTGAGGACGTTCGGCTACAATGATAACAAACTTGTTGACAATAAGGTGTTTAGTTTTCGCAGAGAACAGCAAACACCTTATTGTCAGATGTAAGTAATGTAAAATGAACCTTATATGCCTTTGGTTAATATTTTTATTAGTATGATTACCTTCATAGGAATATAAACATTCTTTTTTTACAAGTGAGGTTCTTTTTCGGATGAATCGCGATTGAATTAAGCTTCAACCAAGTCTAAGTTCGTCACATAGTTCACATTCCTCCAACAATCTATGTTAATGAATATAATGTAATATTACGTTACAAAAATACACATTTATGTTGATACAAATTAAAATTATAAAAAGGATACTGCAAAGACGTGCACCACGCTTCGAAGGAGTAGCCGCCGATTCTGCGTCCGGTCTCACTGCAGTGGTACGAGAACAGTTTGTCTCGACTGACGGACAGCACCCATTCGCAGCTCAAAGAGAAATTCACGGCAGTCACGCGGGCTGTGTGCGCTAAGTACTCACGAGTCTGGGAACAAAATTCATTATTAGTCTATAAATGTTCCCACTGCTGGGACACCGGCCTCCTCTCTGTGAGAGGAAGTGAGCCATAATCCACCACGCGGGCCCAGTGCGGCTTGGTGGATGTCACATGTCTTAGAATTTTTTGGTTCTAATACCGCCAATATTGCCGGTTTCCTTCACCGTTTTAAGAGCAATGGTTATGAAATAAATTACACAAAGTAATGCGCCTGGCTGTTCGAACCCACGACCTACAACTTGTAAGTCGGGGCCGATACCACAGGCCACCATTTGATTGCTCTCAACAAAATTAGTCGATAAAAATAACATGACGCCTGAATGTCCAAAGGATTATCCGAAGCTGTACCATCATCAACCATGATCATTAACTTACTGAAAAACTCCTAATGGAAAATACTAGGTAAAAACATTTTTCCATTTTGGTGTTGAGGTATCAAATGACTCCTCGAGCTTTTTGTGTCGTGGAGTATGAGACTCGTACTAACTAAAACCCAGTTCCTATTTTAAAAAACATTCCCGCAATTCGAACAGATATATTTTTGGCCCTATCGGACCCCATCAGATATTCTGATAGTTCTTTGAGCCGCGCCTGGAACTCAACACGCCGTCGACTCTAGCTTAGCCTTCACCGGACGGTGCATCCACTGTTCGCCTTTGCAAATTCGCGCCTACGAGCTACGCTACGGTAGCCGGAAAACTCCCAATGATCTCAGACGACCAAGGCGTTTCCTGCGAAGCCGGGACCGGGATGTCAAATATCACACCTTCATGCCTATTACCATTTAATTATGATAGCTGTATAGAGGGGAGCCGTGTGGACTTGTGACTTATGAAGTATCGTTCACCCAGTAATGGTCATCAACGCCCCTCTTGCACTGTGCACATACTCAAGCGCCATCTTACCGCACGCAAAATACGCCCATATGACATGGTACATACATGGTAATACAATACAATACCATCAAAGTTAAACAATTTGGTAGCAAAATTAAAATCTATTGTTTAAATGCTAAGGAAAATCTTCTATAAAATCTGTATTATTTGCTTATCCATATTACATTTTTCCTTAATTTAACTGCAAATTCACCAAACATTCATTATTAGAAATCATTTTAGCTATTTTTATTCAAATACTAGTAAGTTATAAATACTTAAACTTGCTCATTAAATAATTTCACACTGATAACAGACTGTTTCAGATTTAATTATTTCACAATGGCTTTTTGCCTTCTGTGAATGTAGTTATCAATACAATTTATATTAAAACTATTGAAACAAAATTAAAACATGATTTTACTATGGAAATCCCATCTACATAGATAACATAATTATTAGAGCTACCTGTGGATAATCTTTGCCATTGTTAGAATGTGTATAAGCCGGTGCAATGAAGAAAGGATTCTAAAATGGCGGCTTGTACTTGCGTTGACAAATAGTACAGTCAGCATATAAGATTTCAAATTAAAGTTTTTTTCAAATTAAAAATAATAAAAACAAGACTGGATCACAATAATTTCTCAAACTTAACCTAACAATAAAAAAAAATTAAAACTTCAATAATCAACAGGTAACAACGGAAAAATAACAGAAACCTATAGTACATATTGTCAAAAAATATCACTGAGCGCGTCAAGACATCAAGACTATCTTTTTTCTGCTTACGCTACGCGCGGGGGTGAGTATAGACGGCACTAGTGTGCAAGCGAAGAAAGGAATCTTAAATGGCGGCGCCTATAGTGTTCTACTATAGGCGCCGCCATTTAAGATTCCTTTCTTCAATGAACCGGGTTATATGTACAATCGACAAAGTAGAATCATGACCCATTTTGTCAATAAATCGTTTGATTCCGTCAAATTGACAAAGATCAAAGTCGTTACCATGGATATGTACCTACGCGAATGTGGACCTAATTGTATTTGAATATCTGTAGGAAAATAAGCTTATGGTGGGTCATAATTCCACTTTGTCGATTGTACATTTGTTTTTGATCAAATGTTTAACTATTTAATTACACAACTTTTTATTTACAATATTTTGTTACCTTTTAAGAACTGTAGGTGGTAAAGATTGAATTAATGAACAAGATTAAACACACTTTTAGATGACATTGTGAAATGAAGTCAAGGTTAACAACTGACAGTCAACACCAATCAGAAGAACATTAATTTTGACAGTGAAGTGTTGTATGTATAGTCCTCTTCACCGTATCCTGTGACAGCGACCCAGACTACTTGTCTTCTCTTTCGTGAGCCCTCTGATGACTAGCAAAACCAAACTTGGTCTTGAACACCCGGTCACATCGTGAACAGAAGAGCTGATGATCATCGTTGTATGTCTACATATAGGAAGGTTTTGGGCGACTTTTGCGTATCTGTCGCTTCTTGCCTAGGCCTTCAAGACGATTTGTAGTGCTATACATCAGTGATAGCACTTTAATCTTGACTTGTTAGCTTAATGTGTATGTCTATCCCAAACCTCCATGGCTTTTAATATTTTTTTGATGTTTTGCTTATATTTTGACAATAGGAAACTTAAGTTCACAGGAGTTTTAAATATTTTAATTTTATAGGCCATTATCCTTAAGGGTTGGTAAACTTACATGAACCATGAATATAATATTACATATATGTGTGTGTGCGTCGTATGTGTTCAACTCATTTTTCTGATTAGCATAACTTCTTATGAGTCATATCTAGGCTACCAAAGTTATTCAAAACATTGTTATCTTGAACTTAAATGAATGGCTTGTATGGATGATAAGATAAATTATAATAGTGAGTAATGAGAAAATTAAAACTAAATTATTCAGATTTGTTTTTCTTCTTGTTGCACATTGTGGATTAATTTAGTGAAAAACAATTTCAAAAAAATTGTTGCCTATAATTTAAATATTTGCTACTGCAGGGTGTTTTAGCGAGTGAATGCAAGAGATCATATTCTTTTTTAAAATTGAACTAAAAACTCATCAACATTTTGATTAGATTGCCAATATAGTTTCCAAAAAACCTTTTTCAAAAGATGAAAGATTTTTTTATTTCCTTAAATTTAATTTTTAACTTTAAATAGCTGTTGCCAGCGCCTTCACCCACATGATTATCAAAAATAATCCTACGGGAGCTTAATGCTGAGATAAAAGATATCCTATGTGTTAACCCAGACTAGTCTACCCCTGTGCTAAGTTTTATCAAAATCCCTTCAGGCATTCTGACATATCTGAGTAACAAACAACCATCCAAACCTTTGCATTTATAATATTTATGTAGCAGTAAGGATAGTCTCAAAGTAATTGTCTGTCAAAGGTAATATTGATTGTGACTATGAATAGTATTTAAACTGCAAATCACATACTTAACAGCAGAGCAATTTAAAGTTTTATCTTGTCCTAAAATACAGTTGCATAACTTAAATATCAAATAACCCTCCTGGCGCAGTCGGGTAAAAAAGAAAAACATGTTTGTACTTGATTTCTAAAATCAAATAAATTTTCAAGTTCAAAGTTTCAATTGCGTTTGTGGTCACAGTCAATACATCTTTGGACTTAAGATACTTTCCAATATCCTAGTAGTACAGGTGCCAGCAGGTCAACCTACCCGAATCTGTCAAATTTTACCAATCAAACATTAACCTTCCACTATTGTGATAAGGTTGAAAATCTTTTAAAGGAATATGACACATTGAGGTAGGTTGATGTGCTGGCATCTGTACATATCAGACGGACAATCATTTAAGAATTTTACTGCTATAAATCCTAGAATAGTTTACAAATACTCACAGGGTTTATTCTATTACAGTCTGTGGCCAGTGTGAACTCTGAGACTGTACCGTTCTCTTGACCAATGAATAGCTGCCTTGTCTCTGGTGTGTAGAACATTGAGGTGCATCCAGATGGCATGTACTGGCAAATTGATGGCCAGTACTGTCCCGAGTCTCGCTTCAGCCATACTCGCACTGTCCTGAAATCATTGTTTTGATGAGACTATGTTTTTTTAGAACTTGACATCTCCATGGCTACAATGACCTACATTCAAACGAAAGTGGTAAGTTTGTATACTATGGTTTCCAGTTTAATCTAAGAAAATAATCTTGAATAAATGTAGGTTTAAGATATTTTTTTACCCTATCTAATAATTGAATAATAATAGTTGAAACTAAAAGAATGTTGTCTGAAAATTCAAATTAATACAGAAAAAACCTAGTTAATCACAAAATAACAGCAATGGAAATTGAATGACATCAATTTTGCCACATGACGAAAGAGTTTTGGTAAATACCAGCACTTAGTTAATTAATTAAACTGTAGAACAAAGATACCTAGTAACTACACAACAGCCCACATAGGGGGTGATTTCAAAAACGTTGACAGTTCAAAGAGGGTATAAAGTGAACATGTTTTTCCGAAAATAATACAGATAATAGAGATCTGTTATCAAACAATGGACGAAATATGAGTCAGTACTCTTACTTATCATCACAAACGCTAATTACACCGTCCTCGCCAGGTATAACGACCGCTGCATTCACATCGTCGGTGCAACCTTCCAATTTACTCAAAAGAGCCGGTTTCTTTGTCGTAGAAAACCTATCGTTGGGCGTCCTTGGAGCAGGCTTAATTTCAGCAGCCATATTTCAACGATTTACAGCAGAATTACTAAATAAACACGATTATTCGACACTAATTCTTTCAGCGAAAAGAAAACGTCATAATAATTTTGACAACTAGGTTTGAGGTGCTATTCTGCAAAATGTGTGACAACGTGTGCGTGGAAGTTGGGTCGACTGTTTTGTTGAAGACTTAAAAATTACTGATTTTGGTAAAGTTGGCTAATGAGAAAATATATATTAAGAAACAAAACCAATATTTAGATGCGGTTTCGTTTCGAAAGTTGAACAAAATCATCACTAATATAATTATTATTTTTAACATCTATAACAATTTTAAGAGAATGACTACCCATTCCGTTTTACGCATAGTTTTACATAGACTGATATTTTTTTAGTACTTTCATTCAAGGCGCAGTCTGGCGCAGTTGTAATATTACTTTAATTATCTTGCTTCATTATTAGTTACGTTAAACTCGGTACTCGAAGTTGTTGACTCATATATCTACTTAGGACAAGTAGTCCAGTTAGGTAGGTCCAACTTCGAGAAAGAGGTCAACCGCCGAATCCAACTCGGTTGGGCAGCGTTCGGGAAACTACGCAATGTCTTTTCGTCCGACATACCTCAGTGCCTCAAGACGAAAGTCTTCAACCAATGTGTGTTACCAGTGATGAGTTACGGCACCGAAACGTGGTCTTTCACTATCGGCCTCATCTCAAAGCTCAAAGTCGCTCAACGAGCTATGGAGAGGGCTATGCTAGGTGTTTCTCTACGTGATCGAATCCGAAATGAGGAGATCCGTAGACGAACTAAAGTCACCGATATAGCCCACCGGATTAGCAAGCTGAAGTGGCAATGGGCAGGCCATATTGCTCGCAGAGCAGATGGCCGATGGGGTCGAAAAGTACTAGAGTGGAGACCACGGACTAGCAAGCGCAGCGTAGGACGTCCACCAGCAAGGTGGACAGACGACCTTATAAAGGTCGCCGGAAGACGCTGGATGCAGGTCGCTTCCAACCGGTATAAGTGGAAATCAAAAGGGGAGGCCTATGTTCAGCAGTGGACGTCCTACGGCTGAGATGATGATGATGATGATGATTATTAGTTAACCACTACCACAAACTATACAATGTCTATAATAAAAAAGGCTAAAATATCACGTTTGTTGTATGAGAACCCGAACTCGATTTTTAAGCCGGAAACACATTATTTAACACGCCACGCGACGCAACGTGTCGACACCCGATGTGCAGTGAGCGCGTGTCGTCGCGTCGGGTGTTCATAGTGTAATTCTGGTCATAGAAAACAATACATTTGATTTGACCCAACACGCATCACGTTTCATCGGGTGGCGTCGGGTGTTAATAATGTGTTTCCGGCTTTATTTTATGCTGTCTGTAGGGTACCGTATTCAAAACATAAAAGGGGTAGGGGACCCTATCAACAGCTGTCCGTCTGTCTGTAGGTCCGTCTATAACCTGTATCTCATCAACCGTGATAGACAATTTACATTTTCACAGATGATGTATTTCTGTTACCGCTTTATCAAAAAATACTAAAAAAATAATGAATAAATGTTTAAGCTCATTTTTACTCGTTTTTGATAACGGCAACAAGTGGATGCTTCAAGTATTTGCAGAATAATTTATTACATTTTCACATAAAAACAAATACCTAATTTTAAATAAAAAATATTGTAGTACATTTATGTCATAATCTCAAAAGTCGGTTACTGTATAGATAATGGTACGGAACCCTTCCTGCAAGCAGAAATCTGAATCGCTTTTTCTTTAGTCTGGACAATTTGCTTGGGACTCTTGCCCCGTTTAAATCGGCTGCAATCATTGGGGACCTGAACATCAATATTGCACCAGATTGTTCCGACTCGAATTCTGACGAGTACCTC
This sequence comes from Agrotis clavis, assembly GCA_954870645.1. Lineage (NCBI taxonomy): Eukaryota > Metazoa > Arthropoda > Insecta > Lepidoptera > Noctuidae > Agrotis > Agrotis clavis. Next base: position 21,641,734 of record OX940923.1, on the reverse strand, counting down.
AATCTCGTAGCGTCCCATGCAATGCTCTCTGCTTACACTCTCCCGACTAGACTGTCTAGCTGTCTAGATCATGTGATGATTCGCTGTCAAACGATGACTACAACACTGGTTTTCGATTCCCTTATTACAGACCATTCTCCTGTAATTCTCTTTTGTAACATGGATATCAGACCCAAATCTAAACACCGTTGCGATAACCCAAAAATCGATGTTCCAGGAGTTATTGAATCTCTTACGAACGCTGACTTCAGTCAAATTCTTAATTGCAGTGACCCGAACGAAGCTGCCAATTTTTTTGTTTCCTTAATTATTGTCCTCTGCTATAAAAGCTAACTCTCATATCCCTGTAACTCCCAGTAAACGTCGTATCATGAAACCGTGGATTACCCCAGGCCTTTTAAGGTGCATTAGGCACAGAGACAAGTTGCAACGTAAATCCAAAAAACATCCAGAAAATGAAACATTTAAGCTAGTCTTCTGTCGTTACCGAAACTATATTGTAATAATCTCTTGAAAAAAATCAAAACGGAATATGAGCGTGGAGAGTTCTACAAGGCTCGTAAAAACCCAAAGGCAACATGGAGCCTCATCAAACAGTTAGCTAACTTAAACCATAACAAAACACCGTCTTCTGATCTATTAAAACTCTGTGACAATCCCTCTCAATCGGTTGACACGGTTAATGATTACTTCGCCAATGTAGGTAGACTTCTAGCATCCAAAATACCTCAACCCGTTACCAGTTCCACCTCAAGCCAATTAAATTCAATGGGTTCCTCTTCCTTAAATCCCCCGCCGTTACATTCTATGGCTCTATACCACGTTGATGAGTCTGAACTGGATAACATCATTGTTGGTCTAAAGGACAAGTCTGCTGTTGGTATTGACGGTATACCTACTTCAATAATTAAAGCGACTAGATTTATCACAATTCCGGTACTGGTTCATATTTTTAACCTGTGCTTCTCATTAGGTGTTTTCCCTGATATCTTTAAAACTGCGGTTGTCCATCCAATTTATAAATCTGGTAGCAGAGACAGTGTCACAAACTATAGACCAATATCGGTTCTAACAACTCTTTCAAAAATACTGGAAAAGCTTATTAATGCTAGATTAACTAGGTTCCTTTCAAAACATAACATCTTAGCCATTAACCAGTTTGGCTTCCGAAGTGGCAAGTCCACAGAGGATGCCGTGTTAGAGCTAACGGACACTATAGTTAATAGTCTTGAAAATAAAGCCAAAACTCTAGCGATATTTTTAGACCTTTCTAAGGCTTTTGACACTGTCTCTGTCCCCATACTGCTATCAAAGCTTGAGGACGTTGGTATCCGCGGCGTTGCCCTGGATATGTTTAGAAGTTATTTGACAGACCGCGGTCAGCACATAAAAATTGAAAATCACCTTAGCTCTAAAATAAACCTTAATTTCGGTGTTCCCCAGGGTAGCGTGCTCGGACCTAGCCTCTTCCTTATATACGTGAATGAGCTGTGTCGATTATCTCTTCCCAACTGCAAAATCGTAACTTATGCAGATGACACAGCTCTTATTATTCACGGCCATAGTTGGAATGAGGCGTCCAAAAATGCTGAACTGGCATTGAGTGCTGTTAAGAAATGGTTGACTATAAATCTCTTGACCCTAAACATTAGTAAGTCCAAGTTCATTACTTTTTCTATAAATAAATCTGGACAACCCCCTACCCCTATCGACCTTCACGCGCACTCATGTCTGCACCAAACCTCAGACACCGTTTGTGATTGCCCGAAGCTAGAAGCCGTCCAGACAATTAAATATCTTGGTGTGATAATTGACTGCCACCTTAAGTGGCACCAACAAATCAGCGCTATCACGGGACGCCTCAGAAAACTGTTGTTTATTTTTAAGAAACTTAGAAATGCAGCGGATTTTAATATCCTTATATCCATCTATTTTGCACTTGCTCAGTCAGTGTTGGGGTACTGCATCACGGTATGGGGTGGCGCACATAAGTCCGCGATGTTGCGGATCGAAAGAGCGCAGAGAGCAGTATTAAAGGTTCTTGCAAAAAAACCGATTCGGTTTCCCACAACGTCACTCTACTCTCTCTGCCCAGTCTTAACTGTTAGACAATTGTTCATATTCAAAACAATTACACGCAAGCATTCCCACCTTACTTATGACCCAGAAAAGGGTAGCAGTAGTCGTCGTTCTAATCGCGTATGCAATATTGAACCTCGCAGGACAGCACTAGCACGTCACCATTTTGCATACTTAAGTTCAAAACTGTATAATAAAATTAATAAAAATATAAATATGTATCCCTGCACCATTAATCAATGTAAGAAAGATCTTTTCCTTTGGTTGAAAACTCAAACATATGACTCAACGGAAATTCTGATGAATGTTTAAAGAATACAAAAAAAAAAAAGAAATTAAAAAATCTGAACACCTAGTACACATAGACACACACTCACACATATGTAAACACACACACATACACACACACACACACACATACACATACACACACACACACACACACATACATACATACATACGGCATAATAACTCATCGATAATTATATTTTAACTTCTATCTTATTTTATTTCTAAGTTTGATGTAATTCACCTTTTCTATAATTTACTTTAGTTTAACTGGAACACAGTTCCTCTCGTTTGGAGACGGGCGTTGGCAACTGCACCACAGTTTTAACTTTTGCAGCTGCCATCGTTTTCATCTGATTTGTCTTAATGTTTTTGTTCCAAATAAACGATTTTTGATTTTTTGATTGATTTTGAAGTGTAACTCGTACTTGGTTAGGTTTTTTTATTAACTTTTTCTGTGAGTCAGACGCTTTTTTAGAATCCCTTCTACACAATCAGACCCGACCGACAGAGGTGACCTTGGTCGTGTCAACAGTACCCAACCGTCTGGAACGCTGTCGGCTGACGGTCGGGTCCGACCGCGGAAGCAGCCTGTCGGGACGGATGCGCTCCCGACCAAGGTCATCCAAAGGTCGATTGACTTCGCCCATATTTGGTCGCCCGACCAACGTCTACACGGTAGATTTTCACACCCACCGGACCAAGGTAACCTTTGTCGGGCGGTCGGGTCTGATCGTGTAGAAGGGATTTAAATCAAATGACCTTTCGTGACATTCACTATGATAACTTAGCACTCAAACTGACGTTTGTAAATATGAATGTTGTCAGCGTAATAAGAATTCTACAAAACGAGGTAAAAAAGTAACAACAAATTAATTTATTCTTATTTTTCATAATATCTGGAATTATAGAAAAAGCAAAAGAATGTGACATCTATCAGCAAGTGACAAGTTTACAGAACATAAAACTAATAAATAGATACCGATGAAGTTTAAACACTTGAAACATTAAAAATAAATAGCATAGTTAACAGGGTAATTAATTTTAACATTACACTTCTATGATTACACTGTACACACAGCTACACATGAAGCTATACCACAGGCTATACAAAACCAGTTTGTCTTGGACTCTCTTTATAGTGATCTTTCCGCACATTGAACGGTCAGCTTATACTAGTTTTATATACTTTATGAGTAGCCGTGTGTACCTGGTAACTGGGACCATATATAAATATATTTAGCAGCAATAAAATTAACCTATTGTCTTTAACCTCTCAGGTACCGCGCTCGCGTATCGTAAACTCTAGTGACCGACCGAAATTTCGGTTTCGGTTTCGGTTTCGGCCGGTTTCGGCCAAAAAATCTAGTTTCGGCCTTAGTTTCGGTTTCGGCCAAAATATAGCCGAAACTTTCGGCCCCGCCGAAACTCAAGTGTTCGTGCGTTTTCGTGAGTCGTTCGGTAAAATTCGTAGCTAACACGTGCTTGCTCGCCGACGGCGGCCCAAGCTCAGTCCGCCATCTGCATAGTCCATTTAATCGTGAGTTGAGGTTATATTTTTAAGTTTACTGCCAAGAGTAAGTCTTGTACATTCATTTCATAATAAACTATGTTACTTACGTTAATGATTAAAAAACGTATCAATCGTCAAGGTAGTGACCGTATTCAACTTCTTTGAAATATGTAATGCAATTTTTTTTCAATTCAGTAATTTTGTGTTGCTGAAAATAAATGATGCTGAGACTTCACATCCAGTGAAACATTGAAAACAATGAATTTTTATAATTTGTAATAGATTTATAGCTCAGTAGAAGTTAAATATCATAGAAAAATACGGCACGACGGCACGGTTAGCAACGCAGTGGGCCAGTGGCTGAGCGATTGGACTGCTGCGCTGCGTGTCGCGGGTTCAATTCCCGCACGGAGCAAATATTTGTATGATCTACATGTACATAGTTGCTTCGGGTCTGGGTGTTTATGTATGTGATTTATATGTTTGTAAACGCACCCACGACACAGGAGAAATTCCTAGTGTGGGGCAATGTTTACCTATTAATTTATTAGGTGATGGGGATAATCAAACTGCACTGTTCAAGGTTAACTTCAATATAGACTTTTATTTTAACCTTGATATTATATTTAGAAGTAATGTGACTAGTTCCTAGCACACAAACGGGACGAATGAAAAACTGAACGGAGGGCAGGCGCGTACGCATGTATAAGTTCTTTGTCTCAGAAATATAAACAAATTAATTTTTGCTGATAACAAAAAAATAGGTATTTCTTAAAAATCAGCTATTGCTACTAATTAGTTTTCGTCAAAATCGGTCTCGAGACGACCAGTTGAAAAATTCACCTGTATGTGACATTTTTTTGTGTTAATAAATTAAAAAAAAAAAGTAAAAGTAAAATTTCAAAAAAAAAATCTAAATTTTAAATGTTAAAAAGTTTCGGTTTCGGTTTCGGTTTCGGCCGAAACTGAGAGCAAGGCCGAAAGTTCGGTTTCGGTTTCGGTTTCGGCTGAAAAATCAGTTTCGGTCGGACACTAGTAAACTCCGTCCCGTCCTTGACATTTACGAGCGCTTACGTCATCGCGCGCGTCAAGTGGCGGCCGCTTACATTAACCGTTATCGCTCCAGTTAGAATTACTCAAATGGCCAACTGTAAACAGTTTCGTATTCGTTGATAAAGAGTCTTTGTATTACAACATAAACAATTCTTGTATGACTACTTTGGTATTATAAATATCCCATAGATAGGAGAGATCTCGCCGTAACTAGACCCGTTGACGTATCTTATTTATTTTTGATAAAACTACTGAATCAATTTACACGAAACTTTAGAACTAATATAACGAATATATAAGTAATCTAATAAGAAAATTCCAACATATAATGTTATAAGATTCCAACTCAAAATTCAACTTACATGGAGCTATTATTTGTTAATATTGCGCGACTGTCAACACTGGCCGACACTCACAATAATTGTAATCACTCGAGATACAATGACTCTTATCTCAAACGGTAATAAGTTTCGTGTTCCTTAGTAACGAGACTTTGTATTTCAATATAAACACCTCTTGTATAAGTACTTCGGAATTAAAATATCCTGTAGATAAGAGATCTCGCCGTAACCACAGCCGTAACTAGACCTGTTGACGTACCTTATTTATTTTTGATAAAACTACTGAATCAATTTACACGAAACTTTAGAACTAATATAACGAATACATAAGTATTCTAATAAAAAAATTCTCACATACACTATTCCTATAAGATTCCAACTCTAAAATTCATTTATTTATATGGAGCTGTAATTTTTCCATGCGCAGTTCAATGCACGACTTTGTAAACGATCATCCGTGTTATTATGAACAGGTATCACTATAAAATGTTTTTTAGGATACTACATAAACCTTCTTCAACTGATTACTAACCTTGAATCGAAAAAATAAACAACGGAAATTCCATGGTATTAGAAATACATTGTTGACAACCGAATTGGCCTATACGAGGGACAAAAACCTATTTCTACTCGATAATTTACGTTTTCCAATTAAAATTTTAGTTGAAATCTAACATAAACACGACACTTTATCAATTTCAGTACACTTATAGTCCTATCATGGAAAAATTAGACATAAACAACATTTCAAGTGGTTGATCACTTGACATTTTGACATCGACAAAGAGCGATTCTTTTTTTTTTTTTTATAATGACACCCAGTTGATTTCAGTAACTATTCGGTACAATAATAATCGACTAAAATCGAGCTCTATGGATGAATTTTTTCAAGCAATTCTGAGCCATAGTGTTTAATATAAATAAGGTTGAAGTAGGCTTGTACGCGCGTGCCGCGCGCGAACCACATATGGTTCCTCAGGACTCAACGGTGGTGACCGTTTAGGAACCACATTTGGTATCTCAGGACGATAGAGGTTAAGCTTACTACGGTAGGGCCTCGATAATTCGGACTCCCGCTTGTTCGGTGTTCGCTGTAATGATGTGTCTGTGTTAGGGTGCGGGTTGCGGGCTAATCTGTCGTCTGGTCAGTCGCATCGTTGTAATTTTGAACATGTTCATAATTATAATTTTTGACTATGGACTTCAATTAAACCATTGATTAAAGATACGAAAAGTTAAACATGTGTATTATTTACATTAAATATGGCACTACAATCCGGATGCCTCGATTCGAAAGGGGTCTTGTTTTTGTCTCTCCGGATTGACGAGGTCATAATCATTACTGTAATTCCATTATTTTGTGTGCTGATTTGTGTGCTGTCAAAGAATCAAAGTCTGGTCCGTTTCGCGCAGCTACAACACCATCTGATGAGCTGTTGTTACAAATGACTTGATATTTGCATGCAACGATGCCCTAAGGAAGGCCAGACGAAGCCTCAGAAGGATTTTGGGCATCGCAGTCTTTGTTACCTTGAAAAATACGTAGGCGTCTGTCGTCTGTCGTGTGAAATGAAACCTGTGTCGATACTCCTGCACCATCATAATAATCATATTTCCCACATGTTCATCATGCTGTGCTGCCGCTGCTGCTGCAGCTGTTGAGAAACAAATGCGGCTATTTGGCGTAGCCGTGGGACACACAATGTTACCTTTGTTATTTCGTTTTTGTTTTAGCTTGTAATTTATTCCTTTATTAAGTACTTACCTATCATGTTTCTTAACCAACTTCAAAAAATGGACGAGGTTCTTTTTTGTTTGTTATTGTTGTGTGTACCGGTCTCCTAAATAAACGTTTTTCTCTCTTTCTTCTTTCTGCATAATATAAAAAGTAACCCTATTAAAAACTATATTTACTTCTCTCCTTCCTAGGGTTTAGAGGTTTAATAATGGAAATAAATAATTATGGGAAATTTAAAATTTGAGGGTGGCAGTACAAATTCGCGTAGCAGTTGCCATCCGTCACTCTGACAGAAGGCCGACAGCCCACGACAGCCCGACAGCGGCCCAGTAGAAAATCTCTCATCAACTTCATCACTTTGGGTAGAGAGCGTAGGACAGGTGCCTACACAAAAAAAATAAAATGCCGCACTTATTATCAAAATTATCTGTTACATTACTCAGAACTAATGTGGATTACAGTTCCCTCACCGCGAGGGCAAGCAGGTAATTTACCGGCTTTCCGGTTATTTACGTAACAATGTGTTTTCTTTAAAAATAATAATTACTATAGCGATTCAACGTGTGTTGACTAAGGAAACATGTGATCTTTGCATATTCAATACACAATATTGCAGTGTAAATTGTAATTAGATTCTATTATGAACTAACATGGAAAAGTGCATTCTGAACGTAAGTAAAATTTTGGCCTCAGTTTTTGGAGTGGTGTTCCCATGGGACCCCCTGATGTAATCCTGGGAATCTCTGAGGCTTACAAAAGGGACACAGACAGCAGGAAGGTCAATCTTGGAGTTGGTGCTTACAGAGATGATGAAGGCAAACCCTATATACTGCCATCAGTGAGAAAGGTCAGCATTAAACTATAATTATCTAAATATAAGTTTAGATAGATAAAACATTATTGTATCAAACTAGTTATCTCAACTTATGTGTGGTAAGAGATAATGAATAGTGCTATACATAATAGCAACAGAAATAAGTTAAAGTTAATAACACACATAGCTTCAATGGGTATGGTTAGCCGAGGTGGAGGGAGCTTACCCAGAAGAAGCCTGTCCACTCTAACTTTGAATTGAAGATATTGATATTTTATAGGCTAACCGTACCCAATGACTATTATTATAGAATATTAAGTAGCATGTTAAATTTGCTGATAATGAATTCAAAAATGTATATTTTTCCTCAAGAAAAGTTATTAAAAATAAAAGAAATTTGACACACTTGGTAGGTTGTTAAGTAGGTGTCCTAATGTTAAATAAACTTTGTGTCCTACATCACAGGCTGAAGAATTGATCTTCAACAAGTGTATGAACCATGAATATGCTCCAATTGCTGGTGAAGGGACCTACTGTAACCTTGTAGCCAACCTTGCATTTGGTGACGACAGTCCTGCTCTGAAAAATAAGACGAATTGTACTACACAGGTAAATGTTACAAATTTACTGAGCTCAGAAACCACTACAGTTGACATCTAAAAGAAACTTGAGAAATATGAATACCAATGAAAATGCATGTTGATTTGTATTATTAATTTTTTCAATTTTATTGTTTTGCATTTAAAAAACATTTTTCAATAAATAATTTTATATATTGTACAATGTTCTCCAAAATAGTCAATAATTGTGATCCTATTTCCATTAGACACTGTCTGGTACTGGTGCGCTGCGACTCGGTCTTGAGTTTGTAAAGCATCACTACGGTGGGAAGAAGGAGATATGGTTCCCCAACCCAACCTGGGGCAACCACCCTCAGATCTGCAACAAGCTGGCCTTGGAACACAAGAAATACCGTTACTTTGACCCCAAAACAAACGGCTTCGATCTGAAGGGTGCCATTGAAGATATTCAGGTATGTGTTAATAGTATGAACATGCAGCTAATGCAGATATTTCTGAAAATTCTGTGGTCATATTTAAGGGTGTAGTACAAACCATCAAACTAAAAAAGAATGAACTGCCCTAGTTATGATTGTGTGCATAGTCGCAGCATAAAATACTGTTTATTACACCTTAGCATATTGTGATATTCAGTGTATGACATCTTGTAATTTCGTATAGTAAGTACATATTTGTGCACCCGGAGGGGAGCTATTCAACAAAAACTGTTTCTGCTGCAACTATGTACAGACACTAGATGGTCAACCTACTGAAATATATGTCAAATTTTACTAATCAATCATTAACCTTCCACTATTGTGATAAGGTTGAAATCTATTAAAGTTTGACAGATTTAGGTAGGTTGATGTGCAGCTGGCGTCTTTACATGTTATAACATTAGTGCTATGAAGAAAAGGTTCAGTATTTACCTTCTCTATTGGCCAACAACCTGTTAAAATAATGTAAAGACATTATTTTATCTTAACTTAATTATTATTTCATGATAGGTATGTGATGTATGATATAATAGATAAGGTAGTTATACTATACAAGTCAGTTTTTATTTATCAATCAGCTTAAGAGCGTATATTCCGAAAGTTGGCAACGTCGCAAATGGTTGTCAAATATTAACGAGTTTTAATTAATTTAGCATTGTTACTGTATGAAAATAAGAAATATGGCTCTGTAGTGCACTAAAAAATTGATAAGGGAATGCAATAATTAATATCGTAACACTGAATATATAGTTTTAGATGTAAAAAAAGCATTTGGAAGCTTTCCAAATGCCTTTTATACACCTGAAACGGTTACAACATGAAATTCAATGTTTTAATTGCATTCCTATATCATTTTTTTAGTGCACTACAGAGCGATATTTCTTGTTTTCATACAGAAAATTCGCCAAATTAATTTAAACTTGTAAATATTTGACAGCTTTTTGCGACGTTGCCAACTTTCAGAATATGCAGCCTTAAGATGTGAATTATTTTGGTAACTAGGGCTATCAGAATTAATGTTTGTTAAATTCGACCTATTCTAGTTGTCCAAAGGACATTGAAAAATAAATATTATGATCAATGTAATTTTAAATTAATATAAATTAAGATGTTGCAATACTTGAAAAGGTGTAGACAAATTGTTATGTTCAGAATTTTGTTTGCAAAGCTGCCAATAAAAAAAGTCAACACCTGCAGAGAGATTGTTATTTGTTAAAATTAACACAAGTCCTCAAAATAGTGACTTGTTGGCATTTCTAATATTAGGTATACTTTCTGAATGCAAATAGATTTTGTTAGAAGACAGATTTACATTGTTAGCATGTGTTAGACACTTGCCATTAATGAGTACCATAATCTTCACAGCTCTGAGAGCCTACCTTAGAAAGAACCTTATTTCTAACAAGCAGACTTGTATGTCAGTATTGGCTGCTAATCTAGCGCAAAAAATATCTTTTAAGGCCAAAATTTTAGGTTGCCAAGAAAATGTTCATTATACTTCTTTAAAAATAATTTTATAGGAATACTAGCAGGATTCAGGACCTATTTTAAAAAAGGTAGCTATCAAATTTAATATAATATGAAATCCTGAAGATCTAATTTGTAGCACTTTTACACGTAAATGATACCCAAAAATACTACCTAAATATCTGTTGAAGTAGATTAACCCCATTACTTATTTGAAGAAACAAACTGCCAAAGTACCTAATCATAATTATTTATTAAGACTAAATAAAACTGGTATTGCCACTTATAGCAATAAAAAATATTTACTGTTTGTGGTAAGATAATAATTATGATAAAAGTGTTCACGAAGTACTCGCGTGATATATGTTATTTGAAATTGGATGTCGAACTTGTTTTTGCAAGAAAAGATAAGAGGGATCGTGTGAGGAAAGAAAACAGATAAATGATATTGTGAAAGTAGATTGAAGAAACACACTATGCACAGTCCCTTCCGCTCGACTTAGGCCGGGAGGACTCATTTGATAAAATAAGGTTAATCTCGAATTATCATCATAATATCAGCCAAGGGACGTGCACACTCAGTGGCGTAACTATACTATCTGGGGCCCGGGGCAATTTTTTTTGTGGGGTCCATAAGTAAAAATCGTCACATCAGCGTCGTAATTTGATTTTTAACCGATTTCTAAAAAAACTTTAACTGATTTTTTTTTGTTGTTGCCCCGCCCTAGGAATTTCTCCTGTGTCGTGGGTGTGTTTACAATCATAATATAAACTCACATACACAAACGCCCAGACCCGAAGCAACTACTTGTAGATCTCACAAATATTTGCGTGCGGGAATCGAACTGAGCTATCGGCCTCTTGGGCCGGGGCCCCCTTGGGTCGGGGGCCCGTGGCATTTCGCCAGTCCTGAGTCCTGCCACCCTATAGTTAAGCCACTGTGCACACTACTAAACGTAGTTGGATAGATGAACTAGTATTTCCAATTCCTATTGGAAAAGGTAGGGGTGCCATCCGTCCGGGTTTCCCCTCATTTGTAGTATAGTTTTCCTCATTCATAGTTTAGAGGGCATCCGGGGAGCGTCCGGGGAGGGCTTGATTTTTAGTCCGGGTGCAAAAATTTAACGTCTTGGGCCGCCCGCGACACGCACACTTCACCGTTCCCCCACCCATCCAGGCGCAGTTGCCACGGTGCCCACTTCGACTCATGTCCGGGTTCTGGACTGTATCCGGAGTTTTCACGCGTCTTGTCTTGGTTTCCAAATTTTAGAGATGGCAACCCTACTTGAGGGAGATTTACGGTTGGAAGCGGCTTGCATCCAATGCGATCCTGTGCTCTTCATCAGCTAGTCACTCACTGGTGATTTTTTCCCTGTCGAATTGTATGAACTAGTATGAAGATATATGGGAGTGCGCTGATTATAGTGACAAATTACTGGTTGACGAAAAGTCACAATCAGCGCCCGGCCTAACGTTGACCTATGTTTTAAGCGACAAGGTCATAACAAAAACAAAAACAAGATGACATCGAGGGGTGAAAGGCTATTTGCTTTAAGCGACATTTTTGCAACTTTACAGGAGAGCCATTTAAAGTTTTAAAAAATCGAAAAAAAATCATAACAAAAAAACTTCTGCAACTATTTGAATGGGGTAAACTAAATTAAATTTCATTTAAAAGCGTTGAATTGTTGATGTTTACACTTAATAAAAAGGACCTTTAAATACAAAGATAAATGTCGCTTAATACAAATTACCTTAAACCCCTATTTTTTAGGGAAAGGAAAAAAGATTTAAGCGGCTCTGCTGTATATTTTCAGAAGAAGCCAAATAGCATGAAGTGACGCAGCCCATAATGAACAGTAGCAAGCTATTTATCTCAACTGACAATTGATATTAATTTAAATGGCAGGCTAATAGACATATGTAACATATTGTATTGAAAATGTAACGTTTGATGTAACATTTTTTTACGTCTAATATTATCAATAGCTGTTGAAACAACCTGAATTATCGCCATCACCCAAAATCGTAGGTGCTTACATTAGTAAATAAAGAAATATAGACATCGCAATTTCAGTTGAAGTTAGATTCATTTAGAATAATAATAAAGTAGAACTGTCTCAATTTAGGAACATCAATATTTTTATCAACAATAACATCAGTTAAAGAATTACCCGCTTCATCATCAGCTGGAAGACGTCCACTGCTGTACATAGGCCTCCCCCTTAGACCACCACGCTGAACGACAATTCCACCCAGTGAGCGGCCTGCCTACCCTGCGTCTTCCGGCCATTTCCACTTCAATTTGCAAATTTTACGAGCCATGTCGGTGACTCTGGATCTTCGGCGAATATCCTTGTTCTGGATTTTATCCCGCAAAGAAACTTGAAGCATAACTCTTTCCATTGCTCGTCGAGTGACTCTTAGTCTCTCCAAAAAGCTAGCAGTCTACGACTACGTTACGTAGCATGTCATCACTGGCAATACACACTGGTTAAACACCTTAACCATCTTAAGACACCGTAGGATCCTCGATGAGAAGATATCACGTGACTTCCCAACGCTGCACATTCGAATTGGATTCTGGCATGTAATGCACCATATTCTTCTGTCTTCTGTAAAATCTGCCGGAGCATGTGTATAACTTTCCGTATAATTTGTCAAGCTCTTTTATGATCTCGGTTTCATTGAAATGATACTGCCGTCGTCAATCTTTAGCTTTGTCATTTGCCCAATAACTGAATTCTTTGGAAAGACTTTTGAACTCTGGTCCTGCTCGATTGCATCTCTGATCCGTGCAGGTCACGTCGCATTGATTTAGGGATTCATCTATTGAGTTTGCCATATTCCGACATATCAGGTGAAGATTGCAGCCATCTCAATCCGCTCTTGGATCAACTTGATGGATCCGGGGGCTTTTGAGGCTTCCTCCGGGGTCTTAAAGAAATTGGACTTCACTGCTTGGACAGTTTCCACCAACCGGTTGTTGATCGCGTCCACAGTTTTGCATTCAGTGTCTAACGGAAAAGATCATGCGTTTCGAGTTGGAAACCTTCGGTGTTCTGGATGTGAGCAGGACCAGGTCGGACGGTAGACTTCAACAGGCGTGACCGTTCAATCTTTACATTAATATTCAATGTGATTCTTAAGATTCGGTGATCGCCACAGGTCACCTTGTCAGTTTCATCTTGGAGATCAAAGAATCATCACTGAATATTCGCTTCTTGGACGCCATGATGAAGTCAATCTCATTTTTGGTTGTACCGTCAGGGTTTATCCTCATCCATCTTTATATAAATAGGAGTTCATCAAATGGAGTTCTTCCTTTTTCATTAAGTCGGCCAGCCGCTGGTCGCTATGGATTTGCTGCCCATACCCAAATGGCTGGGGCCTCTTAACTCATTGCCATTCCATGGACCACCTTCGAATTGAATTCCCCTATAACAACGAAAAAGTATGTTTCGGAGGTATGTATGGCTTCGGATATCTCCTCATACAAAGCCTCTGCTTCATCATCAGAATATGCCAAGGTCGGTCGCATGTACCTGTATGACCTTCAACAAAGACCGGTTGGTTATTCTGAGTATAAGGTATGCTACCCTACTCGACACACTGTCGACTTTCACAACGTTATTAATGAGGGACCTGTGGACGAGAAATCCAACACCACCCTCGGAGTTACGATCTTCTTCCCGGAAGAAGAGCATGTTGCCGGAATATAGGACTATTGTATCCTAACCGAAAGGGTTAGAATTCAGATAATCCCAAGATATCCCAGCGTATTTTGCTCAATTCTTCCTCCAGTTCGACAATCGGTCATCGCTCAATGTGCAGATGTTGCGTCAAGTCGGGGCAAAAGTTCATCAGGAATAGCGGAGATGCCGAAGACTAGGGTCCGTGCTCAAAGGTTGTCAATCATAATGAGGGGGAAGGCTTTCCCTGCCCGACCTTCGTTGGTTGGTCATAGTTTAAGGACTAACCCGGATCCATCCATACACATACATCCCGCATATACATTTACTTATTAAATTTTTCTCTTTCAATCACTCTCACTCCTTGAACCACTTTGGAGTTCGACTGAAGCGACCGAGCGCTGCAGTCTGGTTGAATAATCACGATTGTTAACTCCCGGGAGATGGAATAAAGAAGGTATTATATGACATGAATTAAATGTATCATTTTAGAATTGAATGATTTAAAGGTCAACTTTTCTTTTTATCAATACTGAAAAAATGTTTTCCAATATGCAAAATAGCTGAAACAAAACGTCTATTTGGTTCAAGAAGCATCCTAGATTGAAAATAGATGCAGCTGAAAGAGCTTAAGCGACACTTCATGTCGTATTTGGTTGACGGACAAATGATTTAAGTGACACCACAACGTGTAAATGGTGGAATTCCAAATGATTTAAGTAACATGCTAATAAGAAATAGAAACATGAAAAATGCTTTAACCGATATAGAATCATTTATCTGAGAAAGGGTAACTGGTTTATGTCTCAGTTCTTTAATTATTGTATAGTTCAAATGCATCACTGAAAATAAAATGCAAATTCGACGTCGGATAATACACTGCCACTTTGGGAACAACCCAAAAATGGTGTTGTTTCAAACGCCAAAAAAGTGCTCTGATTTTGATGAAACCGGCATCAAACGACGGAGAAAAAATTGCTGATTCCGAATATGTACATAACTCAATATCGCCCAAGATGTCGCTTAAAGCAAATAGCCTTTCACCCCTCGACATATTTGCACAAGATTATGGAAACTAGAGATCAAATATATTTGGTACCTAAATCGAATTTTTAATCCTAGTTTTGCAGTGCCATTCTCTAAAGAACACATCCTTGTATGCAGTGCTGCCCCACAGTTACATACTAGTTTTTTCTCTGGGGCTGCGTTGCCCACAAGACTATCTGATCTACATCCAACATGCTCGATAAACTTTTTTAACCGACTTATAGGTGTTATAATCTAAAACAATGGAAATTAACTGTAATACAGTATTGCCTTATCGTAGTTATTTGTGAAACAATACCTAACTACAGTCAATAAGTCAGGAACGACCCTGAATAAGTAGGCTAATAAAAGCAAGTTTATATAGGTACTCTTATGTATAGTACGCATAGTGTGGTAAAGTCACGAGCATAATTGAATTTTCTTCTTGAAATAATTCAGTTTCCGATTTCAATTTTGAGAAAACTGTTTACTGAATTCTCTGTGAAATCTTACCAACCGAGGTTACCGAGGCACAGAGATAGCCCTAA
This sequence comes from Agrotis clavis, assembly GCA_954870645.1. Classification (NCBI taxonomy): domain Eukaryota; kingdom Metazoa; phylum Arthropoda; class Insecta; order Lepidoptera; family Noctuidae; genus Agrotis; species Agrotis clavis. Next base: position 21,626,118 of record OX940923.1, on the reverse strand, counting down.
AAATGTCGAATTTTTCAATCCTTGCCTAACGTCTCACTTAGTTTGGTCTCTTGAAAAAGCTAAGTACAATTTTTTTAAGGCACAAAACTCTTTCGGTTTAATAAAGATTGCACCATATTCCGTAATATTTTTGTGTTTTCGAGAATACCTACTATGTTCTTACACTCATAAAGTGTAAGGTGTTTATGCTCCTGACTGTACCATGTTATTTAAGTACTTGTAGTAGGTACAGTCAATATTATTCAAGAGGCTTATAAAAAGCCACGATCTTGTGATTACCTATAGATACAAACATGAAGATTGAATCTTATAGAAAATACCGGAAGGTGCCATCATCCTGCTGCATGCATGCGCGCATAACCCCACCGGAGTCGACCCCAAGAAGGAGGAATGGAAGCAGCTGTCCGAGGTAAATATCCAAACCTTTTTCACGGCAAATTTTACGCATCCTAAGTAAGGTTCATCACATTTTTTCATCCCGGAAATATACAACTGTATGTGTTACAACCGCCAAGCGTTGATGTGTTCTGCTTTGAAGATTACCATACCACTACTTAAAAAACTATGTTAGTAATCTTGATCTTTTTTGAGTCAACTACATGAAGCTGACTCAAAAAGTGCACAATAGGACAATCCAGTTTGAACAACACATCACATTATTATGAAAAATTTAGTTTTTAACACAATTTTGATCTTGATTTTTTTTGTAACCAATCAAGGACACATTTTACTAACCGATCTTATAATGCCCAATGACAAGCAACCGTCAAAGAGCACGGACCACGATTTGGATTGAAATGAAAAAAAATGTTAATTTCTAATTCTGACTATTACTACTCGAATAATCATGTATTTTACTGAAATAGGTCGTCAAAGAAAAGAAGCTATTGCCATTCTTCGATATGGCATATCAAGGGTTCGCCACAGGCAGCGTTGACAACGATGCGTTTGCCGTACGTCTTTTCGAAAAAGAAGGTCACGACCTGATGTTGGCACAGAGTTTTGCCAAGAATATGGGTAAGTTTAATACGTTTTTTTTTTAGTAGGAAGTTGATATAAATGTATCAGGAAGTAGTTAAGGGTTTTGTGGTGTAATTGATCAATATGTAGACGAGTAGAATGGGTCACGGGACCGTAAAGGTAACGATGATTCAGGAACGCAAATGTCTACTGAAGTAACAGGGTTGTTTGTTGTTTATCATGCATAAAAAGAAGGGTAGAATCAGCGGTTCCAGATGACCACGCAAAAAACCGATTCCTCATTCAAATAAGTTTCACGCGTGAGAATGCTGGATAAATGGAACGAATTAACTGTTTACACCTTTGCCCAGGAGTGGGGCAGAGCGAGCTAGGAAACAATAAATTATGAAAAATCTCTGCATTCCTCTATTATGCAATTTTAGTATCGTTTGCCAGATAAACGTGCAGAAACTGCAAGACATTGATGAAGTATGTTAGCATCGGAAAATATCCAAAAATATCTTAGTGACGCAACGTTTATGATGTGTTCAAAAGATAGTTGGAAGATATTACCAGATTACAGTATCAGTTAGATACCTAACATTTTATTGAACTTGTGAAAAAGTTATGGAATAGGTATGAGAGTGTATCGAAAAAGGGAGAGACTGGGAAAATTGAACAATAAATCTGATGTTTTATTTTTTATAGGTGTTATTTATTTAAAGTGTTTTATTAATTCCTAAACAAGCAGGCGAATGAAACTCGTGCACCTTGCTACGCCACTATGTAGATACCCAAATGGTTGAACATAGGTATGCCTATAAATGTAGTTAAACACATTTTCATTTCAATTCATAATCGATTGAAAAAGTTAATATTCCGTAGCTGTTGTAACGAACATTCTGACTAGGTTTTGTCGATAAAAAACGGGCTAAGTGTGAGTTGGACTCACACACGAAGGGTCCGTACTGTTTCCGTATTATCTAAAAACATCAAAAAATCATGCCCGCCCCTTAAATATTTATTCTGTTTTTAGTATTTGTTGTTATAGCGGTAATAGAAAGCATTTGAGAAAATTTCAGCTAAGATCTAACTATCACGGTTCATAAGAAACATCCTGGTGAAAGATGATAGAGATGGATAGACAGACAGACAGCGCAGCGGAGTCTTAGTAAAAGGGTCCCGTTTTACTCTTTGCGTACGGTACCCTAAAAACGATGCAATACCGAGGGCTTATTAGTCTGATTTCAAGTACCCAGTGACGTCAAACAATGCTTGTTTATGAATGATGAACCGCGTGTTTACTGTTCTGACCTCGTTATCTCATCCGCGTTTTATTTTTTCATATTACGTCAATTGGATCGATTGTACTACCCTCATGAGACATGTTTTTGCAGAATTATACTGGCAAATTGTGTTTAGATATCTGGTTTGTACTGGAAATGTTTTTTTTAAGTGTATCGTTACTGAAAATGTTCCAGGATGGTTTATCTTGTAGCGTAACTATTTATTATCTTTATTGCTAGTGGTCTTACGTTATAAATATGATTAAATAACTTTCTTATTTACCTAAAGGTCACTTTTAGACCCGATTTTCCTAATGCGTTCGTTTCCTGGTTAATGAACGCATTTTTTTTATTGGGGCTCACCCACCATTCTATTCCCAAACCACTGCAACTCCTGAAAGCCAGAATCAACAGTGGCAACTACCCGAAAAGCGTCGTGACAATAAAGCTCGACGTGTCCCGGAGAATGAATTTACCTGTCTTGGATCCTGCAACGAAATTAATCAGAAAAGACTAAAAATCCACGGTGTCCTTCAATAGCCCTTTATGTTCCGGGGTCACTGTAATGAGATAAGTCCCTCAACCTCGGCAGGTTTCGGCCCTCCCCGTCATCATGCTGACACTCTGAGGAGTGCGTGGAACACAACGCGCTGTCGACCCGGATATTTACCATATTGGCCAAAATTAAACAACAATATCTTGACTATTCCAGGCTTATACGGCGAGCGTGTCGGCGCGCTCACTTTCTTGTGCGGTGACCAGGAGACCGCTGCCAAAATGATGTCACAGGTCAAGATCTTGGTCCGCACGATATACTCCAATCCTGCTATCAACGGCTCTCGTATCGTCACGGAGATTCTCGGCAGCCCTGAACTTAAGAAGACGTGGTAAGGAACCTTATGATGTTATCATCATCATCAGCCCATAATGTTCCACATGCCTCCACTCTGTGAGAGGGAGTGGGCCATAAACCACCACACGTGCCCAGTGCGGGTTGGTAGATGTCACACGTCTTCGAAATCGATGGTTCCAGGACATGCCGGTTTCTTCACGATGTTTTCCTTTACCGTTTTAAGAGCAGTGGTGATGAAATAAATTACAAAGTAATGCACCTGGCTGGGTTCGAACCGACCTACAACTCGACCAAGTTGGGGCCGATACCACTGAGCCACCACTGCTCTCAAGACGTGGTAAGGAACCTTATGATGTACAAATATAGAATTATCCTGTCAACAACACCAACGTAGCGCTTGGTGGCGAGACACGACGCGACGTGATCTGACAATACTGGAAATGTGTATCTTTTTGTTTAGTAAAGAAAGTTAATTTTGAATGTGCGGCGCCGCAGAATGCAAACAACAGAAAGAATCTTTCACCTAACATTTAAAACTCTCATCTTTTCTTACATTGTTCACATGAAAGTTTTTAGCAACAATGTATATGTGGCATGGTTGGCTCAACTTGGCTCTGAGTTCTGTGAGGCTGATTGAATGACTGCTGCGTTGCATGTCACAGGTTCGATTCCCGCACGGTACAAATATATAAATGGTTCAGTTGCTGGCTGTTTGTACGATACGGGGATTGTAACGGTTTACATAGGTATTTCAAAAAAAACATGTTCGCAGGTTGGAAGACGTGAAACGCATGGCTGACCGTATCATCACTATGCGCAAGAAGCTGCGCGCGGGCATCGAGGGTCGCGGCAACAAGCTATCATGGAACCACATCACCGACCAGATCGGCATGTTCTGTTTCACTGGCCTTAAACCCGACCAGGTATGATCACTTGACCCTTAATTAGTAGATCTGGAAAGCGTGAGTTGTTAGGCTGTGGGAAAGAGACAGAGTTATACAAGTCGTCTAGCGCCATCTCGTTCCCTGAGCGGAACCACTCTCGCTTTAAGACGTCATGGTAGGCCACCTGGGGGTTATTACAACGGTTCCAGCCTGACCATTGCTGTCCTCCCCGCTAAGCCGTGTGTATTATTGAAAAAAATCTAAAGTTTAATTAGGTACTCAGAAACCGTAAGGATTGGGATAGGTGTTCCCAGAATACAATCAGTCAGCAATTATGTCTACTTTAACCCCCCAAAGGATCTAGGTCAACTTAACCAGTAACCCTGAATACTTAATATTATAAAGCAGCAGAGTTTGTTTGTTTGGTTGAATGCGCTCATTTCAGAAACAACTGGTTTCTAGTTCTAAAATAGAACACGTCTAAAACGCAACAAACACTATAAATAACATATTTTCTAGTTTCAAACCCAAGGAATCTAAAATTACGACAGAACTGTATATTTTGTTAACCTTTGAATGCTCAGTTCAATACGATCTATTATTCTATTTTCTACTGTTTCCAGGTTGAGCGTCTTACCAAGGAATTCCACATTTACCTAACTAAGGACGGCCGTATATCCGTCGCTGGCATCACATCAAAGAACGTTGATTACGTCGCCGAAGCGATCCACAAGGTCACGTCTTAAAAGCAGCATGTCAAACTAAAAGGGTATTTGACAATTTTGATTTTATTCTATTTTGTCTACTTTCTTATAGAAATTGTTATCTTATGAAGCAACTGAACTATAAAAGCTCCTAGTTTTAAACGAAATTAGCGCCGCCATCTTGTTTTCAATACATAGTCTTCCGACCATAGACATAAAACATGGACTTAGCCTTCCCTAATTAAATGTCAAATAAAAGCGGGAAGAAGTGTGAGAGAGACAAGCGAGCATGTAAAAGTTTCTTTCTCTGTCTGGAGAAAGAGACAAAGTAGTGCTTTTTTATTTTAAATTGACAATTTCATGCAGAGGTATTACTATGTTTATTTTCTATGTCTATGCTTCTGATAATATCACTCAAGTTACAAAATATGTGTAGCACTGTACATGTATGTATAATTAAACCCAACTTTCTAAATAAAATAGAACCTGGCAGTGTCATATTGTACTTTGGATTGGGGACGAGCTGCAGGATAAACTCATTTCATCTGAAAGATGACTGTGATTGCCCTCAATATTACCTAATATTTCAATACCGTATTTGTAGTGCACTGTATTTATACTAAACATTTTGTTTCAGCATTTTACATACAGAGTCGACGGTACATTGTTTTGGTCTCTGTATAAGTATAAAGAACCAATCGTGTCGCTTCGTGTCGTCTTTGTATTCGTCGTTAGCAAAAGGATTAACCGCTTCTACTTCAATGTACCGAAAGAGCACAGTATTTATGGAACCAGCTTGTTTTTAATGGTTATTATTTTTTTATTTGCTTTTATTGCCGTATAGTTTTGTATGTATATATATTTTTTAATTAAAATGTATTCCCAGTCATAAATATCTTATATACTTTAGAGTCAAAATTGTGTATAACGTGTAATGTGAAGCATTTATAAGACATTTATGAATAAGGGGTTAAGTTTATACATATTTCTTTGTTTTATTTTATGGCAACCCTTAATGCTTTTTTTTGCTTTTCCCGTATACTCATAGTTTGTAGCGTTGTTGAGTTCAATATACTATTTCAATTAACATGGATTTTTGGTAAGGGCCATAGGAAGACGAAGCATAATATATATTGTTTGACATACGGCCGCGTTAAGATCACGCGGTGCGTCGGGCGGAGCGTGTTGCGCGGCGTCATTGTTATCTCCGAGTATAATGTCCGCGGCGTTTTCCGTCAAAACTCAAACAACGCGTCTAATGGAGCAGCCACACACTCGTCGAGTGGTATGGGAAGTAACGAGGAAAGGAGGCAGAGACATAGTGTGGCAACATTACTCGTCATGCTCCTCGTCCTGCCCCTTTTGTCGGTTTTTGCGCGCGAGTCAAAGGACCGGCAATACGAGTGCGAGTGGCTGGCCACATAATCGCGCGGCCGCAGTCCGCATCGAGCGGTCGCGCAAGACGCACGCGTTTGTAAAATTGGAAATTATGTCGTCGCCAAGCGTGGAATGGTCAAATGAAAAAGCGTTAATGTTTATTGATTTTTACTACATATTTCTTTTTATTAAATTAATATAATTAGCTATATACTAAAAATGCATAGCGCGCACGCTGCCACCGTTTCAACGTCTATTGTCTCACCAAGGCAAATGACAAGTGAGGAGCGTCGCGATTAATTGCGCGAGTAGAGCAGTGTGTGGGCAGAGAGGGCAACATCGCGGCAAATCACGGCAGCGCGAGGAGCAGAGCGATGAGCAGCGCGAGGAGCATAGTCTGGCCACGGTATAAAGCACCTCCTTGAACGCTTTGTACATCGCTGTATATCTGCGTTTAGGCCCGACCCCGCTCCGTTCGACGCTCCGCGTGTTCTTGAACGAGGCCTCAGTCAGTAACACGGGTCAATCATCTGCTATGCTATTCTGTAAAACTAACTATTCGGTAGACTACGGTTTATTTTTATTTCTATGATCGCGGAGGTCGGTCAGTGGATATTTACATACCAACCCCTCTATCCCATACAAAGCACGTCATGGCGGTGGACCCGTTTGACCATTGTCAATTGTTGATCCATTGATCAATAACAGCCGTTACAGGTCGTAATAAATCCCAATCGTTGGGCAACTAACTTACCATTAGCAGTATTGCTTTTCTTAATTAATTGAACATCCAACTGAACATGAACCGTCTTCTTTTGCAATGAAGTTGAAAATCCATTAAAGAAATTTGACAGATGACTGTAGATTCATGTACTGGTACCTTCTGTACATTATGAATGCAAGAAATTACAGAAAAAGCTCTTTTCCTCGTCTCAAAAATCCTAACCTCATATATCGGTAGCGGTAGGTATGAAAAACTCCAGAAGTTTGATTAAAATTTTATTCGTTAAAATAAGTAGATAAAATAAACTTGCGAAAAACACAGAAAATTGTATCAACATGTTTGATTCTACGACGGTACTAGTTATTTCTACGCAAAATATTTACAGCTTACGAAACAAATAAACATCTTACCCCGTGTTCTAATACAAAGCGATGCAGGAGTACGCGATCGCCGCAAACATTTGTTTGAAACACAAAGTGGACACGACGATCATGAATTCTCACGAGTATATCTCGCCTACTTGTATTAGGACACGGCCTTATTCTATGTTTACAAATTAAACTGATGCAGGTCAATCGTTAACATTGAATTTTAACAAGAATTTATATTACACTATATAGTTGAATCCTTTAAGGATACATTATACATAAAGGGAACACATTTCATCCACAATTTTATTGCATCGTGGTAACAATCTTAACCGTATTCACCTGCATCCAATAACGACCTATACCTTTTAACGTTTCACTAAGCTAAATCAGTTTATTGGAGGTCATACATAGACATCCAAAAATGCTTTCTCGTACACTATTATGATACAAAATATTATACTAATACATTTTTTGTCAATGATATTTTATGTTCAATAGAATACTATTCTAAATAAACAATACATTAATATGTACAATTTTGTCACATAACAAACTAATTGCTACCCATCATGGCACAATTTCTTTAGAATGTTCATACATTCTATTTAAAGCAAGAAATATGTACCATTTAAATTATACACACCTCAAATTTTTCGAGGTTCCGTTTATCTTGAAGCTCCGGGCTCTTCTGATGTGAGTGAGGACGATGCTCTACGATGATTATTACTTGGAAGATTAATAAGGGGTAAAACTTTAGCTATTCCAATATATAAGTGAACACTTTTTATAAGCATCACATTTAAACCTAAGCTTAATTGGTGTACTTATTTATAATTATACACAATCACAAACCTTTCCTATAGCTTAATACGTCAATTGTCCTGATTAAAAGAAACGTAAGTATCGTGTAGCACCACCATTTATAAGACAACCTGTGAATATGACATGTATTTAGTTAGACTACATCTCTTTCTTCTTGCCTGTCTCCCTCACGTCCGCCAGCTGGCCTTGATCATCGGTGCAGCAAAAACAACATGCGTTGGTAAGTTAACTCATAATTGGTTAAAAAACAATATGCAGCAATATATTAGCAGTTTTGTATATTGATTGTAGTGGCTTTAGGCTTATTTTAGGTGTAGGGCTACACTGGAAGAACGCTTAATCTCTCTCAATGTGCTTTATATATTATTATAAGAATAGTGTGTAAGTGAGCTGTAAAGGCAGATTTACATTCGAGTCAGTAACTGACGTCAGTCCACTGACGGGTCAGTGCTGACCTGGCACTGCCTTATGGCAGATTTACATTGAGTCAGTAACTGACGTCAGTGCTGTCGCCGAAAACTGACTCGTGCTATTTATACGCAGTCAGTATGTCGTCAGTAGACGAGGATATTTATTTGGTGTACACACGTTCATAAAGTCAGTGCGGAAAAATGAATTCTCGAAAACAGCAAAAAATCAAAGTTGCAGCAATGTGTTGCACGCATTTCTCTATTTCTATAATTTTACGATTTGAGATCTCACAGGCATTCATTATCGCGGTAGAGTTGAACAAGTTTTAAGTTTTCCGTGTCGTTCAGTTTTCGCGTAATTTTGTGTTGCGGTGCGAGGAAGCGTGGTCACCATACCCCAGAGCGGCAGCGACTGACTTGGGCATATTTACACGCCGTCAGTTGAACTGGCGCGGGTGGTAAGGGAGCGAACTGACGCCGAAAAATATGCAGCGCGAATATTGAAGTCAGTACTGACGCGACAGTACTGTACTGACTTGAAATCAATTTATACTATAGCAGTGCCAGGTCAGCACTGACTTGTCAGTGGACTGACGTCAGTTACTGACTCAATGTAAATCTGCCATTATTGTAAATTGATTTCAAGTCAGTACAGTACTGTCGTGTCAGTACTGACTTCAATATTGGCGCTTCAATATTTTCGGCGTCAGTTCGCTCCCCCGTCACCCGCGCCAGTGCAACTGACGGCGTTTAAATATGCCCAAGTCAGTCGCTGCCGCTCTGTTGTATGGTGACCACGCTTCCTCGCACCGCATCACGAAATGACGCAAAAACTGAGCGACACGGAAAACTAAAACTTGTTCAACTATATCGAAATAATGAATGCCTGTGGGATCTCAAATCGCAAAATTATAGAAATAAAGAAATGCGTGCAACAGTATTGCTCAACTTTTATTTTTTGCTGTTTTCGAGAATTCATTTTTCCGCACTGACTTTATGAACGTGTGTACACCAAAAGAAATATCCTCGACTACTGACTGCGTATAAATAGTATCCGTCAGTTTTCGGCGCCAGCATTGACGACAGCCACTGACTCAATGTAAATCTGCCTAACAGATAATGAAGTATAACTTATACAGGCGCGTGCGCAGAGTAAGATTAGAAGGGGGGGGGGACATACATTAGAAACACTTTATGGGTGAATAAAATACTTATTTATAAATGCTACTTGACGGCACATTGGCGAAAAAGCACTGGACAACCGTCTATGGATTGGCATCACGATCTTGGGTTTCGACGCCGTCGTTGCGTTTATTCACTACCTAAGTCATAAGTGGCAATATAAAGGAGACGTACGTATGAAAAGAACGTATGTAAGACCAAATCTGTTTATAGAGCGAACCTAGTCTTGGCTCAGCTGAGTTACGTTTCATCCGAAAATAAACCTTATTATTATACAGTTGAATTGCATATTCTTACAGACGACTGTGACTTGAGCTAGAGTAAATTCGCTCTATAGATTTGAGTCTAAGAGCGAGTGTAGCAAGCCAGAATATGTTAACACTCCACCTAAGGTAGGTTATATTTTCTACGAATTCTTCAGAAATTGCGTTAAACAAGTTAATGAAATAAAACGAGGAAAGGTGAGTGAAACGAGCTCATAAATTTTTGCAGCTCATCTCGGATTGTTTAGATTGTTACTGAGATGCGAATAGGAGAAACTCCATGAAAATGATAGCATTGAAAAAGATAAAGTGCATTAGCAAGAGTAGCTGTTAGTGTCGCCGCACACGGGCCACTGGCCACAACCACAAAACGCCGCCACGAGAAGCTAGAAGGGGCTACAGAGAAGCTGAAGCGCGCGACAGCCACTTGCAGCCGACACTTGTGGTTGCTGGCTGCTACTTTTTTTAACAAATGCATTACTGAGGTAAGAGAGAGAGGTGCGGCGTTTAGTGGCCGCTACGGGCCACAAGAAGCGAGCAGCGACGATTGTAGCGTGTGGCGACCACCGGCATCAACCGTGTGCGGCGAGTCCGTATAAAATATACGAAAACTACAGGAAATATGCCGGTGGCAGCGTTTTGTGATTGTGGCCGGTGACCCGGGTTTCTCAATTGAATTGCACCTTGGACCGCGCCTGGGTACACAAGAAAAGATGCTTAGGTCAACTAGAGTAGGACATTCCAGGCCAAATATGGATATTTTGTATCCTACTCCATGTGTGATCATTTAAATCTATTGCTTAGACTGCACTATTTAATTATGATCTATATTTTAATCTGTTCTTTATACAATGTTATGTATGTACATAAATAAATTCCTTAGCATTTTGTTACGAAAAATAAAATTATTGCTATGTTAACATAACCTAGAACAGAGGTTCCCAAACTGTGCGTCGCGACGCCCTGGTGCGTCGCAGAGTACAGAGGGGCGTCGTGAGACGCGAGTGTCGACCATTCTCCGGATTGATATTGCGTGGAACCAAGATTCTGTATAAAATGTCCACCAGAAAGAAGAGGATAGTCTTATTGATCTCTTTTGCAGCAAAAAACCCAGATTCACGTGTACTGATTTCATGGAGTTCGGAACCAGGTATTATTGTTTTATTATTCGCCTGGTATCAACTAGCTAGAACGTCGCGAAAGAAAAAAATCTAAGCCTCTGTGTGCGTCGCGAGCTGAAAAAGTTTGGGAACCCCTGCCCTAGAAGGTTCTATAAGAATAATAACAACTGTGAAAAACTCGTGAAATAAATAATGTGATTAAATATTACAGGTGAATATGAAAACCTAAAAGGAAATGTTGTATATATAAAATAAAACATACTTTATATTCATTATGTATGAAGGCTATATTAGTAAGTAGCTAGGTGTTTACGTAACTTAGTTGCTGCGTTAACTCCCCGAATTGAAATCCCATATCAAGTATATAATACCAGTCTTCTAGAAACGCAGTCATCAAAACAAGATAATGAAATTAGAACTAATTAAGAGGCGTTTTGTTGTTATTGCATTTAGAATCATTGGTAAGTAACATAATAAATAATAAAAAATATATATTTTTAACTAAAAATCTAGAAACGATTTGTGCGTTTTTAATTTATAGGTACTTCATGAGAAAAAGTTGCCGTGGTAAACTAAACCTAATATTTGAATTACATTCCATATCAAAATGTACGCGGGACCAAAGAGCTACATAGCCCGACAAGTATAACTAAACACGGGTCCCATTTATTTTCTTTTTAAATAATAATAATCGTTTTAAAACCTAACAATCACACATCTATGAATAATATGATAATAACCATTGTGATACCCACTATAAAAAAAACCTTTGAGTTAATATGACCATCAAGCTTCACATGAGTATCAGAGATGGCGCTTTACAAAATCCACCATTTTCTATATTTATCTGTGTCATATTATTTTATATCTTGCTACTGTACTACATTTTGCATTGTTTATAGATGAACTTAAAATACTATATACTTATGCACATTTTTGAATGCAGGTTACTTGCACTTATATGCATGTAAAAGCAATATATTCCTAGTTATTGTAAAATATAAGTTACCTTGATTGTGTAAGCGTTTAACCAAATGCAAACTTGTTTGAATTTACATAAATAAATAAGTTATTCATGACTCCCATGTTTTATTTCAAAACTAATGCGTGAACCAAACCTAACCACTGAATATTTTTGTAAAGATAATTATTATTGAATTATTTTGTAGTTGTAATGTCTGAAATGGTAAATTGTAGAATGTCTTTTATATATATAATACTATTATATATAAATATATTATTTCAGATGAGATTATTAGAATACCCCAAACTACTACTAAGCTGTTTATTCAATCTGTTAGCCTCTTTATTATGAAGGGAAATATGTAATATGCAGATAGTATACAAACACCTTTAAAAAATTGTATATTTTAACAGAACAAACAAAACAGCACTATGATCAGAATCACTCTCCTCCCTCGAGACCGACAATGTCACCACTTTTCACTTCACATTATATGTCCGCGCTTACTCTAAGTTCATTACAATTTATTAAAGATATCTTCCACAGGCTCCATCATTTTATTTAACCTATTTTATTGCTCATTTATTTATTTAAAGGCATACTTTCACTTACAGTTTGTGAGTCAGTCGAGTTGGCAGAGTCTTCGCCTAATAATCGGCTCAGTTGGTCGTCGAGCGTGTCTGCTCGCCTCGCCTCGCGCGCCTTCGCCTCCACCGTGGCGAACACGTCGTCGCCCGCCATCATATCGCTCTCGTCCAGATACGAAAACGAGTCCAAGTTTATATCAGAAGTAGTGATTGCAGTGCTATAAATGTCTATTCTCTTCTGTTGTGATTGAGCTTCTCTAACTTTTTCGGAAAGTTTTTCTTTCGCCTTCGTAAGTGCTTCGGACTCTGATTTATCCAGTTTAGAATCGATCTCTTTTAGTTTTTCAATTTTAGTTCTGAGAGCGAAAGACGAATCATTACTCGACGACCCATCGTCTTGTAGCTGGCTGAGCAACGTTCTGGTCGCGAGGGACATTGCGCTCGAACTGCTGTACATTTCGCTGCTCTCACCTGAACAAATATTTAGGTTTTCTTACAAATTAATCAGAAGAACAAACAAAAATAAAAATAAAGGTGGAATCAAATGTATAGATTACCGCTTGGTGTTGCCCGTTGCATGCTTTCCTGTGATGAATGTTTGTTTTTTGACTTGTGACTGGTGGACATGTATTCACTGTCGCTGTCACTGGACATTCCCAAGTCTAGGTGGAGGGAATTTAATTTATCCTCATCTTTGCCCTTTCTCGATACTGTGTCAAGTTCAATTTCCCAGTCGGTTACACTCGACGAATCTTTGACACCTTCTGATTCTTTAGTGTAATTGGATTTACCATCATCTTTTTCGATTAATGATAGACTCCCCTCTTCCATAGGTACAATTTCTCCTATGCTCCCCACTGTGGAATCTAAGCTGCTCGCATTACAAGTTTCTTCTGTTATTTGGTTTTCAAACAACACTGGTGTGTCTGGAGTAATTTGAGCCAGCTTCTTGTTCTCGTCGGATATGCGCGGCGCGTTACTTCCTCGACTGTCTAGTATCTCCGACATGGTGGTCGTGCGACCCGTCTGTTCGTTGTTCAACTCTAAAACAATAACATTGCCCGCACACTTAGCTGAGTCGGCTTGGTCAGCTTTTGATGCTTGCAAAAGTTGATTAACATTTTTGCCCATTATTACTTTAGACATGTCGTTCCCATTTTTAGCGAATGTTAAAGCTTTACCTATCGTTGTACCCTTTTGTACTACAATAACGCTGCCTTTTGCACTAGATGGTCGAACGATAGGATTGGAAACCTTAGGAGTAGTAACGGGTGCTAAGCCCTTCACAGGTACAATATCCGCCAGGTTAGCGGTTTTAATTGTCTCCACACCAACGATTTTAGCATTCGATGGTATTGAGCTAACTGTTGAGGGTTTAGACATGACAGTCATAGCGGGCGCTTTGGGAATTTGCGGAATAGATTGAGAACTCACTGGTACTAACTTCATAGCGGTGGGGATACCCTTGAAATGTATTAACGGTATCTGTCCTTCGTTTCCTGATTTCGTCCGAGCTTTTGCCGGTAACACGACCATTTTATGACCTGATTTGGGGTTCAAAACAACTGCTTTAGCTGATACTTTCAGATCAGTGGCAGGGATACCCTTAGGTGTGAGTGTTTCTGTTAATTTGTTTGATATGCTGTTTGTACTAGTCGGGTGATCCCTGTGAGGTGTGCTGACGGCGGACGTAATTATTAATTTAGAGTTGGACATATTTCTATTTTCTGACGACGGTTTCGAGACAACAATCATTTTCTCAGACATAAGGGGTGTGCTAGTATTACGTGATTTTGGTATTGAACCGATCACTTTAGTAGTCACTAGTTTGCCCGGCGTGTTCAATGCTTTCTGAGCTGAGCTCGGTGCAACGACCACTTGTCTGTTAGATAACAGTTTTATACCCTCTGAGGGTTTTTGTATTATCTTGAGATCAGACATTTGTACTTTTTTTTCTGTACTTATTTCTCCGCGATTCTTTATAATAAGTTGGCAAGGTTTTCCGGACATTGTCTGCTTGTGAGAGACCGGCGTGCTCTGAGCTTGCAAGGACGCGGGGTCGTCGGGGTGCGCGCTCTCCGAGACGTCGAGCTCGTGCGGGACGGTCGCGGGCTGCGTTAGTAGCTGCATGGTCGGCGAGTCCGTCACCATTCCCGGGGAAGACAACACTTTTGGCTTTATTTCGTCCAAATAGTCGGGTTTTGTTTTATTACCTAATATGGATTGAGCATAACTAGCTTGGAAAGTGTTAGGAGGGCCTGAATATTCCATTTGCATGGTAGTGGGATTGTACTGTTTGTTAGGAGAAGGTGGCATTTCTTGTTTTTTCATTTGCGATTTAGATAACATTTGTGCACCCTTAGCACTTTTATGTGACCTGCTCTTATGTGGCGTGGAGCGTGGACCGTGTCCTTGACTAGGTTTACTGGTGGACACTTTGCTTACTTGATTATATGAGTGTTTTGACTGCCCTGATGGTTTACCTGTGTAGAAAATAATATTGTTAAACAATATACTAGCACATTCTTGTTAGTAATTTATAAAAGAAGTTTCTCAAAAAAAAAAGCTCGTAAAACCAACTCACTTGTGGCTGGTTGTGAGAACTTAGAATAAATCTGTGACAAATTCAAATGTTTTTGGTTGGTATTGACGGGTATGTTCCTTATATTTTTGACAGGAGTGCTGGCGTCGTCTGGTATTGCACCACCCTCTGGAACTTTCCGCTTTCGACTTATATGCTCTGACTCCCAAACCTGAAAAAAAAATCTAGATTTGTAAATATAACATCTCACTGATGATTATGGTAAGAGAAAAGTTAATCTATATGAGTCATCAATACTTTTAATTGATTAATGAGAGTGTTTATTTCCAAACTGTATAGTAGTTGTGATAAAAATAAAGAAAACATTTACATTATTGTTTTAAATCTCCTTTTTTCTTTGCCATGCACAGTTATGACATAACTTTTACGCTATTTTTAATGACATAGTTTCTTGTGTTATGTAACCCAGACGCAGTCCATTGACATGAGTTTTACTTTTAAGAATTTTAGTCTAAATTATATACAGTTTGATTAAAATCCTCCCGAATCAAATATATTATGTAAGAATAAACTTGCCTTAGTTGTCTGATCTTCCATAGCTATGGGAGGGTACATGCTCTCATCCATGGAATCATTAGATGTAAGGGCACTCTCTGCCGTCTGGCCTTCAGCATTAGGCATTTCCTCCTCATTGGATTTGGGAGCTATGAGTTTCTCAGCTTCAAGCCTCTTCTGAATCTCTTTATTCTCAGCAGCTGCTGCCTCAGCCGCCTTATCTGCAATTTCTGTGTACATGGTCTGTGCAATCCCTCGGGGCATGAGGGGCACCCTTCTCCGACCCTCGCTGATCCATGCTAAGCCTGTGTTTGGACCTGATAACCTATTTTTTGAAATAATAATAACATATAATAATGTAAACTGAGTACAGAGTAATATTTACCCATAATGTTTATAATTTAGTCAAATTAAATACTTAATATAATTTGAATGATAATTAAATATTTAACAGAAGGTCCAAATTATTTATATTATTTAATTAGAATTTGGTATTGTTAAAAGGAACTGCATAGAAAAGGCTCTCTAGTTTTTCCATAAAAAAATAATTTACAGAACTTTTTATTGAATTTGAAAAAGAAATGAATAAAATAATTTGACACTTCAGATGAATAGGTTATCTGTCAAAATTTCATATTATCAAATTACTATAAAACACTTCATTAAATACAAATAAACATCCAAATCTGTTTGCAAAAAGCAGCAGCCACACTTCATTGTCAAACCAAACATACATCAACAGGGCTGAGATTGAATATGTAACAACAAAATACACAAAAAGAAGTTTAAAAATATCAAGTTTTTAAACAATTTTGTTTGATTATTTTGCTTACAATCACTTAGAAACACTAACAAGCAAGAGCAATATGTTAATACCTCTGACTTTCAGTTACTCTCAGCCATCTTTGACTTTGTGTAACAGTGTTTAAAAATAAATCAACAACCCTACACTAAAATATTAAATATCTACTTACTGATCAGCAATTGTAGCTAATAATTCATCATTAGACACGCGGCGCGCCTCAGCACTATGCCGATCATCGCTTATATGCAAAACGGCGCGCAGTTCTTCCAGTAGCTTTTTTCTGTTGTCTTCCAATGCTCCTTGTGCTCTAAACACACTGATCATATTCGAGTAGGCTTCCAATTCTAGAAACAAATGAATATAGTGTAAATATGCAAACATATTTGTAATATAATAGTTAGCAAATTAGCTACGATGCGTTGAGTATAATTTAAGAAAACCATAGGAGGGAAAATGAAAGCCATGTAGAGGACTAAATATATACCGAGTCTACGGAGCGTGAGGCGACATTCGTCGCGCGTCATATTTAGGAGCATTGGCCACATTGTAGACGGTTTGTATTAAACACTAGAAACTAGCTCTTGAATAAATGATTTTAAACATATTTTATAAAATAGTCAATTGGCAAATATCCATACTGTTTACTTCAAACGACAATTCGTTCATTTTGACACTTCAAATAAGAGAAGCGAAAATATAAAGCGTCTTGTCTATGCTGCTTAGTGATACCAGTATACGGTTTGGAAAGTCCACGTTCATATTTTCAAACAGATTTTCCGAATCCTTTATTTGCTCAGTACACGATCAAAGAAAACGCGTTTATTAAAGTAGGTCCAAGAAGTGCTTTTAGTTTATAAATATGTAATAATGACAGCCATGCATGCCAAACAACAACTGAATTAGGGTCGTAGCACACATATCAAAACGGAAATTTAAAGCTGGGTATCCATTACGTTCGCGAACCTCTTGAGCTCCGCGCTCCCGTAACCGCTCTGATGGAGACGGTACGCGCATCTCCATCGCATCTCCCTCTCGCGCGTCTACGAACAGACTGAGCTCCCCTTTGTGTTCGCCTAATTTACCGCCACCGCACGGAGCGCTGAGCGCGGAGCGCGCACCGTTCGCGCTCCAAGTTCGCAAACGTATCCACTATGCGGAGCTGTTGCAAGAGCGCGGAGCCCAAGAGGTTCGCGAACATAGTGGATACCCAGCTTAAGGGATCGTCACCGTATCAACTCGAGCCGTTCAGTATTATTTGTATGAAACTTCTTACTGCAACGCACACTAATCGGAATCATCACTAATCGGCATCGCCTCGGACAAGCTCACGAACCGCGGTGCAGTGCGCGGTTGACTTACGGTCGGCTTACCGTACCCTCGCTTACGGCTCTCCGTACGCGGTCTGCGTTGCCACACGTGCTGTACAGTCACGAGCAATAGTATGTATACACTTAGCAGTATTCAAAAGCGATGTTCTGCTACCATATTGATTAAACTTTTGCCTTTTCATTAGATTTCCATTTTGGAAGCCACACTATTACGAAATAGGTCTTATTTCAAAGTGGGAACCAGTATTTCACGAATAAATTGCGTTTGAATTTTGTTAAGTGTATACATGTTATTGCTCGTGACTGTACGATTCACGAGAAAGGCGACCGTGAAGTTAGCCTTTGCGAACGTTCGCGCATGTACACTCGTAAAAAAAGTGTTATTCATTTTATTTTAAACCAAAATACGAATAAAAACTTAACAACGTCTAGCCGCCAACCAGCGGTCAGCGAGCCGTAAGCGCGGCGTCATCTAGTGAGGTGGAGGTTCTGATCCGCTTACGTTACGGGGTTACGTAAATTGGACGACTGTTTGACGCCGAGGAGAAAGGCGAGGCGGTAACGTCCCTTTCCGTTTTGATATTATGTTTGCTACGACCCTTTACGTGCTCGTAGTAATACGTAGTCTTACAAAAAGGTATCGGTATCGGCAGCAGCTCCTCCTAGAGATCAAATGTAGCTAGCCGCAATTATAAAATAAATGAAAAATATTCAGAATAATTTCAATATTCGAAATAATTCAGCCCCATTGCCCCCCCCCCCCCCTTAGTCATAACTGGTGACGGCGACGCCCTTGGTTGTGTTGTAGCGATCTTTGTCTTTCTTTAATAACCTATGACCGATCATTATCACATAAATATTTCCACATCCACCTCTTAAATTTTAAGACAGGTTAGTTCTACTCGATACAACCGTACCATACTGACGTACGACGATACCCAATTATTCACTACAGAGAAATATTAATTACTAGCTTTGGCTTTGTATTCATACAGGAGCAATTCGAAAATAGAATATATAGCCAACGTAATTCGCTGACAGTATAACTTTGAGTAATTTGGGCATAGAATGTATTAAATAGTACTGAAATAATAGTTCTTTTAAACAATGCTGAATAATTATTTTCAGGATTTGTGTATCAGCATTATTATTATCAGCCTATAAATGTTCCCACTGCTGGGACACAGGCCTCCTCTCTGAGAGAGGGAGTGAGCCATAGCCCATAATCCACCACGCGGGCCCAGTGCGGGTTGTAAAGGTTTTGTGCTGTCACATTTTTTTTTCATTATCCCATTATTTGGGCGTATCTCTTTATATTGCAACATTTAATGTTTGCACCATAGACCTAGACGCGTTAGGTGTCGTTTAAAAAGAAAGCAAAGAAGTGACATATTTTGTTTTATTTGTTGCTTTAACTTCTTCCAAGACAATTAAATTTTAAATAATTTTATTCTAACCAAGTTATTCGTTTGACATTGGCGCATTTTCTGTGTTACTTATGTATTACTATATAATTATTTTTTTGTTATTTTTAAATATCATTTCATATACTAAACATTCTTCGTAAACAGCTAAAAATAATTTGCCATGCCACCAAAATACAAAGTTTTAATAATTTTTTATATTACGTATTTTATTACGTAATCATTTTTGTTTATATTTACAAAAAGAAATGAAAACAAAGAACACCAAACTTTTAATTGCCAGATAAAAAAAGATAGCGTTCCATTTCTTTTTATCACGGTGGTTTATCAGCCGTCCTTGTCTAACGTAACTTTCTATGATTGAGTGACTTAGAGTGAGGAATGTGGCTGTTTTCGATGAATGATTAAAATATAGATATCCCACAGACAGATCATTGAGATAATGTACAACTTGACGCGTCTCCGTCTGACGTGTGTCATTCCATTCAACAATTTCAACGTTTTTTGAGTTTGAATTTCATTGAAAGCAGTCCAAAAATATTTTTGTTTTTGTTAAACAATACGGTAATTTATTTTCTACGATGGCCGATGTGGACGAAATTATCGGTTACATGAAGTCATTAAAGAAAGGGTTTGACAAAGATTTGTTTCAAAACAAAATCGATGAATTAGCGTATGCAGTCGATTCAAATGGCTTGGAATACAATGATTTCCATATTCTCTTCAAAGTTTGGTTGAATTTATATATTCGTGAGTAAAAGTTTTATATATTTTGATTACAAATGTCCCGATCACTTTGTGTACTACTGGCCGTGCTCTATTTACAGCTATAAGAAAATGGACAAACTTGGGCGCTTGCCTTGTGCCTTCAGGCCTTGTCGAGGACCGAACCGTGGAGTATGCCTTGAGCTGGATACTTTCTAATTATGAGGACCAGTCATCATTCTCTCGAGTTGCATTTTTACTTGACTGGCTGACAGGTAAGGAAACTAGCTAGAAACAAATACCTCTACTCTTTATTAACTACTATTTGGGTGAGGAGAAAATTGCTAGCATAATATTAAATAAGAACCTCCTCCTTTTTTTGAAGTCGGTAAATAAAAAGTTAATACAAAGTTACTGAGTTACTAACATTGTATTTTTCTGCTTTCAGCTGCAATGGAATGTAAATGTATTGATATGAAAACTCTAAATACAGGATATAATGTTTTCTACATTGGCTTGACCTATGAAGTTTTGGTAAGCATATTGTCATTTACCAAAAAAATATCAAAACATCTCTCAGGTAACATTTATATTTGATGCCCTGCTCCCTCTGGTCAGCAAAACTCCCCCTCCCCAATGTTTATGAAAATTGGTTGCCAGGGGGTGCCTCTCAGAGTCAAGCGCCCTCTAGGAACCCCACATGCCTCTAATATGGCATTAACTATAACATGGACTAGATATGGCATAAAATATATTATGTTTGTTTACAGACACCGCATGCTACAAAACTAGTGTACACACTGACAAAGCCCAAAGATGTGACTAGAAGGAGAGTAGTTGAGCTGCTTGACTATGTCAAGAAGAGGGAGGCTAAAAAGGTAAGATAAAGAAATAAATCTTTATTTATTGATAAATCATGTCATAGCAAAAAAAAAAAGTGGAAGTGGGCAGGCCATATATACCGTAGACTGGATGGAAGATGGGGCAGGAAAGTGTTAGAGTGGAGCCCACGGACAGAAAGAGAAATGTAGGGAGACAACCGACTAGGTGGACAGACAATCTTGTTAAAGCGGCCAGAAGAAACTGGATAGCCATAACACAAAACCGTCAGAAGTGGAATGATTTTGAAGAGATCTACACTCAGCATTGGGTACTTAAGGTTGAATTAGAAGAGAGATGTCATTGCTGCATGCAAATATGCAGTTTTAAGGCACTCCCTCACTGCGAGCATTCACCTGTAATGTAACATAAAAATGCGCAATTGGATGCTCTATTGTCTTCGAATGTTCGAATCTGTAACATTACATTACAGGTGAATGCTTGCGGTGAGGGAGCACCTTTATAGCCTACCTACACAATACACATAGTATAAAAAAGTTGCTTGTCTATTTGAATACATAGGTTTTCTAAATCATCCAATTCATCTCATGTGGTATCTTTCATAATTTAAAGCATTTATTGATATTATTTTTTGAGTTCATCATGAAGGCACTTCTCATACATTTCCTTAGGTTGATTAAACTCTTATCTAATTATATCTTAAATCTTTTTGTATAACAGAGCATGTGCAGACAGCTACAAGTCCTCCTGGGGCTGTTCAAGTCATACAAACCAGAATGTGTGCCCGAAGATGTACCAGCTATCCCCATCCATAGTGTATTCAAGAAGATCAACACAGCCCTCCTTGATAGATTCAAAAGGAACCAGGTATAAAGAAGAAATATAGAAAAACAAAGTTTATCCATAGACCATTTTTAATGTATTTGTTTTTGTTTTAGGAAAACATTAACATAGTGCCCAATGAGAAACAATATCTAACATGGAATAATCCTATAAATTCTGTAAGTATTACTTTCAATTAAGTGTGGGATCCTTGGTGTTGTTCAGTTATGTTAATTAAAATGGTTATTGTTCTACCAATACTTTATCTAAATTACAGGAGCGTGGAAGGAATAAAAAAGCAGACCCATTAGTTCCTAACATGGAAATCCTCAGTATTGGCTCTAACCAGTATGCAGACAAAGATCCACATAGGGACTTGCTTGATTTTACAGAGTAAGTAGAAACACTTATAATTATCTAAACTAATAAACTAATAATATAAACCTGGTGGCCTACCATGAACTCTTAACGCGATCCAGTTTAGGCTGTGGGAAAGAGATGGCCCTAGACGACTTGTATAGCTCTGTCTCTTTCCCACAGCCTAAACTGGATCGCGTGGTAAAGCTCCTGGAGGGTTTTTTTGGTTGAATGCGGTAATATCAAGAACTACCAATAAACGTTTTTTTTTTCTTTCTTTACTTTGAATTTTGAGGTTTGAATGGAAAAATCTTTGTGTTGGATAGTCCATTTCTCGAGGAGGGCTATAGGCTATATAACATCGATCTGCTACCAATAAGAAGTGGGTAGCGCAAGGGAAACTGGCGAACAGCTAGTTAAACTATAAAATCTTTCAAAAGTGTTCTATTCTATTCAGTTTGAATTTTTCATTTGCGACAATTCAGTCACACTATTCTGAAACCACCAACTCTTGAAAGTCAATCAACTGTGGCAATCACCAGAAAAGCTTACTTAGCTAACTTGGTTAACTTATTTAACTTAAGTCTTGAATACTGGGAAGAAATTTAAAAACAATCAGTTTTTTTTTGTATTTTTTTTTTCATAAATCATTGCCCCACACTAAGAATTTCTCCTGTGTTGTGGGTGCGTTAACAAACATAGAAACTTATATACACAAACACCTAGACCCGAAACAACTACTTACAGCTTGGCAAAAAACTGTAGCAAACCCGAAGTCGCCACTGTCTTCTCGCTACCAGCACTTTGAATGATTTTATTTTATTATTTTTCACTTATTACGTTAGTTTTATGGCACAATAACAAATCTAACAAACCTGCGGTCTTTGTTTACATCAAATATCAAAGATTTTATAACGTTGTCAGAAACAAAAAGATTAGTTCCGTTTCAATCCGTTCTGGCCAAGCTGTAGGTCATACAAATATTTGTTCCGTGCGGGAATCGAACCCGCAAGCGACAGCAGTTCAATAGGTCAGCCACTGCGCTAACCGTGCCGTCAATCTATGTTTGCGCGTAAACCTGCATATTCTACTAATATTATAAATGCGAAAGTTTGTGAGGATGTATGTATGTGTATGTAGGTAAGTATGTTTGTTACTCTTTCACGCAAAAACCACTGAAAGGATTTGGTTAAAATTTGGTACACAGATAGTTTATAACCTGGATAAACACGTAGGATAGTTTTTATCCCGATTTTATGTTCCCGTGGGATAATTTTCGAGTTGTAGCGGGTGAAGCCGCTGGCAACAGCTAGTTTCTCAATATTTCTGTTTTATGTTTTTTCTTTATAAACATAACTGACCTAATCCATTAATATGATCCCCAGTCCAGTCTCAGTTCTCCGCTGCAGCGTGCAGAGCTCCGCGACTCGTCCCGCTCGCCTGCGCTCTCTGCTCTGTAACGAGGCGGGCGTGGCGCTGCTGGCGGTCGCGTCGCACGCCGAGCAGGAGTTCTTGTCGCATGACCTCCATTTCTTGCTCAATAGCTGTGAGTATTGAAGTCGTTATGACGTGTGTGATGTACTAGCTATTGCCAAAGGCTTTGCCTACATTTAACTCAGAAATTATCCCATGGAAATGTCTTTACCTGAGTTGACTGAGTAGCTTTGCCCTGGAACTGCCACCTGGGGGCCAAATAACTGGTGCCATTTTGGTTGTTTGGCTATTGGCTTTAGCTAATGGGTGTCTTTCGTCCCGCAAAAAAAAGTATTATTCCCGAGGAAAATAACAAAAAGCGTTCTTATGAAAATAGATGGCGCCACGTGTTGCCAAATTCTAAATTAACACGAGTTAAGCCGTGGTAAAACTAGTATGAGATTAAATCAAATGTACATAAGTCAAAATATTCAAAACTCTCTGCAGGTTTTCTAAACATATCGCCACACAGCCACAAAGAGAAGCAGGATCTACTGCACCGCTTGGCGATCCTGCAGCACACCCTGATGCAAGGCATAACCGTCATCACTAAGTTCTTAGCGCAGTACCTGCCCTTCTGGAACGTGAAGGATTATTTTTCTGAGGTAATACAGGCTTTTTTATGATGAAACTTTATACAGACTTGCAAGTATTGAGGTGATCATTAAGAAAAAGAGAATTAAGGCATATTCAAACCTACGCGGTATTCATTATACAGACGCGGACGACTCGCTGTCCGATCATGGACTTTGCCCGGGTCGACGGCGCGTCGTGTTCCCCAGCTTCTCAAAGATCTGTCAGCAAAATGAGGGCCAAAACCTGTCGGGGTCACGGGACTAATGAGTATCCGTGGCCCCGGAACGTATAGGGCTATTGAAGGAGATCGTAGATTTTAGCCAGTACAAGTCTGGCAGTCCCCGATATAACTGTGCACACCAACAGTTGAATTGCATACCGTGTGGATGGGACAACAGTAACTGTTGTCCCATCCACTATGCAATAATTTTACCCACATTGACTGCGAATACCACTCACGTGTGAATAGGCCTTTAGTTACTATCAGTGTACAATAATTGCACATGCTCAACCTTGCATGTGCCTTTGTTAAAACGTGTGAGCAACACCACCAACATATTAACTCTTAAGTAGTGCATATCTTAGTATGACCCATATCACATCATACCACCTCCCACCACCCTTGTTTTCAAGGATAAAAAACGGGAATTTATGTGTGACCTTATCATGATTATTTTCCGTCAGATCTTGGAGGTAGTCCAGTGGGTGAGCATAGAGAATCCAGACCACGTGATGTCTGTGGTGGAGTCACTCGCGAAGATATACCACAGGGCACAGCCCATAGAGCAATGTGCTATACTCAAGAGTCTCAACAACATGTACTCTAATCTTGTAAGTATTTCTGATATGTGTGAAGTCGGTGGTGGGGACTCTCAAATCGATTGTAGCGCGTGATGTGGCAGAGATAGTGAAATAAAAGGGGATGTTTGTTCACACCTCTGCAGTGGCGTAGCTAGGCCAGAAGGGGTCCCGTATAAAGACGTGTTTGGAGCCCTTCTAATCTAAGGGCACTAGCATCGGCTCGCGTCGTTAGAGCCGAGCGAATGGTATTAGTAACATTCTTATTACGTTGACATAAAGGATTTTTCACACCACTTGCTCGTAAATGTCACATTATAAGTCATGCAAACTGGCCGTAAAGCAAGTCATTGTTCCCCACACTCAAACCAGGGAATAATATATGTACTGAATTTCATTATTCCCTGGGAATAATGTGATTTGAATTTGGAACCTCAAACAAAACATAGTATGAAAACTTTGAACGAAGGAATTGAAGCAGCGGCGGCTGCCCCCCGGCAGTCCCCACTGCAACAGCTGATCGCTTGCTGAGGTGGGCACCACAGCATGCTCACGTTCGAAGGTTGTCGTACCACATCAAAGGACATCATTTTTTTTGGGCCTTTTCTGAAAGTGCCGGCCAACGAAAAAAATTTGTACCTATGGGTAGTACTAGTCATTTGGAGTAATAGTTATTATGGCACAAAAGTTGTAGGATTGCTCTCGGCCAAGTTATACAAGTTCGAAGATTCGTAATTTTCATACATTTTTTAATTTCAGTAAGTGCCGAGAATCACTAAACAATGCTAAGTATTGCTAGAACTAGCAACCTCAAGCAATTAAACATAACGCCTGTTATCCCTGAACACCTCTGCCCAACCCGGGCAGAGGTGTACCGAATTAAAATGAATACCTAATAATCTGTTTATTTTTTGTGAAAAGTAGGTAATAAAAACATTTTAAAATATACAAATCAGCTGGTGGGACCAGCATCGGGAACAGAATCGAAGCTGTCTGTGGGCCTCTTAGGAGAGCAACCTCCCATACGAGGCGTGATCAAAAGTACTGCTTTCTGAATCAACCACGTTTTTCGGGTAATAAAATCATCAACCGTGTTACGGTACCTATCCTGCTGAGATAGTCCCGCAAGCCGGTAGGCGTTTGGCTCGATAAGGGCCACTGAAAGCTTATTTAGACGCGCGTGAAACACGACAAGCTGTCGTCCTGGGCCTGATCCTTGATAAGACAACTAGCTCCGCATTATTTACCGTACGCGACTGGATTGAGATTTCGAGGGCGTCCTCTTTCGCGTGTTCTGCCTCTTCCTTCGCTGTCATTACTGCTGCAGAAGAAGAGGCAGCCTCCTTTCCGGATTGCCAACATGTGATCTAGAACGGGATCCTCCAGCATCATGTGTATGAGTGGATCACCCGAATAGCCATGATCCCCTGGTGCGATTAGCTTGTCTGTTCGCTTTCTTATGAAAACGACAGACACAGGGTTCCCGTAGACGGGCTTTAACCGTACCACTCCCACGTAGAGCCTTCAAAAAGCGGCGTTTGCGTCACAACGTTACGTAACAGCTTGAAGGCAGCCCCGGTCGATCCTGTTTTTGTTCCAAACGTCGGAAATGCTCCTTGAAGTTCCACGGGATGTCAAGGACGAGTATCAGTCGAGTCTCGTTGACTGGACGGTGAAACAAACCCGTCTCACCGCTAATTGTGGACCCGAAATTATCGCGTCCCAAAAGCTATGAGGCTCTATAAGAAACAACATTTAATGTATGAATGAAATGTAGGTACCGGCTCGTCGACTATCTTAGTATCTGGAACGCAAAGGGCAACCGAATGAAGTCTGACAGTAGATACATAGAGCAGTGTGGTGGCCCAGTATAGAGCAGTGGTGGCCTAGTGGTATCGGTCCCGACTTACGAGTTGTAGGTCGTGGATTCGAACCCCGCCAGGCGCATTACTTTGTGTAATTTATTTCATCACCACTGCTCTCAAAACGGTGAAGGAAAACATCGTGAGGAAACCGGCATGTCCTAGAACTAAAAATTCGAAGACATGTGACATCTGCCAACCCGCACTGGGCCCACGTGGTGGTTTATGGCCCACTCCCTCTCACAAAGAGAGGAGGCCTGTGTCCCAGCAGTGGGAACATTATAGGCTGATGATGAGTCTGACAGTCTCTACAGCTCAGCTCAGAGCGAGATAACTCATTTGATGATTTTATTTCCCCCTAAAACGGGTTGATTCAAAAGGCAGCAGTGCTGATCACGTCTCTTATTGTAGGAGATTCCTCGCCCAAGACCCCTAACCACAGGCAACCTTGGTTCTGTTCCCGATGCTGGTCCCACCAGCAGATTTGTATAATTTAAAATGTTTTTATTACTTTTCACAAAAAATAAACAGATTATTATTCATTTTTATTCGGTACTCCTCTGCCCAACCCCTCAGGCATTACAGGCGTTATGTTAAATTGCTTGAGGTCGCTAGTTCTAGCAATACTTATCATTATTTGGTGATTCTCGGCACTTTCAGAAATTAAAAAATGTATGAGAATTACGAATTTTCGAACTTGTATAACTTGGCCGAGAACAATCCTACAACTTTTGTGCCATAGTAACTATTGCTCCAAATGACTAGTACTATCCATAGGTACCAATTTTTTTCGTTGGCCGGCACTTTCAGAAAAGGCCCAAAAATGTATGGAGCCTGAATGTTCTCCTTTCAAAATTCGAATTTATTTCCTCGCAGGTGGTGTGAAAAGCAGAGTACTCACCTCAGGAATAAAGCTGCCTTTGTCTTGGGCTAACTTAAATCCCTCTCTGCACTAAGGATTCTTATCTTAATTCCCTCGTTTCACTCGGGAATTAACACTTGAACCTCCTCGCTGCGCTCCGGAGGTTCACCCCCAGAATCCTTAGTGTCGCTTCGGGATTCAATACGCCCGTGACGTAAGGCACTGCTTTATTCCCTTGGTGCGTAATCTACTATTGCTTTCTTTAACGGTACCCACTTTGTTAAAATTCAGGTCTATTGCTTAAAAAAAAATTGCACAAGTAATTGCTTAAGCTAAAGAAATTACTTTCACTTGACTATAGATACGGCTGTAAGTGTCTATACACTTAGTGTGCTCCCACATTTATCGACGTTTGCAAAATAAAGACTCGTATAACTAGTGCCCTTAGATTAGAAGGGCTCCAAACACGTCTTTTTTATTTCAGTCGACGCTCCCATAAAACTTGGGGGCCCCGTATAATTTATACGGCGGTAACTACGCATCTGCATCTCTGTCACATCAAGCGCGTGAAATAACGTGTGTATGTCAAGTTGAATATGCACCACAACCTTTTCAGTACTATTTTAGTTTTAATTTAATTTTTAATGTAAAACAAGCCGAAAATGTTCATCAAAATTACACTGAACTTTAAGATCGTTACAACAAGGTTGTTATTGAGTTACGGCCTATAACGACTCGGTCACATGAAAATAATATTTATGATTTTATATTCTTTGGAATAAAGTTCACTAAATGCGAATTTAACGTGAGATGCAATCCCAACCACGTTCTTTTATTTGTTTTGAAAATAACGTGAATATTTCTTTATATTTTTAGGTATACGCCAGCACTAGGACTCGCCTACATTTCATGGGCGTGACTCCGTCGCCCGAGAGCTACTCTTTTATCTTGCCCAAGATCTCGACGGCCATCAGTGATATGTGCAACAAGCAATTACAAGCAGAGCCAGGTATGTACAGAAACAAATAATTAATTTGCATTCAATGTAGGTAAATACACAAGTTGTTACTGTTTAAGTTGTTTGTTCCTGGTACATTGTGCCATTTGGCATGCAAACATTTAAACACAATTCATTTAAAAACAAATAAAATAAAATAATCCAATCTAGATTAAAATAATAATCAATAACAATATTATTCATACATAGCTAAAAATTAAATTACACAATTCCAATTCTATCACAAATTACACAAAAACTTTTAAAAAAATTAACCGCCTTCAAAAACAACCAAAAAAGGGTAAAATAACCTACAAAATAACTTTTATTTCGGAAGTTTGTCTTTTAAAAAAACTTATAATTTAATTAATTATTTAATTCTTTGGGTGAATATGTTGGTAAAAATGCATAACTTCAGTTTTCTGTAAAGTGTCTATTATTATAGTGACAATTATTTTTGTTAACGTCGTTTATATCTATTTCGTATTGCTCTCTATTGACACAATTGATTATCGCTGTGCTGTCATCAGCAAATAATATCATAGGGTTGGGAATTTAACGTGGCAAATCGTTTATGTAGAGTAAGAAAAGTAACGGCCCGAGAACGCTCCCCTGCGGTACGCCGAATTTGATGGACCTGGATGTGAGAGTACAACATACATGAGATGTTTATTTAAGCGCGCTTGCTCATAATGCGATGACATACAATCCGAAAAATTCGCGTCACCGATACAGTCAAGTGAAAATAATCCTTACTAGTACGACAAAATGCTACTATAACAATACAAAATAATATTTAAAATAAAAATACCAACTTGTCGTTGGTCGGCGTTGCAAAACAGTCCTATCGCGTCATGAGTGGGTGCTAACAGAACGTCCCGCATGTTACGTTTGAGTCTCTAGAGCAAGTTTATATCCACCGACCAGGTACAGATCCTGACTGTGGATGGTACTGACAAATTCCTGATGGAAAAGTTCAATAAGTCAATCTCGGTACAGCTCGGGGGGCTCATGCTTAGCAATCACGCTTGCGAGCACTAGAAAATCATATCATTATTTTGATGTTTTTCTTTGTACAGAGGATATGATGGTCCTGCACAGCGCAGTACACAGCGGCGTGGTGCGCGCGCGCAGCGAGGCGCGGGCGGGCGGCGCGGCGGGCGCGCTGGCGCCCACACTCGCGCTGTCGCTGCCGCTCGTGGGTACGTCCGCTGCCTTGCTGGATAATATCGCTGCGCTTATGATATTGTAAGTATTTGCCCAAAAGAACTTATTGAACACTCTTAAGGGCCTATCGCACGCATAAGCTTCACCACAGTTTTGCCTGTGCGAGCCGGGCCTGCGCGTACTTGCCTGTGTGACGTGTGGTCGGGCGTTCAGTGTTGCCGACCGTGTATTGTTTTTTGATGGGAGAAGCGCAGGCAGAATTGTGGTGAAGCTTGTGCGCAACGAGGATTTATTACTAGACTCCTAATAACAGGCGACCGATGTCTGTCAACACATTAGGCAAAAAAGTCTTATATCCGTCTCATTTCGACCACTCCTGTGAGCCGTAAACATACGTTGAGACAGAACAGACCTTGAGTTAGCCAATCACAACGCAGTACCCCGTCCCCCTCACTTACGTAGTACCTCAGCGAGTTGACAGAATAGTTTTTGTTCCTTAGATCGTGCATGCGGAGTCTAGTATTATATCGTCGTTGCTTGTACGTGTGGTAGACCCATTAAACGCAACACAAATATTTTTACTATAATATCATTCTGAAGCTTATCATTATTCACATAACTTTATTCCAATTTGTTTGTGGTTAGTGCAGTATAGCTTCTTCTTCTATACCTTTCTATTACTCATTATGAACACTGTCTTCCTAGCAATTTATTTGCGAAATATCGACATGTTTTTATTTATTTGTTGGCCTCGTTTTTAACTACAATTGGTTATATGCTTAGTTATAAGTTATTCACATAAGTTAGATTTAAATTGCACATACAACAAGTAAAAAGCAACAAGTCGTTACTTATTTTTAAATAGACACAAAATAGAATGTCTTATTTAACATATCTCTTATTTCCAGATACCAAAGAATATTTTCACAAATCATAAAATCAAATGCCGCAACGAATAGCAGCGCCTTCGAAAGCCAGAAGCAAATCCTAGAAGCATACACATCTGACTTCATCAATTGTTTGTATACCGAAGAAGTGCTAAGCGGAAGAAATACAGGCTTTGTCTTCAACAAACTGCACCCACAGTTGGTCGGGAAACTCCGTTCACTAATGCCTGATGTGGATGCTAAGTTCAGTTTAAGAAACAGCATAGCTTTTGCCCCGTATACCTACATACAGTTGGATGTGGATTCCAGAGATGCTGACAATAAACGGTGGTTTAATGCAGCCATTGATCAGGAGTTTAAGCATCTGAGCAGGTTCCTCAAGAGAGCCATTACTGAGTTGCGTTACAAGTAAATTTATAATAAGGAGTATTTTTACGGTCAGTTCACACAGAGACGCGACGTGACGCAACGAAACTGCAAATGTGTATCTTATCGTGTAGTACATACAGTTAGATTTTGAGTCGCTATTAAAATGCAGCGCGGAGGTGTATCTTTTAGTGTAGGAAATAGAGTTATATTTTGAATAGCTCTATTGGAGTATGCGCGCAGCGTCACGTCTCGGTCTGAGCTGACCCTAAGAGCCTATGCACACCACGTTTTTTAATCGCGCCGTTGACGCACGTTTGTAGCGATGCAGACGCGATACGCACGCAAGTCAGACGCAGCCTGTAGACCTTTGCCCACCTTTATAAATTACAAACGCGCGACACCGGCGCGTTTGTATCGTATACAGACGCGCCGTCGCCGCGCATTTCCGTAACGCGTGTCGACGGCGCTATTAAAAAACGTGGTGTACATAAGCCCTTAGGGTAGTGAAACGTCGCTCGGCTGCGTGGGTAGCTAACGTTATAGTTCGTAAGTTACGTCCTAGATGTCGCTACCAAATATTAAGTAAGAGTGCGGAGTAAGGGTCAGTTCCGACCGCGACGCGAAGCGACGCGACGATGCGCGCAGTCTTTTAAGAGGCATTCAAAATACTACTTTATGTTCTACACCAAAAGATACACATTTCGTTGTGACAATTTAGAATACGTTGAGCGGCGTAAGCGACGCCGCGCTGCACCGCGCGGCCTCGAGATGCGTAGCGACTCACCGCTGCGTTGAGATGCGCGAGGCCGCTCGACGATGCAAGATGATAGACTGGGAGCTAGAGGTGTCTGATTATGCGTAATGTGAGTGTCGAATTTCGCCAACCGATTTAAGTGACGAAAAGGTCAAAGAATAACAATGTTTATCTTGCCGGTCAATTGTCTGGTCCATTTTTTTATGCCCTCTTCTCTTATTCGTAAACGGAATGTATCGAGTACATGATTTAAAATCATTTTAATGATTATTTCCGTAATAATTTATAGAAAAATCAGATCACAGCTTTTTGCGAGACAGATAAAGCTCATAATACTTAATTGCATAAAAAAATTTTTTCCAATCAGTTAGGAACTTGTTCTGATTTGCTGAATTAAATGAAGTACTGAACTAAATGAGTGGACTACTTCATCAAGCGAAAAGATACACATAATGCAGGCAGGATATGTATTGTCACTATTTAGGGTCTTAGGTATAAGAATTCGGTCATAGTTGCCTTCATTCGGATTTTGTATACTCAACTACCTCTAGCCCCTGGACTATGTAACTGACACCAAATGGACGACTGCGGGAGGAAGGGGGGTGGGGCGGGAAGCACGTGGCGAATGATAGACACTCCGCTGCACCGCGCGGCGTCTGGATGCGCAGCGCGGCGCATCGCGGCGCAGCGCATCGTCGCGTCGCTTCGCGTCTCGGTCTGAACTGACCCTAATCCTAACTAAACTAGTACATAATGTATTACTTTGTATCAGTTGTTTGTTTTACAATAGTATCTGAAGATTTGTTATCCAGTCCAAATTCGAGTGTAGTTTTTGGATTACTATTTCGTAAACAAAGCATAATTATGAGCATTTGCGCAGAGATATGAGTATCTTGATAAAGATGATTATGGACTTGCAGATCATCGAGGCTCATAAGAATTAATTTTAATAAGATCCGGAGTTTCAAATGCAGCTCCCCTTGAATAAATCATGTTTCAAACAAGAAATGAACTGTTATTAAAAAACGAAACTTAAATAAAATAAAAATTAAACTTTTTACTTTCTTTACAAATAAAGTAAGTCCTATTACGGGTATTCGAATAATAAGATTTAAATAAAATAGACTTACTTGACTATTAAATGGAACTACGCGATTGATGGGACCCTTTTGTTCACGCGCACTGAATTTTCAGCTCTTGGCTCAGCATCAAGAGTTAAAAAATCGAACAGTGCGATAATTAAGTATAGGAGTCCTATAAGAGCGCATACGTCGTATAATAAGACGATTGTTTAAAAAAAAAAGTTTGAGGAACGATAAAAGCTGCGGGCGAGAGTTGAAAAGGCAAGAGGGCGGATTCTGTGCACCCGCGAGCTTTTACAAATAAAAATCGTCCTTGCTAATACGATATAATGATACAATTCGACTGACTATAACGTCGTCGCGGCGAGCGTGTTTTGTTTTTCATCTGCCCGTAGATAACCGCACGTTTTACGTTATATCTTGTACGGGTAAGGGACTTTACTCATGCCGCGATGCGAACCCGGAACGAATTCCAACTACAAGTGAAAATCAACCTTGCCACTAAGAAATAAAGATGCAATTCGATTGACCTGACGTTGTCATGGCCATCTTGTTTTGTTTTTCATCTACCCCATAGTCTAAAAAAACAAGGTCTGACACTCCCGCAGTGACACATGTTGACGTCACTTTCCAGTTGCCACTTAATTGCAACAAAATACGAAAATAAGGAAACATTTTCAACTTTTATTTTGTTTAAAAAATAAATAAAACATTTAAATTGTATTTAGCATAGCAAACGAAACAATTCAATACGTATACCAACAGAATTGTTAAATAAAACCACAGCGTTTTATCGTATTCGCTTAAGTAATAAATGCGCTTAGGGAGTTATAACCACACACTACTGGTAACACAGGAACGGGCTGTGTCATTGTCATGCCGCCATTTTGTCGTGTATCGCTATCCTTGTTTTATGCGTATGCCTGTCTCGCTCAGTGACTGTGTAACCAGCGGCACTCAAACATTTTTATTTGTGAACGTCGAAAAGTTTCTTTGTTATCTTTTATCCTAGGATGGATAAATAATGCTTTTTGTCACTGAAAATCTACTACGCTGAGGTAGGGGATGAAAGCCACGTGCAAAAGTTAGCAGTAATGTAATAATTAGGTCAATGTTTTATTAGGTTAAATTTCCCCAAACTGTAAAGTTTGAGAACCAGCAGATTGCGATGATGACGTAGGCTTGTGTCACCCACGTGACCACTGTGTTTCGGAGTGCCATACCTGGCGAAGTATATTATTATACCATGATCTACCCATAGATAACAACGTGTTTTATGTCTTATGTCATAGTGGTAAAGTTGATTTTCACTTGTAGTTGGGATTCGTCGCATTGCGTCGCATCGCGCCATGAGTAAAGTCCCTAAGAATGATCTTCATTTGTAGTTGAAATCGGTTAAATTAATCGCATCGAGCTGAGCGAGCTCAACTCAACGCTGGGCTCGATGTCTAGAAATTAAAATACAGTGCCCTGAAAAAAATCTTCGTATTTCAAAAATGTTGGGGTACTGCATAACTCACAATTAACATTACACATCTTTTGCGCGCCTTTTTTTCTAAGGATTACCTTTGATAAAGGTGCGACGTTACGGTAATATGCATTTAATTGGCTTTAAGATTGACCAAGACGAATGTCAATTAATATTTAAGACTTATGTGAATTATGATATATTATGTATCTAAATATAATGTGCTATGTGCCTAGTATAGTTGTGATTTATTAATTATAACATCCCATCAATTTTTCTTATTTTAATAAAAACATGTGATCATACTTTAGGACTTTCTTTTATATTGGCCAAAGACTCAGCAATTTTCGAGATGGGAAAAATATAATGTAACCGATTAAATTTGCTGAAACAGTTAGATTTTAGAGGAAACTATGTCTTACTTGACAAAAGACTAACTTTCAAGTGTGTAACGAAGATTCTAAATGGTTATGGCAGCTGGAATCTCATTGAAACTGGCGTCAGCTTTAAAATATTAGGTGTCCATGTCTCAAGAATGTAGTTTGCATCGTAAACGGGACATTATCTACCTACCCGATGTCGAAATATTAATATTTGCCGACCCACAAAAGCAAAAAAAAAAAAGAAAATTGGTAGGTTTCTAAAAACTCCGGTAAAACCAAATGTACATAGGTACGATATTTAAAAGTTTTCTACACTGACATTCGTTCTAATACTTATAACGTACGATAAAACAAAGAAAAGTTACTCCTACCCTCCAGATGTTCAAGAGATGTATTAGTCGGCTGATACCAAAAACAGCACATAAACAGTTCCTCACAAAGATGTAAGTTACTTTTCCATTTCCTCTTGTTACTGGTTCTCATTTATTTTTCGTGGTCCTCTCGAAAGCATAAATTATGGACACCGTGGCTGGAGACTGCTACGTGGCGGGCGTCGCGGGCCGCGGGCCGGGGCCGGGGACCACCCCACGACCGGTCGCCGCCCTTCGCCTCAATGCCTTCGCCTTTGCGAGCGACATCTTCAAGGATACTGTGTTAATCGGACCCAGCGATACTTTTTGTGAATGCCGCCTACGGAAGTTGACTGGAAAACTGTTTTTTTTTCTAGTATTCTCTCGACCTCGTTTACTTTTGATTGTTGTTTGACTGCTGGTAGATTACCTACATTAGATTTTTCATTATTTTAATTTTGTTCTAAATTTTGAAAATCCCTCTCGTCTGGAGCGAAAATTGTTCGTTTATTGTTCTAGTAAGTGGCCCCTACTTCTTGCTAAGCTTATCAGAGTCTTGTTGAATGTTTCTTTTTATACAAACTTTACGAGTATTGTCAAGTTTTGAGAATTTCTTTACTGAGTTGAAGCCCACAAGATGACTTAGAATTTTGCAGAACTTAACTAACTTGTGTAGGTAACTCGTAATTTTCTCGTTGTCATTCGAAAAGTTTTTCATATCAGCCAACTGCAGCCTATCGTACTACTTATTTTCTTGTCACAGAATAACATCTTATTTTCGTTCTACTTACTGAATTGTATTTTAAGTTTAGAGAGAACATTGAGGTTCCAGTTACCAGTGCCATCATTCACACCTTTAGGCCAACAAAGATACATTTTAACGCGACAGCGAAATGCATTTTGTGGAATTGGTATCTAACATGTAAACAGTGCCGTATTATCCATAAGGCACTTTAGGCCAGTGCCTAGGGGCCCACCATGACCAGGGGCCCAGCACTTCCGATTAAAAAATGAAAAAAAAGGGGATTGTGTGGTTTTATGAAACCACGGTAAAAGTGAAACTAAATTTTTCTAAATTAAAATTAATCAAAAATTGTCTTCGGTCAACATTGTCGCAAAGCCGTTTAAATTCATTGGCAATAATGTCTATTGAACATTTATGATGTATCAGAAAAGGTCAATTTTCAAGAAGTTTTAAACGATTTTGTATCTTAAAAAAATTAGAAGGGTTGATATTTAAACATGCTTCTTAATCAGTACAGTATGTACATTTTTATTTTTTAATGTTTATTTCAGTTTTATAAAAATAATATGCACGATTTTCCTATTCTTTGTTTCATTTTTAATGACTCCGATACTTCGTCCTGTAGATTGTGGCAAAAAAAGTCTTTTCACTTGAAGGAAGGCGTATACCTTTGCAATGTGATGACTGAAGTCTGTTGTTGATGATGATGGTACCTTCATTCTATTTCGTAATGTAGACAGTAAAAATTTCCAAATTGCGTTGTTGTGGTATAAAAAAGGGAGGGCCCGAAACGAGCTGTGCCTAAGGGCCCCGAGATGGTTAATCCGGCCCTGCATGTAAATACACACATCAAAAGTGTCTAGGGATCAACATATATTTTTGCAATAACTTTTCT
The DNA here is from genome assembly GCA_954870645.1 of Agrotis clavis. Classification (NCBI taxonomy): domain Eukaryota; kingdom Metazoa; phylum Arthropoda; class Insecta; order Lepidoptera; family Noctuidae; genus Agrotis; species Agrotis clavis. The sequence continues at coordinate 21,589,564 of OX940923.1, read as the reverse complement.
CCTGATTGATATTAATTAAAATGTTCTTTAAGGATTCATCAAATAAAGTGTTATCGTTTGTCACAGTAACGATAAACCAAGTCACCTTTGCATTCATAAAGAAATTTGCCATTTTCCTAATAAAGGGATTTTTGACATTTGAACCACTAACATTAAAGTTCGAAAAAAGACTGAAATAACAGTTTTCTTTAAAATTTTATTGGGTAACTTAAACAATTAATAATCCGTGTTTCTACCGCGAACACTAACAACACAAGAACATCGGTTTGGCATACTCAAAATGAGTTCATCCAAATCACGCTGTGGAATGGCCGCCCATGTTCGTTGCAACAACAAAAAAAGGTCTTCTTGCGACTGGATACCCTCCATATTCGGCAGAGCTCTTCTCTGTAGCATATCCCATGCATGCTCAATCGGGTTCAAGTCTGGCGACTGAGCAGGCCAGGGCAGGACATTGATGTTAGCTGCGGCGAGAGTCTGTCTTACAACTCTTGCGGTGTGCGGTCGTGCATTATCATGCATTAACTGAAATAAGGGACCGATTTGCACTTGTAGAGGAACGATGACGTCTGATACAATCGTCTCAGCATAAATTTGAGCGTTGAGGTTGCCTCTGATCCAAATCAACTCAGTTCTTCCGCCGATCCAAATACCCGCCCATACCATGATGGTTCCACCACTATAAGGATGGACTTCCTGGCAGGATTTTAATCGCTGTTGGCGTCCAGGGGTTCTCCAGTGTCGTATACGTCTTGTATCCGGTCTCATACCAAAACGAGACTCATCAGAAAAGCACACGAAACGCCATTGTTCTTCTGCCCAATTTCTGTGTTCAAGAGCCCATTGATATCGAATCCTACGATTGTGCATTGCTATAGGTGGTACCCGTAGCGGTCTTCGGGAATGAAGGTTCACTTCATGCAAGCGGTTTCTGACTGTTTGGTCGCTAATTAAGTTCCCTGAAGAGTGATGAAGCCTCACGGCTAACATCATGGCGGTTATTGTTGGAGCTCTTCAAGTTAAGATTTGAATGTATCGGTCTTGTCTCCGTGTGGTGCAGCGATACCGTCCTCCATGGCGCTCAGCCACGGTACCAGTGCTTCGGTAACGTGTCCAAAGTCGACTGATAACACTCTGACTTGTATTCAGAGCTAAAGCCACAGTACGTTGCCGGGAACCAGCTTCTATCATTCCCACGGCTCTGAGCATTTCTTCCCTGCTTAAATGACGTCGCCGCTCCATAATAACGTTGGTTTTAATCAGTAGTAGGGAAACAGTAGCACTAATAATGTCTTCAATGCGTTGTATGTTTTTATAGGGAAAATATTGACAGCTGATTTTCATCTTTTACTCGAATTTGATTTACAGTTCCTGATTAAAATTATGAAATGCACCAAAAAGGATCCATATAAATTTATAAAATCATAAATTTATTACAAAGCCACATCTCAATCTCAAGAAATCCGCATAAAAATGCTTGATCCCTAGACACTTTTGATGTGTGTATGATCTCAATGTTACCAACATAACTCGTACAATTCAAATTAAGTGCCATCATGAGCAAACGTAAAACTAATAAAATATATAAGTATTCAAAGCATCATATAACTCAAGAAAGCGAATATTCTCGTGTGATTTAAGGCAAAACGCGGTACGTTCTCGTTCCCATCGGCTTGTTCCTGCGGGTAAAAATATGCGCAACTGGTAACAATTGATAGGGGTGGTGGTGAGAAGGGTGCACTAGTTCATATCTCGTGTGGAGAACCCTTTGCAACCCCACTTTCCTTTTTATCCCTACTCAAAAATCGCTTCGGGAGACGTGTTTTCGTTGCGGAGTAACTACTGCTCCTATTTTTGCCAAATTGTTGTTTGGGGTGAAATGGATAGTGCCGTTATCCACGTCGTTTGTATGATAAAACGAATGTTACTTATTACTTAATCATCGTTTTAATTTAGGTATTACTCCATACTATCATTACAACTGTGATCATAACGATTTTTCAAAAGGTATTGACGATAAATGTTTATTTAACATTTTATCAGCCTATAAATTGATATTTTGACAAAATGACATTGAATTCTAACGCAAGAGCTATTAGGCTTGACACCGATCTTAAAGATTAGGAAATCATATTCAAAGATAAATTTTTGATCCTACATAGATTTCATATCTATAGGATTAGATGAATATCTTTAGACGGATATAGGTTAGCACCTACACAAAAGATTCATGCCATGGCATACTGGCATGTCAGTTTCTTTTTAAACCCAAGCGCAAACTACCCTCAACTGTAACACAATGTCTGGATAGGTAGCTTGATACGAATTTAATACTCATTTCTTTATCTACGGGTCTACGGAATAGTATCAAAACGTTCCTATCGACTAAAATGCTTTTATCTCAATAAGCACGTACAGCAGTAATTTGCGGTTTATGCGGGACTAACAGACTCTGGATAGAGAGACATTCAAACAGCGTATGTGTTTCCAAATGTCAAAGCCCTTATAAACCTCTGAGATCTGCAAACACGGGCGTTGAATCGTGTTAGTGTAGGCGAAAGCTCACCCGGCTGCTGTCTGTACCCGAATCGATAAAATTCGGGTCCGCGCCCCCGTGCGTTGCCACGGCAACGCGCCCCGAGTCCCCTCCAGCCACCACCCCGCCGCATCTCCGAGAACACCGATGTTGACTTAGACGGATAGGGTAAGAGGCTTATTAATGGTTTTATGTTACTTCAATGTTGTACAACGACTTACCTAAGAGAGATCATAGGTTTTAGGTAAAGATTGCTATAAACCCATCCAAAATTAAAAAAATATTGGTTATTCCCTAATAACGTATATTTTCCGAAAGCGACCCGTAGAGCTTGCAGTAGAAAGCGGGAGAACCCGTAAATAATTGTGGATGTGGAACATTTCCAGGGAGCGTGGCCGCCATCTTGGCAGACCGCGTGACGCCACCATTACAAATCGGGTGCGTTCACGCCGCGCTTCGTGTCGGCGGCTCGTCTGCATTATTTTCATCTGAATTCACATTTTACTTACGAAGCGTAAATTATTCAAATATGTTGTTACTTTCAGCGGCTCAACAGTTATACAAGCCGCTTAGACTGAAGTCTGAATGTGGACTACCTATGCAAAGCTTAGTGTAGTGTAGGTAGTCATAGGCGCATGGTCTTGGAATTGAGCATTATAGGGGAACAGTGTTTTAGACCGACGCGAGGTATAATGGGGACATACACTATGTACCTATACTTAACACAACACTAACGTAGCGCAAGCGCCATCGGGACATCATATGACGTATAAAAGACGGTGACGCTGGGTATGATTCCCCATCATACCCCTGGTTATGGTAAGAGAGCCAAAGGATCTAGCGCATCTATTGAAGTTCCTCTCAATAGACCCGCTAGAATCCATGTTCACGTTTTAAGACTCGTAAAAAAATATGTAGAAGAGCGCGAGACGTGACGGGGTTATAATTTCAACTAGGTACAGTAAAGTGTAACAGGGATGTGCAAAAATATAGGTTTGTATTACGAGTACGACTTCAAAATGTGTGGATTCAACGATTACCCAAATAAGTTGGTGGCACGATCCCGCATTACAAGTAGGAGCAGCGACGGCGACGCGGCATCGTAATGTGGGGCGCGTGCCCCCCGCAGCACCCGGCAGCAGCCGGCGGCCGGTAGCCTCTAGCCCGCCACGTCCAGGGAGCGAGGGCGTGCAAACTTTCTCTACCCATAAAACTCTGTGTGCTCAGTGCGAGCTTAAACATTTCTTTGCGGGTCAGGATTACTTAGCGATGAATAAGTAAATTGCATTTAAAACGAAATCGTTTTCGTACCTAACGTTTTCTTTGTGGTACGTGCGTCGCAGCTTTATGAATTTTAAAATGAAGGCGGGCTGCAGATACTTACGGCGGCGAGATAAATTCTTATTAATATTCCCGAGACGCAGTTTTAGTTCTTTTGTCTCGCGCGTCTCGGGCAGGCAATAAAGAGGTAGACGCCTGGAAATGTGCTGCATTTATACAGGTTTCAGACGCCGCGCCCGCCCTCCGAGCGCTTGTGCTTTATTTTGTTCGCTCGACGTTCCTTTGCCAGCTCTCTCCGCTCTCTTATTGCTCGCAGCTAAGACTAACAAGGTTTTTAATTATTTCCTTTAATGCCACTTTCAGCGGCGTTACATACGAAGCTTTGTTGTTCTAACGTCGCGCTCGTTTGCTACTCTCGCCGCCGTATCTTGTGCTAGAAAAGAGCTTTGTGTGAACAGTTTAATTTATAGCGCTAAGTAAAAGCTTTTAGCAACGTTCTTGTTCCGAAACATACATTGTAGTTTATGAAATGACAAGTATTTCTGTTTCGATAAAAATCTTATTAGAAAGAGAGCTTACGCTATGTGATTTCGATGAATCACCGTGAATCTCATTGGCTATTTATTGAGGCGTGCGCGGCGGGCTCTGGTCGTCAATATGAGCGACAAGATATTATGATGGACGCAGCTTCCGACGGGATTACGAGTGGAGGGTCTGACCTAATTCCCCTGAATGGCTCGCTCACAAACATGTTCCGTTGACGCAACTCCGTTGTACTACTTGTAATTATGTTTGGAGACCAGGAAATTGCTAGGCATTGTTGACTCCGGCGTGCAGCACCGTGCGCCTGGGATGATAGACATCTAATTAAGTTCATGAATGGTGCGTATTTAGTGATTGTGTGGGCGTTGTTGGCAACTGTCATGTGTTGGTAGATTTCACGGAGGAAGTCAATAATAATATGGCTTTTGGTATCTGCACTACTACGTAGGTTTAGTGACTAAAGTGCCGTAATTGCTATTGAAACATTTAAGGGTAGATTTAGTTGAAGTCAAATAACTGTTTAAAATAGGTACTTATATTTAAATGTACACCCAGCTTAATCTTCTATTGGCAACTCCTACGTTTTTACTGACCCGACGCGATTCCACAAGAGCACAAAAAAACTATAAAACTGTAAATCTTACGTAGATAATCTGTGATCTTACGTGCCTACGTGGCGCATCAAAACTGCCCCGATAAGCTACAATATTGCCCTTACATCAACTTAAGTACGGCCATATGGCCTAAAATAGTTTGAGGCTGTCTAGCCTATTGCATTTTTTCACTTCCTCTCCCATGCTGCAGTTTTGTCTCTAAAATACAACTTATGTCAGCACCTTTTTTAGGAAACTTTTATTTTGTCTGAACAACACTTTCGCTACAATATTTTAAAGTGTAGAGCTGGTAATTCTGTTTTATTTATTGCATTTCGTGCGGTTTAAAACACGGAATGTCGGGAGCACACAATTGTTTTCCTCGGCGAGTAGCCAACAATCCTGCATGACGCTCATTTGCATGAACACTACATTTTACACATTTATTTTGTTTACTGTTACGTGGTCTTGCCAAATTCTACCTTATTAATAAAACCATTTGTTAACTTAAAAGCTTTCTACGAGTGTTAGAAGTTCCTGTTAAAAATTACAATATCTACCGTAATATTTAAAGAGTCAAGTTAAAGGAAAAAGAATGTCTTCCTACAGTCTAAGTACACCTTCCCATCAACTATTTACATCTTTTCATCTGATCAAAGATTTTTTTAAGTAAGAGATCTCTTTCTTTTCCTTTTTGTAAAGAAATGTCCAACGTTTAGTGTCACAGTTTTTATCTAATAAGCAGTCTCTGAGATGGCTTTAGACTTTTATGGATGACTTGACTTGACTTTGATGGTCTTGTCCGAGTTTGTGACGTTTGATACTTAATTTTCTAACATACTTGATATAACAGCGGTCTAAATCTATCTATACATATAATAAATTTGTAGAAAAGTGGTGTCTGTACAATGGAAATATACAAAAAAAAGTAGCAGGGGTTGTTATTTTATCGACGCCGAACCCGAAACTGTAATTAATTTTTTTTTGTCTGTTTGTCTGTGTGTTTGTGCACGCTAATCTTCGGAACTAGTGGACGGATTTGAATGATTTTTTTTTTGTTGTTTAAGTATTAAGTTCGATTAACATATAGGCTATAATTTATCTTGGAAACTTGAACACCTGATGCAGAACTGCAACAGACCTGCTCAACTATAAGAGATACAAAATTGATGCCATAGCAAAAATTGTTCCACTTGATGAGCATTTTCTGCTGAGAGAATAAAATTGAAGATCCTGGACACCTGATGTGGAACTTCAAGAGCCCAGCTACACTATAACATATACAGGAATGACGTCTTAGCAAGAGTTGTTCAACCTGATGAGTACTCTCTGTCAACGTATTAAAAATTAAAGAACTGGAACACTTGATGTGGAACTCCAAGTGCCTAGCTACACTATAACATATACAGTAAAGACGTCTCAGCAAGAGTTGTTGAGCCTGATGAGCAACCTCTGTTTTCGTATAAAAATTGAAGATTTGGTACACCTGATGTGGAACTCCAACAGCCCAGCTACTTTATAACATATATAGGAATGACGTCTTAGCAAGAGTTGTCCAGCCTAATGGGCACTCTCTGTTGACGTATGAAAATTGAGATCTGGAGCACCTGATGTTGAACTCCAAGACCCCAGCTACACTATAACATAGGTATATAGGAATGACGTCTTAGCAAGAGTTGTTCAGCCTGATGAGCACTCTCTATTGACGTATAAAAATTGAAGATCTGGAACACCTGATGTGGAACTCCAAGATGACGTCTTAGCAAGAGTTGTTTAATCTGATGGTCATTTCCTTTTGACTTACAAAAATGAAAGATCTGGAACGTCTGGAATCGTCTCGCGCATCCCGTTGTTTTCCCGTCCCCAGGCTCTTAGAATTCGAAGTTTCAGATCTTCGATTTTGACGACCCCGTCGTCGCTGGCATAAGCAACAGGATCCGCGTACGAAGTCGCGGGCAGAAGCTAGTTAATTTAATGTAACCACAGTTCTCGGGACTTAGGGCAACAGTTTCAGTGCCTTTATCATTCGTGTCCGAGAAGTTAGTAGACAACATTGTTCGTGTCTTTTTACCGGATCATAGGGGAGTTTATTAGGGCTTCATCCTATCGCTGTCTTACAGCTACAGACGTTGGTAATCTGTGGTTGGGACAAGTTAATTCTTCCTTCCTGGTCGTCGGATAAGGTTGGTCAGGATCTTAATTGTTGTCTGTGGTCCTAAATGACCCAAGTTCTACTTAGTGATATATTGTTATATGAAAAGATGGCAGCATTACAATTAAATTTGACCACGGGTCTTGCACAGCTAGACTTTGGAAAGCACCTGCAACGCAATTGCAATTAACAAAGTCATAATTACTGTTCACGTTCAGATTGGTAAATCATATTACACAAAGGGGAACCGGAGATACAAGTAGGTACCTACATTACCCGATAATTGAATTCGATCATATTTACTCCCTCCACAAATTGGTACATACGCCAGCTTCAATTTACCTCTACCTATATAATAATTATATAGCTCCGGTTCCTGGATTTCCAACATGTCCGAGTATATAGCTCGATGCTGTAGCCCGTTATAGTTCGATAGAATATCCAGTCCCCCTTGCACCCCCCGCCCGGGCTCGAGCTAGCCACCTCCTCCCGTGTCATGTCTGATGCGAGCTTTATTTTAGCGTGCATAATTATTTATTTGGAATTTCTTTTTTCTTTTTTTTTATGTTCATTGGGAAGGCCTATGTTTAGTATCGCAGTCCAGTGATGAACATTATTTTCTTTTTGTTTTGTGTTTCTGTTGTTTACGTGGAATAAGCTGATGATAGAGGTCTGGGTGTCGAGTCTGCTAATTATTAGTCAGAATGGCGCCACAATGGCGTTTCAATTGTAGTGCTTATTATATATACTCAGCAGTAAAAAATGGTTCGAAAATTGAAACGCCATTGTGGCGCCATTCTGACTAATAATTAGCAGACTCGACACCCTGATTGAGATCTAGTATAAGTTGAAAAGGGTGCCATTTAATGCGGCTTCTTTTTAATAGTATTCATCATATCAGCCGTAAGACGTCCACTGCTGAACATAGGTCTCCCCTAATAGTATTATTGTCCTCTAAAACAATAGGCCAAGCCAAGGCTAAAAAATAGGCCAAGCTAAGGCGTAGTCGACGGATTACACTATTTCTGTTTGCAGGGTTTAAAGTAACCTAACCTGACCGAACCTAGGGGTATCCAAAACTAAAACTGCTGCCGAGTTGTTCGTGGCTGAGTACCTAAATTATTTTGTGGATCGGTTTATTATTACCCAATTAAAAATAGGTACCTAACTATAATATTAGATAAGTTTTCCACGTCACTTAATATGTGCATTTGGATTATTGGCCTATTTTTTTTTCTTACCGAAAAAAATTAGGACTTTTATGAAATTTAGATAAAACTTTAAGTTTTAGAACTTTAAGCGAAGAACTTTCTTTAAAGTTAGTCAAAGTTGTGAAGGGCAATATTTTAAACACATCCAAATTATAATAGACTCATAAGAAATACGCCTATTAATATAGGAGGAAAGCTTACAATATTTCACTAAAGATACATCTTTACAGAAACTTAGTTCCAACATAAAGTTAGGTTGCCCTAGTTTGAGAGATCGATCTACTTTAGAAAAATATTGTCTAGTATATATATCTAAATTGGTAAGGTGATTTGTACCACAGGATCTTCCTATTTCAGACACCTTTCTCTATGTAACATTGTGCAAGTAAAGCAGTGCCTGTAACATGTTGATGTAGAGAAAAGTAAAGATTCTATGATTATGATTAATATTTCTTCTAGGTATCTAATATAAAGAGACAATATTTGTAAGTTTGTGAGTTTGTTTGTACCAAATAAGTGTACAAAAACACAAAAGTATCCCGAGCTTAAGTCATATTAAAAAAACTACCCGCTAAAGTTACTTTTCAAAATACTTAGTCAAAGTTCTAGTGTGATACTACGATGGTTGTCCCGCGCCGCCACAAGTCATCCGATATGTAGCCAGTGCACCATGTGTCATGTCGCATGAAATATAGCAGCTCGTAAAACATAGCGATGCCTATGAGCCACCAACTTGATAAATTATTGTGCATTTTGATACTACTCCAAAAAGATGGAAAGGGCTACGTTCCATTATGTTGCACTGTTAGTGTTTTGTTCTTAAGAGGATCGTCTACCGAGCGCTCGTCCATACTAAAAGAGAAAACGTTTTCCTACCCCTAAATGTTAACCTATCTCAATGATTTTTAAGAATGCTTCCTACACAGTAAAACACTAGGTTTATAGGTTTTCTTTTTTTCAAAATTTATAATGGTTTGAAAGTTACAGGCGCCTAAGAGTTACTTTTGAAAAAAAGAAAACCTACATACCTAGTTTTTTACTGTGTCAGAAGCATTCTAAAAATCATTGAGATAGGATAACATTTAGGGGCAGGAAAACGTTTTCTGTTTTAGTAAGGACGAGCGCTCGGTAGACGATCCTCTTAAGAATTATAATAAAATTGTGCCTCTATTGGTCTATAAATTCAGTGACTGCTCCATTCTTCTGGATTGACTGTTAGTGAAATGTGAAACTGACTGAAAATGGATTCAAAGGCAGTCAAAAAAAACATTCTTGACTGATTTTAATACTACTTTCATTTATCCTTAAATGAAAGTAGCGTAAGTAATCAGCGTTTAACACGACAATTTGACATCGTCAATTGACAATAAAACTTTTCGAAACTTTAATATCAATCGTAAATGTAATATCAGTCAGTTTATTTACAAACAGTTAATCAAAAAGAAGCAATAGTGTTATCAAAACCAGGCATTGAATGCTTTGACGTATAGGATCAAACTGATTGATCACAATTATTGCAATATTCATTTATCATACCATACAAAGATCTATCTCTACTAAATTCCACTGTGAAGTACCTCTCCAGACTTGCTTTATTAATAAACAGAGGGGAGGCGAACCCTTTGTGAAATTCTAGCTATTCAATATCCGACATGATTGCATCTATACTCGTACACACTACAGGCATCAAATCGTTCATTACAGATATATCAAAGCCGTCTAGCCTCAGACGAAACGAAACCATTTTGGAAATCCCTTAATTAGTGTCCATCCCCCGTCTGTCGGTCTGACCGCCCGTCGAATGCGGAATGCCTATCACAAAGGTAGCATTAATTAACGAATCCAATATCGAATCCTTTTGATACATGTATCTGTACTTGTGTGTACGTTAGGTGTCTACTTTCAATGTAATTACTCGTCAACATGTCATGTGCACACTGAATATACTTATTTGGGGCGTACAGAGCGACGAGGGCTGTACAAACGTCATGGCGGAGGGCACAGACTGTGCAAATGTAGTGTGATAACTGTTATCATATTTTTATCAATTGTTTTATTTGCTGTTAGTCGAATATTATGCTTCAAAAGTTTTACAATTTGACAGGTAATAAAATAGCTACCTTTCTTCGAAAGATGATTTTGTATGCAGCATGTGCACCTGGACATTGTGTCACTTTAAATAAATTATGTAAATGTACGTTATCATTATTTAAATACATGTACGATATGCGTAATTTATGCTAATGCGTAGTCTGCGAGCCCTTTGTTAACTAGCAACGTAATGGAATACGGCAGTTATTTGAATTTCCAAGTTGTCTGCTATCGGTGTCCACTATATTCTAATGAGATAACGTAAAAATGGCTAATTGAAGTTGATAGAAATGCTTAAAAATGTATTCAGGTGTCCCTTCTAATGAAGATTGAGGCACTGTTTCCTCTGTGCTGTGGTTAAGTCCGGGCCCGTCCCCCACCCGGGACGAGACCGAGAATCAGGTGGCAGAGAGATGCAATTCACCTACAAACCTCGACTGCACCGTTTACCAAGCGATTATGGACCCTATTTCTAACAGGTTTATAGCTGTAATTGGTTGTATGTGGGGCTCGGCCCGGGCAGAGTTGATGCAAGCTCCCGCTGGCGGTTGCCAATGGTTACGGTTGGACCGCGAGGTAGTTATTACATAGTCCACACGTATGCGTTATACTCAGTTAATATTTGAATAGGGATGTTCGCAATATTTATATTGCATGGCTAGCTCCCGACTATTCCCGGGATGGAAAATCAATATTCTTATGTACTGAGCGTAGCTGGCTATCTAGGTGTGCTATATTGATCATGTACGGCATGTACCTACTTATAATAAACGTTCAAAGCTGTGATGGCAGGTATTACGAGCGTGTTCGGTAATAATCTCTGTACTTTGCAGTTAGCGCACTGATTGGGCGTTGTATACAGCTTCCTTTGTATGTCGAGCATGTAGATTTTGTTTTTCGATTGGATCTTTTGATTTTTTGTTTTCAATGCTTCCTTATTTGTGTTCGAGCTACGTATGGTACTTGGGATACATTATCGAACTCTCCCGACTATCGAGGCAAGCTCTTTGTCTAGTGGAGTGTGAATCTCCGCTCCACGGCGCGATCGGCGAATAATTTCAGGAATGCTGTGAATGTGAGCTTTGAGCTAGCCTTTGTAGAGGCCGAAGGGAGGTTCATTCTGTGAGAGATGGTACTTGGCATGTAGTACAAGATATATATTATAGAATACATGAATGAAGTGTAGGAATTTTAAATTAGGAATTCAATATAGGTATTTATTCGAATAGGAGTCTACGTTCTACGTACATTTTACGGGGACTGGGTAGTACTTTGTTTGGTTTAATTTCTGATATGAATTGAAATGGAATTAAGAATATATTATGAAACCTTTGAATACACTGCACATTGTTCTTTCTACGTTCTGTCGTCACATTTTTTTCGTCACTTTATTATAGGCATATAGTAGGCGTAAAATTTTAAATTTTCGCCTGAAGAAACTAAACAAAGAGACACCTCCCTGGGCTGTCGTAAATTTTCTCATTTTAAGTAAAGTTGTTCAATACCTGAACATAATGTTTGAAGATTTTAGTCCGACTTTCTATAAAATGATGATTGGTTCAGGAACTATCAAACAGCTATCGACCTATTGACCTATAAAACCTTCTTTCTATCAGTAATGTGGTGTGATTTTTTTCATTAATTTGTATATAAGCGACTCTACGCAACCAAAAACTCAACAATTTTAATAAGTACTCGCGGCGGCATTCAAAGTTTACTCACGGAAATTACAATTTTGCGATCTCCGTCATAATGTCGGCGGAGCCCTGTTCGCCATTCCAGTGAGCTAAATGAGCCCTGAAACCGTTGTCCGAGAGCGCTACGAGCGCCCAGGACGTTGAGATAAAACACCGGCTGCCGCCTCCAAAGAATTGATGCTATAAACTTGATTGAATATTTTCTCTTCCACGTTATACTCCTTACCGTCGAGACTGTAGATTTATGGAGGTGAACCTAATCTACCAGCCAGTTTCACGAATAAAGGAAATATGGTTTTTTCTTTATGGTTTTACGACAGTACTTATTTTGTGAAATGTCCTGGGGGTCGTGTGGTTTGATTTATTTTAACAGGTTTTTATTTATGTGCTAAAATTTTATGACGGAAATTTATAATGTATCTCGGTCGCAATCTTGATCCTGATCTTTGTCTGTAAGCAATAATCAATGACCGATTTAATCAATATATCGGAATCTTAAACATATTCAACCATTAACAACTTTTTAAAAAACACCGATCACGATATGGATTGATGATACACTATCGTTTAATTTCGGGTGTTATGTTAAATCTAAGGCTGAAAAAAAAGGTTTAAAATTGGTGTGTACAATTGTTTCATCATCATAATATATACCTATAATATTCCATTTATCATCTTAATCATCTTCATAATCTAACATTCGGCCCTCATCGCGACCAATTTTAGACCCCAACCACGTAGAAATGGGTACAACTAAATGTTACAAAGAATGTCCAATCAACGAAGACTTACAACTGTGTTTTGATACCCTAACATAATAATGTATTGTTTGTAATTTGGCAAAGTTGCTTGATATTTGACCTTAAAGATCTACGGATGTGATTGCGTGACCCAAAGTTCAGAAGCAGCTGGGTTGACACACAAAATCACAATGACTAGCCGTTAGTTCAAGGTTTCTACCTCCAGCAGGCTTCCGCCAAGGTAGTTCGGTAAATCTGTGGTTATGAATTTGATGTGGTCGGTAAACTAAACTACATTGAGCAAGTCAATATTAAATATCCTCCTCTATTAAAGGTTTTTTAGGTGTTGTAGCGGATGGTCGGATACTCCCTGGTCGTAAGGGAAAAGGGGTTCCGGCACGGCGATATTCGCCAGGTTAAGTGTGTTTCCGAACGCGCCCATAGACACTAGAATTAGATAGAGTTTGTCTATGGTCGCTCTGACCAATAGTGGCCACGGTCACTTCAAGGTCAACGATTAGTGATCAGTGATTGGTCTGTTTGAATTTAGTTTAAAATTGTGGTAACCAATCAGATTTAAGATGTCTTGGTACATTAGTCGTAAGTTAGAATCATAGAGTACATTTGTATATAGGGGTATAGAGACTTCACTTGACCTCAACGACAAGCGCCATCTGATGTGGAGTTACAGAACTTGCAGTGCATGTGTGTGTCAATATATACATACATATTGCACACACATATATGTGAAGTACCCTAGAAAGGGATAGCTATATAGCTTTATAGCTATCCCTTTCTTTCTTCACTTATAATGTTTATTTGTTTAGAATAAAACACAAAATTGAGTATTACAAATCTTTATTAAGTTTGTAAAAACTAAACAAACAACTTAACACACAGGAGATAACACTAGGTCACAGGATATTCGCAATGAAAAACTCCAGAGTCCAAGAGAATGCAATGGGCACTGCACGAGTAATTTTCTTTGCGTCGCGCAGTCGGGTAAAAAGAACACAATGAATCCATAATAATTCAAATAACATAGCCACTATCCAGGTCGTAAATGAAATTCACGGTTAAAACTTTCTAAATACATCAAACAAAACATAAAATATCGAGTTTGACACAAGTGGACACAAGACAGGTCAGGTTACCATGGTAACAAAAACAACAATTTCGGAATGGCCGACATTGAAGTTCCGTAGCAAACATTTTTTGCAGTGCCAATATTTGACTTGAAATTGTAATTTGAAAACTATTTTACAAATTTACAATATGTCTAAAATTTAAATAGTTGTTTTAATTACAGCTCAGTATATTTCTTTGAGAGCAAGAAATAAAAATTATCACAATGAATATGTCAATTTACTTCGGTTTTGTGTTTTAATGTGTGCGTAAAATGAAACGTATCATTATTTTACTACGGGTCAGTGTTGTCATAGAAATATTTTATACAATATTGTTTTCATTTTATTTAATTTTCCTTTTAACAAATTTAAATAGTTAAAATTTTATAGATCTTCGAACAATATTTCTTTTTTTTTATTTGTATTTCAGTATAGATGAAATTGAGACAGTCATGCCATCTAATGTCCAGTTACAGAACTATAGCCCAGAACAAAATGCAAACTTACTGAGTTACAGGACCCTGGTTAGAATCTAGGAGAGTAGTTTGAGAAAGCAAATGGCGCGCTTGTACTTCGTTTTAAATTAAAGTTTTTACCGTGTAACAAAGCCGTTTAACTGAACCTGACCCACCCCGACTACATTTTGGCGCTCAACGTGTGTTTTTGATATTTAAAACAAGGGGTCGGTGTCTTTGTGCGCGAATCGAACTTTTTCTCGTCGCGGGTTCAAGAAAAGTTTTCGGAACCTCATCATACGACCGACACTACAATCGACAGGGACTGCCGTTGTTAGCTGTTTTGCGTTTAGCTTCGATTATTTTGCTGGCTGAGAGAGCCACGAGCCGTTGGTTTCAAGTTTTCACCAACGTGTTTGCAAAATGCCGCGAAGACGCAAGTCGTTACAAGGAGCCGACGAGTCAATTCACGAAGAATCAGAGCCATCAGGCAACATTTCGATGACTCAAGACGCGCTTACTACATTGCTTACTACTCTTCAGCAGTCGCAGGCCGAATTTTGCAATCAACTCTTACGTGAAGTACGTTCGTCGACGCCGCACGTGTCGGCAGACGCAAGTACATGTGCCGCCAACGCCGCAATGGGCGTCATGAGGACAACAGCTAATTTCTCGAAGTGCACATCTAAGTTCAGCGGAAATCCAGAAGAATCCGTGGAAAACTTCATAGATGCAATTGAAGTATATAAATCATGCCTAAATATAAGCGACGCTAACGCGCTCTTAGGTATGTCTATGCTGCTGACTTCATCGGCGGGAACATGGTGGCAAGGCGTCAAGAGTACAACGAAAACGTGGGATGAAGCCATCACGAGGCTACGAAGTGCCTACGGGGAACGCCGCCCACCGTTTCGTATTTACGTCGAGTTATTCTCCCTCTCACAAGGTAAAGAAAATACGGACTTATTCATTGCTAAGGTCCGAGCCTTGTTAGCCAAGTTACCACAAGATGACCTTAGTGAACGGGTCGAGTTGGATATGGCATTTGGGTTATTAGATCGCCGCATTCGGAAGCGAATCGACAGAGCCGAAGTTTCGACATTCGACGAGTTGCTAAAGAAAGCACGAGCCGTAGAAGACTCCCTAAATGAGTCACGAGCTCAGAAACCGTCATCAAGCCGCGAAGAGGGCTCTCGCGCTGCCGCCGCCGCCGCAGCCGAGCCTGCGCGCGCCCCTACGTCGGATCATTCTTCTCGCTCCTCCGCTGCAGCCGTCGGTAGTCGCACGAGCGACTCAACGACGAAGAAGGCAGGGAATTCGAAGTTATTCTGTGTTTACTGCAAACGTAATGGTCACACCAAAGAAAAGTGTGAAAAGTTAGCAAATAGTGACAAAAATATCTCCAAAAGTGAAGACTCAAAAGGCATCAAGTGTTACGGTTGTGGTGCCGCGAATGTAATAAAATCAAAGTGCGCGAAGTGTAATAATAATACCGTGAAAAATAGTGAACATTCCGCGTTCTGTTCCCTTAGTTCGGCACCTAATTATTGTGCACCCACCGTCCGCGTTCAATCGAGTCGTACGCGCCCTTCGCGTAGAGGCAAACGCGACGAAATCAGCGCGCCGCCACCGCAAGCGCCTACCCCGCCACTGCGAGGTAGCGTGATGTTTGCCGGCAAGGCGAACGCGCGCGCTACTTCGTGCGCCGAGTCTACGTCTTCTTACGATGTCGGAGGTAACCCCGCACATGTCACTGGGGGTTTTGTTACTAATAACAGTTCTTGTAATTTATCTGATAATGATAACGTCACTATGGATACTTACTATTCTGATAATAGTGTTCCTTATAGTAAATGTTTACATCAACAAGACGTACTTTGTAATTCGCAGAGTTTAAGTTCTAATTTAAATGATCATTGTGGTTCACAAGCGATGTCTTTCGTTAATAACGATGTTAATGTTATTTCTGTGCCTTTAAATGATAGTTTTTGTATTGATAACAGAGTATGTAATACTTCTATGACTAAGAGTCGTCATTTTGAAAATTGTTATTATGTAAATAAGGAAAATGTTTGTTTATGTACTGATACGTCTGTTTGTACTAAATCTAGTATGTGTGTTTGTGCCACTTGCGACCATGGGGAGTTCGCGTCGCCGTCAAAGTCGAATAATGATAATAGCGGTTTACGGTCGGTAATGTTCAATGGTTGTCAATCACTATCTGGTAATTCCGAAGGATCAAAATCTAACGCTCGCGATTTTATGCCCAATTCCAGATCTGTTTGTGATTTTAATCCATTTTTTAACAGCACCAACGACTCTCAACATGTTTCCGATTTTGCAAGTGGCCGTCAACATTTTTCCGCGGAAAACAGAGATTGTCAACATTTTTCCGTAAATTCCAGTGGTTCTCAACATTTTTCCGGGAACACAAACGATTTTAATGATTGTTTTAAAAATGTTGATTGTCAACAATTGTGTGGAATTACCAGTGGTTCGCAACATTTTTCCGGTAATCGTAATGAGGTTGAATCTTTTTGTCGGCCCGTGCTAAAGATTAGTATTTTAGGTGAAAACGGTACTGCGATGGTAGATTCGGCAGCTAAATGCTGTGTTGCTGGCCATACGCTATACGCTCTCCTAAAGGCCAAAGATCATCCTATGTCCTCGCGCATGGAAAATGTAAAACTCGCAGATGGTAAAAGTAGGTTATTGAATGTACTTGCTACCGAGGTAAATGTAACTCTTGAAGGTAGAACCAGGCTCGTCAGTTTTTTAATTTTTCCGGACGCGGACAGTAATGAAAGTCTGTTAGGTATAGATTTTTTGATTAATTTTAATATTAGTATAAATTTCGGTAATGCAAAATGGCACTTTGCTGATAGCTCTGAGCAGTTCAATCTTCTTTTTGAAAAACCAGCACACCACGTTAAGAGTGTGTCTTTATGTAGCGTACTTAGGGACGAGGAAGCGTCAGAGCTTAGCGACGAGCAGCGCGAGGTTCTTGCCAAATTTCTGTCTGAAAATCAGGACGTTTTTGAATTAAGAGGCGAACCAACAACGTTTGCAGAGCACGTCATCGATACCGGTGACCATGCTCCGATCGCAGTCCCTCCGTACCGGTTAACTCCAGCTAAAAGAGAGCTTATGCAGTCTGAAATAGAAAAGATGTTAGCTGATGACATAATAGAAGAGTGCGAATCAGCATGGGGTTCTCCCGCTTTGTTAGTGCCTAAGAAGAACGGTCAAGTTCGTTTTTGCGTAGATTACCGAAAGCTTAACGCAGTTACGAAAACTGATGTGTATCCTATGCCGCTTATAGACGAATTAGTGCAGTCTACCAAGCGCAATTGCATCATGAGTACACTAGATATGCGTAGTGGATTTTGGAACGTGTCTGTCCGCGAATGTGACAGAGACAAAACGGCCTTTTTAACGCCTTTCGGTACTTACCGGTTCAAAAGGATGCCGTTTGGTCTCAAGAACGCTCCGTCCACCTTTCAGCGTCTCATTGATAAGCTGCGCACAGGCGCCTCACTTAAGAATGTGACACTATTAGCTTATCAAGACGATTTGCTCGTTATTTCAGAGAGTTTCGATCAGCATGTTACTGATTTACATGCAGTTTTTGAGAGGTTGCGCATGTTCAATTTACGCGCTAACCGTGATAAGTGTGTTTTCGCTCGCAAAGAAGTGAAATATTTGGGCCATGTCATTACTCAGGATGGGGTTTCGCCTGATCATGACAAAGTTCGTGCTGTGGCGGACATGAAGGCACCAAGCACTCCACGGCATCTCAAAACTTTTCTTCAGACCTGTTCGTGGTTTAGAAAGTTTATTTTGAACTTTTCAGAGGTTGCTGAACCTTTAACACGTCTTTTGAAGAAGAATCAGACTTGGGTATGGGGTCCTGAGCAAAATCAGGCGTTTCAGGAGCTAAAAAAACGTTTAACATCTGCGCCCATACTTGTCCAAGCTGATTACTCCAAACCATTTGTCTTGCGTACAGATGCGAGTAGTTACGCTCTCGGTGCAGTACTGCTGCAAGGCGAGGGAAAGGATGAAAGGCCGATTGAGTATGCAAGCCGCCTTTTAAACCCAGCCGAGCGTAATTACAGCACTACCGAGAGGGAAGCTCTTGCGGTAGTGTGGTCAGTTGATCGGTTCAGAGGTTATATTGAAGGTCAACAAGTTATAATAGGTAGTGACCATCAGCCTCTGAAATGGTTGTTGAGTTTGAAGTCGCCGTCTGGTAGATTAGTTCGGTGGGCACTGAAGTTACAGGAGTTCAATATTCAGTTCGAATACACTCCAGGCAGAGCCAACGTTGTCGCCGATACGTTAAGTCGTCCTACCTGCGAAGAAGACAATAAAGGTCAGTGTGGTATTTGTTCAGTCATTGTTGACTTACCCACTAGAACTCCCGCTGATCTGCGACAGGCTCAATCAGATGACCCAGAATTAAAGAAAATAATCAGTGGTCTTGAAAATAATGACGCATTAGAGGAAAAACGCTGGTCCGAGCGAGGTTACTTTATGCAGCAAGGAGTTCTTTATAGGTACAATCCTGATGTCGATGTTGAGGAACCACAGCTTGTAGTTCCTGTGAGTTTACGACTCGATATTTTGAAGGAATGCCATGACACTCCTATTGCTGGGCATCAAGGTATTGACAGGACCTTACATAAGCTGTCACAGCGGTTTTTCTTCCCTGGAATGAGACGGTATGTCGCCGACTTTATTAAGTCTTGCGCGACGTGCCAGCGCTACAAGTCTTCAAACTTGAAGCCTTCAGGCCTTTTACAGACCCCAGTTTTACATCAAAGGGGAGAGGTCTTGGCGATCGACTTGTTTGGCCCGCTCCCTCCTGGAGAGCAGGGGGAGAAATACGTTTTATTAGTCGAGGACACAGCTACTCGGTGGGTCGAGCTTTTCGCTCTTGTTGATGCCACTTCAGAAGCCTGTGCCCGTACACTAATCGAGGAATACTTCCTCAGGTATGGCCTGCCGCGCCGTATTGTCTCGGACAATGGGGTACAATTTGTCTCAGCCGTTATGCAACAGTGCATGTTTATTTTAGGGATTAAACAGGATTTATTACCTTTATATCATCCGGAGGCAAACCCGGCCGAACGGAAAAATAGAGATCTTAAGGTACAGCTGGCTCAGTTGGTCGACACTGAACATTCTTCTTGGCCGAAACATTTACCATCGGTTCGTTTCTCAATGAATTCGGCTATGTGTCATACAACAGGTGTTTCACCAGCTTTTCTGACCTTCGCTAGAGATCTCCGTTCACCCATTGACGTTCATTTTGATATTAGGGCTGTCTTACAAAAAGATAATTTTGTTCCACAAATCACACCTTACCTTAAGAAGTTTGTAGACTCTTTAGTTTCCATTAGGGATAAAGTAGAGAAGGAACAGGACAGACGTAAAAACTACGCCGACAGGAGTCGCAAACATGAGGAGTTTGATATCGGTGATCAAGTTTTAATAAAGTCGCACGTGTTGAGTAGTGCTGGAAAAGGATTGTCAGCTAAGTTTGTGCCAAAAAGGGATGGTCCCTACATGATACTGAAGAAAGCTAGCCCTACCAGCTATTTAGTTTGTGAACTAACTTCACACGACAATGTCTTAGGCAGGTTTCACGCGTCCCAACTTACGAGATTTGTCAATAGAGATGACACGCCTCCTCTTCCCATCATACCAAAACGTAACCGAGGCCGGCCTCGTAATGTTCAGCCTGTTTCTGACCTTGTTGAGCGGGTTCCTGAGCGAGGACGCTTTCACGAACCCGAGGGGGAGTGTGTAGCGGATGGTCGGATACTCCCTGGTCGTAAGGGAAAAGGGGTTCCGGCACGGCGATATTCGCCAGGTTAAGTGTGTTTCCGAACGCGCCCATAGACACTAGAATTAGATAGAGTTTGTCTATGGTCGCTCTGACCAATAGTGGCCACGGTCACTTCAAGGTCAACGATTAGTGATCAGTGATTGGTCTGTTTGAATTTAGTTTAAAATTGTGGTAACCAATCAGATTTAAGATGTCTTGGTACATTAGTCGTAAGTTAGAATCTAGGAGAGTAGTTTGAGAAAGCAAATGGCGCGCTTGTACTTCGTTTTAAATTAAAGTTTTTACCGTGTAACAAAGCCGTTTAACTGAACCTGACCCACCCCGACTACAGTGTTAGATTAAAGTCATCAAAAGAGTTCTAGGGCTCTTCAAAAAGGGTGTGAAAGAGTTTCTGCAGGGCCTGCCAAGCGCAGGCGATACTTCTGGTGTTGCAGGCGTCCATAGGTTGCAGTGACCGCTTTCTGCGAACTGCAAGTAATTTGGTCTAACCTTTTGCCACTGCTGGGTCGTACATCGCACATTTGGGTCGGCTTTTAGACGAACCAGACGCAGCTCAATATCAGTATTTTACATGGAGCTACTGCCTATCGAACGTCCACAGCCCAGTTACTTGGTAATACGATACCCCATGGTAAGACTGGTTGTCGGACTTTACAACTTCTGACTAATAGCTAGATATGAGCGCTGATGGTCAATTTGTCGGCGGCGGCGCGCCGACTTTTTGAAGTCGGCGGCGGCGGCGTCGGCGGCGCGGCGTGGCCTTTATTTAACTACTTTAATTTAAGAGAAAGAAAAAACAATGTTTTACGTATAATTACGATTTATTATAATTTTGACGAGACGAATTTAATTGGCAAGGGTTACCTATAATAAGATCGAAAAACGTTTGACCGAATTTCATTTGACTTAAAACTTTTAAACTATTATCGTTAGGTTTTTTTTTACTTCATCAAAGTCACGTTTCCCACTGTTTCAGTAAACCTATTATCTATTCGGTTTTTTTTTTCGTTACTCCAATACTTAATTTGACCGAAAAACTTTTTACCGATGTTACAACCTGAAACAACGGTTGTTCGAAGTATTATGTTTCAAAACATTTATCACTGTTTTAATTGCTATATTTTTATTTCACCAAACGCCTAGGTGCACACTAGGTAATTATGGCTGTTACATTTTTAACATGCGCCATTGAAATGCAAACAATACAAAATAGGTAAGTAATTGTGCAAATGTATTGATACTTTGAATTGTAAAAAATCGATAATATAACTCTGACGGGTATTATATTATATTATGATTAATGGCATTTGCTGTTTGCTGCAGCACACAAGCAAGCATGTAGCATGCAAGCAAGCATGCAGCGTGCAAGCAAGCATGCCGTAAGCATGCAGCAAACATGATGCAGCATTCAAGCAAGCATGCAACATGCTACAAGCATTGTTTCTGTCATGGCTCAGGCGCTGCGGGGTTTTGGGTGGCCCGACGCGCCTATGCGGTTTTAAAAATTGGATGTTTTACCAGGTTATTAACCTCGTAAAAAAGCTATCAACATAGGTAAGTAGGTACTAATTTAATTGTTACAATAAAAATAAAAAAGTAAGATTATGTACCTCCTACATAATCTTACTTTTTTTTTGTTTTTTTTTTTGGGTGGTAATACCATCAAATGAGTCCTCCAACCCGGGGCAGGGCGGGAGGGACTGTCAGACTTGTACTGACTAAAATCCACGGTGTCCTTCTAGCCCTTTACGTTCCAGGGTCACGGTAATGGAATAAGTCCCACGACCCCGGCAGGCTTTGGCCCTCTAGGGGGCCACGTCATCGTGCTGACGCTCTTTGAGGCGCGTGTGGAACACAACGGGTCGTCGACCCGGGCATGGTCCACGGTCGGGCGGCGAGTTGCCGATTTACTTGCCGCCCGCATGCCCGCGCCTACGGTGGCCGGAGATCGTCTGCTGACGTCCGACGCCTACCACTGGCGTCTACCACTGCGGCTGGGGTAGAGGGAGGACGCTATCCTCTCCCTCACGCGGCCCGCCTCCTCCTTCGCGAGCATGACTGCTTCGCAAAAGGAGGCGACCGTTTCCCACTCTGTCTCGCCCCACAGCATGGCCTCGACCAATGCCGGGCGCGAAAGGTCTCCGCCTATCGCCTCCGTGAGGACACGGCGGTGTTCTGCCCAAGCGGGGCAGTCCTGCACCGTATGCTCCACCGTGACCTCCGGGTGATCTTCGCAGTGGTGACACCCTGGCGTTTCTTCCCTCCCTATTCGACACAGGTACCTCCCGAAACTTCCGTGTCCGGTGAGGACCTGCGTCATCCGATAGGTCAGGACGCCGTGACGTCTCTCCAGCCAGTGCCTCAAAGAGGGGTCTTACCGCCGCGATTGCGGCGTGCCCGACATAAACTTACGTGGGAAATTGCATATCGCCATCTTTTTCTTTCGCTTGTTTCAAACAAGGGTTACAAAACACTTGGTCGCCCAACAGTGTTCGTTTTTAGGGTTCCGTAGTCAACAAGGAACCCTTATAGTTTCGCCATGTCCGTCCGTCCGTCCGTCTGTCCGCAGTTTAGCTCAGAGACGCACAGTCCTAGAGAGCTGTAATTTGGTGTAAATATACGGATTTGTTGTGCCGAAAAAGTGGTAAAATAAAATCTCGTAAAATATTTTTTTTTAGGGTACCTCCTGTACACGTAAAGTGGGGATGTTTTTTTTTTTCTCGCGTACCCCTTAGTGTGGGGTATCATTAAATAGGTCTTTAAAAAATATTGATAGTTTCCATTAACAATTTTTTGATAAAAAAATTCGTTTGTATAATATTAAGCTTTAAAGTGCTAAATTTTGCTCGACTCGAGTGTCCCCCCCCCTCTACCAGCTAAACGGTTATGTTTGGGGGTGTGAAAAAATTCACAGTAGTAGTATATATAACGAAGTTTAAAAGAAAATTATCATGACTAAGTAGGCTTTACAACTTTACGAGTAATAGTCGACCAACTTATAAAATGTACTTGGATAACATATTTTCCTAAACAAAATGTATCGGAGAACATGTTCTTCAACTGCAAATGTAAGTTTGTCAACTTTATTTTTACAGCTTTATTAGGTATGTTTTTACGGTATGTTTTTTGGGGATAGGTAGGTTTTTATCGTCAACTATTTTTAACTTACTTCAAAAAAAGGGGGAGGTTCTAAATTCGTCGTACCTAATCTTTTTTTTTATGTATTTTCCCCGATTTCTCAAAGACTCCTGGACCGATATTGAAAATTCTTCTTTTTAAAATTAAATTCAGCGAATCAGTTTAGTTAATTCGCATAAGTATTTTGATGGGCAACTACGGAACCCTACACTGTGCGTGTCCCGACACGCACTTGGCCGGTTTTTTTTCCCCTCAATATTTACAACTAACTGACCAAAATAGGTCCAAAAAAACCGTGTTTGTTGGCTGATAACTTGGACAACACAAAAATTTTAATGTCAAAGAGTTTCGTTTTATAAACGTCTACGTCTAGTGCCGCCATTTTCCCAGCATTTATTATCGTGCGTTCGGTTTGGTCAGCGTGCTAGGTTAAACTGAACGTCGCCCTCGGGTTCGGCGCGCCGGCGCCTGAAGACGGCGGCGGCGGCGCGGGGGAAATCACGGCGGCGGCGGCGCGCCGGCGCGGCGCTCATATCTACTAATAGCACAGATTATATAATAGTACTACAGATGATTCTCTTCCCAAAAACAATCAAACAAATGTAAAATGTATGCACGAGAAAATAAAGTACATTTTTACTTGCAGCCGTACCGCTCACCTACTCTTATAATAGCCTAAACTTCCCGTGCGCAAG
This sequence comes from Agrotis clavis, assembly GCA_954870645.1. Classification (NCBI taxonomy): domain Eukaryota; kingdom Metazoa; phylum Arthropoda; class Insecta; order Lepidoptera; family Noctuidae; genus Agrotis; species Agrotis clavis. The sequence goes on along the minus strand of OX940923.1, from coordinate 21,565,451 downwards.
CAAAAATGTACTTAATGGTTACGCGCGAGAGTTTATTTTAGTTTATCTGACGCTAACGTCACATCAAGGTCAACCCTCGCCGCGCTCAATAGGGTTGTAACTTGCGAGGCACAGTTATAGGGAATCGAGAACCGGTCCTTGTTGGAAGTCCCGGGATTTTCGGGACAGGCGTCCAAGGAACCGGGAAATCCCGGGATTTTCGGGAATTTCGGGACAAAAATGCATTTTTTCCATGGCATTAGAAAACAATGAAAATAATAAGATAACTTTATGGTACAGTATTTATTCTGATTAAAATCATACAACAAACTTATTCGACGACCTCATGGACATGGGTTTGCTCTAGCCTCTTTTCTATTCAGAGGTGGCAAATCTATTCACTCTAACTGTATTAACTATGGAAACTTGCAGTTCATCTAGATGTCCAATACTGGACATTAGATGTGCAAGTAGGCCGGTGGAAAGAGGTTGTAGAATTCATGAGTTCGACCTATTTTAGGTCTCATCTTAGCACGAGCGAACCCAATAAAAAAAACGAAAAGATCCCAGGGCTTCACACACAGCAGCTATAATGTATATTAATGTACATTACATCCCGGGATGTATAGCTTTAAATTATCTTGATGTATCACACACACAACAGGTAATGTAATGTATATTTCCCTACATTTCATAACATCCTTTTCGAAGAGAGATATACGGAAATGTATTGAGATGTATAGGTGTATCGAAATATAAATGTATATTTTTGTATCGTTCAGTACCTTAGATTCGAAGATGTAAAAATATACATTATTGCTGCAGTGTGTGGTCTCCTGACGATTTCTATGGAAAGATGTAATGAGATGTATCGTGCTATAATGTACATCTTTACATTATTATTATTCCTTAAGCTTGCGTCGATGAGATGAGCTAAGCTGTAGAGTAACCATCCACCAGTTTCACGTTGCCAATTAGTCTAAGGAGCTCTGCATTCCACTGGGTCTAGTGCAGTAAGTTGTATTTATCTGAGCCATCCCAATGATTAAGTTGAGTAAGGTTGCTGCAATACTCCGTTAGAAAAAACATAAGAAACTTTGAATTTCGCGGGCTACTACGACGCAATCAATGCAGAAATGGGCTTGCACATATCCAGGTGTAAGGTATCGCTTCACTCTATTTAGGATGCCCACGTCAAAGTTGACACTGGATGTCAGTTCCATGCCTAAAAGCTCAAGGTCATCAGTTACAGAAACAGGAAAAATAGGAGTTGGTCCAAATTACTCTATAAAAGATGTAGTTTTGATTTACTCCTACTTCACTAAGGAAATATACGCCTGTATGTTGGTGGCGTTAAAAGAGAGAAGTTTCTTGTGTGAGCGAACAATAAACTTCTCGTTTTTATGGGATACTAAGTATCAAATCTGTTTGCTCTACCATGGTCTCTCTGAAGCAATGAACTTCATCCCCACTGGATTTTGCAGTGGGCAAGTATGTCACTGAAACAGTACTGTTATCTACCTATCCAACAATACCAGGCTGAAGTGGGTAAGAAATGTGCAGCAAAATAAGAGTTGCAAAGAAAACAGATAACTGTTGAACTCCAGAGACAATAACCAAAAGCTCAAAGGATCAGTCATCAACGACAACTCTGACTGATCGTTCACTAAGAAAGTCTGATATCCAGCTACAAAAATTGAGATACCAAAAGCAAGGAAGCTTTTTGTCTCGAGACCCTGTCAAAGGCTTTCGAGATATAACCAGTACGACATTATCAACTTTTCTTCTCTGTCAACCACACTTGTATCTGAACATGTTATTCCGTATTTAACGGCGAAGTGAATAAATACCTTACATCCAATTTGATTCTTTTGTTCTATAAAAGAATTAACAAGTTTAAACAAATTATTTATACTGTTTTTCTGAGTCCCGAAAATCCCGAATTTCCCGGTTCTCAGTAGCAAGTCCCGGGTTTTAAAATATACTTCAAGAACCGGGAAATCCCGGGATTTTCGGGACCGGGATTTCCCGGTTCGATACCCTACACAGTTAGGTAGGTAGGTGTCTTTATGCATAATATTATGTTAAATTACATTATTAAAATAAAATAATGTTACTCAAGGAATTTTGTTTTTATCATCAGCCTATATCGTTTTGTTTTCGTCATCGATTACTACATAGGTACATTATCGATAGGTAGCACAAAATGTTAATAGTACTTACGGCACCTTACGTTAGAAATGATATATACCAATATAATCTTTTCTACCTATTATTGTTCTATTTTAAACATTTCATCTTAGAAAAACAAAAAAGAATAATATTTAAAAATGTAGGATGTAGGTAGGTAAAGTTATAATGATCATCAATTCTATTGTAATGTTCAGTTAATTTGTCAACTCAACCCTTCCAAACTGAACAGCTTTTGCTTTGTAACTTCCAAAAAATAACACTGCACTGTTTTGATGTTCTGATAGTCTCAGAACAAAGGTTATTTTTTCAATTTCATGTGCTGTGTAAACAGACATTCTTACTTTTTTATAGTTCATTATTTAATACATTATTGCTTCTTTCATGCATATTTCAGCGGGCTGATTGGCGTAAAAAATATGAAATAAAAGCATACTATTAATGATCGTATTAATTTTACATAACAAAAATGTGAGGCTCCTATCACTGTCATTATTTAAACAACCAAACGTTATGCAGTATTTTTTTTTCTTCATCATATATATATATTTTTTTAACTTATGCGTAAATACAACCAAACACCAAACTTAAATAATATTTAAGTAAGCGCGTGCTTAGTGGGTGGCGCGCGGCAGCCGACTAAATGCCCACTTCGAAATGGTCCCCGCCAATGCTTGCAGTTTTATACCTACACTGCGGAGTGAGCCAGGCCTGCTAATAGTAACGACTGTCAAAGATCTACAAATGATGCCAGGAACAACGGCTTTACGTACTTTTCGAGGCACGGAGGAAACTCGCTATGATGATGGTCACCCATTCACAGGCCAACCTCGGCAAGAAGGAAATCGGCCTGTGCGGCTGTAATAATTACCCCCTGAGCTGGGATTATTTTCCAGGAGTTTTTTATCCTGCACCGAAGAGATTTCAGTTTATATGTATAGGACAGAATTAGTGTAAACACAAAAACGGCTCACATATTCTTTTAGAAAAGATCACAAAAGAACATTCAACATCTCAGTTGCTCTAGTTTTCTTTTAAGCGAACACATTACCGTTACCAAACCTAGACAAAGGATGTAGCTAGGTATCTTATAACTTATTACCAACATTCAGCTGCTTCGGCTAGTAAAGATTTAGCGCTGTTTTATGGCTTATCTTTATTATCTAGCTTTATGGCGGAAACAAGAAGAGAGGAGACTTGGTTGATTTTCTATAAACCCATATCTTCGAGTCTAAGAATGCAACATAATTTTATCGTCATAAAATTTATAAAAATACAAGAGGATGTTACGACTCGGCGTTGTTTAGAGTGTGGACTGCTACAACGCTCGAAATTTATGTATATCGGTCCAAATCCTGATCCTTGTTCTTTAAAGTCTGCTTGTGATAGACATCTTTAAGTCTCGGTTTGGCAAATTCGTTACAGACGATCAGGATCAAGGTGTACGAACGAGATAAATTTTATATATTTCTAGTGTTAAAGACTTTATGGGCTGGTTCGAAGTGGCGCTGGACAAGAACAGATGGAAAAACTTGGGGGAGGCCTTTGCCCAGCAGTGGGACAGTGTAGGCTGAAGAAAAAAGAAAAAGACATTAAAAATACGGTCCCCATACTTCCTACATAATCCAATATTTTACTGGATTTATATTTTTGTAGGACCAAAATTTAAAAAGACCCTAATAATATCCAAGAGTTTGTTAAACGGATCGTTATCTATTCGGGACCGATAGCAGTTCGAAAATAAAGGCCCAACCTAACACCCACAGAACGGCTGACATTTAGATAAATATTTAACACAAGGACTCAAGGGCAGCGCCGGGATCACTCGGGACTCTAATCTTTATAAAAGCGTGAATGATGTGCACGACTCGAAGTAATACATCATCTGCCTTTTTCCCAACTATATTGGGGTCGGGATGCAGCTGGATATCAGTATTTTACATGGAGCGACTGCCTGTTGGACTTCCACAATCCAGTAACTGGGCAATATGATACCCCATGGTAAGACTTGTTGTCAGACTTTACAGCTTCTGACTAACAATAACGACTACAAAGATCTACAAATGACAGCCGGGACCAACGGCTTTACGTGTTTTCTGAGGCATGGAGGAAACTTGCTATGACAAATGGTCACCCATCCACAGACCAACCTCGGCAAGCGCGGCTTAACCCGGACGATCGGCCTGTGCGGCTGTAATTATTTAGCCACGAGCTCTTCGAGATTTGAAGTAATACCTGCCTAATAAATAGAACAAACATGCCACTTTGAGTGAAAGGGGTATTTTTGTGAGCCGTGATGCGGCGAGGTCCCCCGGGCTTGTCTTACCGTTATCGGGGTCTCCCAGGCCCCCAAGACGGGGTTATAAATCTGCCGAGGACATGTCCCAGCATCGCGCCCCGTGATGACGAGCGGGTTTGCGCAAGAATTTAATGTAATGTAAGATATTCTTCTTTATTCATGTGCTTTTCTTGGATACGCAAACATTTTTATGATTATTTATTGCGTAATAGCTTGTGAATAATTTTCGTTTTTTTTTTACAAGACGTTTTATTTGTCGTATTCGTAGACCCCGGCTACGCCTCGTAGCGACTTGCTACGCCGTAGAATCTGACTACGCTGTTTGCATGGAAAATTACTCAATTATTACCATTTCAGGTGGATGGGGCATTTAATCTGTGAGCGTGGTAATTCTTTCCGTTACTATCCACAGCTAGTTCGGTAGTTAAATTTTATTTTCCAAGTTTGTCACTGTTTCTCTGAGAATCTATTCAATATGGATAGGTTAAAAAATAATTTGATTCTTTTCAAAATAATGTCCTATTCTCTCGCAAAGCTAAAACATGCAAACACATTTAAAGTACATTGTGACAGAAAGTTAGCGTACGTACCTAGTGATTTAAAAGCGACGTACCGCTCCAGATATTGTATCGCGAATAAATATATTCAAGTCTCTCAGCAAACAAGCGAGATGTAGACTGCAATTGTATTAAAATTCGCTTGTTGACGAAATTGCGAGTTTCGGTACATTGTCGTAACAATTCGTAGCAATGCTACGAAGTTAGGCGGCGAGGTTCGTAGCCGTTCGTAGCACTTCCTACGAAGCGTAGGCTTTTTAACTAGATTATGAAACTTGCGTCTACGAAGAGAAATTGTTGAAAGGAGCCTGTATATCTCAAGATATTCTTGTTGGATTAGGGTTCCGTACCAAAGGGTGCTTGGGTTAATGTGTCGTTAAAGTAATTTGGGTCCAATTATCAAAAGTATGCTCAGTGGCCATTCAAATGTAAATGAGATGCAATAAAGAATTATAAAGACCATTTACTTTTCGTTCCGGACTCGTTGAATATTTGAATAAATCTGAGGAAATGTGAGTAAAAAGGTTTCATATAATAACTGTGCTGGTTGATATTTATGAGGAACTCTTTGCTAAATAATATTCCACATTTCAGTTTCATCTTTTACTGGCTGCCGTCGTGTGGTTTCGTCAGGTAATTTAACTTTTCTAATCAAGCTCCTCCTGGTTATTAAAGCATCTTCTGTCTAAGCTTATTTACGTAAAATATATGTTCGTACATTTAATCCGAGTTTCCGTGTGCCGGGGTAGGAAAATTTTCCTCCACATTTTCCCTGAGTATCTTTTGTAAGAATTCCTACGATAAGGTACTGATTTGGTTTCAGTCGTATGAAACATTATCAAAGGAGGAAACCTGTAACCACGCGGCTGGATTTTATCATGACAAAGTATATGCTGGCTGGAAACTGCTCGTTCGTGAAATTAACGAGTGTAATATACCCAAGCTCGCATATTACATTACCTTTCCACTTTATTTCTTAATCCTGTTAAAAAATTCCAGCTACCTGAAGTTTTGGCACAAGATTTCTGTATTTTATTTACGGCGTACAAAAAAATTGTATGGAAAATAAAAAAGCGCGTCTAGTGTGCTAACGAAGAACTAATTATTCCATCAAAATAATGTCAAAGTTCCCGTATTAAACGTGAAATGTCGTGCTAAAGCCTTAAGAACGCTGAAGACAATACGTTTTTCAAACTAAATAGCAGTCGTTTTCTATTACATGTAGTAATTTTAAACTTGTCTCAGAAATGTGGAGCGTACTTTGTTCATAAACACGCGTTCGCTACGCCCTCTGGCGTCGTATTCGAGAACTGCACATTATTACATTTTGTTGGGAAGAGGCACTCGAGAAATATGCAACACTATGTATTATCAGAATGCCTTTGTAGACGGTTATGTGTCGGCTTCTACCGATGATAGAAAGTATACCTAATAGAATATTGGAAGAATTCCAGGTAATATGATGGAGCTTTTGTGATGTAGTAAGATTCTTTTCTACCTATAGCTACAGAAGACGGTTGGCGTGCGATGTGACAGAGGTGTGAAGTAATTCAGGATTCTTGGGATTGACGTGTGTTAACTGGTGCGCCGCAACCTTTTAATTACTTTTCTAGGTTTTTACTTAATTTTAATGAGAAACAAGCTAAAATTTTTTTATCAAAATATATAGGTAGTGGCAGATCTTTTTAGTCCCGAAATTTTGTGATAACTAGGACACGCTATAATCGCGCACACTGCGTATAAGTAATAAGTGGCTCACTTGTATCTCTAAGGATGTTTTAACACGAAATAATGTAGCAGCGATTTTTATTTTCCTGTTTGTGTTCTCATGGATACAAATTCGATCCACTAGCTACTGAGATTCGCAATGATTCCAAATCAATACACGTGGAAGTTATTAGCGACGGCAATATTATAATAGAATTCAGTAACTTTAACAGAAGTTTTCAATACAATTAAAATGTTGATGAGTGTATCTCATTTTAACTTAGAAACAATGTCAACGGGAACAACGGGAAGGCTTGGGGTTGTCTCTTTTGAGTAATAGACTCTAATGATATTTAAAATATAATGATATTGATAATATAGGTACTGTTCGGGCGTTGTCGCCATCGGGTGACGCGAGCGATGGCTGCGCGGGCGCATATATCAAGGGTCAACGGCCCACCGGGGCACTCCACATTCGACCGGCACCGAGCTCACACGCTTAACTTCACTTGTATTGTTTGTCCGGGATCTATTATTCTTTGTAAATTCCCAATATATAACTAGTTTTACAGTCCACTGGTTTCAATTCATAAGGTCCTCAGTAAGGTCCCTAACAGGTACATCATCAGCCTGCATTCGTCCACTGCTGGACATAGGCCTCTCCCAATGTGCGCCACTGAGCCCTGTCTTGAGCTTTCCTCATCCAGTCTCTGCCGGCCGCCTTTCGTAGGTCGTCACTCCACCTGGCCGGCGGGCGTCCCACACTACGTTTACCGAGTCGCGGTCTCCACTCAAGGACCCGTCTACCCCAGCGGTTGTCTGTCCTGCGAGAGATATGGCCAGCCCACTGCCACTTCAGCTTACTAATTCTTTCTGCTATGTCGGCAACTTTGGTACTCTGACGGATGACTTCGTTCCGGATTTTATCCATCAAAGTTACTCCGAGCATAGCTCGTTCCATAGCTCGCTGAGCGACTTTAAATTGGTGAACTAGTCTCACTGTGAGTGTCCAAGACTCGGCACCGTAGGTCATTACTGGTAGGACGCACGCATTAAAGACTTTAGTCTTTAGGCACTGTGGTATGGACGACGAGAAGACCTGACGAAGTTTACCGAATGCTGCCCAACCCAACCGAATCCTTCTGCTGGCTTCCCTCTCAAAGTTGTTTCTACCCAACCGAACTGTCTGTCCAAGGTAGACGTATTCTTGAACAACTTCAAGAGCTACACCATTTACTACGACTGGTCCCGGGATAGTGATGTCGTTAAACATGATTTTTGTTTTTTCCATGTTCATCCCGAGACCTATACGTTGAGAAGCATCAGTTAGGTCGTTCAGCATCCGTTCCAGCTCCTGCAGCGATTCCGCCATAAGGACTATGTCATCAGCGAATCGTAAATGCGAAATGTACTCGCCGTTTATATTTATGCCCTTTCCTTTCCAGTTCAGCGTCTTAAACACATCCTCCAAGGCATTGGTGAACAGTTTCGGGGATATAACATCCCCCTGTCTCACCCCCCTGCGCAGCGCGATATGTTTAGATTGCTGGTTTTGTACTTGGACACTCATAGTCGCGGCGTCATACAGACATTTCAGCACTTCGATGTAGCGCCAGTCCACTTGACATCGCTGCAGTGATTGTAGAACAGCCCAGGTTTCAACGGAGTCAAAAGCCTTTTCATAATCCACAAATGCTAAGCACAGGGGCTGGTTATACTCTTCGGACTTCTGTATAACCTGCCTCACTGTGTGGATGTGGTCTATGGTACTAAATCCCCCGCGAAACCCAGCCTGCTCCGGAGGCTGAAACTCGTCAAGTCTTCGTGCGAGACGATTTGTGATGACCCTCGAAAACAGCTTATAGACGTGGCTCAGGAGTGATATGGGACGATAGTTCTTCAATAGGGTTTTATCGCCCTTCTTGAAAAAGAGGATCACAACACTCCTGTTCCACGCCTTTGGAGTTCTCCCGGTGTCTAAAACAGAGTTGAATAACTTTTGGAGCTCCCGAAGTACGGGCTTTCCACCTGCTTTCAGGAGCTCCGAAGTGACTCCGTCTTCACCCGGGGCTTTTCCATTTTTAAGCTGCCTGAGGGCCACCTCAACCTCATCCAGGCTAATTTCCGGCAGTTCATCGGTGTGGTGGCGTGTCAGAGTGGCTCGGCTATCCTCTGAAGGAGTGACTTGTGGACCTCTACTGTCGTACAACTGGCCATAAAAGTCTTCTATCTCAGCTAGGATCTCCGGTTTTGAGGTTATGGTTTGACCATTAGGTGATCTAAGCTTGGTTAGATGCGAGCGTTTTAGCTGTTGGGCGAACACTTTAGCACCCCGATTTTCCTCTATTGCCTTTTCAATTCGGCGTGTATTAGTGGTTCGGAGGTCACGTCGCACCAACTTGCTAATTCTCTTATTGAGAGCTCGCTTCTCCGGCGGTGAAGCTTGTAGATCCCTTCTTCTGGTGTCCATAAGCCGGAGAGTCTCAGCCGAGAGATTAGACTTAGTGCCCGTACGTTGCAGTTGGAAAAACTTCGCACCCTCCTCTCTGAGGATTCCTACCACTTGCTGAAGAGCCCTGTCAACATCCTCAGTGATTTCCAAGCCGGCGAATCGATTTTGCAAAGCAAGTTGGAACGGTTCTGATCCCACAGCACATTGAAGTAGGTTTGGACGGAGCGTAGACTTCATCATTCGGCATCTCTCAAGCTTGTATTCGATATTTAGAGAGCCTCGAACAAGCCGGTGATCGCTACCGGTATTGAGCCTGTTGAGTACTGAGACGTCTCTAAATATATGCTTTTTGTCCGTAATGATGAAGTCAATCTCATTTTTCGTCACATTATCAGGGCTTTGCCATGTCCATTTCCTCTGGGGCGGTTTCTTATAGAAAGAGTTCATTAAGAACAGCCCCTCTTTCTCCAGGAAGTTGACGAGCATTTGCCCCCTGTGATTCCTGTTTCCGTAGCCGTGGGGACCAACTCTCGATTCGTTGTCGGTTTGTACTCCCACTTTGGCATTAAAGTCGCCCATGACAATGTTGTAGTGCGCTTTAGTGGTGTTATGCAGCGCTGAAGAGATGTCTTCGTACATATTTTCTACTTCCTCATCTGAGTGTGCCGAAGTTGGTGCGTATACTTGCACAACCTTGAGGTAATACCTTTCTGTTAACTTTAGTACTAGATACGCTACCCTAGTCGACACACTCGAGATCTCCACAACATTGTCAGCGATGACCCTATTGACCAGGAATCCAACTCCACCCTGTGATTGCTGATCGCCTTCTCGGTAATACATGATGTGGCCAGATTCCAAGGTTATGGTGTCCTCCCCCTCTCTTCGGACTTCACATAATCCCAGAATCTGCCATCGAATCCTATCCAGTTCCGATTCCAACTGAGCCAAATGTTCATCAAGCCTAATCGTTCGTCCGTTATACGTTGCCAAGTCCAGTCTTTTTAAGTGGCCTGCCATCGCCCGGGGATTCTTTGCACCCCCTGCCGTGCCAGTAACAGGTACCTTTTGTCATAATTTTCATAACACTTGTAAGTTGTAACCCGTACTAGCTATTGTCAGAGCCTTTGTCCGCGTTTATGCTGAAAATTATCCCACGTATCATATTGGTATCCTTGTGGACTATTAACTTATCTCTGTACTAATATATATTGCAATACTAAAATTATGTACATACTATACCTAAATAAAAACTTACTAGAAATATGTTCAAAAAAAAATCTGTCTCAAATTACATCCAGATAAGTTCAGCCGTTTTAGCATGATTGAGTAACAAACATCCAATTTTCGTATTTATAATTTTATATCTAGTATGGTAAGGATTAAATGGTTTTCACATTGTAGTGATTCTTAGATAGAAATCTTCCATACAATCTATTCCTGTCTGTGTTATTAGAAGGACAGAGTAGAATTTAACGCTATTTTTTTTATATGTTTTGGGATTTTAACATAAGTGGCAATATGAGGTTTGTTTTTGTAAACCTACTGTAAGGTGACAATTTATTTTTGGAAAAAGGTTGTTCATGTTTAACGTCGATGATCGTTCGAGACCAAGATTCCCAAAATTCCCAGAGACCTATTCGCAGAAGGCCCTGTATGCAAACTCCTATGTGACAAATATTAACCACACGCATTATTAGTTTCTCCGACCCAACCACTGTTCTGTGGTTGGGGTATAGTTAGAAGTGTCCCAGAAATTAATAAGTTCTGTACATACATAGCCTCTAGAAGACGTGCCAGCGAGCCTCCGCCGCGGATGATCACTGTTTATATAAATTGCAATTTTAATTATGTACACAAGAACGTTGGCTCAACAATACTCGCTCCAGCTGAACCTTTCCCACAATACACCTTGAACAAAGGTCTAATATAAAATTAAGCCAGATTTCCTGTCATTATGGTGAATCAGCATATAAACCCCAGCAACGAGACTAATAGCGTCATAATCTCCCGCCGAATACGTACAGTGCTGAATCGAATTGAATCATCTCCGCGGAGATTACATCAAAACGGTCTCACCTAGAGCGAGCTCGAACAAAAAACTTGTTCCCGGTGCGAGGGCAGGCTGTGCTGCCATCTCGTGCGTTGCTAGGAGACGCGCCGATCAATACAGCCTCCGCCGGGCCGCCTAATTACCCGGCCCCCGCATCCCGCCCGCCCCGCAATCTCCCGCCCGCCCCCGCGACCCGCCGCCCTCGCCCGAGGAAACTTCTCACCGCCCGCCCCGACCGCACCGCTGCTGCTGGATTTAAATATCGAATGATAGAATTCAAATTCAAATATTTTTCGCTTTGCGCCTTTGTTTGTTTTGACGAAGGCTCTTATTTTTTCTGTAATTACATTTTTTTCGTATTCGTTATGTTTATTACAGGAATTCTGTAAATGTTTTTGTTTGAAATTACGGTGAGTGTCGTAAACTGTAGGTGTACAATGGGGGTGTTTGGGATACTTTTATAAATACGAATATTGTGATGATTATGTGACACTTTTCGTCGAAAGTTAAAGAAAAATGTATGTCATAGTAGGTCTCATGAGATAATATACTTTTCGTAGTAACAATCGTAATACAAAAACATAAAACTTTAAAACCATTTTCATTACAAAACGCGAACTGTTATTTCATGATTTATTATCAACTTTAGTGAATGAGGCCGCACTCAGATTTAGGAATAGATAATGGACATTAATAATGCAGGTACAAAACAAACCCATAACGCGGTAGTTTGCGTTGAAGACATTTTCTGTTGCGAGGTAAAAGGCTGCGGTTCCATTGAGGCGGAGCGGAGCAGAGCGGAGCAGAGCGGAGAGCGATTCACCAATCACATGGCTTGAAATCCACTTCTCTTCTCCTTTCAAGCCATGAGATTGGTGAATCGCTCTCCGCTCTACTCTGCTCCGCCTCAGTGGAACCTTAGCTAAAGCGGACATTTTCCGAGGCAGGTGCGTGATCTCTCGAGTAACGAATGTGATCATAATGCGACGCCATTCTGATATATTGGAATATGATAGGAGCATGTGACGTTACAGATGAGAGTACTTACATCGAGATAGAGTATCAATATTACAAGCTGTTTGTATTTAGATCGAGAAGAGTGATAGGCCCTAGCATGACGTAAAGTAAACGGGAGCTGGCTTTAAATTATGGAAAAAAAAAGTTCCTAAGTGGTACACTAGGGGCACTTTTTCATTCTCCATACAATAAACGCCGTACATACTTCAATAATTCTTTACGCTGTAAAGCAAAATATGGAAAACTTGTGCTAAGGCCTCTGTTGATGTATTAAATATCAGAATTTCACAATTTTCTGAATAACACAAGCTTCTGAAATAGGTTGTAGATACTAAGATAGACCGGTCACTGACCTGATTTTAACAATGCGATTTTTCTGCTTTAGAATAATCGTTCACCAAAACATCTTCCACTGCTTAGAAAGCATCACTTGTGATGTTTAGTTTTCTTCATCCAATCTACTACAAAACATACCCAAACGCCCCGATTGCATCAAGTACTCATCTCACATGTCTCAGCGCTCTACACGTCATTCATACCCAAAAACACAGTTTCCATTTCTTATTGAATATCAGTTGGCTTGAAGATGTAACAATGGCGGTACTGCGCGTCTGCGACATGTATACCCACGCCCGATCGCTTCCTTTGTTCGTTAGTGCCCTTTGATCGAGCCGACTTCCTGTTACGCTCTCTGATTAATTTCAGACGGGTCTCCCAGACGCAGGTACCTATATACTAGATCTAGATATATTTTGTAGCGTGGGCGGGGACGTGGGGTCTGTGATTTTATTTCAGCATTTTTACAGTATTAAATTATTTTTGTGAATAGTTTTGGGAGGAACGGTCGCGTTCTTTATGTTATACGAATTTTCAATATAATGAAGCTGTTTTGTAAGCTTACTTATTATGGTAAAAGTTGGATTATAATGTATTTAAAGTAGAAATTTAAAGAAATGAATGCCGAAATGTGTTGCTACGCGCAAAACTCGCGAACGGCTGTACCAATTCCGCTAACTATTTTTTGTTGCTTAGAATGAAAATTTTACTTTATTGTCACTTCTCATTCTCTTCATTAGCAAATGGTACTCGAGCGAAGCTGGAGTTGATCACTAGTTGCTAATATTATGATACAAATGGTTAGAGTAAATTAGTAACCATGAGTTCTTTATAATTAATAGAAGTAGAAAAATACTGTCTCCATAGGTACGTAAGGTTTCCTAAAAGCTGGAGCTCGGAGATTACGCCAAACCTGATTATGAATGGCCATAACGCGCCCATAACGAACGGTCATTGGTTTGCCAAACATAGCTATTGGCTTGTGGAACATTGCCACCAATGGTTTGCCAAACATTAACCAGCAGTTTGCCAAACTTGATAAATTGGTTGCCAGAGGCTTTGTGTTCAGCAATGAACGATTTTTAACGGTGATAACTCAAGTTTTTATTGGATAATTGTGGATGTCACAGTTTCATCCACCAAGAGAAAAATATTATCTGCCTACGCCTGACTTACATGTTACCGGGTCCAGCTAAATATAGTGTATCACATGGTGCAACTGCCTATCTGTTGCATAAAAATAGAATGTTTTTATTAAAACGACCGCGTGTACAAAGTTTTGTTACCAAACTATTATTTTATGCACAGTAAAATTACTTAACCTCCGGAAAAAGAAAAGAAAAAACTAAATCGTAAAGAAGAAAATCTGGTTTTTTATAAACAACCGTTGAAAAGTTCCCTTCGGAGTTCTTCTTGCAGTTTTCATGTATTGTCAACTGAAGCAAAGCCGAGTCTACATTTTCAGCTCAACCAATTTGGGAAACTAGTTTAATAAAAACAGATGCGAGATTTGACCCATACATATTCAATATGTTGTCTCATATACTTAAATGTTAAAGAAGCCAGCACAAGAATAAAATGTTATCTATACACACATTATCAGGGACGTTTTTCTCCCATGGGGTAGAAACGATAGAGTGCCACTTGCTACGAAACTTATACTAACTTAACTCTTTTCTACTCGTCCAAATTCATAAATCTGGTTTAATGGTAACTAAAAAGGTCAGTTAAATAAAAACTTGTAAAAAAGGTACATATTGATCCATCACCTCTTTGAAACCAAGTAGGACATCTCAACCCACAATAAATGTACTCGTACCTTGATTAATCACTTTACTAATTTGTGTGAAAGTTTATGAAGGATTGTAAGATATGCTCAAGTTTCCCCCAGTGTCATGTCGGTGTCAAACTTGTAATATGTAAGAGGGTTTTGGTACGAATATAATATTTGTGGTGTCATACATGCGGTTGTAATGTAAGATAGGGTAAAATTATGAGACTTTAATAATATATGATTGTGTTCCCTTATTTCCATTTATGGTATTTTATTGCGCTTCTTACATTAATAAATATGAATTATTGGCATTTATCTTAACGACACAAAAATCATCAGTCTTATAGGTATGACAAAAATATAATATGGAACTTATTTTACTTTTTTTATTATTATTAAACAAAATGTTGCCCTCCACTAGATTCTGAGTGCATGCACAAATGTTTAAACACACATACACAAACAGCTAGAGACCCGAGTACATGTTTAAGTCAGAAATCCATTTAATATCATGCCATAAGTTACCTGAAAAACTTTTCCGAGAGAAAAATCTCCACATCTTCTATTTTATCATTGAAAATAGACAGCCGTTATTTGGTATTACCCCCGAGGTTCCCTCTACGACGCCCTGGGGAGCAGATCAGAAAACCTATTCTTGGAGGGAATTACGTCAACACAGCTTAGTAGATCAGGTTAAATATTGGTCTAATTTCGTCGTTGGTGGTTCAAGTTTTTAGGCTAATGTGTCTTCCTTTGTGTCTTTATAACTAGTTTGTTAGAATAAGTCATTCAATTATCTATTCTTATTTTTCAACCTTTGGACAGACAATGCTAAAGATATCTTCTAGTTTTGGGTTGTTCAGTTTTTTTTTGCGTATAGTATCTCAATCTCCGTTTTATTTTCGGCTGTAGGTTAGTGGAGATTTAAAACAAAAAAAATCTCTGTTGTCAATATTACTTATGTCTTCAGAATCTGTTGTAGGAAATTATCATCAGAAAATATAGGAATAATGAAGTTGTATCTACTAGTATAATATAATCAAAAGGGAAAACGCTAGGTAGGTGAATCATCACCTACCTAGCGTTTTCCCTTACATATATTGCATCGCATATTTTGGAGAGGACTAACTGTACTGGTTCAATTAGTCCTCTCCAAAATATGCGCTCTTATGGAAAATAGAATCAATATGAGCCAAATTAACTATAGATACTTTGAAAACTACAAGACTCAAAGACTGTAGATACTGTTATTTGCGTCACGTCTTCGTCAATACTTGGGTGTCAATAATAAAAATATTAAGTACATAATGTATGTCCCTCTGTAAGCTATACTCAGGAGCATGAATTACGTAATTAATGAAGTAAGTACTTAACAGGATTTATTTATTGGACTGGCTACCCCTTGGGGATGATATCTTGTAATTACGATATTGGCTCGATAATACATTCTAGTTGTCAGTCTGTTAGTTGAGTACGGAAACATTATGTTAGAATAGCATTGTGTCTTTTTATATCTGATGATAAAATGTCATGATGTTTTCATTATAAGTTTGAGCATAGGTGTGTAGGTATAGTATGTTTTTAATTTTCAATAATATTTCTCATCGATAATATCTTGTCAATATTATTTTCATATGATTATTGTTTTCTGAGAGTGACCAAGTGTTAAAAAAGCGTGCATGATGACACAATATGGCGCCAGCGCAGTTTTGTTCTTACCTTAGAAGCATAGTACTAATAAACGCAAGGCAGTATTATTCCCATTTATATAAAGCTTCTTGCTATCTTCGGTAATAAATTCCTGCCGGAAAATTCCATCTAACTTATGCTATGGAAATTCTCGAGTAATGCGCAAATTCATTTTTCTCCCTGATACCATCATTTTAATGAAAATATTTAGTTTAGAGAAAAACCTATTCATAAAATATAAGGACTTTGAACGGTAAACATGCTTGGAGCTTTCCAAGCAAAAACGACTTGAAAAACACAGTTTTCAAAAGGAAATGTTCAGGATGGAGCAGAAAATAAAAATCATAGAAGCTTAGTCAAATGAAAAAGAAAAATAACAGCAACGGAAACAGGAGTGGCACGAATGAATTTTATATAAAGATGAAATCAAGTGACTTTTTAAATTTTTTATCGGAAGTCCGTTGCCGGATGCGGTTTAACGCCGGTGACGACGGCCATGGAGGCAAGGAAGTTTTTTGGCACTTTTTGTGTAAGTAATGCCTGCCGAGGTGACATGGGGAAAATTGGATTTACCTGCCGGCAGACTCCGACATACGAGACAGTGCACAGCGACATTTTTCCCGTTTTTCCCGTAATCTTGTAATGGCAGGAGAGGGTTGTGTTGTGTCTGAAAATGGCGAGAAAATGCATATTTAATTTTTATTTTTGTGTCAGCTTGGATTATCTTGTCATCTACGTAATTTGAATTATGGGATTTGTTTGGTTTTAAGGAAAATATTTGTTATATGTAACTATGTAAAAAAAGGACCCTTTCTATTAATTGTGTGCCACTTGTAGGTATGACAGTGTCAAGATAAATGAAAACCTTTATAAAAATATGTACCATTTGTAGATAATTGTCATGATTGGTACCAAGTTCTTTTCTCATCGTAGAACAAGAAATAAAATGAAATTAGCGCAAAAAAATTTCATCAAAACTCCGCTTCAAGTTGATAAAAAAATAATATCTTTAAGTAACAAAGGAAGTGCGAAAATGGTTCTTTAATTACTTTTTCCAGGAGCGCTACTTAAGTTTTATTTTGTTATTTTTATTCTTGGGATGGGAGGACACTAAGTGATAGATGAGACTACAGTACAGAAGTCTATCTCTTAGACCATGTGAGCGATGGCTGGTCTACTGTTTATTATAAAAGATGACTGTCATTTTGTCTTTCTTACTTATTTTAAAGTAAGACGCAAGTCTGTCTTGAATAGAAGAAACAGTAAAATAAATTGCAGAAATGATACTCAACAAAATATTAAATTCTTCAATTTGTTAACATTTTTGTAATAGTTATGGCTACTGGCCTGAAGAGATCATAACTGAAGTGGAAATGATTTTGAAAAAAAAAACAATTAAAAAGAAGTTTTTAATGGCATCATATTATTATATTTTCAACTAAACTGGCCATGGCGATAAGGCGAACCCTCTCTAGTGATTAAATCATTTTAGATGTATTCTTCCTGATTAAATAGTTGTTATATGTAAGCAGAAATATAAAATGAAATCAATTTTTTTAACCTTAGTTTGCCTAATAATAAAAATTACTGGCCTTTTTGGTGAGAAAATGGGCAGAAATGCCATTAAAATTAAGTAAAAAAGCGATTAAAAATAAAATTTTACAGCATCCATCCCATTTTTTCATCATCACTGGCCAGTTTTCTTATTGGCAAGTCGAACTTCTTGTGAGGCAAACTCTTTTGAATTTTCTTTATAATAATGTTTTGAAAATAATTAAACCGACTTCTAAAACAATACAAAACAGTAAAATAAGTTTTCTTTCGTAAGTCGGTGACTTTGTTTCTTATTTCCTTGACTTTTTTGTCACCGACTTCCCAAAGAAAAGTTATTTTACACTCTTTTGTGTTTGTTGTGTTCTCCAAGAACCAATTTTTTGTCGTGTTAAATCATCAAATGATTCTTCCCACCCATACTGTCAGACTTGTACAGACGGTGATCCTTCAATACCCCTTTACGTTCCAGGGTCACAGTTACTTGATGTGGCAGTCCCACGACCCCGGCAAGCTTTGACCCTCTTTGGTGGGCCCCGTCAGATTGCTGACAGCTTTTTGAGGCGCGTCAAACACATGCATGGTATGGTCCATGACTCGCCGTCATCCATTACTCGCCGTCCGCGTGTCTGCGCCTACGATCGCCGGAAATCGCCTCGCGACGTCTCATGCCGAGGCCGCGAGCGAGGGCGTCTCCCACGGCGGCTGGGTTGTGAGGTGGAGGCAGTCCCTCACGGAGTCCTGCTTTCGAAGTCGGTTAAAATACGTTAAATAGTTCAGTTTTGTATATTATTCTAACATGTTAATGATATCCATTAAAAATAATCCGAAGGATATTATTACCAAGATTTATGCAACCTTTTTGTGTTCTATACAAACGATACTGGCATTTCTTGATGATGGTTAGGGACGAGATGCTATATAAGTTTAAAAAAATAACAATTAAAAATAAAAGTTTAAAGGCAATCACATTATTTTTCAGCAATTTATGCCAGTTGCATTATAAGTCAAACCTCTTTAAATGAATATTCAATATTATTATTTTATTAATTTAACAATTTCAAAATGCACTGAATGAGCTGTAATTAATTCTCTAATAATTATATTTTAACCTTTGTATGGAAAAAGAAACGTCCACTTCAATCATTAAATAATTTTAAATTAATTGAAAAAAAAAATAGATAAGGCTGTATGATCAGTTTTTCACATTGGATTTGCCTCGTTTAAAAAAAAAAAGTAAACTATTCGATTTTCAAAAACATGTTCCTTTTATTCGCACAAAAAAAAATATAATTATCTGTGGATCGCTCTATTTGTTTTGTTTTGTGCTTGTAAATGTTTGCATTTTATCCCGATTAGATTTATGTGTGTTTTTGAATTGATATTTTTATAATTAGTGATAAAACTGTGCAAAGTGTAAATTGCATTGTGTAAAGTGTTGTGTTTAGTAAAACAAAAAAATGTGAACAAACAAAATCAATGACGGTGGAAGGAAGAACTTTGTGCAAAACAATGCATAACTTAATCATTATTGAGGCTGTCAGAAACTCAGAACCAAGATAAAACGGTAAGTGTTTTATAATAATAATCTAATACCGAACAATCCTTGGTTGTTTGAATGACGTAGACTTGAACACCTACGCAAATCGTAATAGTTAATAAGGATTAACGGTAAACAAGCAAGACTTAGATAATGTATACGTAGGCGGCGGTCTACTGACCTTATACGTACCCGTTACGTAAATTACTCACGATTAGGTATAATATTAAATATGCATATACCCTACATATACATAATATTATTTACGAGTTCTTTTATAAATTAGGTTTGTCAATCATTAGTACATTGGTAATTTACTTTTGAGAGAGAGGGCGCCACGGTGCTACTGTTCACATCGTATCCGTAATATTTTCGTAATTAAAAAAGTACAAGTGCATAAAATCCTTCTAAAACGAAGAAAAGTTATAAAGTAACACTACATCTTCAACATATACTGTGGACAGTGTTAAAAACGAGTGCAAAAAACAATAAATCAGTGTAATAGCTCCAAGCTAAATAAACTTTTGCTGTGTCGATAAAAGTGACTTTTCCGAAACAAAAGGCATTATTGAGTGATTAGACTCTTGTGCGCTACGTGAAGTGTCGTTAAAACAAATAGTGAAGACCTTATATGGAAATTATAAATATCATAACCTATTAATTCACATGGATCCGCAAGCTTAACCTAAATACGTTAACAACGCCATCTGTTGCAATCCGGAAGAACTACGACGACAAGTTACGATTAGGCTAATTGACAATCGATTCATAGATTGAACAGAGCAGGTAACTTGCTAATAGTACGGAAGTGTGTCACAAGAGTGCGCTACTGAAACAAAAAAGCAAACAGTAACAGTATTATAACATGGAAGAAGTTCTAAAAGCACTGCAAAATATCCAAAAAGAACTAGACGAACAAAAAATAACTATCCAGAAAAGCGGAGAGAATGTAACAGAGCAAGTAACGCAAAATATAAATAATATGTTAGATGAGAAATTCAAGTCCTTGGAAGAAAAGTATGAGAACCTCAAAGAGAAAGTGGATAATCAGGAAAAAAGACTATATTTCCTCGAAAAACAGGCGAGACAAAGAAATATAGTCCTATTCGGCCTCCCGGAAACTGAATTATCATACTCCAACTTAGAAAATATTATTAAAAATTTCATAAATGAACACTTCTCTATAGTGATAGATCAAAGAGACATACAGGAAGCTAAACGAATTGGAAAAAAAGGGGAAAGGCCAAGACCGATAATTATCACTGTTTTAACACTTGGTATAAAAATAGCCATATTTAAACAGAAGAAAGTACTTGAGGATACCCCCTATTACATAAAAGAGGACTACCCTGAGTATGTCCTTAATAAAAGGAAGGAGCTACAAGAGCAAGCGCGCATTGAAAAAGAGAAAGGAAATTCAGTTAGAATCAAATATGATAAAATGGTAATTACGAATAATAAAAACTCAAATACATCAAATAGTCATAATAAAAGAATGCTTTCTAACTCCCCTGAAAGTATTACGACTATTAGCGATGAACACAAAACGCAGGCAAATAAGAAAAATAAAACAGGGACTTCCATACAAAGATCATCCAGTCTATCGGAGGGGCCAATAAGACCGGGCATATTGAACTTCTTCCAGAAGCACCCGACTAACACATCGATAAATCAGGAAAGCAAAAATACTAACATATAACAATTAAAGACCCCCTCTCACGCACAAAACTACATTGAAAATAGGCCAAAAATGAAAACTCTTCCAAGCCGGCTGGTCACCGTGGAAGAATACGACCACAACCCTCCAAAGATATCACAAAAAGAAAAAGATCAAAACGAGTACGAAGAAAAATCAAAAGGAAATAAAAAAGAACTCTACATAATAACCCACAATGTTAGAACCCTGCAATCACACGAACGAATAATAGAAATGGAAAAAGCATTAACAAATATAAAATATGATATAATAGGTTTATCAGAAGTTCGGCGCCTCGGAAATAACATAAAAGAGTACGATGAATTTATTCTCTGCAGTACAGGACAAACGCAGGGTAAATACGGAGTTGGTTTCATAATTAAAAAATATCTGAAACAATACGTAGAAAGTTACATAGGAGTCTCGGAACGCGTAGCCCTACTAAATCTGAACATACCAGGAAAGAAGTTCACCGTCATACAAGTATACGCTCCTACAGAAGCAGCAGATGAAGAACAAGTAAATATTTTCTATAACTCCGTCTACGAGGCAATGAATAAAGCGTACGAAGACTTTATTCTGATGGGCGATTTTAATGCCAAAATTGGTAGACCACAACAAGATGAATACTTAGTAATGAAACAGTATGGGTATGGAACAAGAAACGCACGAGGTCAAAGACTTATAGACTTTGCGATGGAAAACAGGCTAGCTATCATCAACACCTTTTATAAGAAAAAAGATAAAAGAAAATGGACATGGCAGTCCCCGAATGGTCATAAAAACGAAATAGATTTCATACTAGCAAATCATCCTCACTCATTTCAAAACATCGAAACACTAAGTATAAACTTTACATCAGACCACCGACCACTCAGAGCCAAAATATCACTCACTAAGCAGGTGAAAACACGAACGAGGTATGTAAATAATCAAAACAGTACACTCAAAAACGTAGAAGAAATACAAATTTATAAGGAAAACTTAAAAAATAAAGTAATGTCTCTACTCCACACCGAAACCAATGTGACAGTGCAGGACTACTACGATAAAATAATAAAGAATATAACAGACAGTTTACAAGTAGCACGAACGTCACATTCAACAAAAGTGCGCAGCGCCCTCACAGAAAATACAGAAAGACTCTTAAAACGAAGACAAGAGCTACAAAGAACTAAAAATAAAACGCGAACAATGAAAAATGAACTCAAAGCTCTTTATAAGTTGTTAAGCAAATATATTAAAAAAGATTACAAAAACCATAGAATTAATATCCTCCAAAAACATTTAGAAAAAAGTGGAAGTTTAAAAAAGGGGTATAAAGAGCTGCGAACGGGAAAAGCGTGGATTGATTGTTTGAAGGAGTCGGGAGAAACTGCTTATAGCCGAAAAGATATCATTAACGTTGCTACAAACTTTTATAAAAAGCTCTATAGTGTTCCAGAGACAGCAAAAGACAAGAACTATTTTGGAAAGGATCACATTGATACAGAAAAGACACAACCCCACATAGAATCAATAGAATGTAAGGAAATCATTGAAACAATAAATAGACTAAAACCAGACAAAAGTCCAGGATCAGATAATGTCACCAACGACGCCATAAAAACGGCCTGTTACATACTAGCTGCTCCACTTACCAAATTATTTAACTTGATTTTTGAAACAGGAGTTACACCTTATCAATGGTCTGAATCGAATATTATCTTGCTATACAAGAAAGGAGACCCAAAAGACATCAGCAACTACCGGCCGATAAGCCTTCTACCTAGTATTTATAAACTATTCTCTACAATATTAAATCAAAGAATTAGTGCAACACTAGAGGAAAGTCAACCTATGGAACAAGCAGGATTTAGGAGAAATTTTTCAACTATAGACCACATACACACATTAGAACTGGTAATGGAAAAATATCAAGAGCAACAGAGACCGCTGTATGTCATATTCATTGATTACCAAAAAGCTTTTGACACAATCTCACACGAAAGTATATGGAACACGCTAAAGGCCCAAAATGTAGAACAACAATACATAAAAATACTCAAACACCTATATAGTAAGTGCTCAAGTAGAGTTAAACTAGAAACCATTGGACCAATTTTTCCAGTCAAGAGAGGAGTCAGGCAAGGAGACCCCTTATCCCCAAAAATCTTCATTGCGATATTAGAATCTATAATAAGCAACCTAGACTGGAAAAATTGTGGTTTATATATCCAGGGTAAATACTTAAACCACTTACGATTTGCGGATGACTTAGTTTTACTATCAGAATCGAGCCTACAGTTGCAATATATGTTAGATACTCTACACGCAGCAAGCAGACAAGTGGGATTAGAAATGAATATCACAAAGACTAAACTAATGACCAACTTCAAAAAATCAAAAATAACAATTGAAAATGAACCATTAGATTATGTGGATCAGTATATATATTTAGGAAAACAAATTGGATTCTGCAGAGATAGCAATGAACTGGAAGTAGAGAGACGAGTAAAACAGACTTGGAAAAAGTATTGGAGTTGTAAGGAAATATTTAAAAGCGAAATGCCCATTAAACTGAAGAAAAAAGTCATGGACTCGTGTCTCATTCCTTGTCTTACGTATGCATGCCAAACATGGAAATTTACCAACAAAGTAAAGAATAAAATAATAACATGTCAGCGAGGAATGGTACGCAGCATGTTAAATATCAAGAAAATACAAAAAATAAACCACAACAAAATACGGTCAAAATCAAAAGCAATAGACGCTCTCAAATACAGTCAAAAGCTAAAGTGGAAATGGGCCGGTCACATAGTACGTCTAAAAGATCGTAGATGGACCAAAACGGTTACGTCATGGAAAGGACCATCGGGCAAACGGTATAGAGGAAGACCGTTCACTAGATGGGACGACGATATTAAAAAAATTGCTGGTCCAGAATGGCAACGAATAGCCCAAGACCGAGAGCAATGGAAAGCTTTGGAGGAGGCCTTTACCTGAGAGGGGTTCCAGTACAGTAGATAAATACTACTGCCTATTATTATAATATTAGTAAAAAATAGCTATTAAGATAATTTTATTTAAGTGTATAGATATTAGTTTTTTTGCTATTTTATTTTATTTTTATTCTTTTGTTAACTAATAGGTAGGAGACAACATTTGCATGTTAATGTGGTAACTGGAAATAAAAGGCTTTTTATTTTTATTTTATTATTTATTTATACCGAACAATCCTTGGTTGTTTGAATGACGTAGACTTGAACACCTACGCAAATCGTAATAGTTAATAAGGATTAACGGTAAACAAGCAAGACTTAGATAATGTATACGTAGGCGGCGGTCTACTGACCTTATACGTACCCGTTACGTAAATTACTCACGATTAGGTATAATATTAAATATGCATATACCCTACATATACATAATATTATTTACGAGTTCTTTTATAAATTAGGTTTGTCAATCATTAGTACATTGGTAATTTACTTTTGAAGGTTGTATGAATTAATTTGCATACATTTTTCGATGGTACCCAAGTATCGGTCAACAAAACAGAATAATGTTTTATAGTAGAGTTAGTAATTCAGTAGAATTTGTTTTTGTTTTCATTTCTTCTTCACATTACTTCACTATCGTACTTCTTACGAAGGAGTCAACGATAGAATAAAGAAGTCTTCTGCGGCCTTATTATGACGTCTTAAAACCAGGTTTGTTCCAGTGAGTGAAAGAGATGGCGCAAGACGACTTGTATATTTCTGTCTCTTTCACTCACTCGAACAAGCCTGGTTTTAACACGTCATAGTAATAAAGTGAAGTCATCAAAAGAAATATAAATGATCAATTATCGATGTAATCTTCATACAGATAAATTAATTGTCATTATTAGCTTTGCAAAAATCTTACAACTTAACTATGTACCTACCTAAGTGTGTAAATAAATGAATTTTCTGAAGTAAATACATAAAATGCACATGAAACAACGTCGGCCATCTTGTCTCATTAAAAACCCTCGTACCGTCTCTTCTAGTTCCACATTATAATATTTGAATTCTCCTGCGTTTTGCTCTCAAATATAATTAAATGGAGGTACAGTTGTATGGTTTCTGCTTTGATATCAACGTACGAGCTTGTTGTATGTAGCAATGTAAAATAGTTACCAGTTTTAATTTCCTTCATATATCATCCAAGCTACATTCGTTATCTTTATCATTCGTCATCGGTTTCGGAGGTATTCCACAAAGGGCTCCTGGCACCGTTTTTTTTAGCGTGGTAAAATCATCAAATGAGTCCTCCCACCCAGGGCAGAGCGGGAGGGACTGTTAGACATTGTACTGACTAAAATCCACGGTGTCCTTCAATAGCCCTTTACGTTCCAGGGTCACGGGAACCTGGCACCTGCGAAAAATTTTGACAGGAGCCTTATATGGAATAGATAAGGTGCCAGTAGCTCAGGTAGCGTTGCCATCGGGTGCCACATGTGGAATACCTCCGGTTTCGGCAAAATACCATGAAAAGCAAACAAAAAAATCTGGGGTTTTATGTATAGAGAAAGTTGGTAAGACTTCGCCCAAACGATGGCTATGTAATTTTCAGTTGTCTTTGTCACTATCTATCTATATCTATCTATCTTCTATCTATCTATCTATCTTCTTCTATATCTATACTTATAATAAATCTGTAGAGAGATCAATTCTGTACATGAAATATATTTCCAAAATAACTATCAGGGGGTGATTAGGGATCGATACTGATGCCAAAAATGCAATTAAAAAAATTATTGTCTGTCTGTCTGTCTGTCTGTCTGTCTGTCTGTCTGTCTGTCTGTATAACCGTTATAGAAACAAAAACTACTCGACGGATTTTGACGAAACTTGGTACAATTATTTTTCATACTCCTGGGCAGGTTATAGAATACTTTTCATCACGCTACAATCAATAGGAGCAGAGCAGTGAAGGGAAATGTTAGGAAAACGGGAGAAGTTACTCCATGCACGCTAATCTTCGGAACTACTGGACGGATTTGATTGTTTTTTTTTTTTGATGTATAGCTATTAAGTCTGGGCAACATATAGGCAAAAATTTATCTTGGAAACTTGAACACCTGATGCAGAACTGCAATAGATCAGCTAAACTATAAGAGAAACATAAATAGCGCAACAGCAAAAAATGTTCCACGTGATAAGCACTTTCTGCTGAGAAAATATATTTGAAGATATGGAACACCTGATGTGGAACTCCAAGAGCCCAGCTAAACTATTACATATACAATAATGACGTCTTAGCAAGAGATGTTCAGCCTGATGAGCACTCCCTGTTGTCGTATAAAAACTGAAGATGTGGAACACCTGATGTGGAACTCCAAGAGCCCAGCTACACTATAACATATACAGTAATAACGTCTTAGCAAGAGTTGTTCAGCCTGATGAGCACTCCCTGTTGTCGTATAAAAACTGAAGATCTGGAACACCTGATGTAGAACTCCAAGAGCCCAGCTACACTATAACATATATAGGAATGACGTCTTAGCAAGAGTTGTTCAGCCTAATGAGCATTCTCTGTTGACGTATGAAAATTGAGATCTGGAACAACTGATGTGGAATTCCAAGAGCCCAGCTACACTATAACATAAATATGAATAATATCTTAGCTTAGCTGTTTAGTCTGATGGGCATTTCCTGATGACTTACAAAAATTAAGGATCTGGAACGTCTGGAATCGGCATGCGCGTCCCGTTGTTTTCACGTCCCCAGGCTCTAAGAATTCGACATCAGACGTTTCAGATCTTCGATTTTGACGACCCCATTGTCGCTGGCATAAGCAACAGGATCCGCGTACGAAGTCGCTGGCAGAAGCTAGTATATAATAAGTGCTTGAGCTTCAAAAAGTTCAAAACGTTGGGGTGTAGCGATTGACAGGAAAATGCCAGTTTTTCCCAGCATTCTCTATGATCAAAGCCGATTCTAAATAACGGATAAATTTTTCCCTTCTGCGGAAAAGGAAATAATATAAAATATAGTATTAGAAGGATAGCTCATAAGTAACTGATGATAATGTAATTTACGATGCTAACTAAAGAAGAATAGTATTGTGGAGACGTTTTTCTTTCTTTTACAAAGAACAGTAACAATGTGCGATATTTTACTTTATCCTGCCCTGGCCGTTTGCCAAGAAACACTTGCTGAAACAACTAGACTTGCACTTGCTAATGAGAGTTTGAATACTTTTATCTAAGCCATTACAATTAGTGATGGGCGGAGAGTAAATACTCAGATGATAAATACTCGAGTATTTATCCGAAATGAGTAAATACTCGTATTTTCTCGTTTTTATCGGATATTTACTCAAAATGATGGATATTTATATTTTTTGCGAATGGAATGGTTATTTTTTAAAATTCAATGGCAAGGATTGTTATTTGGGCTTTCCAAAAATTACATTACCGATTATTAGGTCTCAGAAGTCTCTCCAGTGAAGGAGAAGCAATGTGTTTCTCACTGCATTCTAACTCGGCCTCTATTTCTATGCCGTTTATCTCGTCTGCGTATCTTGGATCTGCGGATATCCTGTTTGGCTTCTGCAAAAAGTGTATGTGAGGGATTTGACTGACTGACAAGGCCCCCATAGAGGGACAAACGCCTGTTGGGGTCGCGAGACTGTCAAAACAGGTAACCGTGACCCTGAAACGTAAATGGCTAGTAAAGAAACACCGTGAATTTTAGCCAGTACAAGTCTGGGCGACTCATTTGCCGGTTTATCCACGTTAAAAAAGGGCGAAGGAAGCAATCGGGGTGAGAACATCTTGGCAGTGTCTCTCGTCATGACGAACGTCTTCCAGGCTTTGCCCTAGAGTTAAATTAAGGAAGCGCTCCGCTATTACGAAGTTTCGAATTCCAACCATCTCCGGTGCACCGTCGCCATCGGAACCTGGCACACTGTTTCTGCTTGACCGAGCGCTTCGTGGTACAATCCTCCATGATATCGGCGTTGTCTACTACGCCGATGACATGTTATAACTGTAAAATAAATAGGTTTTCTTTCTTCTTAACGACGCGGAAGAGGACGTACCGTGACTAGTCACTACTGATAACAAATGAACAGGGGTTGAACAAATGAAGGTCCTGCCACAGATCCAGCAATTAGGCCTTGAGATGACGTCAATAAGGCCAAAGCCCTATGTTAAGTAAG
Source organism: Agrotis clavis (assembly GCA_954870645.1). Classification (NCBI taxonomy): domain Eukaryota; kingdom Metazoa; phylum Arthropoda; class Insecta; order Lepidoptera; family Noctuidae; genus Agrotis; species Agrotis clavis. Next base: position 21,537,441 of record OX940923.1, on the reverse strand, counting down.
GGTTGAAAACAAGTTTTGTTGTCATGTTTTATAAAGGAAACCGTTTACTCGTAACTTGAAAAAAGTAGATTCAAATCAAATCTCGTAGTAAGACTCGGTGTCGAGTACGGTTAGGCTCAGTAAGACTCGATAAGACTTGGTTAGACTCAGTCAGACTCGGTAAGACTTGGTAAGATTCTGACATACGGTAAGACTCAATCAGACTCGGAATCAGATTCAGTTAGTCTTGGTAGGACTCGGTTAGTTGTGGAATATTATATTATATTATATTATATTAGACTCGGTCAGACTCAGAGTCAAACTCGATCAGACTTGGTAAGACTCGGTCAGACTTGGTAAGACTCGGTTAGACTTGGTAAGACTCGGTCAGACTTGGTAAGATTCGGTCAGTCTTGGTAAGACTCGGTCAGTCTTGGTAAGACTCGGTCAGTCTTGGTAAGACTCGGTCAGACTCAGAATCATACTCGTTAAGACTCCGTAAGACTCGATAAGACACGGTCTGACTCGGCAAGACTCGGGCAGACTCGGCAAGACAAGACTCTGTCAGACTCGGTAAGAATCAGTAAGAATCGGTCAGACTCATTCAGACTCGGAGTCAGACTTGGTAAGACTCGGTCAGACTGGGAATCATACTCGTTAAGACTCCGTAATACTTGATAAGACATGGTCTGACTCGGTAAGACTCGGTCAAACTCGGTAAGACTCAGTAAGAATCGGTCAGACTCGGAGTCAGACTTGGTAAGACTCGGTCAGACTCGGAATCATACTCGTTAAGACTCCGTAAGACTCGATAAGACATGGTCTGACTCGGTAAGAAACGGTCAGACTCGGTAAGACTCAGTAAGAATCGGTTAGACTCAGTCTGACTCGGAGTCAGACTCGGTCAGACTTGGTAAGACTCGGTCAGACTTAGGAAAACTCGGTCAGACTCGATATCATACTCGTTAAGACTCCGTAAGACTCGGTCAGACTCAGTAAGAATCGATCAGACTCAGTCAGACTCGAAATCGTACTCGACACCGTAAGACTATAAGACTTGGTCGGACTCGAAGTCATGCTCGTTAAGACTCCGTAAGACTCGGTAAGACTCAGTCATACTCGGAATTAGGATCAGAATCGGAGTCAGTCTGACGGATACACTCAGATATACTCGGTTAGATTTGATCAGACAAAAATGTGCGGTCGCGCGTCCGCATCAGTTCTACTTTATAATTAATTAGAAAATTAAAAATGTATGTATTATTCAAGGTTTCGATTGGAAAATTGAAAAACAAAAACAACGTATTTGGAAAAAACTGGAATATTTCCTACTTTTTCTAACGCTTTTAGTAATAGTTATTATTAAAGTGATTAAAAAAGTACTTTACGAATCGTATATTATCAGATTTTCATGTATTTCAATCATTTTTCTTGTAAAATAACAAAATTTACGATGAACAAATGTAACATAAACTGTAAGTAGTATTTATCCACTGTTTTGGATAAAAACTCGAGTACAAATGGAAATTTATTGAGTATTTACTCATTTTGAGTATTTATCCGGATGAAAACCCATCACTAATTACAATGTTCAAGGCAAAGAATATTAACAAAGGAAATGTACTCTGTGTGTATGTGTGTGTGCACAATGAAAGCTCAATTGGTGTTAGCATTGATGAGCTTAATTATCAATTATTCTCCTATCGAATACAAATACATATACGTACTATATCTTCATTTGTAGCAAATGTACCTAATGGACAGTAACACAATATCGCTATCACATTGAATATAATAGACCTAGGCCATGTGTTCAGTCTAGAATACATACGCATATCGCTCTCAGAGCTTGTCTTTCTCCCTCTTTTCATCTCATTCACATCTTCAAGCCTTCCGTTCCATCATCAAGCTTAACTGAAACAACTATGAGGATAAAAAAGTACTTGACCATTAAATTCATGTCAAAAAATACTCAGCCATAAAATAAACATCACTCGCGACGCATCAAGCTGTCAATATTGTATTATGTTGTTCTGTAATTAACCATATTACGTACTTTAGGGTGAAACACAGGTATGGCCTGAAACACAGGTTTTAATTAACTTAGTTCAGGCAGGTCGCTACATATTACTTAAATCCCTAGTTAAATATCGAGTACCTGTAATGAATATCCTTTAGTTATACACTAATTTTTGTTTAGGCACTAATATAAACCATTATATAAGACTTTTACTATGTTAATTTTTTTGTGGCTAATTCCATCTTTGTAAAAAAGTTTTTTGAATAAAAATGTATTTATTTATTTATTTATTTATTTATTTAGGGTGTCCCGTTCAAAGGGTCCGCACAGAACCCTTTCTCCTCCCTCCCCCTGCCCCCCAGTTGTCTGTCCGTCTGGCTGTCCGCACCCCCTCACTCCCAATCTATACTCCGCGTATAATTTGAATTCGGTGTGTACCTAGATATTCTAGATGTATGTTTGAAATGATGGCCGACCATAAAGGCTGGTGCATATTGTAATATTGAATTAATTTGAGTATAAGTCTGTTAGTTTTGCGTTCAAACGACTTTGCCCAGTTTCCTTACTTGTATTTTTCTTCAACGTATTGTGATAATATTGTTGGCTTTAAATCTAAACCATTCAAAGACACCATTGATGTTTGCTTGTTTCTTGCTTGTTTTTTTTGTGTGGTGGTATGACCACCTTTGGTGTTAGAGTTATTTAAACCGGCTCTTGGAACCTTACAGGCCCCTGACATTATAGAATAATATGAGATTTCCTCACGATGCTCTTCCCCGATGTCAGTGACGTCGAAAATAACCTTAAAGAATACATAATCACAAACTCACAACCTAGTGCATGAGAAGCGATGTGTGGGCCATCACGACAGTATATATAAGAATAGGTACTTTATTCAAGATAATAATGAAATAAGACACTCACGAGTTAGGCAATATGTATAACACTGTACTAGAGATATTGTATTTGAAACGAAGCGAGCGGGAATACGAAAATTCTTCCTATCTAGGGCGACGCTTCTTTACGACATTACTCTGTGCCCCGAATACACTCGGAGACTTTTATTTAAACATAAATACATCGAATGCTAACATTCAGGGCGTCTATTTGCGAATCCATTTCATTGCCTTTGACGGAGAACGAAAAACTGTGACGTACCATTCATCTGAAGTCTGGAGTGACGTCGTATTAGAGTGTAACATAAATAAAAAGCCTCGGTTCTTGTTGGTTCGTCGGGAAAGCTCTCGAAGTGCTCCGTCGCTGCGCGGAACCCGTCCGCCATGCTGCTCTCAGCTCCTTTGAGGAGCAAACATCAATATAATTGGATTGCCTTACAATTTTTAAGTAAACAACCCATAGAGTCCTCAAAGCATGCTGAAGACTTGAGGACTTCTGCTTCTGCAGCTGAATAAGAAAACTTTGGCTTTGTGTTCTTTATTCGAAGCCACTCCTTTGAAGATGTCTGTATACATTACGTTAATGGAATATCCAATTTTGTGTCTGTGAAGACGCTCATTCAGTACTTCTTGTAACTTCTTTTGGAATCTTGAGTCAAAGCTACACAAGCCACATTTAACTGTCAATACGTTGTGGAAAGTACCTTTTCTCTATAAATTCTTTTATCACAGTCGACAAATCTATCAGACAAAGAATAGAACAATACTCAGAAAAACCTGCCCCAAAGTCGGATCAGCTATAAACCCCGCGAGATAAAATATCGACGCAGGATCGTGGCGAAACTCCCAACTTCCCCACATAAAGCTTTGACTGAGCCAAAGTTTTTTACTTTCTTTATTATCGATGTAGTGGAAAAGCGAGCTGGCGATAAACCTTTGGCACCAAAGCTACGAATAAAATCCAATTGTCTGTCGAATGTTTCCATTCAGTTGAAATATTAAAGCAAACTTCAGGTGAAGAAATTATATTTGAAATTTCTATCTACGGGAGAACAACAGAAACTTAGAGGAAAGGTGCTCATAATAAATTGCACGAACGAGCTTTTATTTCCTTTAAAACTCGTGTTGTGTTGACAGCGTTTGATAAATGCTGCAGTAGCTTTTTCTTCTCACGTAATTTCGAATAAAAAGTGTAGGGGCGTGGCCGGGAGGCGAGCAGAGCTTATTGCACATTAATGATCGATGAATATTATTTTACTTTAAGTGTTGCATCGCTCGCTCGTGCTTTGAATTCATTGTTTGGTTGATTTTAATGCTAACTGCATTTAATAGTGTTCTTTCATAGTTGGTGCCTAGCTATTATGTTGGCTAACCTTTCTATCCTCTAAACGATCATTGTACGATTTTTGTAATGAAAATTAAGCGAATACAATATATTCAAGTTTTGTAAACTCAGGTTTTCTTGCAAATATTTAATGCGTAAACATTCCAACCTAATTTACTACCTTTGCAACAAACCTCGCGAGAGTTTAAATCTAATTTCCTCTAAAACCGGAAGCAATAATAATTTCATCTACGGAGTGCTAATCAAAAGCTTTTAAACATAAAAGTTAACAGGAAGTCGGTACCATAGTAGCTATAAGATGTTTTTCTCTCGTCGTTCCCCTAATGGTTATCTTGAAAAGGATATTTTCTTAGACGGAGCCTTTCAAAGGTTGTTTTTGCTTTTCCCGCGTCGCCGCCTCGGTCTCGTAAATTGGCTTTCAAACAACTATAAAGCAAATAATAAAATACGTTTCGCCATGTTGCATGGTACACACTGAAGGAAACGTTATAGCAATGTGTGCGAGCGTCGACTTGTGAACAGATGGTGAATGCAATTTTCAAAGGGAAACGCTACACTTGTAGTTATGCGTTTATAAAATCATTTACAGCTTTTCCATCGGTTTGTTTCTGTTTTCCTTTGTGTGGGAGGCTTACACCCACGTTCGTCCCTCAGTGGGTAGTATATAGGAACTATGTATAGTTTTTCTCTTACTTCTTTAGACAGGATTTTTTCTCATTCTTTCGCAGTTTCCGCTCTCCGGAGTGTTTTGATATTGATTTTAGACTTAAGCTTTTAGAAGAAGTTGTCAGTAAAAATGTAGATGCTAATTTTTTTCCGTTGAAGTGTCTTAAAAATGGATAAAAATATTGTGAGAAATGAAGTATAGTTCTGAAAAAAAGGTGATTATTAATATGAAGAATAGGTAATCTTAGATACTTTCTATTGTTTTTTCGTTCACTACCTGGGAAAACTGTTTATTTTAGTCCTAGCAACAAATGCATTATTCCCGTTGGATCCCAGTTTTGAATCCCACTTGAATATCTTTCCCATTAGATCCCACAAAAAATTAAAATGTATTCCCGTTGAATCCCATAACAAAAGAAAAACGTTTTATTCCCGTTGAATCCCAAAAACTATTCCCGTTGGATCCCACATGCTTTAAAAAATCTGAATGCGAGTAGTCGAGTACTTTCAACGACATAATTGTTCTTGTTTTGTTCTGAAAACGTTTATTATTTTAGTAAATTCATAAATTAGTAACAGAGAATAAGTCTATAAAATCAAGGTAACACTTTTCTTCTGATATGTACACATGTTGTCATAACGTGGGATTCAATGGGAATTAAAAATGGGATTCATCGGGAATACCTAAAAAATGGGATCCAAAAGTGGGATTCAACGGGAATAATTCCAACAAATACAAAAACTAAAAAAAATCGTCTGATAACTGATGCCAAAGACTAAGCATAAAACACACTCTTTAAACTCAAACTTCTCAAAACTATGTAAAACATTCGACCTACACAGGCACACGACGATTCACCTGTACACCCTCTATTAATCCCAGACGGTCATGTGAAGTTTAATGAACATAGTATTACACTTTAACTAACCTTCGTATTGTATAGCGAGCAATACGAGCTCGACGTCATTAGTGCATACAACCAGCTAGTACTCGTGTACTCTACAGTGTACTACGTGTACTGTACTTATAACTAGAACTAGCATCTGGTAAAGTCATGGGGTATGAATGAGACAAGCTGAGGTATTACGTCTGTATTTTTTGTAGAGATTTCGGAAAAGGGCGTCATTTTAAATAGGGTATCGAACCGGGAAATTCCGGTCCCGAAAATCCCGGGATTTCCCGGTTCTTGAAGTATATTTTAAAACCCGGGACATGCGACTGAGAACCGGGAAATTCGGGATTTTCGGGACTCAGAAAAACAGTATGAATAATTTGTTTAAACTTGTTAATTCTTTTATAGAACAAAAAAATCAAATTGGATGTAAGGTATTTATTCACTTCGCCGTTATATAAGGAATAACATGTTCAGATACAAGTGTGGTTGACAGAGAAGAAAAGTTGATAATGTAGTACTGGTTATATCTGGAAAGCCTTTGACAGGGTCTCGAGACAAAAAGTTTCCTTGCTTTTGGTATCTCAATTTTTGTAGCTGGATATCAGACTTTCTTAATGAACGATCAATCAGAGTTGTCGTTGATGACTGAGATCCTTTGAGCTTTTGGTTATTGACTCTGGAGTTCAACAGTTATCTGTTTTCTTTGCAACTCTTATTTTGCTGCACATTTCTTACCCACTTCAGCCTGGTATTGTTGGGTAGGTAGATAACAGTACTGTTTCAGTGACATACTTGCCCACTGCAAAATCCAGTGGGGATGAAGTTCATTGCTTCAGAGAGACCATGGTAGAGCAAACAGATTTGATACTTAGTATCCCATAAAAGAGAGAAGTTTCTTGTTCACCAACATACAGGCGTATATTTCCTTAGTGAAGTAGGAGTAAATCAAAACTACATCTTTTATAGAGTAATTTGGACCAACTCCTATTTTTCCTGTTTCTGTAACTGATGACCTTGAGCTTTTGGGTATGGAGCTGACATCCAGTATCAACTTTGACGTGGGCATCCTAAATAGAGTGAAGCGATACCTTACACCTGGATATGTGCAAGCCCATTTCTTTATTGATTGCGTCGTAGTAGCCCGCGAAATTCAAAGTTTCTTATGTTTTTTCTAACGGAGTATTGCAGCAACCTTACTCAACTTAATCATTGGGATGGCTCAGATAAATACAACTTACTGCACTAGACCCAGTGGAACGCAGAGCTCCTTAGACTAATAAATTGGCAACGTGAAACTGGTGGATGGTTACTCTGCAGCTTAGCTCATCTCATCGACGCAAGCTTAAGGACTTCACACACAGCAGCTATAATGTAAAGATGTACATTATAGCATGATACATCTCATTACATCTTTTCATAGAAATCGTCAGGAGACCACACACTGCAGCAATAATGTATATTTTTACATCTTCGAATCTAAGGTACTGAGCGATACGAAAATATACATTTATATTTCGATACACCTATACATCTCAATACATTTCTATATTTATCTCTCTTCGAAAAGGATGTTATGAAATGTAGGGAAATATACATTACATTACCTGTTGTGTGTGTGATACATTAAGATAATTTAAAGCTATACATCCCGGGATGTAATGTACATTAATATACATTATAGTTGCTGTGTGTGTAGCCCTCCCTCTTTTCGTTTTTTTTATTGGGTTCGCTCGTGGCTAATATGAGACCTAAAATAGGTCGAACTCATGAATTCTACAACCTCTTTCCACCGGCCTACTTGCATTAGGTACATCTAATGTCCAGTATTGGACATCTAGATGAACTGCAAGTTTCCATAGTTAGTACAGTTAGAGTGAATAGATTTGCCACCTCTGAATAGAAAAGAAGCTAGAGCAAACCCATGTCCATGAGGCCGTCGAATAAGTTGGTTGTATGATTTTAATCAGAATAAATACTGTACCATAAAGTTATCTTATTATTTTCATTGTTTTCTAATGCCATGGAAAAAATGCATTTTTGTCCCGAAAGTCCCGAAAATCCCGGGATTTCCCGGTTCCTTGGACGCCCGTCCCGAAAATCCCGGGACTTCCAACAAGGACCGGTTCTCGATTCCCTAATTTTAAAGACCTATCCGCACACAACAGTGCCGACACGTTCCGTACCGTTCCGTGACGTGCTATTCATATATACGAGTGAACGAACATCACTGAACGGCACTGTCACTGATCAGTACAGGATAGCGTCGTCGTATATACATGAATAGCACGTCTCGGAACGGTACGGTACGGAACGTGTCGGCACTTTTGTATGCGGATAGGCCTTAAATGGGTATTGGGTAGACAATATAGTCAACAGTCATGTCAAGATTTGATAGTTATAGCTGTAACAATAATGCTCTATGGCTATTGTTGTTCGTTCAAGTTTACACAGTTTTCAATTTGTAATCGGCTGATGAAGCTGCGAAATCTTTGAAAATAAAACAAGAATAATAGAATTCTAGAGTATAAAAAAATGGTGTTTTTAATTGTATTATGAACAGTGTTTATAGGTTTGCTGATATCTTCGACACGTGTAAACAAATCTGAGTAACATATTTATTGGACGACTACATTTTTTTTATTACATATATGTAATAAAAAAAATGTAGTCGTCCAGTAGGTAAATGAATGTCTTTTGCTAAAATTTAAGTATTTTTACCGACTTCAAAAAAAAGGAGGTTATCAATTCGACCCGTATGTATGTAATATTTTCAGAACCGCCCAGTTTTTTCGATCCTAAATGATCGAATTAAAGTTCGATAAAAGCGAGCAAATTTTTATGAATTTTAAGCCCTGCCCTGAGTTCCTAATAACACTTACTGCAGCTGACATCATACTTAAGATAGCAACGTCAACATTACAATATTAGTCTGTCACATTAATACTCTGAGAGAGCACTCTCGGCTGCGCGCCTTCCGGACACCTCGGTGCATTAGCCCAGCGCAGCCCAGCATAGCCCAGCGTTTTACAGCGCAGCCCAGCTTAATGCACTGGCCTGTTTACTCAGTATTAGACGGAGACTCAAGTCCTACCTCCACTTTAAAGATTACGGTTTTCAAGTAAAAGCCCTCACGTACACCATGATTGAGTTTGTACTTGCAGTTCGTTACGAGATTGAAGTGCTTTTTTAATCAGTTTATGCGCTGAATATGTTTTTTACTCTGTTTTGTTGTGCTGTTATATGTTGAAACCACTTTTAAAATTGTGTTATGTGTAAAAAGCATTGAAAATATTCAATGTTTTTAATTTTGCTTGAAATGAAAGGTTGGTTGTGGTTGTGTAATAAGTACTCGTAACCACTGCTTGTATGATCGCTCTATTCTCTAAAGAAACAGCTTTGTGTGCAGCGCTGCTCCAATGCCGAATTTACAGTTTGCTATACATCACTAAGCTACTGTCAGAAACGATTCGTGACACCATCTCAAGGCTCTGTCTCAACGTCGAGCTCGTCCTTGCGTAGCCTAGAAATTCTCGTTTAGTAAATTAGGAAACCTAGCAGAAATATTCGCTCCATGCGGGAATCGAACCCGCGCCACGCAGCGCAGCAGTCCAATGGGGATGGCAACTGGGAAACGAAAGGCGCCAGTATAGCTTGTTCCAACCATCGTCATTGGTTCAAATCTTATAGGCACTTCAAAATAGTACTGCCTCATTGGTCGGATTAGGACTTAACTATGGTCGCGCCATCTACAATTAGCTTTGACCGGCCTTCCCCATTGCTGTAATCTGGAATCTGTTCTATCAACTATTGTTTACAATTATTTTATCTATCCGCCTTTTTTGCTCAATTAGGTATATAATAGCAGAAATAAAAACAATAGCAGAATTTTTAAAAGTTATTTTCTCCTTGCTTACAGTTACTGATGGTACGAATAAAATAATATTAATCTTCTATATCTTCTATCTATCTATCTTCTTCTATCTATACTTATAATAAATCTGTAGAGAGATCAATTCTGTACATGAAATATATTTCCAAAATAACTATCAGGGGGTGATTAGGGATCGATACTGATGCCAAAAATGCAATTAAAAAAATTATTGTCTGTCTGTCTGTCTGTCTGTCTGTCTGTCTGTCTGTCTGTCTGTATAACCGTTATAGAAACAAAAACTACTCGACGGATTTTGACGAAACTTGGTACAATTATTTTTCATACTCCTGGGCAGGTTATAGAATACTTTTCATCACGCTACAATCAATAGGAGCAGAGCAGTGAAGGGAAATGTTAGGAAAACGGGAGAAGTTACTCCATGCACGCTAATCTTCGGAACTACTGGACGGATTTGATTGTTTTTTTTTTTTGATGTATAGCTATTAAGTCTGGGCAACATATAGGCAAAAATTTATCTTGGAAACTTGAACACCTGATGCAGAACTGCAATAGATCAGCTAAACTATAAGAGAAACATAAATAGCGCAACAGCAAAAAATGTTCCACGTGATAAGCACTTTCTGCTGAGAAAATATATTTGAAGATATGGAACACCTGATGTGGAACTCCAAGAGCCCAGCTAAACTATTACATATACAATAATGACGTCTTAGCAAGAGATGTTCAGCCTGATGAGCACTCCCTGTTGTCGTATAAAAACTGAAGATGTGGAACACCTGATGTGGAACTCCAAGAGCCCAGCTACACTATAACATATACAGTAATAACGTCTTAGCAAGAGTTGTTCAGCCTGATGAGCACTCCCTGTTGTCGTATAAAAACTGAAGATCTGGAACACCTGATGTAGAACTCCAAGAGCCCAGCTACACTATAACATATATAGGAATGACGTCTTAGCAAGAGTTGTTCAGCCTAATGAGCATTCTCTGTTGACGTATGAAAATTGAGATCTGGAACAACTGATGTGGAATTCCAAGAGCCCAGCTACACTATAACATAAATATGAATAATATCTTAGCTTAGCTGTTTAGTCTGATGGGCATTTCCTGATGACTTACAAAAATTAAGGATCTGGAACGTCTGGAATCGGCATGCGCGTCCCGTTGTTTTCACGTCCCCAGGCTCTAAGAATTCGACATCAGACGTTTCAGATCTTCGATTTTGACGACCCCATTGTCGCTGGCATAAGCAACAGGATCCGCGTACGAAGTCGCTGGCAGAAGCTAGTAAATAATATACGTCTGATAGGGGGAGAATGGAAGAAAAAAATGTGTTGCGCCGACTCCAAGTTAAATTGGATATGGGCAGGAAGATGTTGATGGCAACAGAAACAGTCACATGTTCGACAGCTGAGTATGAGGTTATTGGTTCATTTCATCATCATCATCATCAGCCGGAAGACGTCCACTGCTGAACATAGGCCTCCCCCTTAGACCGCCACGCCGAACGACCATTCGCCACTTGCATCCATTTGTTGCCCGCGACCCTCACGATGTCGAAAGAAGTGGGAGGCCTGCCTACGCTGCGTCTTCCGGTCCGTGTTCGCCACTCGAGAACTTTTCTTCCCCATCGGTTATCAGTTCTACGAGCGATGTGGCCTGCCCATTGCCACTTCAACTTGCAAATTTTATGAGCTATGTCGGTGACTCTGGTTCTTCGCCGAATATTATACATGTTCCGGATTTTATCCCGCAATGAAACTCCGAGCATAGCTCTTTGCATTGCTCGTTGAGTGACTCTTAGTCTCTCTAAAAGGCCAGCAGTCAAAGACTACGTTTCAGAGCCGTATGTCATCTGGCAACACACACTGGTTAAACACCCTTGTCTTGAGACACTGTTGGATTTTTTGTGAATTGGTTCATTTCCCAGGTCTTAAAAGTAAAATTTGGTTTTCCCATTAGTAATTTCTCAGTAGTAGCTACGGAGTTTGAATTTGTGCGTGCTGATATCAATAGACTCGTTCTTTTTGATATGGGACTTGAAAATAACTGGCAAAGTTTTACCATGGAGTATCGTGTTGCCCAGTTACTGGGTTGTGGAGGTCCGATAGGCAGTCGCTTCATGTAAAATACTGATATTCAGCTGCATCTGTTTCGACTGGAAGCCGACCCCAATATAGTTGGGAAAAGGCTAGGCAGATGATGATTACTTGAAAATAACTGGCAAAATATGTGAGTGTACTATTTGGTGTACCTCTGCACTTGTGAACCTCACGCTTATTACACTCGAAGGGTTAGCCTTCAAGTGTAATAAGCGCGAGGTTCACGTTTTTCATATAGGTATGAAATCCTTAGTGACGTTTCTGAAAACCTTATCGATTGGACGCAATACACCAACGTAGTACTGAAAGTAATAGTTATGAGTTTTTCAGTGACTGCCTATTGTTTGATTTCAGCGGCGGTTTGTTTTATCAAACTATTATCTGGTCACGACTTGGTACGTGTTGTTTTGGTTTACGTCATTTTTATGTTGATGTAGGGATTTTTAAAAGATAGAGAACAATCTTTGTTATGTTACATATTTTTATTTTCTACCTATCCGGGCAAACTATTTGTTGTGTTAAATAATACCGCACATAGGTACTTAAAATTTCTTTATTAAATCTTTCCATTTATAATCACATTTTATTAAACTAAGTACATAGGAATATATTATTATAATTATTAATTAAAAATAAATCTCAAAATAACAACATAGTTTGGCATACAGGTAATGTTTTCAAATGTTAAAATTTCTTTTAAACCCAACAATATTTAATATTTCGAGATCTAAATAAATAAACAATTTGCTATTTTGAACTAAGTTAAAGAGATCAAAACTTGAATCAGGTAACGACAATAATAATATAACTAATTTGGTACAGTGGGATTAAGTATTGACGATAAAAAAATAGCATTGATGAATATAATAATTTGAACTACAGGCGAAATAATTAGATAAGCCGAAATCCCACGAATAAGACCTTCCCATCCCTTTACCACGTAAAGTTTACATAAATGTAATGTAGATGACGCAGGTGAGTTTGCTACGTCAAGCGGTGCCGACTGGCGTGGAGTGTGGTGTGTCGGATTGAGCTAGCAACACTGAAATGCTGACGCGTTCGTTATCAGCATTCATTAGGGGTAAATGTTCCGTAACTGGCAACGCTGAGCTATGTGCGCTACGTCAAACTCAGCTAATGGGAATGTTTGCTTCGTTTGCGGATTCACCCGCGTATATTCCGTGAATTGCTAGCGTGGATTTTATTTTTTGTTTAATTTTACAGTAATATAATGAACGTGCAATGTAAAAGAAATCACAGATTTGTAGGAAGGAATAACATTTGAAACATGTGTCTGAACACTAAAATGAATGGATTTTTTTTTCAAATACTAAATAAACGTATATGACTCTTTGTGTATAAAATATGATGAGAGTATTTTTTACATGCTGTGCATAATATTATAGAGTTTGGCACACGTAAAATAAGCGCACGCGCATGGCAATGACTCCGCTGAAACATGTTATTTGACGCTTCTGGTGTGACGCGCTGCAGTTGTATGTGCCATCAAGTACTTAGTTTTATTATTGCACACAAAGGAAATATTGCTAATCAGAGCACCGCTGCGTTGCAGCTTGCAGCTTGCCAGCCGAAACCATGTTACGGAACATTTTTACAACCAATACTCAGCATTCATGTACATTTTGTAATTAGAATTATTAAATTTAAAATATCAGATACCGTCTTTGTAAATAGATACATCACCGCAATAGATAGATATGTTCCATAAAAATACACCTTTCTCTGTTATCACAGCCCTTAATTTAGCAAGTTATCTTTTAGTACCATTAAATAACAAAATTTAAACTATAAATCAGATACAACTATAGACTTCGTAAGTACTTAATAAGTGCAGGACCGTGACTGTGCCCCAGGTCACGAGGACAGAGCCTCCTCGCACGACGAGGCCCACGATCCCGAATATAGTAACAAAATTATTTATCTAACCAAATTAAGAAAAATATCAAAGGTAACATCGCAATTTTTGAGCTTGGCTCTTTTTTGTACAAATTTAAAAAATGTTTCCAAAAAGTCTTGCTGTACTTTATGATGTTCCAACTTGTGAATACGAATTGCCTAAAGTCTGAATGTGGTTAATTTAATATTTTTTAGATTACGAATGTGTGATATTGAGCAATATCTTGTATGGCATATAAATATGAACGATTACAAGAGTGGGCATACAGTATACACAGGTTGGATTCACACTGTCATACATTAATGTTGAGGCTCTCTCGGGGGCGAACTTGACCTTTTTACTTACAACTAGTTTTGACGTACTAAGCAACGAGTCATCATGATAGCTGACACATGAAGTGATAGAACTGGTCAAAGTTCACGGGTTCCATGGCGCTGTCGTGGTCTGACTTGTCCAGGAGTTCAGGATTCCTCTTTAGGAAATTCCTGACCCAGTCTTCTCCAGCCATTCTGGTGTTGACATCAAATGGGTGATTCAGATTGTTGTCTTCGGCGTACTGGAAAGCTAGTTCCCGAATGTCTCGCCTCGAGACTCCCATGAAATACTTCTCCATGCTTTTTATGTATCCAACCAAGTCTTTCTCTTGACTATCTGTGAACACCCTCCGGTAGTGGCCCATTAAAGGTTTGGGGTCGTCTGGCTGCTGGTACCTTATCTTGCTGGCACGTCTTTGGAGTGTTGAGCGAGGTATGTGGAAGGTCCTGGCGGCCAGTTTGTACCCCATCTTACCTGACACCACCGCTGCGACGGCCTTGGCCATATCATCTTCGTTCCAGGACTGGCGTCCACTCATTCTTTCGTATCTTCTGACCATTGCACTCTGAAAAACAAATAAAAAGTACATAAAATAACTTTAATTGATAACATGACATTAACATGGCGGTACTTATCTATTATTCGCAAGAACAAGTTTTGACGCATTTTGTAGTCTAAACAATAATATCAAAACAAAGTATAAGTACATATTTGGGTAGCGAAGATGTTTAATTTAAATAATAATATTATATGACCTATTTTTTATTAGTTCTTCAATTTTCCAATTTACATAAACAAATGTATCAGAATAACAAAAATAGGCAATTAACGAATGAGGTTTTATTTGAATATAAGGTACCTAGTCGATGGCCGAGCATGTTTGAACGTTGAGCGAAGGGTAACCACAGCCTTACCGGTTTTGTGGACCACGATCAATGCCAACTCGAGGTGAAAAAAATATGTCTAAAGACGTTCTAGAAGGTAAAGTTGAATAAATATTATCATTTAAATCTTGAGGTAGTCCGAGCGTAGCCTCGCATCGTTACAAAGTTACAGGTTGATTTAGTCAATAATTATGATGAACCTACATACGCATTTCAATGTATCTGACAGTTTAAAAGGTTAACATTTAGTTTGCACCGTGGTTTGCACTGATTTATTCATAATGTGCAATAATCGACTTGCAGTATTTGCTACATGATCGGGCAACTAAGGATATCGGGCGGTCGAGCTTGGCCCCGGAAATCAGGCAGGACAAGTTTTTAAGAAAAGTGGTTCACAAAACTTGGGCACTTTCAATTTCGAGATCACCTTTACTTTCAGTGTACAGTTACTTCGTTATATTTCTTTATGGATCAATGTTATGTGCCATAATATTTCAACGTTGGTAAATTAATAGTTCCGTAAGAACATAGCTAATCGTGCACGTGATGTTTGTAAGCAGTGAGCCCCTCGAGGAGTGTGCCACTACAGTACAATACAGTTTGTAACTCCGCCGAGCTGATAGCGAACAACACACGATAAAGTATGGCGTGTTTTTCCGACGCGATAACTCGGGAACATTGAGGCCCCTTGCCAACGCGTGTTAATACCGCAATATCACTTAATTACCCATTTATATGAACGAGTATGTCCGCAAGCTAACCGCATCTCTCGTACATTAAATACTTTTGTTTATAAAGTCGTTTCATCGCTATTTACGTGTCACATTGACAGTTCAAAAACGGGAAATACCTCTCGTCAGTGGTCGACCGTCCTTGAATGACCGCGTCATATTTTTTATCTGTCAAAAAAAGAAACACGTCGTCAGCAGTCAGCTGTTTGTGTTAGTTCCATAGCGCGTCTATCAACATGTTGCCGTACCGAGATACTAAATACAATCCGTTCTAATCTGCGAGGTATCGCATCCACTGCTTATTTCGTATAGGGATTTCCGTTTCTTAAGCTACAAGGTGAGCAATGGAACGCGCTCCACATCGACCGACCAAGATATTGCGATAGTACCGATGGAAATCGTAGTAGCGGCGCGAGTACGGCGTGAGTCGAGGTTACTCTGACGCGTGACTTGCAAGGTCCCCGCTGCATTGCACGATGCGCCAAGGTTGACTCGCGTCTCTGTACCGATATAACCTAGTCCCCATTAATTAATTAATTCAATAAAATTAAAAAGGAAATAAAAAAATAACGCAAACGTTCAGTAGTTAAAATACCCTAGCGCAGTAGGCCGAAGTGAAATCTGCATCGGATGTTATCGCGTTGCATCGTTGCAGTTAGACAATAGCTTTCAACACGTATGTAACATAAATATAATAAGGTCGCCAGTGAGTACTTACAGTGAGCGTGTGGTTCAGGATCGCGTAGGCAGCCGGGAGGGGGCCGGTGGAGGCGGGCAGGCGGCAGGCGGCAGGCGCAGCGAGCGGCGGCTGGTGGCGCGGAGTCAGGCTCGGCAGGTGGCGTGCGAGCGGGCTGACGGCGCGCGCGACACTGGCGCGGGGCCCGTCTTGCCCCGCCGACGGCCCTGGCGCGCTGACGTCACCTGGCCCAGGGCCCGACTGCGACGACTATTTTTGTCCGCAACTAATTATCTAGATCCTGCCTTTGTCCGGCCGTGTAACACTGACGAGGAAACCTGGTTTTATCTTTAAAACCTGTTAAGTAGGTACATAGCTTGTAGCTAATTATTGAATACGTCACTTGTGACAATCGTTCATATTTATTTGTCAGCGCAGCGACGTCGTGTAATGTTAACACTCTGAGTCATTGCACTCCAAATTAAATAAATTATTTAATGTAATATGTATGATTACAGTAAAGTAACATGATGTGCCGACGTACTCATTACAAAAATATAAGTAGATTCAGCTCATTGTGAATTTAATGATATAATCGATTTAATGTGGATTAGCTAATGACAGTCGGCAGAGTTAAACTAAACAATAATATTTTATCAGTAGGTCGTAGAAATGAATAATATGACTGTAAGTATCTAGTATTCAACTAGAAATATCTAAGCATAAACGTTCGCAGCAATAACCATAAACTTAATAATGTTTTGATAGTTACACTTACAAATCATCTGATGATGGAAAATTTTAATGAATCCCAGTTTTTCTTCGTGCAAAATACCTAATCGTGCAAAATAAAAGTAAATTCAGTGATTTTCGCTGCGACATCTTAATCTTTCCCTTTTAAAGCACATATGGAGCACTCACTGTTTTTTTCGTCGGATAGTTGAATAGTAGCCAAAACGTTAGCGTGTGTAACAAAGGAGAAATTCCCCGGAGATAAAACTGCGGCCAACATTTAATGAGTCATCCCGGTTTGTACCGCGTTGGAAGACTCCCGGGTGTGGCTAAATGGGACCAACTATGCACGGTACCCGCGTCATGACTGAATACGTACTTTATGTCCACGTTTATCATTATGCTATAAGTACTCGTACCTATAGACACACTATTATCAGTTATACTTTTTGGCTACATAACGCACTGGCCAGTTTCGGCCTAGGTCTTTTTATAGTACTAAATGCAAGGCTGTCGTTTGAACATGTTACATCTGTCTCTCACGAATGTCTTATATCTCTCAGAGTTAGAAAATTCTAAACGGTAGGTACCACAAAGATGTTTTCTAAGACGTAAAAATCTGCAATAAATATTCAATGTTCACGCAAGTGAGAGTCGTACAATTTGATGGATCATGCGAGAGTCCCATGTAAATTGTAACAATGAAGTTTAATAAAACTGGAAATGATTTAACTTTGTCGTAATTATTGTTCCTAATGTAAATATATTTTAATACAGGGGCCCAAGTCTGCTATTTTTATAAATTCAACATTCTAACACGATCCCATTGTCATTTTGCTAAATCTTCGTAACCTGCAAAATTCATCATTCGATCATTTGTCGGTCAATGGTCTCGTTATAATATTGTGTTATAGGTAATGACATTTGATCATTTACTCATGCCAGATTTCATTTACATATTTTTACACATTATTTATTGCTGTTCTATGCAATCTGTAGTATGAAGAGATTACCATTCTATGCCATTTCTTTCAATGGAGTTGGAGTGTCAGTAGTTGACCATTGGAAAGTCCATTATTTTATAAATAGATTAACTATAACTAAACTTGTTGTCAAAAGCAATAATTATGAAATGAATGATAGACCATTCTGATACCATTGTAATAGAAGACTTGAGACACTGTTCGCGTGTAGAAAATAATTAGGTTATTCTTTTGAAGTTTCTGAACCTAAGATAGAAAGTTATCCTATTAAAGTAAGCTTGTAGGAATAGTTTTAGTAAAGTAACTCTTTAAAAACACAAGCAGTAATCAATGGAAAAATAAATTTAGACACGCCTTTATCAAGCATTTTCTTGTGGTAATTTTCATCAGTCTAGCACTCGTTTTACAGGTTCTTGTAACAAACAACTAGAAAATTTTCTCAAATACCAATCCTTCATTTTACAGGTACCATTTTTATATCTCTTGTAATAATTGTTCTACAGCTGTACTCAACCATAAATTACCATAATCTGTTTGAACGTCAAAGTACCAAAAAATCTAGTTATACGCACGAATATCACCGTAACAATTTCAACGTATATTTTTATAGTCATACTGAAAGTCTAAAATAGTTTAACTCAATTTATCGGTACATTGCTACCTAGATATACCTTGAAAATTGAAACAATGGGTCTATCGAATTCAAGTTTATCTAAAAATGGAGACCGGTTACAAAATGTACAGTATTATATCGGTTCATTTCTTAAATAGGCAATATAATAGTCACTTGCATTAATCGACTAGTTTTGTAACTTATCTAATGTTAGTTGAGTCATTAACTTTTACATAATTACGGTTAGGGTCATCTTCTTTTGCATGAAATCTATCTTTTGACATAGGCAAGGCCAGCGACCATAGATAATGATCTATTTATTTTCGATATTTCGGAAAAGTTTTATAACTCAAAATCTGTTTTGGTAAGTACCTATTGATCCAAGCTATCACCACCTAAAGTTTGACGCGCTATTTACTGGGCACCCTAAAAAGACCAATGCCTGATGAATTAATCTCGTTATAAATCTTTAGCTTCTTCTTCAACCTCTCCCCTCAAACCCTCCAACAAGATATGCCTTCGATTCCATTTTCCTTGAGGAAATTACTCGTTTTTCCTTTTAAAAAAACCGGCCAAGTGCGTGTCGGGCCACGCACAGTGTAGGGTTCCGTAGTTGCCCATCAAAATACTTATGCGAACTAATTAAACTGATTCGGTGAATTTAATTTTAAAAAGAAGAATTTTCAAAATCGTTCCAGGCGTCTTTGAGAATTCGGGGAAAATACATAAAAAACAAAGAATACGACGAATTGAGAACCTCCTCCTTTTTTTGAATTTAGTTAAAAATAGTTGACAATAAAAACCTACCTATCCCCAAAACATACCCACTTTATAGCTGTAAAAATAAAGTTGACAAACTTACATTTGCAGTTGAAGATACATGTTCTCCGATACATTTTGTTTAGGAAAATATGTTATCCAAGTACGTTTTATAAGTTGGTTGACTATTACTCGTAAACTTGTAAAGCCTACTTAGTCGTGATAATTTTCTTTTAAATTTCGTTATATAATCTATTGTGAATTTTTTCACACCCTCAAACATAACCGTTTAGCTGGCAGAGGGGGCGAGTCGAGCAAAAATTAGCACTTTAAAGCTTAATATTTCACAAACGAATCTTTTTATCAAAAAAATGTTAATCGAAACTATCAATATTTTTTAAAGACCTATTTAATGATACCCCACACTAAGGGGTACGCGAGAAAAAAAAAACATCCCCACTTTACGTGTACAGGAGGTACCCTAAAAAAAAATATTTTACGAGATTTTATTTTACCACTTTTTTGGCACAACAAATCCGTATATTTACACCAAATTTCAGCTTTCTAGTACTGGGCGTCTCTGAGCTAAGCTGCGGACAGACGGACGGACGGACGGACGGACGGACATGGCGAAACTATAAGGGTTCCTTGTTGACTACGGAACCCTAAAAATGTTCTTTGATCCATCATTAATTCTTAGTAACGTTCCATTTCTACATTACACCAGGATACGACTGCTGGCCATATTATGTGACTGATTGCAGACTGACGTCATCATCCAAACCCCGTTTTCCTTGTATTTGGGGCGATAAAATAAACCTATTAAAATATATTGTCTAAATTATAATGATTGTTTTTTCAACTTTTGTTGTTAAAAAGTGTATTTAATGACGATGATTACGAATAAATACTTAATTAAATAATAACAATATCACAAATAAGTTTACTTTGTGAGAGACACTTCAGTGTAATACGAAATTTTATATATTTCATGTAAAATAGCGTTGACAAGAATGGCTTTTTTAATTTATTCCCTTACAAAATGATTTAGTTATTTTAATTTCTTATGCTAATTTTAATAATTTGATAGAGGTGAATTGTAGTAGAAATATATGTTTCAATATTTCACTAACAATACCTATGTAAAATAAAAAATGAAGAAATAAAGCAATACAAATAATACATCGTGACTTTTTAGTCGTCTTACAAAAGCAGCTCAGTTCATGTATCCAATGACTAGAACACGTTTATAATAAAAAATAGGTATTTAAGAGATTTGAAAAATTTAATTATTTTTTAATTCGTTATTATGACGCAAGGCGTAGTTAGAAACACCCTTGTCTCATAGAAAATTGGAATGGAATGATCTGCCCGACTATTGCGTTGTTTAGGTATACCTACTCTACAACTTGATACGTAAACATTTTAACAGGGCGTTTCATATTTCTAATGAACCTATTTATTAAAAATAAAAATTATTATTACGATTAAAAAATAAATAAATTCGCCTATAGAGGTATTTTAGGTCGGATACATTAAGTGGACCACTTTTGTAAGACGACTAAAAAGTCAAGGTGTATAAACTACTACAAAGCATCGAAAAACTTCTCCTCAACGCTGTCAGCCGGTAATGTTCCCAATAAGACAGATTCTTCAGCTACCAGAGACAGCTCGTTGTATTACAATGCTTAGCCTCTGGCCAAGGTAAAAGCCAGCCCTTGGGTCACGGGAAGCGTCAAAATACCGCTTTGATATTTCTTTGTAGAGGCTGTGAGCACTCGGATCCCACGGCCCTAAAGTTTCACTTTCAACCCCAAATGGCTCGAAAATGTAGTTTTTACTTTATTATTTTTAAATTAAAAATACTGGAAAAGATTACACAAAATAAAAAGATCATAATTTTGTGAAGAATGTCTTGAATTTTCTGATATTAGGTATACAAGAAGTTTAAGTCTTGTGAAACTGAAGGAATGTTTTTCATATATTGCACAAATGCACATGTTACGAATCATCAGTGTCACAGTTGCTCTCGTAATTAATTGTTTGATTGCATCTGTTGCGAGCGTCAACTCTTGTGCACATCATCTATTTATATACTAAAATATACCTACTATGTATACCTACGTGTTGCTTCTAAGAATATACCTCTCAATGATCGGTAAAATCTGACTGAAAATTTGCATTTATTTAAAGGTTTGCCGTTTACTGCATTCAAGCTATATCCGCTTCCTTTGTCAAGCAAAATTGTAGGCTGATAAAATCCAAATAAAGCGATGATATAGTTATCATTTCATCGTATTTGCATAATCGCCTGATATGCAGCTATTTTTATGTTCTTCCCCTTATCTATTGAACATTGCAAATAGATATGTTCTAAAAGTACTAGCACATAAGTTATAGTATATGTAAGGTAATCATTATGATATTATGATAATCATGTCATACGGTACCTTTATAACATACTACCCGCTCCCTGGTGGTCTCACCCCCGTAGCTCGGCTCCTATTACCTAGTCGAAGCGTGATGTTATATAGCCTATAACTTTCCTCGATAAAAAGACTAGGTAACCAAAGCAATAAGTATTTTCCGATTCGAGCCTGAGATTAGCGAGCTCAACCAAACGAACAAACAAACTTTTCAGATGATATAAGTATAGATAGATATTGGCGTAAGAATATACCTATGTACATAGATAGCGAGAATCTACGTACAGACACGTTTTGGCGAGTGTGTGTAGATAAGCTATATACTTATATCAGTATTAAACCATATCAGTCGCATTTCTTTGTAGCGTTGTTATTGTCTGCGTCGATATGACTCGAGTGCCGCAGGTAGTGATAAATAGTAAATCTTACACACACATGCACACACGATCACTTTTCGATCGGATCGTGTTTATTTGGGTACTCCGTAGACGACTGAGGTCATCTTTACCTAATGATAAAAGTCACTTGGGTACCTTGACGGGTCGATGATTTCTTGTAAGATTCACTTTTGTTTGTTACCTTTTTTGCCAACTTGCGTACCTACAATAATAATTCTGAGAAAATTGTAGCACAGAGCCAAGACTGACTGATGTGTCTGCGTTTTCAAAGATTGACATGTGAATGTTTACTTAAATGTCCATGTAAAATATCGAAGGGACCTCTTTCTGGTAAAAGTTGTCACCTAAAACACAATAAGTAGAGGTGAGCAAGTGCTGTTTTAAAGGTCTAGGTGGTAATAACGTGTTGCATGTAAAAACAGCAACAAGTTTGAGTAGTAACAGGTTGGTAGCCTTCCCTCGCGTCCACTTTCATAGCGTGGGAAGATCAACGGCTGGAGAAAAACATCACTTTCCCTTGTAGTAGACCAGTGGTATTGTGGAAATTGTGAGATGTTTCGTAGGAAAATATCAAGTTTAAAGTATCTATGCCTCTCTAAATTTTCTTATGTTTTTCCAGTATGTCAAACCCCAAATTTACAAAACGTAATGCTTTTATTGAAGCCACTTTTTTATAAATGTGTAAGTGAGCACCATCACCACACACACATTTTAATGTTTTGGGTGAATCTTGAGAGGCTCATTTTACGTTGTCCGAAGAAAAAAACTACCCGTAGTATTTAAATTAGAAGCCCAAATATTTTTTTTATGCCACTATATTGTATGATCTTACTGTTGCACGATAGTTTTTGTGTCTAATTTGGAACTAAATAGTCGAAAAAAAATCCAAAAGGCCTAAAAATTGATACCCCTGGCGCGTCCGCAGCACATTTTGCAAACAAAAAACCAACAAAACTCATACTTACGAACGTAAACAAAATAAACAGTGCGATCTAATCGCTTCCAAGATTGTTGTAGATATATTTAAAAAAGATACATCATGTATATTTATGTTAGTTTTTTTTTAAATTACAATATAAAGTTTGTCCGAGACTAAACAGTGATTCCCCTGGCGCGTCAGAAATCTTCGTTTATCTTAGTAGAATTTTATAGAAGATTGTCTCCATGCCGTCGCATGTGCGCTGCTGGTGGAGCTTCGTACGTCTTTGTGAAAGATTACTCCGCTCGTTGGTCCAGGACGAAATTATGAACAAAAGTATTTGATTCCCCTGGTTTTGGTTTCGCTAGCTCGTTGATTACCCTGACCACGTTTTCAAATTCAATTTGTGATTTAACGATTTGTGGTCGGGTATTGAAAGTGATAAATTGTTAACGAGACTGATAAGTATTTTATAGAGGCTACTTTAAAATAGTAATAAAACTTGATTTTCTTCTACCTTTTTTTGATTCCCCTGGTCAAAAAAAATTAAAACGCAATATATTGGGAACCATCCGGCCAAAAGTGATGCCAATTCGTTAAATGTGTTTATAATGAAGTTAAATTTCATATTAAATTATTACTTATAAAAAATCTGTTTAAATAAATTTCGCCAAGGGAATCACCTAAATATTCCGAATCTCAGGATTCACCCTTTTCCTTGATGGTCACTTATTTTACGTACGAATCAAACGACAGGGGTCATTTTTCTTCCGTGTTTTTGGCTTCAATTCTCATAGGCCTAATATAGGAATCTGGACATTTTAAATCTAAGCGTGTTTATATATTTTTACGAACTTCGTCTAATACACAATTCGACATAATCTAATCTAATCTGATAACCTAAACACTTGTCTTAAAAACGTCAGCAATCATTTATAATAATGTGTCAATTTAATTATATCAATAGGATGAGTTATCTTATCACAATAAGAGCATTGGTAAATCGTGAATCATTCTTAATTTATCTCTGTTTTATTCTAATTAGTAGAGGTCACTTACTGGAATACAAACAAAGTTATCACGTTCCATAGTAAACTCGTATTTTCCTTCCTACAGACAAACCAAGTATGTTTTCCTTACGGAAAACTTCCTTATGGCGAAGTTGCGACGTAACAAATTCTCCCATTTGATCAACTTACGACCAAATCCAATTTTCCAATTTAGTTGTAAGCAGAGCCGCAATTTGGCCTTCTTCTAAGTTAAAAACTTACTACGAAACATAGTTTCCGCAACAAATTGAGTTTCCGATACTGATTAGATTGCAAAGGCCATTCCCATGGTGTGTAAGTTAAATATAATTTTCTAAGTTATCATGAAAGTTTAGGTTTGAATGTTTCAGAGCCTGTTTTTCTATTGCGAGTGTAACTTTATCTTCCGCATTAAAGAGTTACAACAGTTAAAGAGAACAACGGGGGGATTTGTGGACTTTTTATTTTAATAAACTGTCCTATTGCCGGCAAAGACCTCACCAAATTCTAGGACTTTGTCAGCGGAAGTTGTCAATATATTGCCGCAGTCTAAAGTGAAAAATCCTTAAAAGAATAAGAAAGAATAAACTCCATAGTTCTCTTCAGGGGTTTTATCTTTTATTTACACAGATAATAGTTCTATAACCTTAGCAGCTTCAGCTGAAAAAACGCCGTCTTTCAGCAAAGTCAACAGTTCGTCGTTTTTATTGTTAACAAAAACTTATCAATAGTATTGTTATAGTCTATTTACTCTTTGGTAATCTGCAACGATTGTCTGCCTTGTCACGATTTCGTTGAAAAAACTTGTCTTCAGTACTGTCTCTTCGTTTTTGAACTCGAAAATATTCGGTGTTGAATATTTAGAAGCCGATGTGGTGATGAACACTATGCATTTACTGTGAAAAAAAAATAAAGTGATTAGTAGACACCAGTAGACACTAAGTCATTGAATATCTTGAATATAATTTATTATTTAAAAGTAAATAGGGTTTTTAGGTACGTAAATAAATAATGAAACAACGTAAAAAAAAACCGGCCAAGTGCGTGTCGGGCCAAGCACAGTGTAGGGTTCCGTAGTTGCCCATCAAAATACTTATGCGAACTAATTAAACTGATTCACTGAATTTAATTTTAAAAAGAAGAATTTTCAAAATCGGTCCAGGCGTCTTTGAGAAATCGGGGAAAATACATAAAAAAAAGATTACGACGAATTGAGAACCTCCTCCTTTTTTTTAAATTAGTTAAAAATAGTTGAAAATAAAAACCTACCTATCCCCAAAACATACCCACCTATTATAGCTGTAAAAATAAAGTTTACAAACTTACATTTGCAGTTGAAGAACATGTTCTGCGATACATTTTGTTTAGGAAAATATGCTATCCAAGTACGTTTTATAAGTTGGTCGACTATAACTCGTAAACTTGTAAAGCCTACTTAGTCATGATAATTTTCCTTCAAACTTCGTTATATATACTACTATTGTGAATTTTTTCACACCCCCAAACATAACCGTTTAGCTGGTAGAGGGGGGGGACACTCGAGTCGAGCAAAAATTAGCACTTTAAAGCTTAATATTTCACAAACGAATCTTTTTATCAAAAAATTATTAATGGAAACTATTAATATTTTTTAAAGACCTACGTGTACAGGAGGTACCCTAAAAAAAATATTTTACGAGATTTTATTTTACCACTTTTTCGGCACAACAAATCCGTATATTTACACCAAATTACAGCTTTCTAGTACTGGGCGTCTCTGAGCTAAACTGCGGACAGACGGACGGACGGACGGACGGACATGGCGAAACTATAAGGGTTCCTTGTTGACTACGGAACCCTAATTATGGGTTTCCTGGGACCTATAAACTGCTCGCAAGTTTAAATGTTTTTGAATAATTAGGTACAATAGGTCTACGTCACTCTGTTTTTGTTTGGTCAATTGTTATACAGATATCTATACCTAAACATGTAAAAAATAACTTTCCTACTGATAATAATGTACTATCAACTACAGTTGCGTAGGTACATAATATTTGTGTTTTTATTTATTGTCCCGTCCATACGCTTTGGGATTTTCCAATTAGTTTTGTATGGGTTCAAACGGGCAATCCTGTAGCACTATACGGGTAAAAACGTAAACATCTTTTTATTTATAGGTATAATGTGTCACACGAAATAAAGTCTAACCTACTTAATAACAGTGGGTAGGACAGACAGACTCACAAGTAATCCATAAGGGTTCCGTATTTTTTAATAGCGTTTACCGAGCTAAAAAAAAAAAGTTTTCCGTATTTTCTTTCGAACGAGATAGTGGTCAACAGCGAGGTCGTCGCTAAATAAATAAAATCTGCGAAAGTGTGTTTGATATGAAGTTTTTTGTAATTTTTTAAGCAGAAACGGAGAAAAGAATCGATGTGGTTTAGTACTGCTGGAGAAGAGATCTGTAGCAGAAAATATTGTCAGACTAGCTCAATGACAATAAAGCCTCGACTAGCTGTTCTCCGCGGTTTCACTCCTGCTACTTGTCTTTTATATATTTGTCGGTTGTTTTACATATTTGTCGGTTTCACTCCTGCTACTTGTCTTTTACATATTTGTCGTAGCATGATGTTACATAGCTTAATATAGCCTTCCTCGATAAATGGACTACCCAACATATAAAGATGTTTCTGTTCAAACCAGTAGTTTCTGAGTTCAACCAAACAAACAAACTTTCTAGCTTTATAATCTTAAATTAATTTAATTATTTGCTTTAACTTGACTCATTGAATTTGTAACTTCAGATTTCCTGGTTTTCCTTTCATTTAATTTATCATGTTTGTTAGAGAGATTTCATCCTTATAATTATTGACCCTAACGATCGATGCAATGAAAGTACAGGGTATAATTTTTTCAGATTTTAGCCGGTTCGATTCCCGGGTGTGGGAGAAGAGAATTTTCGAAAATCTTTGAATGCTTTCTATTCAAAAATAAAGGAATGTTTCCTTTGAGTAAAATTTTCTATCTGCAGAATGAAGAGTACTTTCCCTCCAGGTGGCATTACAAAATTCCACCCAGTAAGTATAAAAATCAATGCCACTTTTCGTTGCAATTTTATAATTCAAGAACGGGCTTATTCATCCAAACAACATTTTTAGGGCGGTGTTCGGACTATTTAGTAGATGGTTTATGTGAAGTTTGCACAAAATCAGTCGAGCGATTCTTCATTTATCACATTTTTTGTAACAAATGATGTAGTAGTAGTACGAGTATAGTATTAGTAGTGTACAGCTCGGCCAGAACGGATTGAAACAGAACTAAAATTTTTATTTCTGACAGCGTTTTAAAATCTTTGATATTTGATGTAAACAAAGACCGCAGGTTTGTTAGATTTATTATTGTGCCATAAAACTAACGAAATAAGAGAAAAAAAATAAAAAAATAATAATTCAAAGTGCTGTGATCGCGAAGACAGTGGCGACTTCCGGTTTTCTACATTTTTATGTCAAGCTGTAGTAGTATTGATTCTGTGGCGCTACGAAGTTCGCGGGGTCAGCTAGTATTAGCATAGATTTTCGACTGGCATGCGTCCACAACTTAGCTATACTTACCTATGTTTAAACTCAGTGATAAATCTACGTTTAATTTAATATTCTACTGGAACGACATCGGCATCTACGTAGAAATAGGCTCATTATACCAACACTTTCGATTAATTATAATCGACAAATTTTTGAAAAGTAGAAGTTTTGTGTTAGTAAGTAGGTATATCAAAAAATATTTGACCTGTATTTATTGTTGCGTACTTAACCCAAAATTTACAAAGATACAACGCTTCCAAAAATCACATAACTTCACGCGGTCGGTACAATTTTACAGGGCGTTATGTCGTCACAAGCCCCTTCCTTCTTACTAAATATATTACTTGATAAAATTATTGGAAAAACTAGCACAACAAACATTTTATGATTGTCTATGGTCTGCGCCCGCGTCTCTGTCTGTCAGTGTTGCCAACCAATGACACACATGACATAGACAAGCAGTTACGCCGGGTGCAGAAATATTTACAAATTATAAGTTTATTTATTTTATATCCTAATAAATATATATTTATCACTGTATGTCTATCTGACCGTGACATCACTTTGGGCCCTATCTGAAAACCAGCGCTGTGACTTTTTTTTCTAAATGTCACAGCTCATGCTGAGATGGCCTCGTACAGGACCAAAATTGGTTATTTTTTTAAAATTTATTTTGTAAGTTAAGTTTCTTTTATTTAATTTTTACATCTTTGTTTTGCATTTTAAGTTGTTGTTCTGTCCTGTGTGAGTCCAATAAAACTTTTTCTTTCTTTCTTCCGAATTTCGAAGCGTTTTATTTTTGCCAATATTCATTGTTTAAAAAAAACAAAACATACGTGTCCATTATTTTTCAATGGGTAGGTACCTACTTTAACAGACGGACGAAAGAGATTTTCAATTTATGGATGAAAATACTCTACTTTGAACAGGCGATCAAAAGGTTCAGGGTCCCAACAACCACGGTATTGCACAATGTGACAAGATTGCATTTATTGAATTTTGGTCACGTACTGAACGTGACTTTATATACCGTATCTTAGTAGTTACCAATTACTGACACAGAATCATGTAGCCTTCTCGTGGATAATGCAGTTTAACTGAATCAACACAAGTTTCATTGTAGCCCAGTGAAATATAACTCGGATGATGACGAATATAAACAGTCGTTTTCCCCTCTATTTTGAATTCAAACAGATTAGCGTGATGCATTGACATTAATAACTTTCGGGTTTCAATTGATTCGCATCTACTATTCTTTGAATCAACCCCTGGTTTCTTTCTTTCTCGTTTTAGTGGCCTATGTTCTTCTGCGGAAAATATGTCTAGTACATTAGGGTATTTTATATCCGAACGGGTCAAGAACCTATTGACTTTGGTTGCGTGAATCGTGATGGAATATGCCATCTATGTCATTTGGAAAGTACATGCGTCATTTCCTACCAGATTCTTCCACTTTGAAATAAGTAAAACCAGTACGCAAAGTAACAGAAAAGGATACCCGGAAAGTTCACTTAACTTAAAAGTTACCTTAACGTAAGGACTTTCGGCAGACGATCTCCGGCCACCGTAGGCGCGGGCATGCGGACAGCGAGTAAAGGGCAACTCGCTGTCCGACCATGGACCATGCCCGGTCGACGGCGCGTCGTGTTCCACGCGCGCCCCAAAGAGCGTCAGCAAAGAAAAGTGAGTTTATAAAAACGTGGGAAAATGACGGGGCCCCCTCTCAGAGGGCCAAAGCCTGCCGGGGTCGCGGGATTTATTTCCTTACCGTGACCCCGGAACATAAAGGGCTATTGAAGGACACCGTGGATTTTAGTCAGTACAAATCTACCAGTCCCTCCCGCCCTGCCCGGGGTGGGAGGACTCATTTGATGATTTTACCACTGTAAAAAAAAAAACGTAAGGACTTTGACCTTGACTGACGTTGATTGGTTGCTTGGTCAAATTGTCATTGTCATTGTATTCTAGATTAAAATATTCATTAGACGACTCTGGGTTGAAATTAACTGCTGCTTTCAAGGGTCGTAGATGGTCAGGAGTATGTTAAAGTAGCTACGGCCCTGAAACGGGCGCGCCAAAGTTCACCTAAAATTTAAACTCCAATCATTGGAAACCCGAAAATTGTATTCCTAACATTTTTAATCATAATGATCACAACTCCTAATTGCTCTGTCACTAATTTTCATAATTCCGAATCATTCGACTTCATAATGTCAGTAGCATTAAATATCTATTATACTATTATTTGTTTTCCTATATTTTCTCAACATAACCTTCTTTTACACTATTATTCAGGGCCGAAACTGCGTTAAGCGCGCTTTTCAGTCAATAAGGGTTCCTTGTTGACTACGGAACCCTAATAAAAATCTTCAAATTGAACTAGCGACACTGCGTAAATCGGTCTTCGCGACGGGGACCGTCGCATACCCACGGAACGCAGCCGCGTGGCCACGCGCGGGACCCCGCGCGGGACCCCGCGCTTGGCTCCGCGCGTGACCACGCGCGTGGACACGCGACGGCTGCCCGTCGCGGTCGCCCGCTTAACGCAGTTTCAGGCCTCATATTCATATATTTTTTGTTTAGATTTATTTTTATTTTGTTTTATTTTGTTGGCATATTAGCACAAATTACTTGAGGAAGTGCTTGCTTCGCACTCACTAATTATATGAATTGGGTTTTTGTTTCTATTAGTTAAAGCGTCTTCTTAATTTTATTTATAGCGGTGTGTATGGTCAGCCAAGAAAGTGGTGTACCAGTTTTGATTTAGTTTCCCGGTCATCGAAAATTACAACAAGGTTCGTTATAAAAAGATATTACTGAAAGAGGCAACATTATCATGACGTAAACCTATGTATTTAGTATTCATACGTCATAATTATGTCACATATAAGTACATGACATTTTAACCTTTAGTATAAATGAAAAGGACATTAGTTTCTACAAAGCAATTGAAATGTTTCCAAACAAAAGTAATAAAAACTATTTAAATAGACAACCGAATTCCATTTGAAAAAGAAAACTGACAATTGACATTTTGTCAAATATATGCAAAAAATCGATATATTTTCCGTGTTATTTTTCAATCAACTGCATATAAAATCATCTCAATGCCTGCCAACTTGACCATTGCCGAAAGAGCACAAATAATTGCCCAATTTAATGAGGGAAGCAGTATCAGTGCGATATCCCGGAATTTGAATATATCGAGGCGTTCTGTCCGCTTTTGGATTCGTCGTGAAGGAGAGGAGGGAAGTTTGTTGGATCACAGAAAAAGTGGTCGCCGGCCTGCACTCTCCAATAACGATAGAGAATTCATGAGACGGGAATATGAAATCAATGGTTTTAAGCCCACAAAACATTTTGCGGAGATGTTCGATGTGAGTGCCCAAACAATAAGGAATCATCTACATTACATGGGGTTGCACCACAGGCATTACGCCAAGAAAATATATTTGACGGATGCTCACAGACTTGCTCGTCTGAACTTCGCCAGAGAGCACTTAGAGTTTGATTGGTCTAATACAGTGTTTTGTGATGAAAAAACGTTTAAATCCAGTCAGCATGGACGTCTTCACCTTTGGCGATATAATTCAACACAGTATAAAGATGATCATGTCATTCCAAATAGAGAATCAGGTCGAATTTCCGTAAATATTTGGGGCTGGATGAGTGCGGATGGTGTAGGAGAATTGTGTTCTCTACCTCCTCGAGCGACGGCTGTAAATTATATCGACGTGCTTCAGAATGCAATGCTACCGACAGTCCGTAATGTTTACCCGTAGAACGAAGTGCCACAATTTGATTTTGTTCAAGATAATTGATCAATTCATAATGCGAGGATCGTAAGAGCCTGGTTTCGTTCACACACTGACGTAAGGGTAATTCAGTGGCCCTCAAGATCGCCGGACCTCAACCCGATAGAAAATCTTTGGGGCCTTATGGTCCAACGATGGTCGCATCAAAATGAAAGAACCAAACAAGCTCTTATTAGTCACTGTAATTATATTTGGGAGGAAATGCGGGGAACCGATATTTGCTCACGGCTTGTTGGTTCAATGAGGTCTCGTCTTTTAGAGGTTATAGAGGCCAACGGCGGTTACACCCGTTTCTAATTTTTAAAAATTTTCAATATCTTCTAAATATTACTATATATGCTATGTTTTTGTTTGTTATAAGTATTTTAAAATTGATTGTAGAAATTTAAAAAAAGGATAAATCTATTTTTAGCTTGTTTTTTATTGATATTGTAATTACAAGTTTACAGAAATTGTAGGTTTGTGGATTCGCCTTGTGCCTTTACAATTTTATGTAACTTGTTGATTACAATTCTGAATTTGTAGATACAATTTTGTCATCAAAATCTACAGCCCCCGCCGTTGATTTTACGACGTCATTGGTTCCATCAAGTTCAAACTAAGAACAGCTGTCACGTTACAAACAGTAATAGTCGTTATCAATAATCAGATAAAGACAGCAATAGAAGTTGTCAGATCGATCTGCAAGCGAAACTAATCTTTATCACCTATGAATCTGCAAGCGATATTCAACCTTAGGGTGGTACACCACTTTCTTGGCCGACTGTACCTGAAAATATATCCATAGGTTAGGTTATGTTAGAACTGTGACCTGCTGCGCGCGAGCCGAGCGAGCGGAGCGAGCGGTGCCGCGGCAGCGGCCGGCGAGCGCTACCTCGAAATTTGTCGCGATTTTCGAAGTATTTTTTTCATAGTGCCCCCAAGACGACTCTCTAACCAAACGACTGAGGGCACCCCGACTCGGACAGGTTAAGTTAAAAGGCGATGGCGGGGTCTTTCAGACCCCGCCATCGCCCAGCTATGTGGAATAAAATCCTAGATGAAAAACTATTCCATTAAGGGCACCTGCAAAAAAATTTGATAGGTGCCGTTCGTGGAATAGCTTAGGAGCCATTCGCTCAGGTGCCATTTTAGCGGGTGCCCTTCCTGGAATACCTCGAAAAATTTTAGGAAGAGTGATCATTCGGATTACAAATCGTTAGGAAGAACAATTTCGGGTAAACAACTTTAGGTGAGCCAATATGGACCCCCCTGAAACTGAAAGGGCATGTGAAAGGTTGATTTTATATTTTACTAGCTGTTGCCAGCGGTTTCACCCGCTGCAACTTGAAAATTATCCCACGGGAACATAAAATCGGGATAAAAACTATCCTATGTGTTAATCCAGGTTATAAACTATCTGTATACCAAATTTTAGCCAAATCCGTTCAGTGGTTTTTGCGTGAAAGAGTAACAAACATCCATACATCCATACATCCATACATCCATACATACAAACTTTCGTCTTTATAATATTAGTAGGATTATTTTCATATCCCAAAAAAAGTTATGTAGTAACTAATACTTCTTGTTTTCAGGAATTTGTTAAGAATCTCGTAGAGTCATGATTTGGTTCGACTTTTATAGCTTTTCACATTCTTAAATACATTTAAGTGTTTGAAGAGAGCCACCGCTTTTCCATCCTGCCTATTCTAGCGCAGTGCTGTATAATACGAGTAATCTTTCTAAACCAACGTTTGTGTACTTAGTAAAATTTTAAATTCATATTTTAATTTCGATACTTAAAGATGTAACGTGCTTATTTAAATGCCTTTAG
Source organism: Agrotis clavis (assembly GCA_954870645.1). Classification (NCBI taxonomy): domain Eukaryota; kingdom Metazoa; phylum Arthropoda; class Insecta; order Lepidoptera; family Noctuidae; genus Agrotis; species Agrotis clavis. Next base: position 21,504,073 of record OX940923.1, on the reverse strand, counting down.
TGTACCTATAATAACAACTCACAAGTATCCCTATGAGCGTGTATTTTCTATATTGAATGATTAATTCTTACAGTAACTTCGTGCACATGTGCTAGCGACGTCGGTACACTACGCCTGCAAACACATTGTCTTGACAACTGTGCTATCACTGTGCGGCCTCGACCATTATGTACACGCGAAACTTATGTGCATGCCTTTCTTGAGGACATATCGACATGCCACTATCGAATCATTATTATTCTATAGGTAAGTAACTAAATATGAGTAATTTTTTGGGGGTTAGCTTCCAAATATTAAGAATAAAGGTTTTTTTTCAGCCGTTCCTACTGGAGATTTATAGGGGAGGCCTATGTTTAGCATTGAACCTCTTACGGTTTATATGTATAATAATGATGAAGGGATACTATTCTGTCATAGCTAGAGTTGCAACCTTACTATAATATTGTACTTTTTTACGTGTACGTGTACCTACTCTTAGGGTGCTTGTACATGGTGCATGTAACCCGCGCAAGTGCCTCAACATGCTCAAGCTACATGCACCGTGTACAAGCACCTATTAAAAAACGTGCGGGTCCAGCGACTCAATGAGCATGAGCATGTACCAAAGCGAGCCACCCGCGCAACTAACTCGCGTGCTCTACGGCTCGCGCGGATTACTCGCGCATGCTACTTGAACAGTTTTAGACGTGCGTAAGTTTCATAATTCCGGCAAAATTACATTTTTAACAATGTTTTTAAAAGAGTTTTCGTTCGTCGAGACATCTTGACTCGATTAAGTCATAAAGCTACCGCGCGAATAGCATGCACATGTAACTCTTGACCACAAACAAATAACTTGTACATACAGCTTGCGCAAGTAGCCCGCGTCTTTACTTGCTCCAGTCATTTGCAACATTTACAAGTACACGCGAGTAACTTGATCAAGTAGCTTGCACATGTTACACGCGCGGGTAACCCGCACCCTTACTTGCGCGGGTTACATGCACCGTGTACAAGCACCCTTACATCCATAAAAGCATCAGACTCGCTTGAATACTTTAATTGAGTTTTTTTTTTTAACTATGCCCTACACTATGAATTTCTCCTGTATCGTGGGTGCGTTTATAAACATACTACAGCTCACGGGTCTCGATGTATATCGAGACCCGGAATCTCTTTCAGGCTGGTTGCTAACATTTTAAGAGTTCAGACTGCTTCCTGCATAAGTAGGTCAATAGTTACTTACATTTCGGTAAGGACGATCCAACGTGGTACCACAAAAACTTTTAAACGTCTGTTGAACACTTGTCTAAAAAAATGTCAGATTATGACTTTGAAAATATAAGGTCCGTTTAGCAGTCACACTTTTTTTAGACAAGTGTTCAATAGATGTTTAAGTTTTTGTAGTAAGGCTGAATTTGTCCGAAGCGAAGTATCAGTAATAAATGCTCTTTTTATTAAATCGGATACTTGCATACAATTTGTTCTGAAAAGTTGGCAATAATAGTCTTAGCACCAACCAAAATTGTCCCTTTATTTATGGAGTCTGGCCACCCATCAAATATACTAAGCCTCTGATATTAAAACCTTTGGATCAATTTTGTTACTACTTTGACTTTTCTACAACAATATGGTTAGGTATTTAGTATTGACCCAAAAACGTCGCCGCATCAAATTGCTGTGGCATCAAATTATTCAGAAATGATATCATAATAACAATCCATATTGTTGATGACTGAAATAGGGTTGCCAACCGTACTATAATATATAGTATTGTACTACTTTTAGGGTCTCCGTACTACTGTTGAAGAAATATCGAAAATACTATATTTCAGTTCAATGCTCAATGTTTATATTTTGCGTTTCCATTTCATTACTAAAATTGGTAAAATAATAAAAAAAAAAACCACCTGTAATTTTCGAAAACGTCTTTCGTCAAAGAAATATAGTTTTTATAAAAATAAATAAGTAAAAATATAACTGGTCATTGCCCACTCAACAAACATCTGTTTACCATCAACGCGACAGACAGCCCGTTGTGCAGGGGCTGCCTGAACGCGGATGAAACGGCAACCCACGTAATCCTGGAATGCGAGGGTGTTGCTAACCAACGGGCACAAAACCTTGGCATCCCAAGGTCGCTCTAAGAAGCCTGTGAACGTCCCAGGAGACTTCTGAGCTTCTGAAAGGAGCTGGGTTGGCTCATATAGTCAACGGTCCCACCTCAAGCATAACGGACCACCTACGAGTCCAAATGCGGAAAAGGGAGCCCCTAACAATACAATACAATACTATATTTTTTGAAGAGTACTATATATTTTATGGCTTTTTCAAAAAATACTATAGGTATTCAGACAAAAAAATGTTGGCAACCCTACCTGTAAACCTCAGTTTTTGACATGTCCGGTTGAACGTAGGGATCGTCGAAATATTTGTTCCGTGCGGGGATCGAACCCGCGACTCGCTGCGCAGAAGTCGATCACTCAGCCACTGAGCTTTTTATATTTATTGAGTTTTGTACTTTCCACGAGTTTTGTTCTGTAGATAGTAGGTGGCAATATGATATAACACACTCAAAAATATCTATGTCATACACGTATAACTGATGGGATAAGCATTTTTATTTTTAAATTCTATTTCTTAAAATTTTATTTCTTTTGAATTAAGATTTATAAGAATGCTGGAACCCTTTCAAATGTAAAAATTTAAAAATGAATACTGATAACTTCATAGGTATACGTAAATATTCATTATTCAAGTAATTTACGTAAAGTCCTCTAGACTCGAGAAACTAATTTTTTACGATGTTTTGTTTTGTTTGCTATGGCCACCTATGGCTAAACTCGTTTCATGAGAACGTATTTTTTGTCCTATCTCAATGAATATGCCTAAAATAGTAAGTATACATGGAGTAATTTGTCAGGTTGGATAATAATACTCGTCTTTGGGGTTCACTTTGGGGTACCTACCTGCGTAGATAAAGTTAAGTGTTTAAGTAGTATTAGGTACTTACACTTTGGAGGCTAAACGTTCAACTACCGAAGTACTATTTTGAGTATTCCACAGATGAAAGAAGTGATGCTGTACTATCCCATATATTATTTAATTGGGTTTGAGGTTTTTGCTAAATCCATGTAACATACGAGGCTCGTACCTGGCTAATTTAGGTCTGATAGAGGGCTATGAGACTTGAAGATATTATTCAAAAGTAGTTGTGTCTGAAGTAGGCTGGGGTCAAATCTCACATCTAATATGGCCGACATAGGCACATCATCAGATAGATCACCTTAAGTAGACTCAGTGCTTAAAAAATAAACTTCAGTCAATAGAATAGGTTGGTTAACTTGGAAGTCCATTCATTAATGAACTTAATGAAAACCTGTACTAAGAGTAGTGTTGAATAGTTTATGTAACAGAAAATCCTTTCTGGGCCGTTTTTTCCGACAGTCATCACGCAGTCCATCAAAATGTCACTCAACCAGAAATATTTTTCTTATTTTAGGCTTTTCTGCGTACAGACCGGAACAAATTATCACGGTTTCTGAACATCATCATCCAATAATATAGTCATCACCCAAATAATGCCCTTCAACTCGTCCCATACAGTGTTTGTTTAGTGATTGGCATTCAATATAAGCTATTATATATAGTTCGTGCGGATCGAATTCAGGCGCATGTAAATTGAGTAGATTTGTGTAAATTATGCAATTCCGCATAGTCTATAGCAAAACAATGAACACTGACCCAGATTATGTTGTCTTTGAAAATGTGGACGTGTTCAGATTTTACATAGGTTTGTATGTTGTATCTCGTCTGATTTGGTATAAATAAGAGGGGAAAGCAAAGTAAGCAGAATAAAAAAAAATACGCACAAAGACCTTATATTTTATTTATGCTTTTCTGCAATATTGTGTTTTTGTTAGCACATTGACTAAGATACTCGTAGGTATCGCGTAGCATTATGGAATACATTGGAGTTGAAAAAAATCACTGCATCTGGAAAAGAGAAGAATAAAACGTAAACACACAAATAAAGGACGTAAAGTTCCTCGATACTCGATATTAGTTTAAAAGGGAGAATTTTCTTTCTGATCACACGGATTTTATGTCTGGTAGGTTACTGTCCGACAGTTGCTAACCAGTTTTTCTGTTCTTTTCTTGCGGAGAAAATACCGACATTGGAAATTGATTATTATTAAAGATCCTCAATATATGTCGCTAGTAGCAGTAGTAGTGTTCTATTTCGACTTCGTTTATAAAACATAATCTCAGCATTCTTCTCGATTCTTCTCGATTTTTCTATCTCTGTTCTTGCTTTACTGCTTTCTTCTGTTTGCACGACGAATGAGTCCTCTCTTGGCATTCACCGCGTGCCTTATGATTCTAATTAACACATAACGGCCACGCAGTGAACGCGAGGAGTAGGACTGCTATCTTCATATTTCTCTTCTTTCTTCAAACGACTTCAAAATGCTTCTTACTTGCACTTAAATCAATTTGGAAATAAAAATATAACATTGAAGTACGCCTGTCCCCTTTTGAAGACTAAGCGACAAAATGCAACATTGCTATTTGTTTTCACAAGGCGCCTGGAATTATTAAAGATGATACAATGTGAAAACTATTAAATAAAGGGACAGCACACTTTACTTAGATAAGAATTATAAACACCAAATATTTTAAATATATAGGGTGACTGGCAATTAGTGTACGATACATAAACACGTGATTGTGCTCACGATGAAAAAAAAACAGCTGTTCAGTACATTAGGCAATAAATGTACTGAACAGCTGATTTTTTTTCACGATTTCGGCTTTGCTCCCATAATAAAAATTGTTTGTTATCATGAGCACAATCACGTGTTTAAGTATCGTACACTAATTGCCAATCACCCTATATAAGACAAATATAGCTGAAGAGCATACGGCGAAGACCATGCAGAAAATCATAGGTAGGTAGCTAAATTCACTTGCAAAGCAGTCATAAGAATGAATGTTTTCGATATTGCATAATACAGATTTGATAATAAACCAATAATGTTTATTTTGTGTCCTCGACCTTGACCTTTTAGCTTAACGACACCCCCACTGCTTCGAACTCATTAAACATCCCACAAAAGTAACGAGTTTATGGGGGGTTCATGAAATCTGGGCCAATAAGGGGAGGGGGTGATAAAGTGGACAAATATCATGTAAATATTATTCAGTAAACAAATTATGAGCTACATTAGTTCCACTCCAAATGATAAGAATCTTGGAAAAATTGGATTGGGTTCAAGTTCGACATTTTTTGTTGAAGACAAAAGAGCTGAACATTCTTTCTGTCTTTTTTTAGACTGTTGTCGAGTCAATAATAAATATCGCTACAATAATTGTATTGTCGAATATAAAATATGGAGTTGTGGTACAGTCTCACCACCTATTTTTAACCGACTTTGAAAAGTAAGGCTAGGTATCTTCTTTGCTATTTATATAAGTACGAGTATGTACACCAGAGTTATATGATTTTCATTTATGTGATAAAATAAGACAACGCGGTCCAGATTACAATTTACTAACTTGTAATGAAACAAAATTCACCTAGGTACCTCCGAAAGGACTTTCCTCTGTTTTAGAAGCCTACATTTTTTGTGACCAAATTTGCCATTATCATCCACCCAATACCCGTTACAAAAAAAAATATACCCATAAAAAAAATGAAATTTGTATTTTGATTGTACAGTTCCAAAAAGAGATACTAAGGTGTAGTTGCATTTCGTGCGCAATCGCAACACGCATAGATCGAGGGTGCATTGTGCACGCACAATAGCTGCGGGGTTGCAGCTGGCGGCCCCTTTGTCCCCTTAGAGGGGTGCAACCCTATGTCCTCGCACTATTACACTAGATGCAATTATTGTCAGCATTCATAGTAACCAGTTTCTAACTAGATTGCTTTTTGTGTTAATACATGCTGTAATTATCTTGATATGACTCTTTACGCATACAGAAGAGAAACATGAGCATATTGTACTAACTGTTTACTTTGTCAGCTTCCAGCCAGCAGGACTACAACAGTAGATTTTTGAGTTCATATTCTCTCTACTGCCTACCCTTACCCTTAGGAACCTACTCTTAGGAACAATATTATCTCCAAAATAAGTACAGCTTGACAAAAACATGTAGAAAACCGGAAGTCGCCACTGTCTTCGCGCTACCAAGCACTTTGAATGTTTTTTTTTTTTTTTCACTTATTACGTTAGTTTTATGGCACAATAATAAATCTAACAAACCTGCGGTTTTTGTTTACATCAAATATCAAAGATTTTAAAACGTTGTCAGAAACAAAAAGATTAGTTCCGTTTCAATCCGTTCTGGCCAAGGTGTATTGTGTGTTGCTTAAAAAATCACTTTGCGCATACTGACAAATATTGCTAACACAAAACTAGAAGGCGTTAAAACAATATGGAAAGTCGTTCCACTCGTATAAGAAGCAAAGTGAAGACAACATTTATTTTACACGACTGCCACACAAAGTGAAGACAACATTTATTTTACACGACTGCTACAAGAAAGGAGTTTACTGTTTGACTAAGATTGAAAATAATATACTTGGCCCTTTGTTTTCTCAACCAAGAACAGGTAGACATTTTTTTACTTGCTAACGTTTGCTTGTTTGGTTGCTTTGAAATATAAAACGTAAAGTTACTTAGTGTCAAAAGTTGCACTCAATTTAATTCCTCAAAGGGACTATCGTATCTCTAAGGGCAGATAGCACACAAATATACGCACGTTTTATTGTGATAGCATTTATTCGTGGCATGAATCATATATCGATCGGCTGATAATATCTCGACTTGCAGGTCGTTCACTTTACTGTTTGAACTTAACTTTCAAAACGGTAAATTGCATTTGGAACCAAGAAACAAGAAGAAAAAGCCAGTGTTCTATGAAAGGAGGAGGAAGGAAATGGTAGAAATTTATATGAATTTATGGTGTCCAATGTCCAACCAATTGAATCTCAATGTTTTACATAACAAAACATTGCACCTACCATCCACCAAGGTATAGGCACTATAGGCAGAGATGTAAGTACCTAAAAGTTCACCTACATTTCGTCAGTTCACATCAATGTCTTACTCTCAGTGGCGGATTTGCCCTAAGGCCCGAAAAGAATCTCTGATGGTAACAATAAAAAAAGAAATAACTCAAATGAAAAGTAAGAAAAGGGCGGCACATGGTGTGGGGCCCAGAGCGGCTAGAACTGCAAATCCGCCACTGCTTACTCAAGATATATTCCGCACGTTTTTTAACTGTAACAGTTTTTCGTTTACTCGACTCATGCTAAAGTTACGTAAATGACGTATCAATAGCCCGTTGAACGACATTACAAATGCATTTAATTCCACCTCGTCGAATAACGTTTCAATATGCTAATACGACCTTCCAGCGTTAATGTTGAAGTCATCACAAGATTGACGTTCAAGAATTGAATTCTGATTGAGTTTTTAGGTTCATGAATGTTGAATCACACACTTCGAATACACTGGACGGAAGAAATGAGACATTTTCAAGTCCTATGCAAGTCTGTGAACTGAGGTAGGACAGATTTGGAAACGATACCTATAACGATAAATCACCACAAATCAAAATTGTAGGTCTACATGACATCCAAATCCGTTCAGTATCTTTCATCACATCAATCAACATCAACATCTTTCTATACATCAAACCTTCACAAACTTTCACTTTTTAGGTAATTATAAGATTTGTACTACGGTGATTTAGGATAACCAAGATCAACATTGCTATGCGGAAGGTAACGTCAATCATTCTGGATGAATAAAATTGACAGGTTAAAAAAATACACTTCAAGAAGCCAAAAAACATTGAGCACAAATGTAATGTGACTATGAGCTATTAGGCTAGCTAATAAAAGAAGGGGGGGTGAAAGTTGTTACGGATGAGTACGGCTTAGCTGGCGGTGCCAACCGCGGCCCGACTCACGCCTGGCCAGAGACGTCATTGGGAGGCGAACGAATACGAGCTGGTACATCAATCACTAGCAAGACCTTGAACTGATTTGTTTCTGTAAATGTATACTGTCAACAACAATAGATTTAAAGAGTATTTTGATTAATGAGAAAAGAATCTAAGTTCAGAAATTGGTAAAAAGTGAGGTGATGAGACGATATATTTTTAAAGTATAAAGACTCTACATTGTAGACTATTAATGAACAAAGATTCAATTGATCAAACTGAAATCGCAACGTAGTCAAACTTTCATAAATTTCATTCTCTAAAAGACACCTGAGTAAGAAATACCAAGGAGTAGATATACGTATGTTTCTAAATAATTATGAATGAAAGCACTAAATAATAAAGTAGCAAGTAATCAAAACAACAATCACAAACGTTTGATCACCAAGTAAAAGAAAACTCAATTTATTTTTTCAACATTAAACACCCTTTGTACAAAGGGCCATAAAACATAAAAAAGTTGAGAAAGGTGGGCGGTATCACGCGTAACTGTACTATTAGAGGTTTTGATTGATCGGTGTTCCCCTACGAAGGTGGCGGTGGTCGGTGGTCCGCCTGAGTAATGGCACTGCACTCTCCATGGTGAAGGAATGTAAACATTGGACAACCTGCCACCCCTGCCACCTGCTAACGAACTTATTCATAAAACGCTTACTACGGATTTTGTAAAGGAAACACGCTGTTGTGATTGCGTGGTTAAGATTTGGAATTAAACAATAATAGTAGTTACCAAAGGTTGAATTTTTTTAGAATGAGACGCAAAATAGAAACAAATAAAAATATACATGCATTCTTCAGAATAAACACTGAAAAATATTGTGGATTGTTAACCCGAAATAATGTTATTTAATTGTAAAATAACTTAAAATTATTTATGAAGAAAAGTGTAGTTTCTAGTAACAAAAAGATCAACAGATGGAGTGAAATGCATGAACCAATGGTGAAAACTTAAGTTTAAGCCAGTTGTGGCCCCTTAAGTTCAGTCAAAAAACCTAACAGGAATGACTCGCTGTTTAAGCAAAAAAATTCAGAAAACAATCACCGAATGATAGACCAAATGAATTAAAACCGGGTAAATTCCTCAAATTTAATAAAAACAGTTAAGGGCAATGATCTATGTAGCACCGAGCACGGGGAAGGTACTTAGCGACGTCATCGCGGAAGTGTCGGAGGGGCTTCCCTCTCACGACCCTCACTGCGTCTGCTAAATGACACGACTATGTAATCACCACTCAGCGCCGACGCCTTATTTACGTACAGCCGTGTAGCCACTAATTTGACGGGGAAATAGCCTGTGAAAATTGTAGCCTTCAATTATAACCACGGAATTACTGACTTCTTTATTTTCTTTGCGAAGTTGGGCGTTGGATGGTGACTTTTTTCAGACTAAATGGGGTAGTTTTGTTTGACAGCCGAAGTCTTTTTATTGTGTTGTATTGTCGAGTTGGTTTCAGTTAACTCTCTATCTCGATTCCAGGTTTTAATGTGGTTTTAATTTAACATTACAGATAGCACTAGGTTCATATTTGTTAGGCTTCACTTTAATTTCGATTGACGTAGGTCGCAAGTACAGTCGATAAAGTTGAATCATGGCCCATTTTGACAAAAAATCGTTTGAATCCGTCAAATTGGCAAAGATCAAAGTCGTTACCATGGATTTGTATGTTTACGCAAATGTGGACCTAATTGTATTCGAATGTCTGTTAGAAAATAAGCTTATGCTGGTTCATGATTCAACTTTGTCGATTGTACACACACCAATACATTTTTAATGTTATTCGAAATAGAAATGAGAAGAAAGACGACACAAATATAGTTTAATTTAAATGGCGTGTGACAGTAGCTGGATCCACACCAGACGATCCAAAATGGACCGCCAATTCCAGCGATCCGCGATTCCGGGAGCATGAGGCATGGATCATGGATCGTGTCGTCAGACGAACTTAACTTTTCTTGCCATCTAGTGTAGTACCTAAACAAAGTTAGATTTTGAGACCCTCTATTTAAATGTGCGTCGCGTCTCGGTGTGAATTATAACCCTATGTACTGAATGATAAATAAACTAGTAGGTAACTAGCTCGCTGAATGTTTCAATTACGTATTCCATTACGTAACAGTCGCAACGTGTCATCCTTGAGCATCCATTAACCGATTAAAATTATGATGTACGCTAAAATTGAAAGGTAAGGTTCAATGTCCTCGGCGCCACGCGACTTCACCCCTGCGCTCCCAAACCGTTATTATTAACATAAAAAAAAACTGGCTCTAAAGTGTGCTAAGGTCGTCCGGTTTTTAACAAACGAAGGGTTCTTTACAAATTCGTATTAAAAATAGGTGGGATTTTATTGGGTGGCAATCCGATATGAGGGTTGTTTTCAATCGAGGGTGTATCTGGACCTTTTTGGGGATGAAACAATTCATTTTTGGAACTAATAGAAGGATGGAGCTCAGTTTAGGGACAGATGACCGGTTGGTAAATGTGATGGAGGGAGCCTTTGTGTACTGTAAGTGCGTTTGTATGTAATGATGACGGCGATGAAGCCAAGTAAGAACAATGTAAAAAATGGACGCACGATGTCGTGTCATGTATCATGATATAGGTAAATGTTACATTTTATTTTTAAAACATTCAATTCAGATATTTTTAGAAAGGTCAGGTCATAATTAAATTTCACGTAGGGTTGCGATCCTTAAAAATGGAATAAGGTCAAAGTTTGTTTTTTTGACATATTCGACATGAGCATTTTGACTTTCGCGAGCGAAAGTATGGAATCACTTACTTACTCCGATTCTGCGCAATCTTGAGTTCATAATAACTGGTTTAGAATAATACAAATGGTACGATTTAAAATGTTTAACTGTTAACTTTAAGTTGATATCAAATTCATTCAAATAAAGCCATTATTTAAGGAGCCATTCCTTATCAATTCCTAGTAATTGATTCCATACTTTTGCTAGCTAGTATAGTTAAGAGGATCGTCTACCGAGCGCTCGTCCATACTAAAAGAGAAAACGTTTTCCTACCCCTAAATGTTATCCTATCTCAATGATTTTTTAGAATGCTTCTGACACAGTAAAAGACTAGGTTTATAGGTTTTCTTTTTTTCAAAAGTTACTCTTAGGCGCCTGTAACTTTCAAACTATTATAAATTTTGAAAAAAAGAAAACCTATAAACCTAGTTTTTTACTGTGTAGGAAGCATTCTAATAAATCATTGAGATAGGATAACATTTAGGGGTAGGAAAACGTTTTCTCTTTTAGTATGGACGAGCGCTCAGTGGACGATCCTCTTAACTTTATTAATAAAGAAATGATTGAAGTGAAGATTTTCTATTCTAAAAAATACTGGACAGTACCGTCACAGGCACATGAGCACAAACACAAAAAAAACTAATACCGAAGATAACATTTTTTTCCCCGTTCTAAAAATTACACGTGGTTCTAAAAAAATTTTCGACAACATAATACGGTTTACGGACCTTGGTAATGATATTCATTAAGCCGTATGTTGATTATGCTGATAAAAAGACAGTCGACTCACTTACTGGTCGCTAGGAGACTATTTTCATAAACACATACGGGGGAATTCCTTTGCCGTGTCCATGGTAGGCTGAACCATAGAGTAACACTTTATAAACCCTTCCAGTTTCGTGGTAAAGCTTATAAATAAATGTCATCATAATAATATCATATTTAGTTTCGATGAAGGGGCGACGTAGGATATTAGTCACCTGCTTACTCAGACTAACTAGGTATGTCATCAGAACTGCGTTAAGCATTTATGATTGTGGAAACCGTTGAATTAAAAAAGAACTTTCTAAACACTGAACATGTTTTGCATGTAACATAGATAAAGCACTTTATTTCGCACGTAGCAAAGAACAAACGTAGGAAAGACACAATAGGAAATTAAAGAGAAACAAAAATAAATAAAAAATATAGTTTAAAGTCATCGAAGTTGTCATTTGAATATTATTATTCATAATATCGACTTCAAGTATACGAAATTATCAAATATTAATTAACTTGCACCCAATGAGACTTCAAACACTACGATCTATTCTCATGCTCCGTTTACCAAAACGTATTCACTAAGTAGAGTAGCTGACACGACTTGCTATGGCTTCTTTATTGTCCGATATAAACTCTAGACCAGTACCTACACATTGGCTAACCCTTACTAATATATTCGCTATTCAAATAATATTTCAACTTTCTAAAACTTTTCAACTATACCACAAAACCAGTTAGTGGGGCCTCTACACTTTCCAAAACTGGTCCCTGAACTATTCTAATGCTAGTCGTGAAATTTGGGCAACAAGGGAGCATAGGGGTCTAGGGGACCGTGGGAGATGGGGCCCTGTCATAATTTCCAGTGCGAGTCACCCCGCGCAGCTGTCGCGAGAACTTTCGGAGTCGATGGATCGATTGTTTGATTCACGACTTTCATTGTTCCTATTCGATTGTTTGCCGATCCGAGACTTTTTGTGACCGAGTCTTGTGTGAGTATCTGGTATTATTATTATTAGGTGACAGAGCCGTTAATGGGCGTCGCTACGGCTCCCCATGTGGAGGCGAAGTGTGAAATTATAGCTTTGATTGAATTTGGTAATAATCACGTGAGCGTATCGATTTACAACTAAACTCTGTAGTTTTTAGAAGCGAAAGCATTTTTGTGAAATGAAAAGTATAAATACTAATGAATGGAGTTTTTTTTTATTGTTATGATTTAGAAGGGCTTTATTTTTTTCATACAGAAAACTGCTTGGACTGTAAAAAATTGACAATGTAAAATATAATAATTACAAGCCATTTGCACCACAACCGGTTGTAGGATTACACGCATCAGAGGCCGGTTGCATATGTTAGAAACGCGACACAATAGCTATGTTTTAATGCACTCTATTAAATATGCAGATAGGTTGCGCGTGCGAATAATGCATGAGAGTTTCAATCCTAGACAAAGCTGGTTGGATTAATCATCCAAAATATGGGGTGTTTTTTACTCGACCGTTGTGCTATTGAACTATGGAGTAGGGGTCGTTGTACGCAGCTGCGCGGGCGCGGATCAAATTGATAGGTCCGTGCATATGTCGCGGGCAGGCGCGTGCGCCGCGCGTCACGCTACGTGCGGGCCGGCTGCACGTATTGTGATGTTTTGGTTTACTAATCTCATGAATATTGCAAGTTTTGATATGAAATTCGTATAATAAAAACATTTATTAGATGTGATTACGTTTACCGTTTTCTGTGATTTAAGATGGTGTTAAATACATTTTATTGTTCTGTAATAAAAGCTTTACACGAGCTGACACCGCTTCAAACACAATTTTTTTTTCATCCACAATATGAAACGAATCTTAGGCTAAACCGGTACTGCGAATTTTATTCGTTGGGAAAATATTCATTAATTTGTAACAATTCCGAAAAACAATCGTTGGTAATTTCACGAACTTGATTGCGGTTTTAATTCACAACTATTAAATTTCGTAGTGCGCCGATTGCCTAATTTAATTGTAAATTATAACCTTTAATCCATCCAACAACTAAGAAAAACAAGAGGGATATAATTTCAACCTCTTGTAGGAGTAGATGTCAAAGTAAAAAGTATAAGTTTGATTTATTCAAAGTCTGAGGATTTTACATAATTATTTAAATTAATTGTTTTAATTATTTGTTTATAATTAGATAAACTTACATAGTTTATAAGTTAAAGTAATAAATGTGCCAGAACCTTTGTTTTACAATATGACTAGCTGACCCCGCAAACGTTGTTTTGCCATATAAATTAAAAAAAAATAGATAGTAGCCGATTCTCAGACCTACTAAAAAATACGCATATAAAATTTGGTAAAAATCGGTAGAGCCGTTTCGGAGGAGTACGGTAACTAACATTGTGACACGGAAATTTTATATTTTACAATATGATATATAAATTGTGAAATAGCTAGTAATACTTTAGTAGTCACATCGGTAGTGATGTTTATAGACCAGCGTTCATTTCAATAAGACCAAAGACTACTAACTTAATGTATAAAGCATGTTTTTATTAAACTTCAATACCTTTATAGAAGCAGGTGCCAAACGAGCTTTATAGTAAGTTCCAATCTGAGTCACCTGGTATCGAATTAACAGCAGTTAAAGTGTAAACGGGGTGGTATCTAATCGAGTGTTCGGCGATAGATAGCGGTGATAACGTTGATAAGACGGCTCGCTCCCCTACGTGAGTACTATTGTTTATCAACCATCGATCGCTTTGTTGCTACTTTTACCTACTGATCAGCTGTCGTTGATTCCTGTACTGTATGTCTTAATATATCAAAAAAAAAGGTTGCACTCCAGGAGTGCCGGTAGAAGTGAAAACTTTTTTGTTACTATGTTTTATTTTTAATTTGAATGACGTCTTACTCATTTTCGATCAGGGTCACGTGACCCTGACGGTCACGTGACCCTGACGGTCACGTGACCCTGACGCGAGTTTTAAATTTTTTACCCATTACAGAAAAAGTGTACAACGCCGCTAAAGAAGTTTTCACTTCAAAAATCATGTGCACTGACACGTGATTTTTTGTCCGACAAATTACAAAAGTAATTTTGGTTGGTTTTGCAAAGATATTGCCAAGTTTTCCTTGAAGCCTCGGCCCATGAACCCAACAAAGATGAACTATTATACATAATTATATCATTAAAAAGGAAACAATTATAAATAATTATTAATTTCATTTCATGGTATAATTAGTTTTCCATAAGAAGTACACCGAAAAAGAAAGTTTGTATGGAGTTGACCACTCAATACCTATAACTTTAACGCTAACATAAAATAAACTTTTAAATAAAATTATATTATTTTATTTTTTAATTAATAACACATTATTCTCACATTATTATAATAATGTTTTATTGTTTTATTATGATTTATCTTTAATTTAGTAATTCTGTTTGAGACAACATGAACCGGGCCGATTCTTGTCATACCCCTTTATGATAGTATTCGATTTGTTAGGTAGCATCGTGCGACATCTCCATAAAATTATTAAATCCATTCATTCACAGTTATTATGTATTGTGACTAGAACTGTAGTACCTTTACCTTATTTTTTAACTTACAATAGTGGCTTACTTGAAATAAAAGAATGATGGTAGCATTCGTCAAAGTCCAAAAAGAAAGTCAAAAGTTTTGCTGTTGTCAAAACAGGAGCGAGGCGCTAGTAATTTATATTTTTCGGTATCAAAATCAAATCTCCTTGTTTAACGTTTTGTAATGTGCGCAGACGCACCATTTATACCATACCTTATAAGTTAGTACTACAAAGTATCTACTCTATTGATTGATGATTGCCCCTGCAAATGAACTCATCCAGCAACAAATGCATCTGTAGGTTGCCCAATATAATACACGCATTGATGTGTGTCAGTACTCGTATATAGGCTCATCTACTTAGTCAGTCGTAGTAGAAATCATAAAACCGCTACCTATATGCACAAACATAATATAAAATTATTTTGTCTATTTGTACTTTAGCTTGACTGTTTGACTGAAAAATTCTAAATGTTACGTCATATAAATGATCAAAAAATATATTGACCCGTATTTTTTACTGAGTTATGATGTCACGAGCCTACACTCTCAAGTTTCGTTGCCTCATAATTTTATAATTATTCATAGATTTAACAAATGAAAAAATAAGTGTCCATTAGGACGTTTGTATACGTCCGTTTTTTTCACCGGACAACGGACCGTCAATAAACGGAAATCCTTGTATCCAAAGCCGCCGGATAGATGTCCGGTGCATGTATTTTCATTATAAACCAAACACCACCGCGAATCCTTTTTCCGAATGCCTTATTTTTCAAATTTCTAAATGGCAGATTTGCAATTTAACGATGCTGTCAATAAGTCAATTATTAATTACTAGCTGTTGCCAGCGGCTTCACCCGCTACAACTCGAATATTATCCCACGGGAACATAAAATCGGGATAAAAACTATCCTGTGTGTTAATCCTGGTTATAAACTATGTGTGTACCAAATTTTAGCCAAATCCGTTCAGTGGTTTTTGCGTGAAAGAGTAACAAACATACCTACATACACATACATACATCCTCACAAACTTTCGCATTTATAATACGAGTATTAGTAGGATGTAAATTTTCCACGATTTTTGTTTTGCTTCTTCCCTAAGAGTGTCAGTACAAAGAAAAAACTATTGTTCCAAGAAATTATCCTAGACTGGATGTACCAGTACGTAAATATATAGCACACTGAATTTTCGATAGCTGCATTATCTATAACGGATATCGATAAACGTCAGCTAATCAATAGTTTCATGCGTTTAGTACTAAAAGTTTGAATTGTGTTGTCTGTTTTGTACGTATAGGTTCCGAATCCATTGAAACTTTTTAGTAACTGTCGAATAAATGTTTTGAAAATATTTTAGCAATGCATGAATACTATAAAGTATTTTAAAATTTCAGAGTTTTTAATAAATAAATAACATTTGGATCATTAAAGCTCATTTACACGTTGCAAGAATCGGAATGCGAGTTGCATTCAAGAGTGACTACATAGCGGACTATCAATGGACAATGAATTCAGTTGATCAAACAAATATAATGTAGTCGAACTTGCATGCAACTGTCGAAAATTTTCTTGCATCGGCTAAGTGAGGCTTTCATCTGAAAGGTATTTGAAAAGAAAGTGTTCTTTTATTAAAAATTATTTAATGTTGACATACGTACGTACCACTACTGCATTATGCTTTCTTTGACGATTATCCAAAATATTTTCATTTAGAATTAGTTTCAAAGGTGATTAATTTCACACACTTTAGCAAAAAAAAAATTTGAATATACATAGTATAGTGATGACTAGTTATCACCAATAAACTACATGTTACGAACGTTAACATCCGCTGTGAATTAAATTTTTAATAAAAAGTTAAAATTTATTTATATTAAACTTAGCATAATTCATTATACCAATTATTTATGTAAATTTGATTTTATTATGCAAATTACTGTGATAAATTGCACCGGTGGGCAATCTTAAGCACGATCTAGGCGGCTACGCTACGCGGCGGGCGGGCTTCTACGGCGCCGGTGTCGTAGCGACTGCTACGGCCTACGCGGCTACGCGCTACGAGCAAACATTATCGATATTATTACCTAGCGCGATTTATTGCCCTCTAATGCGTTATCAATGATAAGTAGACTTATCACGCTTTTAGAATTTTTTATCAGCCTTATATTGGAATAATACTTTCACGTATGATTCTTCAATTTTGCACCTAACGACTATTTTAACTTCCTTGTAAATAATAAAACGGCTAATTAAACTAATTCCATCAGATAAAAGAGTTAACATATTCGGTGATTACGGTGGAATTAAAAAGTAATTTAATATAATTGCGTATTAGCTTTGTATGGCCGGTTAATGACATTGTCGTATACCTTAACGTGACGTAGACATAAAAACCTGGTGTAATAAAATACAGTAGCAACGTGAAGTTTAGCATAGAATGCGTTGTTCGCATCGTAAGTCGGATACGGCGCGGATGGAGGGTGGTTTGTGAGGAGGGCGGGTGTAGGGGCGCGGGGGGGAGGAAGGAGGCTGGCGATGTGCCAGGCGACAAGGTGAAGTGGCGGCGCCAGTGAAAGTCTTCGCCCTCAGTTACAACCATCTCAAACCCTCCCGACATCTCGCCGACCCTACTCTTATAAGTATAGTTTAGAGGGTTCCGCTTTGCGGACATATTATAGCGTGCAATACTCTAGAGATATAGTTGAGATAAAAAGATGGCCATGTACTAACTCCCTTTCCTAACTCTTCGTGGCGTAATATTGGATTTCGAAGTACAGCTTCTGAATTAAGGACGAGATGTACAGATTAAATCTGTGAAAGCTTATACGACGAAGTCTTTGAATCAATCACTGCACAGAAATAAAGAAGAGATACACACCGCGAGCAGTATCGCATAATAAGTGTATAAATGCTTGCGCTGCTCAGGAATACCTACATAGCAATATGGGAAAAGGCAATCTAGAAAACTGACAGCGATATCAGGAGAAACTGGAACTCGATCACTAAAGGATAAAAAATGTCCTGAAACAACGATAAAAGTCTAAAATAGGAAAGAAAATATCAACGAAGTTTGTAGAAATGTGATTCATCTCCAGCTTCCCATATGGACACGAAGAGCTACGTCACCACCGACCTAGATATTTTCCGAGATACCCTCGATCTGAAGAAATGCTGTCCTAATAATACAACATTTATGGATACGACATCAATTCTGAATTTTAATTACTCATCAAGAAGGCATTTTACTTTAAAGATTTGGAACATGATTTAATTTTTAACGTTTGATGAAGGAATTATAAAAAGATGAGTAGTACTTGGAAATAAAGCCGATGTTAGTGACTTAATTAAAATTCAGATAAACGTAAAACATTTAAAGCTCACATTTTGCAAGACATGCGACACAGGAAGCAAAGTGATGGTGAGTTAAGAAAACGAGGTAGATACGAGTTGTAACTTAAGAGTTCGAACTGTCTTACAGACTTTCGATGATGATGTCATTTTCCCGAAATGAAATATTTTTTCCAATAGAGAATTAAGAAAATTGTTGATTTGTTTTTTTCATCTGTAGTATCGTATCAGCCGTTGAACGCAGTCTAATTTAAATTTGATTACTTTAAACTCTTATCAATGCTCGCACGCCGGTAACTTTTCACTTTTAATTTATTCCCGTCACGGAAACTTATTGTCGGAGAAAGTTAGAGGCACATTTAATTTAAAAACGCGTAAATTCGTGTGTAGGCACAGGCTTGTATGCGTGGCGGTGCTTCATGCGACCTACCTTGTCGGGTAGCGGTAGCGGCGGCAGCGGTGGCGGCTCGGGAGCGACGCGGCAGCGGCACGGTTCACTCACTGCACGACTGACACTCGCGGAGCGCGCGCGATAGGTACGTTACGTGCAAACACCAAAAGCAAAATGGACATACCTGAGGGTGGCGGCTGGCACGGGGCGCGCTCGCTACTTGAATGAGCTCCCGGGCAGAGCGGCGCGCGCAGGGGGCGCGGCCAGCCCGCGTGGCTCCGGCCGGCTCCCCCCGCCCGCCGCCCGCGCCTGCACCGCTCAGCTGAGCCCTGATTAGCCCCCGGCCGGGCTATTCAATTAAGGGTTGTTCGGTGCATCGCCGATGTGGCCCGGCGGCCGGGCTCGCGACCGACCGATGCCGCCTTTGAGTGCTCTTCATTACGGCCTCTCTATCACCGTTATTCTTATTGGGGCCCCGGGCACAGCTCCCTCCTGCCGGATAGATATAGAACAAAATTTGAATTTTCCCAACAAAGAACTTGCACTGCGCTTTTAGTTCGCGGAAACAGGGCGTATGCAAATTACTAATAAGGCTACAGAAAGTAACATTATATGGCTACAACTCCTTTACCAAGTTAAAAAGCTAGGAGCCCTGAAAACATTTCCTTATAAAATATTGGGAGCAATATGGAGAACATTGCGAATGTAGTACTCGTTACGTACATTGTTCTTTGTTCTTACATAACCGCTACACAATCAGACGGTTCCGAGTGGAATTGAGAATGAAGCAACAATGTGTGCCAAGCAGCGCCGGGGGGCGGCGGCAACTCGTTACAAGCTCCTCCGAGACTTGCCAACGACCATACTATCGTTTAATTACATAAACACGACAATTGAATAGAGTTGTGAAGCCCCGTCGGGATACCTCGGACATCGAATACATTCTAAATTGATAGAAATAGCTTTTGTACACAATAATATTCGGGAACGGTGAAACTTTAACAATTTGCAGAAATATTGGCAGATTAACTTCGTAATATCTTTTGCCAATATGATTACACTTGCGTTTTGGTCGGAAATTACCACTTTTATGTAGTTTATTGTTTTCGGGAATAATGTAGCTTCGAAAACACTTTTGGAATCGGATCAGTAGGTCCGAAGATTACCCCAGTATTAAAACGGTATCAAATACGATTCTTTATCAGTATTAAAATATCTTAATGGACTGTATAGATATGAACCTACGTGCTAAAACCGGCTAATTTATAATCATGAAAAACTTAATTCATAAACCTAAGAGTAAGTTACAACATTGTAAACAAGTCTATTGAAATGGTACAAGCAAACACGAGTGTTGATGTATGGCAGCGCCTGCAACACATTGCATTATTTATCTCAATTTCCCCCGCGGCCAAGGATAGCGCATAAAACATTTTCGGGTCATAAACTTAGGAATCAATCATAACTTGCAGTGGCGTGAAAACATTCCTTTACAATAGAGAGATCATGACTCAGCTGAAACTGAAGCTTCAGGAGGTTTTACGTCTCAAAGTCAAGAGAATAGTGACTAGACGAATATTTTAATATGAATGAACGCAACTTTTGGTGGATTCTGTGAATGAATGTTTAATTTAATTTGCCTGTTAGAGAATCGGATTTGTCGAGTAGTTCTGCATTTAATACTAATTAAATATCGGTAATGTGATATTCTGTAAGATTCCACTTAGACTGGTGTTTATTTTAATCTTGATCGTTACTTGAATTTCATTTGATATGTATCAGGAATAGAAAACTTAGAAGAACTATATAAGTATATTTTTCCTATCATAAAAAGTACTTTTAAAACTGACACCTTTTTCCCATGAGTGTTTGGTATAAACCACAGAGCGTGACCTCATCATCATCATCATCATATCAGCCGTAGACGTCCACTGCTGAACATAGGCCTCCCCTTTAGACTTCCAGTAGGACCGGTTGTAAGCGGCCTGCATCCAGCGCGATCCTGTGGCCTTCATAAGATCGTCTGCCCACCTAGTGGGTGGACGTCCTACGCTGCGCTTGCCGGTGCGTGGTCTCCATTCGAGAACCTTGAGAGCCTCCCCCCAGAGCGTGACCTGATACGGTACAATGCATACTTCTTTCGCCTTGTCCATCTCATATAATATCTGGTCATACAAATACACTGATTGTGATTACAACGCACCAAATCTTTCTGAAGCACCGTAAAGGGCTATTGAAGGACACCGTGGATTTTAATCAGTACGAGTCCGACAGTTCCTTCCACCCTGCTCAGGGCGTGAGGACTCATTTAATAATTTTACCACGATAAAAAAAGCACCTCAAAAAGGTCAGTGTAGACCTTCCTAGGGTGTTCCCTCCCAGAGATACCACTCATGTCTATTGTCTACTATAAAACTTTAATTAGTCGTCTTTCACTCATGCTGTCAACATGACTGTAACATCTAAGCATATTCTTTCACTTTTTATCAGTACACTCTGTTCATCATCATAATAAGTAAGATACACATGAAGTACCGGTCAAGTACATTTTTTTTTCTTTCGACCACATTATACCTGAAATATTAACTCAGTAAATAACAGCTGTCAACATTTTAATGGTTATTTTTTACAAACAAGGACAATTTTATTACGGATCATAAAAACCTTTTTATTTCATCTCCTGTCTGTCGCTATTAATTCCGGCTGCTGCTACGGTCCAACCATTAAATATTAGGGTAAATGTTGTTAAATTAATTTTCTTTCAAGTACGTTTTAACAGTGGGTACATAATATTTTTTTAAGTACAAAATATTACTTTTTGACGAAGAAAGTAGAGTATTTTAGGGATCGTAACGGTGACGTTCTGTAATCTTATTTATTACTGCCATTATAAATGCGGAAGTTTGAGAGCATGGATGGATGTTTGTTGTCTTCTATATATTTTTTATTTGTCTATAGGTTCGACTTTGACCACTATTTCGTCAGATGGTAATGTGATGTGTATGGCGATGGTGTGATGATGATTTTCTAATCTTTCACAAAAAATACTTGACGAATTTTAACGAAAGATGATGACTTCACCGTGATAAAAAAAGATAAGTAAGTAGGTATTGTACAGTTATTTCCTATTTGTAGCAAAATCTTGATCCCAAAAACGTATCGAAGCCGCAAGTAATATAAAGTCGGTCAAGAGAGAGGGCGGTGTTACGTGCAAAGAATTTATAGAACTGGTGGGTGTGCAGACTTGTACGTTGATGAATAATTTGAAAGAAGGCTAAAAAAAGTACGGCTCCTGAGACCTCCCGGCTGCTTTAAGCTGTTCCTAGTATTTGGAATTCTTATTTTGAAAATTCACAAAAATTAACATGTTGGTGTAGTTAGGGGGATTTTACCGCTGTGCAAACGCCTTTCGTAACGTTTAAAGTAAATGTTTTTCAAGCCTAGTGTTTAGTTGGAATAACCAGAAAAAGTGTCTGGAATTCGCGGAAGTTTTTTCAGCGTCTTCATACCGTAAATTATGCGAAAGTTTGTGAGGATGGATGTATAGTTGTTTTTTAACCTTTAACGCAAAAACTACTGAACGGATTTAGATGCAATTTGGCACACAGATAGTATATCGGCCATTTGGAAAGCGTGTTACGTGGCCTGAGGGCCCACTGCCACTTCAATTTGCTAATTTCACTGGGTTATGTCGGCAACATTGGTTCGTCTACGAATCTCCTCATTTCTAATTCGATCACGCAGAGAGACTCCGAGCATAGCTCTCTCCATAGCTCATTGGGCTATCTTGAGTTTAATTGAGAACCCATAGTAACAGACCACGTTTCGGTGCCATAAGTCATAACTGGTAACATACATTGATCGAAAACTTTCGACTTGAGGCACTGAGGTATAATGGAGGAGAAAATGACGATGACTTGCAACTAGCTTTAAATAGGAAATAACACTAAAGAAATGAGAATATTTAATCTCGTCGTGTGACGATGAATCCGTCGTTTGTTTGTATGATCGTTTGCCAATTAGAGGACATAATATTAATAATATGTCGATAAGTAAACGCGTAAACAAGTAATTCTCTTAAACAAGACTATTCTAAAGTTTTAAAGACTAATTAACAATCTAATCGTGAATTTCAGACGGTACTACATATTCGTGATAAAAGAACAAGCAGCAGAGCACAGCAACGACTATAGAAGGCAGTAACCAGACCGTTAAGGGTATGCCACTGTTCTTAATTGTAACTGTCCTCTGTTCAAGCAGTGTGGGGAACAACGTCGTTAGCGCTTGCATATTGTGTCCTTATTCTGTTTTGGAGGCTCCAAATTGAAGCAATTGAAATAAGTTGTTGACTCTATTATGTTGGTGCTTCGGCCACCAGCTTAATTCCTAAATGGTAACTGCCTTGGACAAATCCTATATTATTAAGACATAATAATATGGCTAGGGCGGCGAGTAACGGGCGACTCGCTGTCCGACCATGGACCATGCCCGAGTCGACGGCGCGTTGTGTTCCACGCGCGCCTCAAAGAGTGTCAGCATTGTGACGGGACCACCGTCTCTAGAGGGCCTTATCTCATTACCGTGACCCCGGAACATAAAGGGCTATTGAAGGACACCGTGGATTTTAGTCAGTACGAGTCTGGCAGTCCCTCCCGCCCTGCCCTGGGTGGGGGACTCATTTGATTATTTTACCACGATTAAAAAAAAGCTTATTTACACAGCCGCACGTTCATCCGTGTTAGACCCTTCGTACACAACGCGAAGCAAGTCTCTGATAGCTTACGACTTTGGTATCCAGGCGAAAATTCCAATACGAATCCATAGATGTTCACACACAGGCACTCGTCAATGGATACCAAAGTCGTGAGGTATCGGAGACTTACGTCGCATTGTGTACTAATGGGCTTGGAGTCCTGTATTTGATCTATAGGATCATACTATAGAGATTAAAAGTAAGTATCCTATGTGTTGATTTAGATTATAAACTATGTACCTAAATAAATCTATCCAGATTTCATTTAAATCGGGTCAGTGGTTTTAACGTGATAGAGTTACAAACATGTATCTACTTTATTCGTCCACTCATCCTCAAAAAATTGTGTCACTATTACCATATTTATAGGTCTCAGAAAATCATGTTTTTTATCAGAATTATTATATATTAATTCAAGCATTATGTGCTCAATAAGAGTGGAGTGGGTAGTTGTAAAACGAAATATAATTTTATTTTGGGGTAGAAAGTTTGCACGTAACAATCTCTTGACGTTATAAAGGCTTTACATGAAAATTATCATGTTTCTAGCATCTTGTAGCTATTTGGGTGTTTCAAATTGTTTATCAAAATATGCTGGTACGGAGGCTACGTCAAAATTGGTAATGAATGTCAGCTGCGGATGCGTGGGCGGAATGAAACTTCTTCCCAACTGAAAACTTGCTATGAGTATATTGTAGCTTACCCAATATCAAGTGTAATTCATTTGGTTTATTTTCAGTGATTGTCAATTAAACTTTTACCTGATGATGAGAATGCCTTTTTTTACGTGGGAAAATCATCAAAATGAGTCCCATTCAGTGCAGGGCGGGAGGGACTGTCAGACTCGTGCTGACTAAAATCCACGGTGTCCTTCAATAGCCCTTTACGTTCCAGGGTCACGGTAATTGGATAAGTCCACGATCCTGGTAGGCTTTGGTCCTCTAGAGGGGGCCCCGTCATAATGCTGACACTCTTTGAGGCGCGCGTGGAAGACAACGCGCCGCCGACCCGGGCTATTTTGTAGCCTACCCAATTTCAAGTGTAATTTTTTTGGTTTATTTTCAATGATTTCCCTCAACTAAACTTTAATCTGATGATAGTATGCTTAGCGTAATATTTAAAACTTGCCTACTCAGTACACTGATCTAATTTTTAAAGTAGTTGAAAGCTTCAAAGCTTCACAATATGTACTAAAAACCGTTGTAAAAGGGATGAACGACTTTATTTTATTTGATGCCATCAGAGTTTAATGTATGTCCCCAGGAAAGTGGCACATCACGTGCATGAATTATTTACATCGCGCGAGATCTACGTGATCTCATTAGTTCGTGGCTCTCGGATGAGGAAGCTGAGTTCTTGTTTCGATTGGAAAGGGAAGTTACTACACACGTTCAGGATGGCGAGATAAGGCTGGGTTGTTAATTCTAATATTACATTTATGCTTTTGCCAGTGTTCCATCGAGTGGTAGTCGAAAATTAACCCGTAGGATATTAATGCCGAGGAAACGGTATTGGTTACTTGTAGTATTTCAAACTATGATAATAATGTCTCCGTGCCTTTCATGCAGCCGTTCAGGTGATTTAGTAACAATTCAACCAGACTTTCGTATTTATAGTATTAGTAAGATATTTTAGGGTTCGCCACTCACAAATTATACATTCGACAAATCTTTGTTTGAATTAAGGGCTTCACACACAGCAGCTATAATGTATATTAATGTACATTACATCCCGGGATGTATAGCTTTAAATTATCTTAATGTATCACACACACAACAGGTAATGTAATGTATCTTTCCCTACATTTCATAACATCCTTTTCGAAGAGAGATGTACGAAAATGTATTGAGATGTATAAGAATATTAAGATGTATCGAAATGTAAATGTATATTTTCGTATCGCTCTGTATCTTAAGATTCGGAGATGTAAAAATATACATTATAGATGCTGTGTGTGGTCTCCTGACGATTTCTATGGAAAGATGTAATGAGATGTATCGTGCTATAATGTACATCTTTACATTATAGCTGCTGTGTGTGAAGCCCTTTATGCCGACCCGATCCGAACTGGTGAGCAGTGGTGTCCCAGTGGTATCGGCCTCGACTTACGATATTTGTGTCGTGTGTTCGAATCCAGACAGGCGCATTACTTTAATTTATTTCACCGTAGCTGCTCTCGATCCCGGGTCGACGGCATTTTGTGTTCCACGCGCGCCTCATAGAGTGTCAGTACAAAAATCCACGGTGTCCTTTTATATTAGCTCTTAACGTTCCGGGGTCACGGTAGTTCTTTAATCCCACGAACCCGGCAGGCTTTGGCCCTCTAAGGCCCCCTTAAGAGCTATAAAAGGACACCGTGAATTTTAGTAAGTACAAGTCTGACAGTCCCTCCCGCCCTGCTCTGGGTGGGAGGACTCATTTGATGCTCTTAAAACGATGAAGAAAAACATTGTGCTGAAAAACCAGCATGTCCTAGCTAGAGAATCAAAAATTCATATATGGGATAGGGTGGGTTAAAATAATGGTCTCTACGAGGCTGTGATAGTCCCTTCCGCACCACCTAGAACGGGAGGAGTATTGCTCAAACGGTAATAAATAAATGCTCTTAAAAAAGGTGCTCTGGAAATTGTTGCTAAAATGGGAATACCTCGTCATTTCATGATTTTCAAAAACAACAAATAAATATAGGATAGGGTTTATTATAGAGAATACTGCCAAACAAACAAAGACTGTTTAGCACCCTGGTTTTGATTTTCTGTTATGGTATTTGGTAATTTTTTTTGGGTTGTCTAGATTTTAGCGCTCTGCTTACTCAATTGCAATCGTCTGTTGAAGCTTTACACGCAAAAGCCTTTATAATGTAATGCTAAACGCACAGCAAGATGAAATGAAATATGAGTTAATTAAGTATTTAGTTTTCTTTTTTTTTTACGAAAACAGTTTTTTATTCGAATTTTCCAATATTTCAGAAATTATGAAATATAAACAGACATTTTCTTTTGTAAGCCTGTTTTGTTCCACTGCTGGGTAAAAGCCTATCCTTCCTATAGTTTTAGAATTTGCTTTTTCATAGTCTATCGTCACACCAACGTTTTATTGGCCTGCTTCGGCTGCAACGCCCTTCTTGAGGCACCCCCCACTCAATAACCAATCTAGTCCATCTTTCCTGGTGGCCTACCATGACGTCATAACTTCAGTATGGGAAAGAGACAAAGCTATACAAGTTGTCTAGCATCACCTCGTTTACACACTGGAATAACTCTCGCTTTAAGATGTCATGGTAAGCGACCAGGGGGGGTATTACAACGTCTTAAAACCAGGCTTGTTCCGGCGAGTGAAAGTGACAGAGCTATACAAGTCGTCTAGCGCCATCTCGTTCACTGACTGGAACAAACATGGTTTTAAGACGCTGTAATACCCCCCATCCTATAGTTGTGACCCACCAAGTCCAACTTTAACTTCGCTGACTTTTCCCCTACCTAGGTTTCACCCGTTATGGCGCGTATTAAGGTGTTGCTCATACGGCCGGTGAGCTTGATGTTAAGAATGCTACGTTCCATCGCTTGTTGGCATACCTTGAGTTTGGACTTTGAGTTTTAGTCAAAGACCAAGTTTGAGTGCCATAGGATTAGGATAGGCAGGATACACATGTCTGTGTGTAAGCTCAATAAGACTCCTGCTGGGGTCGCGGGACCAACAACTAACCGTGGCCCCGGAACATAAAGGCTTATTGAAGGACATCGAGGATTTTGATCGCCTTGGGTGGGAGGACTCATTTGATGATTTTACCACGTAAATAAAAGCTCAAATTGATTAAAAATATATTATTTTACCATTTTATTTTTTATATTTTTTTCATCAAAACACATATGGAACACTAAACAGTGCATATTAATATAGTAATTAAATTAGATAAATACAACTTTCAGGAACGATTTTCTTGTAGCAGAGACAGTGTGTTGCTTGATCCTCTTTTTGAAGTGTCATTCCTTCGAAGAACATTTCGACAATGTAACAGCGACTTCCTCAGCGTTGTAATCTTGATATTGTTATATTACTCCATTAAAAAGACCGACGGCTGGTTATTCAATAAAAAAGATATCTTCTATAACTTTAGAGCCGACGTTCTGTAATAAATTTCTTCCATTACGCTTCTCGTCTTTGATAATAGGAAGAATTACAGTGTAATTATACAATTATGTGCGAACAGCCTCCCAGCGGCCGCTGCTACCGCCCGGCAGGCACTAAAACGACCATTATGACCAACTTGTTCTGTTAACGACTCTACTACTTACTCCCTACGTTTTTATTATGCGCTCCGTACCTTTTACGGACAAAGGATCACTATGTGCGGAAATAAGTACTGCGGGGGCTTAATTATATGAATTTATTAGACTATAAACTAAAATTGTACCTACATACTGAATAAAAACTAAGTAAGTTGTTCAAGTTAAAATACTAAACGTTTGCTAAATTACTTTACAAAATTGTTTTAAAAAACTAATATCTGCTATACTAAACTATATCTTAACTTAAATTTATCTAAAAGATAAAATTTATCTAAATCTAAAAATTAAAAAATACAAAAATTTACCATAATTGCGTAACTAGGAATGAAACTATGAAGCATATTTATCCACTTCAAATTATGATCACCTCGTTATTAAATACTCATGCTAAGCCGAGTTCCAAATTGTATTTTCTGAACCAGTGAGTCCAAGCGATCGCTGCACAAATACTTCGCCGATGTATTCTTAGGTAACGGTGGCTTGGAACAGTGCCAATGTTTGCCAACAACCGTCTTAACATTTCCCGATAACTACATTCATAGCAAGTCGAGCGTATAAAGGAAGTTTCCACCAACCTGCACAAGAAATTTCAGCCGGTGCTCTCAACGCGAAGCGCGACGAGTCGTAAACTCATTCGAATCGAATTTCCACATTCGAAAGCTTCTACCGAGGCCGGAAACTAGCGGCAAACGAAATGCCTAAAAGCGGCAGAAATCGCGAGCACCGGTCGCCGATGCAATCCCTGAGGTGACTGCTCCGCTTCCGATGCAGTTACAGTTGGCTGCGGACGGGTTTAACGAGTGTTTCCCGGCCCGATGCCCGGGCCGCCGCACCTCGCATCCTCGCTGTCACTCTACTATATTGTATGCCGAAATGAAAAGCTACGCCACTGACGTTGTGGCCGTGGCGCATATTCGACTTTCCGCCTGTCAGAATAAAGTCGGTTATGAGTGAGAGTACGCAGTGTGCAAGGTTGTGCCGTGTGCATACAAGCGTGTAATGTTGTCAGCGTACTCGCTCCAGCCCGCCAGGTGAGCGGGTGGTGGTGTGTGCGTGCGCGCGCCTGTGTGCGTGAGACAGGTGAATTAGTGGCACGTCCTGGCTTCCCAGGGCGGCGGGTCCCGGGCGAGCTGCGTCGCCATAGCGACAGCCGGAATCTAATATACAGATAGATGTGAGCAAATAAACCAAAATATAGGATGTTCGCTACCGACTACATAGACAACTTTTAATTATCGTGTTATACGGACTGCTGTGGGAGGTGTTTAATATTCTCGACTCTCGTTTGTGTACATGTGTACGAATTTGAAGGAAAACTTTTATGTGATTTGTCTCACATTTGTTTAAGTTTCGGTATCTGGTATCAAAGTCTCGATCTCTACTGGAAAGTTGTCGTTTTGGCAGTAAATATCGTTATGAATAATGAAGAACAACAAAGAAATGATTAATTACTGGTACAACAGCCTTACGCTGGTTGAAGCTATGACTTTTAAGTTTTATTGTAAGTCGAGTAGTGTGCTCCTCAGGGTAGTTTTCAGTATCTCATATCTTGTTCAATAGTTTTCTGTTGTACGACCTTCATGTCTGTGTGGAACATTTATAAAAATTTAGGTTACATAGGAGATAGTCTTTTACGCATGAATGATCACTTTTGAGTTGGACTAGAAATATAAATGCTAGAACATTTTTCTTTTTTCCATACCAATGGTCATATTGTAGGAATAGAAAATGGTATAAGAGATTGTCGTCTCGAAATCGATAACTATTGTGACTTTTTTGCATCCTAGATAAGGATTGACGGTTTAATTTTGAGTTATTACTGAAGTAAACACCAAACTAAACTCAGCACAAACACGACTCTATGTGAACACTCAAATTAAAAAATAGCTTGAATAATTTTCAGAAAGTATCAGCACTTATGTTCATGCCGGAGCTACAAGCACAGAAATCTGCAGCTTAACTAAATCATGAACTATGCGAGAAGCTAAAGCAATAAATTAAACATAATAAGCAACGTGCTGTATCTCTGGAGTCGGACGCGTCACCCGTCGCGCTCCCCGCACCTATCTATGTACGTACCACATAGCAAGCTGAGGCTGTATACCAACTGTAATTACATTTTATTTACACAACTACATTAAAAATGTTCTTTGAGAGGGTTGTCATACAGTATTATAGAAACTGAGGTTAATGTAATTAGATTTTCAATATGGTTACGAACTCGTAGCACCTCGTAGCATTTCTCGTAGAGGGTCTACGAAATTTTTGTTACGGACTTAAAAATCTATTTCAAGTATAAAACACGTACGTTTGAAGTTAATATCTGTCTATTCAAATGAAGTAGCAACAATCAACATACAGCAACTAGAGATAACAATCACTCATGAAAGTTTCAAGCAGTGTAAAGCCTTCCAAAATCACATTCAAGTGCAAACATTGTGTTTCAAAACATCGTAGACAGTCTAGTGTCAGATTATCTTCACTCGAGCCTCTCGAGTCCTGTGTGAAGTATGCTTAATGTTCGGGGGTAGGTCCCCATGGCCCCCCTAGTCCCCCAGTGCATCCGCCCACGGGGGAAGGATATAAGCCGATTATTAACAGACGGCGGTCGTGTCCTTAATAAAGAGATGAGATTTTATAAATGAAGAGCATCATTTCAATAGCGGATCGTAATTCAGTTATTTTATTCACTGTAAGCACGTGGAAGAAAGTGAAGAGCCTCCATCCATTTGTTCATACTTAATGGTTAGAGGGAAATGGAAATTATGCTGGAGTTTTTATTGCGAAGTCGTTATGGAGTCAAAGTAAATATAAAAGTTTTTGCATCGGAACGAGGTATCGAGTGGCTCCTTATGCTGGAAAAGTTTCCAATATTTATCCCGTGTTTGGGAAAACGGGCGGTATTTTTTTCTTGTTGAAATATTCCTGAAGGGTCCAGAATAAGTACAGACACAAATCTAAAATGTAAAAATACCCAAAACTTGTGGAATTGAATACATCAAGTCTTTCTTTTTTCGTTTTTTTAAGGTTTGGAAAATCATTCAATAAATTATTCCGCCCTGAGTAGAGTGAAAGGTACAGTCACACTCATAATGACTAAAAACTACCCGGTACTGTCGGTTGCCCTTTGCTTTCCACGGCCACATCCAGTTTAAACAGTATCTGCGCCTTTGCCACATTCTTCTTAAAGAATTTTTTTTTTCCCTAGTAAATACCCTCTTAAAATAAACACTCGGCCACATAACAGAACCTCATCGTGGTCCTGAACAAGATGCTATTCATCTTATGATACGTCTATGTCTACTCCTCAACACAGTAATCCTATTAGGGGCGGACGGCTAAGGCTCTGTTCACAATGTTGTATTGATGAGGCAACCGCCCGCCCAAGCTCCGATAAATTATTTTCTAGGGCACAAAGAGCTAAGTAGATAAGTAGTTTTTTTTGAGCGTGGTAGAATCATCAAATGAGTCCTCCCACCCAGGGCAGAGCGGGAGGGACTGTCAGACTCGTACTGACTAAAATCCACAGTGTCCTTCAATAGCCCTTTGCGTTTCGGGGTCACGGCAATTCGTGAGTCCCGCGACCCCGGCAGGCTATGGCCCTCTAAAGGGGGGCCCCGTCATTATACAATAAGAGTAAGTAGCTTAAATTTGCATTCTTTAGTTTAATAGAATATTGGAAATTTTCTAGTAGTTAATAGAAAATTGAAGCCTTATTTTCATTATCTATGAAACTTCAACTTAGATACTGAGTATCTTGCAAATCGTAAAAATGAAATGCAAAATGAATTAAGAGGATTGTATAGCGGCGGCCTTTTCAAAAAATAGCTATTTAGAAAAACTCGTGCTGTCCCTCTCGCGCGTTGAAAAACCCCCGATCGTGCGATAGAGAGCGTTGCAGTTCGCGACTGACTGTGAGTATTTTTTATATGAAATTTGTCTCTCGGGAGAAAACGTTTTTCACATACTAAATCACGTCCAATCTCTTAGATTCTGGTGTCAATCGTTTCAGCATATTATATTCTAGGTTTGTAGGTTTTGCTTTTTTTCTAAAACTTCTCTGTTTTTAAAATACAAAGGTTTTACTTCAATGAAGATTTTGTCATAAAAATAGTAACTTTTAGGCGCCTGTTACTTTCAAACTATTATAAATTTTGATAAAAAGAAAACCTATAAACCTAGTTTTTTACAGTGTCAGAAGCATTCTAAAAAATCATTTAGATAGGATAACATTTAGGGGTAGGAAAACGTTTTCTCTTTTAGTATGGACGAGCGCTCGGTAGACAATAGTCTTAAAATGCCGCGTCGTGATATTAACAATTTCGATGTCGTCATAAAAATCGTCTGCGTCCCAGACGCCAACGCATTTATGATCATATTGATAGTATATGAGGAGAGTAATAAATTGTTTATTTCAGTGTTGAGGTTTCCGCCGTTTCCAATTTATATTTTTGTTAAGAAATTCAATAGTTTGGGTGGGTGTTTGTTACTCAATCACGTCAGAACGGCGGAACGGATCTTGATGAAAATGAATGCAGAGGTATAGTTTGATAATAATTACACGTGCGTTTATTCCGATATTAATTTCCTCTAGGATAATATTCGAATTAGACGCGGATGTCTCTGGCAACAGTTAGTAATTTTATTAATGAAAAAGTAGCAATGCGGACTTTGAATCATTAATAGTCTTCCTCTTATTCGCTAAAATTGTAGTAAGTGTTTGATAAACTCTTCTTTTTAGCTTTGCTAGAATTCGTTAATTCACATAAACCTTTGACCTTTCAAAAGGAAAGTTTACCATAGTAAGAGAGAACTAGAGTATTTTAGTTTGAAAGCGTGTGTATCCACAGGTGAGCATCCATTGTGAAGTAGGCCTAATGCTTGAGATAGCTAGAGGGACATATATAGTGTTATGCATAATATTCTCCTTTGAGGGTAATGTGACCTGACTGGAAAAAGCTTTTTTTACCTTTGACTCTCGTCCCTTCCATCAAAGGACGTTACTTTTTATTAGGATTGTGCATACATCATCAACAATATGTTCAAACATTTTAGAATGCATTTTATACATTAAAGAACTCGTTTTATGTAATTATAATAATAATTATTATCACGAGTTTGTTGCGAAACTCTCAAACAAAGCCCACCTCTCTCGCAGCTTCACAAAATTTAATTTCCGCCACTTATCTTCACAACCTTTTGGGTGACAAACACTCTGTTTTTCCTTTCATTTCCGGATTACAATGGGATTTGCATATTGGAATGAAACTCGTTGTTGTCTTGTACTTTTTAATTGTTTTTTAATAAAGGACGGGAAATAAAGGCTTCACGCGGGTACAGCGTTATCTCATAAAGGTTTGTTTGGTCAGCTTTGCAGTCGTAGACCGTGAAATTCGTGTGTTCATCCGATAAACGCCAAAAGCTATCCGCCGCAGCGGTGTCGCAGCGTCACTGACAACTAACCCGGCCTCGCCCCGCGCCCGCCGCCCCCGCACAGCCTCCCGCCCGCCCTCGACCTACGCGTCAAAAATAATAATTAGGTACGTCAAAAACCACAGGCACAGAGGACAAAGAATTTCGGCTGAACCATCTGCTCGTAATTAGGGCCCGACGTAACACTGTCTACAGAATTGCCCTTGTTTTTAAAATGAAGCAGAATCTCGAATCTGGATTATCTAAAGTGCCGTTGTGGGCGAAATGGAAGCGTTAACGCTCAACCTTCTTTTTGGCAATTTAGATTGTAACAGTTGAATCGGATTATATAAGCACGGTATATTCCTTTGTTTAAAAAAGATGTTTGTGTGAACGCGTTTTAATTTAACAAATTACTTTAAGACACTTCATAACTGGTAACTTGCTAACTATACTCTCGTCATTCCTGGAATAATATCGCAGTAGACTCGCAGAAGCACAGCCTCTCGAAATATCGTTAGCCATTCACCGCATCCTAATCGGATTAGAGCAATTAACAGCGAGTAGGAGTCATCGCTGCGTCGCCGCGTCGGTCCGCGGCAGGAGCGCGGTACTCCGGTAGGTAATAATAAATTCTGTCTGTGCTACAAATCAGACGCAATTGAATTCGTCTCGTCTGAAGTATGTTTAATTTTGCGCCCCCACGGGTTCTGATGTTTGTGTAAATATTGAAAAAGGATCTTAATTAATTTAAAAGCTGTTGAGTGATATGAATGTTTTTTGTTGAATAAATAAAGCTTTCATGAAAAAATAAATTTGCTTTTTACAGTTATATTGAAAAAGGTGTTTATCCATTCGTAATTAAATTATAGTAATTATATCCCTAAACTTGTGTTACACACGTAAACGTACATAAACACTATAGATAGACAAAGGTACATAATATTGAATGTAGAGTCTGAGTACATAAAGGCATATAGATAGTCTGCATCTATTCCTGTAATCTGCTTAAATTAATGGAAATGCATTAGTGCTGTAGCATAAATGCACAATGGTATTGATGCACGGTAGTGTGATAGCCAAGTACGTGAACTATTTCTACTTTGACAGGCCTTTTGGTCTACTGGTTAGTGACCCTGACTGCTATGCCGGAGGTCGTGGGTTCGATTCCCACCCAGGACAAATGTTTGTGTGATGAGCACGTTCATTTGTTCTGTGTCTGGGTTTGAATTTATCTATAATATGTATGTATTTAGAAATATATAAGTATGTTTATCAGTTGTCTAGTACCCATAACACAAGCTCTGCTTAGCTTGGGACTAGATGGCGTTGTGTGATAGTTTTGGAATATTTTTATTATTACTTATATTTTATTTTCCATTGTCGCTCTCTTAATTATGATACACATAAAATAATATTATCATAAGAAGTTAAAAATAAAAAAAAAACTATTTAACAACGCTACATTGACTTTTTGAATCGTTAAACTTGTATTACACAAGTTTAACGATTCAAAAAGTCAATGATAGAGATTTAAATACTATTTCTATAAATAGTTTAGCAGCGACTTATATTTGTGCTGAATCTGAATACTAAGAAGCTAATCGCTGTATTAACTTCGACATTTTGCTCAGTTGAATTATAAATGCGCGTAGGAAAACTTCTGAAAGAAAAACATTCTCCCTAAGCGAGCTTCCATTTAAGTAAACGCGGGATTTAAAATCTAGTTAATATTTTACTTGTCGACATTCTACGTGTGCTGCGGCGCGAAATCAAACAGAACTTGATTCTGTTCATATTAATGTTTCAATAGGACTTGGCGTAATGGGTCTCTATTATGATTCGCCGAAGCCGAGTTTAATGCTTCATAGTATGTTATGTACGATAGAATTGAAAGTGGAACGTGTAATTAAGCGAAATACTATACATAATTAAATAGATCGAATAAAATTTTAATATTGTATGCACGTAGATGGCCAAATCCGAAACTATAAAGAATTGCAAAAAATACCGCAAGTAATCTCGAGGCCGATTTTGATGAAAGGTAAAACTGTTTCATAGGATTTTTGAAAAATCTATTTTCCTACCCATTTAGTTTTTTTGAAAAAAAGGTAAAGTTTGAAAACTGCAATAAAATTTTTAAAAAAAAGTTACAAATACTTACTTATGTTATAAAAGAATAAACTCAAGTGGCAAAGCAAGTTCGTAGATGTAAGAAATGTCGGTCTGACGCAGGTGCTGCTCAGATTGAAATGTCTAAAGAAAACTACTTTCTTTACAACAAAAACCGGCCAAGTGCGTGTCGGGCCACGCACAGTGTAGGGTTCCGTAGTTGCCCATCAAAATACTTATGCGAACAAATTAAACTGATTCGCTGAATTTAATTTTAAAAAGAAGAATTTTCAAAATCGGTCCAGGCGTCTATAAGAAATCGGGGAAAATACATAAAAAAAAGATTACGACGAATTGAGAACCTCCTCCTTTTTTTGAAGTTAGTTAAAAATAGTTGACAATAAAAACCTACCTATCCCCAAAACATACCCACCTATTATAGCTGTAAAAATAAAGTTTACAAACTTACATTTGCAGTTGAAGAACATGTTCTGCGATACATTTTGTTTAGGAAAATATGCTATCCAAGTACGTTTTATAAGTTGGTCGACTATTACTCGTAAACTTGTAAAGCCTACTTAGTCATGATAATTTTCCTTCAAACTTCGTTGTATATACTACTATTGTGAATTTTTTCACACCCCCAAACATAATCGTTTAGCTGGTAGAGGGGGGGGACACTCGAGTCGAGCAAAAATTAGCACTTTAAAGCTTAATATTTCACAAACGAATCTTTTTATCAAAAAATTGTTAATGGAAACTATCAATATTTTTTAAAGACCTATTTAATGATACCCCACACTAAGGGGTACGCGAGAAATAAAAAAAACATCCCCACTTTACGTGTACAGGAGGTACCCTAAAAAAAAATATTTTAAGAGATTTTATTTTACCACTTTTTCGGCACAACAAATCCGTATATTTACACCAAATTACAGCTTTCTAGTACTGGGCGTCTCTGAGCTAAGCTGCGGACAGACGGACGGACGGACGGACGGACGGACGGACGGACGGACATGGCGAAACTATAAGGGTTCCTTGTTGACTACGGAACCCTAAAAATTACTTTCCATTTCCACCAAAGTAATAAAATCCGACGGTCAGCATCCATTTATATAATTCAATTACTCATTATGTTCCATTTTAGTACAAAGAGTCTTCAATAATTTACGATTTAATATAGAATCCGGTTCCAGGCTCACTGGGAAAAGGATATTAACAGTTCGTGTAATACAATGTTTTCTGTTGGAAATGTTCAAAGTTATTTGGTGTTTTGCAACGTTTGAGGGGGCTTCACGCTGGCTACATTGATCGTGTCGCTCGCGGTGCTGTGCGATGATGGCTCGCAGTGTGGCCACGGAGCTAGCGGAGCTAGAATTCTTAAAAATTAAAATAATAAGAACGTTTATGTTCATTTTTAATGTTCAATGGAGATCTTTTCACCCAGCTGGGTGCTTACATTGTATGTGTAGTAAGTTGTCAGTAAATTCAAGTTACGTCTTAAATTCGCCGGGGTCGCGGAACTGTCTCATCAGGTAACCGTGACCCTGGAACGTAGAGGGCTATTGAAGGATCACCGTGGATTTTACTCATTACAAGTCTGACACTCCAGGTCATGGAAGGACTCATTTGATCATATTAGCGCTATAAAAAAAAATCGTGACTAACTAAAAGACAAATTGACAAAAGTAAAACAAGGTTTTCATATCGCTGAATTAAGCGATTATAACATTTATTATGACACGCGATTACTACTACTACCCATAGTCATTTATAGCCTCGTTAAGATTGTTGTTTATTTTAAAGTTGGTTTGAGTGATTTGTGTATAGCATCACACTTGGCTTCTACGATGTTTAGAGGTGGAATAATCCAACGATTTTTGTTATCTATAAATTCTTTGAAGCAGGATTGTACACTTTAGGTGGCATCATGGCTATCATCAGGCATGTTGGGGCAAAACATTAGCCAATTTTGCTAAAAAGAACTCCGCCATTTTTGAGGCCACGCACTAATAGAGACGTTTTGCTTAATAATATAGCTGTAGCACAGCCGTCAGTCTGTAGCTGCTGCTGACACGCCTGAAAATCACTGAAACGCTCAAATTGCGAACGCGCCAACTTCCGTATGAATACCTACACATATTTTCGGACATGATGTTATGAATTTAAAGTTGAACCTGCGTGCATTCTCCTCACATTAATATGAACATTTATTGCGGCAATGAACAAAGTTCGGTTTTCATTTTAGATATGAACTTTTCTCGAAATACCCACCACCAAGAACTTCCATTTTCAAAATGAAATTCAGAAGAATTTAAAGACATCAAAGAGCGATACGATAAATGTCTACATTAGTTCCGCTCACATGTCGTTCACATCCGAGCACTCGTAATAGGTAGCTAGGGTTACTTTGAGAGTCGTATGTACCCCGCGCGCGTTCCACCTAGACGGAAGTTCTTTGTGTAAAGATCGGAGCGGTGTCAGGTGCCGCGGAACATGCTACATAATATAAAACGTGCAGTAAACTTGTCGTGGAGCGAGGCTTTACGTGGCTCTAACTCCGAACTCAGCTGGTGAAGCCTTGGCCGGGTGCAGGCCCCGGATAACTTTTCTCCACTCGAGCAATATACGCACGTGAAAACTTGCAGTTCTACATGCACACTTGCTTTTTATTCGCAACTTTGTAAACAACGCCATTAAGGTGAAACGTGACCAGCCGTTTGAAAAGAGACAAAAGTTTTCGTATTGTTTGTGCGTTACGGGATTACTGTATTTTATGACAAAGTTGCTTTGTGAATTATATTATTCCCAAAGTATATATTTATTATAGTTAGTAGTTTTTATATGTTTTAAATATTGAAGTTCCTTGAGGTCTAAACAAAAAAGACCTAAAAGACTTCCTCTTTCAATTTTGTACAATAGCAATAAAAAGTAATCCCGACGATATTTAATATCGCAAATTAGTCAAAGCCGGTATGCCGGAGGGCTACATCAGTAATATCGGAGGGCCGGGCGGTGGCCGGCGGCGTCCGGCAGCATACAAAAGTTGACGGACGTCCGGCGTGATTGAGTGGATCCCTCCTCGATACAGGCTCTAATGGGTCTCGGTGACTCGCGGGGGATGGGGCTACCGCACCGGGAGGCTGTCTGTAAATAGCGCCCGGGGACTGCTTGATTGCGATATTAGCTATAGGTTTGTATGGAAATTACAGATAACATGTTTGATGAAAAAGGATTTTTATTAACATCATGCCGGTATTGTTTTCATAACATGCAAAAGTAGCGGACAATGGTGGTGGATTTAAATTGCTATTAATTGTATCTATTACCCTCGTTACGGTGGTTCTTTTCCATATTTTCAATAACACATATCAAGTGTTGCTACGCCATAAATATTCCACTTATTTAATCAAAGATAACCTTTCGGAACAGCGATCGATGTTTACGAGAATACAAATTGGATTGTAAGTGTACACTCGACTGAGATTTAACAAAGGCATATTGAATATGGCGCGGAGACGTATGAACGCTCACGCTGGATGAAATTGGATGGAAATCGGGACGTGTGATATAAGCTGCAAGATGATGGAGTTCATAACCGAGTGCTCGGCGGAGAAGACCCTCAGCCTCCCTAACAATATGTTAACATGTTTGTAGAAACATGATGTTTATCAATGATCTTTTTTAGATATTGATGTAGATGATATTAGGTATCTAGTCTATTACTGGCTACGGTTAGTATGCATGTCATAGATTGTTTCATTATCCCGATAGCGTATTCAACGTCACGTTTGAAAATGTTACTACGATATATAGATACATCACGTAGGGGAAATGGATCAAACAGTTTTTGGTATCTATAACAATGGAAAATGCCCGTCTTTCTCTAACGTATTCATGTCTGTCGAAGAGCTCAAACAAACAATAAATAAGTCAGGAGAATTTTCCTTTGTTTAATCAAGTTTTGAGTCTTGTATTACAAACGTACTTATTGTTTCAGACGTCTCGCGTTTTCAATTTAAAAAAGTTATACGAGCAGACACTTCTTCTGAAAGAGAACATTCATTATGTTAACGAGGAGAAAAATTTCATCTCCTTTGTTTTCCGTCAATACACTCGCGTTACAAAAGAGAAATTGTACGCCTTTATTAAAGGAACCTTTATTCGTCGACTCGCGTTGCTTTATGCAGGCTTTGTGAAATCTCAAGTCAGAACCAATATTCATGGCGTACAATGCAAGCTAACAGAGTAATATTTCGCTGCAGCGTGTAAGCGAGCCCTGTTCCACGAAGTCCGCTTTGAGCGCATCCACAATAAAGCTTGCTCGTTTTGTTCACGATGAAATTAAAATCAAGAGGACGCCGGCGAGAGCTCTCTCCCCCAATTTTTAACAGTACATTGGCTTCTATGAAAGGTTCGGCTTACTTTTTTATTTTTCATCATATTTCTTAACTTCTCGCCAAAGGGTTCTCTTTAATAAGAGTTAGATTATTACTTTGGAGTAAAATGGAGCAGTAAGTGGATTTGGACTATAAAGATAACAAATTGTAATTTGTTCATAGTTCCTCTGTTATTTGTTATTATCTTTTGTTAATACATCATAAATTAAAATCTCGCGAAACCTTTACTACCTATATAAATGAGCACTAAAACACGTGGCACGTACAGTTCGTATTATACGTAGAGTTGCATGATATATGAGGGACATGATTCAAGCGGGGCTGGTGTCGCGGTCAGCGGCTCTTTGGCTCAAAGGAAATCTCATTTCGCGAGCCTCCCTCCGCCCCCGCGACCACCCGCCGCGCCACCCCCGGACATCTATTAAAATTATTTGAGAAAACCCAACACTTGGCCGGGTACATCCTCCCGCTCGCTCCAATTTATACCATGTTTTATACTTCATAGCTCTTTTGTTGTTCGATATCGACGGCATAATTGGAAAAGGCCTTTGAAGTGGCCTGTTTTTTATGTAATTATTTTTCCTTTTTGCATTTTTTATTCACCTTGTTCGTGAAAATGTTTGAAGTTAAATTAAATTGATTATTCATCTTGTTACGTAAAATGATTTAACTTGATTATGACATTAAATTATCGAATTTATGTGTACGGCAGCTTATTATCGAGGGTGTTAATTTATAAGATTTCTGATTAATTAGTATAGCTAAGTGTTTATTCATGTTATTGACATAAACAATAATTAGATTGGACCTTAAATAACTTCATCACAAAATATTAAATTGTACACAATACAAATAACATTTACAAGTTAATAACCATCAAATTCGAAGACATGTGACATCTACCAACCCGCACTTGGCCCGCGTGGTGGAGGCCTGTGTCCCAGCAGTGGGAACATTATATGCTGATGATTAAACAGCGTGAATAAAAAAGTGATTATTATTTAATTTGACGTCATCGTTCAAAAACACTAAACACAATTATGAGATAAGATCACTAAGTAATTTATTCTAAACTGTCAACATTTTCGTATCAAAATTATCGAACATAATTTTACTTGGCAAGCTTTTCTAACAGTCTAAAATAAAACTATTTCATTTTATATCCTATTTGAAATGACAGCGCATGAGCTACGGTGCTACGAAAATATCCCAGCTTTCATTACGTTTGCTACAGATTTGCTACGCCGTAGTCTCGTAGCACTTGTAGATTCACGCTCGGTTGAACATTCAATTAGTTGTACTGAAATTAATTTCCATGACGGAATATTGGTATTTAATATACTACTTTATGTTTATGAGTAAGGCTACTGTTGTATAAGGAATTCGTTTAATTATGATATTAATTAAGGGCTCATCTGTGTTAAATAAATTGTAACATTTATTTTGGGTAAATTCAATATGCGTTGGAATAGCCACATTTATTAATATAATTGGCTCCAAAATGAGTAACTCTGTTGATATAATTGGACGCTCTGAATATTTCAATTAATTACATTTAAGCATGTATAAAAATGTAGCATCCCTCATTTAATATCAATTGAATTTTAATGAGTTTGATTAGAAGCAAACAAGGAAACAAAGGCCAGAGTTTAGAATATCATGTTTCGTGAAAGGCTTTGGAGTATTACAGTAACATTGTGGGTGTGTTCTCAGTATAATAGGGTATTGTTTCAACTTAATGGTGTTCAATAGAGTTTAATCCCCGGTGCGTGTAACGTTACATAATTTGATAAATTACAATTGTATCTAAGTACGCCTATGTACCTCACGGTAATCCATCAATTTCGCACCGTTTCACGACCACCATTATTCGACGGCCGCGAAACAAATGATTACAAATGAATCGGGCTGCGGAGCGCGGGCGCGGGAGCGTTGCCATGGCGACGGGAGACGATCGATGCGCGCCCGCCGCCCCCGCGCTCCTCACACCCACCCCTCAATTAAACAATGATTCACACGTTAGGCGATGAGATGACGAACATGTATAGCAGAGGCTGGGATCTAAAGTTATCGCAACTTGCTGACTAATGTTGGTAGAAACTAATTCTGGTTACCTGAAACTAAAATGGAGAATTTAACTAGGTCGGTACAGTATGAAAACAGGTCGCTGTTTACGTAGTTTCATCTAAAGTTCTTAAATTTTCTTCTATGTATTAATATCAACCTTATAAGGTAACCTAAACTTTTTATAGTTCTCTAAAAAGCAACGAGCTTCCAGTGACTGCTTCCGTCAATCGAGGGTGAACCTCCAAAAGAAGCTATTTACATACGCGTTGGGGTGAACTTACGACCTAATGGAATGATGCCAATGAGTACGAGCATTTGAGTATTTGCCGTCTACACACAGCGTGTTGTTTATTTTGTGAGACCCTTGGAATAACAACAGTTGAAACCCCATTAAAGCATACTGTAGTTGTTTGGTAACGCGGCTATAATCTGTTAGAGTAGTTTCAGTAAATAGGAGGTACAACTACACTTGTATGTACATGTTTTTTAAATGGATTTTATAGTTTTGTTTGTAGTTTTGCTTGCCATATAACGACTCGTCATGAGTTTAGTTTCAAGAAAATAGCTGCTATGACCACCATTCTTTCATAAAGTCGTTTATGGAGTAAGGTTCTATAATTAATGAAAATTACCCTATTTCTGTTTTTGTAAACGCACCCACGGCACAGGTTTTTTTTTTGTGGGGCAATGTTTAAAAAAACACATATTGTCAAAACAGGAACTCTTTTTTTAGTTGGTAAAATCATCAAATTAGGTCTTCCTGCCCTGCGGGGCTGTGGCGTATCTCGGTGTCTGTGTGGTGATCATCAAATAACTGTCAAAAGGTAAATTTCGTATTGTCTTTTGCAATGAAACTGATAAATGTAAATGTTCTCTAAAATCAACTACACTCGAGAGCAATGAATCCGGGTCACTTAAAGAATCCTAAAAATCTCGGAAACTAAAAATGCTAGGTTAATGCAATAAATTGTATTTAATAGACAATTTAATACTCCTTAAATGAATGTATTAAAACTTCTTAGTTATTGTAAAGTTATATCATAAAAAAATCAAATTTGAAAAAGGGCCACTTTCGAAGATGGAACTACGAAATTACAGCATTTGGTTTTGCTTTTGTTTGTAATCTGTCATTTATGTGGGTACATAAACCATGTTGATAGTGCTCTATATTCATT
Organism: Agrotis clavis; assembly: GCA_954870645.1. NCBI lineage: Eukaryota > Metazoa > Arthropoda > Insecta > Lepidoptera > Noctuidae > Agrotis > Agrotis clavis. Next base: position 21,461,051 of record OX940923.1, on the reverse strand, counting down.
ATTCAAGCTAAAATTATGTCGCTTACGCCTGAAGAATGCACCAGAATACTTACAATGCTGGAAACCGGCCGGAGTCAGCGCGATACAGCCAGGACTGTCGGTGTGTCGCTGTCAACAGTACAAAGAGTTCTCCGACGTTACGAAGAAACTGGTTCTAACCTACGCGGACCAGGAACGGGCAGAACCAGGTGTACCACAGCACGAGAAGACCGATACTTGGTGAACACCATGCTTCGAAATCGCTTTCTCACAGGAACTGAACTCACCAATCAGTTTCGACGCCTCGGAGGAAGTAACCCAAGTGCATGGACAGTAAGGCGTCGGCTTGCTGAATCTAACTTAAAACCCCTTAGACCTGCAAATGGCCCTAAACTGGAGCGTGGGCATCGTATTTCAAGACTAAGATATGCCCAGAGCCACGTAAATTGGAGTATTGAAGATTGGTCAAAAGTTATGTTCTCCGACGAATCAAAATTTATGCTCTACAAGCACGATGGAAGACACAGAGTGTATCGAAGACCAGGGGAAAGATTCAAGCAAGCATGCATCGAAGAAAAAGTAGCCTACGGTGGTGGGTCTGTACTTGTGTGGGCCGGAATTTCTTCTGAAAGTCGCACAGAGCTGGTGATCATAGAAAACGGCTCTTTAACTAGCGTAAGATATGTGGAAGAAATCCTCAATGATCACGTTGGTCCATTTATGGTCAATTTAGGTGAGGATGCTATATTTATGCATGACAATGCCCGACCTCATACAGGTAGGACTACCTTCAAGAGATGAACATTACTCGTATGGAGTGGCCAGCGCGCAGCCCGGATATCAACCCGATCGAGCATGCTTGGGACGAGCTAGGCAGATGCGTAAAACAACGAAACCCTCCCCCAATCACGCTTCGTGAGCTCAAAATTGCTCTCACAGAGGAATGGGAGAATATTCCCCAAAATCGTATAAGGAACTTGGTGTACAGCATGCCAAACCGCGTAAACGCAGTAATGGAAGCACCAGGAGGCAATACGAAGTATTACAATTCAAGAAAATCGTAATAAAGTTAAAAAATTTCATGTTTCCTATTTTTGTTTTAAGGAGAGATCAGCAGTTTTTTTCTTTATGTAATTTTGTGTTAATAAAATGTATGGTGACTCATATTTTTTTTACTTTCATTTAAGGAGTATTACATTGTCTATGAAATACAATTTATTGCATTAACCTATCATTTTTAGTTTCCGAGATTTTTAACATTCTTTAAGTGACCCGGATTCATTGCTCTCGAGTGTATTCTAACGCTCTTGAGGCACTCCACTCTTCAACTTAGCCTCATAACAGGTATCAAGCCATCCAAGTTCAGTGGACAACCGCTGGTCAGTGACTATCAAGTTAGCCAATTATCCCTGCTTGGTAGAGCAAAAGGGACTGTCAGACTCGTACTGATTAAAATCTACCGTATTCTTTTAATTGCCTTTTGTGTACCAGGGTCACAGTAACCAGCTTAGACAGTCCCGCTTAAAATATAACAGACCATATTCAAAATTAAAACATTAACTTCGAAGTAGAACTCTCAAATCTAATCTCTACACAGATTACAGTACATAAACATATTATGAACTAAAGCAGGCTTCACGTACTCGTGGTTGTTTTTCATCATGCGCACTAATTAGGAGCCGTGTCGGACGCGGGAGCCTGTATAATTTGTAGAAAAGTTCGCCATGTAATGACTTCGCAGTTGCCGGCAGATCCGCCCTCGAACTATTGACGTACAAAGCGAACTATGAGCAAACTATACCAGCTTCATATGAATTATTTCCGCTGGGAAATGTTGGAGAGAAGTTCCGTTGTGATATTATAATTATAGTTTTGTTAGTGGATCAAAGATACCTTTCTAATCACAAGCAGTTGGATGATTTTCTTATTATAATTATTTTAATCCTAGCCGGCAAGCCTATCCATCGACTATTTATGGTAGGCTTTGAAACGAATTAATATGAAATTAAAATAATTACGAAGAGGCTCACTCTTCTTCAGATCAAGGCACTTCGTCTGTCTGCTGTAGCGTAAAATATCTTAATATTATTCGATGTTGGAATTTAATTTTGATAAGTTCCGGGTGTAAGTAGGCATGTCTGAACAAAACAAATATTCATCTGGTTCGCTTTAATTTCAATGAAACAAAATAATTAAAATCTGTATGTAATGTAAATATGAATACGTTCCACTTCCAATTATAGTTTATTCGTAATTAATAATATGAGCGAAACCACATTTAAATCTGAATTTTCAGACTGAACGAGCTTTTTAATTACAACAGATCAACCGCAACTCTTGTTTCACAGTTAAAAAGCAATATTTATTGGAAATTGGTTCGCGGAGCGGGTGTTTGAACTAGCGGCGAGGCGCGGTGGCGGCTGTGGAGCGCACTGCGAATTAATTCGGTTCAGTTACATAACATTAAAATTGGAAGTCCACTGGAGCGACCACGACTGCCCGAAAGGCTTTGCTTCCAATCCCAATAAGCGATTGGCTGCGAGCTCTGTGCACCGTCGCCGACCGACGTTACAGTTACAAGCCACCTAAAATAGCTCGTTTAAATACGGACTCAGAGCTGGCGGCTTTTATCGGATCAGACAGACTAACTTCGCCAGCATCTCCCATTTCCACAAATTAAATCTGGTTCTGTAAAATTATTATGTGGTTCAATATTTCATCCTACGAAATGAACTTTGAAAATGGTTATCTGGATAAAATCACTCATAAATCTGAAATTGTAAAGCTGGCGAAGGTAGTGTTTATCATTAATTAGGCTGGAGGGTCGGTGAGGGCAGTTCGCTAACAAAGTAGGCAGAGCCGGGGCGCGGGCAATGTGTACGAATGGCGAGTGGGCAGAGAGCCGCGGGCAGACGTAAGTGCTTGCATTTTAATTAAATCCTCATTGCCGGGAGATAACGCGCCGTGGGACATACTTTTCGTTTTTTCCGGCGGTCCGTCCGTGTTGTGTAAAATTGAAGCTGTGCTTAAAACTCGCTGCTACGAGTCGACGCCTTTGCCGTCAAAATGATAATGCTTACGCCTTTTGACAGCCACTCGGCCGCACCACGAAATTGAAGAAAATGTTCCTTATTCTTTGTCGTCATGCCCTGATGGGAATGATTATAAATTATACGAAATTATTTATTCGACAAAACCTGCCTGTTACTACAGCTGAAGGAAAATCTAAGCAGATCCATAGTAAAACAAAGATAACAAAAGCCACCAATTAGGCTGGGTATCCATGGAACTCATTAGACAGCTGCAGGCTACCTGATGAAAGAGTATTGTCAACAAAAGAACGGTTCAAATCATAGTGAGGGTACTTCGGTCATACCATTGTAATTTACTCGAGTCGCAACAGTCAAGTGGTGACATCCACCTCTCGAAACAGTCGCTCTTCACATCGAGTTCAATATAAAAGTAACAAAGCACACATCAAACATAAGCAGTGCTCGGCATAATGCATGTTTCGAAACATTCCAATATTCGTCTCATTAGATACTTGGTAACCAGCAGCAACAACTCAATAGCTCCCACTGGGTTGGAGGTACTCGTGCCTACCATGTCTCTCGTCATAGCAACCTGGAAATTAGACAATGAACTGTGAGAGCGTTAACAGTCGGTACCTGTCTTTAGGGAGGCAGAGGGCGGCCCGGGGTGGCGTATCCCGGGAAACAAATGATAAGGCGATTACAAAAAAAATAAATGTACACTTTTATGTACAAATAATATGTCCAGAGCTACAAAACAAGTAGGTGGATGTGGCAGAGATAGATATTTGTGGAGAGTAGCGAACTGTATGATAAAATGAAGATGAACGTGAAATTGTAGTTTGTGATTCTTATTGCGTTTATTTAAGGATTGTTATTTATGAACTATGAAATGTTAATGATATGAACTTTAGTTTCACTTGTTCAATTGAAAAGAACTCATGGAACTACTGGGAAAAAACAATCTCACTATTAGTTCCATGGAACAACTATGGTGGAACTAGTGACGAGACGAGTTTGATTAAGATTTGTATCATTTGTTCCATTATCAAAGTCCATGGAACTACTGAGAAAAAAAAGTCTCACTAGTTCCATGGAACTAATTGATGGTGGAACTAGTGAGAATCATCCCATTATTGGTGACCATTTATTGAAAGCAATGAAACACAATAAGCTTCATAGAAGATTTAGTTAAGGCTTTTTTAAGAACTAATGCATGTCAGGTAAATGTTAATAATAATATATTGAGAATCACTGAAATATCGAATTTCAAGTGATTTTTAGACTCACTTAGCGTTTGCCTCTGTATCCAAGCGATAGGCACGCGCTAATGCCATAAACCGTGGCGCGTCACACAGCTCTCGCCTAGCACATTACTACTCACCCACTGGCGATGGGTTATGCGCTCCCCGACACATTACATTAGCTGCATAGCTCGTGTGATCTGGATTGATCTCGCCCGTTCTGCGTCAATGAACAACTTTGTAATACTAGATATTATAAGCATAATGTTAAAACAATTTCTAGTAAATTTATTTTATAACTTGTTGCAAGACTGACAGATGTTGGAATGAGTTCTATTTTTCTGTACTATTTTAAGTTTATTTTTTGAACTACGTATACACAATAATCATCATCATCATCAGCCTATAATGTTCCCACTGCTTGGACACAGACCTCCTCTCTTTGAGAGGGAGGGGGCCATAATCCACCACGCGGGCCCAGTGCGGGTTGGTAGATGTCACATGCCTTCGAATTATTGGTTCTAGCATATGCCGGTTTCCTCACGATATTTTCCTTCACTGTTTTGAGAGCAGTGGCACACAATAAATAACAGGCAAATTCCATAGGTTTGATCACTGATTTTGTTCAGGATTGACTACCAAATCCGTAATTTTTGTGCTTAAGTATCGTTTTATCTGTGTAGGTGAGATTTACTAGAACTTTCATACACAGAAAAGGTTTTTCATCTTTCCTAAGATCGCCAATCATTTTACATTCATAATGCGAAGTTGTTTGAATTAGTTACGTTTTCAAAAGCAGTGTTTCAGATTCCAAATTGTAGTTACAATGAAGTGTGTAGAACATTTTACTTAACATATAACTGACAAGTTTGAAAATATCGAGGTTAGGAGCTTGGGCATAATTATAAAACATAAGCGAAATTTCTTCATCGGATTACGTGGAGTATGTAGTGCGAAATGTAATAAGTATTTGTAGGGGGGTGCGGTGGGGTCGTGGTGGCGGTGGTCGAGCGGCAGAATCAAGGGCGAGAGGCACGGGGTGCGGGGGAGGGAGTGCGCGGGCTGCGGGGGCGGGAGCACGACCGGGAGGGATGCTGCGCGGGGAACGCGCGCAGATCAATATCTCGCGTCGCCCCGGCAACGCCGCGCCAGACCGAGTGCCTCCCGTACTACGGCCCCGCGCCCGCCTCCCTGCCCCCGCCCTGCCCACTACTCGCTTATTTAATACATGCCGTATCTGGGATGCGAGCTTTTTCGTGCTAAATGACAGGGCAACGTAATCGCAAAGTCACCGCTCTCGTAATGTCCACGCCATAACTATAGCGATGTGGTCCCCTTGGCCGAGCATGAAACCGCGGAACGATAACGATGACATTGACCTCGTTACCCGAAGAAAACTTCCATTTTCGTCCGGGACCAATTTATAGCGTGAATGCTCATGTGAGGAAACAATTCTTGGAATTTCACGCTTACTTCACGTACGTAGTACTTAGCATAAACAAATACTCAGGCATAGTTCAAGAATGGACAAGGAATATATGGAACAAAGAGTTTATCTGATATTCATACTATTCAAATAGGATACGCCTTTTGTAATGAAATCACATTACTCTCTGGTCAGAAAAATGATCTCTAACAACACTCATCATAATGGCACTCTAAAAAATGTTTTATGGAATATAATAAAAATGAATGGCTAAATGTCTTGTGTGTTTTCTAGCCTATTCGAGGAAATTCGGCTAATTAATTTTTATTACGGTGTTGGTAATTTCCAGCACAAAGTTAATATTAAAGGAAATTGTACTGTTCTTTTTCACTTCCCATTTCCTTCATCAGTTAATTGCACGATCGCTAAGCCGGTGCAGTTCGCTTAAATAATTTTAATGTAGTAATTCGCAGGGCCTCGCCCGTACAGTAGCGAGTTCCCATATTAATTCTGTGCCGGCACATTACTCAGAGTGTATTACCTATATGTAATCCCAGCACATTATTATAAAGTTCAGACAAACAATGGCCTCTTTGTTTCAATAACGCTCACAACAATACCGCCACGTGAACTTAGTGGCCTAACTTCGTCTTATTTATGCTGTGGAACTAACTAGAGCTGCTCTGAACTAGGGACGTTATAAGATAGGTAACAAAAGATTCTCGATTTGCATAATAACTACCCTGGTTGTGGGTAAGAGGGGTCCTGGATTCGAATCCCTGGCCCTGGTCGGTGAGTGTTATTAGGTTTTTCCGTGAGAAATATCCCAGTAGCAGCGACGGAGACTGGATTAGTGCTCAGTTGATGACAGACATACCCCATATTATTATTGCCCCCAATGGGAATAAAACTTAACTTGCTAATGTAGGTGTATTGGGCAGTGGGCACATCTTTGCCTAGCCCATCGAGCATAAGCGGCATATTTTTTTTTATAACCTAAATGAAATTTTGGAAAAATAAAGTTGGTAAGCTATTGCCACCAATGTTGAGTTGTTGCCACCATAACTGGATCTGCAGGTTGTTGTAAGTTTCAACATGTGTAACATTACGGTAATCATTGAATTGTAACCTATTTCATTATCGTGTTGCGTATAACAAATGGCAGTAGGCAAATAGTTAAATAACTAGTTTTCTCAAAAATATTTTATTAAGACGTAAAATATAAATCCAACTCGACATAAAGAACAAACTAATGAATAAATTACTAAACATAAAACGACATTATTCCTTAGGTGACTAAATCACATTATGTTAAAAATAAGTAAATACTTATAATATTGAAAATAATAACCATGAAAACATTGTATTTCCACCGTACCGTAGGTACCAAATGGTTTATAATGTGATCACATAAAACATAGTAGGTAACGTGTGTCATGTTGTTGATGGATAAGGATTGAACCTAGACCTAAAGGAATTGTGTTTACCACAAAATTAAATAAAACGTAAACCGACATTATTTCTTAGATGACTAGACAAAGTAACGAAAAAAATGTGATACACACTGTCCTTTCAAGTCTAATTATTATGCTGATAAAACTAAATATATAAATAACTAATTAATTTGGTAGGCAGACAAAAATTAAAACATGCAAAGAACAAACTGCAGAAATAACTAATTAGGTAATAAATTAAAAATAAACCGACATTATATATTTCTTATGTGACTAGATCACATTACGAAAACAAACAACAATTAAATATATTAGAAATAGTATTTTTTAAAAAAGGGTATTAATCATAAGCTGTTTCTTATGAGGCAAAAATCTTTCGCAGATTTACTTACTAGCCAATCGATTTATTATATAATAAAACAAAAACTATAAATCGAACTTCTCATAAAGAACAAACTAATGAACAAATTAAACGTAAATCGACATTATTCCTTAGGTGACTAGACCAAGTTACACAAAAAATACAATCAATAAGTCAACATGTAAAGTATTACCATGATTGTCATTGTTTATTAAAAAATATTGTCATAAATATTATTAATAGAAGGTACAAAAGAGTACAGGAATTACGCGTGCTTACTAATAATCCAGAAGCCGAAATTATAATTTGTTTCGTTAATGATTAAAGTGATTGTCATCAATTCTGAAATCTACCTTCGGGTTTACCATGAATTATACAAAAGTTATATAAGTACTTTCACTAATAAGTGATTTTGAATCATGTGGACTATGCAGTTATATTTTTTTGACATCTTGCGCACCATTTGTAAATTAGTAGCACCCTCATTATAGTGAAGATACAAAGTAATACAATTTGTATTACTTTGTATATTTAATCCGATTACTGTGCATGCGGTGTTAGCCTGTAATTGATTGTTACACTAATGTATATGTATCAGTTATAATGTAGAAACAATCGTTGGCTAACCTATAAATAAATAAGATCGAAGAGAAAAAAAGAGAGAGAGACAGACAAGATAATTTTGTAAAAAGAATAACATACAGTGATACTGAATTACAGTTAAAATAAGACTGTACTATGATAAATATTACAAATCTACATTTGGGAAGAGATAATCGACTAGTTTCGGCTTCGTAGATTATTTTCTCTGTCGCACGAAGCACTATAACCACGACAAAAAGTAGTGTGTGACAGAGACAACGCTCTACTATACTGAACTAGCCAATCATCTCTTTCCAAAAGCCGACGTCCATTTATCCTCGGTACCTGTAAATAATTATAGTGTCCACTGAATGTTTTTGAGTGAAGATTCTAGAAGGGTAGTTGTGTTAGTAAGGCCACGCCGCGCATGATCCAGTGGTCGGGTTGTAGTTTGGTGGGCAGCATCATGAAGAGGATGTAGTTGGTGGAGTGGCCCGTGGTGGACAGTATACCGCGCCGGTCACCTGTCTTGTACAGCGGGCAGTTGTAGAACATGCCCGTCGAAATGTCCTCGCGCTTGACTGGGATCAGCCACACCTACGTAAAATATTTTTAGGGTAACCTCAGTCAAAAGGTACGATAACTTTTTTGTCCGTCCTTCTATCTGTTTGTCAGGACTTTTTCTAAGGAACAGATTGTAGGAACAAAGATTAATAAAATTTTGCATGTATTTTAGGACGTAGGATCTCACTAAGAGAGGTTTTTTGCGTAATTCGACTTGGTTTTTTTTTGGGGTATGAAACTTCGTTACTTCAAGTGATAGGAGTCTGAAATTTTTGTCTGAAATTTTTGTTGGATATTTAATTTGATTTTTAAAAATTTCCTCTATAGCTAGGCATAAAAATTGACGAAGAAGAAATTAAAAATTTTGGACAAAGTCGCGGGCGGAATTCCAGTAAAATAAAAATAATTAAAGTCTACTGACTTTTTTGACATCTTGATCTACTTTTAGAACTATAAGAGGCAAGGTATTGTGTAAATAGCTAATATTGCTAATTATTAAAGGACGTACTAACCGGTGGGAATTCGTCGTACAGTACTTTGGGGATGGACTCGTCGACGACCATATCGTCCATGTTCCACCGCGCGCCCTCCATGAACAGTCCGTGAATGTACACGCCCTCATCCGGGGGCGTCTCAAAGGTCCACTGTTTCTGTACCTGTGTTACAATGTTTCAACTGAATAACTGTACCTTCCTGTATCCTTCGAAATTTCATGCACTTACAAACGAATGTGATTTAGATGTTAAAATGTGGTTTTTTAACTTATTATCCTAAATCATATTTTGAGACAAGCTCGTCACAATATTTCCAAACTAGTGCACCTCTTGAAAGTCAGAATCTAAAGTGCAACGAAATGCTGACGCCAATTCCGAGACAATGAAGCTCGACGAAATCCTGATGATGGAATTTAACTGTATACTTGGATCTCACAGCAACATTCATCAGAAAAGAATAGAGGAGAAGACATTAGTAGAATAGTTGTCAAACATAAACCAAGGCTAAGGGACTTTACAAATGGCGCGATGCGACGCGACGCGATTCGTGCGATATCGAGTCGCTTGCCGATTTACTAATGGAGTGATGCGATGCAATTCGATCGTGCACTTCAAAAATCCACCTTACTATTACGACATAAAGGCGCTGCAAAACAAAAACAAAAGATGTCGCACGTGACGAGTAGTTGCGCCATCGAATTTTGAACAGAGAATCATGTGCATTATCATTAGGAAGTATGTACATGCAATTCGATATCGAGGAGATCTGTGAGCGACATCGTCAATCCGTGCGACTCCATTAAAGCCCTTCTCCCATTATGATACGCACAGGCGACTCAAGTATCGGAGACTAGTCGCCACCAGGTATCTCACATACATTTGAATGCAGTCTCGCACACTACGCTACTGGTATCCTACGCGTCCGCGACTAGTATCGCGCAACTCGCCGTGTGTCGACAAGACACTATTCTCTAAATATTGTATTTTATTGATGTATAGCAGGCTTTAATAATGTAACAAGAAGCAGATAGGACTCTTTAGACATTCGGTAGAAAGATAAAAATTTATTATCAACATGTTGTAGTTCTTGTGCTGCTACAAAAAGTCTACAATTTATGTTTCTTTCAATATATGGATGAATCTAGAATTTTCTACTCTTGCTTGAGTCTTCTGTTTCTATAAAACAGAAAAACCGCAAGTGCTTCTTCGTCACTTGAATCGCTTGACATAACGTCCGTCCACAAAAATCGAGTTAGCACAAATGATAAATTTAGTCATTTTTCAGTAGCATAATATGCGAGCGTCGAGTGGCGAACTAGTATCCAACCAGTATTCTACTCGAGTATCGTACCCTACAAGTATCGTAATGGGAGAAGGGCCTTACAAACACTAGCGATTGTCCATACATTTTCTTCGGCCGGACGTTTGTGTGATATCTGACCGATATCGTCAATCGATGCAATTCGACATCGCGTCGCGCCATGAGTAAAGTCCCTTACAGGCACAAAAGGACGTGAGTAATGCGCCTGGCTGGGTTCGAATCCACGACCTGCAACTCGTAAGTCGGGGCCGATACCAATCGGTCACCACTGCTCTTAGGGAGCTTGCTCATGACGCGATTTGCAATTTCTACTAACTAAAAATGAAAAGCGTCCTTTCTACTACAATATAATGATGCAAAAGGGGGGTTTCACTGCGAGTTTTAGCCGTCAGTGGCGCTACAAGCTCATAACGTAAACAACGTTCAAGTGTAGCTTCGAGTGTGTAGTTATATTATCTGTGGTGTAGTGTATGTCAAGTTAATCATACAGTAAATGACATCATGCGCTGGTAGCGCCAGAGCCGAGCTTTGCGTGAAACCTCCCATTCGACTGACCGTCTTCATGGCGAGCGTGTTTACTTTTTCACCTACCCCGTAGATAACCGCACATTTTATGTCGTAGTGGTAAGGATGATTTTCACTTTTAGTTGAAATCGGTTGAAATGCGTCGCGTCGCGTCATTGGAAACCACCCTTTTTTTTTTTTTTTAGCGTGGTAAAATCATCAAATGAGTCCTCCAACCCCGGGCAGGGCGGGAGGGACTGTCAGACTTCTACTGACTAAAATCCACGGTGTCCTTCAATAGCCCTTTCTGTTCCGGGGTCACGGTAAGGAAATAATCCCGCGACCCCGGCAGGCTTTGGCCCTCGGAGGCCCCGTCATTATGCTGACGCTCTTTGAGGCGCGCATGGGACACAACGCGCCGTCGACCCGGGCATGGTCCTTGGTCGGGCAGCGAGTTGCCCTTTACTCGCTGCCCGCGCCTACGGTGGCCGGAGATCGTCTCGCGACGTCCGTCGCCGTGGGCGTGCACCACTGCGGGTGGGGCGGAGGGAGGACACTGTCCTCTCTCGCTCGCGGCCCGCCTCCTCCTTAGCGAGCATTACTGCTTCGCAGAAGGAGGCGACCGCTTCCCACTCCGTCTCGCCCCGCAGCATGGCCGCGACCAATGCTGGGCGCGAGAGGTCTCCGCCTATCGCAGCCGTGAGGACACGTCGGTGCTCTGCCCAAGCTGGGCAGTCTTGCACCGTATGCTCCACCGTGTCCTCCGGGCGATCTTGGCAGTGGTGACACCCAGGCGTTTCCTCCTTTCGCATCAGACACAGGTACCTCCCGAAACTTCCGTGTCCGGTGAGGACCTGCGTCAAGCGGTAGGTCAGGACGCCATGACTTCTCTCCAGCCACTCCTCAAAGAGGGGTCTTACCGCCGCAATTGCGGCGTGCCCGGCCTTTGGTCGCGACAGTCGTTCCTTCCATACTGCCCTGAGATCGCGCCGGAGCTCTTCCCGCCGCGCCTCGACTTCACGAGGCAGCGGGGTCACGTCCCGGCGCTGCGCCTCCACGCGCCACTCATAGACGCGCTGGAGGGCAGTCGCCTCCAGATCCCAGGGCAGCAATCCGGCAAGGAGGTTGGCCGATTCGCCGGCAATCGTGCGGTATCCCCGGATCATCCGGATAGCCATGACCCTCTGGCATGCGACCAGCTTCTGTGGTCGCGTCCGGATGCTCAGGGCCCACACAGGGGCCCCGTAGAGGGCCATGGACCGCACGACGCCGGCGTACAGCCTACGGCAAGATTGGAAACCACCCTTACTCTTTAATATTTTAAAGTTACATACTTCATAGTCGAAGGCGAGCTGGTCGATGGGTATCTTGTACTTGCGGGCGTAGCTCTGCTGGGCGGCAGTGAGGAAGGCCTGCGGGAAGTAGAACCCGGACAGCCAGAACACCGTCGGCGGACCGTGCTCGTGCCAGTGCTGGTAACACAATACTCTTGCTGGGTAAAGCCTTGTTTACGCTATGAGCTTAGTCATGTGAGTGTGTTAAAATACATTTTCACGATTCTCTTCTAATGGGCTTGAACATTTTCAAGAAACGATCCCATTGTAACCGAAATTTAATTAGGCAACACCTGTCGGTCGCGGTACTTATTGAAGGACACCGTGGATTTTAGTCAGCACAAGTCTGACAGTCCCTCCCGCCCTGCCCGAGGTGGGAGGACTCAATTGATGATTTTACCACGCTAAAAAAAAAAAGGCAACACCTGTCTCAGTCTTATTAAGAAATTACAAATTAGTTCCTTATGATTGTATTGTATAACATTTTTTTTTTAGTCGAGCAACAATTTGAAATCTGAATCCATAAGAGATAACTTGCTGAGGATTTTTTTTTGCTTTTGGTAAAGTGTTTTTAAAAGTACGTGCAAATAACCAAACTGTTTAATCAGACTTTCAAAAGGGTGATATTCGAATGTACCTAAGCTTTTTATTATATTTATAACTTCTTTCCAAGTAAAAAAGTTCAGTCGTTAAAAATCATATTTATATTTTTCACATTTACATTCATAACCCGATACAGAAATAAAATTACCCTAACGTTTTCAGGAGAGAGTCATGTGTGATTCTCACACGATTGATTTCCGAGTCGAGTCGAGTGCGTGCGTGCATGAGTATAATCGTGGATTCGTTTTCAGTTCCAAGTAATACCTGAATTGTTCAGAAAGTAAAACTATTTTGTTCCGCTATGATATATCTTGCACTTATTCATGTAGTACCTTTGACTTTGTTGAAAGTAGTTTGCCAATCTAATTAACTCATTCATTTGATCGTCAATTATCTCGCTCGCTGTTAGTTGCCTTTCAAATCAAATTAATTCTGTACCATTATCAACTTGTCCAAACTTTGCACGAGGTCCTGGCAGGTGACTCGATATTTTGCGGCTTATATTAATTGTTCAGCGTTATGGTTTATTAAAATTTTATTTACTTGAAGACAATAAACTTTTACAAAAGGTAAATTTCGGGGAAACGTCGAAAAACTTAAAAAATTTCAAAAACTGTTGGATTTGAGCCATACAAACAAATGGAGGGTTCAATTTGCTGTATTTAAGCCCCTATCATCTGACAGATATAATATACGTCGAATCACAAATGGCCAAAAACGAGGCTATTGCTAAAAAAAATCCTGTTTATGTATAGATACCTGCAAGAACTTGAGTCTCTCGAGCAGGTCGTTGAAGTAGGAGGCGAAGGGCTTGAGTGAAGGGTAGCTTTTGCCGGCCCACAGCGCGGGGATGCGCCCGCGCACCATGCTGGTCAGCACCTCTTCCGTTATGTCGTTCAGAACGCTTACGCCTGCACACAATATTTTATGTCGTTAGAAACAAGAAAGATTCTTCTACAAAGTCTATTTTAAACACTTGCTTTTGCCCACGGCTTTGCTTGCTTCACACGCGATGGATCGGGGGCCAAAACTTCCCGCGAGCCGAAACTATCACTAGCTTCTGCCCGCGAATTCGTTGGCGTGAAGATTGTATGTGGATAATATACATAATTATAATTTAATTTGGATTCTGGCTAATCAAGATTGATGGTATATCTTTCACAAGAGACAATGTCGACAACGACAGATCATTGATTTTCGGCTGAAAAATCACAAGCAAATGGTTATTTAGGATATCGCATACAGGATGTAAGAGGCATCAATGCACAGACTTATATTTTATTTCAGTCGAAGTAGCCGAAAGCTAGTACTTTACACATAAAATAGGTTTAGAATTCTTAACATAATTCGCTACAACAAACAAAAAAAAAACTGTTTTTTATTACACTCTTACCTTGCACAGCTCCAATGACAGCTCTGGAGCTGGACCTTACAACGTTGACAAGTCTGTCGTATCTGGCGGCCTCCTGTATGACCACGATGGACATGGGCGTCATTTCCGAGGCCTTAATATCTCCCTCGTGAGACGGCCCCGACAGGATCTTGGCTGGCAGACGCTTCAACACGTCTTCGGCTATGGACATAGCCAACATCTCCGGAGTAATCTCTGCATCACCAGCGGCTGCCATGTCCTGTGTAAGGATAAGTATAATTGGAACGAATTGATCGACTGCTGTGCAGCTGTAGTGCTGTGTGTGTCGCCGGTTCAATCCCCGCACGGAACAAATATTTGTATGATCTACAAATAGCTGTACCGTATCTGGGTATTAGTGTTTATGAGTTTCTATGCCCGTAAACGCACCCACGATACATAACAGGAAACAATTCCTAGAGTGGGGCAAAGTTTAAAAAAAAAGAAAAAGAAATGTGATAATGTGTTGTTAGTCTGCCACCACCCTCCCAAAGATATTCATGAATTATATTGACATTTACATAAGTCGTAAAACGTTTATAAAGCCCCATTTGATTTAGATAATGCAAGAACTTGCATGCAATTTCCACTACATTGCGGTATTTGGTTGATCAACTGAATTCCGCATTGTTCCCTAATAGTCCGCAATATATCACAAGTTGCATGCAAGTTATTGCATCTTCCAAATGAGTCTTAGTTATGGAAATCACTTACCTGATGCTTTTTCTCGAGATCCTTTCAAGCATGAAAATGAGAAATCGAAATTAATTACATTACTACCAAACAAATGAACAATTCTGGGTAATTAAAATGACTTACCAGACGGTCCTGCTCCGTTGCACCGATGATGAATGAAACATAAGAAATATTACATGATAAAGATGCATTACTACCTATAATAAATCGCTACCCCCACCGAATAATATCGTAATCGATAAATTCAAATTTTACAGGAAAAATAAAACAGTGTTTTTTATGATTATTGTAAAAATTATCCAACCTAAGAGGATGATTTATATATCAAATGAAAGTTATTTTTTTATAGAATCATTCTAAATAAACATATTAAATTTTTATTTTATTAGGACCGAGTTATTAAAGAAAATATATTTTACTGGATACGTTAGAAAAACATTATTTCGCAACAAAACATAACGATATTATTCGCGTAAAAACAAAAAGACAGCGTGCACAATAATAGTATACTACAATGTTATTCGTCAAAAAATGACATCCAAACATAAACGGTAATTGACTGTTACTGGGATTTTCGCCTATAAAATATACATTTTAATTTATATTATTGTTTGAATACTATTTTATTCTTAAATTGCCTGTTAAGTAATATCCATTATTAGAAATAAAACTTTCAATAAAACTATGGGTTTCTGATAAAAGAACACTCATCATCATCATCATCAGCCGGAAGACGTCCACTGTTGAACATAGGCCTCCCCTTAGACTGCCCCGCCAAACGACAATTCGCTACTTGCATCCATCGGTTGCCCGCAACCCTCACGATGTAGTCGGTCCACCTAGTGGGAGGCTTACGCTGCGTCTTCCGGTCCGTGGTCGCCACTCGAGAACTTTTGTTCCCCATCAGTCGTCAGTTCAACGAGCGATGTGGCCTGCCCATTGTGTCACTTCAACTTGTAAATTGTATGAGCTACGGTGGGTGACTCTGGTTCTTCGCCGAATATCCGTGTTCCGGATTTTTATCCCGCAAAGAAACTCCGAGTGTCTAAAAGGCCAGCAGTGAAAGACCACGTTTCGGAGCCCTACGTATTCACTGGGAACACACGCTGGTTAAACACCTTTGTGGGATTCTGATGAGAAGATATCACGTAGCTTCCCAAACGCTGCCCATCCGAGTTGGATTCTTTGGGTGACCTCATTACAGTATAACTGTATAACTGAACAATATGTCCAAGGTAAGTATAATGGTCTACAACTTCGAGGGTGTCATTCCCAACAACAACCGATACGGGTGCCACATGGACGTTCGACATGATTTTCGTCTTGCCCATGTTCATTTTAAGGCCGAACCGTTGGAAAACGATACTGAGGTCGCTGAGCATAGCATTGAGGTGCTCCAACGATTCTGCTATGATGACTGTAATCGAATCGAAGGCTTTTTCATAGTCCACAAACGCTAAACATTATGGCCGATTATACTCCTCGTCTTCTGTATAATCTGGCGGAGCGTGTGTATGTGGTCTATAGTACTAAAATCTTTTCGGAAACCGGCTTGTTCGGGAGGCTGGAAGTCATCAAACTTGCGTTCGAGACGGTTCTTAATGACTTTTGAGAACAGCTTGTATACATGGCTCAGAAGTGAGATTGGCCTGTAGTTCTTCAGCAAGGCGTTGTCACCCTTTTTGAAAACAACCTGTGTAGTACCTTCAAACATAACGGAATTAAATAACTTCTGGAGGACTAAAAGTACCGGTTTTCCACGCACTCTCAGAAGTTCAGTTGTGATTCCGTCCTCACCCGGCGGCGCCTTGTTATTCTAGAGCTGATTAAGAGCCATTCTAATCTCATACAGGCTGATGTCCGGGATATCCTCAGTGCAGTGTCGAGTCAGTTTAGCTTTTGCGTATCGAGCTGTACCGACACTGGGTGTTGATGTGTATAAATGTCCGTAAAACCTCTCAAGCTCTCTCAGAATCTCCGGTTTCGTCGAAATGATGCTGCCGTCATTAATCTTCAGCTTCGTAATTAAAATTTGGCTTTGCCCAATAGACGAATTTTTTGCGAAGACTTTTGAGCCCTGGTTCTGCTCGATTACCTCTTTGATCCGTGCCGCACTATTGGCACGCAGGTCACGTCGCATTGATTTAGAGATTCGTCTATTGAGTTTGCATATTCCGACATATCAGCTGAAGATTGCAGCCTCATCTCGATTCGGTCTTGCATCAACTTGATGGTTCCGTTCGAGAGCTTTTAAGGTTTATTGCGGCGCGGGTCTTAAAAAACCCCACAGCTTGGACAGTTTCCACCAACCCATTGTTAATCTAGTCCACAGTTTCGCATTCGGTTAGGCACTGGAAGCGATTGTGCAGTTCGAGTTGAAAATCTTCGGGTTTCTGGATGTGGGCAGGACCAGGTCGGAGGGTGGACTTTACCAGACGAGACCTTTCAAGTTTCACATTAATATTGTGATCGCTAGCGGTTTTTACCTTGGGGATCACAGAGACATCACTGAATATTCGCCTCTTGGTCTTCATGATGAAGTCGATCTCATTTCTGATAGTACCATCGGGGCTCATCCACATCTAACTCCTGGATGGCCGCTTCTGGAAGTAGGAGTTCATTAAATGAAGTTCTGCCTTTTCCATGAAGTCGACCAGTCGCTGGCCCCTATGGTTTCGCTGCCCATACCTAAATGGCCCCACTGTCAACTCATCGCCATTCCGTGCGCCCTTCACGTTGAAGTCCCCCATAACAACGGTGAAGTATGTTTCGGAGGTATGTATGGCCTCGGATATCTCCTGATACAATGCCTCTACTTCATCATCAAAATGTGTCGAGGTCGGCGCATATACCTCTATGACCTTTAACGAATACCGGTTGATTATTGTAAGTATAAGGTGCGTGTTACCCTACTCGACAAACTGTCGACTTTCATAACGTTGTTGATGAGGGACCCGCGGACGAGAAATCCAACACCACCCTGGGATTAACGGTCTCCTTCCCGGTAGAAGAGCATGTTGCCGGAATCTAGAACTATCGTATCCTGACCCTCTCTTCGGATTTCATTACATTTTGCTCAATTCTTCCTCCAGCTCGATAAAATCTTCTCATCGGTCGTCAGTGTGCGGATTTTGTGTGTTACCAGGGCCAATGTCCGTTGGGGGGTTACCACCCCCCAACGCCACATACTCGATATTATTCTATCTCTTTGTTTATCATTAGGAAAAAAGAAAGCGATGCGTAATGCATAATAGATAATACAGCAATCGTAGATTGAGTGTAGATATCACCTCGGTAAACTATTGCAAAAGTAATTGCTATTTTAAAAAAAATACATTATTAAACAGTAACCAGCATTACCGTACTTTTGAAATAAAATCTGTACAGGAATAGTATTGTTAAAAAACTTTACTATAGAACGAGTTTGCTGTTCTTACTCGAATAATATCGTTATCGTAACATATTGAAATTCTTATTAGCAGTGCTATCCGTAATCACTAGAAGCGATGTTATTCACGTAAATAAGTACAATAAATCTGTAACGGAATATTAGGGCTATGGTTATTAAAAAAATACTAATTTGTAAAGTACTCGTAGGAAAAATGTGAAAAAAATTGACAAGGTGTAAGAGAGTACCTACATGATGAATATGCAATAAAACGCAAAGTATCGTTATATCACATTACGATATTATTCGGTGGGGGTAGCGAAATTACCTATAATAAATTACTACTAGCGCGAGCGACATAATAAAAACTTTACTAATACAACAGTATACATAATACTACTTATGATATGCTACGTCACTTATTACTTAACAATTAATGTGAGTTTACTATATTTATAATTTTACGTAAGTTCCTTATGTGTCATTGTCCACAGTTACTTGGACATTTAATCACTAACCAAGGTTTAAACGGTACTGGAAAAGTGTCATATCTACTCCTTACTTGGCTGCTTTGGGTAAGGCTTGAGCAAGTGGATCTGTGTCCATACACTTCATCATCATCATAACAGTCCTAGTACGTCCACTGCAGAACATAGGCCTCCCCTATAGACTTCCAAAGAACTGGTTGAAATTGGGTTGTATTTTACACTTGTAACCATATCCTTGAGATTTTTTTTATTACATCTCCGTCTCATCTTGCGTGGGTGCGGGGTGCACCTCCCCGCGACGGACGCACGCGCGGGTCCCCGCGACGGAGCACTTTTGTATAGAACCGCGCGGGCATCCGCTTAACGCAGCGTCGGGCCTAAGAGTGTGGTTTAGCCAAAGTAGTGACCTGTGTCAGTATAGCCGTGTTGAGCAACTCCTCGGCCTCTCGGAAGTGCTTGGTGATGTCTGCGTTGGAGTGGAAGCCGAACACGGCAGGCGGCGTGGCTGCCGGCAGCGAGCGCGCGAAGTGGATGAAATCACCATGCTCCTTCAATGTTGGGATGTGGTATACACCTGGTGATATGTTATACAGATGATTATTTTGTAATCGTTTTGGGTTGCTTTTATTTTAGGCACTTGCCTCAACAATGTAAACCTGGATTCTGTATTAGATATCACATATGTAGGTCCTGTTCTCCTGTGTCAGTAAGAATTGCCGGAGATTGCCGAATCTCACTATCTTCTCTGATTAAGCCTCTTGTACACGGGTAGAGTATTAGAGTATTACACTAACAAACAAAGTGTCTAGTTTCTGGCCCAATTATCCCGTTATACGTTAATGCTGATTCTTTGGCCTACGAATACGGCCTACTGGTCACGTAAAGTGTTAAATAATCGCCTGACGATATATTCTCGGATCCCATGGCCTTACTTCTTCAACCCCAAACGGCTCAAACATATTGCTACTAACCAAGTTAATGCCAATATCAAAGGTATGTTTAATGTTGCTGTCTCACCAGTAGGATCGAGTGGGTAGTTGTATTCCTTGAGGGCCTTAGGGTTGTAAAACTTGTAAAGGATGGTGTTGAGTGTGCGCCGGTCCCAGTCGTCAGTGACGCGGCCGCCGTAGTTGCACTCGCCGGTTAGGTACCGTAGCGCGATGAATTGTACGTCCTGATTAATCGTATCACAACATTTTAGTATTGGAAACTTGACTGTCGACCGAATGCCGAGAACAGACCCGAAATGGAATGTTATCAGACGATTGATGATAAAAAAAAGAAAACATACCCTTTGTTTTCGACTGATAATGATGCAATATATCATCTTTTTAAAAAACAATAAAACTGTTTACATCGTCGCTTAAGAACAGCCCAAGAACAAACTGTGCGTGGAACGACCATGCAATGATCTTTACTGTGATTTGAATTAATGAACAATTTAATAAGGATTTATTGTGAATCAAATAGAGTGGCACATGAAGTGGCACACAAAAGTGGCACACGCTTATGGATCAGTATTATGATAAGCTAGAGACTATTCAGAAATCTTAACTTAAGAAATCAAGTCAAGCTATAAGATTACCTCAAAATACCACCACTTTATACTCACATCGTATTCATTAAGGAACATATAAAGTTGTGTGACGCTGATCCTGAGGTCGGTCTCATTGAACTCGTAGTGGATGTTCCAGCCGAGCGGACCGAACTGCCTGCGCTCCTGCACCACGGCGTGGAAGAAGCACAGAGCGAACAGTAACTTCTTGAAGTTCTCAGACTGTTTGTTACCTTCGAACCACTCCTGGTCGTTGATAGGATCGCTGCTGTACGAACGAGCTATGTTTGCTCGCAGTCCTGGATTTGGATGGACAAATATTAACGAAAGGACAAGAAGAAAATATTAACAACATAAACGCCTCAATATAACTTTTAACTAATATTTTAAATGTGAATGTATGGATTGATGCATGGGTAACTCAGAACGGCTGCACGTATCGTTTTGAAACTTGGATCAGATAAGTTAAAATCTGGAACGCATAGGAAACTATTCGTCAGTGGCATAATTTTTGAGTAACAGCCGGCAACACAGCTAGTGTATAACCACTTCTAAAGCGTATAATTACCTTGTGGCGGCTCATTGGTCATTTTGACACCGTTCTGCAGTACGTACACCGGGAAATGATCAGCAGGGTATGACGTCAGCCAAAGTCTGAAGTCCGGATGTGTGGTATCTGGTAACAACCCTTCGCAGATCTAAAAACGAAGTAACATTTGAGAACATCATGATTTCTTTCGAGATAGGCAGTGACTGCACCCAAATTAAGGTGATTCCTCCGTAGTAGTTCAGAAAGATTTGGTCACAATAAGTTAGTTTTAAATGTTTGTGAGAGGATGTTGGCTTTGGAGCGAATGTTTTGATCATTCTTATATTTAAAATTATACTTGTTATTGCCGCACAGGAAAGCACGTAAAGCCCTTAGTCCCGGCTGTTATTTTTAGATGTTTGACAGTCGTTACTGTTAGTCAGAAGCTCATAAGTGTAACAATCAGTCTTACCATGGATTATCGTATTGCCCAGTTACTGGATTGTGGAGGTCCGACAGGCAGTCGCTCCATGTAAAATACTGATATTCAGCTGCATTTGGTTCGACGGGAAGTCGAAGTCGAAGAATACAGTTGGGAAAAGGCGGGCAGATGATGATTGTCGCGAATCATATTATATTTTGATCAAGTTACAATTTGTCACTGATAGGAAAATTGCAAAAAACATATGAAAATGCGAATTTGAATTTCGCGGCCTATTACGGAGGAATCGCCTTTAGAAATAACGGTAAAAGCAAAGTAAATAGATTACCTTTTCTAGTGTGGGCATCCAACTCTTAGCCAAGTGACAGTTCTGTAGAACGACCCATGTGCCGCTCCGAACACCTTCGTCAATAAGTTTTACTGCGATAGGACCCTGACCTTGGCCCAGAGACAGTGAAAACAATCGGGAAGAGCCGAAACCCTGACAAATATCATTGCATCATTAAAAACACATATTGTAATTACATTGATAATGGTGGATGGAAGGAGGTTCTCATTAGGCAACTGGATCAAGTGCCTGATTCAGAAAGCAGTTATTTTGGACACGGCGCCCATTGTTAGGAGGCTCCTTTCTTTGGAGCCCTGACCGGCCGGTAGCTTGGACCCTGTTTCCGATACGGTCGGCAATTTTTTTTTTTTGTAAAAAGATTTAAAAGTGTGTTTATTATGTGAAAATAATAATTATAAAGGTATTGGACCTGATCATCTGCAAACTTCAGTAGTGTCTCCATTGGATCAGAGCCTGGAGTGAGCACAAATAACAGCGGGATGCAGCAGTGAGAATCCGCATATGAAGACGCCAGATCAAAAAGTGGGGGCTCCACGAATTTACGGCCCATTGTACCTTTGAAAGAAATATCGTATTATTATATCAAAATTACGTAATTACTCCAACAAGTTAGCAGGAAGTGAGTGTTGGTAATAAGGCCTCGTTTTGGCAAGAACTTGCATGCAAGATTAACTACATTGTGGTATTCATTTGACCAACCGAATTCATTATTCCTCCATATTCCGCAATGTAACGCTGCTCGCATAGAATTTCTTGCATAGTCTAAATGAGACCTTTAACTTACTTGTAACGTAGTTCTGAACTGCCGGTACCATCATGTCTAAGCGCATGCACCGCAGCACTAACAATTTCTGTAACAATAAATATGTAGATAGACAAAAGTTTCGATTTCATGTAAGTGTTTGATATATTAAAATATAACCTAAGTTCTTACCTCAAACATGGTAAGATCTTTATCCCACGGCGAAGGCAAAGGGTTATCTTGTGGATCAGGTAAATTACAATACTCCTCCCATTTTGGAATATTTGCCATAAAATGATCCACAATGCCATGGAACTTTGGTAATTCATTCAAACTGCCAAATTATACAAAAATAACGGTAATATTTTTTTAATTATATTACAAGACATACCTACATACCTAATACGTAAGTTAGTTAGATAATTAAAAATCGGCCTAGTAAAACGAAGAATAAATCTTTGATATCTGAAGCGATTTAAAATTCGTCATCAAAACAGTGAACTCAATAAACATAATGTTAAAAACAGCCTTTCTTTAGCCTCTCCAATATAAAGGGAACAACTGAAGGAGAGTTGTAAACTTACGCATTGAACTCGGACCAGGCTTGTGGGCTGAGGAAGTGCACCGGGTTGGCAGGCAGGCTGCGCGGCTGGCCGCCCGCGAACAAGAATATTACTGAGCCCCTTTGTACCTCTCCCTTTGCTATCATTAGCGTGATTACGAGTAATAGCGAAAAAACTATTTTATCCTGTAACATGAAGTTTGAGCAACTTGTACTTTTTTTTTTTTTTTTTTTTACTTGGCAAAATCATCAGCAACTTGTACTTAGACATAGACACAGACGACGGCAATAAAAGCCTAAGATTCACTCTAGAGACAAAAATGGAGCAATATGCAATGGTCTTCGGAGAGTGTGCGATGGTACTGCACAACTTGATTCCGCCTGGGCCTTTCTATCATGGGACTACAAGACGTACGGCAATGCGCCATCAATATACAACATTATTTTTAGTAAATGCGAAACCTGAATATAGTTTGTTCAGAATCAGTAACTGATTCGATTCCAATAATTTTTACACCATGTTACATTTTTTTTTCAAAAATATTTTATTTTTATTTTATTACCAGTTAAATACATTACAATCACCATACGGTTAGGTACCTATTGCCAAACTATTATCACGAGTATATTATAACACAGAAGACGCGGCTTACATGGGTGTACCGCAAAATGATCATGTTTTTGAACGGAAAACCAAGTAATTTACAAGCTTATAACTTTGTGATTTTTCATGATATGTACGGTTTTACAATTTTGTACATAGATTTTTCACACAAAAATATATATGCTAGGTGTATCGGGTTTCGCATAAACAAAAAATAATGTTGTATGTTGGACATCCCAAGGTTATAGCTGTATTTCCCGACAGCTATAACCTTGGGGTCTTCAAGTCAAGAGTTAACAGTTTAATTCTAGGCAAGCGTGCTTCATCGTCGACCACATATTTGCTTACCATCAGGCGTTATAGTGGTCAAACGCGAACTCATAATTAATAACAAAAATATTGTAAATTTTTCTTCACAATCTTGACAACAGTGACTGTTTTACCTTTTCAAACAAACTTCTGCAGATGTTAGCGTAGAGGGAGTAAGTGAAGTGGGTCTTCAGAATTTCCAATCTTTCCTCAATCTCTTCTTTTTTCTCAGTATTATCGATGCTACTCACGAACAAGCCTTCGAACCAGCCTAACGAATACTGGTACATTGGATCAATATTTGCCAACGATGCTGAAAACAAATTATGGTTTAGTAATTTTACTAATATTTACCACAAGAAAGACAAAAAATCTGTTGACGATTAATGTCAAAACGACATTAATTGTCGTTTTGACATTAATTCACGTTGATGTAATTTTTTAGGCAAGCATTCAAAGATGTTTATCTTTGTGTGGTAAGGCGGTGTATCTTTAAAGCCGAAAATAAGTGAACGATTATTCAAACCAAAGTAACTAAACTAAAAATGGCATCAATAGCTCCTCAACGCCATCAGATGATAATAATATGATCAAGAGACTGGCGTTGCCATGTGGTGTTACTACGCTTAGCCTTTGCCCGAGGTGTAAATCCAACCCTTGGATCATGAGCCCTTGGTTCAAAGAGGTACCTTCTAAAGAAATAAGCTACATTACTTTTATGAAATTTTTCACCGAAGCTCATGAAATATTTTATAGAAGTGAGAATTGCAATTAGGTCGTACAGCTAAATACTCGTACAGTACCAACATAGAACAGTAGAGTGAAGACAAAGGTGAGTTAAACTCAGAATTGGGTTTTATCCCCTCCTTTGTTCCGCCATTTTTTATTTAGGTATAACAGCAAACCTTATTTCGATACCGAGTGTAAAAGAGAATATTATACCCTAATACAATATTATCTAGCTAAACTAATCTGTTTATCTGTAATAAAAATAACTTACCGATGAGGAAGAATAGATTGGTAGAGTGCACAGCAATGGGCACGTAGTCGTCTCGAGCCACGTCGATGGCCTGCTCAGTTACCATGGCCACTTCTTGCTTCTCTTTGATCTCATTCGACATATCTTTGGCAGAGTTTAAGATCTAAAAATTCATTAAAAAAAAAGAGTCCAAAGATGAAAACGTAAAAACTCATCATATGTTTTTTTTTTATAGAAGGCTGAAGCCTGGTATCCACCACAGCGGAGAGAAGAGGAGATGTGTTTGAATAAGCAATCAGATGTCAACTGAAGCTAAGCGGAGAGGAAATGTGGACATCTGATTGGTTATTCAAACACATCTCCTCTCCTCTCCACTTTGGTGGATACCGGGCTTTACAGACTAATTACATAAATGACTAGGTATACAAACTTATTAATAATTTTGTACAAAAAATTGCTAATAACAAGCCTCCACATGCATGTAGACACTCTTTTGAAAGCTCTTTATGCACCAGGTCTTTTGGTTGTAGGTCATTAAATAATAAAGGATGATTCAAGCCACACCGGGCCGGCACCGGGCCGTGCGCCGTCCGGGTCCCGGACGGCACATGGTCGAACATTGTGGTGTACTTTTTGTATGGAGTGATTCATGTTTGCGGGGCACGGACGACGCACGGTTACGACCGTGCCCTGTCCGGGACCTGGAAGGCGCGCGGACGGCGCACGGCCCGGTCCCGGTCCGGTGTAGCTTCAATCATCCTTAAATGAAACAACGATGTGAGTATCTCACGAAAGGGTCATACCTGGACAGCTTCTTCATCTTCTAATAAATGTTCAGAAGTAGAAAGTACAGTCAAAATTTTCTTTTCAATATCCTGTAAGAGCCGTCGATGTTCCGCACTTTGCGTGGTGAGGTCTAACTTGGCTTGCTGCAGGTCTGGTCGCTCACGGGCCACCACTCGCGATAGTAGCTGAGCTTGCAGACCATCCATGGCCAACATGAAGTTGACGAGAGTCACTCGCACGCCTACTTCGGGTAGGTAATGCGGGTTCGCTAATTTCGTACTTATGTATAATCTACAGAAAAAAAAAACAGGTTTACAATTTGACAGTATCAATAAGTTTATTTTTTAATAGCTTCTGCCCGCGACTTCGTACGCGGATCCTGTTGCTTATGCCAGCGACAACGGGGTCGTCAAAAGACCTGAAAAGTCTGATACCCAATTCCAAGAGCCCGGGTAAAAAAAATAATGGGAGTTTGGCCAGTAGAGTATTACTCATATATTCATCGTCATCGAACATCAGTCCTGAACTGTTACCGCCTTCACTGCGTGGAGGTACTCCCAGTTTATGTTATTTAATAATTATACAGTGAAATTAGTGACAGCTTTAATTGACTTCCACATCAGGTGTTCCAGATCTTCAATTTTTATACATCAATAGTGATAATGCTCATCAGATTGAACAACTCTTGCTAAGACGTCATTCCGGTATATGTTATAGTGTAGCTGGGCTCTTGGAGTTCCACAACAGGTGTTCCAGATCTTCAATTTTTATACGTCAACAGAGAGTGCTCATCAGGCTGAGCAACTCTTGCTAAGACGTCATTCCTATTATTATAAATGTTATACCTAGTTCAGCTGGTCTTTTGGTGTTCCACATCAGGTGTTCCAGTTCTTCAATTTTTATATGTCAACAGAGACTGCTCGTCAAACTGAACAACTTTGATCTTTAATTTTTATACGTCAACAGAGACTGCTCATCAGATTGAACAACTCTTGCTAAGACGTCATTCCGGTATATGTTATAGTGTAGCTGGGCTATTGGAGTTCAACAACAGGTGTTCCAGATCTTCAATTTTATACGTCTACAGAGACTGCTCATCAGGCTGAGCAACTCTTGCTAAGACGTCATTCCTATATTATATGTTATAGTTTAGCTGGGCTTTTGATGTTCCACATCAGGTGTTCCAGTTCTTCATTTTTTATATGTCAACAGAGAGTGCTCATCAGGCTGAACAACTTTGCAAAGACGTCATTCCTGTATATGTTATAGTGTACCTGGGCTCTTGGAGTTCCATAACAGGTGTTCCAGATCTTCAATACTCAATACTCAATTATTTATTGCATTCCATATGTTACAAAGATGGTAGAAAAAAATAAGTAATAGATACAATATGGACCCTGTCGGGCACGCAAATTAAAGTTAGGAGAGAGGAAGAGCGCTGAATAGCAATTTAATCAGTTCAATATTATTTTAAATTATATCAATTTTTATACATCAACAGAGACTACTCATCAGGCTGAGCAACTCTTGCTAAGACGTCATTCCTATATACAGGTTGATTTTTTAGTCACCATCCATTTATTAATCTTTGGCGAAAATCATTGAATCCGTGTTTTTTTCTTTTTGTATCACTCAATACAAAAATATCGAGATATCAATCGTCTCAATGTTATCTATAAAAAGTTGATGAATCTGGGCCCCAATTTCGCTAATTTAGTAATAACTCAATTGAATATCAATTGGATCTCAGTAGCAGTTTTAACTACATTTGGTATTCTGCTACTAATTTAAGACCAATGGTTTTCCAGTGACATTCCATTGAACTGCTATCAGAATATTTGCTAGTCTGCTCTTCAATCGTGTTACAATTGTAAATCGATTATGTACTTTATCGGTATTCTACTCTCTAATGGCAATACTTATAACTGTTCAACTGAGAGTCAATTACAATTACACTACGATTCCATTACGACTCTATTGAGCATATACAAGTTATTGCAGAATACCAAATTTGTTCTAATCGTAATGGAGTCGTGATTGAGTCTCAATTGAATATCAATAGCATGTGAGTTAAATAAAATTAGCAGACTTGAGGCCCAGGACACAGCGCTGTGATGTGTCGCTCAGGTGTAGCGGGGCGGGGCGGAGGGTAAGCGGGGTGCGCTCTGCCCGTTTCATGCGCAGGCATGTGTAGTATTATTTACGTTTAGCTTAGTGACCACGCAGAGCGGATAATTCTTATGAGAAAATGATTTAATAATATGAAAATTTGACGTAGCGATTTTTTTTCAAAAATGGGGTTAGTGATTGATACCTAATGCCTAGAAAATTTTTGGACGGTGGTAATAAAGTCACCCTGTATGTTATAGTTCAGCTGAGCTTTTGGTATTCCACATCAGGTGTTCCAGGTCTTCAATATTTACCTATATGTCAACAGAGAGTGATCGTCAGGTTGAACAACTTTGCAAAGACGTCATTCCTGTATATGTTATAGTGTAACTGGGCTCTTGGTGTTCCACATCAGGTGTTCCAGATCTTCAATTTTAATATGTCAACAGAGACTGCTCATCAGGCTGAACAACTTTGCTAAGACGTCATTCCTTTATATGTTATAGTGTAGCTGGGCTCTTGGAGTTTCACAACAGGTGTTCCAGATCTTCAATTTTTATACGTCAACAGAGAGTGCTCATCAGGCTGAGCAACTCTTGCCAAGACTTCATTCCTATATAATATGTTATAGTTTAGCTGGGCTTTTGGTGTTCCACATCAGGTTTTCCAGATCTTCAATTTTTATATGTCAACAGAGAGTGCTCGTCAAGCTGAACAACTTTGCAAAGACGTTATTCCTGTATATGTTATAGTGTAGCTGGGCTCTTGGTGTTCCACATCAGGTGTTCCAGATCTTCAATTTTTATATGTCAACAGAAAGTGCTCATCAGGGTGAACAACTTTGCTAAGACGTCATTCCTGAGTATGTTATAGTGTAGCTGGTCTCTTGGAGTTCCACATCAGGTGTTCCAGATCTTCAAATTTATTCTCTAAGCAGAAAATGCTCATCACGTGGAACAATTTTTGCTATCGCACCATTTTTGTATCTCTTATAGTTTAGCTGGTCCGTTGCAGTTCTGCACCAGGTGTTCAAGTTTCCAAGATTAATTATAGCCTATGTGTTGGCCAGACTTAATACCTATACAACAAAAAAAGAATCATTCAAATCCGTCCAGTACTTTTTGAGTTTATCCCGGACATACATACAGACAAACAGACAAAAATTCTAAAAACTATATTTTTGGCTTCGGTATCGATTGTAGATCACACCCCAAGTATTCTTTTTAAAAAATATTCAATGTACAGTTTTGACTTTCCTACTATTTTATTATATGTATGTATAGATTGTCGTGGTAAAAATATCAAATGATCATCGAGTCCTCATACCCAGGGCGGCACGGGAGGGACTGTCAGACTTGTACTGACTATGTAAAACTCACAGTCATCCTTTAATAGCTCTTTACTTTCCAGGGTCGATGTTACCTCATGAGACAGTCTCCTGATCCCGGCAAGCTTTGGCCCTCTAAGGCCCGCTTGCACGAACCCGAGTTATCTTTTATCTCAGAGTTAAAGTACGATTATTAATTTGAGTCAGTAAAATGACAGTGCAACTGTCACATTTCATTCATGTTTTAGTACATTTCATTCATTACAAATGTCATTTTACTGACTCGAATTAATAATCGTACTTTAGTTGCTAACACGAGGTTAAATTGTCAATATTGTATGACAAACTGTCATCTTAACCTTGTGTTAGCAACTAACTCTGAGTTAAAAGATAACTCAGGTTCGTGCAAGCGGGCCTAAGGGTGGGCCCGTGAAGTATCAATAAGTTGAATTAAGTATCTTAAAGTTAATAAAAACTGTTACTTACTTGAAATCTTTATTGTATTCAACAATGCTATCACCAATTTTAATGCAGAGCGCTCCGCCTTGGCGGAAAGTTTGCTGTTGTAAAAGTGGTTCCAACATTGGATCCAACTCCTCCAAAATGTTTTCGAGCAGAACCTAAGTGAGATAAAAAACTCATAAACACTCAAGAATAATAAATTAATCAAATCTACGTGCGTGTATACCACGGTTATGATGATACTACGACCAGACTTTATATTAAGCCTTTAAGATGCAGTTCATACCGGCTGTCCAAACTGCACAGCATTCTCTAAGACGCGTCCCAAATCAGCTTGCGACATCCGCACTACACTGATATTATTCGGTTTTTCCATATTCTTGATCCAGCGATTGGCTTGTCCTTGAGGATCAATCATCAAAGGCCAACGTCGAGCAGTCCTGTATCACATTTTTATAAGTTTTAACAGTATTATTAAAATAAAGTACTCATTTATTGCGTAAAAAATAGTCTCATCATTATCATCAGCCTATAAAAGTTCCCACTGCTGGGACACAAGTCTTCTCTCTGTGAGAGGGAGTGGGCCGTAAACCACCACGCGGGCCCAGTGCGGGTTGGTAAGTTGCTGGTAGCACACCACTACTATTTAACGTTGAAACATAATGATTTTCTGGGACTCATGTCACTCAGGTCAAATAGTCATGATGGCTTGATGATTCTGAGGAATGCATTTCTGCTGCTTGTGGTGGTCAAGAATACCCGTTTGAAGCTGGCTGACTGTGTGACTCACTGCTCATAAGCTTACGTAACTGATGCTATAGTTGATGAATGACACTTGCTGGTGGACACAGAGCCACTCATCGTTTAGACTAAGGGCCTATGCACACCACGTTTTTTAAACGCGCGTCGTCGGCGCGTTTTAATCAAACAGAGCAGTTTGTTGTCGTTAGCATAGCGTCAAACGCGCGGCACCGGCGCGTCTGTATCGATACAAACGCGCCGGTGCCGCGCGTTTGTAATTTGTAAAAGTGTGCAAATGTCTACAGGCTGCGTCAGACTTCCGTGCGTATCGCGTCTGTATCGATTCCAACCACAAGTGAAAATCATCCTTACCACTACGACATAATGACATCAAACAAACATCGAATTGCATCATTATATCGTAGCTGCAAGGACGATTTTAATTTTTAGTCAGTAGAAATTGCACGCACGAATCGCGTCATATCTGGGCTGCGTCATATTAGGGAGCTTCCCCCCTAAACGGCAGCTAGATTCGCTAGACTCACTTGATGATGATGGCGCTCTCCACACTGAAGTCGTCTGCTGGCAGGCCGTCGATGTTCCACTGTTGGATGGTGACGGGCTCGCCCAGCACCTTGATGAGGCTGTAGTCCAGCGTGCAGACAATGCCGCAGTTGTGACACGCTTGAGCCCAGGATAACATCTAACAATAACAGCGTTTTTTGTATATAAGTCATGAAAACTAGGTTATTAAAGTTAGAAAGTACTTTGAAGCATATTTTGGCACACAGGCATCTTATCGATGACGTGAAGTGGGCGTATATTGTACAAAATGCATGTGTGTGCGGCATACTTTTTTAAGGTTGGAAAATCCAGGCAAGCCGCAATCGCGGTGGTAAGACCCCTCTTTGAAGAGTGGCTGGATAGGCGTCACGGCGACCTGACCTACCGCATGTCGCAGGTCCTCACCGGACACGGAAGTCTCGGGAGGTACCTTTGTCGGATAGGGAGGGAAGAAACGTCTGGGTGTCACCAGTGCGATGATCGCCCTGAGGACACGAAGGGGCATACGGTGCAGGATTGCCTCGCTTGGGCAGAGCACCGCCGTGTCCTCACGACGGCGATAAAGAGACCTCTCGCGCCTGACATTGGTCGAGACCATACTGCGGGGCGAGATGGAGTGGGAAGCAGGCGCCTCCTTCTGCGAAGCAATCACGCTCGCGAAGGAGGAGGTGGGCCGCGTGAGGGAGAGGACAGCGTACTCCCTCCGCCCCAGCCGCAGTGGTAGACGCCCACAGTGACGGACGTCGCTAGACGATTTGCAGCCACCGTAGGCGCGGGCATGTGGGCGGCGAGTAATGGGCGACTGGTTGCCCGAACACGGACTCTTCCCGGGTCGGCGCGCGGGGCGGTGCGTTGTGTTCCACGCGCGCCTCAAAGAATGTAAGCATAATGACGAGCCCCCCCTTTAGAGCACCAAAGCCTGCCGGGGTCGCGAGACTTATCCAATTACCGTGACCCTGGAACGTAAAGGGCTATTGACGGACACCGTGGATTTTAGTCAGTACGAGTCTGACAGTGCCTCCCGCCCTGCCCTGGGTGGGAGTGGGACTCATTTGATGATTTTACCACGATAAAAAAAAAGGTTGGAAAATCAACATATGCGCTTTGTGCCATGTGAACTGTGTAGAGCGAAAGGGTCTGTCAGACTTCATTGACTAAAAGATAACAATTAACAACAGACCAGTGTGCTTAGTGCGAGTTTTCTTATGTTGACGCGATAGTAACGTTTAAACGCGTTTGACCCTCTTATTGGTTGAGAGTTCTCACGACCTTGGAGCGGGCCAATAAGAGCGCCGAACATAGTAAAACGTTACTTACGAGTCAACGTAAAAAAACTCGCACTAAGCACACAGAAATAATTAATTTTATTACATACTTGAGTCTGTCTGAAATGTGCAGTAAATGGTCCGAGATACGCGATGATTCCAGCAGCTATTAAAATGTCCCCTGAAAATACAACAAAAATCAATAAGGAATAACAAGAATAAAATTAATAACCATCATAATACTATACGAACACGTATTTTAACTACCAAGTGTCGTGATAAATAAAAAAAACAGGAGACAGATTTTATTTTATCCGCTGACTAAATGTTGTTAATAAGCTAAGTTTATGAGTTTACAATGTTTTTCTAACAGCTCACATTAAGTTAGAACTTAGTTAACAGAATGTCCAAATTCCGTATTCAAAACAAACAACTTTTTTCGTGAAGCCATGCACGCACACATTTAAATGTTTTCCATATACATGTTCACTTGTTTTACGTAGGAATCGAACGAAAGGGATTTTTATTTTCTTTTATTTTGTTTCAAATTCTCTGTGGTTTACTAGGAACCAGGACATTCTATACCCTACTGTCTGATTTACCAAGTGTGCCCTGTTTAGAACCCGTTATGAATCTGAATACTTCTTAAAATATATTGCCAAAAGACAATGCAACTTATTGGCCCAAAAAATTCAAACCCCTTGTGCACAATTCAAACCTATGCTAAACGTAAGTCCTAATCATTGGTGATCATTTTTAATATGGGACCAAATAAATCTAACCCAGTAAAAAAAAGATACAGGGTAACAAACATTTTCAAAAAATGTGGATTTTTTTTAGGCATTTATTGCAAAGGCAGCGTTGTCGTATTGACTATCGGTACATTGAGGTGTAGAAGTGTTTGTATAATAACGCCACCATGTCGATCCGAGTACAGGAGCAGAGCACGAAGGCGATTCTATTCAGAAAAGGCGTAAGACAGGGGGACGTTATCTCCCCGAAACTGTTTACTGCCACAATGGAAGACGCCTTCAAGCTCCTGGAATGGCAAGGACTTGGCATCAACATCAACGGCGAATACATCACTCACCTTCAGTTTGCCGACGACATCGTAGTCATGGCAAAGTCGATGGAGGAACTCAGCATGATGCTTCATGGCCTCGACCGAGTTTCACAACGGGTGGGCTTGAAAATGAACATGGACATAACGTAAATTATGTCAAATGCCAATGTTTTGCCCACCCCAGTCTCTGTTGGAAACTCGGTACTCGAAGTTGTTGACTCATATATCTGCTTAGGACAAGTAATCCAATTAGGTAGGTCCAACTTCGAGAAAGAGGTCAAACGCCGAATCCAACTCGGTTGGGCAGCGTTCGTCGGGAAACTACGCAATGTCTTTTCGTCCGACATACCTCAGTGCCTCAAGACGAAAGTCTTTAACTAATGTGTATTACCAGTGATGACTTACGGCACCGAAACGTGGTATTTCACTATCGGCCTCATCTCAATGCTCAAAGTCGCTCAACGAGCTATGGAGAGGGCTATGCTCGGTGGTTCTCTACGTGATTGAATCCGAAATGAGGAGATCCGTAGACGAACTAAAGTCACCGATATGGCCCACCGGATTAGCTAGCTGAAGTAGCAATGAGCAGGCTATATTGCTCGCACAGCAGATGGCCGATGGGGTCGAAAAGTACAAGAGTGGAGACCGCGGAGTAGCAAGTGCAGCGTAGGACGTCCACCAACGAGATGGACAGACGACCTTATAAAGGTCACCGGGAGACAGGTCGCTTCCAACCGGTAAATGTGGAAATCTAAAGGGGAGGCCTACGTTCAACAGTGGATGTCCTATGGCTGAGATGATTGCAATGGCGTGTGCGATAGTGTGCGCGCTGCTGCTGTACCAATTAAGCGACAGGTAGTCGTAAGCGTCACGGCTCCGCGCCTCCCAATGATTCGGAAAACCAACCAACAATCCGCGCCAACAATGATTCGGAAAAACCTCCCGCACCCTATCTGAGTGCGGGAGGTTTTTCCGAATCATTTTTTTACCTTCGTGAGCGGGGTTGTGTACCTGGGCATGCCGCTAGATAGGCGTCACGGCGTCCTGACCCACCGCCTGATGCAGGTCCTTACTGACACGGAAGTTTCAGGAGGTACCTGTTTCGGATGGGGAAGGAAGAAACGCCTGGGTGTCTCCAATGAGAGTATCGCCCGGAGGACACAGTGGAACATACGGTGCAGGACTGCTCCGCGTGGGCAGAACCGCCGTGTCCTCACGACGGTGATAGGCGGCGACCTCTCGCGCCTGTCATTGACGCGTGAGGGAGAGGACAGTGTCCATCTCACGACCCAGTCGTACGATCTCCGTCCATCGTAGGCGTGGGCATGCGGGCGACTCGCTGTCCGATCTTGACTATGCCCGGGTCGAAAGTGCGTTGTGGAACACAACTTCAAACTTTCAACCGGCGTGCGACCACGCGCGCCTCAAAGAGCTGTCAGCACAATGACGGGGCCACCTTAGAGAGCCAAAGCCTACCGGGGTCGCGAGACTAACGAGCTACCGTGACCCCGAAACGTCAAGGGCTATTGAAAGACACCGTGGATCTTAATCAGTACAAGTCTGACAGTCCTGCCCTGGCCTTGGAGGGAGGAGTCATTTGATGATTTTACCATGCTAAAAAAAGGGATTACTTGTTTTCTTTGTTATCCGATTGGATTGGTATAATGTGCAAGCTCTTCGCAGTCGTCCATAGCTTGTCTTTTGGTGCGTTGCTGTGCGATTATCGTGATTTTTCTTCTATAAGTGTGCCCTGGAGCCTTACCACGAGCTCTTACCGCGATCCAGTTTAGGCTTAATCATCGTCATTTTGGCGTCATTGAGAATATTACATTCAACAATCAGCGCTTTCACAGAAGGGTGAGTTTAGTGATTACGGTCACCACTGATTTTTCTACTATCCTTGGTTCAGAGGCAGTGTTCACTACCCCTGACCCAAAAAATGTTTACATTTTTTAGGTCACTTAAAACAATGACGAAGACACATAAATGCGTTGGATGCGAACAAACAAAACCTATAATAAGGTGGAAAAAAAAACCACACTCTTTAATACTTTTGTTACCCTGTATCTTTTTTTTACTGGGATAGATTTCTTTGGCCCCATAGTAAAAGTTGTTATAAACGGTTAGAACTTTCGTTTGGAATAGGTTTCAATTATGCACAACAGGTTTGATATTTTTGGACCAGCAGTCAAAGGAAAAGTTGCATTGTCTTTTCCCTTGAAGCCTCGGCCCATAAACCCGACAAAGATGAACTATATTATCATTAAAAAGGAAAACAATTAGAAAATTTAATAAAAGAGTGGAGGGAGGCCTTTGTCCAGCAATGGGACACTATGGGCTGATATAATAATAATAATACAATGGTATTATTAGTTTTCAATAAGATCTCCACCGAAAAAAAAATGATTGTATGGAGTGGACCACTACTTCTAACTTTAACGTTAACATAAAATAAACTTTTAAATGATTTATTAACTTAGTGAGTTGGTTTATTAAATTAATGAGTTTTTGCATATTATTCTCACATTATTATATCTTTTATGTTATGAATTATCTTTAATTCAGAAATTCTGTTGGACACAACAAGAATCGGGCCGATTCTTGTCATACCCCTTTCCTACCTGTGAGTGAGTTGTAAGTTTCGCGTAAAGTCTTCGCGATCTGCGTCCATCGCGTCTTCTCCCCGCCGAGCCCAGAGATGAGCATCTCGGCTCGTTTGAGTTTGTTGCTGCAGTCCATCACCTCGTCGTCTAGAACCTTCTGTTGACGACTCTGTTCGGCTAGTACGTCAACTAACGTTTTGAGTTTTGCTTGTACCTGAGTTGGAAAACTCAATTGTAAACATATCCTTTAGAAATAGCGTGTTCAACTGAACAAATATATCCACTGTATTTCCCATTTCAAATAAACTGTGCAGGTCTTTTCCTGTTTTTAACGGCAATTTTAGAAAACTTTAATTTTATTTTAATATTTTTGAATTTTATTCTGCCTTACGAATTAGTATCCACTTTTTACAAAATATAGACTATTCGTAGCGTAACTTTAGAATGAAAGAAGGCTCTCCCAGACAAAACAAACAATAAAAAAACTTGAGAGGTGTCAAGAGACACCCGGATGGAACGAAGTTACTGTAT
Source organism: Agrotis clavis (assembly GCA_954870645.1). Lineage (NCBI taxonomy): Eukaryota > Metazoa > Arthropoda > Insecta > Lepidoptera > Noctuidae > Agrotis > Agrotis clavis. The sequence continues at coordinate 21,424,648 of OX940923.1, read as the reverse complement.
ACACTCAACAAAAATAATCGTCGCGACTCCACTCCACTCCGCTCCGCTCCAATCCGCTCCAATCCGCTCCGCTCCGCTCCAATCCGCTCCGCTCCGCTCCAATCCGCTCCGCTCCAATCCGCTCCGCTCCAATCTGCTCCAATCCGCTCCGCTCCAATCCGCTCCACTCCACTCCACTCCACTCCACTCCACTCCACTCCACTCCACTCCACTCCACTCCACTCCACTCCACTCCACTCCACTCCACTCCACTCCACTCCACTCCACTCCACTCCACTCCACTCCACTCCACTCCACTCCACTCCACTCCACTCCACTCCACTCCACTCCACTCCACTCCACTCCACTCCACTCCACTCCACTCCACTCCACTCCATTCTTTGAGCTCTAGCACCCTTTCGCAACGCGCGATAAGGAACTTTGTTCCAAAAGGTGTCGTGACATCTTTTCGTAAGAATTTTTACCGTCTAGCCCCCTTTCACAACGCGCGATAAGGAACTTCGTTCCAAAAGGAACTCCGTTCCGCTTTAGATCTAAAAATAATACCACTGCTGCCACTATTGATTTGATGACAAAAATTAGGGATAACATAGATAAGAAAAATATTGTTTTAGTTGTGTTTATCGATCTAAAAAAAGCCTTTGATACCGTAAGTCATAGTCTGCTATTGGAAAAATTAGAAAACGTTGGAATAAAAGGCAATGCACTTAAAATTATCAAATCTTACCTAACAAATAAATCCCAAGTAGTCAAAATAAATAATACTGAAAGCAATCCTTTACCTATCACATATGGAGTCCCACAAGGATCCATATTGGGACCATTACTGTTTTTGATATATATCAATAATATAACAGACTTAGGACTACATGGTCATTTAACTTTATACGCGGATGACACATGTTTGTTTTATTTCGGAAAAAATGTTCGCGACCTTATTTCACAAGCCCAAGAAGACCTAAAAGTTCTGTTTGAATGGTTCCAATACAATTTGCTTACCGTAAACATCATATTATCTTCAAAGCTAAAAATAAAAATATACCATTAATATGACCCGTTAACTATAGATAACATCCCATTAGAACAGAAAACCTACGAAAAACATCTTGGCCTTAGGATTGAAAATTGTTTAACATGGAGCAAGCAGATTGATTACATCAAAAATAAAATTTCCTCACTTATTGGATCACTCAGTAATGTAAGTCAATATATACCCAAAAAACTGCGCTTAAACATTTACAATTCACTTGTCAAATCACATTTATTATATCTCATAGAAATCTGGGGCAGCGCTGGTAAAACGAAGCTGCAAGAACTGCAAAGAAAGCAGAATAGGATCATAAAGACACTCTTTCGCTATCCATACCTAACGCCAACAAAAACAATTTTTAAAGAAACGAAATTGATGAATATCAAACAACTTTATATGTATAACACTTGTATCTTGATTAGAAAAAATAATGGATGGAACGATTCACTCAAACATAACATTTACCAAAAAATCCCAAATATCTAAACGCAGTCTTCGTCGACCCAGCTTACTTGTACTACCAAGGACACGCACAAATTATGCCAAAAGAGATGTTACCTATAATGGAGCACAATTTTATAATAATTTACCATCCCACATAAAAAATATAAACTCTTTTAGTGGTTTCAAATCAAAATTATCAAATTACATAATTGAAACCACTAACTGAAAGTTATTTAGTGTAACTTGATTTGTTTAAAAATAATAATAATAATAATAATAACTCTATGGTCCGACGTCTGTCATGAGTGACGTGTAAATTTTCTTCTCCAATTTCCTTACAATATTAATTTATTTTTCGTATAAACCGAATGTATAACGTGTTATTTCAACAACAAAAACAGAAATAAAAATTGCTGCAGCACACTGCACTATGAAATATAACCGGAAGAGAACGAAAATGAAATCATAGTTATGTCACCATCACCCGAATGATTACAAGAAGTCGGACTAAACAGCTACAGGCACACCCACCATCTCCGGACTCGTCGCCGAGCTCCGCCTCGCGGCCGCCGGGACGCGCCTCATCCGAGTACGTCGTGTCTCCGGTCGCTGCAGCTGCGTCGAGCTCGAGCGACGAGTTTTTCTCCCCGCCGTCGACACCGCCACCACCGCGACGACGAGGAAGAGGACGGCCACCAGCGGGCTTGGGACCTCGAGGCCAACAGGCCCCGAATAGGGTCCCCGCTGCCGGTGGAAATGTGTCGCGCATGCGATGGACCCAGTCCATGAATGAAAACGTCATGCGCGCATATTATGGGGCTACTGAGGGGGGAAGCAACTTGACTGCGTACCGTGGTCGGATGCTCTCTCTGTTTCAGGTGCTTGAGCCAGGTATCAGCGTGTCGGCGCAACGACTTTCGGATCAGGTGCGGGTCATTCAGCGTAACTGTATGCTGGATGACACCGTACTTGATCGACTACGCTCGGATTCACGGAGTAACCGAGTTATTCCTGCTTCATCAATGATCGCGGTGCAGCAACAAAGTTCTTCCAGTATGCCACCGCGACCCGATCGCGATTGTGAAGAGGATCATGACGAAGTTATATCCGTGAGTACCCAATGCAACGCACAATTGAGGAGCGCTTTGGAGAGTGCGTTCCGGGAGTACCGCTCCGTACCACCGGAACTTAGACCACGTTTACCTCGTTTGCCTATGCACATTAAAAACAAGGCGCTTATGTGTGCTCTAGACTCAGAACTGTCAAATTGTTTTGACAACAGTAAGGATCTTGCTGATACCCACTCGATCCTGTACTGTGCAGCTGTAGCGGCATGTCGTGTAGCTCACGTCAAATTCCCTGACAGTGACAGAGCTACGCGACCAAAACCAGCAGCTCCAGCTTGGCAGTGCAGGATTGAGCGGCGTATCGGTGAGGCTAGAGCACTCATCGGCAAATTGCACTGCTTCAGGGAGGGTAATACTCGGCCTAGAGTGATGCGTTTTGTGAGGCGGGCGTTCACAGGAATCGATATTCATCCTCGTGATTATTTGGCCCGCGTCACAGAACGTATCGACTTCCTGAAGCAGAAGATTTGTGCATGGGCGAACCGTATTCGTCGGTACAAGCGACGAGTGGAGCGGTACACTTTGAATCGCACCTTCCAAAGTGATGAAAGGTGGGTCTATAGGGCTTGGGAGCGACCGGACCAAGGTGTGGCTGACATGCCCCTGCCGGATGATGATGCCATGAGTTCATTCTGGCGCAGCATCTGGTCGGTGCCTGTCAGTCACACTGAGGGCGATTGGATCAGGGACGTTGAGCGAGCGTGTAATAACATTCCAGAAATGGGGGCTATCACCATCAGCCCCCAAGACGTAGCTTGTGCAGTCCATCTGTTGCCGAACTGGAAATCTCCAGGGCCGGATGGGCTGCACAACTTCTGGATTAAATGGTTCAAAAGATCACACGTTCGCTTAGCATCCCAGTTCCAATTAGCCTTAGAGTCAGGGTCGTTACCCCAATTCTTAACAACAGGAGTGACCCACCTGCTCCATAAATCAGGTAGTACTGCGGAACCCAAAAATTATAGACCGATCACTTGTCTACCAACGGTCTATAAAGTCCTTACATCCATTCTGAGAGCTAAAGTCAATCAACATATTGTGACTAATTCCATCATGTCCGCCTCTCAGAATGGATGTAGGAACGGGTCCCGCGGTACTAAGGAGCTCCTCCTCATTGATATGGCCATTAGCCAACAGGTTCGCCGCTCCCGAAAAGATCTGTCCGCATGTTGGATAGATTATAAGAAGGCCTATGATTCGGTACCCCATACATGGCTCATGAGGGTGCTAGAGTTGTATAAAGTTGATATAACTCTACGTACCTTCCTGTTGTCGTGTATGGGGACCTGGAGAACAGTCCTTCGCTATCCAGGATGTCGACAGATCCGAGGTAGCGGCGAACCGATAAGGATTGAGCGCGGCATATTCCAGGGTGACAGTCTGAGTCCTTTGTGGTTTTGTCTGGCCTTGAACCCACTCAGTACATTACTGGAGGGTTCGGGGCTAGGATATCGGTTGAAGAGAGGTGGTCAGGTCATATCTCACCTTCTTTACATGGATGATCTGAAACTCTTTGCCCCCAACAACTTGCAACTGATGAAGCTACTGAAGGTAACAGAAACTTTCAGTAGCGCCATCAGGATGGAATTTGGTGTGGACAAATGTGCAGTCATGCATGTGAAGCGAGGGGAGATTATGGAATCAGAGGGAACTCAACTCTCGGATTCCATGCACCTTAGATCCCTCTCTTCAACAGAGACCTACAAATATTTGGGTATGTCGGAAGCATTAGGCATCAATAATGCTGACATGAAGCAATCGTTGAAGGAGCGCTTCTTTAGCCGCCTGAATAAAGTACTTAACAGTCTTTTGTCAGGTGGTAATAAGGTGCGCGCTTTCAACGGTTGGGTCATGCCGGTATTGATGTATTCTTTCGGCATACTCAAATGGACTCAGACAGAACTTGAAGCCCTGGATAGGAGAGTCCGTTCACTGCTGACTGCAAATCGGATGCATCACCCGCGGTCTTCGGTGATGAGACTGTATATCCCGCGGAAGTGCGGGGGTCGTGGCTTCTTAAATGCTAAGACCCTGCACAACCGTGAGGTATGCAGCCTCAGGGAATATTTCCTAGAAGCCGACGTGGGGATGCACCGAGATGTGGTCACAGTGGACAAGGGTCTTACTCCGCTCTCCTTGGCTAACGAGAACTGGCGCAAGCCTAAAGTATTAGACACTAATGATCGTAAGGATGTATGGCAGAGCAAGGAGCTTCACGGACGCTTTTACCGGGCATTACATGGTTCCGATGTAGACTTTTTAGCGTCCGTATCCTGGCTGCGCTTCGGTGACCTGTTTGGGGAAACCGAAGGTTTTGTCTGTGCAATTATGGACGAAGTTATGATGACGAATAACTACAGGAAATACATTGTGAAGGATGGCACGGTTGACATATGTCGGGCATGCCACCGTCCGGGAGAATCGATCCGACACATTATTTCTGGGTGTTCTCGTCTGGCTAACGGCGAGTATTTGCATAGACACAACCTTGTTGCCAGGATTATCCACCAGCAACTTGCTTTGAAGTACAATCTTGTGGAATCGGAAGTGCCGTACTATAGGTATGCGCCCGACCCAGTTCTCGAAAATGGCAATATCTCGTTGTATTGGGATCGACCTATCATCACTGACAGGACTATTGTTGCCAATAAGCCTGACATTGTGGTGATAGATCGATTGGAGCGTCGCGCAATAATTGTTGATATAACGGTCCCACATGACGAGAACCTCGTGAAGGCAGAAAAAGATAAACTATTCAAGTATCTTGATCTGGCTCGCGAGGTTGTTGACATGTGGGACGTGAATACGGCAGTTATTGTGCCGATAGTCGTATCTGCCAATGGCTTAATTGCCAAGAGCCTCGACCAACACCTGAGGAGGCTCTCGCTGGGTGGCTGGATCAAGCGCTTGATTCAGAAGGCAGTACTCTTGGACACGGCGCGTATTGTTAGGAGGTTCCTCTCTCAAGAGCCCTGACCACCGGTAGCCCGGACCCTGTTCCCGGTACTGGTGGACTGCTATTTTTTATATTTTTAAAGTTTTTTGTTTCTTTTTGTAAAAATATTTAAAAACTAGCTGTTGCCAGCGGTTTCACCCGCTGCAACTCGAAAATTATCCCACGGGAACATAAAATCGGGATAAAAACTATCCTATGTGTTAATCCAGGTTATAAACTATCTGTATACCAAATTTTAGCCAAATCCGTTCAGTGGTTTTTGCGTGAAAGAGTAACAAACATCCATACATCCATACATCCATACATCCATACATCCATACTTACAAACTTTCGCCTTTATAATATTATATAGTAGGATGTAATTTATAAGTTAAAAGAAAAATAAAGAAATAATAATATCAATGCAACCTATATAACACGAAACTAGTTTTAAGACAATTGTTCTGTATCGGTGACCGTTACCTAAAAATGTTTATGTTATCTTATGTTCTCATGTAAGTGGCTCTTTTGTCTTTTTGAAAATAAATTGCTTAAACCTAAAAATCGCGATTCTACACCCGGCTCACACCGGATAGCTAGCACTCGGTAATATAAAGTCTAGCTGATTGATCCATTAGCTAAGACGACTCACTTGAAAAAGATGTACTGACCTCTCTGAGCTGGGCTTGCTTGACAGCGAGCGCGGCCATGGCTTTGTCGTACACTGCCTGAGCGGCAGCCAACCTCTGCTTCTTGGGCGCCACCACCTTCGCCACTTTGTCGTACTTCGTCATTGCAATCACCCATTTGCACATACCTGTAACACGGTATGTTGGTATTGTTTTTTTTATCTTTTCATTACATTAGTAATGTCTCGATCTAAATGTCATACGAGCTATTATTTATTAGAGATAGAATTCTACAGCTGTTGTGAAAGCGCTTTATTTTACAAGTTTTAGTAACGTAGTGCAGTGCTACGCCGTAGCACCGCGTCCTTGCACGTAGCAGTGCTACGCCTCGTAGCGTAGAGATCAGATTTACCTAATTGAATGTTCCTTTCAAGTTTCGTTTCTAGAAGATGCCAACGGGACACTTGCTTCGGTTCCGAAAGAAATTCCATACAGACGTACAATCGACAAAGTTGAATCATGGCCCATTTTGACCATGAATCCTTCAACACCAATCCTTCAAATTGACAAAGATCAAAGTCATTACCATGGATATAAATGTTTACGCGAATGTAGACCTTATTATATTTGAAAGTCTGTAAGAAAATAAGCTTATGATGGGTCATGATTCAATTTTGTCGATTGTAAGTAATTTCTTTGAAACGGCGTGTTTTAAGAGCCACTTACGACCAACATATCGATAGCTTAGTATATGTATAGTGCTTATAGTAGGGCCACACGCGATAATAGTCTTTACTCAAAAATGCATGTAATGTGGTCATTATTTTGACAACCTTGTTTAAGCAAAGTCGACCTTGCCGGTCTGTTTCAAGGAGCGGCCAGCATGCTTTTGCTGGCCGCTCTAACAGGCCGGCAAAACATTGCCGGCCGCTATTTTGACGTTTCAACTTTTAAAAAAAATAAATGCAAAAAGATTTTATTTAAAACACAGCTGTTTGTATACAAAGAGATAGGTTCATAAAGATTTTATTCCATAATAAAAAAAAAAACAAAGAAGTAACAAAAGCGCGGTTTAGCGAAATTTTTATTTTTATTTAGTGACTTAGTAATAAATGAAGAAATAATACAGCAGTCAAAAACCGCATTAAAATTATCGCAAACTATTAGTAATATGAAACCGGGAAAGTCGGTGTTGAATTTTAGTAACTGTACTTTTCAAAATTGTCATTTTAATTAAATTTCTAGTTACTGAATATATTATATTATATTTACATAACTTGCTGGTTTTAGTTAGGTTAGGTACTAGCATTTTTGAGTAAAGCACTATACAAGCCTTGGCCTACGATGACTGCTCCGCTAGTCACGCTATGATTGCCTCGAGCTAGCCTAACTACGCTCTAGGCCTTCCAGCTTGGCCATCATTGCAGCCCTAGCTGTCCTCGCTGTAAAGGCCTCGGCCTTTATCTCAGCTCGTCCATCAAGTGCTGCATGCTGACCGCGCTGTGTCGGCCTGGAGCTGCGCTACGCTGCGCTACGCTGCGCTATCGGCCATCATCAGCGCGACCAGCAAAGTAGCCATTATAGACCGCGGCAGTAATGTACTATTAAAATATTCGTATAAACGTCCATTAACGCGATAATCAACGGTACTTCCTTAGAGAGCAGCAACCCAACAGCACACTGATTACACCAACACTGACCTTAGACGTTGATTTTGACAGATCTGTCAGTGGTATCAACTGAAAATCAATACTATTGCAAGGAAAATAAAATTCACTGTAGCTCACCCTCTGCCGCCACAGACACGGCCCTGATCTTCTCCGGCACGAAGCCTTCGTCTTGCATGACGGTAGTCATGAGCTTCTTCATCACAGCTGGTGGGATGTTGTCTTTGTCGTAGTTCTGCAGTGACTCGAGGAACTTGATGTCGTTCAGGATTTTCTTCGAAGGCCCCCAATAGTCCTCAACGGTACCCACACCAGATGGGTTGGGAACTTTGTCAGGTTTAACATCCTGCATTAAAATACGGGTGTGAGCAGCAGTTGTTGTTTCATTATTATTTGAATTGCCTTTTCGTATGTTAGGATTGATTTCCAGTTTAGGGCAGTGGTCCGACCAACGGCGAAAGAACGAGTAACTCTCGGCGATTTTCTCTCTCAAGAAACGAAAGAGATGCATATATTAATAGTTGCTCTCTGACGCACTGCCGGCGAGCGACGACTCGTTTTACTCGTTCTGTCGCTGAGCGACGAGCTTTCAAAAATTAACTCGCTCAGCGATGCTCGCTCGGCTCGCTTGAACATTTCTTTACATAGGACTGAGCGACCGCGGGCGAGTGGCGCGAGTAATCGCTCGTGCGTGTAAAGCCCGGCGACTAAACTATCGAAACTACACTCGCTTCCCGCTGATCGTCAACTCTTTTATAATTTCTAGTTCTACTCGTTACTCGTTCATCGTCGGTGGTCGGACCACTGCCTAGCTGTCATGATTCGATATTGCAGTAGTTAGTAGTACAACTAGTAAAAAACGACTAATATGCTTACACTTTTGAACATTATTTATCAGAATATAGTTTAAAAGTATGTACAGATTTTCGAACTCAAATGACACGTAGCACATTGTATTTTATTGAAAAAAGGTTCCACCGACACTCAGCAAGCTTTTGTGTTAAAAAAAAATAACTATTTACAGTAGCATAGTATCATAAGGCATCATCAATCATACGTCTACATAAAAAACACACGGTGAACTAGGAATATTAAGAAAGCGGTGCTCATGTCGGTAACAATTTACCAACAAATCTTCTCGAAGCGTGAAGTTTTATAAGTAACAGTGATTCATAGTATAGAAGAAGGATCATTTTACTTAAAACTAAATTGAAAATAAACAAATCACATTTAAACTATCATGCATCTCAGTACAGAGTTGGAAATAAATCAGGAATTGTGCGATAAAAGTCTTTCACTTACCGGATCATCCTTGAGAAAAGCAAATGAAACATAAAATTTACTATAACATGTTGCGTCTGTTTTTCATGTATGTATTTAAAGCATATAAGAGTTAATTACCTAAATATCTGTCTTATTGGGATGTTATTATTGCAAGCAAATTATATACATATGGATACATCTGTCCATACGAGATTCATAATTCTAATCTGCACGGATGCCATGTCATGGCAAATACGCAGATTTCTATGCTATAATGTCTATCAATGGAAAGTTATTGCTACATAAATAAAGTAATTCAGTAAATCATGGTTCTTCATGTAGTCGGGAACATCTACAAGCAGACAGACATGAAAACTAAATACTATTTACAGTTTGAAGTACTAAACATGATTTTGACTTAACTATAAAATTAGTTAATTATTAGGCTTACTGTCCACGGACACGTAGCTTCATAGACGCTTCAAAATACGCTATGCAGCTTGTGCAGCCCAGCGTACTCAACTCTGTCCACGAGGCGTATTGCTAGCGTACGTTTGCAATCATTTGTGAGAATGTCGTCGAACGAAGAAGACGTTGTTTTGGCTTATTACTACATTTGACGCCGAAGACGTCGATTATATTGGGTGCATCCATATATAGAAAAAAATATCAACTGTAGATTATTCGTTGCGGCAAGAGAATTATTAGAAGATGATAGTGTATTCCACTCATTCATTCTTTCAGTCCATTGTATTTCATTCGCCACCTCACTCCAAGCCTTTTCAGTTAAATCTTTTCTAGAATATTCGGCTAAATTATTGTTGTATAAACACGGATATTTTTTTACTGTCTGAACAAATTTCGCGGCCGCTGCCGCCATTTTTGCGAAAACAAACAGTGCGCCCACTCGATGTACGCTCGGGCGTACGACATGCGGGACGGCAGGCGCCATGAAGCCTGCATGCAGCGACGCGAGCGCGACGTTGCCGCTCCGTCGACAGAGTTACATAGTTTTGTATGTAAGCTGCAAGCAGGCGTACACCAAGCGTATAATGAAGAATACGCGTCTACGCAGCTACGCCGCCGTGGACAGTAGACCTTACGCACGCAATTACATCACGGTGGAGATGCCGTGCCGTTTAGTGAATTTTAAAAGTTTTGTATCTTTATCAATTTTGGAAACTACAACAATTTTTACAAAATAGGGGTCAAACATGTTTGATAAATCTAGGTATCAGACGGCAAAATAAAAAAGCTATGTATCTGTAGCTTTTTTTTATTTTGTCGCTTCTCGTTTTTCTAGTCCCAACTAGTGTAAATGTGCATACCTTTAATATACAGATAGCCTCCATAACGATTCGGATGCCCCTTGGAGGACTCTTCATGGTCTTGATGAAGGTGATGTCCTGAGGAGTGAGGGTGTCGAGGGCCGCCAGGGCCGAGTTCAGGATCGGCATGGCCTCCGCAAGGTCGGCGTCGCACTCGTCTTTGATGCCTTGGGCCTCTCGTGCCTATGTAGGGAAAACTTTTGTTTACAAACTTAGTAAAATAAAAAGTAGGTCCATAAGTAATAAGTATACGTATATCTACCCATTACTTATTTTATTTTGTAATAAAGTTTACGAAGACATTAAAAATATCTTTTTTTTGCAATAAATCAATGTACCCGACTTCTAACAAAAAATTGCTACAAGAAAAGCATAATAAGTACACGATAACAATCGCAGTTGATTTGCTGTCATTTATTGAAGTATAGGTATTCTCGAATTTTCCAGGAACCTATCATCAAATGTTGAGCTTATTACCAATGGTACCAGCTAGCAATTTCCAAATCGGTCCAGGTTTTATGGAGAAATCGAGGAACATCCATAAAAAAAACCTCGAAGTTGGTTAAAAATACAAAAAGTGTTCACTTGCCTGTTCCTCAGCAGCACTCTGATCTACAAGGACTTCGGCCTCCACAAGCGCGACTCCTTCCTTCTCCTTCTCCACGATGGCAGTGGTCTCAGCCACGGCTTTGGCACCAGCAGCCAGTTTGGGCTGCAGTATTTCCAAAGCTTCCTGCAGCGCTGATACTGATTTAGCAGCAATAGCGAGCTGGTCCAGTCCCGTGATGTAGCGCTTTTCTGCTGTTGTCAACTCCCTGATCAAGTTATAAGAAAGAGTACCTTACACTATTGAAATCGTCAACGGGGTGAAGTTCTGGTGGCCTACGAAAAGAGACAGAGCTATACAAGTCGTCTAGCGCCATCTCTTTCCCACAGCCTAAACTGGATCGCGTTAAGAGCTCGTGATAAGCCTCCTGTTCGTGGTGTCTGCATGATCATCATTGACACCAAAAAAATAATAATATAATGTTATAAAATTATCAAACGAGTGTATGCGAGTGTGGAGCGGAATAGACAATCAGACTTGACTGCCCGATTTTGATCTGAACCAATGTAAAGTGACATGCCAAAGTGTATTTTCAGTGTTTGGTTTGCTATTGTAACTAAAGAACTACAACACCTAAAATACTTGACAAAATTCCTCTAACATCAGTCTTATAAACTCAAGCTAGAAAAGTCGAGGACTCACAATCGTTTCCTAGTTAGCAATGTCTTGAACATGTTGATAAGTTCCAAGTAAGCGGTGGGTGTGACGTAGTTGTATCTCTTGAGGCGTCGCAGGAACTGTCTGGTGAGCTCCTGCGTGTCGCAGTGGAACACCTGACACAGCTTGATGGCCGTGTTTCGCTCCAGATCCGTCAGTTCTATGTCTTTCAGGAACCGGGTCGCCACTGCCAACAACGCGTCTGGTGGCCATTCCTGGTTATGGGAGAGAAATATGGTAGTTCATCTGTCAGGTTAGCACGAGATATACAAGAAACTGCCTTTAAATTTTCTTTGAAAGTTTTTTTTTTTCTTTTTTGGCATTTCCCGCTAATGTGGCCCCCGGATGATACCCAAAGTGGATTGATTAAACAATAAAAGTACCTAGCCAAAGTTAAAATGGCATGCCAGGTCTACAGGATGAATTTTTCAACTGGGCGTAGGCTGTGGCGTAGGTGGCTATTTCCAAAACTATGAGGAATGACGAAAAATACAGAAAGGCTTTCGAGCCCGATTTTGACGAAAACTAAAACGGCATCATTGGACTCTAGAAAAATCAATAATCCTAGCCAGGAATCGCACCCCCTGATTTTGGGGAAAAATACCTAAAATAATAAAAATACACACCCTGTATTATTACACCACCCGATAGTGTCGCTAACAAGGATCAAATTCTGGGAAGTAATGGTATAAGGTAATAATGCACATTTCGTTGTAATCAAAATCAGCCTCGAGACTCCTTTGACCATTTTTCGATATTTCTCGTAGTTTAATATTTGGTCATTTACGAACAGTTGGAAAATTCAACCTGTATAATAATAAACAAAATGACAACGAAGACCGCGAGACGTACTTGGAACCAGTCGATAGTACAGCAGTTGACGAGTGAGGGGAACTTGCGGATGCGCGTGCGCAGCGAGGTGCCGGCGGGCGACATGGCCAGCACGATGTGCAGCTGGTCGCGCACGATGGACACAAAGTACGCGTACAGCGCTGTCGGGCTACCGTCTGTCTGCAGCGACTTGTCCCGCTGACGATCGATCTGAACAACCACAACAGAGCATCTATACTTTGTTTCATAATCTATACTAATGAACTCGCTGTCCGATCATGAACCATGCCCGGGTCGACGGCGTGTCGTATTTCACGCGCGCCTCAAAGAGCTGTCAGCAACACGTCGGGGGCCCGTCGTGTTGCTGTTGTCATTATTACCAAGAGACATTGGACGGAATGGAATTCTCTAGAAAGCAATGATAATACTTACAACTCTCATTTTCTCACACAGTTCCGCTTTCTCATCGGCACCGAAGATATTTGGTACTTCACCGGAGTTCAGCATGTTGTTCACATCTTCAAGGAATCCTTCTTCTTTGATCTAAGAAATTCAACAAAAGAATCAATCTCTCGCTTTACCCAATTTCATGGAAATATTCATAAATTACCTAGCTTAATTTAGCAGCGGCTTCGCCGGCATAGGTATATATATCTCTAAAATTATCCAAGGAGTTTATAATGTTGGGATAAAATGTATCCTATCCTATGTGTTACCTATTCACTCACTATATCTTATCTTTGTACCAAATAACATCCAGATCAGTTCAGCCTTTTTTTCTTCTATTTTGCCATGATTGAGTAACAAACATCCACGCATTCATGCTTACAAACTTCCGCAGTAATTATATTAAGTTGGATTAGTTAGAATAATTATTACCTGTGACTCGATAAACAGGAAGACCATCATCAACTCGGGTGTACTTGACTTCCGCAGCAATGTCATCAGATCTTCTCGCCACTCAGTCTTACCGTACGTTCGACTCATCTCCACCTGTGTAATAAGTTTATAGATTTAACTTACTTGGATCTTGCAACAAAATTGATCAGAAGAGAATAGCGGAAGAGTAGAAAAATATTTATGTTCTCCGGATCACCGACGAGCTTTGATGTCTCTGCGTTTTTATGCCACTGTTGATTCTGGCTTTCAGGAGTTGCAGAGGCTTGGGAATGGTGCGGTACCCACCGCACCATTCCCAAGCCTCTGCAAATGTCCAAAAAAAAGGTTAAGTTAGATTTGTTTGTTATAACTGTTTAAAATGTTATAATTTTACTCTTAGTACACCTTCAACAACGTTATGAATGCTTTACATAGAACGTTACTGATGATAGCGAATGTTTTTCTTTATTAAGGCACTTTTCCCCGTAGTAATATAATTTCTCTTGGGTTTAGGTTGCGCTTATATTACGACCATTGAAACCCAAGACACAGACCTGAAACAAATACTAAATCATAAAAACATTTGTCCCATGCGGGAATCGAACCCACGACAAACAGCGCAACAGCTCGCTCAGCTACTTTGCGAATCGTGCTGTTGTTGACTTACTTGACGGTGTTATGACAGGTCCTATTGCGCTCTGTTTATATGACGACGCCCTACAGGGCTTGGCAAGTCTTTCTCCAAAAGGTAGACCGATAATCCGGTGAGAGCCATTCATTAGAAACACGATAAATGCGAGAAACAATTTTAAAATTCCCTGCCCGTGTATTTCCAGATAGCTACAAACTTGGGGTATTTAAGTCAAGAGTGAATAGGTTACTTCTAGGTAAGCATGTTTCACCGTCGATTACATCTTCGCTTACCATCAGCCGAGACAAAGTCTGTAGCCAAGCGGCAAGCGACAATCGTTAACGTTCAGCAGTTGCTAATACATTTTTAACTTTATACCCCATCGTATAAAGTTGAAAATCTAGTAAAAACTGCTGAGCGACAACGAACGAAACAAACGAAAACGATCTGTAATCTTTAATAGATTTTCAACTTTATGCAACAGTATATAAAGTTGAAAATGAATTAGCGACTGCTGAACGTTAGCGATTGTCGATTGCCGTTTGGTTATAGGCCCAGGCTAGTCAACGTAGCATTGTTCAAGGTGGTCTATCTGAAGTTGAGGATGATTATCTACGAAATGTTGATGCTTTTTTATATTGGGACAAACCCACCAAACTATTCCCAAAGCACTGCAACTCCTGAAAGCCAGAATCAACAGTGACAGAAAAGCACCGAGACAATGAAGCTTGACGTATTCCGGAGAATGAATTTACCTGTTTTGGATCCTGTAACGAAATTAATCTGAAAAGTATTGTGGAGGAGTATGAATAAATAGTGGTGATGATGATGAAGTCAGTGCTGACCTGGAAGAGGTCGTACTCGTTGATGTGCGCGGCGAGGCGCGTGAGGGACTGCCGGCCGGAGCCGCCCAGCCCCACCAGCAGCGCGTGCGAGCGCGGCTGAGTCAGCACGCGGCAGATGCGCGACACATGCTCGATCGCGAACCTGAACGCAACAACACGACTTGTTCGTAAATGAGTCTTAACCTAATCAACAAAGGTAAAGAGACTGTCTCATCAGGTAACCCCGAACCAGGGGGGTATTACAACGTCTTACCTTGGCGTCGGCTACCTTGAATTCAAAGCCCTTAACTCCACTATCCAACGATCCCTCAGACCTCGTCCCTTTAACCCCAGCACATTTCCTTATTGGTCGTTCTATAATCATGCTACCTCATCCACAGATCCAAAAACCTAGCTTGTTCCGGTGAGTGAACGAGATGGCGCTAGACGACTGGTACAGCTCTGTCACTTTCACTCGCCGGAATAAGCCTGGTTTTAAGACTTAGTAGTACCCCTCCCCCCCCCCTGGGACTTAAAGGGATATTAAAGGACACCGTGGATTTTAGTCAGTAAGAGTCTGACAGTCGCTCCCGTCCCACTTTGGGTTTTGATAATTTTACCATGATAAAAAATAACAATCATAATCATCAAATGGGTCCTGCTATGAGTTTCCGTTTTTATCAAGACTCGGGAAGTATCTTTCAGAATCTCTCTGACTGGTCCACCCAGTTTCTTCACTTGCTCTTTCCGTTCTATGACTACGGTGTCCTTTACAGACGCTTCTTATAATATTGGCACAATCTTATGCAGTTCTATAGCACAGATTTATTACACTTCTAAAGTATTAAATTACACAACAGAAAAAGTAATAAATACTTCTTTCTAACACTAAAATTGAATTACATCTAGACAACAAGTAAGGTAGTCTGAAGTAGTTAGGTAACATATTTTTAATAACTTACGTGAAAAGCACAAGGTTCATGGGTTTTTTGGTCATGTTGTTGAATTCAACCAGGAATGAGTCGACCGTTGCATTCAAATGTTCCATATTAGTAGTCTCCATATAAAACCTGGTATCCACTTTCGGATTCGCAAAATCACAATAGATCAGTTTTCGGAGGTGAAGGTCGGTAATTTTCTGTAAGAAATGAATCAAAACAAACAAATGTATACGAGTAAGGGATAATGATATGCAAAGATAAAATATATGATACCAGAGATATATACAAAGGGCAAAAGAGAGCAATGGTGGCCCAGTTGTAGATCGTGGGTTGGAACCCGGGCGCATTACTTTGTGTAATTTATTTCATCACCACTGCTCGCAAAACGGTGAAGGAAAACATCGTGAGGAAACCGGCATGTCCTAGAACCAAAAATTCGAAGACGCACTCGGCCCGCGTCGTGGATTATGGCCCACTCCCTCTCACAGAAAGGAGGCCTGTGTCCCAACAGTGGGATCATGTATAGGCTGATGATGATGATTGCTTCATTCCGCCCTGTCCACTATCCACAACAGTTAACAAAGGCGGAAGAGACGGTAGAGAGAAATTGTAATTGCAAGTCGCAACATAGTTGTTTTGACTTTACGCGTTTGAACGGGAACTACCGAAGTAGGTAATTAACGTGGTGTTCCGTCGCTTCCGCGGACAAGTGCCACTGGAGTGCGCTATAAAATAGTGCCAAGTGAAGTGTTTACTAACATAGGCTTAAGTTTCTTTATACTAACACAAACTGTACTATAACAATATATATGTTAGTCTATAAGGTATATATCTATGGGCCCAAGTAGCCTGAAATAAAATGGTTATTATTATTATTATTTATTATTAAAATCCGAAAACTAACCTCGCCAGGCTTTGAAAGCAGTCTGCTGAGCATGCCGTCGAAGTCATCGTTTAGGTTGTTAGCGGTAGCAATACGGAGGCAATTGACGAACCACTGCCGGTCGGACTCCTCGACCAGGCGGTCACTGAACACCCGCAGACACTCGTGCACCCACAGACGCTTCATTGACTGCAAGTCTGGAGTCACTTCGGGCACGGATAGTAGAATACCCTGTAGTGGAGAATTTGAGAAACTAGTTCTTAAATCAATCTGTTTCGGTCTTCTGCTTTCTCAGTTTTGATATATTATTATATTAGTACACTTCTCATCAAAAAAATCGAAACACCTCGCAGTTTATGATTTGATAAGGATTATCAGAAAAATGTGTATATTTAGGAATAAATGTAAAATGTCATTTAATAGTGAGTAGTATGAAGTTTTTAAATCCTAATGTTAATGTTCTAAATTCAAATTAAGTCTTCATAGGTTTCGTATTTTGTATAATGAGTAATTTTTACCCTGTATGGAATATGAAGGAAATGGGTAAAACAACACGCGTAAATGAAAAAAAAATGTAAGAAACGTTTATTTAATAACTTGTATTCCCTCCGCGAGCTCTTATTACTGCTTCCATACGGTTCTTCATCGATCGGATGAGAGTCACGATCACATGTTGTGGTATATTATCCCATTCCTCTTGGATTGCATTTTGCAGCTGGCTAAGTGTTTCTGGGGCTGGATCTCTTGCTCGAATTCGTCTCTTTAATTCATCCCATAGATGTTCAATGGGATTCATGTCCGGGCTTCTTGCTGGCCATACCATAATGGAGATACCGACTTCGGTAAGATAATCTCGTACGACGCCCGCGGTGTGAGCTCTAGCATTGTCGTGCATGAATATGAAGTCGTTGCCAATAAAATGTGCATAGGGCATCACATGAGGTTCAAGACACTGTTCGATGTACCGATGAGAGTTTAGTGCAGGCAGCCGTGGCCCAGACACAAAGGCAAGTTCTGTCTTACCGTCGGCGCTGATTCCTCCCCAAACCGTCCACGAACCGCCACCATAGCTGACCTTTTCTTCAATGCAGCATTGTGCAAAGCGTTCTCCATCTCTTCTGTAGACCTTGTTCCTTCCGTCGTTACCATACAGCATAATTTTACACTCATCAGAAAACAGTACTTTGCTCCACTGAAGGTATGACCAAGTTAGGTGCTCGCGTGCAAAGTTAAGGCGCGCTCTTCGATGGTCTGCAGTTAATTTCGGCCCATTCGCTGGCTTATGCGGTGCCAATCCGCGTTCCTTCAACCTTCTTCTTATTGTAGAGTCACTTACAGCTACTCTTCGTACAACGCGAAGCTGCTGCTGCAGTTGAAAAGCGTTAAGGCGTCGATTTCGTAAAGAAGTTGTTACAATAAATCGATCATCTCGCTCAGAAGTGACCCGATTCCTGCCAGATCCTGAACGGCGCGTGAACGAACCAGTCTCCCGATAGCGTTTGTAGACTCTATGAACAGATGATAAGCTTAGATGCAATCTTGCAGCCACAACACGCTGACTAAGTCCAGAATCCAGCAATGCCACCACTTGGGCGGCTTCTGCGGGCGAAGTATCCATATGTTTTAGAAAAAAAAGTTTTTTCAGACGTCCCAAAGTCACAGTAAATGAAATAAGAAACAGAAAGTTTAAAGACAAGCGCTAATTTTTAGTTTTTAAACGAGAAACGTACTCCAACCCTAAATACACATTTGTCTCAAAACAGTGATTAATTTCATTTATAGGATAAACAAATGAAATTATTTCGAATTTTGATTTTTTTCTTCTTACTGTAATGACCAAACTGCCAGCTACACAGTAATGTTTTTTTTTCATGGAATTAATTCTCTTTTGTAAAAAATTAGGACAAAAACAATAAAAACGAAAGTGTTTCGATTTTTTTGATGAGAAGTGTATTTTTAAACAGGCGGCATTTTTTTTCTTTTATTTTTATTGAAAAGTAACAACTCTGAACTACCTTAAATCAATGGGTTTATAACAAATCGGAAACAAAATACTGTTGGTAAAAATTTGCGTATCTTTCCCAATCTTTCCCACTAGGAGCTTACTGACATAATTGTAGATTATTCTGATATGAAAAAAGGAGACCTACAAATTCCAGGACCTGCAAATTCCAGGACCTACAAATTCCAGGAATTCCAGGACTTACCAATATGACTCGAGAGAAGTCCCGCAGATTGAACGTATAGTGTGACTTGGAAGGTGTGGGCAGCAGGTTTATTCTACACTCCTTATAGACCTCCAATGTTCCCAAGACGAGTTCGTCGATACATGGATCGAAATCTTTGGAAAAGCCTCTGGAACAGGTTTTTAAGTATGTAAGTAAGTAAGTAAGTAAAGGTTGGTCGCTTTACTTACTTACTTACTTAGTAGTTACTTACTTAGTTCTTTCTATACAATTCGACATTTATTTTGGCCAAGCACGGTGCGGCCCGTAGATAGCCGACGCGACGCCCGAGCCCGTAAAATGAAACATTATTTCTTTACTTTTAAAACATGCTTCATCATTATTATCATCAATCAGTCATCATCAGTCGGAAGACGTTCACTGCTGAACATAGGCCTCCCCCTTAGACTGCCACGCCGAACGACAATTATTTGGCACTTGCATCCATCGGTTGCCCGCAGGTGCCCGCGGCAAAATATGCTTAGGACTGTCGTGGACTGACTTGTCTATTTTTCCGTCTAGAAAACCGGTTTCCACGTCATAATGCCACTCGTCCTGTAAATACAGGTCACTGCCGCTGTCAGTATCAGTATTACCATCAACATTTTTTTCTTAATACGTTAATATCCCACACCAGGAATTCCTCCTGTACCGTGGGTGCCTTTACAAACATAGAAACTCACATACACAAACAAAAAATATTAATTGTAAATGATCAACATCAATTCATACAAACCTAGTATCAAGATGCCACAACATGATTCTGCTGAAGATGACCTGAAGAGTTTCATCATCGAACTCGTCGATACAGAAGAAGGCGAAGTGTCGGGAGAACCTCGGCGTTATGATCTTGGCGCCCGGCATCGGCTTGCCCATGGCACACATGAACTGAAATAGGTACATCGTGATGAACGTATACAAACGGCGTGCGGTGCTTGGAAATTTTAAAAGCGCTTTTATTTCTTAGCAATATTTTTTGTATCATTCCGATGTTAACATTAGCACAACCCACCACGAATTACATTACGATAGGTAAGTCTGCCGATGAGCTATTTTGAGGGGTATGGGATCCAGTTCCTAGCGGTCCAACCCAGACAAAGATGCCGCATGTAACCTACGGTGATGGCTGGGCGATCCCACTAGCGGCGGTAGGCCTCACCAGGGCCGCCTCTCTCGCCACCACCGTGCTATCTAAGACCGGTGACAAACAGTGACAAATCGAGTTCCTTCTGGGTGAGCTCGTTCCATCTTGGAATCATATATGTCTCTGGGCCAGATTTAGGCCAAGAGCAAACCCATTTAAAAACAGATAAAAACGAACTATTAAAATAATGGTTTATCTACTTTTCAAAACTATCAAGAGGCTTTTGTAAAATCTCTTTGTTAAATCAAAAGATTAGCAAGCATTTCTGTCCCTATCAAAGTGGTTTTAGAAATGGTAAACCAATTTCACCTGGACATCTATGAGGTGCATGGCGACGTTGGTCTTGCGGTCGTACCACAGGCCCAGGTCGATGCCCTGGCGCAGCACCTCGATGGGCGGCTGGGCGCCGTACGTCTCCGCCTGAGGCATCGACACGTCGTCCACGAACACCACCGAGTAACAGCCGACCGGTGGCCCGAATACACCTGACAAACGTTACAGTTTGACAAAAAAGTGCTTCTTTAGTTAAATGATTTTTTTTTTTCAAACAAGCGAATGTTCTTAGTGACAAAATGTTGTTAAACCTTAAAAAGACGAAAATATTGGGTGAATGAAATGTTAGAAGAACTCTAATTGCCTTATAACAAAAACTTAAAAGTGCAACTGCAAAACGGACCTTATATCAACGTCAAATGACATTTTCTAGTTACACTGTTTTTAGAAAAGCGTTCAATTGATGTTGAATTTTTTTTTATTAAGACGGTTGATGTTTTGAAATGAGTAAACAAGATAAGGTTTAGAACTTTTGAACAAGAAAGGAAAAAAAACATAGGTGTTTAAAACATACGCAAAAAAAATCATTTATCAAAACGTATGCTGCTAGGCACGCGTATGCATGTTACAAGATCTTTTGTTATTCAAATACAAATCTCACCTTTTCTTCTTTTGTCTAACTTTCCCATGATAATATCTTGAGTTTGATTACAATTGGTTTGCGCCGAGAACGCCATGATCAGAGCCTTAAATAGTTTAGTATCGACTTTCTTCACCAGGAAATCCTGCGAATATTTAACATTTTAGCATTGAACAACTTAATTTTTGAATGTCACCTGACACCATTATTTATAGCTGAAGAAGTTTCTGGTTGAACGCGGCATCTCAGGAATTATTTGTCCAAAATGAAAAAAATATTTTTATGAGGAACTCTATGAAACGCTAGGCTAAATATATACGCTATAATAAATATAAATCGGACAGCGCAGGTTTAGCGCACAAATTATTCAGAATTTACATCAATTGATAGCAACTTACAATAATATAGGCGGACTTGCCGGTGCCGGTGGGGCCGACCATCATGACGAGCTTGTGATGGGTGACCATCAGCCTGAACAGCGCCAGGTAGCGCACGCTGTCCAGGGTCGTCACCAGGATCTGGTTGGGCGGCGTGTCCCTGCTGATGGGCGGCGCGCTTAGCACGTCGTCCGCCCATGGCTTCCATTTACCTTTACCCTAAAATGTTAGAAGGAATTGTAAACGCAGTTTTAATTCGTGTTTTTGTTACTATTTTACAAGACGATAATGCTAAGAAACGAAAAAAAACAGTTTCAACTCGAAATCACTAAGAACTTAATAAAGTTAACGTGTGGTTGGTTTTTTTTTTTTTGTAAATTCGTCCTCATTCTTTCAACCTTTTAGTTAAAGTGTACTCAAAAATAATGCATGCTTCATTGGCAGAAAAACCGCGTAACGGCGTAAACAAATACGCATTTATATAATAAAGAACTTACTTCCTTAATAAATCTGTAGTCGTATACCAAACCCTCTTTCGGAATTGTAAAAATGTATTGTTTTTCTGGTTTATTAACTTCTTTGGGCATATTTAGCGCGTCTTTAATCTAGAAAAAACATTGTATATAAAAGTAATTGTACGCTTTCCATATTACAATTTAATTTTCATTTTACAACAATTTACATCGCCGTCGTGCCGAATCCGTTTGGACGGTGTAAATTATATACGATACGATGTAACTACTTAGTACATGCAATTTACAAATAAATAAAATAAAACCACAATGTAACTATTTATTATTTGTTATAACATTGAAATAAAGCGACAAATAATTTCAAATATAATGTCAAACGGTTGGTACAGTGTCAAACACTTTTAAATATAATATCAAACATTTTAAATTTTTGAAGAAAAATTTAAAAAGAAATGTTAATTAAATGTTAGCAATTAAATAATGTTAAATGTTTTCTAAGAGAGAGATTTTTTTGCGTGACTTCAACAGAATAATAGTTTGTTTTTTACCTTTTCAGGAAACTCTTTTTCCAGCAGGCCTCGGAAAAGCATATCGAACTTAGGGCGACCGTCAGCATCCAATGTTGCTCCAACAGACCAAATACAAGAGAAGAAGAAAACACCCTGAACAAAAAGGTAGAATAACAATAAAATAGCTAGTACTATTATATTTAAGTATTATAATTATAATTAGTATTTTAAGTAGTAACTAGTTATAATATTTACATTTTAAGAATGAAATAACCGACCTCACCGAACATGACTGCGATAGCTCAGTACCTTAGTTGGTTAAGCGCCTGGAGTACTTATCCAGAGGGACGCAGGTTCGAGGCCTGCTTACAGTCGAATTTTTCCACAAAATATTTAATTAGATATGACGTCACAATATGGAGCCATCAACACCCTCATCATGATCGCATTGTGACCGCAATTAACAGACTTTTCCATCAGTTTGACTTTTCGATCAGCCTTGTCTAGTAATATTATCTTCTTACCTCAAGCTGAGCTCTGATATCAAGATCTGATATCTGTTCCAAATACTTCTCGTCGTAGAAATCGTCCATGAAGCAGTCGAAGAGGTTCATGCACGACTGAACTATATTACTCCGGGATGTAACGTACATTTGCTGCAACAAAATTTGGCTAATTTGTCTCTCATATCTTCTTGTCCACTTTATCGCCTGATGGTAGGCAAAGATGTGGTCGCCAAAGAAGCTCGCTTGCCTAGAAGTAATTCTCTTGACTTCACTACTCTTCCTTCGATCATCATCATCATAAATCAGTCGTAATATGTCCACTGCTGAACATAAGCCTGATCCCCTTTAAATTTCCAATCATCATCATCATCAGCCTATAAAGTTCCCACTGCTGGGACACAGGCCTCCTCTCTGTGAGAGGGAGTAAGCCATAATCTACGACGCGGGCCCAGTGCGGGTTGGTAGATGTCACATGTCTTCGAATTTTTGGTTCTAGGACATGCCGGTTTCCTCAGGATGTTTTCCTTCACCGTTTTGAGAACAATGGTGATGAAATTTAAATTACACAAAGTAATGCGCCTGGCGGGGTTCGAACCCACAACTTACAACTCGTAAGGTAGGACCGATACCACTGGGCCACCACTGCTCTCGAGTAGGATTTGATCAATTTCCAATAGGACCAAGGAAGTGGCTTGCAGCCACAGCGATCTTGTGGTTTTCATCAGATCGTCTGTCCACCTTGTAGGTGCACGTCCTACGCTGGACATGCACATAGTACGTGGTCTCCATTCGAGAACCTTACAGCCCCATCAGCCATCACTTCTGCTTGCTATGTATCTTACCTACTGCCACTTCAACTTGCTAATTCGTTAGGCTTTTATTTTAATCATTGCCTATATGCTAGCAACTGGCATTTTCAAACATAGAAAATATTTGTAGGTCATGCAAATATCTGTTCCGTGTGAGGACCTCACCTTTACTAATCCAGAAAGTTCGACGAGCCAAAGCAGAGGGGACATGAACCGGTTGAAGAGGTTGCGTATAAGGTTGCGGTTGACCGTGTGAAGGGAAGGAGGGAGCAGGTTGAGCCAAGACTCCATTAGCACCTTCCAGCCGAGACCCTTGGGCTCCAAGTAGATCATACCGCACCGCGACACCTGGTAGTAGTAAAAGTGAAGTAGTATGTACCTTCGTTATTACTTTCGAATATTTGATTGTATAGACGCCAGCTGGCAGTTTAACCTACCCCAAATAAGGTTGAAAATCCATTAAAGTTTGGCAGATTGAGGTAGGTTGACGTGTTATTAGCGTCTGTACATATTTGTATAACAACTCCTGAACTCATTTCTTTTTTAATAGGGATGGCAACTGGGAAACTAATGGCGCTATTAAAGCTTGTTCCAAGCATCTTCATTGGTTCAAAACATATAGGTTCTTCAAAATAGTACTACCTCATTGGTCGGATTAGGACTTAGCTATGGTGGCGCCATCTACAATTAGCTTTGACCGGCCTTCCCCATTATGTTGTTACGTTCGGAAAGTGGTTGTTGGATTGACAAGCGTTTAGAGGGAAGAAGTAAGCCAAAGACCTGGCACGCTAACGTTGCACCAAGCCGAGCTCTGTTAAGCAAAGCCTGAAGGAATAGAATAGAAAACATCTATCATTTGATATTGGACACAAACACACACAGAAATAATAATAATAATAATAATAATAATTCTTTATTTCCTTTTAAACTTAGCCTATGTTTACAATTTTACAACGTTGTTATAATATAACGCATAGAAGAATTTCACAATTGATGATGGTAGGTATGTTTAACTTATTGTGGCTAGTTTTATGACAAACAAATTAGTTAACTACCCTCCGTACTAGTTATAAACTGTATGACGGCAAAGTAGTGCGGCCAGTTTGTTGTCTTCGATTTCGATGTACACAGTATAAGCAAAATAAACAGATAAAGAGCCTAATTATTTGTTATCTTTATAAAAACATTACTTAGTGTTTGTGATTCATGATAATTGCTCACACCTGTAATTTGTCAACAAAGTATATATTTTTTTGTCATTTTATAAGTACATGTAATAAGTAAAATAACCTTGCATGATTTATTTATAGTTTAAACATAATTTGAAAATAGACTTGAATGCGTCATCAAACATGACGTTACGTAACAAGTGTTTACATTCCATGCTTTTACTATGTTGTACAGACGCCAGCAGGTCAACTCATCCTAACCTACCAAATTCCAACAATCGAGCATAAGCCTTCCACTATCGTGATAAGGCTGAAAATTCACTAAAAGAATCAGGCAGATCGTGGCAGGCCGATTTGCGCATCCGTACATTGCATAAAAAAAAAGATAAAAAAGACATAAAATATGTATAATATAATATTTTAAAGTAAGTAGGTATTTAAACTAATGCATTCCCAAGACTCCCGTCAAACAACACTTATTAATAATTTCTCTGTTGAATCATAGTCCATTTTTTTGAGATATTCATCTAGAATATGTTTGCACACAAATTTGCTGCATTTTGCTATAGATACAGACTTATTTATTCGATTGTATACAAAAGGTCCCAGGTAAGGAAAGAATTTCTGTGCAAAACTTGTTCTACAAAAAGGTACATGGTAAACTGTATATGGACGTCTTTTATTTAATATCTGTGATGGTTTTGTGTGTTGTTTAAGTATAATGCTCTTAATGAATAATTGCCTTATAGTAAGGACTGAATATTCTTTATATAAATCCACAGTGGGATATCTGAAATTTTTAAAATTAATTATCTTTATAATTGCTCGTTGCGCTCTTTCAATTTTAATTAAGTAAGTTTTTGCCGCACCTCCCCATGCCATTATACCATAAGTAGCGATAGATTGACACAATGAGTAATAAACTGTCTTTACTGTTTTAACGTCATTTATGTGTCTAATTTTTTTAAAAAGTGTTATTAGTTTTCGAAGTCGTGAGGTGAGATTATTAATATGGATTTTCCAATTCAAATTTTGGTCAATCAAGACACCCAGATATTTTATTGAAGAAACCGAATCTACTACATAGCAGTTACAGTTTAATTTCAATGAGTCACATACGTGAGCTTTCAAACTGAAACTATTATGCAGAGGTTGGTCGTTATTTTTTATGGTAAAGGTTATATATTTTGTTTTTGACAGATTTAATGTTAAAATATTTCTGTTAAGCCATTTCATAATTGATGCTAGTCCTTCTTCAGCAACATTCTTAACACCATCCCACGTTGTATCGTGAAATACAACCACAGTATCATCTGCAAAAGTTATGATTTCAGCATTTTTCAATTTCTTCCTGCATAGCTCATTGATGTAAATGATAAAGAGAGACGGGCCAAGCACGGAGCCTTGCGGCACACCAAAGTAAATTGGGGCACTATCGCTAATTACATCATTGACTTTTACAACCTGACTTCTGTTAGATAGGTAATCAGCAAAAAGATCAAGCGGCACACCTCGGATTCCTAAATGTTCGAGCTTGTTTAATAAATTAGGGACAGACACAGTGTCGAAAGCCTTAGCCATATCTAAAAATACCCCCAAGCATTTTTGCTTTTTATCTAATTTGTCACTTATATGACTGACAAGGCGTTCGATAGCGTCAGAAGTACTTCTTTTCTCTCTAAAGCCATATTGATTACAAGACAGTAGATTTTGAGATTCCAGAAAGTTTAGAAGGCGATTATTAATTAATTTTTCAATGACTTTTGACAGACAGGGTAATAAGGCAATTGGTCTGTAATTGGAGACATTGTCTCTATCTCCTGATTTATATACAGGCACAATTACTGCTTTCTTTAATACAGTCGGGAATATTCCATTTTGAAGACAAATATTGCTTATGTAAGTAATTGGTTTAATCAGGATATCTATAGCCTGCTTCATGAATACAGATGAAATGCCATCCCATCCGGCTGACACAGAATTTTTGAGTGAGAGTATAATTTTACGTATTTCTTCTTCACACGTAGGCAAAAGCATAAGAGATGACCGAGGAACGTTGTCCGAATTTGTGGTGGGAACTTTGTCTGTCTCAGCCGGATGTTTCCCTAGTATGTCGCTTGCCAAATTTTGTCCTATATTAACAAAATAGTTGTTTACACAATTTACAGATTCCAGTTGACTAGGTCGTATATTTAGTAATTCCGTCGGTGTTTTAGTGTCAGTATTTAGATTACATATTTGTTTAATAATATTCCAGGTCCTTTTGATGTCTTTTTTGTTTTCATCAATCTGTTTTCGTTCGTACATTCTTTTTAGTTTTTTCAGTAATCCATTACAATAATTACGATATCTAATATATGAGATTTTAAGTACTTGGTCTTCAGGATTATGTCTGAGCCTAAAATGCAGTTTATCTCTAAATTTGATGCATCGTAGTAGACCAGGTGTTACCCATGGTTTAATAGTCCGTTTTCTATTAGGCATTATAATATGTTGAGTACTATATTTGTCTAGGATATTTTTAATGATTATTAAAAAGTCATGTGTAGCCGAGTTAGGGTCATTGTTAGAAGTGATTATACTCCAGTCTACACCGTTCAATTCAGTCAAAGCCCTTGTGTAATCAGTCCGTTTTATGTACTTCTGTTGTATTTTGTTTAAAGAATTGGAATTAAATAAAACTATTACGAGTGTACTATGATCTGTGACTGTAGTTTGGCAAACCACACAAAGGCTTTTAAGAGTTGATCTGGCAAAAAAATGGTCCAAACAATTATTACCACGAGTGGGATAACTATGGCCTGTTAGAAGTCCATGCATAGCTAGTAGATTCAAGTATGTGTTAGATTTATTTTCATCAATTTCGGTTATATCAATGTTCAGATCACCTGTAAGAATTATATGTTTGTAGTTTTTGAGGCCTGACAATAGTTGGTCAAGGGAAATAATAAAATTATCTATCGATTTGAAAGACGGAGATCGATAAATACAGACCAAGGCATATTCTTGATTGATATCAATGACCAAACTATCGGCCTCCTTCAGAAGTGGTTCATGAACAGTTACGTTCAATGTATGTTTAGCATAAATAGTTACACCACTATTCTGGTTAATATGATTTTGTGTTTGATAGCTAGTATAACCCGATAGTACAGGAAGTTCAGAAACATGTGGCAACCAACATTCTGTTAAGATAATTAAATCAAAATCTAGTTTTAGTCTGGTTAATAGAATAATAAAATCTTCAAAATTTTTGTTAAGACTCCTAATATTTTGTACAATCATTTTAAGTCCTGTCTGAGATATATTAAGTATTTTGCTACAGTCATCCGGATTATCAACCAAGTATGAAGCACCAACATTGATGTTTTCATCAACGTCAGCAACAACATGATCTAATTTATCAACCATTGTCAACATTTATATAAAAACAGTTGAGTTTAACTATACTTGGTTGATATCTAAAATATGTAAAATAGGACCATGTATCGGACCGATTCAAAGAGATTGTGTTTAGTCTGATGAAGAGTCCAGAGAATGCAAAACCTAATCTAAAATAAAACAAAGGAACTGTGAAACGAACAAAAAATTTACACATCTCGCATAAAGAAAACATAATGAGAAACAAAATAAAACAAAGTTTCATGAATCTTAGAGATTTTAAAGCTAACATGCAATATGAAACAATCAATTTACAGTTTAGTCATGCCTGGGTAAGCTTTGTAATAAAATGATCTAGCTGAAATTGTGTTTTGATATGTATGGCTGACTGACCGTCTTTTTCACGCAGCAATATTTTTCCTTCAGAAATCCAACAGTACTTACATTTACCAGATTTTACCAGTTGTCGTGCAGAAAAGTATAATTTTCTAGCCGTGGCTGTTAAAGAATCTGATATATATATTGATGTTTTTTCAACTCCCAACTTAAGAACTTCGCTATTCAACTTTTCAGGAGCATTTTTGTTATGAACTTTAACAGCATTTAGAACCTTCTGTTTTAGATCAGACTCTTTATATTCAACAACTATTTTATTTAATCCAAGTTTAGCTCTGTAAATTCTTTTGATAAAGTTCTGGTCAAAAGGCACTCCAATTGCTTCATGTAAGTTTTTAACCACATCTGCTAATTTTATAGTTTTCGTTTCTGGGATGTTACTGATTTCCATAACATTCATACGATGAAGTCTATTTATTTCTTCCAACTCTTTTTCCAAAAAGTCAATTCTTTTAAATGCTTCATCTTGGATCAAGGTCAGAGAATCCTGTTTCATTTTCAGATCATTAATTTGTTTCTTGTTTTCTTCTAGGAGGTTTTTTATTTCTTCACCCTGCTTCTTTGATTCCAAAATAGTATCAATCAGTTCTTTGTGTTTGACATCTTGTTGTGCAGTCCACAATGTAAACATACTCTTTATTTCCGTTTGGAGTTCATAATATTCATTAGTATGTTTGCGTTTCCTCGTCGATAAGATGGTTTGAGATTCTTCTGTTAAATTCGGCTGAGAAGAACATTTCTCTCCAGTAAGTGAACTCATCATTTTGAATGTGATTTTCTTGCGTAGAAATAAAAATACAATATGAATTTTGTTCAGCATGTCCACCACAAGGGTTGCCAAATTAGCATTTGCTGGGCGAGAGACACCCAGCGCTGGTATTCAGTTGGCAACACGCAGTGACAAGCAAGGTGGTCATAGCAAGCTCTTGTTGTATACTAGGAATAAACTATTTAAATAATATATATTTCTCACCGTGGCCGGGGAGGCAGCTTCTAAGTCCATGGGTTCAAACACGAGGTTGGTGGTGGGAGCTAACTGAATGATCTCTCCGCTCATCAGACACAGCTTCTTGTTATCGTCGAGCACTGTGTTTAAGTTCTCTATCCATATCGCGTCCACGGGGCCGTCGAATACCAACCATTTTCTATAATTATAAATGTTGTAATAGAAAGTAAGCAAGCGTAGCTAGTCCAGCGTATAGGTACCGGTGAAAAATATTACTCATCGACATTTAAAACGAGGTAATCGTTTAATTTCGACTTTGTAGAGCGTTATCTCTGTCGCACGTAGCACTTACCAACCACAATGACAAATTTCTTAGGACTAAGCCCAACTTACCTATTATCGTTAGGAGAGACCGCGAAAGCCCGGTAGCTGACAGCGAGGATACCGTCAGACCACTCGTGGGAGACGGGGTCAAACTGCCCGTACAGTTGGCCCATGGTGATCGACTTCGGGTTGATAACTGTCCACTCTACTGCATTCTCTTCCATCGTACCCTTCAAGTTTAATATTTCTTTAAGGGCTGGTTTTTCAATAGTCAATTAACCGTTACCTGAGGAATAAAAATAACGGTATGACATATTTTCCATAGATAAGCTGTCAAACCGCCATTTTTATTCCTCAGTTAACGGTTATCTGACTATTGAAAAACCAGCCCTAAGTAAAACGTTTATTGGCAGTTAAGTAGACCATGTGGGTGCATTTTATTTTAAATCGGATAATTTTCTTGTCTTTGATATAACCACAGGCCCGACTTTTCTGTATGTTTTGCGTCGCGACGAGTCTTAAATATTTTGTATGAAAGGGACGCTGCAGAGACAAATGCCCGGGCCCCGTCTGCGTCTTACGTTTTCTGTGTGTCCAGACTCCAGCGCCCAACGTCTCAACGCTATGCAAGACGAAAAGGCGTCGATGTGTCCCGAACATTTAAAAATTCACCCGCTGTCGATCTTAATCACTTTTTTAAAACTACCTCAAGCCAATGTTAAGCGGTAGGCCTAAGGTCTCAGATAAACGATCACAGTACCTTAACAATAGAATATCACAATACCTTTTCAGCGACGCACCCCAGCGCAGCTCCTAACGCGTGATAACATTTTGTCTTCCCGGCAAATGGAAAACCGACCAACATAAGTCCGTGCCGAACTAGAATCATCTCGTAAAGTTGTAACACCTGCAGAGATTTGGAACATGTTTAAAAACTTCTCGAAGGCAATAATTTAGTAAATTCAAGCAATTCATGTGACAGAAAAGTTACAAAACATTGTTTCGATAGATGTTTTTATGTTGCTGTAAACGTGTTGGACATTCTTTCAAAAATGACAACAAACAGGACTGTTTAATGTAGAGAAAGTTATATCAATTAGATCAGCTAATTAACTAACTACGCTGTTTTAATTGATTGATATTTTATTTACTGCGCTAACAACTAAAATAATAAAAGAATAATAAAATTCTATCGATTCATATTCTAAAAAATCTACACCATCTTAAGCTAATGGCTATAACGATTGTACCATTCGTTACCTTTTCAATGAAGAAATCGTTACATTGCAAGTTGAGTGGAACACAGACTTCTTTCAGGCATGTAACCAATTCGGGAAGACCAGCTAATGGCAGCGGCAGACCAGGGAACAGATCACCGATGATACCCTACAACATTGAAGGTCCATTTTATTGTTTTAGGAATCGCACCTTAACATTACTCGTGGTTGGTCGCGGGACTAACGAATTACCGTGACCTCGGAACGTAAACGGCTATTGAAGGACATCGTGGATTTTAGTCAGTACAAGTCCGACAGTCCCTGCTCCAGCTCTGTCCGGGGTGGGAGGACTCATTTGATGATTGTGTTACCACGTAACATTACTCGCGGATCAATACTTCTCAGTAACCTAGCATAAGTCTAAAAATACTGGTCGTAGATGGAATATTCCGAAATTATGAGGAATAGGAATAAATGTAATTTTGATGAAACTCAAACTTCTTGATTGGATTTTTTAAATCAATATTACTGGCTAGTAATAGAACCCAGGTTTTTGGAAAAGAAACATGCTGTATAATTACACCATTCGATGCATGGTGTAACTATAGAGGATCAAATTCTGGTAAGTAATGACACTTGGAAATTCAAGCCTAGTTTGTATACGAATGAAGCAAAAGTAATCCAAATAGTTATAGGGTAAAACACCCAACTATTGACCCCTTCAGCGGTTTTCCTTGCTTCTTTCGCCAAATAAACGAATGTACGAGTTGCAAGTGGAAATGAATGTTTTCGGAAGATAAAATAAACATTGGAGAATGTAACTAAAACATTATTTCCAGTCATACAAAGGTAAAAAGTGTTTTTTTTCTCGAGTTTAGCAAGAACAGGCCATTTGACCAGTTATCAACATGCTTGTACCAAATTTTCATCATGCAAATGACCAATTTTTTGACCTCCTGTAGTATAAGAATAAACTCAAATATTATTTATTATGAATGTGATAAGAGGTTTTATTTGATAAAAAACAAACAAAGCTAGTCTTATAGCCCTTCTCATTTTCTTTTTTCACACTATTTAGGTCTTCAGTCTTCAAACGCCGTCAAAAATATTCTTGCACTTATTTTTGATATTTTGTAGTTTTATCACTTTTTGTTGTAGTTTTTATCACTTTTTGTCCAATTTTTCTTCTTTATTAGTAGTTATTTCACGGTTCTGTATTATGCAGCAGATATAAAAATACTCGACGGCAAAATATAAATTGAAATAACAAGGCTTTAGTTCTTCAAAGTGAGTTTAAAAACCTTTGAATTAATATTTTCCTAATTACATAAGACGGTTTTAACTTTTTAAACTTATTTAAAAGACCTCACAAATGAAGATAACATAGATACAAATAAAAAACTAGCTCACACTTTGCCTCGGAAATGATTTAAGTCAGTTTGTTCAAACATGCAGGTTAGGGTATATTTTGTCATTTTATGCATTAAACCAACCTGTGGCTGAGGCATTGCTCGTGTTATATTCTGCAATTGTCCCACGGGATCATATACCGACATAAAAAGTATCCTGCGTCCAGGTACACCCACTTAACCAGGTTTTAAAATAATCTGCTTGCCAAATTGTGTCAAAATCCATTCAGCCGTTCACTTTTCCTCTATTATTAGTAAGTCTAAAAGTCTAAGGCCGCTTTCACATTAGGGCGTTAGCAGCGCGACAGTAGCGCGGCAGAAGCACATTTCTTCACATTTTATATGAACAGCCGCGCATAAGCAGCGTCTGACGCGCGACTGTCGCCCAAATGTGAAAGCAGCGTAAAATATTCAGGATGATCCAGAATGTGACAGTAGACCGAAAAAAAAAAGGTTACTACGTAAGGTATTTTTTATGTTTGTGATTATGCAGATACACACCTTTAGGGGTGCCAACGCCCATGGGCTTAATACAGATGCATTAAAGTTAAGCTACCTCACCATTAAAAATGAACTATACGTACACACCGTGGTGTCAGTAACTGGTATTCTCGTACATTTGGTTAATTACCAGCTATTGACATGCCATGTTAAAAAAATGGTTATTCATACATTTGAGTGTACCAGATATTGACCTCATCATTTTAACAAGTTAACGCTCATTAAAACTTGAAAATCATGTGGAAAAGCATTGTGTCTGTCTTAAATAATCAAAAAATACCAAACTCAAAGGAATCTATAGTGTAAAACTGAAATAAAATGACATTGAAAACAACCGTCAGCTTAGCAAATTGTTAAATTTCTTGATGATTTTAGGAGGGTATTTTGTTATCATAGGTTTACGGACGCAATATTGCTTTATTTATTTATTCTGTGACGCCAATATATTACAAGATAAATTATATTTCATTTTCTGTATTCTTTATGCAGCACTGCAAGAAGATTTATTATTATTTTTGATAAAAACTGTTATGCGGTCAATAGTTGGTGGGAGGTCAGCAGTAGGGTACTTTACCCTAATTAAAACCTACCAAAGGTTGGTATTATAGGCAAGCTATCAAAAGAATCAACCTGCCAAAAACACCAATGTAGCCATGAATATCTCTCGCAGCAACCCCAGCCGGGTGGGGTTTGTTAGGCTGGACACGGCCCCGGGCGTCACGAGCAGAGAGGGCTAGACATTGATTTTTGAAAATACGAAATTGAACATTCATTTGCAGACACGCTGCAAAAACAACAATCGCCGCGGGCGTCAAGCTTCACAAAGCGTGCTCGGAATTATGTTCAATCTCATTTTAATACCATAGAATGCATGTGATAGTGGCAGAGAAATGGTTTTAGAGCATAATGGGATCATTCTAAATGTACCTATGTAAAGAGTTACTATTTTGTTTTTTTTTTTCTTCGAGTTATTCTTGTTTTAACTGGAGGCTTTCGCAACCAGCTTCAACATTTGGATCCCCTTCTAAAAAAAATACAAATTGTGTTTTTTCCTCTGTTTTTTTACGTAGTTTAATCAACTAATGAGTCCCCTCTCCCAGAGCAGGGCTAAGGGACTGTCAAACTCGTACTGACTAAAATCCACGGTGTTTCTTCAATAGCCATTTACGTTTTGCGTGTTGCAGAGATAGGAATCATGCCTAAGTCCGAGTAAAAAAATAAAATTAACCTTACCATAAACAGAGGTACGTCGTGCTCCAAAAACTTGGGCAAGTTGACGTCTTTGATGGAGCGCAAGAGAATCAGATCTTCGACCTCATCGGGGTAGCGCAATTTGAGTGCACCAGCTGCTCGCAACACTGACTTTACCGCGCGCATACCTAGCATAACAAATATGATTACCACCTTAAAAAAAACCATTCTGAGTCCCGTAAAACTTTAAGCATTTATTTTGTAAATACACATTTTAAATACTTATTATACGCATGAACGTCTGCGTGGTGAATCTCAAGTATTTGCTGTGGAAAAAAAAAATAAGATAAGTTGGTTAGAGCATTGTAGCACGTACTGCATCTGGAGTTCGCATTTTCAAATCCCGTGTTCGATTTTTTCTTTTCACAGAAAATCTTGGTAGGTATCTATTTTAGTAATACGAATAAGCAAAGTAGTCCAAATAGTTTTAACTACAAAAGGTTGGTTGGCAAGAAATAAAGTCAACTAACTAAACCGAACATTATGAAAATTAAAGGTTTTCAAAAATTCAACAATGTTACCGTAATCATAATGGCACTGCGAAGACAGTTGTTCCGAGCACAGCTTGTAGGTGGCGACGATTTTGACGGCGAGCGGCTTAGCATTCAGGTAGCCGAAGGCGTACAGCTCGATCTCAGAGATCAGCACGTAATCCGGCACCATCATGGCCACGGAGCGGAACAATGCCTGGACATGGAAGCGATCTACTATGTGACACCACGATAAAGCCTCATTTATACGGTGCAAGAACTCGCATGCGAGTTACGTTACATTGCGGGCTTCATCAGTACGATACGACGAAATCAGTTGATCAAACAAATACCGCAATGTAGTGAAACTCGCATGCGAGTTCTTGCTCCGTCTAAATGAGGCGTTAGGGTGATGACGCCATATTGTAATGATGGGCACGCTTTCCGAACACTTGCAGGCTGCTTGCAGGCTTCAGATAAACAATAATTAAAACATTTTATTGAAAATTTGCACTGAATTTTCAAGTTACTGTCACCCACCCTTATCGTGGTAATATACTAATCAGAGCATAGGCTATAGACGAAACGTTGGTTGGACCGCGTTGGTACGTGATTTTTATGAAATCACGGACGGACCGCAGAACACGAAGTATTTATGTCCTAAAATTTTCGTCACGTTTCGTCCGGGTTAAAACACGTAACGTATGCAGTATCCTTTACAATTATAGTATTGTTCTATATCTCAGTCTGATGTCTGTTATTTAACGACCAAAGCACGTATTTTACTTCAAAAATATTATTAGATCTGCTCCTCGTCCTTTGCTGACAATCTCGTACAGTACTCTTTACGAGATTGTCAACAAAACTAAAGTGTTACTACCCTAGATGTCCGTAGAAAACTGCGTACTGGTAGAGTATTTTGTTTGTGATTTTTTTGAGAAAAAAGCAGGACTAAACCAAAACTGAGTTCTAAAAAAGCCACTATTTTTGAAATTCAGTATTCAAAACATTAAAACACACCTTCAAATTATCAGGCAGCTCAGATCGTCCAGCGTATCCGGGGTTCATAGTAATGAAAGTAGCACAAGATTTGTCTAGATGCAACATCGTGCCTTCGAACAGCAGGTCCGTGGAGCCGGAGTTGATTCCTCGCTGGATGGAGAGGATTTGCTGCGCCACCACTGATAACACTTCCAGGTCGATGCGGTTGAACTCGTCGAAGCACGACCAGGCACCGCAAGAAGCCAAACCCTGGTTTACAATCGAAATTTTAGTTTAGAGAGACAACAAAGCATAAGGCCGTGTTCAAGGACACGCGTCAATTGTTTCTTCCGTTTGTGATGTCCGCGAACTCGATAACAACGCGACGTCTATCGTGGCGTCCATCACGGCGTCCATCGTAGGATACAACGCGGGGTCGTCCACCAGAAACGCCAGTAAAACCGCATCTCCTTGCTGTACATCGCCGTATGTTTGTGTTTTGATCGAATCGCGCGCCCGACACACCGTGCGTCTTTTTTCGAGGCGGAATAATATGGAGGCACAGTTCATGTTGGTGGTTTCATAGAAAAACCGGCAAGTTATGGCATAAGCGTCCGCCTCGATAGCGGGGGTCTAGCTCCTTCGCACAGATCTCTTCTACTACAAACCATACGTCTCGAACTTCTCACATCCTCTTCTTCTATTTCTCCTGACTTAGATCGAAAATTCGATAACTAAAAAGTGGCAAAGCTTTAACAAACCTTGAAGAATTTCCCGAGGGCGATATAGTCGAGGCCATCAGAGCAGTTGAACACGACACACTGCTTGGCCACAGCTTTAGCCAAGTCTTTGACAGTTTCTGTCTTTCCAGTACCGGCGGGACCTTCTGGAGCTCCGCCTGTGGATTATGTTAGTTACAGATATTTTGGAAACTTAAGATGTTTTTCAAAGTAATCAAATATTGAGATATGACACGTTACACAGATTTAAAGTGAATGCCTATTTTCAGCGGCTTTTTCCGCGTTTAACTCGAAAATTACCCCACGGGAACATAGGTCATACCAGGATAAACAGTATCCTGTTTTATTTCGGACTGTAACCAAATTTTTGAGCCAAATATCGTCAAAATCTGATCAGTCAATCTGAGGCAATATCCATCTATCCATCCATTCGTGCAAAAATCCAAACTTTCTCATTTACATTACCGGGTAAAAAACTTCCGGAAGTTGTTGACGATGCGGAGTGATTGGCTTTCTAAAAAATGGTCAATTTTACTCATTGTTATGGACAAAATATGCTAAAGTTTCTTGAGAATTCCACAATTTGTTCAACTTTAAAGTATCACTCTGTTAAATTATAACTGTGATTCTTTTAACTTGTAATATGAAATCCACATAGAAATCAACGTCTTCAGAAACTCCTATAACGTACCCAAGTTAAGATGTAAAGCGCCGAATAATGTCCTGAAGCAACGGTCGGTAAGTGGAGTGACGACCAGCCTGCCGGTGTTGCCAAGGTACTCATAGCCGTACATCAGCGTGGAGTTGATCATGCGGGTCAAGCACTGCCAACTGTTGTCCTCTTGTAGCTATAACATCAAGACTATTATCATATCAGCCCGTAGTGTCCCACTGCTGGGCAAAGGCCTCCTAGTGGTCCCGTGATCCAGTCCTTCATAAAGCGGTGCAAGTAATTTCGCCATCTTTGCTTGGAACTGCCACGACGTCGAATTCTCCCTTTTGGCACCCATTACGATGTTTATTTTACCCAGCGATTCTATGACATTCGACATAAGGGGCTTGCCGCACGGCTAGACACCAAACAAATCGATTGAAAAATGCCCTATGGATATTATATCCAAGCACTCCCTTTTTGGAAGCAGTGGTGGCCCAGTGACATCAGCCCAGACTTCCAAGTTGTAGGTTGTGGGTTCGAACCCAGCCAGGCGCATTAATTACTTATGTAATTTATTTCATCACCACTGCTCTCAAAACGGTGAAGGAAAAGATCGTGAGGAAACCGGCATAACCTAGAACCAAAACTTCGAAGACATGTGACATCCACCAACCCCGCACTGGGCCTGCGTGGTGGATTATAGCCCACTCCCTCTCACAGAGAGGAGGCCTGTGTCCCAGTAGTGGGAACATTTATGATGATGATGTGCCCCTATTTTAGTTTTAGCACAATTAATTTAACAAACTACATTACCAGCCAATAGTATCGTATCTGGGAGAGCCAGTTGAAGTCATTGTCTTGCTGCACTTTCAGTTCTATGAGCAGCATGAGGACATCTCTTGCGTGGACGTCTAACACTACCAACGCTCCTGAAATTGTAAGAAATAAAATATTTACGTGAATTACATTACCCAGTAACTACAGTTGATACGCCCAACTTTGGTTTCTAAGCTCCATAGGAGAAAGATGACAATAGTAAGGTACCTACCGAGTGTAATCCTATTCTGTAAATTTAGGTGACCGCGCACCAAGTCAACGATTTTTGATATTTGGAAGTTGCACTTGTCCCAGTACGCCCTCATAGCAGCAATATTGATGTGAATGGCTTCCGTTACTTCCAGTGTCCAGAAAGTCATGGCAATACATTGCACCTATAGGTATACAAATAATTGTATTTAAAACATAACATAATGATATGCAGAGTCAAACACATTGTATCTAAACTACGACTTATAACACCACCATAAGTTTGCCGTATATGTATATTACTTCCCAGAATGTGATCCTTTGACACTATCAAAATTAAATGGTATTATTATCATACAGACTGTTATTATCAAAATCAGCGGGCTTGGAGCCCGATCAAGACTAAGATTTTTCTAAAATCCAAACATGCAGTTTATGTTTTCGCCAAAATCGGCCTCGAGGAGCCCACGCAGTCAGAAAATCACCTTGTATAACACACTTTTGTTAGGATCACCTTAAATATGAGTTATTGATACTAACGGTTTGTCCTGGCCAAAAAAGCACCCATTGGTCTCGTTGCCGGTTCAAGTAGTCATCGTATGCTTGGGCTACCACATTATGAACAGATTCTTTCATCGACTTTTCCAATTCCAGCAACCATTTCTCTACCTAAAACATTAAGGGGGAAAAATTAATAGAATCAAAAGACGAGTAAAAATACAAGAAGAAGTAGCATGCCACTAACTTGTCCTCTCGCAGCGGCAGTATTGATGGTCATAGTTAGCAACACGATCTCTCCCTCCGAAGACCTCATGTGCGTCACCACCATGTCACTAGTAAACGTCAGTCGCGCGATACCTTCGAAACATTTCTTCAGGTGAGGTTGTACACTGTTAAAATAAGAAATAAAAAATGTAATCTATTCAAATAAAAAAAAATATTTAGACCCACCTGCTGTCCATACGCTTGAAAAATATTAAGTAGAGCTAGCAACTGAAAAAGAGTTGCGATGGAGACTGCTCAAGGTAATAGGTATTTGTTTATTTTTAACTGACTCGGAACCTGTATCTTTTGTTACTAAAATATTCGATAGCTAGTCGCTTCATCGTCACTAGTGGGACCTGTGTTTTAAGGCATTTTGTTATGATTATGTAGATCGAAACATGATGTTTTAAATTGTCAGTATTAATAACTCTCATGGTTCATATCAAGTACCAAGCATATAACAAAATCAAATCATATTTAGCCCACCGCGTAGGATCCTTAGTTTCGGACAAGATTTCCAGCAGTTCGTCGTTGGAAAGGAAGAAGAAACGCGGGAAGTATAGTCGCTTCTTCTCCAGATACGCGTTCAGGCCACGTTGGACCATCTCCAGCAAATTGTTGGACTTCTTCAGTCGGTCCAACATCTTTTCTATCTGGATGACGTCAAGCACTCGCGGCTCTTGGGCAGCAGCCTTCATTATCTCACGCCACATCTGAACAATATTAAAACAAATAGAATCGATAAATTTTACGTGAAGTTTTCATAAACGAGATTTGTGGTTATGAAATGAGTATTTTACTGATAGAGCAGACTTTTTAACCGACTTCAAAAAAAGGAGGAGGTTATCAATTCAACTGTATTTTTTTTATTTAATTTTTATGTTTGTTACCTCATAACTTGCGACTGGGT
This sequence comes from Agrotis clavis, assembly GCA_954870645.1. NCBI lineage: Eukaryota > Metazoa > Arthropoda > Insecta > Lepidoptera > Noctuidae > Agrotis > Agrotis clavis. The sequence continues at coordinate 21,384,875 of OX940923.1, read as the reverse complement.
GAACCGATTTTCATGATTCTTTCTTTATTTTAAAGCTGGCACTTCCCGTGTGGTCACATTGTCACCATTTCAGGATCTGATGATTGGATCTTGGAGAAATCGAGGGCGACCCTCAAATTTTATAAGCTCACACATAGTTTTTCGCAACTCTTATGAAGTAATTTAAGTACTTGCGTATGGAAATCATCATCTCATGTAGCTGAGCTGACGATGGAAGGTACAACTCGTCTAGTAAGGCATCGGCATCGACTGATTTAGTAAATTCTGTTTGTTTTCGCATATCTCCGGAACTACAAGTCCGATTTAAGTAATTCTTTTTTGTTGTACTAGGTATCGTTCAACTTAGAGAATACTGCAAGTTTCATCAAAATCGGTTCAGTATTTTTTGAGATGGGGAATGAATGAAAGTGATGTTATTACCGGTGCTACGGATTACAAAATTCTAGTGCACATGTAAGAAAATTATGTATTTGACAAGAATTGTGGTTGAATATTTAAACTAAAAAGAGTAAAATAAAAACTTTTTCAAAAAAAAAATGTGACTGCCTTCAATAACAACCACAATAAAAACTTTTTCAAAAAAAAATGTAACCGCCTTCAAAAACAACCACAAAAAATGGTAAAATAACCTACAAAACTTTTCTTTCGGAAGTCGGTGACTTTTTTTTATTAGTTTCATTGTGTTTTTTGCCACCGACTTCCGAAAGAAAAGTTTAAGGGCAACAACAACTCCCAGATCTGCTAGTTTGTCTTTAAGATCGATGTGAGCATTATACTCGTAATTTCATTTACGTACCTTATCAACAGCGCTGAACCGACGTCCTTCTTCCGGAATCTGCTGCTGAATATCAGGAGACGAGAAGATAGGCTCCAAGTACATCCATGTAGCTTGAACTTTCAACCACTCATCCAAAATCTCTTGTAGAAGAACCAACTTGCCCTCCCAGTCTCTGAAGAACAATATTACTTACTTATTAATCTCTGTTATCCAAGATCTTAACAAGAATCATTTTTCTGATAGCATACCGAATAGTTTCCTCAAATGGTTTGATATACGGGGAGTTCTTCATAGTCTGAGTCTTGACAATGTGGTCATCTAACAGCAGTTGAATTTCATCAACACTTGACAAAATATAAGTCCCAGTATCCCTGAAAAAAATATAGGTATATGTAGATAGAAATGTAAGTTCTATAGGCATACGCTAACAGACAGAACCAAACAAAAAAATTCAGGCTTACTTGTAGGCGAGAATTTCAAATTTAAGTTCGGCCCATTCCTTCATCATCTTATCTAGTGCTTTCTCGAGGTTGTTCTCCTTTGTGGCGGCTTCCGATATGCCCTCGAACTTATCAATGTAGTCACCGAGGTTGAAGTCGATCACTTTCTCTAGTGACAGTTCATCGTCTACAACAATAGGGAATCCAACAATTTCTGAGATCTTCTCCCAATGACGCAGCTTCATGCCAGGATTGCCAAGTGTTTGTATAATCGGCATATGACCCTTGAAGTCGTCCATTTTTTCTCTGAAAATTATTCATTACTTCTGAAAAAGCTGTTCTTATACAGCAGACATTTTGTGAAAAAATATAAGCCGATCTACCTCACAGAAGTAGCAAGGCGATGAGTATCTGGAACATCCGCGAAGGATTTCTCCAGCTTGTACACAATTTTATAGTAATAGCTGACATCACCTTCGATGTCCTCTGGATCAAAGCTGCCCACCTAGAATAGATGATTTATTTATCTATTGATACGGACGTAAGTAAATTTTGATTCTGTTAAATTGTAAAATTGTTACATTACATATTTTCGTTTTAACTTTTCGTCTTTGGCGCCGTTTTTAACTTCCAATTATTTACTTGTGTCTACTTTATTCTTTCTAGAAACTACACAATCATCTCAAAACGGTAGTCTCCGTTACATTAATTCTTCATTAATACGTCTTCTTCAAGGCTGATTGACTACTCAAATACTCACTTTAGATGACATCCAGGTGTTGTATTTTTCAAGGAAGTCATATCCTGCATCGAACAGTTTCTTATACGGTACTAATCTGTCGTACACCGCCTTCCTTTTAGGATACTGTGACAACTCCCAGCCAAAGGACGTTTCTTCTTCATTGAACTGGTCTATCTTGGAGAGAGCGTTAGCCAACCTGCACAAAGAGGTAAATACTTAGATTATAAAATGTTCGGATTTCATTTTCAAAACAAAATGTACTCGTAACGTTTTTCGTGAAGCCACTTTTTTCTAAGTGTGTAAGTAAAGTACAAGTTTAAATGTTTTCAGTGGACATGTTCACTTGGATTCAAACGAAGGGATAATTATTTATCTTTCTTTTTATGGGTGTAATTTTCAGTGACTTACTTTACTAGGTTCTGGTTCTAAAAACTAAGGGCAAACAGGTATGATGCACTAATAGTACTAATGGGAATCTGCGTCCATGTTGAAAGAAAACAGCTACGGCAAAAATAAATGAAAACTTCTTAGGCGCGCTGAGCACTTTATTTTGTAGACATTGAGTGAGCCGTCATGCTCGGTTATGTAACGCTCGTTATGTAAAGTAATTTACAATGTGATTTAAACACAACTTTAATAGTTACATAGGAGAAATAAAGTTGTTTTTCGTATATTATCAACATCGTCTTTTTTTTGACGTGGTATATGAATACCAACCAGGGCAGGGTGGGAAGGACTGTCAGACTCGTACTGACTAAAATCCACGGTGTCCTTCAATAGCCCTTTACGTTCCAGGGTCACGGTAATTCGGTAAGTCCCACGACCCCGGCAGGCTTTGGCCCTCTCGATTAGGTAATTATGCTGACACTCTTTGAGGCGCGCGTAGAACACAATGCTCCGTCGATCGGACAGCGAGTCGCCCATTACTCGCCGCCCGCATGCCCGCGTCACCATCGTCTTATTGAATATCCCCCTCTACGGTGCGGTCTTAGCGTTGTTCATTGCGTGTGCATTAAAAAAAATAAGATAGTGAGAACAGGATGTCATAATAGTAGATTACGCACCAAGGGAATAAAGCAGTGCCTTACGTCACGGTCGTATTGAATCCCGAAGCGACACTAAGGATTCTGGGGGTGAACCTCCGGAGCGCAGCGAGGAGGTTCAAGTGTTAATTCCCGAGTGAAACGAGGGAATTAAGATAAGAATCCTTAGTGTAGCGAGGGATTTAAGTTAGCCCAAGACAAAGGCAGCTTTATTCCTGAGGTGAGTACTCATGCTTTTCACACCACCTGCGAGGAAATAAATTCGAATTTTGAAATTTGATGTGGTACGACAACCTTCGAACGTGAGCTTGCTGTGGTGCCCACCTCAGCAAGCGATCAGCTGTTGCAGTGGGGTCTGCCGGGGGGCAGCCGCCGCTGCTTCAATTCCTTCGTTCAAAGTTTTCATACCTACTATGTTTTGTTTGAGGTTCCAAATTCAAATCACATTATTCCCACGGGAATAATGAAATTCAGTACCTACATATATTATTGCCCGGCTCGAGCGGGGGGCAACAATGCCTTGCTTTACGGCCGGTTTGCATATAATTGGACATTTACGAGCAGGTGGTGTGAAAAAAATGTTATCTTATAGATATAAACTAATCATTATGCATAACTTACTTCTCATCCAAATGTTTTGCTCGCGAGACGTATTTAGGTAATTCATTAATTTCTCCCCAATACTGAACATCATTGCATTGCAATTCATAAATATCCAGATCATCAACGAACTTGGCAATGCGAACCTACAATTACATAATCTATTACTTACAATTCTATTAATTATTATAAAACCGGAGAAAAATCATAAGCTAAATATTAAACAGGATATTTTATAGATTAAACAAACTAAAAATCTGTTTAGTTTGTCAATATTAAGAGTGTTGAAAAATAATGATGCGACACGAAAAAACGCTTTGAAATTCATCGGGACTTCAGCCACCACGCATGTGACGTCATTTAATGCTGGTAAAATTATACCGACCACGTGACGTCTTGTAATTTTTAGAAACGTTGTATCTTCGTCAGACTTTGTTCACGTAAAAAAAATCAGGTCAAATAGTTTTTACTAATGTAACGTTCGGACAATTTTTTTTTTCAGTAAAACAGCCTATTATTACCTTTAATAGTTCTTGATACTCTAACGTCTTCTGGCCACAAATGTTCTTAGATTCTTCAATTATGCCAGGCATACGAGCGTACCTAAAACATACTAAAACATTTAAATGGCCGTAACACATCAAGCTCAGATCAAAATAGGCAGATAGAACGCTCAGAACACGCGAGTGTGTCCACCAAAGCAAATACAAAATCAAATCGAATTACATTCCATATTGTTTTCTTTGTTTTTGAGAACAACTTTTACAATGTTAGACGGCATATTTTGGCAAACAATAACAACGACGCGTAGCTTGGTACGACGCTTAGCTTGGTACTGTCGCGAGTTTGTATTCACTTTTGATTTTGTATTTGCTTTGGTGGTCACACTCGCGTTCTGAGCGCTCTATCTACCTATTTCTTTGATCTGAGACATCAAGGACCAAATTCAAAGAACCACTCACGATACAGGAGAAAATTCTAGAGTTGTCCAACGATTTTTTTAAAATAAAAATGAGTCATTCAACGCTGGGCGGGGTAGAAAGAGACTTTCAGACTCGTACTGACTAAAATCCACGGTGTTCCTTCAATAGCCCTTTACGTTCCAGGGTCACGGTTACTTATTGAGAAAGTCCAGCTGTTTTGCCTTCTATGGGGGCCCTATCTATGGGGGGCCCCGTCACGTTCCTGACAGTTCTTTGAGGCGCGCGTTGACATGACGCGCCGTCGACCCGGGCATGGTCAATTATCACACAGTGAGTCACAAATTCAAGCCTTCCGCATGCCTGCGCCTACGGTGGTTTGGTAGAAAAGTTCCCTAACACTTTATTAAAAGCCTCACCAGTGGTACGTCTGGTTGTTAGATTTGAGTTCTAATGGCGTGAAAGTTGTGTAGTCTCCCAAGAAGACGATATATTTCATAACGTTGCGCAGCTTGTCCTCCATTTCGGCGAGCAACACGTCCTCCACCTTCTTGATGTAATCTATCAGCTCCATGAGAGACGCCGTGTCTGGCGGCGGAGTCAGTAGCGTGTTCGCTATGTTCGAATATTCGTCGTAAATTCTAAAGAAAAATATAGCTTTAAAAATTTTAATAGAACGTGCAGACTCACGGCAAGAAGTCACGACGAGAATTCTCTCCGAGACGCCAAATAAAGGAAAAGAGACATCGAAAAACCTCTCACGTTCACGGTTTCTGGGGTGCTCTCGGTTTCTCGCCCTGAGTCTGTTTTGAGCTTACGAAAAATACATTTAAAAAAACTCCGAAGATCTAAATAGCAGACAAGTAATAATATTTTCACCTCACCCGCTCGGAAAGATTCTATTTCTCATTCAAAATCTGAGCGCAAAACTCCATTTTGTGCTCTAGAGCACAAAGTGTTGTTTAAAATTCGAACACGTCTTGTATTCAATTGTTTTCTACTTTTCGACACTGACAGGCGAGCCGCCCCCACTGCATTTCCTCGCTGTGTGAGGTGAAAAGTTGTGTGTTGCACTCGGCAGCAAAGTTTTTCTGCGTCTCGTACCTTTGAAAACTTCGCATCGCTCAGGATTCTATATTTGAACCGCTCGTTTCTCTCGCGGTTCAATCTTAGAATCCTTCGCTCGCTCAGTTTTCAATTCAAGTACTCGCGCCAAAAATCAACTTTGCAGCCTTGCATAACAAATAACTATTAATCAAGCAATTTATTTTTCACCTCACCTGCTCGGAAAGATTCAATTCAATTCAATTCAATTCAATTCTTTATTGCATTTACATGTGTATTATAAGTTCTTAAAATTAAAGTTAGTTCACATGGACCCTGTCGGGCACAACAATTCAATAAAATGTTAGCAGTAGCATTAAAATAGTAATTAATTAATTAATTTAAATATCAGAGTAATATCACAGGTAAAAGAAATGAAATTAATAATCACTAAGAATAAAATAAAATAACATCAAATTCTTGTCATTTACATAATAAAAATTAAATAATACATCAATAACTGTTAAATTAATAATATTCAGGTTTAGAATGTCAATCAACTAAAAATAAAACAGAATTAAATAAATAAGTGAGATGTGAAAGTCAATCCATTATGTTGTCATCGTTAAAAAAATCATTCAATGAGTAATAACAATTTTTAATTAATAAGTTTCTGACTCGTTTTATAAATATTTATTTATAAAACGAGATTAGATTCTATTTCTCATTCAAAATCTGAGCGCAAAACTCCATTTTGTGCTCTAGAGCACAAAGTGTTGTTTAAAATTCGAACACGTCTTGTATTCAATTGTTTTCTACTTTTCGACACTGACAGGCGAGCCGCCCCCACTGCATTTCCTCGCTGTGTGAGGTGAAAAGTTGTGTGTTGCACTCGGCAGCAAAGTTTTTCTGCGTCTCGTACCTTTGAAAACTTCGCATCGCTCAGGATTCTATATTTGAACCGCTCGTTTCTCTCGCGGTTCAATCTTAGAATCCTTCGCTCGCTCAGTTTTCAATTCAAGTACTCGCGCCAAAAATCAACTTTGCAGCCTTGCATAACAAATAACTATTAATCAAGCAATTTATTTTTCACCTCACCTGCTCGGAAAGATTCAATTCAATTCAATTCAATTCAATTCTTTATTGCATTTACATGTGTATTATAAGTTCTTAAAATTAAAGTTAGTTCACATGGACCCTGTCGGGCACAACAATTCAATAAAATGTTAGCAGTAGCATTAAAATAGTAATTAATTAATTAATTTAAATATCAGAGTAATATCACAGGTAAAAGAAATGAAATTAATAATCACTAAGAATAAAATAAAATAACATCAAATTCTTGTCATTTACATAATAAAAATTAAATAATACATCAATAACTGTTAAATTAATAATATTCAGGTTTAGAATGTCAATCAACTAAAAATAAAACAGAATTAAATAAATAAGTGAGATGTGAAAGTCAATCCATTATGTTGTCATCGTTAAAAAAATCATTCAATGAGTAATAACAATTTTTAATTAATAAGTTTCTGACTCGTTTTATAAATATTTATTTATAAAACGAGATTAGATTCTATTTCTCATTCAAAATCTGAGCGCAAAACTCCATTTTGTGCTCTAGAGCACAAAGTGTTGTTTAAAATTCGAACACGTCTTGTATTCAATTGTTTTCTACTTTTCTACACTGGCAGGCGAGCCGCCCCCACTGCATTTCCTCGCTGTGTGAGGTGAAAAGTTGTGTGTTGCACTCGGCAGCAAAGTTTTTCTGCGTCTCGTACCTTTGAAAACTTCGCATCGCTCAGGATTCTATATTTGAACCGCTCGTTTCTCTCGCGGTTCAATCTTAGAATCCTTCGCTCGCTCAGTTTTCAACTCAAGTACTCGCGCCAAAAATCAACTTTGCAGCCTTGCATAACAAATAACTATTTCATCCCCCCATCTCGGAAAGGCTACTTTTTCTCTTCGATATCTGAGCGTAAACGCCGTTTTTATCCTCTAGTGGATAAAGTAAATTGAATTTAGAACATGCACGTGCGCTAAAGAGTTGTACCAGTAATGGCGGCTGCTGACCCCAACAGCTGATCGCTTGCTGTGGTGCCAACTTGACGTTCGAACTGTTCGAAGGTTGTCGTACCACATCAAATTTCAAAAATAGAATTAGGTGCCCCGCATTAGGTGTGAAAAGCAGAGTACGGACCTCGGGAGTAAAGCTGCGTTGCCTTGGGCTAACTTGAATCCCGAAACAGAATCCTTTGGTGCGTATGCGTACCTAGTACCTAGGTACTATTATTTTGTTACAATCTCAGACTCGGAACCTTCTTGACTCAGAACTTTTTTCACGTCATGTTGTTAAGACAAACCAAGATAAAATAAGAAACTTGAAAACTACTACCTATACCATAACTATATTTGTTTTAATTTAAAAATTATTCTGTAATACTTACCTACCTATAATAATGTAGTAGTCAATACCTAAACTGAAATAAAAGTATCTTGTGTCGTACAATGTACATCTTTTTTTTGCGTTTAGTCATTTCCTCGCTGAGGTGGGATGAAAAGTTACGTGTTGCACTCGAGTGCAAAGATTTTTCACCTTGTGCTCTTTTGATTCCGTCGCTACGCCTCATGATTCTAATTTTTGAATCACTCGTTGCACTCGTGATTCAATTTTAGAATCATTCGCTTGCTCGGTCATCAAAATTGAGCACGCGGTTAAAAAGCAACTTTGCACTCTTGTATAACAAATGACTATTACCGAAACAAATATTTGACGTCGAGCAGGACTCCAACCTGTTTAACACTGCTACAATAGATGGTGCAACATCAACGCAAGACATTCAAATAGGAGAATTAAAAAATCGACCGCGACTTGCGGTGCTGCGATAGCCTAGTTGGGGTAAAGCGATCAGGGGCCGTATTATGAGGTCTCAAAACCAGGCCTGTAACAGTGAGTGAACGAGATGGCGCTAGACGACTTGTTTAGCTCTGTCTCTTTCACAAGCTGGAATACACCTGGTTTTAAGATGTCATAATACGGCCGCTGGAGTACTTATCCAGAAGGATGCAGGTTAGGCCCCTACCACGCAGTGTATTTTAAACGCGCAGACTACTCTCAGATGACGCGCGTATACACATTTCAATTGAAGTTTGAATGAAACCTAAGCACATGGGGTGATAGTAGGTGATCATAGAACACGAGTCTACTGTGCATATACGCGCAGATACAGCGTTAAAGAGACGCTTTAGTAGTCGCTCATAGCTTCCGCGTTTTGATCAGAAACTTGGTTATACAATACTAAAGTATTGTTTTAAAAACGTATCAATTGAGTTTGGAACGCGCTTCACTCGCGATCATCTATATCGCGATTTACGCGCGTATGAATCTTCAGAAAACGCGTTTTCATAAAACGAGCGCTTTTAAAATACGCTGTGTGATAAGGGGCTTTAGAGTCCAGCTGACAAGCGATTTTCACAAAGCTTATAAAATATTTAAAAAATTAATCATTCAAATAAAACTAACGCTTTGATATCCATTTGATAATCATCCGTCATTTTTCTCAATAGCGTATTGGCCATTCTTGTCGCAGCTCCAATGAGCGCGGTGATAAGTTCACCCCGCTGCATCTGATACATTCCGATGACGATGGTTCCCTCAAGTCTAGAAGGTATCTCCTTCGCCAGTTCAACGTATTTAACAGACTCCTCACAATATTCCTCAAAAGTCTTCTGTGGTTCCGCATTCAGAAACGCTGCCACTTTACCTTGTGACTTTAAATAAATATTAATAAGATTTAATTTTAATTTTTTGAGAAGCAAATGTATCTAAAGTCAGTATTGGAAAATAAATTACCTCGCCGTTCAATAAACAGATAAAATCATCAAAATCTTGAACTCTTAGTTCAGGACCTATTCTCTGATCCGCAATCAAATCTGCTATTTGGGCTTTATACTCTTCTATTAGTTCCTTGTCTATGATGGGCTGAAAAATAACATCGTAAATACAGGATGAATGATGGAAAAATCATTCTGTGTCACATGTCGCCAGCCGACCGTTGTTTTAGCCATATCATGATAAATGCTTAGGTCTATCTAGTCTTGTTTAGTTGTTATTGTCGACCACGGACCAAGCTGGATTTTGTACTGGGCAGATCATGAAGTGCCGGCGGATCCAGATTTGCCTATAATCATGTGACCAATGCAATAGTCGTCCTTCGAAATATAAGTACCTGCAGAAAAATTATTGATGTGATATTTGAATAAAGAAAGAAAGATTCATCTTACGCTCAGATTGGGAGTGGGTCTTGAAGCATCCATAAAGTCTTGATAAAGCAAAGTTTCCAAACGAGGTGATTGCCTACATGCATCAATCAAAAAGTCGTATATCAGGCTCAACTGATCTTTAAACTGTTTAAACGTGGGATCGAATTCTATAGCGTCATTTGTAAATCCCAAATTTATAACGAAGCCTTGATTTTTTCCCTGCAATGTAATGTTTAGAAGCTTTAGTGATTAACAAGTGAAAAACAACTCTTTTGTTCTATTTCTAAAACTTTTCACTCCTTTGTTACATTTTTTAATGTTTTGACGAAAAAAGAAATAAAAAAACATTTAAAGATATTATAATAGCACTCCACCAGCACCGGGAACTAGTTCCGGGCTACCGGTGGTCAGGGCTCTTGAGAGAGGAACCTCCTAACAATACGCGCCGTGTCCATGGAGTATAGCCCTTCTGAATCAGTTGTTTGATCCAGCTACCCAGCGAGAGCCTCCTCAGATGTTGGTCGAGCCTCTTGGTAATTAAGCCATAGGCAATACTTAACTGATAAAATAATTAATTAGTATAAAACATTTTTATTTAACTACTATTTAACTACTTACGCCTACATCCATAATGTAGTCTGTAAACTCCTTCATTGATTTCAAGCATAAAGTTTGGAGATTGTAAGTCATGATACATGCGAGGCAATTGTAAAAGTGCTTCATTTTTTGTAGTTGTTTCGGTTCTGGTATTAATCTCTTTTTACTGCCCTGAAATATTACAAAAAAAAATCTATAGTTCATCCTGAAGACTACAGATGGCTCCTAACATGGTATTTGACAGAAAAAAAATCTAGTCTGTCACTTAAAATGAAAAAAAAATTACACGTATTTTTTCTTTTGTTACATAAACTAAAATTGACGAAGATACGACGCTTTTAAAACTGCTAATACGTCACAAGCAAAGTATAGTTTTTACATCCTTCTGACGTCACGAAACCCCGCTCTCGAATTTCCCAATTGTTTTGCAATTATGCTTTGGTTTCACAAAAGAAAAAATACTTGACGTACTAATTAGATTCGTAATTTATTGATAGTGTCAAAAGGCCTATTTGTCGAATTTGGTTAATCGTATTTCTTACCTGAAGGAAAACTGCTTGAACAGTTGGAATCCACTGGTGTGTGAGCACGTTACCAGCCGCTTCTATGTGTCTCTTGCAAACAAAAGAGAAGTCTTGTAACTCATATGCCTCGTTAGTTGTCATTATATCTTTCATGCTGATCAATCGTAGGTCACTAAAACATGTGTAATATAAGGAATCAGGAAAGTACAGTTGATAGAAGGTACATTTTATTTTCAAAATGTATGACCAAGGAACCTAAGTCATTTTAATATAGCTGAAACGTTTTCTACAGGAATGCCTTACTCGGTAAGAACATCACAAAAACTCGGTCATATGCTTCGGAAGGTACGTAAGGCAACGACACGACATAACCGCGACAAAAATGCAGTCAAGTCTGTCTTTATATACTATGGTCAAGTTGCGCGGGAATGCGTGAATAGGGTCGTTGCAGGTTTTACCGTTTCGACATGGTTCAGTTTTTTTTATCGCATAAGACCTCACTACAATGCAGAATGAATTCATCGTCGCAACGACATCTTTCAAATTCATCATAAAGTTGCAGTGAAGAGATCTCTTTAACGATAAGATCATCACCCATTGGGTCGCTAACTTATAAGATCTATAGTTTAGATACCTAAGTATCTTTAAGGTGTGCATAATAATAATAAAGAATTAATTCTATCTATTTGAAAAGTTTTAGCTTTTAGAAAACGACGTAAGCCTCGCCTTTACGTAATATTATATCTTGAAGGTTGGACTTTGACCGTCTTACTACAAAGACAGACTACAGACAGAAGAGACAAGTGTTCAAGAGATGTTTAACTGTTTGTGGTTTGACGGTGAATATTCTTACTTAAATTGCTTCCACCATATTGATAGCACCTGAGCGATGCAAGGGTTCACGCAGTATAGGTTCCTAGTCAGGTACTTGTGTGCCACGGCGTAGCGGTTCCTCCAGGCATCGTCCTTCTTTGATAGTTCTTGCTTCAATGGTGTATCTTCTTCCTCTAAAGACTCTTCCTGCGGGATTTAGACTTTATCTAGAACGACTTGCTAAACTTTACTTCGCCCAACAAAAACAATGTAGATACAATAATCGACATGAGCTCTGCTTTTGCATGATCGTAACAATTAATGCAAGATCAAGCTAGCTTTAAATAAAGTTTCAATTTCTGTTTTTACTACAGTCCAAAGTACAGCGTGACAATGCAAACTAAGTCCCGTACTAAAGAACGTCTCTCAATACTCAAGCATTACTTAAAACTAGTTTCAAGCCATTTGATTGGTTGGACCTAGTTAAGTAAAGCTTGAGTCTTGAGGGACGTTCTGTAAGACGGGCGTAAGACTTCTACGAATAGAATGTTGTCAAAGGTTTGAAGGACATGTTTGTAGGTACCGTGTTGGGATCCTTCAGCACAAAATCCACTATAGCTTTCTTCATACTCATCATAAAATCTTCACGCATCTCATCAGTACATGTAAGGAGAGTTTCCTTCCATTTCTTCAATTTCGGTGATATAAGATTGTGTACCCTGAAAAAATTAAATTTGATAATAGAAACAACCGAAAACCAAACCTGTGGCCCTACCCAAAACCCAATATCTACGTGGGGAAACGCTAAGTCACCGTTTTCCCACTATTCCTATAGTCACTTCAATAGCTTCCAGATGCATTTAGCGATCATTCTCACTTACTCGTCATCAGCCTATAAATACTCCCACTGTTGGGATATAGGCCTCTTCTCCTGAGAGACCCTACGCTAAATTCATAAAGATAATATCATCACCCATAATTTTAGGATAGTGACGCATTTCCACCTGCTCATACAGAAAAATATAGTATTATTACTAGCTGTTGCAAGCGACTTCGCCCGCTACAACTCAAAAACTATCCCACGGGAAGATGAAATTGGGATAAAAACTATCCTATGTGAGAATCTAAGTTATAAACTATCTGTGTTACAAATTTTATTCAAATCCGTTTAGTAGTTTTTGCGTGAAAGAGTAACAAACATCCATCCATCCAAACAAACTTTCACGTTTAATAGTCGTAATAATTATTGATAGGGTAGTAGAGGATTTACTTACCGTAATATGATTTTGTTGTCCAAAGGCGCTACGTGTATAGTATCGATGCCGTAACGCAGGTAATAATAATACCTAAGCAAGTTCTGTTCTTCGCCTGTAGGCACTGATGATGCCTGATTTTCGGTATCCTCATCAGACTGACATATCAACTTGACCAGCTTTGACCTAAAATCTTCACGAGCCTTTCTCATTGCCGTGTACGTTTGCATTACTGGAAGGAATCAGCATGTAGTCAATATACAGGGTTATTTAAAAAAATCTGGTACTTACTTATTTCATACCTATTATTTGTTTTGTATCAATATCCGGAATCCATCTTGAGTCAAGCACCTGTCTTTCAGCCTGTTGACAGCGACTTCCGCTACCTCTCCGATGGCAGCGCCCTCTATACTTACCGTTGGTACTAAGTATTTCTAGCGCGCCTCAGGTGATCGCCCGATTTATCGTCATTATAGCGTCGTTTTTCGCGCCGTTCGGTTGATAGCGTTATTTTAAACTTCGCGAAAAAGTTACCCACTTATTTCAAATTAAGTTTGGTAAAACTATTATAGTTTAAATTCGTGAATTTTACCTCTCCGTTGTTATTATGGAAAACCCTAATAATAATTTAGAGCCAGAATGTGATACTGACGGTTCAATATCGCGTAACCGTCTTCGTTCGCCGACGCCAAATGCAAGATAGTGATAGCAGTTCTTCGGAAAGCAGTGGACCCAGCCCTGAGAAACGCAAAGTAAGGAGGGACTCCCAAACCGTGAGTTATGCACACTTCGAGTTTTTGTCGCAACATGTGGCTTATTTAACAAATTTTTTACTACGAAATTATTCCGTTACGGAAAATAATTCAACTTCAAGTGCAATTAATTCAATTAATCCCATTTCCGTACCGTACCGCACGTAACACACGATTTAAATTTACGACGACCCGAAAATTTGTCCAAGAATAACAAACTACAGATTTTATCGGAAGTCTGTACAACAGCAAAGGATCCGATTTACCCTAAGGCAAACGAAACGTACCTTAAAAAAAAAAAATATATATATATATATAATGGAAATACAGCGTTTCAAGCGTGATGATTGGAATGCCATTCGATTTTCGGATGCACAAAAGAAATATTTAAGTACCCCCGGTTTTGTAAAGTTAAATATTAACGACGAATTAAAGCGTTTTGAATCCGACATGTTGAAAGAAGATTCGCGCTCATATTTGTTGGAAAGATCTTTTGCTGGATTAACGAATGCTTTACTTTGTCAAAAAGAAGAATTGCAAAAATCGTTACAATCATTAGTGGATTGGTCAAATGAATCTAGAGAATCTTTGACACCCAACTCGTTATTCGAAAAAGTGGAATCGTTATTTTCGAAAGAATCCGCGTATAGTACTGTCACTGATGATTTATTACAAATAGTGTGCGGCCGAAGAGCCGATTTAATAAACGTTCGTCGAGAGGCTATGTTGCGCCAAATTTCCGAAAGTTTTCATCGCGATGTCTTGCATAAAATACCTCCTAGTGCAGAATATATTTTTGATGATGAGGCAGTACAAACCTACCTCCAAAAAATTGGGGGGGTGGATAAACTTACTTTATCAACTAAATCAATACCCCAAACTTATTCTAAAGAAAACTTTTATAAAAATCAAAAACCATCGACTAGTAAACAAGCTGACGACAGGTTTTTTCGTCGAGATACCTATCTTAAAAAAACAAAAACAGGCCGCTTCACACCAGAACAAAAACCAAACAAGCAACCACCGATACAAACCAAAGGGTAAGAAATCGCAATCGCAGGTTACCCCTAAAAACAAGCGTCGCGAATGACTGTCGGACATTTCGAGGCGGCTGTCTCAAGCAATTTCAATATGCTTGGAGCAATCTGGGTGCGCCAGACAAAATATGCCGATTGTTGAACGGAGCACGCATCCCCTTCATAATCAAGCCGCCGCTAATATTTCCGAGTCCCACAGTTTTGAAGTGTTACAGAACCAAAACCTCTCCCAGTATGACAATAGAGATCCAAAAGATGCTTGAGTCGGGGGTACTGGAACCTGCAGAACTGATGCCCAGTTACCTCTCCACATTCTTTTTGGTACCCAAGTCAGATCAGACCTTCCGTCCTATTTTCAATTTGAAAAAACTAACATATTTCCACGTGCCCATCGCACAGCAGCATCGCAGGTTTCTGAGGCTGAATTATCACCAAGATTTATATCAACATCAGTTACTCCAGATGACGTGTTTACCATTTTTACCAACTTTGGTTCGATAACCAATTGGGTAGCAGAATTCCGGAGGAGTCACAAAATCAGGCTGGACAATCAACTACGAAAAGTCTGTATTGGTTCCGACGCAATGCCTCGACTTTCTCGGCATTACATGGGACACAAAACGCAACGCAAAGTCCCTGTCGGAACCGAAGTGCCTAACGCTACGCAAAGCACTTCTCAAACAGCTTCAGTTAGCCAAGTGGTCCCTCAAACAGTACCAAACGCTAATGGGGAGACTCAACTTTGCAACGTTCGTGACTCCGAGAGGCCGCCTTCACTGTCGTACTCTGCAATACTACAGTCGACAGCTGTCGGTGAAACACCCGTATCGGTCGATCACTGTCCCTCAACCAGTTCGATCAGAGCTGGAGTGGTGGTGTCAGGCCATAGGAATGTCGATGCCGATACACTTGAGCTCAGTGACGTCACAACTTTTGACCACAGATGCGTCGGACATCGGATGGGGGGCTCAACTCGGCGACACAAATATTGTGGGAACCTGGACAGATTCTCAAAAAGCGTGGCATGCCAACAAAAAAGAGATGTTTGCCGTTTACGCAGCTATACGTCAGAACCAGCTGCAACTCCAGGATGCACAGGTACTGCTGAAAACCGACAATCGGACAGTAGTCTCTTACATAAACAAGGAGGGCGGCACAAAATCCAAGAAACTGCTTTACCAAACTCGGCAACTTCTTGCTGTTCTAGACAAGCAGAACATTCATCTGACAGCGCATTATTTTCCTGGCAGGTTCAATGCCGAAGCAGATGCTCTTTCTCGGCAGAAGGCTTGTCCAGAATGGCATCTCACGAGGACAGCAACGACATAAATTTTTCGAATGTGGGGTACGCCGGAGATAGATCTCTTCGCATCGAAAACAGCCCACGTAGTTCCAAAGTACGTGTCTCCGGACAACACCGATCAGAAAGCGCAACTTCACAACGCATTCTGTCATCGGTGGCATTACAAACTAGGTTGGCTGTTTCCACCACCAAATTTGATACCCCGAGTTCTCCAACACCTGAACCAAGCCAGCGGAGACTATATATTGATTGCCCCGAAGTGGAGCAAGGTATTTTGGCAGGCGGATGTTCAGCGGCGAGCGCAACATCCCCATTATCTGATTCCAGATCTACCCTGCACTCTAATAGACACCAGAACAGGGATGCACCCGCCGCAAGTGCAAGACCTACACCTGGAAGCATGGCTGATTTCGGGTGGCAAGGTATTTTGAAGGACTGGACAGATCAAGAACAAAAAATTGTTTATGTAAAGCTGGCGAGGCTCCACAATCAATACCTACAGACCGGTGTGGCGCAGATGGAGGCGATGGTGTGAGTCCCATTCGATTAATTTTAAATATCCTAATGTTCAGCAGGTAGCTCGATATTTAGCACATTTACATTGTGATACAGAGAGTGTGTGCATACAGAACTATTTTAGTACACAAATCTGTCATCTCAACTTTCACACACATAACGTCTAGTATTGATTTGTCTTCAAATTTTTTTTATTAAACACATTTTAAAAGCTATTTCCGTTGCAAGAGAAAAATCTGCTAAACCACCTATTTTTAACCCTAAGGATTTATTGCAACACATGACTGCTTACAATTTTGATGAAAATAACATATTTCAAGTATCAAGACATGTGGCTACTCTTTTGTTGTTAGCATCAGGTCGAAGGGTTCACGACCTTACTCTGTTGCGAATTGATAGCAATAGCTTTGTCGATGAAGATTCTTCTATTGTATTGTGGCCTGCTTTTGGTTCTAAAACAGACAACCATAACCACAGACAGTCTGGATGGAAGCTCAGAGAACACCCTAATAAGAAATTAAATCTGATTTTTTGGTTAAGGCAATTAATATGTATTACATCCAACTGTCGAGTAAATATAAAGCATTTATTTATAACAGTTAAAGGGAATATTAAACCTGCGTCTAGAAGTGTTATTGGTGGATGGGTGAGATCACTTTTAAAAGCTGCTGGTATTGATGCAGCTCCAGGATCAGTAAGATCCGCAGTTGCTTCTCTCAATTTCGTAGAGAATTTTCCTATTGATCCAATTCTTGCAACCGGTAACTGGAAAACTATTCACACCTTCCAGAATTATTATCAAAGAGAACTTTTAAATCACAATGATTCGAGTGTTCCCAATAATTCTACATCTTTGTCTAATTATTTTGATCCTGTTGATTAAGAGTACTCATTAATTTATGGAAATCATTTATTTTGTTTTATGACTAATAATAGTATGTCACATCAGAATTTATTGTTGTAATACATTTACATAATTTTGATATTGTATTTTATTAATCCGATAATTTTACACTCGTAAACACATTATAGCGTCTTTGGGTCTAGCGCACCAGGTGATAACAAACACATCACTCAAGATGGATTCCGGATATTGATACAAAACTGTTAGTAATTACCCATATCAAAATTAAAAGGATATTGAACCTCCTCTAAGCAACTAGGAATGCCATATACTATGTGTGACAGTGTTCTATATTTTTGAATAAAAACAGTCTGTTGCGAATAGCTAACTAGTTTCAATAGGTTATGGGCTTCTCCCGATTTTATCAGATTTTTTACGTTTAAAAAGATAAAATTGTGCTAGTAAGTTGTGATTCGATGGCTATCTACATCAC
Source organism: Agrotis clavis (assembly GCA_954870645.1). Taxonomy (NCBI): domain Eukaryota; kingdom Metazoa; phylum Arthropoda; class Insecta; order Lepidoptera; family Noctuidae; genus Agrotis; species Agrotis clavis. The sequence continues at coordinate 21,366,910 of OX940923.1, read as the reverse complement.
ACAAATCGTCGAAACAGCTCAACGGTTAAATGGCACAGGATTTACAATAACCGATGAATGGGTGGGATCCTTATTATTAGCTGGTTTGTCTGATCATTATTCTCCGATGATAATGGCTATCGAACATTCAGGTATAACGATAACTGCTGATGTTATTAAGTCAAAGTTGATTGACATGGAAGTTACCAATGAGTCTGGAGCTAGTGGAGCTGCATTCGTAGCGAAAAATAAATACACGAGCAACACTAAGCAGAAGAACAATAACAGTGCAAGTACGTCAAACAACAAGACTGAGACAATAACTAAAAAAGAAGTTGTTTGTTATAAATGTAAGAGTAGCGGACATTATCGAAATCAATGCCCGTTATTGAAGAAAACTTCTAATAAATGTGTTTTTAATGTTGTTTTTATAAACGGGAAATTTAACAAGACGGAATGGTACGTCGACAGTGGAGCAAGTGCGCATATGACTGTAAACAAGAATTGGTTGAAAAACATGAACTTATCACCATGTTTACCAGAAATCATCGTTGCTAACGAATCAAAACTGTTGGTTGATTGTACCGGAGATGTTGACATAGTTTCGGATTTGAAATGTCACATTACTGTCAAAAATGTGCTATGCGTGCCAAGTTTGACAACAAATTTAATATCAGTTAGTGAGCTTATCAAGAATGGCAACAGAGTTGTATTTGAAGAAAAGCATTGTTATATTTATGATGGAAGTGATGCTTTAGTTGCGATAGCTGATTTAACTGATGGTGTTTATAAACTGAGGTTGCAGTCGCCAAATTACGCATTGGCAGCACCTGCAGTAACCGGAAGATTATGGCACAGGAGGCTGGCTCATATCAACAGTCAAGATATGAATAAAATGAAAAATGGCATCGTGGATGGTTTGTCCTATGATGGTTCGTTTGACATAACAAAAGCAGAATGTACCACTTGTTGTGAGGGAAAGCAGATGAGGTTGCCATTTTCTCATGTTGGTGAACGAAGTACAAAACCATGTCATCGTATACACAGTGATTTGTGTGGACCAATGGAGGTAAATTCATTAAATGGCAGCAGATATTTCATGCTCTTTATAGATGATTATAGTAGAATGACTTTCATCTATTTCCTCAAACAGAAAAGTGAAGCTTTAGCTAGATTTAAAGAGTTTAAGTCGATGGTAGAAAACCAAAAAGGAGAAAAAATAAAGATTTTTCACACAGATAATGGACTTGAATATTGCAGTAAAGAATTTAAAAATTATTTAAAACAATATGGTATCATTCACCAGAAAACGAATTGTTATACACCCGAACAAAATGGTATTTGCGAAAGAGCTAATCGCACAGTGGTGGAAAAAGGCAAATGTCTTTTGTATGATGCAAAGTTGGACAAGAGATTTTGGGCGGAAGCGGCCAATACTGCTGTTTACCTTAAAAACAGGTCCATTGTGTCAGGAGTACCGAAGACCCCTTATGAACTATGGTATGGGTCAAAACCCAACCTCAGTCACATCAGATTGTTCGGAAGTAAAGTGATGGTACATGTTCCCAAGCAGAAACGACTAAAATGGGATAAGAAAGCGACACAGCACATCTTAGTTGGATATGGAGAGGATGTGAAAGGATATAGGTTGTTTGATCCTATCAAAAACACTATTATCACCAGCAGGGATGTCATTGTATTAGAAGGCGAGACAGGTGATAATATAGCAACCAGTGAGGAAGCTATATGGATACCAAATGAGACAGCACAGCAAAGCGTGGAAACACCTGAGATCAGTGTGGAGAAAGAGAGCAGCGATTCAGTGGGGGCATCATGTGTTCCAGAAGTAGAGGATCAGAGTGACAGTTCTTCAGTATACACTGATGGTGAAGAAACATTTTATGAACTTCCACCAACTGAAGTGCAGGAGGTCCAGACAACATTGGTTCCAGATATAGAGACTTGCGTAAATACAAAGAGGCAAAGGAAAAAGCCAGAGCGGTATGGCTATAGCAATATGTGCGTATCTAGTTCTGTTTCAGCATCTGAGCCGATCTCATTCTCAGAGGCTCTGGAAGGGCCTGAGAAGGAGCAGTGGAGGCGTGCTGTGGCTGATGAGCTGCAGTCATTCGAGGAAAATGATGCGTGGGAGCTCGTCAAAAACCCAGGTGATGTTACTGTAGTGAAGTGTCGTTGGGTGTTAGTTAAAAAGTTTGATGTAGACAATAATGTGCGGTACCGGGCTAGACTTGTGGCCAAAGGCTTTACACAAAAGCCAGGTGTAGATTATAATCAGACTTTTGCACCTGTAGTTCGTCATTCCACTCTTAGATTATTGTTTGCTCTTAGTGTTAAAATGGGAATGAGTATTACACATTTGGATGTAACTACTGCTTTTCTAAATGGTGTTTTAAAAGAAAAGATTTACATGTCAATACCTGAAGGGTTTGCAAACAAAAGTGGGGGAAATGTGTTAAGATTAAAACGCGCGATTTATGGTTTAAAGCAGTCTTCTCTAGCATGGTATGAGAAAGTAAAAGATTGTCTTTGTAAATTAGGTTTTAATAACAGTCAGTATGAACCGTGTTTGTTTGCAAAAACCAAGGGTGATGTTAAAATAATCATTGGATTATATGTTGATGATTTTTTGATTTTTTCAAATAATGACAGGGAAACTGAAAACTTGAAAAAGTTGTTGGGTCAAGAGTTCAAGTTAAAGGATTTGGGTCATGTTAGACAGTATCTAGGAATGAGAATAAATGTAAACAAAGATAAAAATGTAATAACTGTTGATCAAACACAGTACATTGAACGATTAGTTGAAAGATTCCAGATGTCTGATTGTAAAACTCAAAGTACTCCTATTGAACCAAAGTTGAATGTAGAAAAATCTACAGAATGTTCACCTAATGTTCCTTATCAAAAACTTATAGGTAGTTTAATGTATCTGGCAGTACTAACAAGACCAGACATTGCCTATGCTGTAAGCTATCCCAGCCAGTTTAATACTTGTTATATAATATAAGTTGTTATAATTATGCAAAAAGAGTATTGAGATACTTACAATGTACTAAAGATTATTGTTTAAAGTATACCAATAATGACATGGATTTACAAGGTTTTGTAGACAGTGATTGGGCATCTGATGCATTAGATAGGAAGTCCTATACAGGATTCTGTTTTATGATGTCAGGGTCAGCAGTTTCCTGGCAAAGCCGTAAACAGAAGTCAGTTAGTTTATCCAGTACTGAATCTGAGTATGCAGCTATGTCAGAAGCTTCCAGAGAAGCTGTTTATTTAAGGAATTTAATTCATGACATTACTGGGAATTTGTATGTAATTCATTTACATTGTGATAATCAAAGTGCTATGAAATTGGCCTCTAGTCAACAGGGTCATAACAGGTCAAAGCATATAGATGTGCGTTATCATTATATTAGAGATGTCATTAATGATAACATCATTAAACTTAAATATGTTCCTACTGAAGAAATGCCTGCTGACATTTTGACTAAGGGTTTATGTCATATTAAGCATTATAGGTTCATGCATATGTTAGGTGTTGTATCTAAGTAATGTTTGCTTATTTTGATAAGTGGGGGTGTTAGTAATTACCCATATCAAAATTAAAAGGATATTGAACCTCCTCTAAGCAACTAGGAATGCCATATACTATGTGTGACAGTGTTCTATATTTTTGAATAAAAACAGTCTGTTGCGAATAGCTAACTAGTTTCAATAAAAACAAATAATAGAGAGTTTTACATAAAATAAAACTTACCTATTATTTTTTCATCAATATCCGGAATCCATGTAAGGTCTACCTGGTGCATCATGAGTTCCATAATGACGATAAATCGGGCGATCACCTGAGGCGCGCTAGAAATACTTAGTACCAACGGTAAGTATAGAGGGCGCTGCCATCGGAGAGGTAGCGGAAGTCGCTGTCAACAGGCTGAAAGACAGGTGCTTGACTCAAGATGGATTCCGGATATTGATGAAAAAATAATAGGTAAGTTTTATTTTATGTAAAACTCTCTATTATATTATAAAAAATCTATTAATTAATATAACATTTTTCTGTTGACAATGTATGAAACTTAAGGTGGACAGACTTTGGTCTTTGGTAACAACCAGAAGTTCAAACTCAAGGTTTGCCAACGAGCAATGGAGTGAAGTGCGCATTCGTTCGGTACCATCTATAAGATTTTATATTATTTGGGACCACCAATTTTCTTTTAATTTTTTCTTCTAAAAGTGAATCAAGGTTAGTAACTACACAAAATTATAATTATAAACAAATAATAGTACATAAGTGTGGTAAGTTGAAAATAGAGATGAGGCGATATTGCTAGCCCGAGCCGAGCCGTATGTGAGGGCTATATGAAAGCAGAGGCTGTAATTTCAAACCGCACGTAGGTATGTCATACGACGTTTTATAACACATTTGTGAGGAAATAAATAAAACTCGGGACTTTCTTGACGACATTTTCTAATAAAATCAATACAGCGAAAAGAAAAAGCCCGCGGAATATTTTTTACTTTTTCACAAATTAGCGATGCGCGCGCATCTTCGTTTTTTGTTTATGGCAAAGGCACAAAAAACAGCCAGTATTACTAATAAAGTAAATTATTAATACTTTTGTGTTTTTGTTACAGATAAATGGTTATAATTTATTGTCAAAATTAATTAAATTAAAGAATTAAATGTTTATTTATTATATTTTATCTCCCAAATTTAATTTTATTCATAAAATGTTGACCACTTTTCTGACATAAAAACTCTTTGTTATGATTTTAAAAAGAACCGTTCGTTTTAGACCAAAGAGAATTAAACCACGTTTTAGACGGAGCATCATAATATTAAACCGTGCGCTTTACATTACAATAATTACGCACAAGTATCCACGTAATGAGATACATTACGATATTGAAATTGGTGCAGTAAGAGACCTTTTACGAGCAAATGTGTTATAAAATCTATCTTCTATATCTTCTATGTATCTTCTATCTTCTATATACTTATAATAAATCTGTAGAGAGGTCAATTCTGTACATGAAATATATTTCCAAAATAACTATCAGGAGGTGATTAGGGATCGTTACTGATGCCAAAAATGCAATTAATGAAATTATTGTCTGTCTGTCGGTCTGTCTGTCTGTCTGTCTGTCTGTCTGTATAACCGTTATAAAAACAAAAACTACTCGACGGATTTTGACGAAACTTGGTACAATTATTTTTCATACTCCTGCGCTGGTTATAGTATACTTTTCATCACGCTACAATCAATAGGAGTAGAGCAGTGAAGGGAAATGTTAGGAAAACCGGAGAAGTTACTCCATACACGCTAATCTTCGGAACTACTGGACGGATTTGATTGTTGTTTTTTTTGTTGTATAGCTGTTAAGTCTGGGCAACATATAGGCTACAATTTATCTTGTAAACTTGAACACCTGATGCAGGACTGCTATAGATCAGCTTAACTATAAGAGATAGATACAAACATAGTGCCGTAGCAAAAATTGTTCCGCGGGATGAGCATTTTCTGCTGAGAAAATAAATTTGAAGATATGGAACACCTGATGTGGAACTCCAAGAGCCCAGCTACACTATTAAATGTACATGACGTCTTAGCAAGAGTTGTTCAGCCTGAAGAGCACTCCCTGTTGTCGTATAAAAACTGAAGATCTGGAACACCTGATGTGGAACTCCAAGAGCCCAGCTACACTATAAGATATATAGGAATGACGTCTTAGCAAGAGTTGTTCAGCCTAATGAGCACTTTCTGTTGACGTATGAAAATTGAGATCTGGAACAACTGATGTGGAATTCCAAGAGCCCAGCTTCACTGTAACATATAGGTATATGAATAACATCTTAGCAAGAGTTGTTTAGTCTGATGGGCATTTCCTGTTGACTTACAAAAATGAAAGATCTGGAAAGTCTGGAATCTTCATGCGCGTTCCGTTGTTTTCCCGTCCCCAGGCTCTAAGAATTCGACATCAAACGTTTCAGATCTTCGATTTTGACGACCCTATTGTCGCTGGCATAAGCAACAAGATCCGCGTACGAAGTCGCTGGCAGAAGCTAGTATATAATAACTAAGTATGAAAACCGGCCAGGACTCGCGCAAGAATAGTTCCATACCATTATCTATAAAAACAGCAACAAAACCCTAAAATGTTTATTTTATTCTGTTTTTAGTATTTGTTGTTATAGTGGGAAAAGAAATACATTATCTGTGAAAATTTCAATAGTCCAACTATCACGTTTCATGAGATACAGCCCGGTGACAAACGGACAGACACACAAATGAACAGCGGAGTCTTAGTAATAGACTTCCCGTTTTATCCATTGGGTACGGAAGCCTAAAAAGTAATTATAAGGAAGTAGTAGGTAATTAGATACGGTACCGCTAGCCTTCTTCTTCGGGATAAGTTTCGTAGCTTGCTGTTTCGCGGCTTTACTAGCCGGCGAAGGTAGTTTCAAAACTTCTTCCGGTAATGAAAACAAGGGCCGTGTTCGTACTTTGAAGTCTTCAGGCATTGATATCTTCGGTATTTTTGGTAGTTTAATATCCGAAGTGGACGGAGAGGGTTGAGTTTTCTTCCGTGTTGGCCTGGTGTTCGGCATTTTTGGTTTCTATAAAACAAATAGTTGATTTTGATATTCTGAGCTCTAAAAGTCACCTCTACCTCAAAGTTAACTATCAAAACATGATTTTCATAATTATTAGCAGGTAAATCTTGTTGTTTTGCCGACTGTGCGTGTCACCAATCAGTTTTTTTTTAAATTGCAAGTCATCAATTTATTCTCAATCTCAAGTTGATTTTTGTGATGATTTTTCAAAGCCCATTCCCGGTACCTCTTGACACCGATTCCCGATACCTCCCGACGGTCAGATTTTAACTTATAAAATTATGACAGAATGAAGAAGAAAGGATTTTTTCCCGCGTGTTGCAAGACGATTGATGCAAAGGTCCATGCGCCAGAAACACACGTTTCTTTACATAATCAAGTTTTCAGTACCTACTTACTTACAAAAAGGAAATGTGAATAACCAATCAGATTTCCACATCTCTCCGTTTTGCTTCGGGAGAAATCTGATTGGTTATTCAAAACACGTATCCTAGCTCTCCGCTTTGGTGGAAACCGGGCCTAAAAAGTGTGACCGGACTGCCTTGTCAGGCGGTCCGGTCACACTTTTTAGGCCCGGTACAATTCTGTAAAGATTCACCGTTCTAGCCGCGCGAATTTTTGTGCAACGAATTGTCCCGTGGCCAGACGTTGAAGCCACAAGCACACTCAGCCTTAGGGATCATTATCAGCCAATAAATGTTGCCACAGCAGGGACACAGGCCTCCTCTCTATGAGATGGAGTGGGCCGTAATCCACCACGGGGGCCCAGTTTAACCCACCAAAATTATTGTCATCATGACGTGAAACACTGCGACGAGGTTTGATAAGACCACCATCTCCATCTGTGTGCTGCTCACTGAACTACACCCATTTCACACGTTTCGTTATCCCTCCATCAAAAATGCTGTTTATAATTTACTTCATAATATATCTATGTTTTAAATTATATTCACAGCCACATGTTATATCAAGTTTTTTTATTATTAAAATTCTAGTATTTTTTATTGCTATGACAATTACAAATGACAAAATTGTAGCAAAAACTAAACGCTCTGTGACAGTCCGAGTGAGGTTATGTTTCGTAAAATTATGTATTTTAGGGAATTTTCACAGAAAATTGCCTAGATTTCGGCTAAACATCGACGAACTGAAATAAATAGGCAGCATTATACTATCAAATACCTTTAAACTGCTTTAATCAACTCCAAAGAGGTAAGCACCGAAACTGTTTTAATTTTTGGTTACCTACTTCTACACAATTTTCAAATATTTGTCACTTATTTATTCTAACAAAACGAATTAAATTAGCTAAATTATAATTAAATTCATTTTCCTATCTCAATAGCACGAGAACTGTTAAGTATTGTGAAGTATTGATTTCTCCATGGCAACGGGCTATCTTCGTTTGTTGCTATTTATTTTTAAACTGCCAGTATTAATGCGTATCATTTTTATGGCTTGAGCTATAATTTCTAGGTTATTATTTGAAAATGATAAAAGCACAAGAATTTACAAAGGTAAATCATACTATTATGAACCATACAATGGATTGGTAATCTTAACATAGTAAAAATGCTACAATAGGCATGTAAATGTATACATATACAGCATTTGACCTTCATTGTTCAAACACTGTTTCTGTCTTGCTCAGATATAGGTAGATGACGTCATAGCTGGCTGTTTATGTACTTGTAGCATAGCACAAATATTGTGACCTTGGTTCTAGACATAGATGATACACTATTAGATAGCTAACCGTTCTAGAGCAACATGGAGCTTCACAGAGCAATTTGTATTTAATATTGTCATTTTTATTTAATACAGTTCATCCTTTGGACTTAAAATCTGCTTTGAAATTTGATTTGTGTGAGTGGAGTTTTATGTTTTAACATGCTGAAGTGTACATTTAGATAGCTTGAACAATATAATTATTATGTTCACAATCAACTGCTAAATGCTAATGTATAAAAAGCTATATTATTATTCAAAACTGAGTTATTCCCTGCTTTTTCACTGACTAAATCGTTAAAATAGGACACATACTGATCCAATTTTGATTTACAGATGATCTTCCAGTTGGTACGCCGGTTTCACTCCACTCCTATATGCAGAGCAGCTGAATCCTCCTTGCTCGCTAAACTCAGGAAGAAAACCGGCTACACCATTGCCAACTGCAAGAAAGCCCTCGAAATGCATAACAATGATGCTGATAAGGTATAACTTCATTCATATAATATAACGCTATGTATCTAATCCCCAAAAGGGTAGGTAGCAATGTTCTCTATTGTACCCTGACATTTTGGAAGTTCTGAGTAAACAGACTAGCGGGACTGCGAAAGTAGATCACCGTGACCCTGTAATTTAAACAGCAATTGAAAGAACACTGTTTTTTTTGTCAGAAATCCGTCCCTAAGATGACCGATTGACCAGTAAGAGTCTGACAGTCCTTTCTGTTATAACCAGCATAGGAGAACTCATTTGATTAATTTTACCCTATCAAGAAAATGTGTAAAGGGCCAACATCCTTGCAAAATCTGTTGTAAATAATTGTTAACTACTTTTTACATGGTTGCAGGACTGTCTTATCAAGTTACCATGACCCTGAAACGTAAACGGCTATTTGATTGATCACTGTGGATTTTACTCAATACGAGTCTGACAGTCCCTCCCATCCCGCCCTTGGTAGGAGGACGAATTTGATGATTTCACCACTATAAAAAAACTGCAAACTTTTATATATAAAATAATGCAACACTCTTTTAAATTATTAATATTATGTTCATTTAATTACAGGCTGAATCATGGTTGAATGACCAAGCCCAAGCAATGGGCTGGGCTAAGGCAACCAAGCTTGCCGGACGTACAGCCCTGCAGGGCCTAGTGGCTGTAAAGTTTGATAAGAGTCATGGAGCCCTGGTAGAACTTAACTGCGAGACAGACTTTGTTGCCAAGAATGACAAGTTCCAGAAAATGATTGAAGAAGCGACGCTAGCGTGTTATAAGTTTGCTCATAGCCACATGCAAGCTAAAGGACCTGTTACAAAGGTATATTTCTTTTCAATCATATAAATTTTCTATAGGTCATGCTAATTTAAGTTATTTTAACCTCCAGAAGTTTTGTAATGATGAGTAGGTACAGTGACAGGTACTTGTGTACAAGTTATGAAAATATATAAAATGTACTGAAAAGAAGCATATTAACCAATTCCCTGTCCGATGAACCACATGTGATCCAGGACTATTGTTTAGGTATTGTGTCTGCTGCGCGGACAGTGAAAGTGTTAAAACAAGGAAATTTAACCATTACAGTAAATTAAATTCATTGGTCCGAGAGTCCCGTAAATGGTAGGTCAAAGTCACTGGCCAAATCTAGTTACTAATATAAATAATTATTTCTAGAGTTCACTTTTTTTGCTTTCTTTTATGTTAAGGCAGCCCTATCCACTTGGGAGAGCGCTTGATGAATGTTGATGGAGAAAGAGTAAGGCCAAAGAAAAGTAAATGGATTGTGTGGGGAATGAAAGAAATAGGAGTAAATGGTGCCATGATGATGACTGATGGGAATTCATGATCCTCATGCCTAGGGTCCTTCCACAAATTAATTGATTCTTTTAGGCATTTATAATAGGCTCTTTATCTCAAAAAGTGTAATTAGTCTGTCATCAGTAAGATTATCAAAAAATTCTTTTATTTTTATTATTTTTCTTTTGTAACGGAAACCTCTGTAACCGTATAGCTATGGAGAGGGCTATGCTCGGTGTTTCTCTACGTGATCGAATCCGAAATGAGGAGATCCGTAGACGAACTAAAGTCACCGATATAGCCCACCGGATTAGCAAGCTGAAGTGGCAATGGGCAGGCCAAATTGCTCGCAGAGCAGATGGCCGATTGGGTCGAAAAGTGCTAGAGTGGGGACCACGGACTAGCAAGCGCAGCGTAGGACGTCCACCAACAAGGTGGACTGACGACCTTATAAAGGTCGCCGGAAGACGCGGATGCAGGTCGCTTTCAACCGGTATATTTGGAGATCTAAAGGGGAGGCCTATATTCAGCAGTGGACGTCCTATGGCTGAGATGATGATAATGAACGTAAACCAAAATTGACGAAAATACAACGCTTTTAAGAATCGTCACGGCCTCTTTATAATTTTACGATCTTTATGACGTTACAAGCCCACAAATTTGAATGTTGATGCTATAAAACTTTGTCAATATCCATTGTTCTAAATAAATTAAAAATACGTATCCATTATTTTTCCATACTCTAACCGACGGACTAAATAGTTTTGCAATTTATTTATGCTGTAAACTACCTTAATGGGTATTTGATACGCCCTTTTTACTGGTATTTTAAATATGTAAGTTTGTGAGTATGCATTAGGTTTATTGTTCTTTCAAGCAAAAAGTACTGAACAGATTTGGATGAAATTTGGTATACAGATGATAGTTTAATATAGGTACCAGGTTGGTAATCCATGTTGTGTATCCAGTACAAGTAGGATTGTTAGTTTTGGAACGAAGCTCCTTAACGCGCGTTGCGAAAGGGGGCTAGACGGAAAAAATTAAGATGAAAAGTTGTAACGACATTTTTTGCTCGCACGCCCCGCACCCCACGCCTGAATCCCGCGCCCCGTACCCCTTACCCAACCCCCGTTCCACGTGACTCTTGTCGCATTGCGGCGTGCGCATGTTTCTCTGTCTGTCTGTGTCTCTCTCTCTTATAGAAAGCAAGCCAGATATTTTCGTTTCGTCTTTCTATTTTGCATTGAACAGTGTTGTGTCGCGACGATTATTTTTGTCGAGTGTATACAGTAACTTCTTTCCACCCGGGTGTCCCTTGACACCTCTCAAGTTTTTTTTACGGTTTTACGTTCCCCTGAAATAAATATCGAGTTGTAGTGGGCGAAGCCGCTGGCAACAGCTACTTTTTTTGATCAACAATTCTAAAACATATTTTTTCTAAAATACTTCTTTATTTTAAACGTGATTAAACTATTACATGCGATTTTTAGAAGCTCTGAAATCAAATAGTAACATCATTGAAGTTTATTAGTTGTTTACAAAATGTACTAAGGACAAATCGCAGAGTCGCACGACTTTGTGGGACAATGTCGCTCGAGATTTGTATCGTTGACTACTAGCGTCGAGTTGCAAGACCCGTAGATGTTGCAAGTGACATCGGGCGACATCACTTGTGACATTGTTTTGTGTCGAGCGACAAATAGTGAATACGCGGCTTTGTTTTAATTTTTTTTTTCATAGATTTGTTTTCTCTTTATTTTCAGATGGAATTAGACAGCGAACAATTAACTAACCTGTCTACAGAAAACGGAAAGAAGTTATCAGAAGTGCTAGCTTTGTTCATTGGATCTGTTGGTGAAAACGCGGTATTGAGGAGAGCCGAGTGTTGGAAGGCAAACAATAAAGACGTCAAAATTGCTGGCTACACCCACCCTGCGCCTGCGAAGCCCGCTGATTATTCTGCAGGAAAATATGGAGCTCTACTTGCATACAAACAAGCTGCCGATACTGAAGACGTTGGTCGACAGCTTTGCCAGCACATCGTAGGTATGGGCCCCAAAAAAATCGGCAACAAGGAGAAGGACAAACCTGCCAAGGACTCCGATGACGAAACCTGTCTTATTTACCAAGAATACTTACTGGACCCCTCTTATACAGTCGAGGAAGTGATGCAACAACATAAAGTCGAAGTCATAGATTATATAAGATTCTCGTGCGGAGAAGTAATTGAAGCGAACATGCCTGGCGTGGAAAAGCAACCATTAGACACAGTCCAGACCTTACAATGAAACATTATGGCTAAGCACTGGTACTCAGGAGTTAAAGTAGACGTTTAATTTCATATATTGTTATATATGCGATAACCAAATCCATAGTTGATATTTATTTTATGTTATTAAGAAATAAAAGCTTAAATATTAGTAACTCTTTAAATTTTATGTAAGTATCACAATTACAATATAAAAACATGGTTGATAAAATTTAATCACAAGTCGATAAGTAAACATTAATATCACTTTTTGTAGGAATCCGCGTGAATAACGTTCTTCATCTTGGCTTTTCCTTTCCAGAGGAACATTCTGCAGTCTTTTTTCCAAAACATAGCGATATGACAAGGCTCGAAACAGTAGCCATGGTAGCTTAGTACCTCTGGAGAGACAACGTGAAGTGCCAGTGTGATCTGCTCTCTCGTCCTGAACGGGCCCGTGGTGGCGGGTCGTAGCAGGCATCCACACGGACAAACCGTGGCTATCTTCGGTGCCGACATAACATTCATTCTATTACATAAGTTGATTCTTTGAAAATTACCACATAACCTGAGCTCTTCAACAGCTCCCGTGAAAGACTGCGTGGCCCGCAGCGCGAGCGGCCTCGCATTTTGGTTTTCTGGATTATTACGGAAACCAACGGTAGACAATGATTTTTTTGTGATATTTGGACTATCTGCCGGGCTTCTGTCTTCAAACTCGCTCTCTTTATCAGAATTATCATCTGTGTACATGACTGCTGTAATTTACGTTTTTTACGAATTTGAAATGACAGTTTCCGTCGTTTGTTTCCCGCCTCGGGTGACATTGGTTCGGAAACAATAATCCAATGACAAAAATGTTTATTTCTGACCAAAAAGTTTGGTTTGCAGGTAACCTTAGTCTCTTTAACCTACTACTCTTTTGTATCTCTCTACTAACCTATTGTATTTTTTACAATATAGTTTAGGTAGTTCTTTTTTGCAGTCATCACACAGAAAGAATTAAAGTAAATAACAAAATAGGTCACTTTATAGGCGTTCGACCGCGTCGGATCGATTTATGATCGCATCATGTACCGCTCGTGCTGTAGCTGGTACATCTAATACACAGATATAACGGTGACTGAAACTAGGACAACTACTGCCGATGCTGATAAACGTATTTTCAGTAACCGAACCAATATTATGACTTCAGAAGACAAATAGGTACCTACTTAGAACCTTCTTTAAACTCCTTTTTAGATGTTACCCTGGGTGCCAGTCAGGTAGTTCCTAAATAAATGTCCTTTTTAGCGGACGTACGCGGAGTACAGACGCCAGCAGGTCAATCTACCCGAATATGTCAACCAATAGAATACCTCCCGCTATTGTGTTAAGGCACAGAATAATTATAATAGTACCTAGTTAAGGTTGAAAATCTATTACAGGAATTTGACAGACTGGGGTAGGTTGATATGCTGGCGTCTGTACATCAACTGTCAGACTCGTACTTACTAAAATCGACGGTGTTCCTTCAATAGCCCTTTACGTTTCAGGGTCACGCGGTTACCTGCATAAAGAGTCCCGCGAACAAATAAATATGTCCTTGTGTTACACTTTCTTCTTAAGAAAACAGTTGAAGAACCAAAAAGCTGCACAACTTACAGCGCTCGAAGGTAGGTAAGTACTCAACCTTTGTAATAAATCAAAGAGCATCGCTGGGCGAGTGCGGCAATCAGCGGCGCAGCGCCCTACTGTCCTACACCTAGATACAAGGTAAATAGGTGAGAAAAGTACCTAGCCATAACAAATCATTCTTGTTTACCAACAAGGGATTATTGAGCAAAAAAACAAATAAAAGTGAATGCGGAATTAATGTCCAAATGAACAAAGTGCGCGTCCGAGCGTGGTTCCTGCCCTGTGTGGCAGATTGCCAACGTAGCCAGTAAACATGGCGAATCATGCCACCATGTGCGATGGTCAGTCAGTACTCATCTCTGCTCTGGTATGGCTTGACGAACAACATAATTAATAACTATCGGGCCGTTCCATACTCATAGTCATTTTAAATGAGAAAGTGAGATAAACTGCAATTATACCGTTAATGGACGAATATCAGGTGGTGCATTTAAATTCTTTAATTATTTTATCGTGTATCAATTATATATTTATGGGTATTAATTGCTATAGTATAAAAGCAGTCAGTCATTAATGTGGGAAGGTAAAGGTACCTAATAAGTAAATCTACCCCCATACTTAATTAGGAGCCCGCACTTTTATCTGATACCTAAATATACAAGTTTGAGTTGTACAGATAAAGAAGTAAGATGGGTAGGTACTTACGTATTATCGTTCCTCATTAATTTTAAATTACATTTGTTATTGTACCAAAATAAAATCGATAACTACGTACGAAATTGTTTTACGAACGTTTGCATTTTATGTCGTGCTTCCTAAACTGCACGTTAATCTGGTTCGAGGAATTAAACGCTCTATCGCTAATATGCTAAACAAACAGTGTTGGTTCCGCTACGTCAATTTGTCGCTGTTCTAATTGAGTTGTTAAGAGCTACCGATAAGTAGCGATGAAAACGCGATAGTCTCCACCGCCACATATCAATCTGAGCGGGTTGCCGCCCAGACTTTCGCGGGAATTAATTCATTCCTCTCCAAGTTTTATTAAAATATGTAAGTGCAAGAAGCGTGAAACAATTTTCTTTTTGTGATTCGCTCAACCGTTCGTCCGAGAGCGGTTGGTTAGTCAGTGAGGAGTGTATGGACGTCGCGGTCGTCTGCGCTTGTCTTACCGTGTCCACGCTCCGTAGTGCCGCCCCGCGGGTTCCCGAGTGATCACCAGTGTTGTTATGGAACCAGGCAGCTCCTGAATACCACAGGAAGATGCACATCCTGGAGATTGGTGCTGATCAAGTAATTACTTACGTGTTATTTGTATACAAACAGTGAAAGAAACTGAAAGTGTCTGAGTGTATTCAACTTCGAATGTGAAGCAGTAATTATCTGACATAACGCATCTAAATTGCAATATGATGCATATCTTTGGCATAAGAATGAGTTCTAATTAGTAGATAATAATATCTACTCATTCTAATTTATTTACCGAACATGTTATTTTGAGACAGACAAGTGAAGGTAGCAGGAGATAGATTCATTTTATAATTATCTGTGTTGTTATTTATCTGTTATATATTATTAGGTAGGTAAGTATTAGTTAAGCGCCTAGACCCTACTAAGTTTGACGTAGGTGTATAATAATGGTTCCTATTTACCAAATAGGAATCTATATGAAGTGGTAGATATCTACTTGGATTGTGGCTTGGTGAAGTAGGCTTTAGATAAGTAGGCACACATATTTTACGTAAAAATGCATTCTATTATCAGATAAAGTACTTATTAAATATCGCCATAATCGCACACTCTAGCGCATTTCTAATTAAGCACTTTATTTTTATCTTTACGCACTATTTCCCCTGTGGAGAGAGCTGAACAACATACAATATCACTGTTACGGTCTTACCATTTGAAACCTATAACTCATTGCGGCTAATTTATAATTCATAACAGAGTTTAATGTTTTCGAGACCATTTGTATAAACTCCTGGAAATCAAAGATACCCGGCGCGAATCAAACTTGCGACTCTTCGCGCATTTGCCACTAATCGATGCTGTCGCATTAAAAAACTCATGGTTAGAAATACCTACACGTTTTATAAGATCCACTTGCATAATCACATGACATAGACACCTGATTGTAACTTTTCAGTGTGGTTTGGACTGGCCATGAAAACCGATAAGACAATATTATAAACGTGTACCTATGTAACTTTTGCTTTGAACCGATTTACAAACCTTATCAAATATCAAAACAATCAGATAAAGACAGATATCAAAATCGCCTACTTAATGCAGTATCTACTGGTATAAAAAAACACGATCTTTACATTGGCAATCAACACTTCCATTGGGTTATTGAGTTTTTCTAGACTTCGTGACTAGCCGGCAAAAAGTTTTTAGAACATATCATTGTTAAAGTAGATAAATTGGGACAATACAAAAAAGATGAATAAAACTATGTTGCAGGCAAGTATGACCCCCCCCAAACAATATAATTATAATGGTATCACAGAATTTCCGCCTGGTACCTACAACCCGAACATTAATTATAATTACGACACGACAAAGCCAGTAACTTACAATAGTCTTTATCATGGAAATTACGTATCTAATGCCTTTTACAAGTAGGTTACACTAACTAATGTTATGACCACACCCAGAAGGCCTATTGTCGTTTGTCGGACAAGCCACATAATCCGCTAACGTAGTCATTTGTCCGAATTTATCTGTACCTGTCCTTGAGACGCTCCCACAATCTGCCCTACCCTTTATTATTGCCTATCAAAATAAAGGGGTTCCGTAAATTCAGTCGTTGGTCACGCACGCCTTTATTTTGCGAAACAATGGGCTAGACTAGATTGGTTGGTCGCGGTTCTGATTTCCAGATCTGAAATAAACAATGGAGGTTTCATTCTCAAGTGAAGTTTTTTACATTTGTGCTAGATTTTTGTACAACACTAAGATACCTGATGTACTATGTAGTACACTCTGAGAAAAGACAGAATCCGAGGCGATCAAAATCCGTTTCAATTTATTAACGCCATTATTCAATCTCAAACCAAATCCCGTTCCTTTGTTTTGACGGCTGATTCTTCTTCTTAGTCGTAACACTCTTGTCAGAGTGTGTCAGAGTGGTCGTGGTTGCCCAGCAACAGACGCAGACGAGGTACACGGAGGGATGTTCGGTGAGTCGTTGATTTCCCCGAGGACTGCTCTTTCAGCGATGTGGTACTTCCATTTTTGCCGGTAGAAGACATTGCGAATACACTGCAGACCATGGTAGACTCAGAAGCTCTTTTTATTAGGTGAGACCAGCGAGTTGGTGATCGGCCTCGTGACCCTTAACTTGGCCCTGAACCACCAGTCTTATTCCATTAAATTTTCATTTCTAGAGATGTAACCGAAGAACTTCAATATTCGTAGTTGCACGTAGACGAAAGCCGGTTGCTTCTAACAGGACTTTTAAAAAGTTGGAGACCTTCGGTTGTTGATTGGTTGCAGACAAAGATCCAACGGACATTAGCAACCGAGGTAGACTTATTAGGTAATTTACGGAGTTAGTGATAAATCAATGTTCAATGCTCATACAACCGTACTTTCTTGTATGAGAAGAGGCGTTCGTTCTAGCTGAGACAGAATTGGCTAGTTGAATTAATTTATTAGTATCTATAATAACTATTTGACGGTGTCATAGGATGGAGACGAGAGCGGCAGCGCACGCGCCGCTGAGGCAGCGTTCCGCACAGTGCCGCGAGACCACACCACCTTCCTCGTGTGGAGAATTACGGTGAGTCAATCGATATAACTCTTTTAATATCCTTATTTCAGTAGTTAATTATGTATCTAAATGAACTTTAATTTAAAGTACTTGACTGTAATGATCATAAGGTGGAGCACAGACCCTAAATCCCCAAGAGGATGAGAAGGGAAGTCCCCGTGCTACCCCCGGTGGAGAAACTATTTCAAACGGCCACCCGATTTTTTCCCCTTTTGGCAACAGCCAGTTTTTCCAGACAAACATGAACCTTCTGCTTTCGTGATACAGTTGAAACTTATTTGGGGTAGGTTAGTGTGCTGGAGTCTGTACTTCACTTAAATAGCAAGCATGTTAGTGCACTTGTTTTTTTTTATCGTAGGAAAGTCATCAGATTTCAGAGTCCTCCCATCCAGGGTGGAACGGCCTGGACTGTCAGGCCGTCCCACCCTGGCTGACTAAAATCCACGGTTTGTTCTCAGTAGCCCTTTACGTTCCAGGGTTAGTTACCTCATGAGACAGTCCCGCAACTCCAGCAGGCTTTGGCCCTCTATGTTATTGCACTTTAGGCAGAAATAGGTACGTCCTTGACGATCAAACTCGAGTTCGAGAGCCCCACGGAAAGTGATGGTCACGTTTTTCACCAAGCAACACTGACTTAAATTGACCTATCACGCAAAACGCTCGTATTCTATTACATTTGATAGTTACAGATACATACCTACACGCCACAATTTTTAGGGTTCCGTCCCCAAAGGGTAAAACGGGTCTCACTGAGTCTCCGCTGTCCTGTCCGTGTCTGTCCGTCTATCCCGTCCGTCTACCAGGCTGTATCTCTTGAACCGTATTAGTTAGACAGTTGAAATGTTCTCAGATGATGTACCTAATTCTGTTGCCGCTATAACAATAAATACTAAAAAAAACAGAATAATATACATATCTATTTAAGGGGGCTCGAATCCAAAAAACTGTATTTTATTGCGATTCTTTTTTATAACTGTCTTTTTCAATTTCGAGCAAAAAGCAAAACAGTTAGACACTTGTAATATTCACAGAATATTTAGTTAAACATATATTCACTTTATAAAAAAAAAACAAATAAATAAAATAAATATCTAAGGAGGCTCATAAACAACAAACGTGATATTTTGCAGTTTTTATAGATAATGGTACGGAACCCGTCTTTTTCGAGTTCTGCTCGCACTTGGCCGGTTTTTTGCTCACTACATTACAAAATTTCGCTTTCTCTAGCGAAGATAAAGTCTTGACTTGAGTCATCATCTCGTGTCGTATGCGAGTTCGCTGTCACTCTGAATATTGTAGCTATTCTGCTAATTATGACTGATGAGGTTCTACGAAATTTAGGCGTTGATCGATGTATGCTTAGCGTGTACATAAATGCATGTAATATATACCTGCGTGCAATATTTTAGGTTTGTAGCATCTACTGAAACTTACTTTTGACACTTATTTGGTAGTTATCCTACTGATACTGGCATAAATGTATTAATGCTAAAATTAAGTAGGTAATTGATATACACGTATTATGGCTTTGACTAGAAATCACTTGGTATCCTGCTATTTCGGTATGCTTATTGTTTTTTCAGAGAGAGACTCTAAAATTCTGATAAGATTATGGCATATCCACCTAAACATTGAAAATGTAGAGAACTTTCAAAACAGTTTTTTTTTAGTAGCCTTGTTGTGTCCCACTGCTGGGCAAAGGCCTCCCCTTTTCCTTCCAAACCTCTCTATTTTGGGCAATTTCTGGCCATGTCTGGCCCGCGAACATGATTAGCAGGGCTATTGGCTAACTCGATAGTCACTGACCAGCGGTTGTCCACTGAGCATGGATGGCTTGATACCTGTTATGAGACTAAGTTGAGGAGTGGAGTGCCTCAAGAGCGTTAGAATAGTTGATTTTAGGGAACATACATTTATCAGTTTCATTGCAAATGCAAAAGCCAATACGAAATTTACCTATTGACAGCTTTTGATGATCACCATACAGTTATGCAATAGCCCCGCAGATCGTCACACCACCTCTGCCGCGGTCGACGCAAAAAAAAAACAAAAAAACCGGCCAAGTGCGTGTCGGGCCACGCACAGTGTAGGGTTCCGTAGTTGCCTATCAAAATACTTATGCGAACTAATTAAACTGATTCGCTGAATTTAATTTTAAGAAGAAGAATTTTCAAAATCGGTTCAGGCGTCTTTGAGAAATCGGGGAAAAAACATAAAACAAAAGATTACGACGAATTGAGAACCTCCTCCTTTTTTCGAAGTTAGTTAAAAATAGTTGACAATAAAAACCTACCTATCCCCAAAACATATCCACCTATTATAGCTGTAAAAATAAAGTTGACAAACTTACATTTGCAGTTGAAGAACAAGTTCTGCGATACATTTTGTTTAGGAAAATATGTTGTCCAAGTACGTTTTATAAGTTGGTCGACGATTACTCGTAAACTTGTAAAGCCTTCTTAGTCATGACAATTTTCCTTAAAACTTCGTTATATACACTACTATTGTGAATTTTTTGACACCCCCAAACATAACCGTTTAGCTGGTAGACGGGGGGGACACTCGAGTCGAGCAAAAATTAGCACTTTAAAGCTTAATATTTCACAAACGAATCTATTTATCAAAAAATTGTTAATAGAAACTGTCAATATTTTTGAAAGACCTATTTAATGATACCCCACACTAAGGGGTACGCGAGAAATAAAAAAAAACATCCCCACTTTACGTGTACAGGAGGTACCCTAAAAAAAAAATATTTTAAGAGATTTTATTTTACCACTTTTTCGGCGCAACAAATCCGTATATTTATACCAAATTACAGCTTTCTAGTACTGGGCGTCTCTGAGCTAAGCTGCGGACAGACGGACGGACGGACGGACGGACATGGCGAAACTATAAGGGTTCCTTGTTGACTACGGAACCCTAATAAATCCGTTCCGTCCGTACCTAAATCGTACTAAAAATAATTAGAAGCTTCATAATAAAATAAATAAAAAGTGCTTCTTGAAGCAATCACGTGCAAAATTAACTTTCTGATCCATCTAAACTTAATTTACTAACATAAATACAGAAAGTGACCTTAATCGATTCCTAAGTTGGTATCATCAAGAGGCATTTATTTTATTTAGTTAAACTTATTGTTTGTGTGATTTATGTCTATAAGTAATATAGGTACTATTATAGTAGGTACACGGTCAGCGAACAGCGACTGACCCGCGTGGTTTAAAAAATAAAGCTTAAGAATAAACCATCACTTAAGAATAATGTACCTAACTGTAAATTGATGAAATAACTTTTTTCAGGGTTTTCTTTCTGTTTGATTGTACAAACACACAAAGTTAACCTCTATAAAACATTATAATTATTAGTATAATGCGAAACTTGAATATAGCTTCTTGTTCAGAATCAGTAGGTACCTAACTGAATAGATTTCCACTTACGCCATGTTACATTTTGTTCCAAATATATCTTAATTATTTTTTTCCACTTCGGCCGTTTTATTGCTTACATTCGAGTGTATAAAAACCCCTTAAATATATCGGTAATCGGAAACCAAACACCCTGTAGAAGATTAGATTCCTACATAATAGACGTTTAATCCTATGAATTGATACCTCCATTATGGTAATATTTCTATTATGGCCAGTAGAATAGCAGTTTCCCTAGATGACATGAGTACATAAGTGCACAAAGTGTGACCAGGGCATTCACAAAGCAAATAACTTGGCCACGCAAGTATTGTGACGATTCAAATCTTAGCCACCTATTGTTGTTATATTCTCATAGCCTACGCTCTTACTTTTTATCACTTTAATAAATTATTCTGTGATAAAATCTTAAGATCTTTACTGCTTTAAAACTGTAGAGAAAAAAACCTATTTTTAAAAGTAGTTCTCATCTGAGCTATGATGGCCTTATGGAAACTGTAATCTGTGCTGCTGCGCTGTGGAGTAGGCATGAGTTTTAGAATGTAAGTTCAAATTCAGACCTCCTGTAAAGTAGTAACTGTAACGTAAATTAATTATTTAACCGATTCGTTGCGATGTCTAATTTCGCTAACTTCTAGCTGTGGCGTCGAACAAAATTGAAGGAGTTACCATCGATTTTAAAATGACACACATCCGTGCCTAACGCCACACGCAAAAGAAAGTGATGGCACTGAAACGTGCCCTCCGCAACGAATCGGTTAAGTACCTACACTCTCCAGCAAAGAAGCTTGGACCTTAGTGTCTTTATTCCCTCAGCACAACGACGGGGAAAGGGGGGCTTAAAGGACCAAAGCCTGCCGGGGTCGCGGGACTAATGAGCTACAGTGACCCCGGAATGTAAAGAGTTATTGAAGTACATCGTGGATTTTAGTCAGTACAAGTCTGACAGTCCCTCCTGCCCTGTCCTGGGTGGTGGACTCATTAGATGATTAGATCAAATGTCTTTATTTCGCATTTAACTTTTGAAGTTAAATGCGAACACGCCTTTTTTTTTTTTTGCGTGGTAAAATCATCAAATGAGTCCTCCAACCCCGGGCAGGGCGGGAGGGACTGTCAGACTTCTACTGACTAAAATCCACGGTGTCCTTCATAGCCTGTTATGTTCCGAGGTCACGGTAAGGGAATAATCCCGCGACCCCGGCAGGCTTTGGCCCTCTGAGAGGGGGGCCCCGTCATTATGCTGACGCTCTTTGAGGCGCGCGTGGGACACAACGCGCCGTCGACCCGGGCATGGTCCTTGGTCGGGCAGCGAGTTGCCCTTTACTCGCTGCCCGCATGACCGCGCCTACGGTGGCCGGAGATCATCAAGCGACGTCCGTCGCCGTGGGCGTCTACCACTGCGGGTGGGGCGGAGGGAGGACGCTGTCCTCTCTCGCTCGCGGCCCACCTCCTCCTTCACGAGCATTACTGCCTCGCAGAAGGAGCAGACCGCTTCCCACTCCGTCTCGCCCCGCAGCATGGCCGCAACCAATGCCGGGCGCGAGAGGTCTCCGCCTATCGCAGCCGTGAGGACACGTGGTGCTCCGCCCAAGCTGGGCAGTCTTGCACCGTAGGTATGCTCCACCGTGTCCTCCGGGCGATCTTCGCAGTGGTGAAACCCAGGCGTCTCCTCCTTTCGCATCAGACACAGGTACCTCCCGAAACTTCCGTGTCCGGTGAGGACCTGCGTCAAGCGGTAGGTCAGGACGCCATGACTTCTCTCCAGCCACTCCTCAAAGAGGGGTCTTACCGCCGCAATTGCGGCGTGCCCGGAAATGCGAACACGCTAGACGAAGTCATTCTCGCTTCACACTTTTTTATTCCTGTACTATCCTTGGACTTCTGCAGACCATCGTAGATCACCACAGCTCTCAAACCGGCGAAGGAAAACTTGATGCAACCATCAGTATGTCTTACTCAAGTGCAATTTGTTACTGTGATTATCATGAGGAGGGGAAGCTTTGAAACCCAATGCTAAAAATACTCGGTAACAATATGAAAATCGTTTACGGTGTTTACCCTAACAATCTGTGTAATCACTTCCTTAATTTAGTGGAGTGTGTGAAAGGTCAACAAGGTAAACTATATTTTCTCACCAAACTCATAACAATGATGATTGCAACGAAACGGTAATGTTGAAACTGTGATCTGTCTGTCTACAGATTTGAACATTTTATGAGAATGAACTCGGTACATTTACAAATTATAATCTCAACTTTTACATAACAAGTTCAATTTACATCGTGCAACGATCTTTGTCTGTATTGCGCGTGCAATGAAAAATTAGGTACCTAACATCAGTTAACCTACTATTCATTTTATCTCGTGACAAAAATGTTAGGTAGGTATTATTTGTTAGTAACTCTGTGATAGAAATATACTTAGTTACTGTGCACGAAAGTTAAATATAATGTTCCCTAAACGTGAATCTATTTAATTAAAGTGTCTTGTCTACAATAAACAATAATAAACAGTTTGATTTATAGAAAATTAAGGAAAAAACAGAAATGAGTTGGTTACTTAATGCAATAAACATATTTACTTAATTTATATTTTAGCATACAACAGCAATACATATGATAATAATTTTCTTAAATAAAAAGTGACAAGAGAAAGTATACAATTCTTATTCAACATAACGATAAATTGCAACGAGATGCATGTTTAGCGGGACGGGCGCTGCGCGGGCGCACCACGCTTGTTACCCGCGCGCAATGCGATGTAGATATTTGTCCAGCCATCATCTGCAACCATACTCATAAACCATTTATCATCTATTACCCACTTTCTGCTGCATTTTATATCTGTAACAAAATTGAGTTTCTAGTAATCGGACACCATAACCACAGCTACGTACAATTGCCGGCTTGATTAGACGTGGCTTTCTACAGTTAGATGATGCTGACTTAAGTAGGTTGTTATGTGCTTAAGAGCCAGTTCACAAAATTCGAACGCTCGAGTTTAGGTAAAAGACGGGAGCAATGTTCATGTGTGCGTAGCTATTCACACATACACAACGCAACCAGTGTAGCGCTAGTGTTGAGACGGACTAAACAATCTTGAGCCGATATAATCGCAATGCACTTTGGTTACATTTCTGAAAAAGTTTTTCTTGTTTATTCAGTCTATTAGACTGTTAAATGGTATAGAACGGAAAGCATCTCGCGCGCTGATTGGTTGAACGACATGTGCCCGGCGGCGCCGCCGCCGTAATTATTTGTTAGATAATTCGTTTGATGTCGAATGTTAACAAACTGTTCTGGTGATTTTAATTAAATTTTGTGTTAAAAATAACCTGTGAGTTAAAGTTAGTTATATTTTATTGTTGTGGAAGTAAAACTGAATCTGCGATTAACCTAAGAAGTGAAGTTTGAACAATAGTCAGATAACTTTTATCTGAGGAATAAAAATGGCGGTTCGACAGCTTATCTATAGAAAATATGTCAAACCGCTATTTTCATTCCTCAGATAAAAGTTGTCTGACTATTATAAATCAGCCCTTAGTCATCGAATATAACCTAAATTTAATACATTTTCCGTGTTTTCATATTTTTTATGAATGTGAACCTTAAACATCTACTACAAGAACACAGAACGAGCTACTGTAAGAAGTTCTGAGTGCCGCGTAAAAGAAGAGTTGCGTTTATTTCTATAAAATCACGAGTGTATTGCGTTGTGTAGGTGTATGGCTGTTTGAAGTCGGCTTCATCATAACCGGAGATTTTGTTATTTAAACTCCCTGCTTATTTTGAAAGGTAAGAATGATTTTTATCAATATCGAATTCTATATCCGCATGACCGTTTAATAAATTCGTAAATAATTTGTCTAAAAAAACCAACATGGTTTCTGCTACAATTTCTCATAATAGGCGTCTTTTCATAGTTTTCGTCTTCGAGGGTTTTGAATCCGATAGTGCTGTCAAAATGTAAATCCAAGGTGGCGGCTGCAAAAAATATCGAGGTTTTCGTCATGGGTGTCGTTTTCATGGTTTTCAAGGGTGTTGAAACCGATGGTGCAGTCAAAATGTAAATCCAAGATGGCGGCTGCATAAATTATCGATGTTTTCGTCATGGGTGTCGTTTTCATGGTTTTCGAGGGTGTTGAAACCGATGGTGCAGTCAAAATGTAAATCCAAGATGGCGGCTGCATAAATTATCGATGTTTTCGTCATGAGTGTCGTTTTCATGGTTTCCGAGGGTGTTGAAACCGATGGTGCAGTCAAAATATGGATAGTATGGAAACTAGGCCTAATTGTAGAAATAAATACCTACGCTCTCAACTGCAGCGTTAGGGTTGTCACGAGCGCGGAGAATGGAACATAATTATGTGGCGCTGATGCTTGATTAACCCGGTGGCTGCGCACCGTACTATGCGTTTCAACTAAGTATAAGCTGACCTAGGCACCATATTGTAACTGCAATTGTGTTTAACGAAAAATACTTTGCGCAAATTATTTTTCAATACTTAATATTTATCTTATTCATGTTATTTTCATGTGATTTTTGTTATTTGACATCTGGGATTTCTATTTTGATAGCAATATCGGTTTCAACACCCTCAAAAACCATGAAAACGACATCCATGATGAAAACCTCGATAATTTTGGCAGCCGCCATCTTGGATTTACATTCAGACTGCACCATCAGTTTTCAGTCTCAACACCCTCGAAAACCATGAAAACGACACCCATGACGAAAACTTTGATAATTTATGCAGCCGCCATCTTGGATTTACATTTTGACTGCACCATCGGTTTCAACACCCTCGAAAACCATGAAAACGACACCCATGACGAAAACTTCGATAATTTATGCAGCCGCCATCTTGGATTTACATTTTGACTGCACCATCGGTTTCAACAACCTCGAAAACCATGAAAACGACACCAATGACGAAAACCTCGATAATTTATGCAGCCGCCATCTTGGATTTAAATTTTGACTGCAACATCGGTTTCAACACCCTTGAAAACCATGAAAACGACACCCATGACGAAAACTTCGATAATTTATGCAGCCGCCATCTTGGATTTACATTTTGACTGCACCATCGGTTTCAACACCCTCGAAAACCATGAAAACGACACCCATGACGAAAACCTCGATAATTTATGCAGCCGCCATCTTGGATTTACATTTTGACTGCACCATCGGTTTCAACACCCTCGAAAACCATGAAAACGACACCCATGACGAAAACCTCGATATTTTTTGCAGCCGCCACCTTGGATTTACATTTTGACAGCACTATCGGATTCAAAACCCTCGAAGACGAAAACTATAAAAAGTCGCCTATTATGAGAAATTGTAGCAGAAAGCATGTTGGTTTTTTTAGACAAATTACTTACGAATTTATTAAACGGTCACGCGGATATAGAATTCGAAATTGATAAAAATCATTCTTACCTTTCAAAATAAGCAGGGAGTTTAAAAAACAAAATCTCCGGTTATGATGAAGCCGAGTTCAAACAGCCATAATTATACGTAACATAAATAAACGCAACTCGTCTTTACGCGGCACTCAGAACTGACAGCACTGCGATGTCCGCTTAGAAGCCTCGTAGATGCGCGTGTTTGTGTGAGTGCACCGTTTCGAACGTTAGTACGTAATTTCCGTACTATCCATATTTTTACTGTGCTACGGGGCAGAGAAGAGCCACTCAAAGCGTGGGAGCGTATCTTTGCAAGTTACAACCACGATCTATACACGTCATGTAAATATATCCCATAAATAATATACGCCACCACGTTTTGAGTGGCCCCTCTCTCAGCCCCGTAGGGTTATTTTCTTTTTTTTTTAAGAAAATTAAAAACGTGGGTTTTTCATATTTCTGACAGCAAACCCTTTCACTTGATACCCATATCATTGGGGTGCATTTCAAACAGCCAATCCGCCATCTTAGATGTCCACCATGTTGGATTTAAGACACGTGACTATTTTTTTCGTATTCCTGACAGCAAACCCTTTCATTTGATACCCATATCATGGGGGTGCATTTCAAACAGCCAATCCGCCATCTTAGATGTCCGCCATGTTGGATTTAAGACACGTGACTATTTTTTTCGTATTCCTGACAGCAAACCTTTTCATTTAATACCCATATCATGGGGGTACCTTTCAAATAGCCAATCCGCCATCTTGGATGTCCGCCATGTTGGATTTAAGACACGTGACTATTTTTTTCATATTACTGACAGCAACCCTTTCATTTGATACCCATATCATGGGGATGCATTTCAAATAGCCAATCCGCCATCTTGGATGTCCGCCATGCTGGATTTCAGGTACGTGACCTTTTTTTTTATATTCCTGACAGCAAACCCTTTCATTTGATACCCATATCATGGGGATGCATTTCAAATAGCCAATCCGCCATCTTGGATGTCCGCCATGTTGGATTTAAGACACGTGACTATTTTTTTCATATTCCTGACAGCAAACCCTTTCATTTGATACCCATATCATGGGGGTGGATTTCAAACAGCCCGACCGCGATCTTGGGGAGGCCGCCATATTGGATTTTTCACCACTCTTGCGCCCCATTGCAAAAACTAATAAAACAAAAACGGATGGCTAATTAATGCACAAATTCTACAAACTACTATTATAATTATAATAATACTTTAGTTTGATAAAGTAACGAAAATCTTACCTTATGAAAAAAATATGGAGAGAATCAAAATGTGGCAGTCGTAGTATAATATTCCGTTCACGATACGTACGCTCTATAATCAGGACGAGGAAAAAAGTGATACAGGTCCTACGTCGACGGGCGCTGGAGCCGTACTGATCGCAGCCCGGTTATGTTTCGTAATTTATACTAGTTTAGAGTGATTTTAAAAACGATAGTATGTTTAATTACATGAAGGGATTTTAATGAAATTTAGAAAATAGTTTAGTCTGTAAACATAGTTTATATTTACATAGTTTTTTTAATGTAATTACGCTTTGTTCGAACCAAAAATGGCGATAAAACAGCGATATAAAACGTAAAAATTTACCTCAGAATTTATTTTTTTACCAATTTGTGTTATTAAAAATATAAATTCTACTACGCAGTTTGACGACAAAAACGTATGTCTGATGATTTGTGTATTTTTTTTGGTTACAATTACGAATATTAATGGTAGATGTAGGAGTCGCAAATCGACTCTGCGTTGATTTTTCAGTAAACTACTTGTCGGAGATTAATTACCACAAAGTTAATAAAAGAGTTTTTTGAAATATGTTACGTCAAATTACAACACGAAAGACTGGTCTTTCTTTTACAGGTATTCAAAAATGTTGGAATATTACTTAATATGGTAAATTAGACGACCATAATTTTAGTTCTACGCGCAAATGGGTAAAAGGGCTCTTAATTCACGTCTCATGTCACACGTCAATACCCTAGAAGCCTGGAAAGTGAATACAGAATCATTGTTGTAATATGATATCTATTTAACTGTTTATGTCATTGAATAAGTAAGTAGAAAGAGATCCACGATCGCTTGTATTAGAACAACACAATGTTATGACACGAGAGAATCTGAAAGTATCACTAAATCATCTGCGAGACTTTAATAATAATGAAATGGTCTATTTCGTGCCGATAACATCGTAAACACAAGAGGCTATTAAAACTTACCAGTAATCAACTTTAAAGATTCCTATCATTTTCTGTCAGATTTCTCGCTGTGTCAAATAAATCCTTAATAAAAGCCGGCTGCAATTTACTTCTTCGTTCGTAGATGCACATTTCGTGTTAACAATTTCATACAATTTCTCCAATAAATTAATTAGCTTGTGTGCTCCATAAAGATAAATAATGGCCGAGTACGAGACTTGCATTGTAACGGAAGACCAGTGTCGGCAGTCGACACAGATATTGTTATCCGACAGGGTTAGCCAAAACAATCCCGCACACGGTTTTTTTTAAACG
Organism: Agrotis clavis; assembly: GCA_954870645.1. NCBI lineage: Eukaryota > Metazoa > Arthropoda > Insecta > Lepidoptera > Noctuidae > Agrotis > Agrotis clavis. Next base: position 21,337,743 of record OX940923.1, on the reverse strand, counting down.
TTGTCCCACATTAGGAAGTTCTTCTATGTCAGGGGTGCTTTAACAGACATTTTAAATCACATACACAAACACCCAGACCCGAAACAAGTAATTGTAGGTCATTCAATTATTTTTTCAGTGCGGCAATCGAACCAACGACAGGCAGCGTAAAATTCGCTCGCTCTAAACTAAAAATGCAGCTTTATTTCTGTTTCTAAACCTGCATTTTGAAGAACTATTGCTACATTTACAGCTAAATTATCAAATTACTGCAAATTAAAATATTATACTTATTCACTTTCTATTTACTGTCGCGGATTAAATAAACAAACAACTTTTAATAAGTCTTAGCTTATTTTTGAGAAAGTTTGGTGACTGTCGCGTACTTTCTCACATCGTGGTAACAAAGGAATAATATGCAAATACAAACACGTAGCTTATCATCTATTCGTACATACAAAACATCTCTGATGATACCACTGACGATACAAAAACAAATATTTTATCAAAACCAGACTGAAATTGCAGTTGAAAACGGCTGTCCGGTAGAATTCCGAAGAATGTAATACGTAATTCAGAAAAATGTAATTTTGATAGCACGATTCATGTCGCAGTATCGAGAGTTCGCCTAATATAACTTCTCCCGGTTTTGTGACGTAAACTGAAACTTTCACGTTAATTTCAAGGAAAACATTTGTTCCTCGTTAGTACATTAAAGGCGCTTTTTCATTTTTCCATAATATAAACGCAATAAAGACTCAATAGGGTACGTTGTTAATAAAATACAGAATTCATGTGATAAAGCCTCGAACGTGGATATCGCAAAAAATAAATATTTTTATGATTCTGGATTTGGGTATTTGTATATATCTGAATTTAAATGTTTGTAAGGGCACCTACGTTGCAGGAGACTTGTTTTTAACGTTTCTTTTTTTAGACCTACTATGTAAATAAATCGTGAGACAGCCCTGAATGGAACCATCAGTGGAGTGAGTCACAGCACATCTCGGTCCCGCTACAATGCTACATGGACCGCACTGGACCGGTAGACCGCGGCTGAACGATTCTCAACTTTACATTACAATACAAACAAAGATGGATGTCAGTCACGGACATTTTTTAAAGACTTACTTTACTTAGTTTTTAGAGTTCAGAGGATATAAGCAAAGTAAACGCAATTCCAAATGCGATTGTGATAGCGATAGGCAAACTATGTAGTACGTACCGTACACCATGCGCATAAGTAATTTCTGCTGGTAATGTGCGTATGATGGTGCTGTAAGGTTCTCGAATGGACAACACGTAATTGCCTTTTTGTGCCTATTGGCTTATTTTGTTCTGTCTTCCGCTTGATATAGAGAGAAGTGAAAAAAAGTGTAACCAACTCCTCTGCTTTTCTTTTCTGATTTTTTTGCAGGATCCAAGACAGTTAAGTTCATTCTCCGGGACATGTCTTCTCATTGTCTCGACGCTTTTCTGTTAGTCATCACTGTTAATTCTGGCTTTCAGAAACTGCAGTGGTTTTGGTATAGTGCGGTGAGATTGCTCATTGCTGGCCCTTCTAGGACCCCATTCGTTCCCCGTGGTTCGGCAGGGACCACGAGGTACATGGCAGACGATGAATAAAAATATTTACTAAATTAGGTGGCTGGATGTAACAGCCACTTTTTCACCAACTAAATAACTCAACAACATTAACAACTAGACTCGGTGTCAATGTTAGCCCCCACAATAAATAATAAAGTCTGCTCGACTGAACTACTTACCGTGCAATTCCGTCAGAATACAGAATAACATTACCATACGCATACAATTAATAAGCATAATATGCGGATAAACGGTCGAAAGCGTATGTACAAAAAGCAGATCGCGTGTAATTAACACGAGGATTATCAGTGTCGTGATATAACGCCGGAGATACGCACCCACATGCCTATGTAATTGTACATCGCTATTCACGAATAATAAATGATGTTTTATTCAGAAAAGTCACGATGGTAGCTGCGACGGCGAAAACAATAAGTTTTCACCCTTTATCTACTTTTTTTTTGGGAGAGTTGTATCCCTATGGATACAACTCTCCCAAAAAAAAAAGTACTGACAGACTATACTGGGGTAGTCACGGCCCTTACCCCAGAATAGTCTGGCGCAGACCCCAGATTTTTTTATTTTTTGCTAACAAAACGTTGAGTCTAAAAAGCAATAAGATTGTATGCAAAACGATCTGCATTTACAGTTAAGCCAAGACAGTTTCTATAGCTATGCTAGCTATATAAGATGACCCCATACCTTCGATTGTACAGGGTCACGTTGTCCTTTAAAGATCGCCCCGCGACCCCGGTAAGCGTTCGTTTGGTCCTAATAATTATAGTGGCTCCGTCAATCTGCTGAGAGCTCCTCGAAGCTTGCGGGGAACACGACCCGGGCCTGGTCCTTGATTTGACGGCGAGCTGTCCAATACTCACCGTCTACACGCCCTGAGCTTCTCCACTCAATGTCTACTTAAAACAATAATCAACATATTTGAAATATCGCATTTCGCTTCAAAAAGCATGACTCATTTTGATTATGACATTCAAGCATACCATCTACTTATTATGTCCAATTTATAACTGCACAATTTCCAATGAACACGCATTAATAAACAGTGATTGACTAAATTATAGCACTGAACAATTACAGTTACGAAATGAAGATGGCAATCTTTCATTGTTTTATTTTTTTCTTGATAACGGTCGACGCCCGCGCAGACAGTCAGCGGATCGAGATTAATAGCCTGAACTTATTGTAGATGCTGATTTCTATTTATTTTGTAAGCTATTTGGCGCCAATAAGGTGTGTTTGCGATCACTGACCCAGCTTATTTTCTGCTTAATTCTTTAAGGATTAACGTAACTAATGTAACAGTTGATTTAAATATTTATCATTATGTTACTACTTTAGATATATGATATTTTTGATAATTGCGGTTAAGTATGTAAATTACATCAGAATATTTATTACGATCTCTACAAAACTCGAAAGCTCATATCAATAATTCTTCATTATCATATTTATTAATTTATAAATTAATTTAAGTGTGCTTTTTCCAGGAATCGAATACGGAACTGCTGCCTCGCACTCACTACGGCACGTTCTACGACGCTGAGGCTTACTTGGTGTACTCTTGTTCCCTGCCGGGACAGCCAGCAGGACCCGATGTTATAGTGAGTAGCTGGACTTAGACACTAGAGCCTAAAACTAGTCCATAATAAGTCTATGTAGATACTACCTAGCCTTGACACATTCATAACAACTTATGGGGCCAGTTTTTTTATTATTATTTAAATAAACTACCTAAGAGTACCTATTTCTATATTCCCATACACAGTTAAAATGTTTGATACTGAATACTGATTTAACAAATAGCTTAACTATTGATCAGAACACTCGCCCATAGTACCTATATCAAGATCAAGACTGGTAAATATAAAAGCGTTACATTTTCCCTTGGGCTTGGTTAATGGTGACGAGGACTACATAATTATAACTTATTACTGGCTAAATATGATTTGCCCTGAGTCGAATTAACAAAGGCTTAAATTCAGATAATTTAACAAAAATCAGCCGTAAAATTGCTTAGCATTTTCATCGCTTAAGCATTTTGGTGCAGAGGAAGTTTAAAGTGTAATAATCATTTTACTAGCGTCGAGAAATAAAAGAGAATGGTAATGGTGAGCTCCTGGAGCGCCACATCCACTCTTGGGGCGGGGAGCGCAGCGGAGCCCTGGCGGCGCTGGCCCTGCGCCGGGGCACGCAGCTGGCGGCCTACCTGGCCGCGCCCACCGTGGTGCACCGCGAGGCCGTCACTAAGGAGACGCCGCGGCTGCTGTCCTACTTCAGAGATGGAATTAGGTAAGCTGAGATACTCGTATATGCCCAGATTATCATTATTGTACCTATCTTGTCATGACATGAGATCTCAAATAGTGCTAGTCTAACAATCAATCTAACACAAAGCTACTGCCACCCCACATCGACATATTTACCGATTGGTTTTGCAAAGAGCTTGGACTGACTGACGTTGAGTGAGATTTCCAATGAGAATTTTCTCAGTAACATCCGGGGAGTCTTGATTTGCGGCCGGTTGAAGGCAATAGACTATTATAGTCTGTTAACATCAGCCGTAAGACGTCCACTGCTGAACATAGGCCTCCCTTTTATTAGTTAAACCTTCAATTTATGTCTATACAACATTATTTTTAGTATATGCGAAACCTGAATATAGTTTGTTCAGAATCAGTAACTGATTCGATTCCAATTATTTTTACACCATGTTATATTTTTTTCAAAAATATTTTAATTGAATTTTATTACCAGTTAATTACAACACGATCACCGTACGGCTAGGTACCTATTGCCAAACTATTATCACGAGTGTATAACACAGTAGACGAGGTTTACGCGGGTGTACCGCGAAATGAGCATGATTTTGAACGGAAAACCAGGTAATATACATGTTTATAATTTTGTGATTTTATAAGATACGGTTTTAAAATTTTGTATATAGATTCTTTACACCAAAATATTGGACAGGTGTATCGGGTTTCGCATAAACAAAAAATAATGTTGTATATTGTCTTCAATTTAAAAAAAAATTTATTATTATATTATTAGGATCCTCCGAAGCGGCTCAGCCAACCTGAACGGCGCCGCCCGCCTGTACCGCGTGCGCGGGCGCCGGCCGGTGCTGGTGCAGCTGGAGCCGGTGTCGTGGGCGCAGCTCGCTACCGACGGTGTGTTCGTACTCGACACGACCTCGCTGCTCGTGCTGTGGCTCGGCCGGACCGCCAACCTTGTAGAGAAAATATTCGGAGCCAAGGTTTGTGTGTTACGGTTGGAGAGTTTTGAATGCGGAATGAGGTTTTTTGTTTAGAATTCCATAAGTTGGAAATTAAATGATTAGAGGATTTCCAGAGGAAACTAAAATTACCTTCGCATTTGTTTGGAGATTAGAAAAAAATAAAATTAACAATGAAACAGGAGTATATAAAAATGGTTTAAATCTAGATCGCATACCGGATGGCCCGTGGTGCAGACAAGGGCATGATGGCGCGTCGAATCGCGATCGCTCACGACGGCTACGAGCAAACGTTACCGGCCAGTGACCGCGCTCTCCTGGATGCACTGCTTGAACTACGAGCTCGTGCACTTCGACCCACCGCGCCGCCCTCCGACCCGCCGCGACCCGCGCGCCTCTACCGCGCCACACAGCCACCACGGATCTCACCAATAACCATGCCCTCACAGCGACCCGCTGCTAGACTTGAAGAAATTAAACGAGCACCGCTTTTCAGAGAAGATCTAGCTGACGATGTAAGTGACCTGTGTACTACATAGCAACGACCGCATCATCTATGATCAGTCAAGCGTTGCCCATTTCTTGAGATTATATGATTTCAATAAATTGAGTTACCGCAGCCATTATGACAGACCGTGAAACGCTTGGTGGATTACAAATTGTAATCTTCGACAGTGAACCGCAATTCGATTATTTCAGGGTGTCTACATAGTGGACAGTGGAAGCCGTGGTGTGTGGGCGTGGGTGGGGCCCGCAGCGTCTGGCCCCGCGGCTCGTGGGGCTCTGGCGGCGGCGCGAGGGTTAGCTCGAGCACGTCGCATGACTGTCCCGGTGTCCGCAGCCCCAGCAGGCAGGGAACCGCTGGAGTTCGCAGCACTGTTCCACAACTGGCGCTGGTGTGATGCAAGACGTGATGGTAGACTTCGCGCGGCCCGATCAGCTACAACCAGGCTTGATGCAGTCAGTCTGGCTACAAACGCTTGGCTTGCCGCTGAGGTTAGCTTTTCATCTTATTTCACAACCAACTACTTACACGCTACTTCATCACATCACATTTAAGTAACTACGTAACTACCTACTTATAACCTTTCCTAGTTCATCTGTATCTTCAAATCGATGATTTCTATGTTCAATTGAATGAGCTTCGGCATTAAGTTTGCCACATTGGCTAACTTCGGACATGACAGGTCCCTCAAATGAAGCGTCATGGGTGCATATGCCCAAAGAGCACACGATAACACACATCGGAAGTCGAAATATCAGATGTGTGTTTAATATTATTAATCACTATCAAAATTTCTTTGATGCCATGTTATAACTGTGTTCAGGCTCAGTTACCAGACGACGGATCAGGCGCGCTGCGCGTGTGGCGCGTGCGGCGGCGCGGCGCGGACGCCGAGGACGTCAACAAGGACCCGCTGGCCGAGGTGGAGCGCCCACAAGCCGCGGTCTTCTACGACAGAGACTGCTACATTGTGCTCTACACCTACCACGCGCCCATCGGCGACCAGACTGTGCTCTACTACTGGATGGTGACATTAATATACATTTTTTAGTAACAACAATATACGTCCAACCAATCAGGATATCAAATAATACCATTTCATCTCAGGAGGGTAGCACCAGATTCATTAATCGAACATTATGGCAGAGAATCACAGTATAACGTGACCACGCGAAATTTTAATTATCGAGATACATCTCGGAACGTTTTATCATTAAGCGCCTCGTCCACGGAGAGAGAATAGAGCTAGACAGCTTGGAGACTAATCTAATCTATACTCTCATTTCTACGTACACGTAGAGATCATTAGAGCACCCTATTGCATTTTTTGCTCTATCGTAGGGTAGCTCTATCATAGAGAAATTTTGGCCTGCGTACACTACACTACTCGTAGACTAAATATATTCGGTCACGATATACACTCTCAATCATAGCTCTCTCAGTTGAAAACATGTCGAGGTCACGCTTAACTGCTGCGATTGTGGTTTCTTTGTTATTGAAAAAGAAAAATAAAGCAAAATGTTAAAAGAAGCTGCTGGGTTAAACAATGGATACTAGACCTTAAATGCTTCACTAATAATTGTTAAACAATGATTTTTTTGTTACGATGTTAACATTATGAGATATAATCCATAAATCTGGAAAGCCTTCATACATCTAATATCTTTAAACGAGCAACTCTTGTATATATAATCAGGATCTCGGAAACGGCTCCAAGAATTTTCATGAAAGTTACAGATTAGGGGTTTTTCGGCTCAAGGAATCGATTTATCAAGGTCCCAGGTTCGAGAAAAGCTCGGTTCCCAAGATAAAGACATTTTAAAAACCACGTTTTAAGAAGCGCCATCTATAACGCCTTGACCGATGAGGGCCATAAACAAAAATCCGAGCGAAGCTCGGTCAACCAGATATTGTATCATTTTAATGGTTTCGTCTTTTGACCAAACACGTTTCGACATTCTTCAAGGTAATAAAGCAATGCAGAATTCTACATTAAATATAACAAAACCCGTGTGTCGCTACTCAAGCCCTAGCTAGACTGATTAAGGCGGGTAGACAATTCGAGAGCTCTCTATTCATATCGCTTGTCTCGGTCTCGCACCTGCGTCCACGATGCCTTCCGAGAGTAGCCGAGCGTGTCTACGTAGACTGTAGTGATACTCTAGCTAGGGTAGTCTCGCTAATGTGTACACGTCGTAGATTGCCCTATGAGACTCGCTCTACGTTATTTTAATCTATCGTGGACGAGGCGCTTTATGTAAAGTTATTATAGTGTAGAAGTTAAACTTGATGAGTCAATATCTTTTCAGGGTGGCTCTTCGCCCAATGATCTGAGGAATTTGGGCGCTAAAGAAGCCAAAGACCTCTACACTAAATTGGGGCGTTCTCCAGTACAGGTATGTATAGCTGGATGGACTGCTGGTTAACTACCTGAGAATAAAAAATAATGAATGTTAATAAATTTTTACAGGCATGGGTGTACCAAGGAAAGGAACCAGCGCATTTCCTTCAAATCTTCAAAGGCCGAATGATCACTTACGTCGGCAGCGCAACTGATTATGATCGTAAGTTGGCGTTTAATATTCTAATTATGTAGTGTTACTCCGAAGACCGTTGGGCAAAGGTCTTTACACAATGGGTACCTCGAGATGGCCAGCATTGCCAAGTCCGGCTCAGAAAGAGGTAGCGTGACGAACGACTTATGGACGCATACTGTGAAGACTGGATAGAGTTGGCACAGGGCAAGCTTAATACCCCAAATTGGTCTTAATATTATGAGAATTTGAATAACAACTCGAACAAGCAGGACGCTTCCCAATTATATATTCAAAATAATTTAATTAAAGTCGTAGATCTCTTGTATATACTAGAGATCCGCAATTTCTAACAGAGACTAGGTATCAGCTCAAAGAAACTTTTTTTTTTTCCAATAGCCACGGGTCGTAGACTCCTCGCACCATCCCGCGTCCTCATCCGCGTATCAGGACAGTACGCGAGGGAGGCGCGGGGAGTGGAGGTGCGGGAGGGTGCGGGGGCCGCGGGCGCGGGCGGGGCGTGCTACGTGCTGCGGGAGGGGGGGCGCGCGTGGGTGTGGTGCGCCGCCAGCGCCACGGGAGACGAGCGGGAGGTGGCCAAGAACATGGCGGCCACGGAACATGCACTCGTCATGCAAGGTAAGCTTTACTTGTGAAACGTACTTCTTGTTCCTTATTATTATTTCTTAGAGCAAGGGTTCCCAAACAGTGCGACGTAGAAAGTGCAAAGGGAGGCCGTGAGACGCTCATTCTACTGATCGAATCTACATGGATTCGAGAATCTTTCTGTGTACAAGATCCAGCAAACAAAAGGAAATAGTGTCATTTGACTCGTTGTAGCCTTAAAACCAAATTTACGTGTTCCAATTTGGTGTAGTTCATAACCAGGTATCATTATAAATTGTCACCTGATATCGAGGGCGCCGAGACAATGATTATAAACATGCGCTGCGAACTGTTAAAGTTTGGCAACCGCTACCCCTTAAGGTTCCAAATCTGGAAAAAAAACTCGGTTGGCCTTCATTGCCTGTGAACCTTTTTGATTAATCCTAGTATATAGATCCTAGCTAGTACATATTAAAGCTGTAGAAAAATTTGGACTGTGGCCCGAAGTCCAGAGTATTATCTGAATCACGAAACGGAGTCAAAGAGCTGAACTCTAAGCTAGCTTATTGATGACGCGATGCGACGCAATTTGACCGCTTTCAACTACCAGTGAAAATCATCCTTACCACTACGACATATGACATAAAACGTGCGCTTATCTAAGAGTTGATGAAAAACAAAACTACGCTCGCCACGACGACGCACGTAAGTCAGTCGAATTGCATCATTATATCGTAGTAGCAAGGACGATTTTTAGTTTTAGTTAGTAGAGATACTCGCTAAGATGCATTTAGTTTCATTAAAAAGTCCCAATTTCCAGGTAAAGAGAAGCCGGACTTCTGGACAGCTCTGGGCAACCGTCGTCACCTGTTGGTACCATCTCCTCTGAAGGAGGTACAACGTCCACTACCGCCGCGCCTTTTCTATATTTCTCTTGGAGTGCCTACCCAATATTCATGTAAGTTACATCAATAATAATATATTCCAGATATCAGTAGGTCATTTCAATTGTGGAATAGAATCATGGATTGTATTCATTATTATTAGAGCCGCGATATATAGTAGTTTTTTTGACTGGCCTGTTGGTCTAGTGGTTAGTGACCCTGACTGCTAAGCCGGAGGTCGTGGGTTCGATTCCCACCCAGGACAAATGTTTGTGTGATGAGCACGATCATTTGTTCTGTGTCTGAGTGTAATTTATCTATAATATGTATGTATTTAGAAATATATAAGTATGTTTATCAGTTGCCTAGTACCCATAACACAAGCTCTGCTTAGCTTGGGACTAGATGGCGTTGTGTGATAGTTGTGGAATATTATTATTATATCACGGATATATCCATCACCCGAAATTACGACGCGTTTTGGTGTGTCATAGGGAACTTGAAAAACACTGCAAGCGAATTCAACCAACCATTCGGCGTGGTACGGTCAGCCAAGAAAGTGGTGTACCAGTTTTGATTTAGTTTCCCGGTCATCGAAAATTACAACAAGGTTCGTTATAAAAAGATATTACTGAAAGAGACAACATTATCATGACGTAAACCTATGTATTTAGTATTCATACGTCATATGTCACATATAAGTACATGACATTTTAACCTTTAGTATAAATGAAAAGGACATTAGTTTCTACAAAGCAATTGAAATGTTTCCAAACAAAAGTAATAAAAACTATTTAAATAGACAACCGAATTCCATTTGAAAAAGAAAACTGACAATTGACATTTTGTCAAATATATGCAAAAAATCGATATATTTTCCGTGTTATTTTTCAATCAACTGCATATAAAATCATCTCAATGCCTGCCAACTTGACCATTGCCGAAAGAGCACAAATAATTGCCCAATTTAATGAGGGAAGCAGTATCAGTGCGATATCCCGGAATTTGAATATATCGAGGCGTTCTGTCCGCTTTTGGATTCGTCGTGAAGGAGAGGAGGGAAGTTTGTTAGATCACAGAAGAAGTGGTCGCCGGCCTGCACTCTCCAATAACGATAGAGAATTCATGAGACGGGAATATGAAATCAATAGTTTTAAGCCCACAAAACATTTTGCGGAGATGTTCGATGTGAGTGCCCAAACAATAAGGAATCATCTACATTACATGGGGTTGCACCACAGGCATTACGCCAAGAAAATATATTTGACGGATGCTCACAGACTTGCTCGTCTGAACTTCGCCAGAGAGCACTTAGAGTTTGATTGGTCTAATACAGTGTTTTGTGATGAAAAAACGTTTAAATCCAGTCAGCATGGACGTCTTCACCTTTGGCGATATAATTCAACACGGTATAAAGATGATCATGTAATTCCAAATAGAGAATCAGGTCGAATTTCCGTAAATATTTGGGGCTGGATGAGTGCGGATGGTGTAGGAGAATTGTGTTCTCTACCTCCTCGAGCGACGGCTGTAAATTATATCGACGTGCTTCAGAATGCAATGCTACCGACAGTCCGTAATGTTTACCCGGAGAACGAAGTGCCACAATTTGATTTTGTTCAAGATAATTGTTCAATTCATTATGCGAGGATAGTAAGAGCCTGGTTTCGTTCACACACTGACGTAAGGGTAATTCAGTGGCCCTCAAGATCGCCGGACCTCAACCCGATAGAAAATCTTTGGGGCCTTATGGCCCAACGATGGTCGCATCAAAATGAAAGAACCAAACAAGCTCTTATTAGTCACTGTAATTATATTTGGGAGGAAATGCGGGGAACCGATATTTGCTCACGGCTTGTTGGTTCAATGAGGTCTCGTCTTTTAGAGGTTATAGAGGCCAACGGCGGTTACACCCGTTTCTAATTTTTAAAAATTTTCAATATCTTCTAAATATTACTATATATGCTATGTTTTTGTTTGTTATAAGTATTTTAAAATTGATTGTAGAAATTTAATAAAAGGATAAATCTATTTTTAGCTTGTTTTTTATTGATATTGTAATTACAAGTTTACAGAAATTGTAGGTTTGTGGATTCGCCTTGTGCCTTTACAATTTTATGTAACTTGTTGATTACAATTCTGAATTTGTAGATACAATTTTGTCGTCAAAATCTACAGCCCCCCGCCGTTGATTTTACGACGTCATTGGTTCCATCAAGTTCAAACTAAGAACAGCTGTCACGTTACAAACAGTAAAGCCGGATTTACATTACGAAACTAGTTGCATGAAAGTACTTTCATGACACTACTTTCACCATTAATTTCACGTGTAAACGTTCAGTTTTACAATGCATGCATTACTTTCGTGACACTGAATTACTTTCGTGTTATGCGCATATTTTTGGTGAAACTAGTTTCATGCAACTAATTTCATCATGTAAATACGACGCGAAAGTAGTGTCGCGACAGCACCTGCGTTGAGTGGACGTGTGGTATTTGAAATTAAAATGATTTTTACCCATAAGAAAGTAATTTGCATAGCTTTTAGGATCATCTGCTAATTCAGAGATTAACTGTGTTGCACCCAGATGCTTTTTTTCAAGTTTTTGCCTCGAGTAATTCCATAATGGGACTAGACAATGGAACTAAAGCCGTTGGTGGATTTATCAACGTCTTTTTTCCGAGATAAATTTTATATTTTATCTTTTCTACAATGACGCTTTGCATCATAAATGAAATACAGCTTTGATCTTGACAGGGCCAGTATCTCCGCGATACTGGTAATTTCACGACACTAAAATTTTAACGAAAGTACTTTCACTTGTGCTGAAACTAGTTTCACGAAAGTAGTTTTATCATGCATGACACTACTTTCGTAATGTAAATGCGGCTTTATAGTCGTTATCAATAATCAGATAAAGACAGCAATAGAAGTTGTCAGATCGATCTGCAAGCGAAACTAATCTTTATCACCTATGAATCTGCAAGCGATATTCAACCTTAGGGTGGTACACCACTTTCTTGGCCGGCTGTACCTATATACTTTCCGCAGATTGTCGCGACCATAGGCAGTGTTGTGAGAGCTGAACAAAGTAAATAATTAGACGTCACTTGTTTGCACTTTAAACCATAAAAAAATAAGGTTCATTATTCAATGTCAGAAAATCTCCTATACTGCTCACTTTTGTTGGAGCTAAACCTACTGGCTCTCTCTATTCATGATCTCGTACCTATGTTTTGAAAAACCATAGGATTAAACAGTTCTGTCTCTACAGTTGAGGAGATAGTCTCGTTCAGCCAGTACGACCTGGCTCCTGAGATGGTGGGTGTGGTGGATGCCCACGACGCGGTGTTCGTGTGGCTGGGCCAGCACTGCTGCCCGCGCGCCAAGGATGACCCCAGGTCTATAGCACTCGCCTATCTGGCGCAAGGTAATTCAAGTGATACTTTTACAACAGTCAAAAAATGTTGATTGGTAAACCTCTCAAAATATAGTATATCTTGATGTTCTATTAGCATCAGCTACCCAATATTACACAATGCACATGGAATATATTATATTGCAATATACTATTTTAAACACTACTTCTTATGTCAAATTCGTCTGCTCGACAACGTGTATCTGTGTTACGCAATTGATATATTTATAGTCCAGTCATTAAAGCCTAAACCCGAAAATAATTAGTAACTTGCTGAAATTTTAAGGGGTTCTTAAGGAAGGTAAAATAAGATACCGGGTGATTTTGCAGCGTTCTGGGGTGTACGGAAAGGGTTGAAAAGGGGTGAAAAGGTGTTTTTTGCTAATAACATTGCCAAAAAAATTAGTAACACGCTGCAAATTTGGAATAAGGTTGTTCTTACGGTTTTGTAACGTGTATTAAATTTGCAGCGTTTTGCAACATACGGAACATTGTTTTTTTTCAAAACAGTGCAATTAGTTAAAAACAGGGCTAAGAAAATTAGTAACACGCTGCAAATTTGGAATTAGGTTGTTCTTACCGTTTTGTAACGTGTATGAAATTTGCGGCGTTTTGCAACATACGGAACATTGTCTATTATTAAAAAACAATGAAATTATTTAATCACACGGGTGAAAAAAAATTGTAACTCGCTGTAAATTTGTAATTAAGTTGTTTTTACCGTTTCGTAAGGTATATCAAATTTGCAGCGTTTTACAACAAATTGAACATTGTTTATTATTAAAAAAACAGTGCGATATACGTTACGAAACGGTAAAAACAACTTAATTACAAATTTACAGCGAGTTACAATTTTTTTTCACCCGTGTGATTAAATAATTTCATTGTTTTTTCAATAATAGACAATGTTCCGTATGTTGCAAAACGCTGCAAATTTGATACACGTTACAAACCGGTAAGAACAACCTAATTCCAAATTTGCAGCGTGTTACTAATTTTCTTACCCCTGTTTTTAACTAATTGCACTGTTTTTAAAAAAAAACAATGTTCCGTATGTTGCAAAACGCTGCAAATTTAATACACGTTACAAAACCGTAAGAACAACCTTATTCCAAATTTGCAGCGTGTTACTAATTTTTTTGGCAATGTTATTAGCAAAAAACACCTTTTCACCCCTTTTCAACCCTTTCCGTACACCCCAGAACGCTGCAAAATCACCCGGTATGTTATTTTACCTTCCTTAAGAACCCCCTAAAATTTCAGCAAGTTACTAATTATTTTCGGGTTTGGGCTTTAATGACTGGACTATTAAACAAATAAGAAGGCTCTGACATTTTAAATCCGTTGCGAAATTATAATCCCACCGTCCTTTTACTACTCCCCCAATAATAAGGATAAACGCGCATTACGAAAATAAATAGTTGCGAGAAAAAATTGACAATCTGGTAACAACAGAAATGTACTACAATCCCCGCACTGCGAAAATAAATAATTTGTGATATCACGAACTAGTTTTCGATTTCATTTCGTAATATATAAATCGCAACGTTTAAATTTCGTAGTGCGCGCATAGCCTTATACACGAATGACAATAAGTCACGTTTTTAAGAACTTTTCCTAACTTCTCTCTTAGATCCAGCAGCGAGAGATGCTGCGACCCCAATTCTTGCGCTGAGTCAAGGACGTGAACCACCGCATTTCACCGGCTTCTTCCCCCACTGGAAGCAGTCCATGTGGAAGGTCAGTTCAAACAGATCTTTATTCGTGTTAAATTGCGCTGTTATGAAATCGGTAGGTACAGTGATATTTGTTATGTTTATGCCTCAAAAAATGTATGCACTATGCAGCTGGTTCTTTTGGCGCGTCAAAATCACAAAAATGTAATAAAGAACTCCTGGTAGTGTTACCATGCTGCGGTATGTCTCTATCACTTTCTCTATCTCAAAATAGGGTGAATATGGATGCTAGGGTGACACTGGACAAAGCTTGAACGTTCAATAATGGTTGTCCCAGCTCACCCCTGCTGCGTCTCTAAAACTCACCCCATTTGACTGAATTTAAAAATTCTGCCTTCGGTCTATCTGATCAGCAACAAAATTCAATAGGTATTTAATTCTTTTATACCGATACAGGGTCACAAGACGTTCAGTGCAATCATCAGTGCTTTGGAAGGCAAAGCGATTGTTCAAAGTGGCAACAGCGCGATACAGAGTGGCAACAGCGCTAACCGTTTTGATCAATACGAGAAATATCCCTTAGGAGTCCTGAAAGGGCCCAAAGAACATCTTCCGCCAGATGTCGATCCTCTTACCAAAGAGGTAAGTAATCTTAAATTCCTCCACCTACCAGCGGTCCTCCCCGGGCAACGGCAGCACAAGCTTCTTGTAACCTTTTATTTTGTCGGTTTAAAAACATCATAATTATGAGCCCTCCCAGGAGAGTGCGAGAGGGACTACTTTTAGCCTTCGGTGATGGCAGAACGATCTGGGATCGTTCTATAACGATGGCTGGCGTCACAGGGCCGCCTGGCTCGCGACCACCATCCTTTTAGAAGTCCGGCGGCAAATATTATTAAGGGAGCTTACCCACGACGCGATGCGACGTAATTGGACCGATTCCAACTCCAAGTGAAATCAACCTTACATACTACGACATACGACATAAGACACATTATCCACGGGTAGATGAAAAACAAAACATGATCGCCACGACGACGTGAAGTCAATCGAATTGCATCATTATATTTCTTAGTAGCAAGGTTGATTTTAATTTTTAGTTAGTTTAAATTGCAAATCGCACGATTCGCACCATGGGTAAAGTCCCTAACTGTGATTCATCGGTGCGCAGGAGTTCCAGTAGGCAGTACCTTCTGGTGAGCTCATTTCATCTTAGGCTTCAGCTTTGTTCCTGGGCTAGATCAAGGCCAAGACCAAAGACAATCTAAAATTTTAAAAAAGAAAGCCCGGGACTTCTTTTGTAGTTGTCTTTCAAGAAAAAGGCAAATAGGTAGGTAGTACTCGCAGCAACCAGAGTGTATGTTTGACAAGAAGGGTACGCAAGAATCGTAGATGTCGTTATGAGGCTTCGCTTACCACCACTATGAGACTATGGTATCGAGTATTTATGTTGTATCTATCTTTTAAAATCATCAGCAACAAGGTGTAATTAATAATAATAATAAGTAAAGTAACAGTTAGAATTTCTAAAGAAAATTAATGGCCGTAACTAACTGATTTATGCATCAATAAAATGCACGCACAAGATTGATGATTACCCAATAGTTTTAAGAGACTTGTAGAAAATTTAATTAAAGTAATTAACACACGCACACTCGACTAAATGAGCTTGAAGATTGATTCACTGCGCATGACTTTGTTTACTCTTTATTAGAGTACAGTTATGAGCAGTATTTTTTTTATTCAATTGTAATTTCCGCCCGTCCCAAATAATAGAGTACATATGTTTTGGAATCATACCTATTAGTATAATAAAATAGGTTTTAGCTTAACTTTACTAACGTTTGCTGAAAGTCTTTTCAATTTCAATGCGCGTTACTTGTACACCAAAAGATTATAAATTGTGAAGTAAATAAATAAAAGCATTTTTTTAATAACATCAATACTAGGAATAAAAGGAGTTTCTATACTCAACTAATGGGAACTTCTGGATGAGAAAACCGAATAAAACTAGCTCCAGCTAAGAAAGGAACCTATAATAGTATTTCATAATTCATACACACCAACAGTGCTTGCAACCACTAAATCACAGAGTCCTGTCGAATGGGCTATCAACTCAAAAAAATAAATTATTCCGAAAGTTAGATTATCAAAAAGTGTTTGACCCCTTTTTCTTATGTTACTTAGACCAAAAACGGCAAAGATACAATGCTTCTTCTAAAAATCACAAAATATCACTCGGTTGGTAGAATTTTACAGGCATTGTGACGTCACGGGCAACCGATGGATGCAAGTGGCGAATTGCCGTTCGGCGTGGCGGTGTAAGGGGGAGGTCTATGTTCAGCAGTGGACGTCTTCCGGTAGATGATGATGATGGCGTCAGAAACTCCTGAATTACGAAGTGTTTTAACTTTGTCACTACTCATTGATTTAAAAAAAATACGTGTCCTTTATTTTTTAATACTCTAACTGACAGAAACAGTTTTTCAATTTGATTATGCAGTAATAATTAACATTATAAATATTATTATTTGCAGCTGTACCTGACTCACGACGACTTCGTGTCTACATTCAGTATGCCGTACAGCGACTTTCGATCGCTGCCCGGGTGGAAACAGAAGGATCTCAAGAAAACTGTTGGGCTATTCTGAAGATCTATGTATGAAAGGGTGTCTATGGATCTGAATATTGTAAAAGCGATTCGCTCTTATAAGTTTTAATCAATGAAATGTTGCGAGGCATAGAAAGTATTTTAAATGTATGAAATATCAATTATTATTTATACATAGTTACACAATGTGGTATCACATTGTTTATGGTTTAAACTAAATGTTAACAAATAAAAATAAGTTGAAACATTCACTTATAATGTTGATAAGAAGGTAATGCTTGCACAAACGTTTTATAACCGAACATCTTATTAATATAATTATTATTTTAGACTTATTAATTTAAATAAATATCAGTTTGTTATTAGGTCTGTTGTTTTTATAATAACGAAATAACGTTTTAATGTAATAACAGTTAATACTACTACGATTGTTTGAAATTAAATATTTAATTAAGCAAAGTATTTATTAGGTTTATTAAGAAATAAAACTAAAAGATTTTAAAATGTTATTTTTATTTTAAAAATAGTACTTACTAGCTAATGGGCATTAATTACCTTAAAATTAATAATCTTTACAATTTACAAGTGTTTCAAAATCCATAAAATATCGGTTGAATTGAAAGCGTATTTACACTAAAATAATGACAGGTATCATAATATAAGCCTACATGATATGGGGTGAGCCGTAGCTAAGGCACGTTTATTAGTATTGCGTGTCGCTGGAGACGAACGCGCTCACACGACGCTCCTTCCACATTACAGCGTAATTCAAACCATATTCCAAATATTATATTCAATATCATAATTATATTTTATAAAACATACGATGAATTATACGAAATGTCCTATATCAGCAAAAAGCTACTTGAAAAAAAAAACTTTACAAATATGAAAAGCTAGTTAGGAACTTACAATTTTAGTAGATAAATAAAACGTTACAATAAATGATTTAATTCGATAATAAATAATTTACATAATGATTTTACACTTTATCAGTTATTGTTATATTAGACAATTTGGGAGTATTTCTAGAACCGCCTCGGTTTATAAGGCTGCGGCTGTCGGGAAAAATACTCCCGAAAAGTGTCGTCTAGAATAGTAAAATCAGGTTATCAGAATTATGCATAGTAAATAACAATATTATTATTACATGGAATTAATATTAATGACGAGACATGGAACGAAAAACGCGGGCTTAGAATCCAAAATAAACAGCTCTTTTTGTTATTTTTGAAACGTCTTTGGTAATTATAAAACCGAACACATGAAATATAAAATACATCTCATGAAACAATATGGAATGAAGTGCACGAACAATGCATAAGCTGCCGTAATAAAAATAAAATGCATCTCAAAAATAAGCGTAAACACTACGACGAACGCAATTTTTAAACTTTTAAGTACGTAAAATTTTAAATTCGCATGTCAACATGAATGAAGAGATTGTTCCGAACTTATATCTAAAAGAAAAACAAAGCAATAACTGGATATGCGACAGAACAGAGAACTTGAGTCAATATAAAACTAAGGAAAACAAAACTCAACATAGTTTTCGTTGCAGGAATGTAAACAATGTGTAGAGCAATATTAAACAGGGCATTTTATAATATTTAACAAGAACTAATAGTAACAACAATGCGTCGGAGGCCTGTTTCCTTCTAGCACCACGGGTGTTCCTAGTCCAGTTAAATTCGAAATATGCTCAGTTTCCAAGTCCTAGCCATTTCGGTATTTTGCCAAGAATATAGTTACAAACAACCTTTATTATTCATAGTATAAATTATAATAATGATAAACAAACAATGTCTTTTAATCCCCTGTATTCTAAAGAAGAATCTTGAACCGAGACCGTTTGGAAACCTAATTTGACTGGACTACAAACATAGACACGACTATTTATCACAGCTATCCAAAGCCTTCACACATTACACGAATCGGTCGCCTATCCCTCTACGTCATTAATCGTTTATCGATGCAGATACTTGAGATTGCCGAACCCACTTACAACAGTAACAATTTCTAAGAAGTTGCTGCTACCAAACCGAACAAAATCTACACTCAACCCGTTTGAATGTCCTCGTGCGAGGACAACGAGCGCGAATAGTTCCAGAAAATTCGATACAGCAGAATTTGACATTAGAATATGAATAGTTGTGAACAGTTTCAACTACCTTTGTACTTTATACTCACAACTAAACGAGATTTATTGTACACGAGATTATTTAAGGCCTAATAATTTAAAATTGGTGTTTCAAAATTTGTAAAAATATTATACATCTAATAATATAGGTATAGTAGGCCTACAGATGTATTGTAAAAGATACAAAAGTTAAATAGAAGGCTTTATAGTTTAGAGCCGACTTGGTGTTCAACAAATTAGAAAGTTTGGCACTTCAACAAGTTGTACCATAACGAATATTAAGACACGGTGAATTATTGCTTCAAAATTCCATTTCTCAGCTTGAGATTGCAAAATGAATGTTAGTGCAATCAGTGATGCAACTATACAGAAAAAATATTTAGCAAACTTTTGTAGAATTAATTGCTTTATCTAATTATTCAATAATAAGCTCAGCAGCTCATTACACAATAGTCTACAATAAATTGATCTTGTGATTCAAGGAAGCCCGTTCAGAGTCTTACATTATTAAGTAACGTTGCGGAATTTTGTTAGAAGAATTAGGTATTTCACTTGAGCAAATATAATTATGAGACGATTCACTAAAAACAAAAACACCTATGGCACGGTTTCTTCGTTAATTGGCAACACTTTCGCGTTGTGAATTGTCTTACTTGTGTACTTAATCTAACATTAAGGGTCCCTGAATCATTTACTATAATTTTCTACATTTCAATTAACATGATATAGGTTAACTAGATTCTTTAACAATACATAAAAATTGGTAAGTCAATTCCTGTGTGGATCAATTCCCGTATTTCATATCTTAACGTTTTAGCAACAGTGCAACCGCGTAATGAATATGTCCGCATGTTCTGACGGAGACTCACTCCTAACTGATGTTTTTCTACATTAGGATAGAGCGAATTTCAATGTCTACGGATCCAGTAACAGTTTCTCGAACGATAGTATCTATATACAACAATAGTATATGATATACAACATACTGAAGCATTAACATTATGTGCTGTTAAAAATAAAAACGTAACAAAATACATTATAATAAAAATGCTCTACTGGTTCAATAAATTGTACAAAAATATTATTGAAAAATAACCAGTTTTATTTTCTTCACTTTATAACTCAACGATATGGACTACTTGGCGTTGACAATGTTATGAACAATAATGTTAAGGTTTATGTGTTTCATTAATTTATGGCGAAAGCTCCAGAAGCTTGTGTAATAAAAATGCTCTACTGGTTCAATAAATTGTACAAAAATATTATTGAAAAATAACCAGTTTTATTTTCTTCACTTTATAACTCAACGATATGGACTACTTGGCGTTGACAATGTTATGAACAATAATGTTAAGGTTTATGTGTTTCATTAATTTATGGCGAAAGCTCCAGAAGCTTGTGTATCACCTGCCGACATCAAACAGCACAACGTGGTCGACGAATCACCATAAAACCGCAATATAGTTTGCAAAAACAATAATATCAACACGGTTACTAGTACTTACATGACCCAATCTTTTAACCAAGAAAATATTAGTTTAAATTTTTATAAAACACTTGTTTCAAAAGCTGATGTCAATTAAAATGTGAATAACTTGCAACTGATGCACACGATAGCACCATTGCATCCGTCTGTGAGATTTCGCAATGACAATCAGCTTCCTAATAAACAATTATAAGAAAAACTACTTGGTGTTGGTAAAATTTTGATAATTATTTTAAACGCATTAACGCATGCGACGCGCATCGTAAAGATGATTTTTTTGAGGAAAGAATTTTGATAAGTACAAAATATTAATATTTTCAATATCTATCACAGCAATCATGCCGAAATCTTATAAAAATTTGGACAAAAATACTTAAATTTATTTAAGACTAGTTAATTTACAAGTTTAATTGAAATTTGGATAGAAAAATTCTGAAAAAATCAATAGCAAATATTGTCAAATGCCAGATCAAATGCCAGCGCGCGAACTACTCATCGCGTTGCTCCCACGTCACTTCTTAACAATACTCGATGAATGATTTCATAACAAGATATCCAGAGTACTTATTTAAAAGTACCTCGATCGAAAGTACGATAGCATAGTTCAATTAGTTTTCCAAAATAAACAGATTATATTCTAGGTCCCATAGAATAAAATGTTCGAAAAAAGTGTTAGTAAAAAAACCAACGCGCGGTGAACAAAGCGACTCACTACTATTACTTTTAAAACCAAGTACACGCGAAATGAGATATTTAGTAATGGGCGCCCATCCTTCATGTTTGTTGCTAAAGGTTCAAATACCGTAGAGGGCGTGTGCGGGGCGGGGCGGGGCGGGGCCGGGTCCGCTCACGGGCGCGGCAGCGACGCGTTGGCCGGCAACGTGGAGCTGCGCTGTGACGCGTTCATGTATGCTGACTTCAGGTTTGACCGCATCGAGTCTCTGTGAACATGAACCGGGGGTCAATTACCTGTTGGCTAGGGGTGGATGTTGGTGAAAAAGTTGAAGTGTAAAGTTCGATAGGAAATCATCTTTCTTGATGTTTAAATGTACATACGTGTTCGGCTTATTTGTGTATATTTAGTGGTGTCGGTTCACCTGGGCGACAGCTTGGTGTGGTCGTGGTTGGTGTGGTGCGCGGCGCGGTACCCGTACCGCTGCACGCGGCGCGCCAGGCGGGCCACCCAGCGCCGCTGGTCAAATGTACATACGTGTTGGGCGCATTTGTCTGTATTTAGTGGTGTCGGTTCACCTGGGCGACAGCTTGGTGTGGTCGTGGTTGGTGTGGTGCGCGGCGCGGTACCCGTACCGCTGCACGCGGCGCGCCAGGCGGGCCACCCAGCGCCGCTGGTCAAATGTACATACGTGTTGGGCGCATTTGTCTGTATTTAGTGGTGTCGGTTCACCTGGGCGACAGCTTGGTGTGGTCGTGGTTGGTGTGGTGCGCGGCGCGGTACCCGTACCGCTGCACGCGGCGCGCCAGGCGGGCCACCCAGCGCCGCTGGTCAAATGTACATACGTGTTGGGCGCATTTGTCTGTATTTAGTGGTGTCGGTTCACCTGGGCGACAGCTTGGTGTGGTCGTGGTTGGTGTGGTGCGCGGCGCGGTACCCGTACCGCTGCACGCGGCGCGCCAGGCGGGCCACCCAGCGCCGCTGGTCAAATGTACATACGTGTTGGGCGCATTTGTCTGTATTTAGTGGTGTCGGTTCACCTGGGCGACAGCTTGGTGTGGTCGTGGTTGGTGTGGTGCGCGGCGCGGTACCCGTACCGCTGCACGCGGCGCGCCAGGCGGGCCACCCAGCGCCGCTGGTCAAATGTACATACGTGTTGGGCGCATTTGTCTGTATTTAGTGGTGTCGGTTCACCTGGGCGACAGCTTGGTGTGGTCGTGGTTGGTGTGGTGCGCGGCGCGGTACCCGTACCGCTGCACGCGGCGCGCCAGGCGGGCCACCCAGCGCCGCTGGTCAAATGTACATACGTGTTGGGCGCATTTGTCTGTATTTAGTGGTGTCGGTTCACCTGGGCGACAGCTTGGTGTGGTCGTGGTTGGTGTGGTGCGCGGCGCGGTACCCGTACCGCTGCACGCGGCGCGCCAGGCGGGCCACCCAGCGCCGCTGGTCAAATGTACATACGTGTTGGGCGCATTTGTCTGTATTTAGTGGTGTCGGTTCACCTGGGCGACAGCTTGGTGTGGTCGTGGTTGGTGTGGTGCGCGGCGCGGTACCCGTACCGCTGCACGCGGCGCGCCAGGCGGGCCACCCAGCGCCGCTGGTCAAATGTACATACGTGTTGGGCGCATTTGTCTGTATTTAGTGGTGTCGGTTCACCTGGGCGACAGCTTGGTGTGGTCGTGGTTGGTGTGGTGCGCGGCGCGGTACCCGTACCGCTGCACGCGGCGCGCCAGGCGGGCCACCCAGCGCCGCTGGTCAAATGTACATACGTGTTGGGCGCATTTGTCTGTATTTAGTGGTGTCGGTTCACCTGGGCGACAGCTTGGTGTGGTCGTGGTTGGTGTGGTGCGCGGCGCGGTACCCGTACCGCTGCACGCGGCGCGCCAGGCGGGCCACCCAGCGCCGCTGGTCAAATGTACATACGTGTTGGGCGCATTTGTCTGTATTTAGTGGTGTCGGTTCACCTGGGCGACAGCTTGGTGTGGTCGTGGTTGGTGTGGTGCGCGGCGCGGTACCCGTACCGCTGCACGCGGCGCGCCAGGCGGGCCACCCAGCGCCGCTGGTCAAATGTACATACGTGTTGGGCGCATTTGTCTGTATTTAGTGGTGTCGGTTCACCTGGGCGACAGCTTGGTGTGGTCGTGGTTGGTGTGGTGCGCGGCGCGGTACCCGTACCGCTGCACGCGGCGCGCCAGGCGGGCCACCCAGCGCCGCTGGTCAAATGTACATACGTGTTGGGCGCATTTGTCTGTATTTAGTGGTGTCGGTTCACCTGGGCGACAGCTTGGTGTGGTCGTGGTTGGTGTGGTGCGCGGCGCGGTACCCGTACCGCTGCACGCGGCGCGCCAGGCGGGCCACCCAGCGCCGCTGGTCAAATGTACATACGTGTTGGGCGCATTTGTCTGTATTTAGTGGTGTCGGTTCACCTGGGCGACAGCTTGGTGTGGTCGTGGTTGGTGTGGTGCGCGGCGCGGTACCCGTACCGCTGCACGCGGCGCGCCAGGCGGGCCACCCAGCGCCGCTGGTCAAATGTACATACGTGTTGGGCGCATTTGTCTGTATTTAGTGGTGTCGGTTCACCTGGGCGACAGCTTGGTGTGGTCGTGGTTGGTGTGGTGCGCGGCGCGGTACCCGTACCGCTGCACGCGGCGCGCCAGGCGGGCCACCCAGCGCCGCTGGTCAAATGTACATACGTGTTGGGCGCATTTGTCTGTATTTAGTGGTGTCGGTTCACCTGGGCGACAGCTTGGTGTGGTCGTGGTTGGTGTGGTGCGCGGCGCGGTACCCGTACCGCTGCACGCGGCGCGCCAGGCGGGCCACCCAGCGCCGCTGGTCAAATGTACATACGTGTTGGGCGCATTTGTCTGTATTTAGTGGTGTCGGTTCACCTGGGCGACAGCTTGGTGTGGTCGTGGTTGGTGTGGTGCGCGGCGCGGTACCCGTACCGCTGCACGCGGCGCGCCAGGCGGGCCACCCAGCGCCGCTGGTCAAATGTACATACGTGTTGGGCGCATTTGTCTGTATTTAGTGGTGTCGGTTCACCTGGGCGACAGCTTGGTGTGGTCGTGGTTGGTGTGGTGCGCGGCGCGGTACCCGTACCGCTGCACGCGGCGCGCCAGGCGGGCCACCCAGCGCCGCTGGTCAAATGTACATACGTGTTGGGCGCATTTGTCTGTATTTAGTGGTGTCGGTTCACCTGGGCGACAGCTTGGTGTGGTCGTGGTTGGTGTGGTGCGCGGCGCGGTACCCGTACCGCTGCACGCGGCGCGCCAGGCGGGCCACCCAGCGCCGCTGGTCAAATGTACATACGTGTTGGGCGCATTTGTCTGTATTTAGTGGTGTCGGTTCACCTGGGCGACAGCTTGGTGTGGTCGTGGTTGGTGTGGTGCGCGGCGCGGTACCCGTACCGCTGCACGCGGCGCGCCAGGCGGGCCACCCAGCGCCGCTGGTCAAATGTACATACGTGTTGGGCGCATTTGTCTGTATTTAGTGGTGTCGGTTCACCTGGGCGACAGCTTGGTGTGGTCGTGGTTGGTGTGGTGCGCGGCGCGGTACCCGTACCGCTGCACGCGGCGCGCCAGGCGGGCCACCCAGCGCCGCTGGTCAAATGTACATACGTGTTGGGCGCATTTGTCTGTATTTAGTGGTGTCGGTTCACCTGGGCGACAGCTTGGTGTGGTCGTGGTTGGTGTGGTGCGCGGCGCGGTACCCGTACCGCTGCACGCGGCGCGCCAGGCGGGCCACCCAGCGCCGCTGGTCAAATGTACATACGTGTTGGGCGCATTTGTCTGTATTTAGTGGTGTCGGTTCACCTGGGCGACAGCTTGGTGTGGTCGTGGTTGGTGTGGTGCGCGGCGCGGTACCCGTACCGCTGCACGCGGCGCGCCAGGCGGGCCACCCAGCGCCGCTGGTCAAATGTACATACGTGTTGGGCGCATTTGTCTGTATTTAGTGGTGTCGGTTCACCTGGGCGACAGCTTGGTGTGGTCGTGGTTGGTGTGGTGCGCGGCGCGGTACCCGTACCGCTGCACGCGGCGCGCCAGGCGGGCCACCCAGCGCCGCTGGTCAAATGTACATACGTGTTGGGCGCATTTGTCTGTATTTAGTGGTGTCGGTTCACCTGGGCGACAGCTTGGTGTGGTCGTGGTTGGTGTGGTGCGCGGCGCGGTACCCGTACCGCTGCACGCGGCGCGCCAGGCGGGCCACCCAGCGCCGCTGGTCAAATGTACATACGTGTTGGGCGCATTTGTCTGTATTTAGTGGTGTCGGTTCACCTGGGCGACAGCTTGGTGTGGTCGTGGTTGGTGTGGTGCGCGGCGCGGTACCCGTACCGCTGCACGCGGCGCGCCAGGCGGGCCACCCAGCGCCGCTGGTCAAATGTACATACGTGTTGGGCGCATTTGTCTGTATTTAGTGGTGTCGGTTCACCTGGGCGACAGCTTGGTGTGGTCGTGGTTGGTGTGGTGCGCGGCGCGGTACCCGTACCGCTGCACGCGGCGCGCCAGGCGGGCCACCCAGCGCCGCTGGTCAAATGTACATACGTGTTGGGCGCATTTGTCTGTATTTAGTGGTGTCGGTTCACCTGGGCGACAGCTTGGTGTGGTCGTGGTTGGTGTGGTGCGCGGCGCGGTACCCGTACCGCTGCACGCGGCGCGCCAGGCGGGCCACCCAGCGCCGCTGGTCAAATGTACATACGTGTTGGGCGCATTTGTCTGTATTTAGTGGTGTCGGTTCACCTGGGCGACAGCTTGGTGTGGTCGTGGTTGGTGTGGTGCGCGGCGCGGTACCCGTACCGCTGCACGCGGCGCGCCAGGCGGGCCACCCAGCGCCGCTGGTCAAATGTACATACGTGTTGGGCGCATTTGTCTGTATTTAGTGGTGTCGGTTCACCTGGGCGACAGCTTGGTGTGGTCGTGGTTGGTGTGGTGCGCGGCGCGGTACCCGTACCGCTGCACGCGGCGCGCCAGGCGGGCCACCCAGCGCCGCTGGTCAAATGTACATACGTGTTGGGCGCATTTGTCTGTATTTAGTGGTGTCGGTTCACCTGGGCGACAGCTTGGTGTGGTCGTGGTTGGTGTGGTGCGCGGCGCGGTACCCGTACCGCTGCACGCGGCGCGCCAGGCGGGCCACCCAGCGCCGCTGGTCAAATGTACATACGTGTTGGGCGCATTTGTCTGTATTTAGTGGTGTCGGTTCACCTGGGCGACAGCTTGGTGTGGTCGTGGTTGGTGTGGTGCGCGGCGCGGTACCCGTACCGCTGCACGCGGCGCGCCAGGCGGGCCACCCAGCGCCGCTGGTCAAATGTACATACGTGTTGGGCGCATTTGTCTGTATTTAGTGGTGTCGGTTCACCTGGGCGACAGCTTGGTGTGGTCGTGGTTGGTGTGGTGCGCGGCGCGGTACCCGTACCGCTGCACGCGGCGCGCCAGGCGGGCCACCCAGCGCCGCTGGTCAAATGTACATACGTGTTGGGCGCATTTGTCTGTATTTAGTGGTGTCGGTTCACCTGGGCGACAGCTTGGTGTGGTCGTGGTTGGTGTGGTGCGCGGCGCGGTACCCGTACCGCTGCACGCGGCGCGCCAGGCGGGCCACCCAGCGCCGCTGGTCAAATGTACATACGTGTTGGGCGCATTTGTCTGTATTTAGTGGTGTCGGTTCACCTGGGCGACAGCTTGGTGTGGTCGTGGTTGGTGTGGTGCGCGGCGCGGTACCCGTACCGCTGCACGCGGCGCGCCAGGCGGGCCACCCAGCGCCGCTGGTCAAATGTACATACGTGTTGGGCGCATTTGTCTGTATTTAGTGGTGTCGGTTCACCTGGGCGACAGCTTGGTGTGGTCGTGGTTGGTGTGGTGCGCGGCGCGGTACCCGTACCGCTGCACGCGGCGCGCCAGGCGGGCCACCCAGCGCCGCTGGTCAAATGTACATACGTGTTGGGCGCATTTGTCTGTATTTAGTGGTGTCGGTTCACCTGGGCGACAGCTTGGTGTGGTCGTGGTTGGTGTGGTGCGCGGCGCGGTACCCGTACCGCTGCACGCGGCGCGCCAGGCGGGCCACCCAGCGCCGCTGGTCAAATGTACATACGTGTTGGGCGCATTTGTCTGTATTTAGTGGTGTCGGTTCACCTGGGCGACAGCTTGGTGTGGTCGTGGTTGGTGTGGTGCGCGGCGCGGTACCCGTACCGCTGCACGCGGCGCGCCAGGCGGGCCACCCAGCGCCGCTGGTCTGCGGGCGCGGCTGCCAGCAGCAGCAGCTCCCGCGCGCGGTCCGCGTGCAGCTTGCAGGCCGCCACCGCCGCGCCGCCCGCCTCGCCCTCCGACACGTGCTCCGCGTGGATCTTCATGCGACAGCCTGCACGAGGGGGGGGAAATATCAGACACGACTCAATATGACGACATTGCGCATCGTGCTTGCTGATCTACGTCAAAAAACACTAGTCGAACCCCCACTAAGGGTGCTTACACGGTGCATATGACCCGCGCAAGTAAGGGTGCGGGTTACCCGCGCGAGTAACATGCTAAAGCTACTTGATCAAGTTACTTGCGTGTACTTGTAAATGTTGCAAATGACTGGAGCAAGTAAAGACGCGGGCTACTTGCGCAAGCTGTTTGTACAAGTTATTAGTTTGTGATCAAGAGCTACATGTGTATGCTATTCGCGCGATAGCTTTATGACTTAATCGAGTCAAAATGTCTCAACGAACGAAAATTCTTTTAAAAACATTGTTAAAAATGTAATTTTACCGGAATTACGAAACTTACACACGTCTAAAACTGTTCAAGTTACATGCGCGAATAACCCGCACGCGCCGCAGAGCATGCGAGTTATTTAAAAATGGAAAACATTTTACTGAAATGTATGTTATTTTAGAGAAATAGTTGAAACCAAATTATATTAGTCATATTATTACTTAAATTTATTTTATTTTAATTTTAAATTGCGCTGTAATTTAGTGGCTATATAAAAAGTTAGGACATGGTTCAATAGAAATGTCAAAATATAACTTTTTTTTTTAATTTAATTATTAATTGAAAGCGATTTTCCCTAGGGCTGCAATGCATAACTTTTAACTCGCTCATCAGGAATGTAATGACCTACTTTCAGAGCATGAGTAATGTTTTTTTTTTAATTGTTGAATTCACGATTGTGAGAAACTAGCTGCTCACCACTTTACCTCCGATGCTTGGCTCTTATTGATCATAGAGTAATGTTATATACCCTGTAGCCTTCCTCGATAAATGGACTGACTATACATTGAAGCCGCGGGGAACAGCTAGTTAGCAATAATAGAATACAAGTCATTATACTCACGTCGACACTCGTAGGCCTGCGGCGGACGGAACATGTGCCACAGCGGCCGCGTGCACACCTCGCAGGCGGTGGGGATGTGGTACGTGATGCTCACCAGGTCGTGGCCCTTGTGCTGCACTGTGTTGCCTGGAGGGATGGTACACATACAAATAGTTATTCAACAGTCTATTAAAGTAGTATTAAAGCAGGATAACTTGAATACACAGCCTAAGAGCGTCTGGTGTACTGAATTAGAAGATCGCAAGTTTCAAGGTTTTTCAGTTTGGGCTGTGCGTTGTTGTATCAGTCACATGGTCCGGTGGGGGTACTGTGATGAAGAAAGGTGCGACTGCGGAGCCTCATCACAAACGATGGCCCACCTCCTCACTTGTACTTTGAGTAATTCCACCTGCACTCTAAGGGACCTGTCCGAGGCCATCAACGCCGTAAATGTGGCAGAGTTTTGGTCGAAGCTCATTTAATTTGAAAGAATCTTCGACACGACGAAGAAGACAGGCCTTTGAATTTTATATAATGGTATGGTATGATAAACGAGGCTTCTGTACCGATTCTAGCTTATTTTCAGCGTGTTGGATAACATTTAAAGCGCATATTTCCTGGCCATCATCCTTATCAGTGAATGAGTGCAACAAATGCGTGAATTTGAACTTTAGGATAGCTGTACGTAGTGCGCTTTTCCTTTAAACCTTTTTGGTGTGCCGTGTAAGCACAGGTATAAAAATTGTGAGCTAGTGCAAGTAAACGTATGCATCGAATTCCGCACTAACTTTATATATTTTGCAGCGGATGCATTGGTTGCCATCCAGTGACGGGCGCCTCATATATTGGTCCAGTTTCAAACTAAAGTAAAACATGGTTTTAGATTTATTTAAAAGTATTTATGATGTTGTTTCCTGTTATTTTCATACATACTTTATTTTGAGACAGACTCAAAAACTTAATAGCCGACAGCGTCAGAAGACTGTTCGTGACGCCTAAGGGCCGAAACTGCGTTAAGCGGATGCCCGCGCGGTTCTATACAAAAGTGCTCCGTCGCGGGGACCCGCGCGTGCGTCCGTCGCGGGTCGTTGCGCCCCGCACCCACGCAACGGGGCCCGCATCCGTGCGACAGACGCCCGCGCGGGTCCCCGCGCGGTGCCACGCGCGGTGTCACGCGCGGGCTTTTTCAGTCAATAAGGGTTCCTTGTTGACTACGGAACCCTAATAAAAATCTTCAAATTGAACTAGCGACACTGCGTAAATCGGTCTCCGCGACGGGGACCGTCGCAAACCCACGGAGCCCAGCCGCGTGTCCACGCGCGGGGCACGCGCTGGACCCCGCGCGTGACCACGCGCGTGGACACGCGACGGTTGCCCGACGCGGTCGCCCGCTAACGCAGTTTCAGGCCTAAATTGAATGAATTGGTGGCTACTTTAACATCATAATGACTCGGGAAGACAAATTCGGTGGTAGATTGGATAAGGGCCTACCACACGCACAAGCTTCACCAGTTTTACCTGCGCGATTGGGCGCGTTCAGTGTTGCCGACACAGAAATATATACCTAGATAACGCAAGAGCATCTACTTCGCGTGCCAAAAATCCGTGCTAGTGGCGATTTTCGCGCTCGTCTAAATCGGTCCATCGTTAGTAGGGCGTCAGTTTTAATATTAAAATGGTTAATTGTGCTGTGGGACGAGGGGGGCACCGTAAGCGGGGGTATATTTCAATCGATTTGACTTTCCCATGACTAAATAGTTTTTGTGACGTCATAAAAGGTAGTCAAAAATGGCTGGCTTGGTTTTCATACAGATCGTGATACTTGCGTTATCTAGGTATATCTAAATCTGTGGTTGCCCACCGTGAATTGTTTTTTCTCGCGCAGGCCCATTACAGACAAAGATTCGACCGAAGGTAGCAATCGAGATAGATAATAAATGTCCAGCGTTAGAGACGTAGTAAGAGTAAAGGGTGCCACTTTTAATAGTTTGCAGTAGCAATGGTACTTCTAGCAGATGATACAGCGTCTTTCGTACTCTGTTTTTATCGTGATTAATTAATGATTAAACGAACTTACCTGTACGTGAAGTTCTATCATAATTATACGAGATGTTTCGCCCGAAGAGATTAGCGGTATTACAATTATTCGTAATTCTATTTACTTGTAGTATCGCGTTTCTGACTTCCACTCGATCACTAAAGTTGAGAAAAAGGTGTCGCCACTAGCGACACCAACCTCAATTTAATTAATTTTTTCCGTTTCCTGTCACCTGTCACTGTCACCCGCACTTGCGAGGTCTCAACAGTTTCGTCTTCATTACGTTGAGAGATTTATATTTCCGTAACGTCTGGGGCTACTTAGGGAGGGCGGGAAGCTCCCGCTAATCTCTTCGGGCGAAACATCTCGTATAATTATGATAGAACTTCACGTACAGGTAAGTTCGTTTAATCATTAATTATACTCTATGTTTCGCCCTCGAGATTAGCGGTATTACAATTATTCGTAATTCTATTTACTTGTAGATATTGAGAGCAAGTGGAGGAAATATCCATAACTCTAAAAATAATAAACTAAGCAATTTCATTTTTACTTAGTTAAATTAACCGTATAGCTAAATAGGTATCAAAAATAAACAGAATCGAATATTAGGTAACAAAATCAAAACTAAACCACTTATTGGATCTAAGTCACAATAATATTTATTACATCTATAATCAGACTGTTATCTACGTATGTAACTGGATATACGCAATCAAACGTATACCTATTCATAATCAATGAGAACAGATTGTTCATGCTAAAGTTGTACTATCTGCCGAAATAAAGATTGGCTTGTAAAATTTTGCAAAGGTGGAAGAGTTGCCACTCCATCCAACCGTCATTTATTTTTATTATTATATCAGAGCTGATTCTTAGACTATGAGCTTTGGATGTTGCAGCGTGACGAGTAGGTACTATGCGAGGAAAAGACAGACGTCAATTTCACTTTTAACATGACCTAAACCCATCTACTGAGCGTTTGCGAAGAAACCGGTTTGCAAAGCTTACGAGCACTAATAAACAAGGTGCCAGTTTGGTGGTTTTGGTCAAGGTGCAAGGTGCAGGACAAATCCCATAGTCTTCAAAAAAAAAAAAAAAAGGCAGGTATAAAGTTGGTTGTTTATTACCAACTCTAGATGTTTAATCAAATCGCTAATTTTAATTATAATCTGGTTATTTAGAATCATTATTTGGTCAGTCTTCAGTTTAGAAAGCATTTGTAATGTATTCTATAAGCCATCACAAGAGCTAGCAATGTCACACATTGTTTCGATAATCGTTCAAAGGTTAGAGTTTCATTGGGATGTAAAGTTTAGGGACTACCCTGACATCCCAAGTAGTGTTAAAACGGGGTTAGCGGTGGTCGCAACCTATAGGCACTCTTACAAAACCTAGATATCCAATCATCGCCTGATATGTTTCCTACGATTAAGAAAAGTTCGGAGCAATGGGAATTTATCGTACCGTATTGGCCAGCATCATTAAAAAATATGTAAGTGAGATATTTCAAAATTATTGAAATGGACGGCTCGTACATGCTCTCCTATTTTTTAAGCAAACGTCATGTTACCCGAGTGTGTTATCCGAAAAGGAAGCCATCATGATGTCTACTATCGGTGGTGGGAGTAGACGTTAAGGTAACGCCTTCCTTACAAAATTCCGGCTACCGGGGTGGTGCTGGCTTGTATGTTGCGGCTGCTGGAATCAGGTATAAAGAAATAGAGCAGTCTCATAAAAAATGGGTACCATGGCTGAGAGGTCCAGCAAGGAATAACCATGATACCCTGAGCTTTGTCGGATAATTTGTTCGCAAAGATTTAAGTATTACAGCCACAGGCGGAAGAGCATGAAACAAATGATTAGACCAATCCAAAGTAGAGGCGTCAATAGCAAAAGCCTCTGGGTCCTATGCCAAGATACGAATATATCGTATTTTTTTTGCTTATACGTTTGGTAAAGAAATTTATCTCTGCGCTAAATAAATATTGTTTTTTTTTTTTTTTTTTTGAAGGTTAGAAAGTTCCCGTTCCATATCAGGATGGGTTCGTCTAGATTCTTTGTCCGCAGTGAAATTATTCTGCGATTTTATGTATGAAGCTACTACTAAAATCTTTCGTGATTCACACCACTGCCATACGTCTTTCGTGACCCTAGTCAATGAGGGCATTGAACACCTCCCATTCAATTATATAACTAACTGCGGTAGTGTTATCAATGCGTAAAAGTACCGGACAGTTAAAACAGTTCTTCGCAAAGATAAACGAAAAAGTTTGCAATAAGTTCCAATTAATTTATGCAATATTTTTTCCAGTATGGGACTACCGACCACTAGCCGTTTGTTCCCCACAAAGCAGCTCCCCACCCAGTCGTTGAGGCGTCAGAATATATTTCTAAAACCAAGTTATCATCTCGGATTCCATGAACAGAATTATCAATGGACCCTCACTACCAATTTATTTCTGGTAATAAATTAGACAGTAATGACATTTATCTACTTGTCGTAGTTGAAACTGTCAATCCAGTTTAAGAACTTATAACGTTCAAATTTTTTGGTGTATAGCAGCCCATATTCTATTGTGGGACATGCGGATACTAATAAACCTATCAATTGTGCGAATAGCTCGTCTCTATTACGAGCTCTTTTTGTCTGCAGGTAAACTTAACTGCCACTTGTGGGTATCTACAATATACCCTAAGTACTTGCAAGATTGAGACGGTATCAACATGCTTTTTCTATAATTGATAATGAAACCTAAAGACTAGTTATTTTGAACAACGAACGGTTTCATAACTTTAGTAAATGTGAACGGAGATGTACAAAGACTAAATGGGACAACATTGAACTCGTACAGTTTACCATCAAAGAATCTCAAATATTTCCGGGATGTACTATAAAGTATGCATATTTTTAAGTCTAAAGTAGCTACATAGCAATCTTTAGATATTAACTTTAGAGAAGTTCGAATGTCTTCTAACTTAAAGTGTTGTGTATTGATGAATATAATTAGTCCCTTTGAATTTAAAATAAATTTTGTCTTCCCATGTGGCTTAGGTACAGTAAACACTCGTGACACATATCTGATTAGGGCTAGATTCACATTCAGAAACAGCCGCAATGGACATAATATATGACCAGCTTCAGCTATGTTTTTTCTTTCAAAATTCAGAAAAACTGATTTAGGTAAGCAGGGCTGATTAACCGGGCAATCTAATCTGATTTGGTAGCCTTTTATCCATGACAAAATGAGTTTTTTCATCGATTATAAAAAGTGCAAGTCTGCCTACATGACGTACCTTGTCTACTAGCGGCGGGTCTGCTTGGACCGCTGCGTGTACCTCTGCGACGAGGTTTACTGCCGCCTCGCGTTCTGCTGTGCAGGCGGCTGGTAACGTTGCAGGGGGCCGTCCTCTGCTAAGTTGTCTCAAAAAAGAAATTTGACAATTTTGGTTAGTGCCAGCTGATCTTAAAGATCCTTCTTGACTTTGCCAAGCACCAGGTGGCGCCTCGCTTCAGACTAAGAATTTTGGATGTCACAAAACAACCGACCTATTTCCATCAAATTTTATATTAGGTCAGCATCTTTATCTGTTTTACTTAAGCTGGTTGTAAATTATTTTTGCCAAGAATGTAATGCCGGCTGCTGTTTGTTTGTGCCTAGGCTCCATAACCTTGTCCCTTTTAACCTCGTATTCAGGCAAGGCAGCCTTGATTGGACCAAATGTTTGTTCATGAGTTCTTTTCGAACCTCTTTGTCCGGATGTTGTGAAGTGCGCAAATCTGGATGCCACTTTCTCGTCGATGTCCGGTCCTTAGTCCTGATTCCTCAAAACTGCTGAGGTTTCGTATGTCACCCGGAGAATCCGATGATATTATCGGGGTGGTCTCCTGCTCTGGTGACGCAAGCGGTTCTGTGATCACCACAGTACTTACGACCGGGTTTGGTGTATTATCGTGAAATGTAATAATAAACCGTAACACTGCATTCTTCCGCTCTAGATTATTGTTAATCAGAGGGTAGTACTGTACTGAACCACAAATTCTTATGAATCTTGGTCTTTCCAAAATTAAGAGTAAAACTGCAATAAATCAGCTTACATGCAAAACCTAGGTCCCTGGGACTAGGATGTGGAGAAATCCTTGTCATCTGAGATCAGATGCAACAATGCAACAATATGACCACCCTAGGTAGTCTTGGTGAACAGTGTTAGACCCTAGGTCTAAGTTTCGGATCGACCCTAGGTCATCCTGGTGCAACGAATGCTAGCCATTTGGTATAGAGGGACCCTAGGTTATCCTGGCTTATCGATTTAGACCCTAGGTCTAAGTTTCGGATCGACCCTAGGTCATCCTAGTGCAACGAATGCTAGCCATTTGGTGTAGAGGGACCCTAGGTTATCCTGGCTTATCGATTTAGACCCCAGGTCTAAGTTTCGGATCGACCCTAGGTCATCCTAGTGCAACGAATGCTAGCCATTTGGTGTAGAGGGACCCTAGGTTATCCTGGCTTATCGATTTAGACCCCAGGTCTAAGTTTCGGATCGACCCTAGGTCATCCTAGTGCAACGAATGCTAGCCATTTGGTGTAGAGGGACCCTAGGTTATCCTGGTTTATCGATTTAGACCCTAGGTCTAAGTTTCGGATCGACCCTAGGTCATCCTAGTGCAACGAATGCTAGCCGTTTGGTGTATACGGACCCTAGGTCATCCTGGCGCATCGATTTAGACCCTAGGTCTAAGTTTCGGATCGGCCCCGGGCCATCCTTTGTAACTTACACAAAATTGCAAAAAATATAAAAAATTAGGGTAGGTACGCACTTACTTGTGAGATTTTCAGCAGGAATTGGTGAGGGATCTCTGGAAGATCCCGTAAATGATCCTGACGAAGACAGGCTTAACGGCCTCGTTCGAGATAAAAAAACACTTTCAACACTGCGATTTTTTAACTTGTTTTTTCTAATTTTCGGATTTAACAAATCAAATAGTTCAAATCATTATCATGGCGGCGCACCGGCATGATTTTTTGTTCTTTGTGCGAAGTAGTGAACCGAAGTGGATGAGCACTAAAACACGAATGAAGACGAAACTGTTGAGACCTCGCAAGTGCGGGTGACAGTGACAGGTGACAGGAAACGGAAAAAATTAATTAAATTGAGGTTGGTGTCGCTAGTGGCGACACCTTTTTCTCAACTTTAGTGATCGAGTGGAAGTCAGAAACGCGATACTACAAGTAAATAGAATTACGAATAATTGTAATACCGCTAATCTCGAGGGCGAAACATAGAGTATAATACTTTTTAAACATAACAATGCGCGAAGTGTAAATCTGTGACAACATTGACCATCTAGAGTAGTTTGTGGCAGCTGGATTTTGGTTCAACATCAATCGTTTGTATGACTCTAATCAAACTGTCAATTTAAAGAAATTTCGGAGTTATTTGATTTGATGAGTAATGTTTTTAGGAGATCTTATCAATTTAGTAGCACATTCTACAATATAGGAAATATCTAGAGTCTAGATAATAAAGAACAGTCTAGTAGTGTACTGACTGGTGTGGTCCTGGCCCTCCTGCGGCGTGTCAGCGAGGTCCCCGGGGCGGCGCGCCTCTCCCTCGCCGGCGTACAGCAGCTGGAAGATGCGCGGGATGTCCTTGGCGTCCGCGCGGATCACGTCGCCCTGCGTCACCGAGCGGACGTGGAACACCTTGCTGTAACACGGAACAACACACCATTTTGTAATTTTCTTCACTTACTATAATGATCACTGTATATCATTAATACGTTTGGCTCGCTTCAACTCAAAGAGGTCCCAAATAATCCATCAAAATTAATTGAATAAACAGGAATGAGAAAAAGAGACATAGCTACAAGCCGACACTTCAAAATGTGCCCAGTAAAAACCGGGTGGATCGACGAGAACAACGCATCTTTTGTTGCTAAGAGTCCTGCTTCGCGGGGCTCCTACTACTGAGTATGTCTGGAAAACCTAACCTGTCCTAGTCGAAGTGCCCCAATTAGTTTTCTACGGCAAGAAATAAGTTGATCTGATCGATCCACTTGACTTTTAACTAGGTACATAATAAAATATGGCTAGCCTAGACTGGTCTAGGCTAGCGGGCTGCAAGGCGCGGTCCTGACTGTTGTGACTGTTTCGTGAACTGAATATGTTTTAAAGGATTATCTTATTAATAGAAGTAATTCTTCAATTTAAAAAAAAAACGAATCGTGACTTGGTTTTGCCGCTTTGCGGTCCTTGCCTACTAAAAGATTGAACCGACTGCTGGTGTGCAAATGACCCGAAATTCTGTCTGACAACCAGTCTTACCAAGGATTGCCCCGT
The DNA here is from genome assembly GCA_954870645.1 of Agrotis clavis. Taxonomy (NCBI): domain Eukaryota; kingdom Metazoa; phylum Arthropoda; class Insecta; order Lepidoptera; family Noctuidae; genus Agrotis; species Agrotis clavis. The sequence goes on along the minus strand of OX940923.1, from coordinate 21,300,724 downwards.
AAAAAGGTTTTGGAGGACATGTAGCGACTATCTATCTCAAGGTAGTCGCTCCATATAAAATCCTGGTATTCATCGGCATAACATTGTTAGGATAAAGGCTAAGCAGATGAAGACATTGGTTTATTCCGGAAATCTCCACTGACAAAGTCCCACTAATGGGGATTGTCAATTGACTGAAACAAAACGTTTACAAACCTCAAATCCAAAATCATGACAGGATCTGTGGTGTTCATCTTATCATTCTCCGTGTTATAGAAGATGATCTTCTTAGAGGACACGACGACATACTGCTTCTTCCACCCGTGGCGGCGTATGTTCTGTTTGAAGGGCACGGACAACCAGCCCTCTAGCGTCTGTTCCGTCTCCCCGTCCTCGGCGTCCGCTGATGATTGCGATGCCGTCTCGCTTGTTAGGGCAGCTAGTTTTTCCTTTAGCTGTTCGATTTCCACGTCTTTGCTGTCGACCTGGAAATATGATATAGTTAGATATTTGAAGATTGGTAATAATAATTGAGGTGTGTAGTTGGTCGTCAGTGACACTAGGGAATTTAATATTGGCGTTTTGACGGCTATCATTCGTAGTTGACCTTCAAAAAGTACATATTCAACCTAGTTTGGGTAATGATTGATTGATTTGATTTTGGGCAATTTTATTTGAACACATTAATATTCGGTTTTCGACAGCTAGCTCGATCTTCTCAATTCTAAACCAATGAACAACAAATAACTAGAAATCACAAACAGCTAGATCAGAGACCTTATTTGTATTCAGACATCCCTTTGCAAGACTTACTAGAAAAGTTCCATATCGACTTTCCACTTTAAAATCTTCACCATAAGATGCAAATTCCAACGACACGTTTAAATTACCTCCATGGCGAGCCGCAGCCTGGTGGACTGCCGTATTTTTATTTCGAGAACTCTTTGCAAGTCCTACTAGGAAAGTTTGATATCAACTTTCCACTTTAAAATCTTCACCATAAGATGCAAATTGCAATGCCAAGTTTGAGTTACCTCCATGGCGAGCCTCAGCCTGGTGGACTGCTCGTCCAGCAGCTGCTGCTGACAGTCCTGCAGGTCGCGCTGCAACTTGGAGATGTGCTGGTCGAACTTCTCCTTCTCCCTCGTCAGCTCCTGCTGCAGCTTGCGGTAGTCCTTGTCTTTGCGTACCGACATCTTGCTCTTGTTCTTTGTCGTGGCTGGGTTCATGTCTTTTCTGTAAAAGAATTTCATGTTTGTTTAAGTTTTTGCAGTACATCATTTTGAGTGACGTGAATTTGACCGAGGCAGTGGTTCTGACAGATGACGAGATTTTCTTTCAATTTCAATTATCCATATTTTTTATACTATAAAGGTGACAAGCAAGCATACGGTTCTTGTGATGGTGCGTGGTCACCGAAGCCTATGAGCGCCTACAGCACCAGAGGTATCGGTATTGTTGGCGTTGCCAACCTTGCATTTTTTTAAGAAAGTAGAAAGAAACGTTGTGTCTACAATATTTCCGAAGAAATGAGGTTACACCGTAGCTCCTTCAGCTGTTCATCTCATGAGATTTCAAATTGACTCGAGATTGCACAGCGTACATAAATAAAATTTACAAAGAATAACCTGAAATTAAAATATATCATTAAGTTGTTACCTGTTCATAATCTCAGCAAGTTTGTTGACAGCTTGCTGCTTGAGCATGATCTCCGAGTTGAGCTTCTTGTTGAGTCTGTCGACCTCCTCCTGCAGCCGCTGCAGCGTGGCCACGCGCTCCGCCAGCGCCGTGCCGCTGCGACGGAGCTCGTCTACCTCCTGCGAGAACATCAACAAATAATTAATGATCATGGTAAAATCATCAAATGAGTTTTCCCACCCAGGGCAGGGCGGGAGGTACTGTCAGACTTGTACTGACTAAAATCCACGGTGTCCTTCAATAGTCTTTTACGTTCCGGGGTCACGGTAAATCGTCAGTCCCGCGACATCCCGCTAAGGGGGGGCCCGCATCATGCTGACACTCTTTGAGGCGCGCGTGGGACACATCGTCGACCCGGCATGGTCCACGATCGGACAGCGAGTCGCCCATTACTCGCTGCCCGTATGGCCAATGAATAATAGGTACGGTAATATAACAGATAAATTATAAAAAGGCCCGACGGGTTCTGCGCCCGCGCAAATACACGATCGCATTTTCAAATAGCACACTCAGTGTTGAACAACATTATTTCATGCTCTATCTTTGTCTGGCTTCTTGAGTTACTACCCTCAGTTAGCAAGCCCACGGCGACAGTTACTTGTTCCAATAAAAAGAATTTGAATAGAACTCGGTTTTGGATACAGCAAATAAAAATAATTCGCCGAAATGTAGGTACGTTCTTCACATTTTTTTTTCTTTGTAAAATCATCAGATGTGTCCTCCATCAGATATCGGGACTGTCAGACTCGTACTGACTAATATCCACGGTGTCCTTCAATAGCCCTTTACGTTCCAGGGTCACGGTAATGCGATAAGTCCCGCGACTAACTTGCACTTTGGATAATTCTTTTAATTTTTAAACCACAGCGATAGTCGAAAGTTTTACTCGTTCGTAGCCGGGACAGTCCACTACTTTATAATAATTGCTTAATTTTCGCTATAAATGATTAAAAAAGCTACGTTACCTTCCGCTGCAGGTCGATGGTGGCCCTGTTCTCATGGTCCCTATCGCGCAGTCCCTGTACGAGCGCGTCCCTCGCCGCCAGCTCACTGCGATGTTGAGACATGGCATCTCGCATCTCAAGCTCCTTCATCGTCTTCTCCTTTTCTAGCTCGCCCACCGTCTCTTCGGCTATCGACCTGAAATATTAAAATGAGATGGTTTAATTGGAAATAGCTTCTAGGTAAGTGTACCGTAGACACCGTTGCCATCAGGCGAAATAGTGTTCAAACGCGTACACTAATAAATAAAATTTTACTTGTTACAGGCGTGCAAATTCCTTCTTTAATATTTTCACTTCAGAAACTTCAAACTTCAGAATTTTCACAAGAATAATAATACTTCTTGATCAGTTTTACCAATGTGGACAGTGAGAGGATTATAGTTACGTGAAATAGACAATTGACGATAATATTCTGACCTACTAACTACCATGAGAAAAAAGTTAGTTTATGATAATTATATCGTCAAACAATCGCAAATATCCTATTAATATCCTACTTCCTACTAATATTTTAAACGTGAAAGTTTGTTTGGATGTTTGTTCCTCTTTCAAGCAAAAACTACTGAACGGATTTGGTTGAAATTCGGTACACAGATAGTTTATAACCTCAATTAACAGTTTGTTACCACAGGTGAAACCGCTGGCAACAGCTAATTTATTTATATTGGCAAGCACTACAAGTTTTACACATGTATGAGAATAGAATAAAAAACCAATAAATAAAACAAAAAAAAAAACATTTACAATCTCCACTCTGTTGGGAAGGATGAAAAAGATACCCTTTTGAGGCTCTTTTCACTATTCTTTTTCCGCAACATATTTCACGTTCATTAAATAACAGACAAATAAGTAACCACAACTCTAGAGTGTGCGCAAAATGACCGCAATAATTGTTTGTACGATCTATGCAATCAATTAATATGCTATCACTGAAAATAATACATCTTTTAAGTGCCTCTGTAAGTCTACTTGACGATAATTATGATAATATTGCATACCATAAAATTGATTAATGCTTCTTATTCGAAAATGGGGAGAAAATGTAGGTAACATGTTACATACTCATCATATCTGAGAAGTTTCCCTAGCTAATTAATTGTAACCTTTTTTTATTTAGAGTGGTAATATTATCTAATGTTGTCTCCCGGTGGAACGGCAGGGACTGACAGGCTCGTACTAACTAAAGTCCAATATTCCTTCAATAGCTCTTTAAGTTCCAGGGTCACGGTTAGATGTTTAGACAATTTCGCGACCCCGGCAGGCGATGACCTTCTATGGGGGCACCATCAGATTCAGACAACTGACAGAGTGAGAGAACAAAAGAGGTGAGCGTGGAACACGACGCGCCGTCGACGCGGGCATGATCTATGATCAGACAGCGAGTCACCCATTACTCGCAGTCCGCATGCCCGAGCAATTAATTGTGACCATAGAATATAATTTGTTCTGACCTTCAACTTTATGTGAACTTATACTAACCTGGCAATAGCCTCGGAGTCTGCGCGTGCGATGGCAAGTTGCAGCTGATGCAGCAAGCTCGAACGCTCCTGTTCCGAGTCACGCGCAGCCCGCGTGTTCTCCTCCAGCATGAGGCGCATATCGTTCGCCTGGCTCTTGTACACGAAGCAATAGTGCTGTTCTGTCTCCAACTGCTGGCGGAGCTCCTCGCTCTGATCGACAAGAAATACATCGATTAATGGCTTCAACATAACTTTATCCCACTCTCTTTCACCCATCGCGACTTCTATTAGGGAGCAACTGTATCAACTATCTCTTATTTTTTTACAAAAAAAAAACTTGATATTCTAGTATTGGACATTAACATTATACACAGCAAGTGTGTAGAAAGATTTGAGCTCAATGGCTGAATAAAATGGTCAAGTTCACCACCAAAGGGGAGGGAGGCAGTTGCGTTACAATTAAACTTGAGATAAAATACTATTTCTTGGTCATTAAGATTTGCAATTTATTGCATTGTACGTTTGTACAGTCACCCACAGGCTGACGTCATCTAACAGCCTTACCTATTAGCTTGTTGTAGTGTAAAATGTATACACTGTTTCTCTTTGCCATGAAGTATTGTTACGTATTTATAGTTTTAATTAATTAAATTAACAATAAATATAAACATTTGCACACCTTATTAAGTAATGAGTACTTTGTATTTATTTGTACCATCTGTTAATGCCTGTATTATGTAAATTAGTAATTCAATTTGATTAAAAAGGTATTTTCCGAAGATGCCACATGGTCATTGACACAAATTGGTCCTCAATTATGTCAAAGGAGACTTTTCGCTTAATCATAGAAAATGTATATGTATAGTCATATAGGAATACTAAATTATTCCGTAAGACTAAATGCGCATCTGATTTGAAAGTATCTGTGTTCCTAAGAAGATAAGCCATAATTATAATAAAGCTATAGAACATAGCGCGTTCTCTCTAGCATTGATTACGCCATATGACTCACTATTTTTATTGTAAGACTGACATAATCGTGCTACTACAGGGGACATAAAGCTTCCGTTATATTATATCGATGTTCATTGTTCTTACTTTTCAGTTTGACAAGACTCATTCATTTTTTGAATAAAAAGAAATCATGATATTACGAAAAACTACTACTCGGCCTAATACATACAGGTAAGCCATCACATACATCAAGGCTTTCTGTTTTTATTGTACATTTAGCAACGCACGGTATAATGTTAATTAGCGGCCCGTTTAAGTATTTCAAGTTTGTTATTTATAAGCAGAAGTATAATGTTTTCATATCGTTATGAATATACATACAAAGTACGTATTCAGCGTTAGCATTTGTAAGAAAACATTAAGTACAATTTATGGCACAACGATACAGTCCCAGATGAAGAAGACCAGGAAATTAACACGACAATAACACATTCCTCTATATTAATGCGTGTCATCATCATAATGGAACTGTTTTATAGACATGTCTTCATTGCCAAGGCTCTGTTTGTTCAGCACTTGTGTTCAACAAATTCATAACTTCACACTGATTCAGTCAGTGCTACATTATAATATCATTTTGAATGTGGTAATAGACTCATTTTTCACTCCTACGTGTGTTCGTATAATTCTATTTTAAAGTTAAGATTGTCGTAGACATTGTTTATGTTCTAGATGCGGACAAAATCTGCCACACAACGTGGAATTTTGTTCTATTCTGAGAACAGTTATGTAACTTATTGAGCAAGCATCTCATCTAGGTACTAGGGTGTGCATGTTATTTCCAGGAAGCCCTTGGCCTTTAGACAAAATGCAGCCTGAACCTTTAGTTCCATTATTCTTTATTCAACATAACGTAAAAATCTAGATTTACTCCTTTAACAAGGCATTAGTAACATAGAAACTTAAAATAAAAAGTTTTAATCTGCAAAGCCAATCTTAAATGTTTGTGTCATAAATATCAAGGTCAAAGAAGAATACCTACTTTTCATACTCGGCTAATTCGTGCGACTGCGGTATGAGACTGCAGTAAAATATTTTATTCATATTCTATCTCGAAACGAAATACACAATAGTATCTACCAAACTGGGTACATTCGGCTATGCCAGAGTAGTTTGAAATAGATACGAGTGCTGTTACAATTTGATAAAGTATTAATGTAGTTCTCAACGGTCACTCTGTTGTGAAATTAATTAATCTCCTCGCCTTTGTGAACTAATTTTACAACAATAGCAGAATCCAGTTTCTAACTGAGGAATGAATTATTTTCATCAGCACAACGTCGACTATTAATATTAAATTGTCAACAGTTACATTCCGTGAACTTTAATGAATAAATGTTCTATTAATTGGCAAATCACATCATAATCAATGAGTAAGGCATTCAACTCCAGAAAAACCGCTGTCTACGTAATCATGTGTTTATTTATTTGGAGACGCGCACGCGCAGGTTTATGTCGTATAAGGCAAAAGCTGTGTGTGTGTATGTTTGCCGTCGACAATGAGTCACTATGTTGTAATGCTGGAGGACAGTCTATTTCGGCGCGATGAGATTATGATTAATTCACAAGATATACTCAAAGAGTTCGTTAAGTTTCTCAATCGATAGAACCAATGTGTCTATAAATGCAAACATTCAAGTTGATAATCTTTAAAAGATCGCTTTCGATTGTTTTATTGTCACAGGTTTTAGCGTGATAGTGACCTACTTAATACCAAAAATATTTACAAACTTAGTGAATGTACAATTGTACCTACATACTGAAATTTCAAACAGACCAGTCACTAACTCACTAACACTATCTACATAAAACGGGATATTTACCATGTTTATAATTTGTTTTGGGTTTCCGATATTTCGGCACTCCTGAAAGTGTCAGGAACATTGATAATATTATCCGTTTTAAGCCCTTATGAGGATGCAGGATTAAAGTTTTTATTCCAAACTTCTGTAAAAGTTGCTGTCCACCAATGGAATTGAATAGGCTCTATGGTTATAGCGGGTGTGGACAGACACAAAATAAACTAGATGATTCAAAATAAGAACTCCCTAGCTCTGCCTCTCCGCCCATCCTAACTCATTCTAGTCTTGTGATTAACTTGGCACTAGAGATGGTTATATGCCCTGGACTGGACATATTGGGCCGTACATATGTCGCCGATTTAATAGATTTTGTCCGGGCGTTTTGCAGTTAAGTTTCTGCCTAATTTTTTACTAAACAATTTTATTCGTTTTTATACTCAGTACCGGACATTAATTTGGGCATAAACTAATTTAAGCCCGTTTTGTTCAAAAAGTTTGCCCTTGACCCACCCCTAGTATAGGTATTTTTTTTCTTGTGTACTGTGCTAAGAATAAACAAAAGAGAGACCAAAAATACAGTTTTAAAAGAAACTCCCACTTTTCAAATTTCAATTAACTTTACATGATGGTGACCGCATAGGCAATCTCACACACCAGGGGCACTCCTTCACCTTACTTCACTGACATAAGGTGAGCCAATTGGTCTGAGTCATATTGAGTAATGATAAAATGCACTGCATGCATAATTTGCATGCTGTGTGAGTCTGTCTGGGAGATTTAAACAAAAACTCAAAATCTGACATGAATTGTGATGACCCAGATAAAAAGCCAGGTCAAGCCGACTACTTGACAAGTCCTACGCTTAAATTGTCCCGCAATCTTTTCTCAGCCATTTTTCCTAAATGATGTTGTGTTTTACGTGTTCCATTTAATGATTAACTTGGATGCACTCACCCTAGCGCAGTGCATATCGCGCTCGGCGGAGGCAGCGGCAAGTTTCTCGGAGGTGTCGTGCAGCGCGGCGCGCACCGCGTGCAGGTCCCGCGCGCGCGCGTCCCGCTCGGCCTGCGCGGACCGCGCCGCCGCCTCGGCCGCTGCCACGTCGCCACTCGCCGCCATGCGTGCTGCACGCTCCTGTTCCAGCGAAGCTGCCAAACCCATCGCCTGAAGACACCATTACATTAGATAACAACCAGAATTTTTCTTTGGTACAGCCAGCAAATCAAGACAAATTGGACCAGAATATTGAAAGAAGTGGTTGAAAAACTAAACAGAGAGTCGAGTAAAAACAACGCAAGTTCTCAAAATGTATGTAAAATGTAATTGTAAAGCGGCTTCCATTGCTGACCATACAAATGACTTGTTAGAGTTTCTATGGCTAGTGACCTTTTCCGTTTCCTGTCGATGTTCACCCTCAAGTTTCTGCAGGCGCTGCTGCATCTGGCGGTAGTCGACGCTGAGCATGGACATCTGTCGGTCCTTCTCCTGGCACGCCGACTCCGAGCGTTGTCTTGCGGTCTTCTCCTCGTTCAGTTTTGATTGTAGAGCTGTCGTATCACATGGCGAATACTCCATAAATAAATGTGATTCAAATAACTCCATTTGTAATAAAAACAATTGTTGATTTTTATAATTTTGGGTAGGAATTAAAAAACCATTTTTTTTTTTGTAAATTTTAACATTTACAAAAACTAAATTCAAGAAAGTTTATTAATATGAAGAAGAAATAGGTTCCAAGCCATATTATTTGTACTCTAAAGTGTGTCTACTTTGGACCTACAAAGATCATAGGAGGTATATTAGCAAACTGAACAATACCTTTAAATATCATATCCAATGTTCCTGAGGCATGCAAAAAGTGAAGGTATGAAATATATTTTTGGGAGCTTATACAGTTTTTAGCTCAATCGAACATGACAGGATTGTAGCGTGGGCTAAATGGCAGAGATTGAATCGTCTTGAAATAATAACAGTGTAACACTCACCCTTGACTAGCTCGAGATTAGCTTCCTGTTTAGAGAGCAACTGCGAGCGCTGCGTGTCCTGGTGCGCGCGCACCTCCTGCTGGTACAAGTGCTGCGCCGCGCGGAGCTCGTGCGCCAGGGACGCGCACTCCTTCTCCAGCGACGACACGCGCTCTGAAAGCTGCCTGTTGTCCGTCATGATTTGGTTCAACCTGGCCGACGCCCGCTCGAGCTCCCCGTGTGCCGCATTCAATCTGCTGGTGGCCTCCGCGACAGCCGAATCTGAACGTTGTTTGGATGCTTTCACAGCGGCAAGCTCTTCAGAGAGTGTGCTTCTTTCCCTCTCCAGAGTATCGCGCTGGGCACGCAAGCTTGCCACGGTGCCGTCGTTGACTGCAGCGGCTGCGGCCTGCGCAGCTGTCAGCTCTGCCGCTTGCTTCCTTGACTTTGCAGCAGACTCAGATTCTTGCTTTAATTTCTCACGTAACTCCGTCAATTGCATTTCTAAAGCATTTATTTTGTCGTTGTAAGTCTGTAAATTGTTTATTTCTTTCGCTCGCTTGCTTTGCTCTTCGTCAAGCCGCCGCTTAGCTTCATTAAAATTTAATTCAGCTTTTCTTCTTGATTCAGTTTCTATTTCAGCCTTCCTCTGTATTTCTTTCAGATCGTGTCGTAGTAGTGCTAATTCTTTATCCGTATCGGCAATTATTTTCTTATTTCTAGATTCCCTCTGTGATAATTCTTCTAGCTGAGCACACAAAGTAACTTGCGTGTCTTCCAACTTCCGTCTCCCATCTCTTTCTCTTTCGAGAAGTTTTTCTAGCTGCAGTATAGCTTCAGATCCAACATTATTAATATGATTATTAGAGATAGTATCTACTACATCGGCTGCCTTTAGTCCTCTGGCACATAATTGATAGTCACCATTGTATGTAAAGCCCACAAATGGCAAATGGTTTCCAACAAATGCTTTTGGCACAGGAAAAGATTCATCCAAAGCATCGGACTTTTCCATGTCATCAAAGTTCCTTGTATCGTCATCACTAGATAATTCAGGCACAACTGGTGGTACAGAGTCTCTCAAATTTTCAAAGCTCCATTGGTCATTGATAAAGAATGGATGCTGCTTAATTTCGTTGACACTATTTTTGCCTAATCTTTTAATCCTGTCTGTTAGAAGACCTCTGATTAGTGATTTAGCATCCTTCGAAATTTCTACATCATCAGGAAATTGGAGTGAATTCCTATGATCCATGATCTTACCATATGTGCCTACTAAACTATCTGCATAGAAAGGAGGATCTCCAATGAGCATTTCATATAAAAATATTCCCACAGCCCACCAGTCACATTCACGACCATACACTCCCTCACCATTCTGTGACTGTAACACTTCAGGTGAGATATAATCAGGCGTGCCCACTGCATTGCTAGCCCGCACAAGACCATCAGGTCCCATCCTCATGCATGTTCCAAAATCAGCTAGCTTTAGATGTCCATATTTGTCAATTAACATATTATCTGGTTTTACATCTCGGTGTACAAAACCCATGCCATGAATTACGTCTAATGCAAGGACAATTTCCATTGTATAGAACTTAGCCCACTTCTCAGGAATGTCGTAGTTCGACATAAGACTAACAAGGTCACCACCAGGCATATAGTCCATGACCATGTACAGGTATTTGTGGTCTTGAAAAGCAAAGTGTAACTTCAATATCCACTCTGAGTTAGCGTGTGCCATTATGTGCCGCTCTTCCCAAAAGAATGTGGAGTCAGATCTCTTGATCATTTCAACCTTACTGAGAAGCTTCATGGCATATACATGACGAGTAGACTTGTGTCTGACTAGTTGCACTTCACCGAATGCCCCTCGGCCAATCACCTTTATCAAATCAAAATCTGCTGCTTTCATACGCAAGTCTACTATGTCTGAAGCAAATGCTTCATCTACAACAAACAAAAAAAAATGATTAGTGCATTTTAAACAGTTCTAATTAAATATGATTAAATATATATCAGTATTAATGTTTTACTGATATAATATATTTTTAACTAAACTGTATTTCTCCAAAAAAAATACAGTTTGAAAACATTACAATAAAACAAAGTAAAAATAATAACTTTGCACATAACAACAAATAAGTGTAGATTTCAAAACTAATATTTTGATACAATGTTTTATATTGGTCACATAGGGGATTTTTAAGAATCACTATTCTTTGTTAGTGCCTGGAGAGTAGACTGAATCATTACAAACATGAATCAAAAGTTAGGCAAACTTCAAATGCTCGTTGTAAGCACAGCATAGGGCACTGCAGGATAAAATTTCTTAATTAGGACACAGAAATACACATTAGTAAAATAATAATGGAATTAAACACCATTTATTCTCAAGCCCCCTTATTAATAAACGTGGACTAAAGTCAGAGAGAGAAGACAACCAGGATAATCTTTGGACTAACCATACATTTTTAAGGATTAACTTTGGCATAACTTTGGCATTTAATAAATATGGGGACATAAATGTAAAACATTCTCATTCATCTTCTAAAATTTTTATTTATTTACATTATGTAACTCATGCATTTGTCTCGTGCAACCTCCTATAATCCCACAAGGGTTAATCAAAGTTGGTACCACCCACAATGTGTTTGTTATATAAAGATCCTAGTTGAATCCAATCAGATACAAATGAATCAATGTCAATAGTCTATTGTCATAGTTTAAACTGAATGTTATTCATATTATAACAGTTACTGCTAACCATACAATGTTACAACCATAAATTAGAATTTTTAAATAGTGAACAGCCAAATTGAATGGGTCACAACTTCACTGCAACAAGTTGATCAAAAAAGAAGGATATATTATGTACTAGCGGCCCAGTATGTGCTTCGCTACATCAAAATTAAAAAACTGCATAAATGACATAACAACATGATGTACTGTCAACACTGACAAAAGTTTCAATTTGATGGCAAAATCGCCTTAACCATCTAAAGAACGATTATTAATTCCAGTCAGTAAAATGAAAAGTGCAACTATTGTGCAACTGTCATTAAACAATGAATTTCATTCATGTACAAATGTCATTTTACTGACTGGAATTAATAATCGTACTTTACTAAATAGTCCGAACAAAGTGTAAACGTTTGGTTTGGATAGGTGGGCCCGTTCTTTGAGTTATAAAATTACAACAAAAAGTGGCATTGATTTTTATATTTAAAGATGTTTCTGGAAAACAAAAAGGCATTGCTTGCAAATGCTCGGATTGGGTCCGGATTACTATTTTATGTTTTCTGTACCCAAAACAAATAAACACTACTACAATAAATTTAGTAACTATGGGATTATCAAAGTACAATCTAAAGAAATGACGACCCCTATTTCTAATATTTTGTGTAATTGACTGTCTATCATATGAATACCATGTTATCTTCGCTTAATTGATTAGGTATTACATGTATCATAATCAAAACAAACTTATTAATTATATTGCATTACTTATTAGCTTACTCTAATAACCGTCCGGAAGTTTAACATCTTTACTATAATTATTGCATCAATAACCTTCAAAAATAACAAACCAAAATGGTTTTTAAAACCTAAGTATATGAAATAACAAATGATAAGTATTCTAAGCCAATATTTATCTAAATAGCATTAGAATGACTACCTACACACTTACTTTTGATGCAATTATAGACAAAACATTTCAGTTCTTGAAACAATATTACAATAATATTAGGTACCTATTTATTTTAGTCATGTAAAAATAAACAAATTCATTCAAAATAAAAACTTTCCAATTGTATTACATAGAATTTTAGAAACAATTCAGTTTTTATTTACTTGCAGTAGAGTGATGTAAATTTTGTTATTGATAATAGTGACAATGAAAAAGACTTGCATAATAACAAAATACTATTAGAGGAGTTAATATGAGAAGCATTTTGTTCTAGTGCCAATGTGTCACAAGTGAACCAAAATTTAAAACATGGCTTGATAACTAATAATGATGGTCACATCTAGATGTGACCATTCCAATGAGCTAATTTTGATGTTTATGTGTTTCTACTATGTAACACAATTACCTGGCTAATATTCAGCAGTGCCACCAAAGTTCTAATAATGATCCAGACCCAACTGCACAAATTCAGTTCATAAGGCTTCATTTTTGAGTAAGATAGTTTTAGAATGGAACATTGATGTTCAGCTAAATAATTTATCCGGTTAAGGTTTAGTTTAGAGTACTTACATCTGCTGGTGTATGCCTCAACATTCTTCATGCGACGGATAGCCGGGTGGTCGCAATCGGACACAAGCGCCGTTACGGTGTCCAGCAGGCAGTCCACGTTGCCGGTGGAGCGAGGGTCACACAGCCGCTCCTCCAGGGCGCGCAGCCGCCGCAAACGTTCTTCGTCCTTCACCGATTCCATGCTGGATCCAATTTCTGACGTCCTCTGCCACTAAGGCTAAACGCCACCACACATTCTCCCGATGACTGCTCCGTGTAAGAACTCCACTCTCATCACGACACATCAACAACTGGATACTGATTTGTTATTCTGGTACTCTAGTTCAGTCGATAACCTACCATTCAAAGGATAACTTATGTTTCATTATCGAAAAATTCAGTTGCTACAGCTCAGAATGACAGCAGATAAAGGTGGTGGTTCTCACAACAAAGCATATGCACGTTTGCAAACACAACAGGATGATTATTTACATTTTTAAATATCCACGAACTTCCAACGAAATAATAACACTTTATTAACGTAACGATTGGCACAAATATGAAAAAATTAAGTAAAATTACGAATTATTCGACCGCTTGATTGATGAACGATGGATGATCGAACAATAAAGTGAAGTTAGCAATAAATTTAGGAGTAGTTTGCAATGGCGTTACATGAGTTCCTAGAGCTGTTGATACACTGATACACTGTAAAACCCCTTCTACACGGTCAGACCTGACCGCCTGACAGAGGTGAACTTGGTCGTGTCAACAGTACCCCACCGTCTGGAACGCTGTCGGCTGACGGTCGGGTCCCACCGCGGACGCAGCCTGTCGGGACGGCTGCGCTCCCGACTGACTCCGCCCATATTTGGTCGCACACCGGACCAAGGTCACCTCTGTCAGGCGGTCAGGTCTGACCGAAGAATGACTATTTTTTTGTGTGACTGGATACAATAAAACCCCTTCTACACGGTCAGACCTGACCGCCTGACAGAGGTGAACTTGGTCGTGTCAACAGTACCCCACCGTCTGGAACGCTGTCGGCTGACGGTCGGGTCCCACCGCGGACGCAGCCTGTCGGGACGGCTGCGCTCCCGACTGACTCCGCCCATATTTGGTCGTACACCGGACCAAGGTCACCTCTGTCAGGCGGTCAGGTCTGACCGTGTAGAAGGGGTTTAATAATGTTAATGTTATTGGTTTTAACAACATTAATTTTAAAATGTTGAAATATGTAAAGAACTAGAACTTGCTAATTAACATTGTTTATTCCAATAAATTATGGTCTCAGGCGTTACTTTGCGGAAATCCATGACATTAAATGTTATGAAAAATATCTAGTTTAAAAAAATTAGCAAAGGCTTTGCTGCATGTGCTTAAGCATGATTGCATAGGGTGGGATTGCATCCTGCAACAAGCCTGGATTTTTGTCGCGGAATTAAAACTAGATATTTTTCATAACATTTATTGTTTATTCCGTTCAGATACTGCAGCAATGGGTACGGTTAGCCGATTCAAAATCTGGACAGAAATCGAAAATGCTGAAAGCAATGACAGTGAACTGGAAAAACAAGTGTGTACAAAGAACAAAAGAAAAACTTTGAATGATAAAGTTGACCGCAATGTAGATCTTGTTGGGTTAGTAGAGGACTGAAACAAACAGAAAATAATAATAAATATAAAAATAATTGTTAATACATGGAATAAGCAAATACAACGATCACAACACATCATAATTTAATGTTATTGTGGCGGATGAACGTCACCAGCGCCACAAGCAACTTTGAGGAGGAATAGGTTAACACATGGTTAACAGGGAGGGGAAATTGGGGGAAATTAATGGGAAGGGATTTTAAATTTAGGAAGACGGCTTTATAGGTCTAAAGGTGGGACGTTATTAGAACATTCAAAAAAGATGTGGTCTAGAGTACCTTCTTCCAGACCACACTCACAAAGAGAAGAGTCACGAGCATGGATTTTATGCATAAACACGGGAGAAAAACAAAAACCCAATCTGATACGGCAGAGAGTGGAGATTATGGGTTTCGATACTTTTTTAAAGCTGAAGAACCAAGGTTTTGTTTTTATTTTTGGTTGGACAGTCTTATAAAATCTTCCCTTTTTCGCCCCCGAGATATCCCACTGTTCCTGCCAAGCATTCTGAAGCCGAACTTTTGGAAGGTTCAGCAGGTCGTAACCCTGGAGATATTTGTAGCCAAGATCAGCTGTTGGCGATGAGTAAGCACCTTTTGCCAAAGCATCAACATACTCATTGCCCTTAATGCCACAATGACTAGGAATCCAAACAAGCTGAACTTCTTTTTGACTGCCAGCACAAGAAAATAAAGAGTTTTTAATTTTGAGAACAAGAGAACTGTTCAATTTACTTTTAAAAGGGTTTTGGTCCAAGGCTTGCAAATAACTGAGGGAGTCTGTAAATACGAGTATCACGGCTTTTCCTATATTTTGGTGTGACTCTATAAAAAGGCACGCTTCTAATAAAGCCACACACTCGCAAGTGAACACCGACGACTCCTCAGGACACTTGTATTGCAAGATTATACTGGAGTTTTGGTAATAAACCGCGGCGCCTGTGTTACTGTGATCACTAAATTTTGAAGCATCCGTAAAGAACCTCTGAAATCCTGTCCATCTTTCTCCCACCACCGCATTGAAAGTCGCATTCGCTGCAGAAGACTTTTTGGAGATGCCAATGTCAAAAGAAATTTTTGGGCTAAAATGTAATACATCATACGGGAAGTTAAAAACAGGTAGTCTGGGACTTTGTTCTACTGGACTTTCTAAATTTTGAATTTGTCTAAATGCTTGAATAATAAGGGGAATTTCTTTATTTGTATGCTGACAATTAACGGCTGAAACCATGCTGAATTCAGACGAGAGTGAAGCATTTTGACAGCTGTCTCAGCCTATGCTACTCAGCATTCGCCATTTTTCTTTTAGTGCTGCTCAGATATTGTATCGGCTAACCGTACCCAATAAGTGTGACTTGTGGCCCCAACTACAAAGTAAACATCCGCTTTTACTGTGTACAATATTTCGTTAACTCGTATTATCTATTAATCTTAATCGTTGATTCTTATTATTACGCTCTATTATTCTAAATCGGTGCCTTTCCTCAAAGGTCTGAGGAAAGGTCCCAGTTGTATGCAGTTATGCTGCGAGAATGTAAAAGATGAGCTATGTGTACGAAACTACAACTGCGACCATTTCCACTGAAGGTAAGCTATGTAGAGGTGCGAGTAAGATGTGCTAAAGTAGACCGAGGAAGATGCGCAGGCGCAGCTCGAGCTATTCGATGTATCGATAGTATGGAAGACGACCCACAGCAGGCATCCATAGCACACATCCACAGCACGCATCCTTCCATAAAAAAACACATCTTAGTTGAATCTGTTTCCACCAGTGCTGTGCTATGTGTACCAATAAATATGATTGATGGATAACAAACGCACCTGTCGCGGCGAGTGGTTCCACAGACGGGACTTCTCGCGCGATGGAATTAGAATATATATGTGGACTTTATACCTGAGTTTCTTAATTGAGATTTGGTTTTCTGAGAAGTATCTTCAATAGTTAGGGAAGTTTGCTTCGCGTTCATCGGTTGCTTGTTCTTATCATTTAGTGTCACGTTCCGTCCGCCATCTGTTGGTTAAATTTAAATTGATTCCCACCATTTAAACAATTAGTATACACATACATAGAAACATTTCTGGTGTCTCGGTTTTAGATTTAGAGTCACAGCCGTAGACCGAGCAATTCTCAGTCCACGGTCCCGGCACAGCAACGTTACACATATACTGCCAGGATTAATTTTAGTCACACTTGCTACGAGACTCTCTCTCGCAGCATATTAATTATTAAAGCGGAGCCGTAGCACTTAAGCTACTAATTAACTCCCTTGCCATCATATCTGGGTGCACCCCAGATTATCTCTTAATTAACTCTTCTGTATGTACCCATCAATGTTGTACATACGTATCTCCGTTGTAAGTACTCTGATGTGCGTACAACGGCAGATTGCTCTGTGTTGGGACGACTCCGTATTGAAGTACCGAAGGTCTCCCAACTGACTGATCACGGCCTTTCGCCCAGTCTTAATTCCACGAGGTTTCGCATTGCAACATCGAACGACTTGCAACACGAAAGGCTCTCATGTATCCGACTCAAGTCCGAGATCACCATAAACTCTTATATCAATAAAATTAGGAATTTTAGAATCAATATTAGGTGGGGAATCACCGCGCATATTTCAGCGCTACCACTTAGCTTTGTAACTTTCAGGATGAGCCGCTGCCAGGCTGGAAAACTCCCATCAGCACCACTAACTTTTACTTTTCACTATTGAAAAGGTATTAGATTAAATACTCGCGTCTTAGCAAAAGGCGGTAAAAGGGCACAGACTACATAGACATTACGTAAACGTCATAACCATGAATTGTAAGTACTTTATCTGTGGCAATCCCTATGAATTCGGTGTTGCCAGCAAATCACCTCACGTTGATCAGTTTGATACATGTTTCGCTCCGATAATATTAGTTTAATTCTGTTACCTGTTTATTTCGCGGACTGCTTGTCGCGACACTCCCGCCCGAACAGTTTTAAAGCAGGGTTAGTAAGCTACGCGTCCACTCTGCGATTTTCTCCAGAGCTCTTGTGGCCGCGCCTCTTCTTTGTTTAACCTCCTCGTTTACTTGAACTATCTTTTCTGATTCATCCCCGTTCTGACTCAACATTTCCTCTCTGTCCGTGCTTTCTGATACTTTATTAAAGTCTTCCAACACACCCTTTTCGATTGGAGTTATCAAATCACTATTTTCTTCCCCATTTTCTAAATTATCTGATGTATTCTTTGAATCTGTGGTTTTAACTTCTAATGGTAACAATTCGTGGACCGTTATATTCCGGGGTATCTCATTTTCCTTTTCTGATGCGTTCGCATCGTATTCTATTTGTTCATTATCCTCCATTTCCAATGGATACAAATGAGCTAAGGATCTCACAAACTCCTTATTTCCAACATTGACCTTCGCAACTCTGCAAAGTCCGTCAGAACCCTTGACTAACGAAGTAATTTTTCCTACTTTCCATTCTTCTCGATTTTTACTATCTCCTTTTATCTGTACAATTTGTCCTACCTTCGGGATTAATTTTGCCGTGATTCTAGGTTCTTTAACAGAATGTCCGTATCGTTCACGCAAACTTTGCAAATATCGATTTGTGAACATGTCTTTAAATTCATTGAGAATAATTAAACCTCTTTTCCAAGCCTTGATGAGATCGGATTTTGTCGTAGTGCCTTGTACTAAGAAGTCTTCGGGGGAACCTTCCATCGTTATGCATTTTCCCATAGTTAAGAAATCAGACGGTTTTAAAATATGTATTAATTCAGAATCGACACAAGTTAGCGGTCTAGTGTTGACAGTTGCTTCAATTTCTTTTATTAATGTGGACAATTGACTATCTGTCAGCATGTGCTTCTCCAATGTTCTTAGCATACAATTTTTTACTATTCCTATTAATCGTTCATAAAATCCCCCGAACCAGGGAGCTAGTTGGGGTATGAACCTCCAACGAATTTCGTGTTTAATACAATAAGAATTTGTTAATATTTCTGACATAAGCTTAAAATTTGTAGCATTATCTGATGTAATTAACTGTGGCACACCTCTTGTCGATATCATTCTTCTCAAAGCGTGAAGTCCTTCTTCTGCTGTGAGGTCTTTTACAACTTCTAAATGTACTGCCCTAACTGCTAGGCAAGTAAAGAGTGCTATCCAACGTTTACTTGTATCATTTCCATGTTTGATTAGTACGGGGCCCATGTAGTCTAGACCTGTAAATGTAAACGGTGAAGTGTAATTTACTCTTTCAGTGGGTAACGCTGGGGTTGGTGGTAGCTTGAACGGCCCCCCACCGTGTTTCTGACATCTAGGACATTTCTTTATAATCTTCTGGACTTGGCGTTTCCCTTGTGGAATCCAAAAGGTTTGACGAATTATAGCGAGGGTATGGTTAACACCTACATGATGATTGTCGCTGTGAGTCTGGTTGATAATTTTATTAGTGTAGTCGCTATCCTTTGGGATAAGTATTGGGTAACGTTGGTCATACGACCAATCCGTGTTCTTTAAACGTCCTTTGCAACGTAAAAGTCCATCTACGTCCAGAAATAGTCCAAGATTAATTTTTAAGCTTGTTTCTTTACCTTCTAGTTCTCTTGGAAAATGTTCGGCTTGTAATTTCCTAAGCTGCTTAATTTTGTCACCCTTTTCTTCACTTATGTCTACATTCATCTTAGTTTCGTTACTTGTACTGTCCTGATTTCTTGCATCAAATGTATTTTCTGTGTCCATTGTATATTCTTGTATCTCTTTCGGGAGACCCTCCCCCGCGCAAAGAGAAGAAACTTTTTCGGTTCCTGTTGGCCAGGAATCCGGATGTTGTAATATAAACTGAGGGCCAGTCAGCCATTTTAATTTATCTTCCTTGGAGCTGAATGGTCTTGTGGCAACATCCGCTGGATTTAGATCTGATGGGACGTGCCGTATTATTAGGTTTTTATTCCTTTTAATCTCTTCGACTCTTCTGGCTACAAACGGTGTGAGAAGTTTGTCTGACTTGCACCAGTCAATAACAATTTGACTATCAGTCCATAACGTTTGACTTGTGATGTTATACTGCAAAAATTGTGTTACATATTTAATTAGCCTAGTTCCAATTAATACGCCGAGTAATTCCAATCGTGGTATTTTCAGATTGTCTTGATCCTTCAAAGGAACTAGTCTTGACTTCCCTATGACAAACTGTATCTCTTTGTTGTTGACTATGTAGATCACAGCTGCATAGGCCTTCGTAGAAGAGTCTGTGAAGCAGTGAATTTGACATGTACTTATAGTGGCGTCCCTGAAATAACATCTGGGCAAAGATATGTCTCGAACCTCTTCTAATTCGTTACATATCTCTGACCAATCGGTTTTTAATGTCTCAGAAAATGGCGTATCCCATTTTACCTTATTCTTCCATAGATTTTGTATGAACAGTTTGCTAGACAACAGTGACGGTACCGCAAATCCACATGGATCATAGATTGACGCTATGATTTTTAAGACACCTCTTTTTGTGAATACTGGTTCATTAAAGATCTTATCTTTCAGTTGAAGTGTGTCTTCCTTCAGTTTCCAGTTTTAGACCAAGAACCTTGATCTTGTCTTCTTTGCAAGTTTCAGGTACTTGTTTTATAAATTCTTCGGAATTGGAACTCCAATCTCTAAGATTCATGGATAGCTGGTTGAATATCTTCTTAGAATTCTTATAAAGTTGAAGTGCTTCCTTTACTGTTTTTGTTCCGGTTACGACGTTATCAACGTATATGTCCTTAGTTAATTTCTTGACTTGTTCATCATCTGAACTTTGTAGGTGTAATTTAATTGTTGCATTGAGTAAAAATGGGCTTGATATAACGCCAAACGGAACCCTTGTGAATCTTAAATGAAGCAGATTATCTTCTGTAGCAGGCTTCTTTGTATCTTTCAGCCACAGAAATCGAGTTACATCTCTATCCGGTTTATTAAGTGCAATCTGTAGGAACGCCTTCTCGACGTCTGCACATATACCTATTGGTTGACACCTGAACTTTACAAGTAATCCGGTCAAGTCTTCTAACATCATAGGTCCACAATACAAGCATTGATTTAAACTTTTATTGTCCTTTGTTTTAGATGACGCGTCGTAGACAATTCTCATTGGTTTGTCAGGTACTTTTACTCCATGGTGTGGAAGGTAATGAATTGGATGTTTTACTGGTTGATCTCTCCAGTCAGGTGCGACTTCAATTATTCCGTTCATCATTTGGTTCTTCAATGTGTCTTCATATGCCAATAATGTGGATGTATCTAGTCGTTTCAATAAGTTGACGAGGCGACCGTAAGCTAATCCAAAATTCAAATCCAAAGCAGGGGGGTACTCAATCCAGGGCCAGGATACCGAGTACCTATTATCCTCATATTTAGTAGTTTCATTAAATCTTTTTACTGCCTCATCTTCTCGGTCTTCCTTCGGAGAGTCAGTTATGCCAATGGATTCAAGTTCCCACAGACCTTTCATATTAGTCTCGATCAGTGGTAGGTCAGGATCGTTGAATAACGTGTCTATATTGGACTGGAAGTATGTCACCACCGATAGTTCTTGAGTAGGACTGGAATCCATTTTCCCGCTTAGTATCCATCCGAAGTCAGATTGTACCATATACAAATTCTCTCTTAGTTTAATTTTCCGTTCTGAGATGAGTGAAAAGTAATAATCGTTTCCGATCAGGATATCCACTTGGTCTTGGAGAGAACCATCATCAGCTAGTTCTGATATATCTTCCCAGTGGCTGAGGTCCAGATGAGGGTATGGTACCCCATGTGATATCACTGGTACCACGTTAGCAAGCAGAGTGATTGTCTTACCTGCTCTTGTCCTCAACTGTACTCTGACTACGGGACTGTCTATTTCTTGAGGGGTATTTGATCCAAATGTAAATACAGTTAATGTGCTTTCTTCTTCAAATTTTAGATTAAGATCCTTTGCTGATTTCTGTGTGATGTACGTTTTCTGGCTTCCGGAGTCTAAAAGAACTCTGCATGAAAGTTTCTTAGAAGAATTTCCTACTTTATTTGCTGTAACTACCGCTGTTTGGAGAACTGTGAGTCCCTTATCTCTGGTGTGCAGAACATTTGTTGTTGTCGATTTATCCTTTTGTCTATCAGGAAATTTGGTAGGACATAAAGCACGATTATGACCTACTTTATGGCAATGAAAGCATTCCCTTTTCTTTCTACATTCTACAAGGGAATGTCCTATTCTAAAACAACCGTAGCATCTATTTTTTAACAAGGATTTTCTCTCGTTAATTTCTTTGTATTTAGTACATTCTTCGTTGTAGTGTGACTCTTTACAGAAGATACATTGAAATTTAGGCTTCTTTCTAGGTGGTCCCTCCTTCTTTGGGTTTTTCCTAGGATAACTTGCATCATTTGGACCGTTCCTGTTGTTCCTCTGGGAAATGTTCCTCTTATTTTGTGTTGGGTGGTGTCGAGTCATTTCCCTTTTGTTTTCATAGCTGCTCTGCTGGTATTTTCTCTGGTCTTCTTCTTTCTTCTGTTTGGTACGATCATCCTTCCCTGCGGAGTGAAGTGTTTTTACAGTATAATACTCTTTCTCATTTAGGTTTTTCTCATTTGTTAATCTATTTGCATCTTCACGTGCTGAGATGATGATTTCTAAATTTTTCCTTATCTCTTCGATCGATTCTTGTTTTATTTTCAATTTCATTTCATATATTATATCCTCTGGAAACTTCTCCATTACCATAAACCTCAAATGGTTATGGTTGATATTCTCACCCATGGAATCCAAAACTCTCAAATGTTTTTCAATATCAGTTAAAACTCTTCGACAATCTGCTATGGTTTTATTAGCTGGTTTTATTCTGTAGAGTGAGGAATAGTGTGCATCAATTACTTGAGTTTGTTTCCCATACCTATCCTTTAAAGATTGTATGGCTATGGAATAATTTTTATTTGTAATATCCAACCCGTCTATCACTCCTTTGGCTTCTCCCTTCAAAGAATTCTTTAGGTATAATAACTTGTCAACGTCTGGTAAATTGCGATTATGAATATTGGAATTAAATTGGTCCCAAAATTGGTGCCATTCAAGAATGTTGCCTTCAAATTGTGATAGCTCTAATTTTGGTAATTTTCCTGTTAGGAAGCGTTCTTCATTTTTGTTGCTATTTGTTGTTGACCTTTCATATTCTTCTAACTTTACTTTAAGTTCGCAGCAAATTTCTTCAGCTTCCAGTTGTACTGCAGAAATGGAAGAGATCTCGTCTACCTGTGGTTCGCTAACGAGTCGAAAATAGTTGTTCAGTTCCCTCTCCAACCGTTGAAGACATGTATGAAGTTTAGAAGATACCACTCTTCCTTCATGTAAGGTCAAGTCATTGATTTCATTAGTGAGTTTGATAATTGTATTTCGAGCACATTCGGACAGAGTTTTTATTTTATCAGACAGGCCGCGAAGAATGAGGAGTATGGATTCCTCCATATTGATGTCCTGTAAGATGACGTTGCACTGTTACAGCTACATATTAAAATATATAAAACAAAATAACGCTTGTTTTAATTTCTGAAATATTTCTGTATTAATTTCATCATTATAGTTAATAATTGTTTGCAAAACTCATAATTTAATTGCAATATATCACACATCAACATAGAGGGTTTTTTAAATTTTTTCATTGCCTTTCTGAAAATGGAACTTCAAATTCAATTTTCCCTTAAGGAAAATTTGTTAATATCATGGAAATAAGCATTTCCTTTCAGATTTACTTAGGTATCTTGGGTCACCCTTTACAGGTAAGTAAATTTCATTCTAGCACACTCAATCACCAGGTGTACATAATCAATCATAGAATAAATAATATGTACCTGCCCATTAATTTAAAGACATCACCAGTCATAAACGGTGGGCCCTCAACTAACTGACACCGCCATGTACATAATGAGTACAAGAATTTATAATCTCTCTAGAATTATTTATTTGTATGTGTTGACAACACCTCTGCTTAGTCTCTAACACTCTAGCCTAGTCAGTCAAGGAGCTTTCGTTTATTATGAACGAGACAGTATTTATAAGTACTCGTCCATCGTGAAAGTATGAGATTAAAAACTATTACTCACTTCATATGTTATTAATTGTACTTCACTAATTCTATAGGTAGCTGTAGGTAACTTAATTTACTCCCTTTGGTGGTAATTACTTCTCCACTGATCAATTCTGGTCCTGTAAGAAGTGATTGAAAGGATAAGAATTTTTTTTATAATTATTTTTTTTTTTTTTTTTTTTTTTTTTTTTTTTTTTTTCAGGTAGGTACCTACTTAATTTTCTTTAAAATTTTATTGAATTTTCCCTTTACTTTACACAGGCGATCATATAGTGAAATTTCATGGGTAGAAGTACAATTAGCACAATCCGTGTTTATGACGCCTTCCCTTCAAGCTTTCCCGTCGAAGCGGTCGACGGCGAGTAGCCCCACAGACGGGCTCCATTTACCGGCGCAGGCGTGGTTCATGACCGCCAACATTCAAAGGGATTTCGACGAACGAGAAGGATCTCCCTTCTCTCCTACCTGATTACGTGTGGATCTGAGTATATCAGAGTACCTATTTATCAATTTCACTAAAATCAAATTCGAAATCGTAATCAACACGAACATGTCTGAGCCATACTGACCTTAGTGTTCACTTAAACACACTTATTTTATTCTTTACGTGGGGCAAATAAATAAGTTTCGTTATTTTGTTATCATGACACCGGTAATGTTAACCATTAGCTCTTTGCAGTAATGCAGTAATTATTAAAGCGCAGGAACAGACTGACCGCACAAAATGGCGAATGTCAAGAAAGCACGTAGGTACCTGTCGAAAGTTTTCCGTTTCCGTTTTGCAATGAATATCCGTTTCACATAAATAGACTTGTAACGTCGTATCCTTATGAATTAGTGAAAACTAATGATAAATCCTTCTGATAAATCATGAAACGAATAAACGTATAACATCACTTAGTTTATTTCACAAACAAGAAAGAATCATATCAATCCGAATTATAATTCAACAACGAGTAACGCCATCTATGCGATCCGTCATGCCAACTTATCACCATAAACTTCAACACGCTTAACTAATTACTTGTGATAGTTAATCCTTATATGATTAAATTAACATTAATTATTATCAGAGTCATATCAGCGAAACGTGTATCAAACCTATTCAACATTTTAGCATATTTTCATCAGTCTTTACACTAAGTTTACACAGAATTCTCACAGATGGCAGCACTAGTAAGAACCTAATCATAGGAACTCAACCATATTTAACCAATTTAATCTCTTTTAAATAATCCTTTGTATTGATTATTCTTCTCAGATCCCAGCATCTCCACCATGTCGCGGCGAGTGGTTCCACAGACGGGACTTCTCGCGCGATGGAATTAGAATATATATGTGGACTTTATACCTGAGTTTCTTAATTGAGATTTGGTTTTCTGAGAAGTATCTTCAATAGTTAGGGAAGTTTGCTTCGCGTTCATCGGTTGCTTGTTCTTATCATTTAGTGTCACGTTCCGTCCGCCATCTGTTGGTTAAATTTAAATTGATTCCCACCATTTAAACAATTAGTATACACATACATAGAAACATTTCTGGTGTCTCGGTTTTAGATTTAGAGTCACAGCCGTAGACCGAGCAATTCTCAGTCCACGGTCCCGGCACAGCAACGTTACACATATACTGCCAGGATTAATTTTAGTCACACTTGCTACGAGACTCTCTCTCGCAGCATATTAATTATTAAAGCGGAGCCGTAGCACTTAAGCTACTAATTAACTCCCTTGCCATCATATCTGGGTGCACCCCAGATTATCTCTTAATTAACTCTTCTGTATGTACCCATCAATGTTGTACATACGTATCTCCGTTGTAAGTACTCTGATGTGCGTACAACGGCAGATTGCTCTGTGTTGGGACGACTCCGTATTGAAGTACCGAAGGTCTCCCAACTGACTGATCACGGCCTTTCGCCCAGTCTTAATTCCACGAGGTTTCGCATTGCAACATCGAACGACTTGCAACACGAAAGGCTCTCATGTATCCGACTCAAGTCCGAGATCACCATAAACTCTTATATCAATAAAATTAGGAATTTTAGAATCAATATTAGGTGGGGAATCACCGCGCATATTTCAGCGCTACCACTTAGCTTTGTAACTTTCAGGATGAGCCGCTGCCAGGCTGGAAAACTCCCATCAGCACCACTAACTTTTACTTTTCACTATTGAAAAGGTATTAGATTAAATACTCGCGTCTTAGCAAAAGGCGGTAAAAGGGCACAGACTACATAGACATTACGTAAACGTCATAACCATGAATTGTAAGTACTTTATCTGTGG
This sequence comes from Agrotis clavis, assembly GCA_954870645.1. NCBI lineage: Eukaryota > Metazoa > Arthropoda > Insecta > Lepidoptera > Noctuidae > Agrotis > Agrotis clavis. The sequence goes on along the minus strand of OX940923.1, from coordinate 21,274,546 downwards.
CAATCCCTATGAATTCGGTGTTGCCAGCAAATCACCTCACGTTGATCAGTTTGATACATGTTTCGCTCCGATAATATTAGTTTAATTCTGTTACCTGTTTATTTCGCGGACTGCTTGTCGCGACAGCACCCACAGCAACGTAGCTTAGCACGTCTCTGGTGGAAAATCAGCCTTATACTTGGCTGGGCAGCCCGTAGGTAAATACTAGGAACTAGTCAGCTTGGTAGCAGTAGCAGCCTGTAGATAACGCAAAATCATCATCATCTGCCTAGCCTTTTTCCCAACTATATTGGGGTCGGCTTCCAGTCAAACCAGATGCAGCTAAATATCAGTATTTTAAATGAAGCGACTGCCTGTCGGACCTCCACAACCCAGTAACTGGGTAATACGATACCCCATGGTTAGACTGGTTGTCAGACTTTAGAGCTTCTGACTAACAGTAACGACTGTCAAAGATCTACAAATGACAGCCGGGACCAACGGATTTACGTGCTTTCCGAGGCACGGAGGAAACTCGCTATGACAGATGGTCACCCATCCACAGACCAACCTCGGCAAGATAACGCAAAATAAATAGTAAATTATTTGTAAATGACTGCTATGATCCAATGCTGCAATCAAATAATAAACAAAAGTCGTAGCGTTTGGTGAACATGCATTACAGTGACTGTTGGAAAGAAAACATGAAAAAAAAGATGTCATTTGGTCTAAAATAATATTATAATTATCTTATTTGAGAATCGAAGAAAAAAAGTACATTCTATGTGTGATCATATTATGTTTCTGTTTTGTTTTTAGTAAGCAGCCCAAAGCACTTCAAAGCAGTCCAACAGAAAACTTTTGATGGCATAGACAAAAGTAGGCAATGATTTTGCAAAGGATAATCAGTCATTCGTAATCCATTTCATTCATTCAATTTGGTTCATCGAATGGAACATGGCGGTGCTAGGCAGGATGTGCATAAGTTTTTGATTTTTGCATTTTAATAACGAGTTGCTTGTATCAGTTAGCTTTCTAAGTAATTTCAGTCATATTTCGGGTGTTGTAATATTTGTTATTGTGCAAAAGTTAATTCGTCATCGGAACCTCCTGTCTGGACTTAGTTCTGCAATGAAAATTATTATTCGTTGGTAGTGTAAAAATAATTGTGACAAATATATCACTTATCTCAGGTAAACTGTTGTTCTATGCAGTTTTCTAACTATCTCTAGTAAATACAGTATAACCTATGATACATTAAATTAATGTATCATCCCATAATCAGCCAATAAAAAGTTACGAGCCTGCCCCATTTTGGTTCAAGTTCATTCTCGTGTTATTTTGTTCATCTATAATTAAGTATTTCTTTGAAATCCTTTATTAATTGCCCTCCTCGTGTTTATGAAAAAGAATTGGACCAAAGAAATATTATCTAGGATAAGTATTCATAAATAAAACTTTTCTTTGTGGCCCACTATCACGTGTGGTTCAGGTCGTTGTGGGGTCAATAACTGCTGACTACGATTTATTTTCGTTTTATTCTCCTAACGGGGAATGTAAATAATTAATATATTAATTAATTTGTTGGGCATATTAGCTTCTATGTTAAGCATAGCTTTATGCTCAGATCTTGACTACGATTGATTAACGTCAAATAAAGCATTGTTGTGCGTTTGCAATTTGCACCTGGTGGTGATCGATAGGCATATTGCATGTGCAGTTCAAACTAGGCGCAGGGCGCAGGACGTAGACAGGGCGCAGGGGAAGGTGGGGGCCGGGGGTAGCGCGGGGCGGGGGCCCGTCGACAGTCAGCTGTGCAAAGTGTCATGTTGTCGCGTCGCGCTGTACCCAGTCGTGGGAAGTGTCCTAAATTGTGCCCCTCCATTGAATATTGAAATTTGAGTCTGTTATTGTTATATAGTTTCATAAAAAAACTTAAATTGCTAAAATATTAATATTTAGCATAGGAAGTGAAATCAGGTGTATGAGATAAATAAAAAAAAAAACATTCCTTTGTGACAAACAACTTTTTGGTATATGAATATCTTTAATGTATAGCCTTCATTATACCTTTTAGGCTACAGCCCTGAAAAAGAAATCACCTAGGTATGTGTTGGTGTATCTTATCTTATGAAATCTTCAGAGTACTTTCCATGGTCTAGATTAATCATGCTTTAGAGATACATACTTTCAAATAATAGTGTTGACCAGTGATTTCAGAACTATTATCTTACTTATTATACTTTATTGCTTCTCTATTATTTACTCTAAGTCTAAATAGGAACAAATAAAACAACAAATTACTCAATGTACAGTGATTACTTTTGTATTTTTAGATTTATTCTGTTCAAGTGCTCTTTAAGGTACAATAAAACTGAACTTCACTAAGAGCAAAACTGAAATAACATATTTTGAACTTGCACAATTAAACTAAAAGTGTGCTTTGTGAAAATATTTTCATTGTTTCATGTATGTTTGCCAGTTGCCATTGTTGTGCAATCAACAATTTTCAATAAAGTCCTCTATAAGGTTTGCCGCTGAATGCTGACGATTACAGCTACAATCACACTTTTCTTGCTCTCAATGTACAAATTTAATCAGTGTTTCATTACATTTGTTGACTCATATCCTGTAATAAAAAATATTTTGTTTTATAAAATGAAATTGCCATCCAAACTACACCAATAACTGTAATTTTTTATATGAAAATTATTTTTTATGTAACTTCTTCACTCGATTTCCTAGAATTGATTATCAAGTAGGCACTACAATGCAACTCGAACATGCTGCTGCGAGTTGTTTGAGGGGCAAATATCTAATTTCATACTACAGAGACTATTTATAGCAATGTACACAGTATAACATAACACATTACATACTTTACTTGTTTACATGTAAGGTTAATTTAGAATCACATTTCATTGCAACTTTATTAGTGCTGCTGAGTGTGTATGCTTACATGTAAATGTAAAAGAGCCTTACAAAATAATGTTTCTTTTATAAACTGTTCTGGCTTGTTTATTTGTTGATCTTGTATGTATTTACTTTTGCTTATGTACAAAACTAAAGACTCATTAATTTTTTTCAGTGTGCCGTGGTGGTCATGGCTACGCTTATCCAAGAGAATGGTATAAAAGAGCTGAGCAAAGGCACACATGGTGTTGTGCAAAACCGTGGCATATCCACACATAGTGTTACAAATCACATGGTGCCTGACCATGAGTATTGCGAAGCTGGCTCAACCAGCGCGCAGCAGATGCAATGCGCCGATACAAACGAGACAGTGGCGCCGCCGGTGCCCGTCGAGGAGGAGGAGGATACGCCTGAAATAGATATAATGATAAACAATGTTGTGTGCAGTTTTAGTGTTAAGTGCCACCTGAACCTTAGACAGATAGCATTAAACGGTGTTAACGTCGAGTTTCGCCGCGAGAACGGCATGGTAACCATGAAGTTACGGCGCCCATACACTACCGCGTCCATCTGGTCGTCGGGACGCGTGACGTGCACGGGCGCCACGAGCGAGGACCAGGCCAAGGTGGCGGCGCGCCGGTACGCTCGCGCCCTGCAGAAGCTAGGCTTCCAAGTGCGATTCCGTAATTTCCGTGTAGTCAATGTATTAGGGACCTGTCGGATGCCCTTTGGGATACGGATCATATCTTTTTCCAAGAAATACAAAGAAGCTGAGTAAGTATTTTGTTCTTAAACCTTCATAAAATAACTTCTTATCACATCACAGTGCTTGATTCTATAATTTATGTTTTGGGTTCATTTAGTCTCAAACCTCTAATGAAAAGATCCTTTGTTTACATTAGTGGTGATCAAGTGGACTAAGATTTGCCTAACATCTACACAATGACATTTTTCTATAGTGTCAACAAACATCTCATAATGGGCACATACCAATTTTATCCATTGATGACAGGAATGAAGGAGATTGTTACTGTCTTCGAAGGAAATTAAAAATGGATTTGCACAATTTCCTACTATTTGCAAAATAATATAAAAAGTATAATTTTACCTTATCAAGTAATGCAGGAGTCAGGGTTCAGATGAAATTGTTTAATTTTTTTTTGTGATAAACTAGTAGACTATCCCTGCTTGGATGAGTTCACTAAAAACATTTCATTGATAATTTGTGTATCATTTTGCATAAGATTTGAGGTGGTTCAACTTATGAGATAGACATTGATAATATTTTTGGGAAACTGACTATGAACAGTCCTATTAGTGTTTATTGAAGTAACATTTAATTTTCAAACATTACAATGTGTATAGAAAATATTGAACACCTACTAACTTGTACTAGTAAGACTGTTGGGTAACTTGATCAAAAGAATGAGGAACTGTTCAAACAGATTTTTTTCCTTATTTTCAGTTATGAACCAGAGCTTCACCCAGGAGTCACTTATAAGTTATACAACCCTAAGGCCACACTCAAGATATTCTCTACTGGAGGTGTGACTATCACAGGTACAAACAATTTATTTTCAAACTACCTAACCCAATTTATGTAGAGGAAATAACAAATGTAATTTTGATAAACCACATTCAACTGTTAATTTAATTTTAATCATAAATGTAATGAAAATTGAAACATTTACCTACTACCTATATAAATCAACAAATAGGACAATACAAAATATGTTTCTGGTTTATTTCTCCCTTTCTTCATCTTCTTTAAAGATGTATTGAAGTGATTGTCGTTCTTCAGTGGACAATTTTGTTACACTTCTTACAAGCCCTACAGATAACCATCTCACTATGAGGAAATAATAACAGAGTGTATCAGCTCTTTGCCTGTGACGAGTTGAAAGTTAACTTTAATAATGGGTTATTTTATTTTAGTTCAATTTCTGATAGGATAACAACATCTTGTTTAATAAGTTTTTATTTTTGATATGCACCATTTTAGATAAATTAAACATTTGTAATAATTACAAACATCTTTTATAATGCGGACAGCGAAGGAGTGGAACTCTGCCTGCGTCTGTGTTTCCAAACACATACAACCGTAATCTCTTCAAAGTTAGAGTGAACAGGCTTCTTCTGGGTAAGCTCGCTCCATCGTCGACCTTGTCTTAGTCAATCCTAACCTAGACTAAGGTCAAGAGCAAACCCATCTCACATAAAAAAATTACATGAAATAAACAAGTACTTGAAGTAATTTGCTGGGGCCCTGTTGAGCTTCATTGTCTCGACGCTTTTAGCATTGTCATTTTCACATTTGTTTTTGGTTTGTAAAATTGTAATAAAAATGGCCATAACTCATGCTATGTTGCATAATCGCATATTTTATTTTCCTATAACTCAACTTGGATAAAATTTAATGGGATAAGAACGCCGGAAAACCATATAGTATAAACTTTACGATAACAAAACATAACAAGCAATTTAATTACAAATGTTGAAGGACTTGAATTTAAAACACACACAAATATTTTGTACTAAGTTAAAAAACGTGATCCTACGCCAAGACCTGTTTTGCTAGGGTTAAATTATCATGACTAATACATTTTTGAGTATTCTATCATCCCACTCTTTTTCGTGTCAAACCATTTCTTATGTTCCAAGGTACAACCTTGTGCGATTTAGCCGGGACTCCAAGGCATGTCAGGTGTAGCATTCTTAGCCCCCAATTTAACAACAATTCGATATGACAATAACAATAAGCTATACTGAATGTAATTTTTGTCGGCAGCCCGGAGTGTGAGCGACGTGCAGTCTGCTGTGGAGCGCATCTTCCCGCTGGTGTACGAGTTCCGCAAGCCGCTGACGCCGGCGGACGAGGAACTGCTGCGGCAGAAGCGCGCGGCCCGCGCCGGCGTGCCCGCGCCCGCGCCCGCGCCGCCGCCCGACGACGCGCGCATGCACCTGGTGACGCTGTCGGACGACGACAACGACGCCTGGGAATGACGCGGTGTGGCCGCGCGCGCCTCCGCCGCCCACTGAAGCTCCCGACGCGACGCCCCGTGCGGGAACGAAACGAACTTTATATTGGCATCGAAGCAATAACTGTCGGTTGTTAGTGCGATCGCGTGTGACTCGTCGGCGAGCTGTTCGGTTCATGCCAAAGATATTTATTAGGGGAGGTGCTTCGCGCCCGGTCCGGCCTGCGCGCGGCCGCGACCGCTCGGCTGAACGTTCTGCGAAGCGCCCGCGCTTCTTTACCCTTCGTATGTACGATTGTATCGTTTTTGTGATGACCTGTGACCTCTTTAGTATGCGTAGATGAAGTCGAATCGTTTACGTTGAAACCAAAATTGTCATAAATTAATAAAAAATATGTTCAAATAAATCTCGATAACGATACTCAGTCTCGTTTTTCATTTGCCGTTATGATTGTAGAATTTGTAGTGATAATAGTGTTCAATAAGATTTGTTCTAAGAATGAGATGACTGAACGATAGAAGTTAGTGATTGTAAATATGGACGCTTCGACATTATACGTTTCAATAAAAATGTGTTTGTTTCATTTAATATAACTTTAATGTCAAAAAACTTGTAAGTAATATAAGACAAGTGTGCCTATGAATCAGACTCATGGGTATCGTACTCGTCACTCGTGAACCTCTGTTGACATGGTCGGGGAGGTCGGCTGAGTTTTAACTGCGACTTCTCTAGTCGCTGATTCACGCAGCCTTTTGGTGTCCGAATGTATGCGCTCATGTCCACAACAGCTAGTCGAGGGGTTTTGACTGCTGTTCCTGTAAAATGAAACTATGTTAAACATTCTGCTTCTTTGGACGCAAGGCTCACGCTGAGCTAGCTTCTCGAACTTTTTCGAAAAACCGGAGTAATATATGGAACTAGAAAACTGACAAAATGTGGTTGAAATAATATAATGTCCAGTTCTGCCAAACCCTTCGGGGGTAACGTACAGGCGTGATCCTGATGATTTTTTTTACTAACGAATTTTACGAAATCACCTAGCATCGCTTTTATTTTACAAAAAAAAAGTTTCCCCACATTAGGAACTTCTCCTGTATTGTGGGTGCGTTTACAAACATATAAACCACAGAACATTATATACCCTAAAGGGTAGGTAGGTATATAATGTGTGTATTTATACTCATATACACAAATGCCCCGAAGGCGTACTACTTAGATCATACAAATTATTTGCTCCGTGCAGGAATCGAACACGCAACACAGCAGTCTGATCGCTCAACCAGTGCGCCAACCGTGCCACTTTACAAGCGAGATCACATAAAAGTAGAATTGATGATTACAATACAAGAATGCGTCGTCCTTCTTGAGACGACTTGACAGAAAGTAAAGCCGGAAACACATTATTTAACCCGCCACGCGACGCAATGTGTCGACACCCGATGTGCAGTGAGCGCGTGTCGTCGCGTCGGGTGTTCATAGTGTGATTCTGGTCATAGAAAACAATACATTTGATTTGACCCAACACGCATCACGTTTCATCGGGTGGCGTCGGGTGTTAATAATGTGTTTCCCTATGACCAGAATCACACTATGAACACCCGACGCGACGACACGCGCTCACTGCACATCGGGTGTCGACACGTTGCGTCGCGTGGCGTGTTAAATAATGTTTCCGGCTTAAGTCTGACATCTACCTATCATTATAGTATTGATCAATGCGAAACTCGAGTGTCGTCGTGATTCATTATCTATACTTATAATAAATCTGTAGAGAGGTCAATTCTGTACATGAAATATATTTCCAAAATAACTATCAGGGGGTGATTAGGGATCGATACTGATGCCAAAAATGCAATTAATAAAATTATTGTCTGTCTGTCTGTCTGTCTGTCTGTCGGTCTGTCTGTCTGTCTGTCTGTCTGTCTGTCTGTATAACCGTTATAGAAACAAAAACTACTTGACGGATTTTGACGAAACTTGGTACAATTATTTTTCATACTCCTGCGCTGGTTATAGTATAGTTTTCATCACGCTACAATCAATAGGAGCAGAGCAGTGAAGGGAAATGTTAGGAAAACCGGAGAAATTACTCCATACACGCTAATCTTCGGAACTACTGGACGGATTTGATTGTTTTTTTTTTTGTTGTATAGCTATTAAGTCTGGGCAACATATTTATAGGCTATCATTTATCTTGGAAACTTGAATACCTGATGCAGAACTGCAATAGATCAGCTAAACTATAAGAGATACAAAAATAGCGCCATAGCAAAAATTGTTCCACGTGATGAGAATTATCTGCTGAGAAAATAAATTTGAAGATATGGAACACCTGATGTGGAACTCCAAGAGCCCAGCTACACTATTACATATACAGTAATGACGTCTTAGCAAGAGTTGTTCAGCCTGATGAGCACTTCCTGTTGTCGTATAAAAACTGAAGATCTGGAACACCTGATGTGGAACTCCAAGAGCCCAGCTACATTATAACATAATATATGAATAACATCTTAGCAAGAGTTGTTTAGTCTGATGGGCATTTCCTGTTGAACGTCTGGAATCGTCATGCGCGTCCCGTTGTTTTCCCGTCCCCAGGCTCTAAGAATTCGACATCAGACGTTTAAGATCTTCGATTTTGACGACCCCATTGTCGCTGGCATAAGCAACAGGATCCGCGTACGAAGTCGCTGGCAGAAGCTAGTACTAAATAATAATAATACAAGTTGCATTTCTTTCTGAAAATGTCCAAAAGAACGTAGCCAACACGAAAAACTTTAGAAACAGAATGCTTGCATAATAGATAGGAGGTTTGTTACTTACCTGTAATAATAGGTAATATATGTTCCATATCGAGTACAGTCTTCGGCCGAGATTTTAGTATAGGTCGCCGCGAAAGTCTCGCTGGTAGAGCTTGCAAGGGTGGTGGAGATACCTTCGGCAGAGACGGCGATAGTACTCGCCCAGCTAACACACGCCGCTCAGGGGATGAACTGGGTGACCTAAAATAGTAAAAGGAAATTGTTTATTGTCCTTTCTTAGATCACCTATTATGTTATTCTCTATAAGAAATCATCGCTGGCCTCAATGTGCTCTTGGATAAGACAGCTCATCGTGCAGCGTTAGCGGTGAGCGCCGCACGATTGGATAGTGTCGCTGTCAACAGCTTATAAGTGAATGGCAAGCTTTAGTTGCAGCGTAATTTTTTTTCGTGGTAAAATCATCGAATGAGTCCTCCCACCCAGGGCAGGGTGGGAGGGACTGTCAGACTTGTACTGACTAAAATCTACGGTGTCCTTCAATAGCCCTCTTTATGTTCCGGGGCCACGGTTACTCGTTATTCCCGCGACCCCGGCAGGCTTTGGCCCTCTAAGGGGGACTCCGTCATTTTTCTGACAACTCTTTGAGGCGCGCGCGATCAGAAAGCGAGTCGCCCATTGCTCGCCGTCCTGATGCCCGCGCCTACGGTGACCGGGAATCGTCCAGCGACTTCCGTTGCCGTGGGCATGGCGTGAGCGCTGCCGCCGCGCTGTCACAAGGCTGTGTTTATAGAGAATAGCACTGCTGATCTCAAGTCAAACCCTGCGTCAATGGACGCTTCCACATCGGACGACAACGGTAGTCACGACACTGGAATATCCCTCTCCCCCTCATTTTTTCCCTAAAAAATGAATGGAACTACCAGTCCCATCGATATCGTGTCGTTTACGTCGTCGTCAATTATGAAAGCGCCCAATGGAAATATGGTACGTTTTCATTGAAGTCTCATAAGTGTCCCAAGAGTCAGTCCTTAACAAACAAACCTCATTGTTTCTGTAATTTCCGCGAAATGTTTACCTTTCCAACTTCTCTTGTACATTATTTACTTTGTGCTTATGTTTTCCTTCTTAAAGGTTAACTTTTATGTTTTGAAAAGATGGTAGATTTTCACAATTGGGGAAAGTTATTCTATAGAAAAGTCTATGAGGTGATTGTAAACTGTGATTTAACTAAGTATATGTTTAGTGGTAAGTAGCTGCTTTTGGTGCTATTAAGACTAATCTTACTCTCTCTGAACTTCTACCCAGGTAGCAAGTGACGTCGGCGACTAAAAAATGACGACATTCTTAAGTCAATTTAGGGTCACCACAGTTACGTCATTATTGTACGTCATACTTACGTACTATTATAGTACTGTACTGTACGTACTGTATAGGTCATAAATGATACCTCCTAACAACGTCATTTTACAGTCTGTCCCTTATTAGTCTAAATCTGCCCTCAGGTTGACGACTGTTGTATGACATATCTGGTCCTAAAGTGACCCAAAGAGCTAAAGATTGGTTAAAGAACAGTTTATGGAATGCATCTGACTGACATAATTCCACGAGTGAAGTCGACCACCAACATAGCGAATATTATGGGCAAATACTAATCATTATAACAAGGATTTGTATAGCCGGTACATTAGTCCAGTCAACGAGGATTTTTTTGTATGAAGACTTTCGAAAAATTCCTCCGGCGCTGAAATTTGGCATATGATGAGAGTAGGTGATACAGATTACAGATGCACAATAATCCAAAAAAATTTTAGCCTAGAAGTTCCGTTTTTAGGGTTCCGTAGTCAACAAGGAACCCTTATAGTTTCGCCATGTCCGTCCGTCCGTCCGTCCGTCTGTCCGCAGTTTAGCTCAGAGACGCACAGTCCTAGAGAGCTGTAATTTGGTGTAAATATACGGATTTGTTGTGCCGAAAAAGTGGTAAAATAAAATCTCGTAAAATATTTTTTTTTAGGGTACCTCCTGTACACGTAAAGTGGGGATGTTTTTTTTTTTCTCGCGTACCCCTTAGTGTGGGGTATCATTAAATAGGTCTTTAAAAAATATTGATAGCTTCCATTAACAATTTTTTGATAAAAAAAAAGGTTGCACTCCAGGAGTGCCGGTAGAAGTGAAAACTTTTTTGTTACTATGTTTTATTTTAAAACTGGAGTAGTACAGATATGAAATTAACTAATTTGAATGACGTCTTACTCATTTTCGATCAGGGTCACGTGACCCTGACGCGAGTTTTAAATTTTTTACCCATTACAGAAAAAGTGTACAACGCCGCTAAAGAAGTTTTCACTTCAAAAATTCGTTTGTGAAATATTAAGCTTTAAAGTGCTAAATTTTGCTCGACTCTAGTGTCCCCCCCCTCTACCAGCTAAACGGTTATGTTTGGGGGTGTGAAAAAATTCACAATAGTAGTATATATAACGAAGTTTAAAAGAAAATTATCATGACTAAGTAGGCTTTACAACTTTACGAGTAATAGTCGACCAACTTATAAAATGTACTTGGATAACATATTTTCCTAAACAAAATGTATCGGAGAACATGCTCTTCAACTGCAAATGTAAGTTTGTCAACTTTATTTTTACAGCTTTAATAGGTATGTTTTTACGGTATGTTTTTTGGGGATAGGTAGGTTTTACCTTCAACTATTTTTAACTTACTTCAAAAAAAGGGGGAGGTTCTCAATTCGTCGTAACCTTTTTTTTATGTATTTTCCCCGATTTCTCAAAGACTCCTGGACCGATTTTGAAAATTCTTCTTTTTAAAATTAAATTCAGCGAATCAGTTTAGTTAATTCGCATAAGTATTTTGATGGGCAACTACGGAACCCTACACTGTGCGTGGCCCGACACGCACTTGGCCGGTTTTTTTTTATCAAAAACATGAAAATTGCTTATAACTCTCTGTGAAAAATTCCTCAGCCTCAAATTCTTTTTGTATTTGTTTAAATGTATTAGTTAGAATAGGGAAGTATAAAAATCCAACAAAATTTCGATTTCAGTGTCACTCCAAATTAACTTTTTACATAACGCGCTCTAACTTCTAGTGAAAAATTGCTCAGCCGATTTTTAATTTTTTATGTGATTTCTTAAATACGTAGGTTTTGTTACGTAATCCAAAACTTTTTCCTTTTTAAACAACATTATTTGATGTCAAATCAATCAAATAATGACGTTTGAAAATGAAAAAGGTAACAAACCTATGTATTTAAGGATAAGATAACACATAAAAATATAAAAATCGGCTGAGCAATTAGTTACTAGAAGTTACAGCGAGAACGGAATCACAGCGATCAATATTTATTTAAAGTTTCGAAAAATAGTACCGCCTAGCTCGATAGATGGCGTTGTAGTCGAAATAGAAGTCGCTATGGTTTCGTTACCGCCGATAGTATAAGGTCTGAAGAATTAATTTTGTTTTGTTGAGAAGTTATTGAGAGCAATGCATCGGTACAGTGAATAGAAGTGTCAAGTTTACCAGTGTTAACAGTGTTCCAATAACAACCCACTCCAAAGAGACCTGCGGATTTATACATGGTTTTGCACGTCATTGGCTGCCCTAATATGTACGGCCCAGTAACGTCCCTATGAATTCAGTATTGATGTCACTCCAACGTCAGTGGCTGCCCTAATACGTACGGCCCAGTAACGTCCCTATAAATTCAGTATATGACGTCTCTGTAACGTCTGTAAACTGACGTCTTGAGGCTGTGACAAATTGACGACATCTGATGGGACCCCCCGACGTCAAGACATGACGTCTCTCACGTCGAGCAGTACCGTAAACTGACGACATAATGACGTAAAAATGCTACCTGGGTACTTAGGTACCTAGTAGGTTACCTCTAAAAGTAAGTAGAAGTTCAGAGCCCGAATGTTCGTACAGTCAACACAAAAGAATATGTTTTTATAAGCAAGTTTGAAACCATTTTCCAATGTTGTCTCACAAGTTTCAATGCGTACCAAACACTGGCTGTTTTACACGTTGAATCGTCCCTACAATATTAAATTAAAACTCATCTCTTGCTAACCGTGACCGTACATAGGTTTTGGGCCGTCGATTTATTTACGACCTTGCATATATCTGACCTGTCGCGTTCAATAACGGGTCGTCTTCGCCGCCGTCTGCCCCTTTGATCCTTCTTCTTACTTCGTCCTACTCGTGGGGGAATGACCCCAATATGTCGATAGTAGTCGCACAGAGATTTTGCTAGAGATTTGCCTATTTTAATATCTGATTGTCTTGTTAAGGTATTTTTTAATTAATTAAAGTCATATTATTGTAAGGAATATTTTTTATCCACAGTTTACTAATAAGTAATAGGTACCATACATTCGTTTGAAAGAATTAAAACGCTGCAGGTCGTAGATTTGATTCCCAGGTCACCCTATATTAGATGAGACTCAGACATACCTGTATTAAATGCTGAAATATGAATAAACTACCTACTAGGTACATGCCCAAATTTAAGGTCGACATCTACCCAGCGGAGGTCACATATTTCAGGTGTATTCTAAATCATATGACAGAACCTAACAAATGAAAATAATTTATAAAAAGGATACATGCGTCTTCTGTATAATGTATGTAGGGTCCTCTAGGGGATAATCTTCGCCCCCCTAAGGAGACAAGAAGCGTGTAGGCATCGATGGAGCCCGTGGGCAGAGCTCTGCGGGCTGTGCCGGCTAGCAAGGAATCTGCGTTGAAGAAGCACGCTTCGGGCCGCCATGCCTCGATGCGAGCTCCTAGGAACTTCGGAAGCACGGCCTGACGCTCAAACCTGGATATTAGGTAGGTACATCAATATTATTTTCTTCTATTTTATTTGTTTTGAAAGTTCGAGAGATTGGGCGCTTTCACATTAGACGATAGCGGTAACGACACGACATTCTATTATCTCTAATATCGTCCGCTCGGAACTATGTTCGTTCAAGCTGAAAGTGAAAGCTTTCCGTAGAAAATGTATGGAACTACCAGTCCTACCAATATCGTATCATTATCGTGTAATGTGGAAGCGGCCGGTGGGTATTTATTACTCTTTCCCTTAAAAAAATATTGAACGGATCCTTGATGACACTTACATTTATATGGCTTCAATATTTTATCTACATCAAAATAAAACATTATCATCTGCCTAGCCTTTTGCCAACTATATTGCGGTCAGCTTCCAGTCGAACCAGATCTAGCTGAAATACTCGTACCTATCTATATTTTACATAGAGCGACTGCCTATCCTATTGGACCTCCACAACCCGGTAACTGGTTAAATACGATACCTGGTTACTTAGGTACAACTGATGGTTGTCAGACTTTTAGAGCATCTGACTAATAAAAAAAAAAACAAAATAACACGTAAGCTATCAATTAATAATTAAGTACCTAAGTATAAAGATAATATTATTGTGTTTAAAAAAATATAAAGGCAAGAGTTTTCTATGAATGAAGACACAAGAGAGAAAATGCTCAATCGTCATAATTTCAGCTAGTGTTTTTTTTTAGTTTGCTCTACTCCTGGCAAAACCTCGCTCCTCTTCTCGCTGGTCAGCGGGAGCTCCTTCCAATGAAAGCCGAATCCAGCCAACACGCCTTATATTTATTATCGCATCACTGTCTCAGGGCTCTGCTAGTGTTAAACTTAGTATTAAAAAATACTTGAACAGCTTTAGAAAATATATGAAAATGGTACTATGTGCCTATAAAATTTGAAGGTTGCCCTCGATTTCCCTAGGATCCCATCATCAGATCCTGACCTGGTGATCATGGGACCAATTGGAAAGTATACCCTTTCAAACAAAAGAAAAAAATTCCAAATCGGTCCAGGCGTCTTCGAGAAATCGGGGAACATACATAAATAAAAAAAAAAAAAAAAAAGATTCCGTCGAATTGAGAACCTCCTCCTTTTTTTGAAGTCGGTTAAAAAGCATCTGCATAAAAAAGTTAGATTATTATTTTGTAATCTTGAAAACAGTTGAAAAAGTAAGTACATCTAGGTACCTAATCGTGTAGGTATGAACATAAAGAAACGTGTCTTTCAGCAGTACTTAACTAACATTTACAAAACCCGTCTGAAGTTATTGTAAGGCATTCATTATGTAGGTCTGACGCACAATCGCACGTTGGGGACAAAAACAAAAAAGTTTTCAATGATTTATACAACTTACAGGCCTGTCGCTTGGTCACGTGGCTGTTATAAGGCACTTGCTTGTGTAATATTACTGTATCGTACAGTACCCTACCTACATACGTCATCGGTCATCTGGTTTGCTAAATTTGAATGAATTTGATTTTCAAATAGTGACTAAGATGGAAGCAAACAACTTCTCATGTAGGTGGAGATCGTAGTAACCAAAAGGAATCTTAAAGCCATCTACATAAAGGTCAGTGCAGTCATAGCTAAAAAGTTTCTTAAAATATCAAAGTTTAAGATGAAGGATTGACCTACACAAAAACGTGCAAACATAATACGAGGTGTAGTGTAGCAACTGATTATGCGTAATGTGGTAGTAACGCTCACTTAGCTGGTAATTGCAGTGGCCAATCTCGAAATTGCTTAATCGATTGCGAGCCCTGTTTGGCCACTGTAAAAATAATTTGGCCAAATGGGGTATACTAGAACCATCCCAAATATAATGCCAGTGTGGAAGGCCTCTCTGCAGGACTGCAGGATACCTAATATAGGTATCGCACCTCCTTTCCTACCCATCTCGCCCAACCTACGCAACAGTATATCATATTTCATGCAAAAGATTATTTGATTAGGTGCGTCCACACAGAGCTCGGTTAGTGTGGTTGTGTCTCGGGCTCTCGGCCGAGGCGAGGCAAGAGCGCGCGCTGCCGCGGGCGAGCGACCGAGCGCCCGAGCCATCCAGTGTCGGCTGCCTCGGCCGAGAAACAATAGGCGCGTCCACACAGAGCAAGCAGCCTCGCGAGGCAGTTTCGTCGCGCGGCAAATGCCTCGCGAGGCTGCTCGCTCTGTGTGGACGCAATAAGGCTGCTGGTCCAAGACCAAATTCGCCATACCTTAATAATTTAGTTTGCCAGAAGATGGGATAAAACTAACTCCTACCTGTTACTAGATTATATATTATTATTTAGGTGGTGGACTAACCTGTAAACATCGTCGTACGAGTTACCTCGAACAAATACACCCTCATGACTTATGTCTGCGTGAATATCGATGATGAAGTCCAACTGCACGGTCTGAAAGTGGAGATTTAATAGAATCATGGGTATAGTAAGTACCTACTTCTAATAGAAAAGTATTTACAGTCAGCTTCTCGAAGTAGGTACCCCCTTTGAAAGCACCTAGCTACGATCGTTACTGGGGTCCCCAATTGACAAAGCCCACTCATTGTACATAGGTGGAATAAATAATAATTACCTAATTAATAATATCGGTCATTCTGCGCAAGAGAAAAAATCGTCAGGGAACAAACAGAACGAAGTTTAAAAAAAATGTATAGGGAAGTGAATGTATTTTCTTTTTGACCTTTAGCGTTGATTCAGGTCAATTCTTTGAACAACTTATTACGTTTCTATTCAATGCAGCTTTTCGACCAAAATTTTAAGCATTTTATAAAGGCTGCTTTTTTATTGTCAGATAAGTGGCGTTGAGAAATAGCCTAACGTCCTAGTTAACCAGTTTTATTAGCACTGTTTTAGGCTATCACGGTTATTTTCAGAATTTAAAATGAACAAACAATTAACAATTTATTTCCATCCACCCGCACTCTCCAGTCATCCCGCGATCATGGCGCTTGCAACAGCGTCGAAATATCGGGAACTCAAAATCATAAATAATCACGGAAGATATCCCGTAAGTGACATTTTAAATTCAGTTTTATTAGCGTTTAGCGCGGGAGCGGTTTTAATTTTTACAATCAGTGATTAACGGCGTCTGTTAAAGAAATATATCCACTTAATACATATATTTGGCCTCTCTACTCCCATACGATTTCTGTTCTAGAACTTTAATATACAGGCTTTACCTTTTCAGAGGCGAGTTTCTTGAGGAGATCGTTAACGGCCACTAGGGCGGGATGCGCGTAGCTAGTGGCTCGGTTCCAACTCCGGTTGAGGTCGCCGCCGAGCAGGTCAGACCGCTGGTTGCCGAGAAACACTCCGTCTGGATTCAGCATCGGTATGACCTAATAACGTCGCGTACTTAAATGTAGATGTGAGTACCAAATCGAATAAAGAATTTACATATACTTATAAGAAAAATACCTGGTAGTTATCACCAGGTATTTTTTGTTAATGCGGTTTGTAAAGTAAATGGGTTGGTACTTTATAAAAATATGCCATAGTTACTCGTATTTTATTATTCGGTATCCTACGTGGATTATAATTATAATTATAACTAGCTTCTGCCCGCGACTTCGTACGCGGATCCTGTTGCTTATGCCGGCGACGACGGGGTCGTCAAAATCGAAGATCTAAAACGTCGAATTCTAAGAGCCAGGCTGAACAACTCTTGCCAAGACGTCATTCCTATATATGTTATAGTGTAGCTGGGGTCTTGGAGTTCCACATCAGGTGTTCCAGATCTCAATTTTCATACGTCAACAGAGAGTGTTCATTAGGCTGGACAACTCTTGCTAAGACGTCATTCCTATTTATGTTATAAAGTAGCTGGGCTGTTGGAAGTTCTACATCAGATGTACCAAATCTCCAATTTTTATACGACAACAGAGGTTGCTCATCAGGCTCAACAACTCTTGCTAAGCCGTCTTTACTGTATATGTTATAGAGTATCTAGGCTCTTGCAGTGCCACACCAGGTGTTCCAGATCTCAATTTTCATACGTCAACAGAGAGTGCTCATTAGGCTGGACAACTCTTGCTAAGAAGTCATTCCTATATATGTTATAAAGTAGCTGGGCTGTTGGAGTTCCACATGAGGTGTACCAGATCTTCGAATTTTATACGACAACAGAGGTTGCTCATCAGGCTCAACAACTCTTGCTAAGACGTCTTTACTGTATATGTTACAGTGTAGCTGGGCTCTTGAAGTTCCACATCAGTGTTCCAGATCTTCAATTTTTATACGTTGACAGAGAGTACTCATCAGGCTGAATAACTCTTGCTAAGACGTCATTCACTTATATGTTATAGTGTAGCTGGGCTCTTGGAGTTCCACATCAGGTGTTCCAGATCTTCAAATTTTTATACAGCAACAGAGAGCGCTTATCAGGCTGAACAACTCTTGCTAAGACGTCGTTCCTGTATATGTCATATAGTGTAGCTGGGCTCTTGGTGTACCACATCAGGTGTCCAGGATCTTCAAATTTATTCTCTCAGCAGAAAATGCACAATTTTTGCTATGGCACCATTTCTGTATCTCTTATAGTTAAGCAGGTCTGTTGCGGTTCTGCATCAGGTGTTCAAGTTTCCAAGATAAATTATAGCCTATATGTTAACGGGACTTAATACCTATACAACGAAAAAAAAATTATTCAAATCCGTCCAGCAGTTCCGAAGATTAGCGTGCACAAACACACAGACAAACAGACAAACAGACAAACAGACAAACAGACAAACCGACAAACAGACAAAAAAAAATTTAACTACATTTTCGGGTTCGGCATCGATATAATAACAATCCCTGATACTTTTTTTTTATATATTTCCATTGTACAGACACCACTTTTCTACAAATTTATTATATGTATAGATTATGAACGACTTAGTAAATGTGGATACTGTACCCCTAGCACGAATCACTTTCGAAAAAGTATTCGTATCGTCTAGGAAAGCATTTTGTATGGGAACTTGAACAGCGCCTCTGGTGAGCGTAAATTAAACTAATTTTCAGAACATAATACACATAATTAACGAAACTAATACAGTTGGGGTTATCACTATACTTACCTCTAAAACAATGTTGTTTCTCAAAGCTACTGCCTTTTCTGACGAGCCCAGCAAGTAGTCGAGTAAACCTGGTCAAGTCAAGCAAATCAAGTAGGGGAACAGTGTATAAGACTGGGAAGTGGGACGCGAGGTATAATAGGGACATACACTATTTAGGCATACTTAACACAACACAACGTAGCACAAGCGCCATCAGGATGTCATTTGCAAGCGGTCATTAACAAATGGGGTCCTGTTGGGGCTTGCGCTACGTTATAAAGTATTGCGTTAATTCCCATCATACCTCGCGTCCCCGTCTTATACACTGTTCCATTATCCTGTAAAATAAGCTTTAGTTCATAAAAGGCACAGGCAGAACGAGTGTACTACAGTTTTTTTTTTTAGGTGGTAAAATCATCAAATGAGTCCTCCCGCCCTGGGTGGGGCGGAAGGGACTGTCAGACTCTTACTGACTAAAATCCACCCATGTTCCTTCGGATGCCCTTTACGTTCCGGGGCCACGGTATCCTGGGTTAAGAAAAAACCCGGCAGGCATTTGTGTCGCGAAACACGACGCGCCACCGACCCGGGCTTGATCCTTGTTCGGACGGCGACCTACCCATTACTCACCGTCCGCAAGCCCGCTCCGCCGCTGTGCCCTCTGCTGATCAGAGGGACACGCGTTGGAGCGTCCACACGACAGGCTTTTCGCATACGGGCAAAGAGACCCCTTAGGCACACAGTGCCTAAGGAAGAGTTTTTGCCCGCATCCCAGGGTGCACCGGCCCGAAAAACTGGTCTTCCCCTCGGACTTATCCGAGAGGGAACTCCAGTCCACGGGCGCACGTGGAGGTTTCCTGTCTCAGCACCCCGAGTGTACTACGCTAGTGCGACACACGGAAGTGCGATGAAGGCTTGTGCGACAAAACTGTACTGCGACACACCATAGTTCGAATGCACAAGGTCATTGAAAATAACCCCATCACATAAGAACAAACACGAGAAAGACAGCTTTCAAATAAAATAAACCGCATCCCAATGGGTTCACCCGTTTAAGTGCTACGGTGCCACAAATTGTAGTATTAAGTACATGCAACGGTAAATTTTATAACCCCTCTTTTTGCGTAAGGGTTTAAAAATCTACCTTGACAAACAAATGACGAAGGCGGTTCCCCACCATGTGTCCTCGCAATGATGAGAACGACCCGTTTCTTTGGCTCTGCTGGTTTTATTTTAGTCAGTATCAGAGGAACCACAGGCTCCTCTTTAACATCTTCTGGTTTTTCTTTTAACTTATAGTCGCCAATTGTCACGAGGTCTATGCGACGTTTTTGCTGAAAAAATAGAAAATATGAGATATCGCTATAATTTTAAATTGAAAAAGCTGAAAAAACTAAGTACTTTTGATTCAGACATCAGAATCTCGGCCAAAAGCATCAAGAATCGAACAAAAGCTTTAAAAATATTTTATGTAGATATTGTGAGAGGTCACAAACCAGACAGGATCATTGATAGAATGGTCGTTTGCTTGAATATGGAAATGGACGGGAACAAAGGGACATTTAAATATTTTGGGTATAAGCAGCTATCTACGGAGAGGATTTGTAAGGCGTCGTCCTAATTCGTAAGGACCGGATGAGCGAACGATGCATTTCATCATCGCACGACGAGATTAAACACACTCATAATCTCTTATTCTTGCAAAACATCGCTAGAGGACAGAGGCCTTATCACAATATTTCTGTATTTCATTTACAGCGTACTTGAACAATTTACTGCGTTTTTTGTATGGGAAAATGAAAAGGTGCCTCTAGTGTACGTACGAGGAACTATATTTATTTCTTTCATATTAACGTCAAAGTTCCAGTTTACGTCACAAAAACGGGAAAAGTCATGATATCATTTATATCTAAGGCAGCCTAAGCGTGAGTGGTTCCGCTCAGTGAAAGAGATGGCGCTAGACGACTTGTATAGCTCTGTCTCTTTCCCACAGCCTAACTACTCACGCTTAAACACGTTATGGTAAGCCACCTGAGGCCTTATTACCACGAGCTCTTAAAGGGCTTCACACACAACAGCTATAACGTAAAGATGTACATTATAGCACGATACATCTCATTACATCTTTCCATAGAAATCGTCAGGAGACCACACACTGCAGCTATAATGTATATTTTTACATCTCGAATCTCTATGGAAAGATGTAATGAGATGTATCGTGCTTTAATGTACATCTTTACATTATAGCTGCTGTGTGTGAAGCCCTTAACGCGATCCAGTTTATATATCTCGTTCCCCGAGCGGAACAACTCACGCTTTAAGACGTCATGGTAGGCCACCTGTAAGTACATGGTAAACGCTCATTTTCATCGCACGATAATGATCGCATCGTTTGCTTGGTACGATCGTTGCTAAATAGGACGCTGCCTTACAGTAACTACGATACTTAAACTACTGCTTACAAGTAACTCACGGTCGTCTGTGCAATGGACTGCCTGCTGGCAAAAGCCTGGGCCCTCTTCTCCCATGCGGCCAGGTGCTTCTGAAGTCTAGAGTAGGAATAAGATGCTCCAGCCGAAAACTGATAGACATCTTCTTCTCGATCGAAAGCAAACGCAATGCTTAGAATCTTTCGTCCCTTGTGCACTAACGACCGGTGGTAGAATATTAGACGTCTGGGAATCCGTTGCCTAAAAGTTTCAAAGAATGTTTGAGAAGATTTATAGTGTAGCACCTAAGTATATGTAAGATATTTGCAAGCGATGTCGAGTGCCACGGCTGACTGAATTAGTTTACATAATTAGATTGCGTTACATCCATTTTGCCTTATGTTTGACTTTTAGGCGTTTGCGAGGTAAAATGGTTTTGTAGGAAGTACCTACATATTTTTATTGCCAAAATGTTATTTTATTATCGACATAAATAAAAACCAAACTAAAAATTACCAACGTACGTATATAACTTACAAATTGTAAATGGAGTAGGGTCATCATAAATGCAGGTGCTTACCATTTTGGACGCGACGTGGAACGAATCAACGGAGTCATATCTCCATCAAATAAAGTTGTTTCTTTGGCTAAATTTACAATATTTAGTATCACCCTCTAGAACAAAAACACAATTTTGTTAGCCTATAACAACTGCATTACCACAACAATACGGAATTATGATTTACTGCGTCTCCGCATCAGCAACAATTCAACTCATTCACCTGATCCTGCCTAACATTTTCGATGGTAAAATTAAACCAGAATCTGGCTCTTGGTCTACAGGTATCCGGTCTGACGTATAGATCGTACTCCAAGTCAGTGATGTGGTCTGCTCGTCCCAGGTTACCGCACTCGAACGCCGCGTCAAAACACAGTTGCCCACGCTTTGCTTTCCCACTTTGGCCAGGAGGACGCACGATCAGCCGATTCAAATTTCCCAAGCCTCCCTCTCCATCACTTTCTTCACTATCTGTAATAGCAAAGTTTTGCTAATCAATGCATAGCTAGTGCAAACGCTATTTGGAAATCTATAATCCCGCAATCGACTTATCCGCTTCTCTAAGCACAGAACACTTAATTTGATCGTACACCTACACGCTTTTGAAAGCCCTAAAATCATGGCCACTTCGGGAGTATTGCTCGAAACGGTTTACAACTTCATTTGCAGCTCAGCTAACGCCTGCTATCCGAATGCAACGACTTCAAAATGCCAATTTCATTGAATGAACTCAATAATATTTCTATAGATACACCAATACAAATCGGTAAATCTATATACATGTGGAAATATTGTTCAATCAGGAGGAACATGACTGACTGATAGATTTTGTACACGAACACAATCATCGTGGTCTATTGCACTATTAATTTTTATTTTTGAAATTTCAACCTTGTGTTTTGTTAAATATGTCACGATATAGAACGAACTTTCAAATTTTTAATTATTTAAATACCACAAGCTGGGCGTCGATATATGGAGGTGTGATCCAGAGCGTCAGTGTACGCAGCCATCACTACACTGCTAGGGTTCCCGACCCACCGCCTTACTCAACTAACTTTAACAATGTAGGTGAACAGATTGGCTACAAGATTGACGGCAATACCTAGGCGATAAGTGCACGAATATGTAAGGAAAACAGTTTAGCGAGACACGCCAACCTACATATATATTTTTTTTTTTTTTTTTTTTTTTTTTTGTTTGTTTTATAATCTGCTATCAGTCAGCCCTGACTATGATCAGATACGCGGAGAGAGGCTTTATTTTTAAAAGATTCAGACCAATGTCCAAATCCTTTTTAATCAGGCAGCACAATATCGGCTTTCTTGAGTCTCCCAATATTATTCGGGATCAATAGCGATTGTGTAAGGGGATTTGGATGATTAATCAATCTATCCTTATATTTGCCAAGGTAGAGTTCCAGTTCTTCTTGGATTGTTGGGATTTCCAGGTGCTCATGAATTACTGTGTTGCGCGCATACCAAGGCGCTGCTGCTAGGACCCTCAGGATTCCATTTTGACTTCTTTGGATGCTTGAGATGTTCGATTTGCTTGCAGAAGACCACAACTGGATGCCATACGTCCATATTGGCTTTATGATGGAGCAATAGACTCTAAGTTTGTTACTGAGGGTTAGTTTAGATTGTCTACCTAGTAACCAGAGCAAGTTCTTAAAGCGGTAATTGATTTCTGTTCTTTTTTTCTTTAGATGGTCCTTCCATGTCAATCTACGGTCCAAGTAGAATCCTAGGTACTTAACACATGTTGATTGTGGTAGAGTGTCCTGTCCCAATTTGACTGGAGCGCAGTTTCCATGTCTGAGTGCAAAAGTAATGTGTTTCGATTTAGGTGCACTTGCCCTTATACGCCATTTATTTAGCCAATCATGGGTCTTGTCAAGTTGTTTTTGCAATATCCTGCTCGCTGTGTTCGGATCTTGACTACAGGCCAGGAATGCGGCATCATCAGCAAAGGTTGCTACAAAAACATCGGGGCATTGTGGGAGGTCGCTGGTAAAGATGTTATACAAGACTGGGCCCAGAACAGACCCCTGGGGTACACCTGCTAGGCACCTGTAGAGAGAAGATCTTGCATCTCTTAACTTTACTTGAAATTGCCTATCACAGAGGTATGATTTCATTAGCAAGTAATATGAATGGGGCAGGAGCAGCTTTATTTTGCATAGTAGACCCTTGTGCCATACTCTATCAAAAGCTTGTTGGACATCGAGGAAGGCTGCCGAACAATACTCCCGCTTTTCTAGGCTAAGCCTTATTGTGCGGTAGACTCGGTGGACCTGTTCTACGGTGGAATGATGCTCACGGAACCCGAATTGGTGGTCAGGTACAACATGGTTTTCTTGTAGGCTTGATTTCAACCTATTCAAGACTACCCTTTCCCATAGCTTAGATAATACTGGAGTAAGGCTAATGGGACGGTAGGATGAAGCATCATTTGCCGGCTTTCCAGACTTGTGAATCATTACGATTTGTGATATTTTCCAGAGAGCAGGGACATGAGAAGTTCTGAGAGAGGCGTTTATGAGGATTGTGAGGAAGACGATTCCCTTTCGTGGCAACTCTTTAAGTATTTTCGGAGTAAGCAGGTCAAATCCGGGTGCCTTTTTAGAGTTCATCGTAGAAATCAGTCTAGACAGTTCGCGTGGTGATGCTGGTCGGAGAGGGGCGCAAAGTTGCAGGTCCTGGTTGAGAATAACATCTATTGCAGGGTCATCAGGGGCTGAAGATTCGTTAGGTTTGAAGACATTGGCAAGGTGAGAGGCGAAAGCTTCAGATTTTTCTTGATCAGAGCGAGCCCATGAATTGCCTGATCTAATAGGTGGAAAGCATTGTTGAGGTTGAGGTAAGTTCTTAGTTGCTTTCCACAGAGAGTATATTCCATTGGATTCAGGGGTTATTCTCTCTAGCCTGTGTTGTAAAGCTTCATTTTTACTATGCGCAAGAAGGTCTTTAAGTTCCTTGATGGCACGGTTAAGACGGGTTTTGTCCAATTCATTATGTGATGACTGCCAGATTCTACGTAGACGTCTCTTTTCGGCGATTTTATTTCGGACTTCGATCGGAGTAGGTGAGTTATGTACAGAGATTTTTAGCTCAGGGGTGCTGATCCAAGCTGCAACTTGTATGAGATTGGTGATGTACAAGCAAGCGTCGTCTACGTCTTCAGGGGATTTCAGGCGTATGTTTAGGTTGATGTTGTCTTCCAGGTACTCTCTAAAGTTTTCCCAATCGGTTTTGCTGTTGTAGAGTATGTCATAATTTGGGTTGAATTTTACAGCCGTTTTGTTCAATCTTAGTATGATCGGGGTGTGATCAGACGACCCATCTAGGCTGGACTCTATCTGGATAAAATTGTGGCATACATTTTTTGTGACAAAAAAGTCAAGGAGGTCAGGGATTTTGTTGATATCCGTAGGCCAGTATGTAGGTTCTCCAGTAGACAGTGTTGACATTTTGTTTGATTCGATACATTTTTTGAGTTCACGCCCCCTAGTTACTGTGAGTCTGGAACCCCAATCCGTATGTTTGGCGTTCCAGTCACCACCTGCTATAAAACTGTTACCCAGCGTTTTAAAGAACTCGGCAAACATTGTTTCATTGATTTTGTGCTTGGGAGGGCAATATACAGCAGAGATGTTAATAGAACCTGATCGATCTTCAACTCTTATAGCCGTGGATTGTAGATGCTCAGACACATAGGGTTCTAATAAGCAGTGTCTTATTGTGTTTTTAATTACAATAGCACTGCCTCCATGTGCTCGACCGTCCGGGTGAGAGGTAAGGTATACACAGTAACCTGCTATATGTATATCACTTCTTGCTGTTGTGTGTGATTCTGATATCAAGCAAATATCAATTTTGTTTTCTTTCAGAAATACTTCCAGTTCATTTGTGTTGGGTGCCATTCCATTGATGTTCCAGGCAGCTATGAAGAGATAAGTCATTTTGTAAGCTTAGTGACGAGGCTAGTGATAAGACTCACTAAAGAGCCTATTTGTTGAATTAAGAGGTCCATCTTTTCGCTTTGTTTAATAAGGATATGCTGTAGAGTATGATTTTGTTGTGAGTTAGCTTGTGATTGGTCTAAAGTTGGAGATTTTTTTCCAGACGCTATTTCTGCATACGATAACTGATGCGCGTGTGAGGAGTTCCGTATGTTGAGGCCGGATGAAGTAAGTGGAGCTGCCGAAGGGTTTGGAAAGGTCTGAAAGGTTTGGGTATGAATCCTTTCTCGTGGGGTTCGGCTTTTGTTTTTTCGAGCTAAAATCTCCTTATAGACCTCACAACCTTTATAGTTGGCTGGGTGGTCGCAAGAGCATAGTGCGCATTTGGCAGGTGTGGTTCTATCTTTCTTTAAGCATTCTGAGCTTTTGTGACCTTCTCCGCATTTGACACATCTATGAGGTCTCATGCAATTGTTCTTAGAATGCCCATACTGTTGGCATCGCTGACACTGAACTATGCTTTTAGCTTTGCGGGGGTCTTCTATTTTAACTTTTTGGTTAAAAATATATTTGATCTGCTTCACCTCACGGTTGTGAATACTTTGTTTAACATTCACAAAGAAAGTCGAGGTGGGTCTCTTCTCCGGGCCATAACGAGCATTTATTATCTCGCCAACAATTTCGTTGTTAGTTGCTTCAACCGCTTCCATTATAGCTTGATGAGGAGTAGTGTGATGCAGGTCTTTAATAACAAAGCGGTAGCATTTAGCGTCTTTTGGTGTGAAGGTGTGCCCAATAAGTCCATTTTCTCTTATGATATCAATGGTTTTCTTGTAGCACTCTGTTGTGTTTGTCATAACACGTATGTTGTTCTTATTGACTATTCTGTATTTAAATTCACCTGGGCTTATGACCGTTTCAATCAGTTTTGTTAATTCCTTAAGATCTTCTATCCCATAGAGTACGATCGGTGGCGGCTTACTGGTTGGCTTGGGTTGGTCTGTTTCGTCCTCTGTCAGGTCGACAGGTAAACTGGCAAACCTGTTTCCTGTCGTAGTTGCGGCAGGTGGGGGTGAATCACAAGTCTTTCGTTTTTTAATTGACGGGGCACGTTGCCATGCAGGAGGCTGCTTTTCTGTGGTTGGCTTTTGGAAGTTTGATACAGTTGGATTCACTGGTGGTGCACCTTGACTAAGCATGATAGGAACGGTGACCGTACTACCTGGTTTGGGAGTAGGCTCAGTGAGCGAGTTGGATCTCTGTCTGGTAAAAAGAGATGGATGAAATACTTGTTGGGTCATAGCCTTTTTGCTGCTTGTGGACGCGGTGCCACGCCCTGATTTCTTAGGTGAGAGTGCTTCATCAGTTGTGTTGGCTTGACTAGAAGTCTGATTCTCCACTCCCTTCATTATTATACCATTTTCGCTACTCATAGTAGAATTTAAGATTTTACAGTAGCAACACCTTTCCAGATGTCAGGTGGCATATTGACATGACAATTGACAAATAGTATTAATCATGAAAAAGTAAATAATACTGGGGGTAGGTTGCGAAATTTAGAAAATAACGATTGTCACTTCCTAATTTTGATCACTTATTTCTTTTTAAATCACTAACACTTTCTGTTACAAACAATGTCACTTATTTATCACTAACAAGAGTACATTATTATTGCGTTTTCACACACTGTTATAGAGTTTTACACTTGAAAGCATTAAAATAACCAACAGCACTTTATCGCGTGTTGACAGTTGACAGTAGTAGACAGTAGTAGATAGTAACCTACATATATTGAAAGTTTTTTTCTTCAGTCGATTGAAATTTAAATGGCAGGAACCTGATTGTTTGCTTGATACTTCGCGAGTATTTTATGTGGAAACTATATCAGTTATAAAGTTAAATGTTTTAAATTGCCTTGTAGAATTTCTGTAGTTTGTTGAAAAGTTAAATAAATAGCAGCAACCGATGCTTATTTATGAAACCCGGAAGATCTCATTTATGCTATCTTACGATCCTGTCAACTTAAGCCACGATCTGACGATTGAGGTCGAGAGATTTTTGAGAGATCAGTAGGTATCATACACGATTAACCTACAAGGAACGAGCTATCTACAAAGTATGTTATTAATAACTAGCTTCTGCCAGCGACTTCGTACGCGGATCCTGTTGCTTATGCCAGCGACAATGGGGTCATCAAAATCGAAGATCTGAAACGTCTGATGTCGAATTCTTAGAGCCTGGGGACGGGAAAACAACGGGGCGCGCATGAAGATTCCAGACGTTCCAGATCTTTCATTTTTGTAAGTCAACAGGAAATGCCCATCAGACTAAACAACTCTTGCTAAGATGTTATTCATATATATGTTTTAGTGTAGAGTGTAGCTGGGCTCTTGGAATTCCACATCAGTTGTTCCAGATCTCAATTTTCATACGTCAACAGAGAGTGCTCATTAGGCCAGACAACTCTTGCTAAGACGTCATTCCTATATATGTTATAGTGTAGCTGGGCTCTTGGAGTTCCACATCAGGTGTTCCAGATCTTCAGTTTTTATACGACAACAGGGAGTGCTCATCAGGCTGAACAACTCTTGCTAAGACGTCATTACTGTTTAAGTAATAGTGTAGCTGGGCTCTTGGGGTTCCACATCAGGTGTTCCATATCTTTGTGACTGTCCGTCATGGAACCTTGTTTTAATAACAAATATGTTATTTATTTTAAAATCACCACGTGACATCGGGCGCCTTAATTCACATTAACTTACCTACTTTATGGCCTGACATTTCCTTGTGATAAATAGCTGGTTTAAAACACCCATTCCTTTATTTCAATAGCTACAAAAACTATTGACTACGAGATAATTCTAAAGAAACGATTCTACAACTTGCCTATCAGCACATGTGTTCGCAATAAACCAGGCTCCGGGCGAACACTCAATAGGACCTCTTAAACAATTTAAAATTATGAATTCTAAGAAGTTTAGAAATCTGTCGCCAACTAATATTAAAAAGGCTACATCTGGCAATCCTTACCCAACAGCCATTATTCAATCCTGCACTTAAAAACAAAGAGATATTCGGACTTGGGGTAATACAGAGACCGTGAGAAATTCGAAGTGCCTTTGCGAGTCCCTTAGCAGGTAGTTGGAGGGAGAAGACGGGGAGGATTCCTCGGGGCAGTTGGGCTTGGAACGTCTTGAGGGACACACGGGTGGACCCGGGAGAAAAGTTCAGGAGATTCGGTTTGAGACGCCCGACATGCGGGACGCGATAATATCGAGGTCTTTGATTAAGTCATATTTGATACGACGAGTATCAATAGCTGAAGTAAGTGTTAGTGGTCGGTGGAACGCGAAAAGATGAATCCAGAAGGCGGCCTGATGTTGGTGATAATACGGGTGGTAGCTGAGCAGCGGTCCGTAAGTGAAATACAGACAAATCCTCTTCTTTAAGCACTTGGTAAGTGTTAATTATAAGAACTTTATAGCAGCAGTTTGGAGGAGACGCAGGATGGCTGTCAAAATATCATTTATTTCAGTATGGCGGGGCGGAGCCTTCAGATTATTATATTTTATATTATTATCTCATATTTATATTATTCATTCTGAGACCCTGTTCCTTAACCTCACAGTAATTAGTCATTGGCGTATGGTTAAAGGGCACGGGGAAAGCCTTCGCTACACTGAGTACAATGACTCACACGCTAATGACGCCTGACGAATGTTGACTTTACTAGACGAATGTACCACGTATCAAAGGCAGAACCGTGTTCATAGTTCAACTACTCAAATAATATTCTTCCAGCCACGCTATTATGTGCCGATGACAGGCATTTGCAACTATAACAAATATTGCTATTTGTTTAGCAAAATAACCAAATGCTATTGATGATTACTGTCTCCTTGCAGCCTAGCCCAGAGACATTGCGGGTGGTTGATGGGTGTACATTTCCAGCTGTGGGGGTAGATTACACAGAGAGGGGGTTACCATTTGGATAACTCCGTTCCAAAGGAACGCTAGATTAAACGGCGGTGTCTCGTTAAATGGCCACTGGTAGGCCTATATCTGAATCGTCACTATTATTTAACGAGACACGCCTGTCGATAAGGGGATCAGATTTAAATATGAAATGAATGAAGTGCCGATAAAATCCACTTCGGCATCCAGCAATACAATCGCAATATGCTCTGTTACAGGCCGAGTCTACGGTACGCTTGAGCAACTTGATTATTGTTAGAGAAAGGGGATAGGCAGCCGTAAGGGTGAACTATTTGAACGCGTGTGTACTTCTATGGAGAAACAAAACTTGTCTTTTTCAATGGCAGTGAATTCACGACTCACTGCCTCAGGATTGGAAAGGACATGTATAACGTGCTTAGGAAACGTTCGCTGTTAGTGTTCGTAGCAGAGTCCTTCGCAGGGTAATGCCGGTAGGACTAACAGTAAACGCACGCCGGGTAAACGTTGTAAAACAATACCATGTTGTATAACATGGAATTGTTTGCGTTTGCAAAGCGGCATCCAGTACATTGGAATCAAATAAGTTAACGTAACCGTAATCATCTATAATTCTTTTAAGCGCAAGCGTGACGTTTCCTTTTATATTATATCTTTGCTGTCCTCTTGTCTTACTAGCTTCATAATTATTATTTGGATTGTTAATATGATTTGATATTATTCATGTATTTACCGTGAACTCTCAGCACTAACTTACTTTGGTCCCCTCCCCTTGCTGAGAGTTCAGTCCTCTCTGTCCCGGCGGAGGTCGCAGTTGTCAATGGTACGTGCGCCACGGAGGTTGGGCGGAGGCGGGGCCCTACCTCGGCCCCCCCAGGGGGGGGGCCCCATACTTCATATTTTCCACTATATTAATGTAATTTAGGAAAAACGAAAATTTTATCAGCCTAGGGTATTTTATGAACAGTCACATCTTCTAATTTATTTTCTCAGCAGAAAATGCTCATCACGCGGAACAATTTTTGCTATGGCGCTATTTTTGTATCTCTTATAGTTTAGCTGATCTATTGCAGTCCTGCATCAGGTGTTCAAGTTTCCAAGATAAATTATAGCCTATATGTTGCCGAGACTTAATAGCTATACAACAAAAAAAAAACAATAAAATCCGTCCAGTAGTTCCGAAGATTAGCGTGTATGGAGTAACTTCTCCCGTTTTCCTAACATTTCCCTTCACTGCTCTGCTCCTATTGACTGTAGCGTGATGAAAAGTATACTATAACCAGCGCAGGAGTATGAAAAATAATTGTACCAAGTTTCGTCAAAATCCGTCGAGTAGTTTTTGTTTCTATAACGGTTATACAGACAGACAGACAGACAGACAGACAGACAGACAGACAATAATTTTATTAATTGCATTTTTGGCATCAGTATCGATCCCTAATCACTCCCTGATAGTTACTTTGGAAATATATTTCATGTACAGAATTGACCTCTCTACAGATTTATTATAAGTATAGATGAATATTTATGTAGGCTGACGGTATTCTGAAATATCTCGAATTTTAGTTACAAAACGTGAATATTTGTTGTCATCTAGTGAAGTTAGATAAGCTTGATAAAAATAAAATAAAAATAAAATAAAGGGACATAATTTACAATAATAGTACGAGTATCTTAACAATTAGAATAGAGCACAGTCGCTTATTTGCCTGAACTAAGTAGTACTTGATATTTAAACGGTACAAAATTAAAACTTATCATTCTTTTTATTTAATTTTACTGACTTAAAAAAAAATACCTATAGAAATATTATAAAATAATAAAACTAAACTATTATCAGCTGGTAATGTACCCAAGAGACTGGCAGTGTTGTCTCTTTATATGGCTTTTCTTAGCCTCTGGCCAAGGTAAAAAAAAGCCAGCTCTTCGGTCACGGGAAGCGTATAACTTAAATGTAACATCTAACATGATAATCACTGGCTTAAATCTAGTCCAATGAGGGAATGGACAGATAAGTGCCACTTAGTGCCACTCATTGGTCACAGACTTGGCGCTGGCTCTCACTCGACAGCACTTTATCGTGTAATGCTTGGCACTGGATCCATCCACTCATGCTTATCGATCGACACACTACGTAACAATTAAGTAAGGAGTTGTTTGTGTGTGAGTAGAATATATCCATCTATTAATACAAATGTGATGCTGAGGATTAAAATGTTGTAGGGATTGGAACTAGACTTACATTTATTAAGACTAAAAAAAATATATATGAAAATGAAATTTCAAAATAGGTAATTTTATTTATTTGTTATAGATATGTTGACAGCAAACTGCAAAAATAATAAGTTCTTCATTGCCGTCACTGAGTTTTGAAAAATAATAATGACGTACTTTTTCTTTGGTTAAATCATCCGTCACTGCCGTCACTGAGGGTTTTGAAAAATGACGTATTTTTTCTTTGGTAAAAATTAAATCAATGAATATTTATCAAAATTCGAGAATGTGGGCTCGTGACGTCAGAAACAAGTAAAGCAAAAACTGTACTTGCTTGTGACGTACTACCAATTTTAAAAGTTTCATATCTTCGTCAATTTTGGTTTACATTAAAAAAGAAAAAAAATGTCGGATATCTCTTTTATAATCTAACTGAAGAACTACCTCATTAATTTTTTCAGTCAAATACTCTAATGGCGACTTTTCTGTACTTTTAGGTGGAATGTAGGATTGTAGTTCTTACTACAATCCTACATTGCTTTACTTACTACAATCTAATTTCAAACCTCTTGGTTTAAAAGCTTTTGATAATGGCGTAGCGTAATCGTAGCATGCGTGCTACGGCGTAGCAGCTATAGCGGGATACTTCAAGAAAAACAACGTTCCCCTATTTAAAAAACGTATAATTCTTAAATATTTTCAAAATGTAAAAAAAAACATAAAAGAAATCAGTTGGGTTGCGATTGTGCCAGGTTATCGATAGTATCTAGTA
Source organism: Agrotis clavis (assembly GCA_954870645.1). Taxonomy (NCBI): domain Eukaryota; kingdom Metazoa; phylum Arthropoda; class Insecta; order Lepidoptera; family Noctuidae; genus Agrotis; species Agrotis clavis. The sequence continues at coordinate 21,242,122 of OX940923.1, read as the reverse complement.
TTGAATTATAAAACAAATTGGTTGCACACAATTAAAACTGAGTTATTATGCGATTATGTCAGATTAACCAACGAAAGTATGAATTAATTGTTACTTAATTTATTAAGGGAAAACCAAAATCTTGAAATTTAGAGGTAAAATAATCAAGCGAACCTTGCGGTAATTAACTAATTGGCCAATGCTAATTAACGCGCCTCGGTAAGAATAGAAAGATTGTGTAAGATAGTGGTTTTTAAATGCCTAAATCCTCACACATACCCTGAGTAGGGGTTGTATTGCTAAGCCTTACATAAAAATATCAATTTTAACATTAAAAGAAATAAATAAAACAGTAAAATGGAAATGCTCAGCTGGATCCTGTCAGGATGACGAGACGCGCTGCCGGCCTGCTGCGGAGCACCGTGTTGATAACCTCGGTCAACACAGAAACAGGTCTTCAAAAAAATCTGGCTCTGGATCACATTTGCCGGCTTAAGAGCCTGGCAAATTCAGGAACCGGAAAAGGCTGTACGCGACCACACCGGGTCGCGGCGGAGCGTTGCTCCAGACTGCTATCTTATAAACTTATGGGTGATGCCGTACTCAGCGTTTCCTGCACAACGTAGAAAAGAAAAACAGGCGGCATGAGACCAAAAATACGGACTGAACAGAAGACAAATTTGCAGAAAAAATCTATTAAAAAAAACTTACCGAACCATGAGAAAATTTTCAGATTACGCCATTCCGGCGAATAGAAGAGCAATATATTTATTTTGCAGCACTGATATACTCACTTCACTGATTTAAAGCCCAGATTTACAACGAAAAAATAAAAAATTCAGCGATTAAACGTATCGGGCAACAATCCACTACCAACTGACACAAAGAAAAAAATCTTCACTTTTTTTCGAGAACAGAAACAAATTCAAATTTAAAAAGATTCAGAACTTAAAAAAAAAATTGAGTCAAGGCTTCCAAAAACAGGTTGCATAACAATTTCTATTAAAAAAGGTGCTACTCAAAAATGTAGCGTTTTTTTTAAAAACGCTGCAGTACCCCCTTTCCAAGAAAAAAAAGTCCGGCAATAAGCAATACAAGAAAAAAGAACAACTAGCCCAGGAGGATAAAAGGGAAAAAACCAGAGGAAATTAACCTAGACTAGCCTAAAACACTATCCCTAATAGTTGACCTAAACTAAACCTAAGATTGTCCGGTCAAGAAGATAACAAGGAAAAATTAAGTCTAAGTAAAACTAAGCTAACTTAACAGTAGTGCAAGTAGCAGCTACCTAATTATACAACTAACTTCATACTAGAACGACAAAGTCAACAAAGTGACCTGAAAGAGCCAAAAGAATAAAGATAAAACCTAAGGTAAAAATAACACCTAGTTGACAAACGCGATCGATTGAAAATAATCTAACAGCTTCGGACAAAGAACACCATGGCCTAAAAATCGACACCAGACAAATCCACAATGAGTCTATAAAGGAGACTTCAGAAAAGAAAAGACAAAATAAAAAAAAAAAAAAAAAAAATATCTCAAGTCAAAAATAAGGCTTGGACATAAGACAAATGAACTTCAGTTCGAACAAAGGAACGTGAGTCTTAGAGAACACCAAAAATCAGCGTTCAAGTTCAAAGATACAACTTGAACGACCAAGTAGTACTCCGGTTCAAACCAGGAACGGGAGACAAAGGGAGGTTTTGGAATAAACCGAACTCAAGATATAACTTGAGCCTAAAGTCAAATCAAGTAACATTCGAACTTAAGAAAAAGTTTCAAAACGAAGATAAAAAATTCGATAATAGATTTTATCGACACCTGCACATCACTAAAGAATGCACCAGTATGGCTGAGTTCAAAGATTAAGAAAGTGACAAGTCTACCATTTCGGATAGGTTAAGCACAGTAATTAATTAACACAACGCCCTACCAAGTTGTGAAACACGCCATCTATAAATCAATTGTTTAACTAGATGCATCGAAACAACCAAAGAAGTTTTAATACAAAATTTAGAATAACGCCATCTATGATAGAACTAGCTATGACGCGACTTGACAAAGTACTGGCATAAAGTTTAGAAAAACGCCATCTATGTACGTTTATTGGAACTTAATGCTAGCAAAAACTCGACTAAAAAAGTTCCAACACAAAAGTTAGACCACTGCCATCTGTAATTATTTGTTGTTACTGAACCAATAGACAATTTCTAAGGGTCAAACTGAGCGCGATAGAATCGCTTGAGTCCCGTACAAAATACTTGAATAAAAAGATAGAGAAAAAAAGTTACTTTAGGATATCTTTAATATGATATCTACCAGAATGTACGGAATCACAGTCCTGTAGCAAATAAGTAGTCCTAGAAATAACTTGCAAAACACGACACTTAACAAAACGTGGAGCTAGCTTTCCAGAGAAAAAGTCTTCTCCAGATGACCTGGAGAAATTACGTCTCCATACAGTGTCACCAACATTTAGAGTAATAGCCGACCGATTGGAATTATAAGCTTGGGAGTTACGGAGGAAAGCCATAGAAAGATTATCAGCCACCTTCGCATATACCTCACGAAGAGAAGACAAATTCGAAGCGTGACGAGTCCGACTGTCCGCTAAATTAGAGCTTTGAGTCTGACTATTAGCACGGCTAGAATCCATAAGTACTTCCCTACCAAACATGAGAAAGTTAGGCGTGAAGCCAGTGGCTAGATTGACACATGAGTTAAGATAGAGCTTTACTCTAGGCAACATCTTAGCCCAACATCTTTGGTTTTCACCAACTAAAATCCCTAAGCATGTTACTACACTTTGGTTATAGCGCTCAACAGTATTCGCTTGGGGTGTATAATAAGGTGTAAATGTAGGGGATTCAATATGGAAAGATCTGAGGAAATTTAGAAACTGACTACTGCGAAAAACAGTGGCGTTATCGCATAAAATAGAACGAGGTACACCGAAGTTAAAGAAAATTTCGGACTCTAAAGCTTTTATAACAGCAAAAGCGTCTACTCTCTTAAGAGGAACAAGCCACACGTACTTTGAAAAAACATCGACCATAGAGATAATGTACTTATATCCGTAATAAGCGAGGGGCAACGGTCCAATCACATCAATCGAAATCATCTGCATGGGCATGGTCACTTGCTTAGGGTAGCAAATCAGTCCGCGAGGTTGCGTGTTCGCGATCTTATACGCTTTACAAACCTCACATTGTCTTAAAGTGCTAACGACGTCACGGTACATGTTAGGCCAATAAAAGGTTTCCTTAAGTTTTAGGTACGACTTGGATACACCTGGATGTATTGAAGGAAAACTATTATGTACTTCCCAAATCGCAGAAGTAACCTTTTCAGCTGGCAAAACAACACGCCATGGGTCGGAAGACAAGGGACTGGTGACAGGCATACGTCTTAGTAAGACACCGTTATGTATCGCGTAAGCTGGAAACATTTGTGGTGTATCACGGGCACCTAAAAATACCTTTTTGTACCAACGGTCGTTAGTATGTTCTGGACCCTGATCAAACGACACAGGACTAGCATATAATCTGGAAAGAGCATCTGGTACTATATGTTGTGTACCCTTGCGGTGTATGATATCGAACGTATATTGGGAGATCATAGTAGCCCAACGAGCTAAACGACCTGAGGGGTTGTTCAAAGTGAGAAGCCATTTAAGGGCCATATGGTCAGTTATGACAGAGAACTTGAACCCATCCAAATAGCACCGAAAATGTTTAATAGAATCTAAAACTGACAAAAGTTCGCGCTCTGTAGTGCTATAATTACGTTCAGCTTTGGAAAATAGGCGCGAATAATAAGCGATTGGATGCTCTACATCATCAATTTTTTGTGTTAAAACTGAACCAAGACCAACAGCAGACGCATCACACTGCAAGATGAACGGTTTCGAGAAATCTGGACATGCCATAACAGGGGTATCGATCAGAGCTTCTTTTAATTTTACAAAAGCCCGTTGAGCCGCGTCGTCCCAACTTATTGGATCACGACCTTTTCTCTTACCAATTAACGCAGTGAGCGGAGCTATTATGGTAGAAAAACCATTCACAAAACGCCTGTAATAGGAACACATACCAATGAAACCACGTAAAGACTTAGCAGTAGTAGGAGTGGGATAATCCCTAATAGCTTCGAGTTTACTGGGATCGGTTTGAAGACCCTTCTCATTTACAATATACCCTAAGTATTTTAATTCGCTCTTACAGAACACGCACTTTTTTAGATTAATGGATAAACCAGCCTTCTTAAGACGAGCTAGAACTTTCCTGAGAAGCGCCAGGTGACTATTAAAGTCCTTGGAAACTAAAATTAAATCGTCGACGTACCCGAAAACGCAGTCGTCGCTGGTAGAAGTAAATTCATAATTGACAATCATGTCAGTAAGACGTTGCATCTCAGAAGCGGCATTTGTAAGGCCAAATGGCATTCTAACAAATTCGAAAAGACCTCGTTGTGGAACAATAAAAGCGGTTTTCTGACAACTCTCTTTATCTGCGAGCGGAATCTGCCAAAAAGCACTCCTAAAATCAAGAGAGCTTATGTATCTAGCGCCTCGAAGGTTATCAAGAATATCATGAATGCGCGGGAGTGGGTACGAATCTCTAATGGTCACACTATTAAGCTTCCTACTGTCAACACAAAAACGCACCGAACCATCACTTTTTGTAACCATAACCACTGGACTAGCCCATGGGGAACGAGAGGGACGAATAACACCCAAGTCTAGCATTTTATCGATCTCCTCGTTGAGAATTTTTAATTTAACTGGAGATAAAGGATAATAACTTTGGCGGATAGGAGGTCCTGTTGTATTGATTTTATGGGACAGCCAAGATGTTTTTCCCAGGCCTATTTTTTCAGAAGAGATATCTTCAAACTCATTAATGACTTGCTGAAGGTTCATCTCTTGTTCCAGTGATAAAACGTTGCGTGGATGAACGTATCGAACCTCGCTAACAGAGGAAATTTGTGGAGGTGAGTGCTGAACAGACGGGAGGTACATATTACCACTAATATTTTTATCAAAAGCTTGACTAAAAACAGACGTTAAACCAAACTTATTCCAAAATTCGATACCTAATATCACGGAAGACGACATAGAACTTGCCACTAAAAACTCATGCGTAAAAGTTGTACCGTTAAACTGAACTGGGAGATAAACAGTACCCAGAATATCGATAGGCGAATTATTAGCCGAGATTGCACGAGGACAAGCATCACTCGCGTTCAAAAAAAGACCAAATTTCTGTATTAAACTATGACTAATAAGCGACATCTGTGCTCCAGAGTCAAGTAAAGCCTTAACAACCTGGTTACACAATAAAATTTCAATAAAAGGTCGATTATCAGTCGAATCAGTAGATATAACCGGCGACACTGTACGGTAAAGAGCGTGCCGTCGGTGGCTTAAGCATTTTTTTGGATTGCACTTAGGACAATCACGTGTTATAAAACCTGGAGTGCGACACTTAAAACATAACATGCCGGTGACCTCCGGGCAAGAACGGTATGAGTGTCCGGGTTTGTTGCACTTAAGGCAGTGTGGTTGAGACAGACTGCAGGTTGGACAACTCTGAACCTTACTTTCACTTTGGTGGGATTTTGGAAACTGGGAAGCGTGTCCAGAAATAGGTGTCGGGTAAACGGTACTATCCAGACTAGCGACTGCTTTTGGAGTTTTAATAAAAGATTCAAAATGGGAAGCGGCCTCAATCAGACTATTTAAATCTGGAAACCTCTGTATAGACAAACAGGGGGTGTATTTAGGTAACATATTGTGTGTAATAATATCAACTAACTCTGGTTCCTCAATGGGTTTGACGAGTTTGGCATTAAGGTACGTCACACGGATAACAAACTCCCTCACAGACTGCTCTGAAGGCTAATTCACGTAATTTTATGACGCGCCGATGAAGTAGTAGTGCAGTTGCAGTTAAGTTCACGTTCGAGTGATAAACGGTATGTAATCTTTGAACTGTGCGTAAGCTGCGCGTGAACTGCACGTCAACTGTACAACAACCAAACCAGGAGAGAAAAATTATTGCCCACTGCAGAATAATCGAATGGAATCGATTACATTTCAATGAATATGACATTAAAACTGCACGTTGATCGAATTGAAACTTGTATACTGTCATTTTGAAATGTCAAACGAATAGTAGAATACCGATCATGTTGCGATCCAAAGATCCAAAACACGCACGCGTGACACGAACTTGACGCGAGCGTGTCTGACAGCGACAGAGAATACGAAAAGCGTTGTTTTGATCGAAACTTAACTGCAACTGCACTGCAACAGCACTTCTTTAGTTACGTGAATTGCCCTACAGGTCTCTGCCTAAGATTACGGACCTCTTGTCCAGTCCTGAATTCAAAGTCAGCTGACCCGAATGTTCTAAGGAAAGCCTGTCTGATCTCTATAAACGTCAGACCGGGTCGACGAATGGACCTATAGTATTGTAAAGCGATACCAGACAAAACCTCGTGGAAACGCCTAACGAGATAACTATCCGTTAGATTGTCAGCCTCCCTGCATTCTTCTAAACTAGAAAAAAAATCGCGAACACATGTCTTGCCATCAAAAGAAATTTTCCATTTTGACAGAGAGAACTGCTTGACGTACGGTGGACCATCATCGGATTTGATTGGTGAAGGCAGCATAGACTGGTTGGAACTACGAGAGACTCTAGGTGGAATAGGAGGTGGCGGTCGAGAGATGATAGGACTATCACGATGCGGAGTCTCGCCAATGGAATTTCCTTCTTCAGACATGATGTAAATAAAACTAAAACAACCCTAGGCAAAACACGAGCATAAAACTAGAATAAGTACGACGGCTGTGAATAAAAAGTCGATTTGATCCTAAGCAAAAAATAGGCACCCCAAGTACAGCTGGACCTAAACACAAAAAAACTAGACACACAGCGACCAGCCGTGACCGGAATTGCCAAGCTAGGAAACAAAAGACACAACTAAGAACAGACAACAACCGTGCATACAGAGCTTACCTTTGCAACACGACGCCTATAAGTTCATACAACACACTCATACACTACGGGTTCTAACAACCGCTAGCTAAAGGAAAACAAATTAAACACAGGGGATAATAATTAGGTAAATTATGTATTTGATGGGTGAGAAATAAAAGAGGGTTGTGTGTTTTATAGTTCACAAAATTATTTTATATAAATGATGAATAATTACAACTCACACAAGCAAACAAAGCACAATACCCCGCCAGTTCTTCGTGATCGTATCTGTAGTTCAGGGCTCGTGATGTATCACCATGGGAACAGTCCAGGCTCTAGGAATCTCTTAAACTGGCCACTTGGGTAATCACGTTAGAGTCCTGAAACAAACAATAGGAATAAACAGAGAACAAATTAGCTCACACAGTGGAAGAAATTATTAGCTCACTTGGAGTGAGCTACCACCCTCGATTTGCAAAAAAAAAAAATTATGTGATGTAGAGTTAAATAACAAGTAGTATGGACAAGAAAAATACTTACTTTATTAGTTCGGGCGCCATATATAGCGGGATACTTCAAGAAAAACAACGTTCCCCTATTTAAAAAACGTATAATTCTTAAATATTTTCAAAATGTAAAAAAAAACATAAAAGAAATCAGTTGGGTTGCGATTGTGCCAGGTTATCGATAGTATCTAGTATTGAATTATAAAACAAATTGGTTGCACACAATTAAAACTGAGTTATTATGCGATTATGTCAGATTAACCAACGAAAGTATGAATTAATTGTTACTTAATTTATTAAGGGAAAACCAAAATCTTGAAATTTAGAGGTAAAATAATCAAGCGAACCTTGCGGTAATTAACTAATTGGCCAATGCTAATTAACGCGCCTCGGTAAGAATAGAAAGATTGTGTAAGATAGTGGTTTTTAAATGCCTAAATCCTCACACATACCCTGAGTAGGGGTTGTATTGCTAAGCCTTACATAAAAATATCAATTTTAACATTAAAAGAAATAAATAAAACAGTAAAATGGAAATGCTCAGCTGGATCCTGTCAGGATGACGAGACGCGCTGCCGGCCTGCTGCGGAGCACCGTGTTGATAACCTCGGTCAACACAGAAACAGGTCTTCAAAAAAATCTGGCTCTGGATCACATTTGCCGGCTTAAGAGCCTGGCAAATTCAGGAACCGGAAAAGGCTGTACGCGACCACACCGGGTCGCGGCGGAGCGTTGCTCCAGACTGCTATCTTATAAACTTATGGGTGATGCCGTACTCAGCGTTTCCTGCACAACGTAGAAAAGAAAAACAGGCGGCATGAGACCAAAAATACGGACTGAACAGAAGACAAATTTGCAGAAAAAATCTATTAAAAAAAACTTACCGAACCATGAGAAAATTTTCAGATTACGCCATTCCGGCGAATAGAAGAGCAATATATTTATTTTGCAGCACTGATATACTCACTTCACTGATTTAAAGCCCAGATTTACAACGAAAAAATAAAAAATTCAGCGATTAAACGTATCGGGCAACAATCCACTACCAACTGACACAAAGAAAAAAATCTTCACTTTTTTTCGAGAACAGAAACAAATTCAAATTTAAAAAGATTCAGAACTTAAAAAAAAAATTGAGTCAAGGCTTCCAAAAACAGGTTGCATAACAATTTCTATTAAAAAAGGTGCTACTCAAAAATGTAGCGTTTTTTTTTAAAAACGCTGCACAGCGTAGCGTAGAGCTTTTATTCAAATTATTGCAGTGTGATTAGCAGTGGCGGATTAACGTATAAGCACTACAAGCACGTGCTTGGGGCCCCTGTTCTCCAGGGGCCTCCATCCTCTGCTGGCGTTTCATTTTTACCGACTTCAAAAAAAAAGAGGTTATCAATTCGACCCGTATGTATGTAATATTTCCAGAACTGCCCAGTTTTCGGATATTTTAGTCTATATCAGCGTCTGAACAAATGTGCAAAATTTCATAAGTGTATGCAGGGCCCCCGCTACCATATGTGCAAAGTGTGCAATGCACACGGGCGCCATGGTTTAGGGGCGCCAAAGCCTCAGAAAAAAAAATGAAAAGAATCCAAAACTAAATAGGATTAGGTTTAAGTACCTACTAAAGACTTCAAATGTTTGATCTCACGTTTAAATTAAAACTTGAAGTCCGGAAACATTAAACTTTTAGAGCTCACTGCGTTCGCTCTTCTATGAAGAATCGCCGTGTTTTATTCCAAAAAGCTAAAAATCTTCGCGCTCGCTACGCTCGCGCTTCAAATATAGTTGACATTCGCTTTTCATGGCTTCGTTTTTGATAGCTCATTTTTCAATAGCAAATGCTTCTAATGTTAGTTAATCTTGTCTTGGTCTACAAAAATTAAAATTTGTCTTCTCTAAGATAGGAAAAGAGAAAATAAATGTTTTAAGTTTTAAATTATACCTACTTACTACAGTTTCTATTTTGATGAAACTTTCATTTTATACTTTCTACCTTCCCAATTTAAGCAATAGAGGGCCCACACAGGCTCTGTGCTTAGGGCCTCGGAAGCTCTTAATCCGCCACTGGTGATTAGGGGTAGTTTTCGATAATAACTTTAGTAATCGTTCGTGTGTTTAATTCTCTGTGCTGTTGATATTGTCTGTTGCATTGTAATCTCAATGTATTGGTGGCAACATCAGTTCAGTTAACTTTTTGACTTGTGTGACGTTCCAATGGGATAAATTTCGAGATTTGTTTTGTTTTTGTAAAATAAAAACGTGCACCGTAAACAACGTATCCAATCCCAATAAAAATTGAAATCCCATCGACATCATTGTATTTATATGTACCTATTTTAAATTACTAGTAAACCTAAATCATTACCAATATACTCACGCATGCAATAAAATTGAATAATTGTTACAAAACGGGTCAACTTTTTACATCCAAAATTAATATTTAATCTCAATCCAAATCGTGTTCTTTTAAGATGCCTAATCAGCCGTCAAAAACAAACTTTGACGACTGCTTCTAATTGCAGAAATAAAAAATCTGTCGTTGATTGTTTACGAGAGCTCCAACCAAAGATAGCAACTGAGATAGTTTATTAATTTCCTGTGTAAGTAAATATAAACATACCCTGAATATAATTTGGTCTTTGAATTTATAAATTCACCACAAATAAGAACATTATGGAAGAGAAAAAATCTTAATTCTTTTTTAATAATTAATTATGATAATTAATTAATATAACCAATTTAAAAGGAACACCTATCGATGTTTAGAAATTGATAGAGTGACGTCACACCGCCCCGTCGGGCACTCTCGGCGTGTTTTCGGCTCGGAATTCAAATAATGATTTTGAATTAAAAAAACTAAAAACAGTTTGTTAAGAAACAAATATAATTATGATCTTTCCATTAAAGACAAAACGTTTTTCCTAACACGAATTGGTTAACGTTTCGCCATCGCATGCAATAACATTGAATAATTATCGTTAGAAAACGGGTAAGTATATAAATGTTTGAGGTCGTTGTCCCAGCTACACATTCCTAGACGAAAGTCAACATAATTATAACATAACTATAGCGCGACCATTATCATTTTAATTTAAGATTTTTAAAAAATCCGCGTGTATTTTTTGTGTGTTACTAAATATTGTAAACAAGGTGTGTTTACATGTGTTCTGCGAACTGTAAAACAACGCCTGTGTATTGACATCAGTCATGCATGTAATAAATGTAGTCACGTGTGTTTGCTATGACTACGAACACACACAGACACGTCACTTGCAGCACGTACGTACTTACTTATCATCACTTAAACGGCACAATGTAAACATTAAAGCCTGTTAAAGCAATCTAATCTACAGATCATATCTGGATAGTGTGCATTTTCATTCATAAGTGTATTACGAAATTGTACTTAAATGTCCAAGATAATAAATCCTTTTTGGTAATTTAATTAAGTATAATAATTCTTAAATACCTGACATGTTCAATTAAGTCACCATTACAGTTCAATTAAATAGTAATTAAAGTTGGTTTCTTCAAGTAACTGCTTCACCATTGTTTGCCTTCCTCCGATCACTGTTACCGCAGGATCCTAACTTCCTTTGTGTCCTGCGAGGCGCCTCGTTGCCACGATACGCCGCGTTGCGACATTTCCGTCATAATAATAACAAAAAGAAAAATTATTTCACTCCAATGCGTACTATATATTGGCGTAGCTGGTTACCGTTGCTAGGTAACTGTAGCGTCTACCTTCCTTTGTGCACTATGAATGAGATTGATGTTAGTCGTCTAAAACTCTAAACTATGCAAGCAACGTAGGTACGCACACAGGCTTACAGCTTGACATAAAAATGTAGAAAACCGGAAGTCGCCACTGTCTTCGCGCTACCATCACTTTGAATGATTTTATTTTATTTTATTTCACTTATTACGTTAGTTTTATGGCACAATAATAAATCTAACAAACCTGCGGTCTTTGTTTACAACACATATCAAAGATTTTTCAGAAACAAAAAGATTAGTTCCGTTTCAATCCGTTCTGGTCAAGCTGTACAAAATGTATAAAGTGCCAGTGCGCCAAAAATAAGATGGCTACGGCGTAGCCTCGTAGTACCTCTATAACGCTTATTATTACAAAAATTAAAAGATTAAGGGCGAATATTTCAATCTTCATAAAACTCTAGTTTGAAGAATATTTGTTTTATTTAAATAGCATGTTTGTAACTAGTATACCAAACCGACATATTTTACGTTTTGTGTTTTGTTCCCGAAGATAGTAAAATTTTTCAAAAACAATTAAGTTTTTAGTCTATGGCGTACCTAGTTTCAAAGTAAGGCTATGCGTCTATATCATCTCTGTGCTTATAACTTAACAAAAGAAAAAGATAAAGGTCATATCAAAGCGAAAGACGAATATCACAAACAAGACTGGTTGCTACGGCGGCGGCGTAGCCTCGTAGCCTCGTAGCACCTCTAGTTTTTGTTTTTTTTTGTAATTTGTATTAAGGTTGGGATGTAAAGAAAGTAGGAAGGAGCGTTGTTCCTTAGCTTAAGGGTTGATAATTAATTGCTTGACAGTGAACTATCATGTCTTTGTCTAATAATGGATAACTTTACCAACAATTTATTTTAGGTACTTTTGTAAAAAGCGCTTCGAATAAAACAAGGCATTATGAATGTTGTCATTTATTCAATAAATAATATGTTGTTATGTTAATAATATTATTTTTGGCATCAAAACGCCTCACGCACCACAAACATTGAACAAAGCTCAACGTTTAATAAATACTGAAACAAATCATGCTGATACTATAAAATCTTTAGCATTAATATTTACAATTTTCTTCTATCATTCCAGTTATAAATATACACAAATAACAATCACATAAAATGTAAATAACCCAAAAAGATTTGCGCGTAAAAATGATCTAAAATATATTTTGCGATCATTATATTATCTATACAAACTAGTACCCGTGCTAATTCAAATTAAATATTATGTATAACTAAAATATTGATCCCTAACACCGGTAACAATTTCAGAATGTAATCAAAAGTTCTAAATTAAGTGGCGAATTTGTTTAGGTTAGAAATAAGACCAGAAATAAGACTAGAAATGGAAGATAGACAGCTGCTTGCTTGTGCGCGAAAAATAACAAGGAGGTTATAACTGTGGATAAAGCATTCTCAGTGTAGCACTAACAATATTCGAGCAAGTTTCAAAAACATTCGAATGGTAATATCTATTAATAAAACTTTACAAGTATTAACAATTCCTATTTTAATAGTCTCTCATAATTCCTTCATTGAATGTAATAACTCCATGTTTAGGTACATTATATACTTTCCTGTTTAAATAAATAAGAAGCCAATCAACTGCTATTCATTTAGTAGCAGTTTCCATATAGCGACATAAATTAAATTAATCAATGGTATTCCTAACTCGCATAATTTAACAAAAAGCGGAAGAAAATCCTTAATCCGTAGACTAGGTATTAGTTTTACAGCGAATAGAGGAATTCCATGCAAACAATGACATACGTTTCACAAAGATTAGAGAACACTGAAATGTGAAGATTTTCCGAATATATTCGACACTGTAAAGATCATTTACAATAGGATATCTGTTGATATACACAAGGAGTGACACGAGGTACAGGAAGCTATTTAAACAGCGACACATGAACCTGGTGCATTCACAGTTATACACAATACACAAATCCTAGGTGAGTAAAGATATAAAATCCCTCCTATGCACTATATGAACATGTTACGGGTAATGCGAGCAGAGAGAGTGAGTCTGGGCTGGGATCGTGCATAACCACCTGGCCAAGAGACATTTACTGCAGCGCAATTAGAGCAGTGGTGGCCCAGTGGTATCGGTCTCGAGTTACGAGTTGTAGGTCGTGGGTTCGAACCCCACCAGGCGCATTACTTTGTGTAATTTATTTCATTACCACTGCTCTCAAAACGGTGAAGGAAAACATCGTGAGAAAACCGGCATGTCCATAGAACCAAAAATTCGAAGACATGTGACATCTACCAATCCGCATTGGGCTCGCGTGGTGGACTATGGCCCACTCCCTCTCGCGCAGAGGAGGCCTGTGTCCCAGCAGTGGGAACATTATAGGCTGATGATGATGATGATGAATTACGCACAGTGCCAACGAAATTTACTGAACGAAAACAACTGCGAACGTGCGGACGCCGGGCGCCGAGAAACAAATCTAAACCTGTATGTGCGCCGCGAGCTTTAAAAGTTTGGGAACCTCTGCACTAAGCTATAGACTGACAGCCTGACAGCGCTGCGCGATTGGAAGATATCAAAGTCGTCGCGTTGAAGAGCATATCGTAGAGTCCAGCGATGAAATTTCTTATAGAGAATAACAAAGCTGGAACCAATTGTGTCTATGGCAAACTGTGCCGCCGGAATTGCTGCCTGCCGTGGCCAGAGCCTTAGTTTGTATTGCCTTTGAGTCCTCCCGCGAGGTTTAACTTTCTTCCAAAGGTATAGGATAATTGAATATTTCACGTACAATTATTTTCGTCTTGAATTATTGTGCTTAGGTTTATTTTTTTCTGACAGACCCAGGTTTACACTCTCTACTCATATTAATCGTAATAAATTATATACCCGCGGTACTATCATAATATCCGATTGAAACTATCACAATTTGAAGCCTGACAAATAAAACTAAAATTATGAACAAATTATATGATTCTATCGCGTGTATATGTATAAAATACGGGTAACAATAAAATTATTGTAAAACTATGTTAACTCTATACAAAACTTCAGGAGTTCCTTGACTAGTATTGTATTGTACATGTCCGATTCATTTGGATGTTTTTTTTTACATCAACTGTTTGAATTACATTTCTTTGATCGATGTACTTCGGTTTTCACATCACAAATAGATGTTATTATAATGTTGTACCTAATACGATTTAAATAATTTCCTGTAAAAAATATTAATTTTTTACAACACCTAATTAATGATGTCTTACATTACAAATAACAATTCCAGATTTAGGTACATATGTATTTGCTAAATTACTATTGCTTAAATGGACCATTCTTTCTCACAAATCAGTTTTAATTACAAAAAAAAAACTTGTTACCGCCAATAAATATCAATAAATAGGTTACCGCCAATAAATATCAATAAATAGTAGTTATGTACGAGTTTGCATAAATCATTCCATAGTGGGGCAGAAATTGGTGGCATATTAATTAAAAACTGATCGATCCACTATCTCGCATTAAAAATATAACTTTACATCCATAACAATCGCTCTAATATCCTACTAAAATTCAACCAATTCTTACTGAGACATGCAATAGTTGCATGAATTTGTATTGTGGAAGTAGTCGCCCATGGAACCGATATCAAACACTAAGATATGATGTCGGTTCTACAATAACACGGAGTAGTAACAAAATGGAATGTTAACGCGTGTAAAAATTCGATTCACAAATATCGATACGCGCCATTACACCATGTAGGTGGTACAACAAAATTGCTACTCCGTGGTCAACAATACCACCCAATACAGTAGTGTCAAGTAGATATGGTGATGTGGGTAGTGTGGGACGGGGGTGCGGGTACGATCACGCTTGGGTGTCGGCGTCGGTGTAGTGGCTGGGGCCCTCGGCCGAGCACACTGAGTCCTCCGGCGTGCGCGACGCGTCCCCCGCCTCGCTGGCCTCCACCACACTAGCGCTGCCGCTCGCCTTGCCCTTGCCGCCCCGCCGAGCCTGCAGCGCCTGACATACACGAGATATCATACAACAACCTGTCATATGAGCCTGACGGTAGTCATGAAACAAGTTGATTTCTGTGTGAAGAAGTAGTTAATGAGCTTGCTTGTACACAGGTTTTATCAGATTTGGCATCGCCTATTATTTTATGGAACATAACATATTCTAAAACGCATTCATATTTAAACATGGATATTCCAAAATAATAGAAAATGTATGCATAATGTTGAGTTGTTAACAAAAGTTAGTGTATTTACTCATGTGTACAAGCAATATGAGCTTCCTTTTCATTTGTGTGGTGTTGTAAAAGTCGTAGAAACAATGCAATGCTCTTAGATCTTTCAAAATTTTCATTAATTTGAATGTTAAAAGAAAATCAACCGATTCCATATTACGTCTTAGCGTCTATTTATAGTATTTTGAAACAAAATCTAGTTATAATCGGGATTGAAGCCGCACTTGAAATAACAGACATAGAAATGTAAAAAAAAACACATAGAGCCCCCGGCATGAGCAAGTCAAACCGTGAGTTTAAGAGTGCCACTTGAAACAAATTTAGATGGTGTCGATCCTGCCAATTAGTAGTTTAGTTCGGCACCGGGAGCACAGTAAAAGCGAATATCTGAAACATTGCGACAGTCAGGTAGTGTGGCTGGGGAGTGCAGGGACACGGGGGCGCGGGCGCGGGCGCGGGCGAGGGCGGGTGCGCGGGCGCGGGACCGCTACAGGCGACATCCACAGGGGTCATGCGGGTGCTCCACGTGAGTGCGCATGCGATAATAATATACGTAGTAGGTAGGTATTTACTATACGCCTCCTTACCTTTTCGCGACTGCCCTTTTTCTAAAGTCAGTGTGGGATGGAAGATGAAACATTCAATTAATGACAGTGGAGATAGAACACCGATATACAAGGACTGAAAATACCTAAACACTAGTCACATTACTAACTTCGGGTCATCATTTAGGCTAAATTATGGGTCCTAAAAAAACGTCTAGGGTTACGGAACTATAACCTGAATCTAAATACTAAATATGAATCATTCACGTCGGATTCTGTTAAAAAGGTATAAAGTGTTTTAAAATATCTATACAAGAAAAAGTGGTTCATACAGTAGGTGACAAACTCGGTTAAAGTACAGTAAAGGAGCACACTTGAACTAGTGGTGGGGATAAAAAAACCATGTCATTTAACACACCTTATTGGAAACTCAGTGTTACGTATAATTTTTTTTTTGTCTACTCAAGTACTCATTCGTTTGTTTTTTGTTGACTATAATCACTGTGAAAACTGTGAGAGCTACCAAAGTCCTTTCAACTTAGTTTGGTTAGTAACGAATAAAGGAAACATTATAAAAGTGATGCGTGTGTCGGTGCATACCTGTAGTGAGAACCGTCGATGCGGCGGTTTCCTGCCGCCGCGTCGCTTACTGATGTGCGGGTTGTCCCTTCGTAGTGTCTTGTTGCGCAAGATCTCCAGCTGGACGTACAATCTCTTTAGTTCAGCACGGACCTCCTCTGAGGTAGGTTCCTCCTCGCCCTCCACGCCGAATCCCTCCGCAGGACCGCGCCGTGACACCTTGGGAAGTTTTTACACAAGACTATTAAAATCACTTATATTTTCAACATAAACATTTTTTACAATTTCATTTTACGTATTTTAGATTCGTAGGTTACATTACACTAACATTCCATTTGTTATCTACTCTATGGTATAAGTGGGATTATAATATTTTATTTGAATTATTATCTCTTCATTAAAAAGGTTCATATTAAGTTTAGTTTAGGCTAATGGTATTGCTGCCGAACACAATTATCAATATGCAACATTGTCATGTCTTGCAGGTAACTCAAACAAGTACTGAGACCTGCGGGAATGCAGGGTTGCGGGAAAAAAATGTTAAGGCCTTAATTAAATTCTTAGAGTAGAAATTAATAGATTTAAAAAAATCTAAAAACCCACGTTTTTAAATGTCCTAAAAATAAGAAAATAACCCTACGGGGCTGAGAGGGGCCACTCAAAACGTGGGGGCGTATATCATTTAAGGGATTATTTATGGGATATATTTACATGAAGTGTATAGATCGTGGGAGGAGCTCGTGGCTAAATAATTACAGCCGCACAGGCCGATCTCCCGGGTTAAGCCGCGCTTGCCGAGGTTGGCCTGTGGATGGGTGACCATCTGTAATAGCGAGTTTCCTCCGTGCCTCGGAAAGCACGTAAAGCCGTTGGTTGGCTGTCATTTGTAGATCTTTGACAGTCGTTACTGTTAGTCAGAAGCTCTAAAGTCTGACAACTAGTCTTACCATAGGGTATCGTATTACCCGGTTACTGGATTGTGGAGGTCCGATAGGCAGTCGCTCTATGTAAAATACCGATATTCAGCTGCATCCGGTTTGACTGGAAGCCGACCCCAACATAGTTGGGAAAAGGCTAGGCAGATGATGATGATGTATCTAGGCAGATGATATGATTGTGGGTGTAACTTGCAGAGATACGCCCCCACTTTTTGAGTGGCCCCTCTCTCAGCCCCGTAGGGTTATTTTCTTATTTTTAGGACATTTAAAAACGTGAGTTTTTAGATTTTTTTAATCTGTTAATTATTTTCTCAGATCAAAAAAACAGGCAGATAGAGCGCTCAGAACACGCGAGTGGGTCCACCAAAGTTACTACAAAATCAAAAGTTACTACAAACTCGCGACAGTACCAAGCTACGCATCGTCTCGCTCACACGTCACTAGTGATTTGCCATTTTATGTCAAAACATGCCGTCTTGTGTGTTTAAACACTGCAAAAGTTGTTCACAAAAACAAAGAAAACAAGATGGAATATCTTTCCACAGGTAACTCTTGTTATTTTTATTGTTTTGGTATTTATTTTCCAGAAAATATTTTCGGCTCACTTGAAACACAAAACCTTAACAGTAAATCGTCTGTGTTGCTAGTTTATGACGGGTAAATTACCCTGAATTAGGGGAATGTGTACTGTGCATAAAAAAATCGATCAAATTCGTCAAAACAACTGCACAGTCGTAATCTATAGTACCTATACAACATTAGTCTTAACTTTTTAAATAATTTTGGGGCAAAATATAACATGGTGTAAAAATTATTGGAATCGATTCAGTTATTGATTCTGAACAAACTATATTCAGGTTTCGCATATACTAAAAATAATGTTGTATGGTCTATGGTCGTAATGACACACTAGTTAGTTCCGTCCGGGTCGTAAAGACTTCGGGTCTCGGGAGGGGCCCCCGCGCGCGGGGCTGTATTTGTATTTTTGCGTAAGAAAGTGGAACGGAGAGCATGCCTTTGAGCGATTCGGTACTTGTAAGGATGTGCCGCCCTCGCGCCGCTGGATTTTTTTATTATTTTAGTCGTTTACTTTTCGTTCCGCGTGCGGTGTACTGCGCTTTAAAATTTTTATATTTCAAGACTTATTGGGGTTTATGAAGTATTTTATTATTACTTTTAGTATTTAATTGCAACAATTAGGCTTTGCCATGTGACATTATAGAGGTTTCCATACTTTCATTAGTGATATTTTTCATTTTCGAATTATTAGTTGCAATGCAATCAGTATCGTTAGTAGTGAGCTGGTAGGGCCTTTTCAATTGGCCGATAAATCGTTTTAATTTTGCAAAAAAAGCAATATCGCGTTTCCAATTTTAAACATGAATAGTATAACGGAGAATCGTTATCAGAGGGGTTGGGATATCGGAAATAACACTCGCAAAATCTTCGTTAACACTTAATTACTTGCTAACACACACTGAATACAAAATAGTTAAGGATGTCCGAGATATCGCTCGATTATAAACTTAGGAACGCGAGAAGTTTAACATGGCGGAGCAACCAAAATGTCTACCCAGCTTGCCGGACCGATTCAAAGTGTTCACTTCACTAAACTGTCACCGCCGATGTGGCCTACCCCACACAGGTTAGCCAACATCTGTCAACGTCACTACCTGTCGTCGTCGAATAGCTGATTAAACTTCCGAATCGACATTTGACTCGACTATTCGCTCGGTGTTTCCGTTGCTCCCCATGCTAACCATCTCCAAATTACGACTAATTTGACGCTCCTAAACAATCTGTCAATTCTAACTTAATAGTTACTCCAATGAGAGATAGATGGCGTTATTCTAAATTCACAATAATCAATAGAGATTCTAAAATGCGTATCGGTTTTGATTCTAGGCCAACGATAATAGATGGCGTTATTCTAAATTAACAATAATGAATAGAGATACCAAATTGTGTTTGTTTTGATTCCGCAGCATGATAATAGATGGCGTTATTCTAAATTATTGTGCTTCTGTGTTCATTCTGCGACAAGTACATAAATGTTTGTTTGCACAATATAATTGGTGCAGAACTAAAGCATGATTGTGTGTAAAATAATTATGATTTTAATAAAAATGTGATTGTGTGTAAAATAATTATTGTTATAACAAATTCTTTATCTTTTTAAACTAAAAAAACCTATCCTTAAATAGTTTATTAAACAAATTACCAAAAAGCGTTATGAAGTGTTATCTGGTCTGATATAAATTAATTAAATAGGTACTAAGTAACTACGCAAACGCATATTAACTTTTATTCCTTATTATTATTCTGTTAAATAATAAATACTACATGCTTATGCTCTCTGGGTATAACCATAAAGCAAAATCGCGTTTCTAATCGAAAAAAAAAATTAGTACAATATTTGAGAACAATTTAACTGAACAAAAATATGGGAGTATTTCTCAATATCTGGCAACCGTAAACGCACACAGATGCCCGTGTCCGTACACGGCGCCACTTATCTGCCGTGCACACATAAATAACGACTGGCACCACGTTGTTGTTCGCGCACGTTCTATCTGCCTGTTTCTTTGATCTGAGATTATTTTATTATTTTTATCTTTCTTTATCGGGTTTGAAGCTACCCTGAAAATTTCAGCCTGCTAGCTTATCAGGAAGTGCCTCAAAGCCTGTCCGCCATCTTGGGCGTCCGCCATATTGGACTATTTTTTTCGAATTCCTGACAGCAAACACAAGCATTTGATGCCCATATCATAGGGGAGAATTTCAAACAGCCAGTCTGCCATCTTGGACGACCGCCATATTGGATTTAAGTCACGTGACTATTTTTTTCGTACTCCTGACAGCAGACCCTTTCATTTGATATCCATATTATAGGGGTGCATTTCAAATAGCCAGTCCGCCATCTTGGAGCGGCCGCCATATTGGATTTGTTATGACGTTTGTTAGCTAGTCATGTATTGTCATCAAAACTCAGAATTTCAGCCTGCTAGCTTATCGGGAAGTGCCTCAAAATTGAGTTGCAAAAGTCCAACCGGAACGACAAACAAACAAACATTTAACAAACAAGAAAAGTGAGTGTATAAATCGTGGGAAAAACTATCTGTATCCGCATGTTTTTCTGTGTCAGGCCCTCACCTCCTGTGCGAGCGAGCGCGCGCGGTACCCGTGCCACAGGCGCGGCGCCAGCACGCAGGCCAGCGCTGCGCCGGCCGACAGGTGCGCGCGCAGCGCTGCCGACAGCGGCCAGCGCTCGGGCGCCGCGCCCGGCTCGCCCAGCGCCACCAGCCGCCACCACACGCCGCACACGATCTCCGTGCTCAGCGCCGCCGCCAGCCAGCCACGCTCCTGATACCAACATATAATAGGGTAAAACACCCAACTATTGACCCCTTAAGCAGTTTTCCTTGCTTCTTTCGCAAAATAAACTAATGTACGAGTTGCAAGTGGAAATGAATGTTTTTGGAAGATAAAATAAACATTGGAGAATGTAACTAAAACAATATTTACAGTCATACAAAGGTAAAAAGTGTTTTTTTTCTCGAGTTTAGCAAGAACAGGCCATTTGACCAGTTATCAACATGCTTGTACCAAATTTTCATCATGCAAATGACCAATTTTTTGACCTCCTAAGAATAAACTCAAATATTATTTATTATGAATGTGATACGAGGTCTTATTTGATAAAAAACAAACAAAGCTAGTCTTATAGCCCTTCTCATTTTCTTTTTTCACACTATTTAGATCTTCAGTCTTCAAACGCCGTCAATAATATTCTTGCACTTACTTTTGAAATTTTGTAGTTTTTATCACTTTTTGTTGTTGTTTTTATCACTTTTTGTTCAATTTTTCTTCTTTATTAGTAGTTATTTCACTGTTCTGTATTATGCAGCAGATATAAAAATACTCGCCGGCAAAATAAATTGAAAGAACACGGCTTTAGTTCTACAAAGTGAGTTTAAAAATCTTTGAATTAATATTTTCCTAATTACATAAGACGGTTTTAACTTTTTAAACTTATGTAAAAGACCTCACAAATGAAGAGAACATAGATACAAATAAAAAACTAGCTCACACTTTGCCTCGGAAATGATTTAAGTCAGTTTGTTCAAACATGCAGGTTAGGGTATATTTTGTCATTTTATGCATTAAACCAACCTGTGGCTGAGGCATTGCTCGTGTTATATTCTGCAATTGTCCCACGGGATCATATACCGACATAAAAAGTATCCTGCGTCCAGGTACAGCCACTTAACCAGGTTTTAAAATAATCTGCTTGCCAAATTGTGTCAAAATCCATTCAGCCGCTCACTTTTCCTATAATATTAGTAAGTCTAAAAGTCTAAAATATTCAGGAGGATCCAGAATGTGACAGTAGACCGAAAATTTAAGTACCTCACTCAAATTATGCTAGGTTCTCAGGTTACTACGTAAGGTACTTTTTATGTTTGTGATTATGCAGATACCTTTAGGGGTGCCAACGCCCATGGGCGTAATACAGGTGCATTAAAGTTAAGCTACCTCGCCATTAAAAATGAACTATACGTACACACCGTGGTGTCAGTAACTGGTTTTCTCATACATTTGGTTAATTACCAGCTATTGACATGCCATGTTAAAAAAATGGTTATTCATACATTTGAGTGTACCAGATATTGACCTCATCATTTTAACAAGTTAACGCTCATTAAAACTTGAAAATCATGTGGAAAAGCATTGTGTCTGTCTTAAATAACCAAGAAATACCAAACTCTAAGGAATCTATCGTGTAAAACTGAAATAAAATGACATTGAAAACAACCGTCAGCTTAGCAAATTGTTAAATTTCTTGATGATTTTAGGAGGGTATTTTGTTATCATAGGTTTACGGACGCAATATTGCTTTATTTAAATTTTCTGTGACGCCAATATATTACAAGATAAATTATATTTCATTTTCTGTGTTCTTCTTTATGCAGCACTGCGAGAAGATTTATTATTATTTTTGATAAAAACTGTTATGCGGTCAATAGTTGGTGGGAGGTCAGCAGTTGGGTACTTTACCCTATATCACGTTCAATCATCACGTCGAAGTTAGAACCACCGCACCGCCAATACAGTTGTGCGAAAACAACCACAAACAATGGTAAAATAACCTACAAAACTTTTCTTTCGGAAGTCGGTGACTTTTTTTTATTAGTTTCATTGTGTTTTTTGCCACCGACTTCCGAAAGAAAAGTTTTGTAGGTTATTTTACCATTTTATGTGGTTGTTTTTGAAGGCGGTTACATTTTTTTTTGAAAAAGTTTTTATTTTACTCTTTTTAGTTTAAATATTTAACCACAATTCTTGTCAAATACATCATTTTCTTACATATGTAAGAAATCCGTAGCACCGGTAATAACATCGTTAACATCTCTTTCATTCCTTCCCTATCTCAAAAACTACTGAACCGATTTTGATGAAACTTGCAGTATTCCTTAAATTGAACGATACCTAGTACAACATAAAAAGAATTACTTAAATCGGACTTGTAGTTCCGGATATATGCGAACACAAACATAATTTACTAAATCAGTCGATGCCGACTCCTTACTAGAGGAGTTGTACCTTCCATCATCAGCTCATCCACCTGAGATGATGATTATCAGATGCAAATACTTGAACAGCTTAAGAAAATATATGAAAATGGTACTATGTGCCTATAAAATTTGAAGGTTGCCCTCCCTGGGATCCCATGATCAGATCCTGACCTGATGATCATGGGACCAATTGGAAAGTATACCCTTTCAAACAAAAGAAAAATTTTCCAAATCGGTCCAGGCGTCTTCGAGAAATCGGGGAACATACATAAAAAAAAAAAAAAAAAGATTCCGACGAATTGAGAACCTCCTCCTTTTTTTGAAGTCGGTTAAAAAAGCTAAACAGATGAATGTTGTAAATATCTTTATCTTTATCTTTACATATAATAAAATCGTAGAGCTGTCATTCCTGTACATTGAATATTTTTTTCTTTTTGTATTTTTTTCGAGATAAGGGATCGATTCTGATGCCAAATCAACTTTTTTTTTTTTTCGAATTTTTTTTATGTTTTTTTGATTTGATCTATCTCCTAAACTACTGTAAAGTTGTCGATCAAATTTTCCTCAAATATTTCTAATATTAAGCTTCTGTTAATAGGCTTTGTATTATTACGCTATTTTCCCTGGGAGATAAGCAATTTTGAATTTTGTTGTTTTTAAATGTTTGTTTGGAGTTGGAAGCTAAACCACTGGATATTATTTATTCAATTTTTTTCTCAAATATTCCTTAAACTGCTCTTCAATTAATAGGATATGTATAATTACGCTATTCTCCTTGGGAGATTAGCAATGTTATAATATGTTGATTTTCAGTCATTGTTGACATTTGTATAAGAACCGCTATTTGAAAATTACTGTCAGCGTACTAGCCAGTCTGGTTGGTAAACTGCTTGACTTTCGTGCAAGGGGTGTCAGGATCAAATCTTGCAATTTTCCTTTTTACTTTTTGTGTTTCATTTTTTTGTTTTTATTTGTCCTAAGAGTTTCAAATAATAAAAAAAAAAATAATTGTGCATACTTTTACTTCAATATTATTCGCAATTTTAATTCATTACTATTTTTTTTCAATAGTTCTCTAGGATACAAATCTACACTGATTTTAAATTGTAGGTAGTAAGTAGGTTTTTTTTTTTAACTGTAATTGTTTCGAGGTGTAGGAATTTGAAAGATTCGAAAACATTCATCAGTGTTTCTATTATTTTGTGTTTATTTATGTTTTGAATTGTTGCTCAAACCAGTGCATAGATTCTGTTTGAAACGAAGACAAGTTCAAATAATTAGTTATTTTTTAGGTATCACGCGGTATGCTAAAGGGAGAAGAGCAATGCTATCGTACGTTCAATTTGCAGCGATACTGTAAATCGGCCAAAAAAATTATGGTCTAATGTTTAAGATAAACACGGATCTTTGAAATTAATGTCGCTCAAATAAGGATGTTTCCTATGCAAACTATGTACCTAGGTATAAAATTATTGATCTAAACTAATAATAAAAATGCAAGTACCTATGTTTGTTTTTTTACCTTTACACGCATTACTACCTACTGAATCGATCGTCCCAAAATTTAGCATATACGTTGTCAGGAGTATAGACACGGATATAGGGTATCTTTCATCCCGAATAACAGAAGAGAGCTGTTGCCGAGAAAACAATTACATTCATATTCCAGATGGCGCCACTTACACGATCCGTATTGTTTCTCAAATTCTAAATTAACGCAAGCGAAGCCGCGGGCAAACACTAGTGGGCTAATAAAATAATGACTATGATGACCAAGCTCTCACAACCAAAGCTTGGCGTTGATCGTTCGTTCAATCTATACACTATATCGTTCACGAAGCCGTTAAAGCTCGGGCACGCCGCAATTGCGGCGGTAAGACCCCTCTTTGAGGAGTGGCTGGAGAGAAGTCATGGCGTCCTTACCTTCCGCCTGACGCAGGTCCTCAACGGGCACGGGTGCTTCGGGAGGTACCTGTGTCTAATGCGGAAGGAGGAAACGTCTGGGTGTCACCACTGCGAAGATCGCCCGGAGGACACGGTGGAGCATACGGTGCAGGACTGCCCAGCTTGGGCAGTGCACCGACGTGTCCTCACGGCTGCGATAGGCGGAGACCTCTCGCGCCCGGCATTGGTTGCGGCCATGCTGCGGGGCGAGACGGAGTGGGAAGCGGTCGCCTCCTTCTGCGAAGCAGTAATACTCGCGAAGGAGGAGGCGGGCCGCGCGCGAGAGAGGACATAGTCCTCCCTCCGCCCCAACCGCGGTGTAGGACGCCCACGGCGACAGACGTCGAGACGATCTCCGGCCACCGTAGGCGCGGGCATGCGGGCAGCGAGTAAAGGGCAACTCGCTGTCCGACCAAGGACCATGCCCGGGTCGACGGCGCGTTGTGTTCACGCGCGCCTCAAAGAGCGTCAGCATACTGACGGGGCCCCCCTCTCAGAGGGCCAAAGCCTGCCGGGGTTGCGGGATTATTTCCTTACCGTGACCCCGGAACAGAAAGGGCTATTGAAGAACACCGTGGATTTTAGTCAGTAGAAGTCTGACAGTCCCTCCCGCCCTGCCCGGGGTGGGAGGACTCATTTGATGATTTTACCACGCTAAAAAAAAAAAAAAAAAAAGCGGTTAAAGCTATTCGATGACTAAATTGCCAGCCTATATTGACTATGTGCGAAGTGGGTGGTGGGGAACGGCAAATCGATCGTAGCGCACGACGTGGCAGAAATGTGAATTAATTCTGGGCTGTCATGTGTCAAGTTGCTTTATTTTCATAACTTTCTTTATAATTTAATACGAAAACTTTAACTTTAACTTTTCCCGTTCGTTCTAAGCTCTTCCACTTCTCTCACATGCTGTGCTAATACTAATTTTTTCCCTTTTTGCTCAGTTTGAGGTTGGAAATGTATTTTATGCTTAACCGATTCAAATCCCGTGCGTATTATAATATCCATATTTTCCACGAGGAAGAAAATCGCTAGGTATAATATACACACTCGCTTTTTACACTATTTTTTCAATTTCGTTGAAAAACTAGTCGAAATTTAATATCACAAAGATATCTTATCATCTAGTTGACATGATTTGACAGATGACAAGTCCTGAATAGTTGCGGCCACTAGGGGCGCTGTCATCGCGCACACAACGAATACCTACTTTAACAAAAACAGTTGAAATACCTGGAAGGGCACACTAGCATTCCTTGAAGCGTGCGCGATGCGCAGTCCGGCCGCGAGCAGCAGTATCTCTGCGCCGGCGGTGACGTGGTGCCAGGCGGCGCGCGCGCAGCCCCCGCCCGCCGCCTCCTCACACGCCGCCGTGGCCGTGAACGCCGCCAGGTAGCACGCCGCGCCCAGCACCATCGCGCCCACAACGCGCAGCACCTGCACACGGACATTCAAAAACATAATTATGAAACCTGCACTGCACCTGCAGACGGTACATACTCGTATAAGGTATTTTTACTACAAACAACGAGCAATGGTAGCCCAGTGATACCACTGGACCACCGCCCCTGACTAACGAGTTGTAGGTCGTGTGTTGGAACCTTTGTGTAATTATTTATTTCATCACCACTGCTCTCAAAACGGCTAAGTAAAATATCATGAGGAAACCGGCTTTTCCTAGAACCAAAAATTCGAAGACGGGACGATATGCTATAAAATTAGTTATGTTTGATTCAATGTTAGAGCAAGATGGTACACATTGGGCACTGCAAAATGCGCATTTTGCGCTGTCTAGGACTTGAGCGGAAGGGACTATCAGAGTCGACTAATTACCATCCTGTTTATTTAAATGCCCTGCTTTTTATGACTACGATAACCTTTGAAGACATTCCCGCAAAAAATAGTAATCCCTAGGATCAGTTCACACCGAGACGCAATGCAATGTGACGTGATGCGACTATCTTTTCGTGTGGTAGGTAAATAAAGCTAGATTCGAGTCGCTCTATTGAAATGTACGCGCACCAACGTGTCTCGTTGTGAATTGACCCTAACTATGAAACATTTGTTAATCCTACCTCTGAATCTCTCGGCGTCCACCGATGTGCTTTCCTGGTACGGAACTCGGCGAGCAGCACCCACAGTCGAAGCACTACGGAGCCGTAGCACGCCACGAAGCCGAGCTCGCGCAGCCACGCGCCCGCTATGCACCGCCACGTGGCCATCGATATAAACTGGGATGCCGCCTGCAAACACACACGTAGGTAACTGTTAATTTGTTCCAGTGATTTCCAGCACAATAGCAGTTGTCATGTTTCAATGATAAAGCATTATCCCTGGGTTTCCTTTCAACATACCTAGAGCATTCATGCATTGTCTTGGGTCTTCGACCAAGTACCTATCACAGGATTTGGAATTGAGACAAGACAAAAAGCTAACGTGGGTAAATTACAGTCGCTCGAAGTCCAGTCTTAGCAGGATGCAGCAAAATACCAGTAATTTTACGACCTATCTGACCACAACCTAGCTTCTGGATCACATGCAAGTTAATAATGTTCAAAACATCGACTAAGGGTCCGTTCACACAGACCGGCTCGGAGAGGAGAGCAGATTCTTATCACGTTGAAAACTGAGTTTTTAATATTTGTAGTAAGGTTTATTTTTGCATGTGCACTGCTTTTGTCATTAAGAATCCTTGAACGCGCTTGGTGTGAAATAATAAGAGGAGCTGGGGGTGTATTACAAGCTCTTAATTCCTGTCAGTTTACGCCTTAAAGTGAACTGCCTTGCTTAGTCGTATTACGATCACACAATGACGGCCAGTAAAACGGTCACGTGACCTCATACCGACTTCTGCCTGTGCTTGTGCCTGGAAATTTCTATTCTATTCTATTTTTATTATGGCAACTATGGGCTGGGTCGGCCATATGCCAATGACTAAGGTGAACTGGACAAGCAGGCCTGGAAATTTCGTATTACAAGCTACATAATGACATTTCATGGCCGGATTAACTGTCAAAATTGGCATCTCCAAAATCATTCAGTTTACGCCACTTTTTAGTAACTTTTACTGACTTGTTTCTTTTAATTAGTCTTTAAACAGTTGAAACTAACTAAATTAAACTTTGGTATTAATATTGGAGGCACTACAGAATATCTGGAGAGTGCATACACGATATAATTTCAGCTGACGAGCTTTACATAAAAAGACGACAAAGTTTTTACCTTTTACGACACATATACACTCATTTACTGAACGCTAAGCAATAAATAGATTCATATACGTAAACATTTACTCATTTAGTAATATATAGTTCTAAATAAAAAAACATGTTACTCCTGAAAAAATTGTTTTATTTGTCGTAGTTCGATCAGTGTAAGAAAAAAAATATACAGAGCTTAGATTTGAGACATGGTGACGAAATAAATAATCTTTCGTAGCAATGGACGTAGGGTTGAATAAACCAAACAAAATGTATGATCAACTCAAACACTTAAAATTGATAGCCTCGCGCAGCATCATTCCAGAAATGGTACAGTCCAATGGAGCCAAAACTTGTGTTCAATATTTATTTGGGTACATTGGGCAGTCTTTAATGTATCAGCAGACATTTTTAATTTCACTTCCTCGATTGCTTCTGGTACCACAATTTCGCAGCCAATTTCAAGAGAACTAGGTACACTGTCTTTCGGTTTAAATAAACGTCCTAGGTTTTATCATTCCTTCACTTGTTGAAACATTTCTAGCTCTTGCTTTAAAAATTAGAACATTGTTGTGTTGGAACAGCTCCATTTTTCAAAATTTTCCGCTCATGACTTAGTCCATTTTGTTTCCTTACTTTCTCTGCGGTAGGAAAACGGTGTGTTCTTTATTAATGCAGTAAAAAGCACTACATAGTGGCATTATAAATAAATTAAATACGATATTCTTGTTTGTTTTGGTAAACAAAACCGCCACAGACTAAAAAAGTATCACAATGCCGATCGTTCAGAAACAAAACCCTTTGTGAGAGTTTTATTTGATAATAAGTTTTTGCATAAAATGACAGTAAATGTTGGTCAATTTGATTGTAAATATTTAAATTGTTATTAAAATACAGTTTAACTCAAATATCTCCTAAATTTACAATGAAAAAGATTTTTTTCACACACAATTTATAAAACCGGTAATCATCGGTAAATTGTCGATTCGATTTTTGAACGAATTCGCTAGCCCGTCGTAATCATCCAGAGACAAGTAATCCAGGATGATTCCTTGCAGAATTACGTACGTCATAATACGAAATAGAACAAGCCTGCTTAAGGCCGTAAATTCAACTGCCCGAAAACTGCAAGGAATTAAAAAAGGTTGTAATACCCCCCCTGACCGGCTCCGATCGCGTACTTTTTCTCGATCGTGCAGCCGTTTGGCTCCGATTGCGTGCTCTTTCTCGCTCGCGCAGCCGATCGGCTCCGATTGCGTGCTCTTTCTAGCCCGCGCAGCCGATCGGCTCTGATTGCGTGCTCTTTCTCGCTCGCGCAGCCGATCGGCTCCGATTGCGTGCTCTTTCTCGCTCGCGCAGCCGATCGGCTCCGATTGCGTGCTCTTTCTCGCTCGCGCAGCCAATCGGCTCCGATTGCGTGCTCTTTCTCGCTCGCGCAGCCGATCGGCTCCGATTGCGTGCTCTTTCTAGCTCGCGCAGCCGATCGGCTCTGATTGCGTGCTCTTTCTCGCTCGCGCATCCGATCGGATTCGATTGCGTCCGCGCTTCTCCACGCTGACCGCCATTTTACTAGCAAAAATAGTGTATCCATCCGGCTCCGAGCGCATCCGACCGGCTCCGAGTGCATCTGACGGGCTGCGAGCGTATCCGACCGGCTGCGAGCGATTCCGACCGGCTGCGAGCGCAACCGACCGGCTCCGAGCGCATCCGCTTTCAGATCGCTTCCAGCCGGTCTATGGGAAATAGTTGGCGGCTCCGCTCCGACCAACTCCAAGCGCATACGATCCGGTCTGTGTGTAAAGAAAAATGCGCGCCGATACTCTCCGAGCCGGTCTGTGTGAATGGACCCTAAATTGCAATGGTTAGCGCAATGATTGAGCTAGCGCACCAGTCGGCGCTGCGCATCTCAGGTTCAACTACCGCACCGAACTAAATATTTGTATAATCTATAGCTAGATATTCGGAGTCTGGATGTTTTTGTATGTGAGTTTAAATGTTTGCTAACACATTCACGATGAAGGAAACATTCCTATATAGTGTAGGACAACGTTTTTTGTGCTTACTTACAGTTAACGATGAGTGAGCTTACTAATCGCGGAGGTGTCATTACTGTCTCTTTAGCAATTACGATAACGAATAATCCCACTAAGTTTTGTTTGTTTTTGTATGCAAGATAAAGCCACCCAGGCAGATGATAATGATAGTCATAAAAACGTATGCAAATGACAATGGGCAAAAGCGGTCCAAGATCCTCCACTTATGACACTTATGGGAAATGAAAGAACATAGTTGTGACATCATTCTGGCAAAAGATTATCGAAATCTGTCCTGGGGTTCTTTTTTTATTTCCGTTTAAATGTGACTTCCTAATCTAACCTAACCCAACTTTTTTCATTCAGCTGTAAATGATGCCCGACGCATAATGAACCATCTGGGAAGGCGGTTGGCTTATGTTTGACTTACACCGACTGAAAATACCAATGAGACCTTAAATAGCTAACCTAACCTAACTTTTTTTGTTCAGCTAAAAATGATGCCCGATGCACAGTGAACCATCTGGGAAGACGGTTGGCTTATGTGTGACTTGGACCCACTAAAAATACCAATGAGACCTTAAATAGCTAACCTAACCTAACTTTTTTTGTTCAGCTACAAATGATGCCCTACGCACAGCGAACCATCTGGGAAGACGGTTGGCTTATGTGTGACTTGGACCCACTAAAAATACCAACGAGACCTTAAATAGCTAACCTAACCTAACTTTTTTTGTTCAGCTGTAAATGATGCCCGACGCATACTGAACCATCTGGAAAGGCGGTTGGCTTATGTTTGACTTACACCGACAAAAAATACCGCAATGAGACCTTCAATAGCTAACCTAATCTAACTTTTTTTGTTCAGCTAAAAATGATGCCCGACGCATACTGAGCCATCTGGGAAGGCGGTTGGCTTATGTGTGACTTGGACCCACTAAAAATACCAACCAGACCTTAAATAGCTAACCTAACCTAACTTTTTTTGTTCAGCTAAAATGATGCCCGACGTATTCTGAACCATCTGAGAAGGCGGTTGGCTTATGTGTGACTTCGACCCACTAAAAGTACGAACAAAACCTTAAATCGCTAACCTAACCTTTTTGTTCAGCTAAAAATGATGCCCGACGTGTATACTGAACCATCTGGGAAGGCGGTTGGCTTATGTGTGACTTCGACCCACTAAAAATACCAACGAGACCTTAAATAGCTAACCTAACCTAACTTCTTTTGTTTCACTAAAAATGGTGCCCGACGCACACTAAACTATCTGGGAATGCGATTGGCTTATGTTTCATTTACACCCACTAAAAACGCCAACGAGACCTTAATTAGCTATTTAAAAAGCTAACCTAACCTCACTTTTTTTGTTCAGCTACAGCAGACCTTAAGGTCTCGTTGGTATTTTATTTTTAGTGGGTCCAAGTCACACATAAGCCAACCCTCTTCCCAGATGGTTCACTGTGCGTCGGGCATCATTTTTAGCTGAACAAAAAAAGTTAGGTTAGGTTAGCTATTTAAGGTCTCATTGGTATTTTTAGTGGGTCCAAGTCACACATAAGCTAACCGTCTTCCAAGATGGTTCAGTATACGTCTGGCATCATTTTTAGCTGAATAAAAAAGTTAGGTTAGGTTAGCTATTTAAGGTCTGGTTGGTATTTTTAGTAGTGAGCAGTGGTGGCCCAGTGGTATCGGTCCCGACTTACGACATGTAGGTCGTGGGTTCGAACCCCGCCTGGCGCATTACTTTGTGTAATTTAATTCATCACCACTGCTCTCAAAACGGTGAAGGAAAACATCGTGAGGAAACCGGCATGTCCTAGAACCAAAAATTCGAAGACATGTGACATCTGCCAACCCGCACTGGGCCCGCGTGGTTTTTAGTGGGTCGAAATCGCACATAAGCCAACCGCCTTCCCAGATGGTTCAATATACGTCGGGCATCATTTTTAGCTGAACAGAAAAAGTTAGGTTAGATTAGGTAATTAAGGTCTGGTTGGTATTTTTAGTGGGTCCAAGTCACTCATAAGCCAACCGTCTTCCCAGATGGTTTACTGTGCGTCGGGCATCATTTTTAGCTGAACAAAAAAAGTTAGGTTAGGTTAGCTATTTAAGGTCTGGTTGGTATTTTTAGTGGGTCGAAATCACACATAAGCCAACCGCCTTCCCAGATGGTTCAATATACGTCGGGCATCATTTTTAGCTGAACAGAAAAAGTTAGGTTAGATTAGGTACTTAAGGTCTGGTTGGTATTTTTAGTGGGTCCAAGTCACACATAAGCCAACCGTCTTCCCAGATGGTTTACTGTGCGTCGGGCATCATTTTTAGCTGAACAAAAAAAGTTAGGTTAGGTTAGCTATTTAAGGTCTCATTGGTATTTTCAGTCGGTGTAACTCAAACATAAGCCAACCGCCTTCCCAGATGGTTCAGTATGCGTCGGGCATCATTTTTAGCTGAATGAAAAAAGTTAGGTTAGGTTAGCTATTTAAGGTCTGGTTGGTATTTTTAGTGGGTCGAAATCACACATAAGCCAACCGCCTTCCCAGATGGTTCAATATACGTCGGGCATCATTTTTAGCTGAACAGAAAAAGTTAGGTTAGATTAGGTAATTAAGGTCTGGTTGGTATTTTTAGTGGGTCCAAGTCACAGATAAGCCAACCGTCTTCCCAGATGGTTTACTGTGCGTCGGGCATCATTTTTAGCTGAACAAAAAAAGTTAGGTTAGGTTAGCTATTTAAGGTCTCATTGGTATTTTCAGTCGGTGTAACTCAAACATAAGCCAACCGCCTTCCCAGATGGTTCAATATACGTCGGGCATCATTTTTAGCTGAACAGAAAAAGTTAGGTTAGATTAGGTAATTAAGGTCTGGTTGGTATTTTTAGTGGGTCCAAGTCACTCATAAGCCAACCGTCTTCCCAGATGGTTTACTGTGCGTCGGGCATCATTTTTAGCTGAACAAAAAAAGTTAGGTTAGGTTAGCTATTTAAGGTCTGGTTGGTATTTTTAGTGGGTCGAAATCACACATAAGCCAACCGCCTTCCCAGATGGTTCAATATACGTCGGGCATCATTTTTAGCTGAACAGAAAAAGTTAGGTTAGATTAGGTACTTAAGGTCTGGTTGGTATTTTTAGTGGGTCCAAGTCACACATAAGCCAACCGTCTTCCCAGATGGTTTACTGTGCGTCGGGCATCATTTTTAGCTGAACAAAAAAAGTTAGGTTAGGTTAGCTATTTAAGGTCTCATTGGTATTTTCAGTCGGTGTAACTCAAACATAAGCCAACCGCCTTCCCAGATGGTTCAGTATGCGTCGGGCATCATTTTTAGCTGAATGAAAAAAGTTAGGTTAGGTTAGCTATTTAAGGTCTGGTTGGTATTTTTAGTGGGTCGAAATCACACATAAGCCAACCGCCTTCCCAGATGGTTCAATATACGTCGGGCATCATTTTTAGCTGAACAGAAAAAGTTAGGTTAGATTAGGTAATTAAGGTCTGGTTGGTATTTTTAGTGGGTCCAAGTCACAGATAAGCCAACCGTCTTCCCAGATGGTTTACTGTGCGTCGGGCATCATTTTTAGCTGAACAAAAAAAGTTAGGTTAGGTTAGCTATTTAAGGTCTCATTGGTATTTTCAGTCGGTGTAACTCAAACATAAGCCAACCGCCTTCCCAGATGGTTCAGTATGCGTCGGGCATCATTTTTAGCTGAATGAAAAAAGTTAGGTTAGGTTAGCTATTTAAGGTCTGGTTGGTATTTTTAGTGGGTCGAAATCACACATAAGCCAACCGCCTTCCCAGATGGTTCAATATACGTCGGGCATCATTTTTAGCTGAACAGAAAAAGTTAGGTTAGATTAGGTAATTAAGGGGGTACATATTTGAATATCGAAGATTAAAATATCTACCTACGCCTAAAATATCGATGTTCAAAATATCGAAAATGAAAATATCGAATGACCATAAAATCGAAAATTAAAATATCGAAAGTTTAAAATATCGAATGATTAAATGATCTACGTCCAATATATCTAAAATCTAAATATCTACAAAAGTTACATCGAAAGATCTAAATATCGAAATACAGATCATCTAATGTCCTAAATATCGAAGTACAGATTATCGAATGTCCGAAATATCGAACCTAACAAGGTAAGTCGACGGAGCCCCGCTTCGCGGAGCTCCTATTTCTGTTTGCAAGGTTTAAAGTAACCTAACACGAAGAGGATGGCGGGGTCTTTCAGACCCCGCCATCCTCTTCGAACCTAACCTGTCCGAGTCGGGGTGCCCCAAGTTCCGAGCTCGCTTCGCTCGCTCTTGCATCCGAAGTCCGTCCAGCTACCTTGTTGGGTAGTAATCAGTAATTTGACTAAGGACTCAAGAGCGAGCGAAGCGAGCTCGGGACTTGGGGCACCCCGACTCGGACAGGTTAGATTCGAAGAGGGTGGCGGGGTCTGAAAGACCCCGCCATCCTCTTCGTGTTAGGTTACTTTAAACCTTGCAAACAGAAATAGGAGCCCCGCGAAGCGGGGCTCTGTCGACTTACCTTGGTAGGTGGTTATTTTTTTCGATATTTCAACTAGTAGGTATTTTTAACGTAGATATTATGAAATTAGATATTATGAACTGCGATGTATTAAACGTTGATATTTTGAATTTCGACATAACGTCTTTCGATATTTTGAATCATTCGACATTTAAATCAGTCGACATTTTAATCTTCGACGTTTTAAGCGTAGATGTAACATTTTTCGATATTTTGTTACAATCGATATTTTAATTTTCGATATTCTGAACATCGATATTTTAAGCGTAGATATTTTAATCTTCGATATTCAAATATGTACCCAATTAAGGTCTGGTTGGTATTTTTAGTGGGTCCAAGTCACACATAAGCCAACCGTCTTCCCAGATGGTTCACTGTGCGTCGGGCATCATTTTTAAATGAACAAAAAAAGGTAAGTTAGGTTAGCTATTTAAGATCTCATTGGTATTTTCAGTCGGTGTAAGTCAAACATAAGCCAACCGCCTTCCCAGATGGTTCAGTATGCGTCGGGCATCATTTTTAGCTGAATGAAAAAAGTTAGGTTAGGTAAGCTATTTAAGGTCTGGTTGGTATTTTTAGTGGGTCGAAATCACACATAAGCCAACCGCCTTCCCAGATGGTTCAATATACGTCGGGCATCATTTTTAGCTGAACAGAAAAAGTTAGGTTAGATTAGGTAATTAAGGTCTGGTTGGTATTTTTAGTGGGTCCAAGTCACACATAAGCCAACCGTCTTCCCAGATGGTTCACTGTGCGTCGGGCATCATTTTTAGCTGAACAAAAAAAGTTAGGTTAGGTTAGCTATTTAAGGTCTCATTGGTATTTTCAGTTTGTGTAAGTCAAACATAAGCCAACCGCCTTCCCAGATGGTTTAGTATGCGTCGGGCATCATTTTTAGCTGAATGAAAAAAGTTAGGTTTGGTTAGCTATTTAAGGTCTTGTTGGTATTTTTAGTGGGTCTAAGGCACGCATAAGCCAACCGCCTTCCCAGATGGTTCAATATGCGTCGGGCATCATTTACAGCTTAACAAAACAAGTTAGGTTAGGTTAGGTTTGAATAGGCAAGGTTAGGTTAGGTTAGCAGTCACTTAAATGGTCATAAAAAAAGAACTCCCGGACGGATTTTGATAATCTCTTGCCAGAACGATGTCCCAACCATATTCTTTCATTTTCCATAAGTGTCATCAGCGGAGGATCTTGGACCAAGTTCCATACATTTTTGCCCATTGTCCTTTGAATATTTTAACATTTTGATTGAATGTATTGGGATGTACTTGAAAAACGATAGATCTTTGTTAAGACTATAGTTACCCGAGATACTCGTAATATAAACCTGTAGTAACTAAGAACTCTTTCTTATACTTACCTTGCTAAGGGCAAAGATAAACAAACATTCTGAGTTGATGGCTACGGCTAACCTTCATTGTTCGGGATAGGGATCAAAAGAAAAGGATTACTTACGGAAGCATACATTAAGAAGGCGCCCAGCAGTACAACCTCTAACACTGTCCACATCCCCACCGCCACTGCCTGCAAACATGAAATTAATATATATGTATAGTATTAGTAGTAGTATAAAGCGCATTTTACACTGAAAGCGTGCGCGGGTCGGGCGCGGGGCGGGTCGTGCGCACGCTTTCAGTGTGAAGTCTTCCATTTAAATACAAAGAACTAGACCCGCCGTACTCACGCCCCGAAACGCGCCCGACCCGCACCCGCTCTCTGTGTGAAATGCGCTTAGATAATACTCATTGATTGCAGTGTATGGCGTCGTTGCATCATTACTTACTTTACATTTTCTTTTCTGGAATATAATAACCGCGGTGACAAGACAGAGCAGCATCCCGCCGACGTTGCTGGCGAGCACGGCCACGCGGTGCGAGTCTGTCAGGCAGGCCGTGGAGTCGCTGCCCATGCCGCACGGCGTGCAGGTCAGCGGCCCGGAGTCGTCCGCAGCTATCGTGGAGCCGCTGAGCCACCCGTTGCCGCCTGGGTTCCAATGATCTGCCTGGCACTTACACCGGTACTGCAACAAATATGGTTTAGCTAAGAAATAACACATTAGCAATAAAAAATGACATTTTCATAGGCATTAATCACCTCTATCCTCCGATCTGAAGATCCAAACGATGGTGTAGCTTCACAGTCTGTTGTAGCAGAGTCGCACAGGGGAGCCCCACCGAGCCAATCGTACATAGCCTCTTCACAAGGCAAAGCAGGCCAGCGCCGGAAGAGAGCAGCGGCTGATCTGGCCGGTCCTGAGCCACGAGCAGCCGCCACGCCGCCCCACCAGCCCTCGCCGTCCTTGTCACAAGAGAACCAGGCGTTTGACCAGACCGCTGAAGTTGCATTCCACGCTGATGCCAAAGTCCTCCAAAACTGACGTAGAGTGATTGAATTGTTTTGTTGGAAGACAACGAGCCGGGGGGGCTCTGCTATGTACAGGACTCCAAGATGCAGCTGCGGGGCGCCGAGCGCGACGGCTGCGGGTGGCGGCGCGAGAGGAGCGCGCGTGGCGGCGCGGGCCAGCGCGGCGGCGCGCTCCTCGTCCGCCACACCCTGCGCCACCAGCTCTACCAGCGCCCGCGCCGTATGCATGGCAGCCGCTTCGTGCTCACGTGCGTTCTGAAATATTCACATGACAAGTTTTAACACGAGGATATAGAAAATAATATTTATTTTTAGGTGGTTGTCGACATTACTTTAAATCTTATCTTTGATACATAATATGAAAAGGCAATTTAAAATTACCTGTGATATTACGTAAAATCTGGGAATACTAAAAAAGAACAACAATGCCAAGTCAAGTCAAAACCAATATACAGTACGTACTGATGGCATGGGCGGTGTGTTTCTTAGCATGAGTGGTTCGCAGACGGGCGTAGATGGCGCGGGTGTAGGGGCGGCGGCGGCGGCGGTGGCGGTGGGTAGCGGCGCACGCGGCTCGGCCGGCGCGGCCGTTGCGCACGCGCACCACGCCAGCGCCCACGCCACCCACCGCACCTGCATCCTTCACCTGGCTAACCACGGACCCTGGAAATCAATAACAGTAATGTTAGTGTGAAGTCAATCTAAAACATAAACGAACGGACGATGGCGTAATCACTTTAACATAATTATCCTAAGCTGATGAAAGATGGTTGTTGTTTGAGTGGCTATGTTTAGATAGAATCTTTCAAGACAATGGATTAGACATAATAATAGATACGGTAAGGTACTTTAATGGAACATCTAAACAGATGACATTTCCGTCGTGGCTGTACGAGTATTATTTATCAAACGGTCCATATTTTTCACCCGGCACCTAAATACTGATGACGATAAGATCTTAACTAAAGGCTGATCTTCAATAAAGTGTTCTCTCTGTCTTCATGTGTGTTTTTATTATTCAGTAGTCAAAGTGTACGTAAGATGTTGTTAAAATCAGCAGGGTTTATGTATGTATGATACAAATGATATGTGATCACTTTAAATACTTTATTTTTTCAGTGCTAGGTATTTCTAATAACATTTTTCTGAATGCAAGAAAACACTATGTAATCGGCATAAAGTAAGAAAATTCCATGACGTTTTCCTGTTTGTGACATCAACTGCGGCATATCAAAATCGTGACCCCGGAACGTTACGGGAATTGAAGGAACACGGTAGATTTTAGTCAGTACAAGTCTGACTGTCCCTTCAGCTCCACCCACGGTGGGAGGACTCATTGGATGATTTTATCACGTAAAAAAAAATGTAACCGCCTTCAAAAACAACCACAAAAAGGGTTAAATAACCTACAAAACTTTTCTTTCGGAAGTCGGTGGTTTTTTTTATTAATTTCACTGTTTTTTTTTTTGCCTAAACACATTTGAAGGCGGTTACATAAAAAAAAAAGTTTTTCTCTTTTTTTTAGTTTAAATATTCAACCAATATTCTTGTCAAATACATAATTTTCTTACATATTATGCACTAGAATTTTGTAATCCGTAGCACCGGTAATAACATCGTTAACGTCTCTTTCATTCCTTCCCTATCTCAAAAACTCCTGAACCGATTATGATGAAACTTACAGTAGGTATTCCTTAAGTTGAACGATACCTAGTACAACATAAAAAGAATTAATTAAATCGGACTTGTAGTTTCGGAGATATGCGAACACAAACATAATTTACTAAATCAGTCGATGCCGACTCCTTACTAGAGGAGTTGTACCTTCCATCATCAGCTCATCCACCTGAGATGATGATTATCAGATGCAAATACTTGAACAGCTTTAGAAAATATATGTAAATGGTACTACGTGCCAATAAAATTTGAAGTTTGCCCTCAGTTTCCCTGGGATCCCATCATCAGATCCTGACCTGATGATCATGGGACCACTTGGAAAGTATACCCTTTCAAACAAAAGAAAAATTTTCCGAATCGGTCCAGGCGTCTTCGAGAAATCGGGGAACATACATAAAAAAAAAGATTCCGATGAATTGAGAACCTCCTCCTTTTTTGAAGTCGGTAAAAAAAGGGGTATCGTTTCGTCTATGAGCACTCAAAGTGGAAAACTCCACTATTGTTTGCTAGAAGGGTATTTTGGATTCTTTTTAGGTACCAATAAAGGGGGCATCCACGAGATGAAAAGGAATCTAAGTAGCCAAGTTGGACCCACTAAGAGCAGAATAAACATCTTGCTTACCCTTTAGAATTAATATAAACTGAAAAAATGAGTCTTATATTTCATGATTACCTGAGAAAAGCCTAAACGATTCATATTATTCGTTCCTAAAGGTGACACACGACCGGGCACGCTGCAATTGCGGCGGTAAGACCCCTCTTTGAGGAGTGGCTGGAGAGACGTCACGGCGTCCTGACCTATCGGATGACGCAGGTCCTCACCGGACACGGAAGTTTCGGGAGGTACCTGTGCCTGATGGGGAAGGAGGAAACGCCCGGGTGCCACCACTGCGAAGATCGCCCGGAGGACACAGTAGAGCATACGGTGCAAGACTGCCCAGCTTGGGCGGTGCACCGACGTGTCCTCACGGCGGCGATAGGCGGAGACCTCTCGCGCCCGGCATTGGTTGCGGCCATGCTGCGGGGCGAGACGGAGTGGGAAGCGGTCAGCTCCTTCTGCGAGGCAGTAATGCTCGTGAAGGAGGAGGCGGGCCGCGAGCGAGAGAGGACAGCGTCCTCCCTCCGCCCCAACCGCAGTGGTAGGCGCCCGCGGCGTCGGACGTCAGCAGATGATCTCCGGCCACCGTAGGCGCGGGCATGCGGGCAGCGAGTAAAGGGCAACTCGCTGCCCGACCAAGGACCATGCCCGGGTCGACGGCGCGTTGTGTCCCACGCGCGCCTCAAAGAGCGTCAGCATAATGACGGGGCCCCCCTCTCAGAGGGCCAAAGCCTGCCGGGGTCGCGGGATTATTTCCTTACCGTAACCCCGGAACGAAACAGGCTATGAAGGACACCGTGGATTTTAGTCAGTAAAAGTCTGACAGTCCCTCCCGCCCTGCCCGGGGCCGGAGGACTCATTTGATGATTTTACCACGCTAAAAAAAAAAAAAAAAAAAGGTGACACACGACTTTGAAAGAGTTGAATTGAATAAAAATAATTGAATTGATTTGAAATAATCACAGTAGAGAAGGTCTTCGGCATGCTCTTCATCTGTATTATTTATCTCAAGATAAGTCTTAAGACTATCGTCTACCGAGCGCTCGTCCATACTAAAAGAGAAAACGTTTTCCTACCCCTAAATGTTATCCTATCTCAATGATTTTTTAGAATGCTTCTGACACTGTAAAAAACTAGGTTTATAGGTTTTCTTTTTTTCAAAATTTATAATAGTTTGAAAGTAACAGGCGCCTAAAAGTTACTATTTTTATGACAAAATCTTCATTGAAGTAAAACCTATGTATTTTAAAAACAAAGAAGTTTTATAAAAAAAGCAAAACCTACAAACCTAG
This sequence comes from Agrotis clavis, assembly GCA_954870645.1. Lineage (NCBI taxonomy): Eukaryota > Metazoa > Arthropoda > Insecta > Lepidoptera > Noctuidae > Agrotis > Agrotis clavis. The sequence continues at coordinate 21,201,370 of OX940923.1, read as the reverse complement.
AATATAATATGCTGAAACGATTGACACTAGAATATAAGAGATTGGACGTGATTTAGTATGTGAAAAACGTTTTCTCCCGAGAGACAAATTTCATATAAAAAATACTCACAGTCAGTCGCGAGCTGCAACGCTCTCTATCGCACGATCGGGGGTTTTTCAACGAGCGAGAGGGACAGCACGAGTTTTTCTAAATACCTATTTTTTGAAAAGGCAGCCGCTATACAATCCTCTTAAGACAATGCACGGCACGGTTGGCGCGGGTTTTTATTCCCGCTCCAAGCAACGCGAGAATTTAAATGTTTGTAAATGAACCACCCACGATGTAGGAAGTATTCCTAGTGCGTAGCTTGATCGTTCTTTTATTAAAAACCGGCCAAGTGCGTGTCGGGCCACGCACAGTGTAGGGTTCCGTAGTTGCCCATCAAAATACTTATGCGAATTAACTAAACTGATTCGCTGAATTTAATTTTAAAGAGAAGAATTTTCAAAATCGGTCCAGGAGTCTTTGAGAAATCGGGGAAAATACATAAAAAAAAGATTACGACGAATTTAGAACCTCCCCCTTTTTTGAAGTAAGTTAAAAATAGTTGACGATAAAAACCTACCTATCCGCAAAAAACATACCGTAAAAACATACCTATTACAGCTGTAAAAATAAAGTTGACAAACTTACATTTGCAGTTGAAGAGCTTGTTCTCCGATACATTTTGTTTAGGAAAATATGTTATCCAAGTACATTTTATAAGTTGGTCGACTATTACTCGTAAAGTTGTAAAGCCTACTTAGTCATGATAATTTTCTTTTAAACTTCGTTATATATACTACTATTGTGATTTTTTTCACACCCCCAAACATAACCGTTTAGCTGGTAGAGGGGGGGGACACTCGAGTCGAGCAAAATTTAGCACTTTAAAGCTTAATATTTCACAAACGAATTTTTTTATCAAAAAATTGTTAATGGAAACTATCAATATTTTTTAAAGACCTATTTAATGATACCCCACACTAAGGGGTACGCGAGAGAAAAAAAAAACATCCCCTCTTTACGTGTACAGGAGGTACCCTAAAAAAAAATATTTTACGAGATTTTATTTTACCACTTTTTCGGCACAACAAATCCGTATATTTACACCAAATTACAGCTCTCTAGTACTGTGCGTCTCTGAGCTAAACTGCGGACAGACGGACGGACGGACGGACGGACGGACGGACGGACATGGCGAAACTATAAGGGTTCCTTGTTGACTACGGAACCCTAAAAAAAAAAAGTAAAATGTGTTAAATACAAGGAACTTACTGCTTTATCTTTAATTGTTTGCACATGTAAACTAAAATATGATGTTACAGTTAAACATTTTTAGGGTTCCGTAGTCAACAAGGAACCCTTATAGTTTCGCCATGTCCGTCCGTCCGTCCGTCCGTCTGTCCGCAGCTTAGCTCAGAGACGCCCAGTACTAGAAAGCTGTAATTTGGTGTAAATATACGGATTCGTTGTGCCGAAAAAGTGGTAAAATAAAATCTCGTAAAATATTTTTTTTTAGGGTACCTCCTGTACACGTAAAGTGGGGATGTTTTTTTTTTTTCTCGCGTACCCCTTAGTGTGGGGTATCATTAAATAGGTCTTTAAAAAATATTGATAGTTTCCATTAACAATTTTTTGATAAAAAGATTCGTTTGTGAAATATTAAGCTTTAAAGTGGTAATTTTTGCTCGACTCGAGTGTCCCCCCCCTCTACCAGCTAAACGGTTATGTTTGAGGGTGTGAAAAAATTCACAATAGTAGTATATATAACGAAGTTTAAAAGAAAATTATCATGACTAAGTAGGCTTTACAAGTTTACGAGTAATAGTCGACCAACTTATAAAACGTACTTGGATAACATATTTTCCTAAACAAAATGTATAGGAGAACATGCTCTTCAACTGCAAATGTAAGTTTGTCAGCTTTATTTTTACAGCTGGGATGGTGGGTGTTTTGGGGATAGGTAGGTTTTTATTGTCAACTATTTTTAACTAAATTCAAAAAAAGGAGGAGGTTCTCAATTCGTTGTACTTTTTTTTAAATGTATTTTCCCCGATTTCTCAAAGACGCCTGGACCGATTTTGAAAATTCCTATTTTTAAAATTAAATTCAGCGAATCAGTTTAGTTAGTTCGCTTAAGTATTTTGATGGGCAACTACGGAACCCTACACTGTGCGTGGCCCGACACCAGGGTTGGCATGATTAAAACAAGTTGTTTTAAAACACATGTTTAAAACAGTGTTTAAAACAGTTTGAAATTAAACAGTGTTTTTTATTACATGTTTAAAAACAAAGATTAAAACAAGTTTAAAACATTGTATAAAACAGTACGAAAAAAAACATGTTATAAAACTAATTTTCATGCCGCATTATCTGAATATAAAATGAAAATAAAATAATAAGTATTTGAGTCTGAATAGTTCAACATAAAACCAATCGAGTCTCTATTGCTGTTTTATTTTTGAACTTTCAATGGCATTGTAATTGACTTAATCATTTTTTTTTATAAAACGTTGCCCCACACTAGGAATTTCTACTGTGTCGTGGGTGCGTTTACAAACATATAAACTCAAACATGCCGCCAACATTATTTTTATGTTATGTAGGTATTTCATTCAATCAAACAAATATCTAAGTACCTACCAGGATTTGTATGGGATGGGACAAGATAGCACCTATTTTTGAAACATTATCATAATAATTTCAAAACAATTAAAATTGTAACAATTTTAATTAATAAACAACATTAGTCATAAATAAAAAAACGTAAACTTCGATCCCTAATGTCTCTGTCGAAAGAAATTTGGTAATTCCCCTATTTTTCAGACATATAAGTGGATCGGTGTTTCTCAGTCCATTGTTCATAAGGTAAAGCCCCGCACCGTGGCGCGGGGATATACCTTATGAACAATGAACTATTCTACGAACGAATAGGAGGCGCGCCGCCTGTCCCGCTAGGAAAGTCCCTACGTGTCGCCCAATATAAAATCAACATTAGAACATACCTACCGGGTGAATGTGAAGCGTTTGATTACGCAACATACAAATAAATGTTATCTATTGATCGTTTTTTTGTAAATATTTAATTTATTAGGGCGAGTTTATAAAGATCTAGCCTAGAAAAGAAACATAGTCGAATTAATTTGAAATAATGCCCTAAACTAAAAAAAAAAACAAAAAAAACACTTGTTTAAAACATTTTGAACTGTTTGTTTTATATAATTTAAAAAAAACTGTTTTTTTTCCAACCCTGCCCGACACGCACTTGGCCGGTTTTTATTGATCAATCTCCTGTCCCACTTACTCCGTCGCCAGTACTGAATAAAAATAATAATATAAATTAGTGCCTTTATGATAATAATAATAATGGTGTACGAAATATTTCCAAAACATGCCCTTTATACGATAGTATGAAATCCACTCGGAAAAAATAGTTTTATGAATCGCCTAGCGGTTAGTCAATTGAAAATAAAAACTAAAAAATTCACTCGCAATATTTGACACGCGACACTTACGTAAAGATAAGAATAACTTCATGAATTATTTAACGATTGTCATTTAGTTGTAAGGCAGACAGACAGTGAACGTAACATGTTGCTAAAATCTGCAGCCTTTTTGTGAGATAAACGCTAACTTACCTATTTATAGACATTCTTATTTAGGTACTTTTAGTAAAGTGTTTGTGTCGTATTTGTTTTCAGATTATTATTATTTACACTGTCGCAAGGCCAGACAACTCAAAATGAGCAAAAAAATAGAAAATTCCCCGAGGGTTTTATATTTGGAACATCCACTGCAGCATACCAAATAGAGGGAGGCTGGGATGCAGACGGTGAGAGCATAAAATAAATTACATAACATAGTTGCAAATAATTATGCGTAGTTTTTAAAAATTATTCAAAATATGTTTCAAGGTAAATCTGAAAACATCTGGGATCACATGACTCACAATGATCCTTGTGCGACGATCGACTGCTCGAATGGAAACGTTGCTGACGACTCCTATCATAATTACAAAAGAGATGTTGAGATGATGAGGGAGCTAGGAATCGATTTCTACAGGTTCTCTATATCGTGGTCTCGCATTCTGCCCACCAGTTTTCCCGATGTCATAAACGAAGCTGGAGCTCAACATTACAGCAACTTGATTGACGAAATGCTGAAATATAATATTCAGCCGATGGTGACGCTGTATCACTGGGATTTGCCACAAAGGCTGCAGGACTTGGGAGGATGGGCCAACCCGCTGATAGCTGACTGGTTTGCGGATTATGCGCGCATCGTCTTTGGATTGTACGGTGATAGAGTTAAGTATTGGATAACAATAAATGAACCAAGAGAGATCTGCAATCAAGGTTACGGAGCGAATACTAAAGCTCCAAGAGTGAATATTAAAGGTATCGCTGAATACCTGTGTGATAAACACATTCTGATGGCGCACGCCAAGGCTTATCATGTTTATGACCAAGAATTTAGATCGAAATATAATGGATCCATCTTTATAGCTTTGAGCGCAGAACTCTATGAACCAGAAACTGAAAAAGAAATTGAGGCCGCTGAAGATAGTAATCAATTTGAGGTAAGACATTTACACAAATATCGTACGTAAGGTTATATATTTTAAAAGTGTAATCTCAAAAAGATATTAAACTAATAAAAAGCCACATTATTCGTACGTGCTATAGGCTATTAATAATATTGATATTATCATGCATACTAGTCGAGTTATGACAAGTTTTGTCTAGCCAGGCAATAAATATTTCTTATAACAGAGTATAGCAAATATTTGCATCACTGTATAGCAAAAAAGTCCGTGATCTTTATAATTTTGCAGATATAATAACTGTACTATTTATATTAAGAAAACAAGTACATCATAGAGCTAGTTTTTTAATAAACTATTTGTTTGAGTCTTTCATCTTAAGGTGATGATGAACGCCGATATAATTTATTTATTCCAGTGGGGAATTTATGCTCATCCGATCTTTACCGACACCGGAGGCTTCCCAGCAATAGTGAAAGAAAAAGTAGCTGCTAAAAGTGCAGAACAAGGCTTTTTCCGATCACGGTTACCCGAGTTCACTCCTGAAGAAGTGGAATATGTTAAGGGGACCTCTGATTTCTTTGGCTTAAATCACTATTCGACTAATTTGGTGTACAGAAATGAATCAGTTATTGGTCGTTATCCAATTCCGTCATTTAACGACGACTTGGGAAATGTGGATTATCAACCTGCTGACTGGGAACATTCTGTGTCAGGTTTTCTTAAGGTAAGATATTCTTTTCATTATGAACTACAAATCAATCGAACCTGGGGGTCCAATCTGTGGTTTCGGCCTTACTTACGAGCGTTTTCTACACCCAGTGACATCGAGCCCCAACTAAGGGCAAACGAGCCACCTGGCCACAACCACAAAACGCCGCCACCGGCATATTTCTTGTCGTTTTCATACATTTTATATGGACTCGCTGCACACGGTAGACGCCGGTGTCCGCCAACGCTACAATCGTCGCAGCTCGCTTCTTGTGGCCCGTACCGGCCACTAAACGCCGCCACTCGCCAAGTCGCCACTCGCGCACCCCTCTCTCTCTCTTACCTCAGTAAGGCCCATTGTCCACGTAACCGCACGTCATACGCACGCTTTCGTCAATTGACGATTGCAAGACGAATGCTTGCATCTCGCGTAGAAACAATGAAATCTGTGTCCATGAAGCGGCAACGTCACCGTCAGCCGCTCGTGTTGCGGTTGTCCGTCAAATGTTGACGTCTGTTACGTTCGTACATCCGTGTCCGAACCCGTTTCTTCGTTAACGGCCTATATACAAATGTACTCTATGGTTAACGGACTTAGAAAGAAGCCCCTGCTTCATAATATTACTACATAATTATTTACTTCAGGTTGTTCCATGGGGTTTCCACAAAATGCTGACCAAGATCAGGGAGAATTACAACAACCCAATTGTGTACGTGGTAGAGAATGGCTTTTCAAACCATGGTGATTTACAAGATGATGATCGGATCTCTTACCATAGGCGATACCTCAACGCCATGCTCGATGCCATAGATGAAGGTTCTGACGTCCGAGGTTACTCTGTCTGGAGTCTTATGGATAACTTCGAATGGATGCGAGGATATACGTAAGTTTTTAAATAGAATTAAAAAAAAAAATGCTACTGATGATGAAATTACATGTCAAAGACACGACTGTCAGCTATAATCTTGAATCGATTTTTCTTTAAGAGCTTATACCATTTTGGAATTTATGTTGTTCTTTAAGGACACTCAAGTTTTCCATTTTTTTTTTTTTTTTTTACGTGGCAAAATCATCAAATGAGTCCTCCAGCCCCGGGCAGGGCGGGAGGGACTGTCAGACTTCTACTGACTAAAATCCACGGTGTCCTTCAGTAGCCTGTTATGTTCCGGGGTCACGGTAAGGAAATAATCCCGCGACCCCGGCAGGCTTTGGCCCTCTGAGAGGGGGGCCCCGTCATTATGATGACGCTCTTTGAGGCGCGCGTGGGACACAACGCGCCGTCGACCCGGGCATGGTCCATGGTCGGGCAGCGAGTTGCCCTTTACTCGCTGCCCGCATGCCCGCGCCTACGGTGGCCGGAGATCGTCTTGCGACGTCCGTCGCCGCGGGCGTGCACCACCGCGGGTGGGGCGGAGGGAGGACACTGTCCTCTCTCGCGCGCGGCCCGCCTCCTCCTTCGCGAGCATTACTGCTTCGCAGAAGGAGGCGACCGCCTCCCACTCCGTCTCGCCCCGCAGCATGGCCGCAACCAATGCCGGGCGCGAGAGGTCTCCGCCTATCGCAGCCGTGAGGACACGTCGGTGCTCCGCCCAAGCTGGGCAGTCCTGCACCGTATGCTCCACCGTGTCCTCCGGTCGATCTTCGCAGTGGTGACACCCAGGCGTTTCCTCCTTCCGCATTAGACACAGGTACCTCCCGAAGCATCCGTGCCCGGTGAGGACCTGCGTTAGGCGGAAAGTAAGGACGCCATGACTTCTCTCCAGCCACTCCTCAAAGAGGGGTCTTACCGCCGCAATTGCGGCGTGCCCGAAGTTTTCCATTTGCAGAGGAATAAACCCAAAAAATAATCAATCACTGCCAGTCTTGCTAAAATGATATTAAATAAAGCCTTTATTTATGTAACCAATGACAGTTTCAACTTTCATTTCATTTGGAACATCTAACTTAAAACTTTCGTATTCGTTTCAGTGAGCAGTTCGGCCTTTACGAGGTGGACTACGAGAGCCCCGAACGCACGCGAACGCCTCGCAAGTCTGCCTTCGTGTACAAGGAAATCGTGCGCACGCGCACACTCGACTGGAACTATGAACCTAGCACCACTATCATGACCATCGACGAAGGACACTAAACCATGGCATACGATAGATTATAAATGAACTCGAATTTAAATTAACTATGTAAATGTAACAGCCAAAGTAATTATAAATCCAGGTATTATATATTATACATACAGCTATTACAATACCTATGATAACTACTAGGTCCAAGCCATAATAAACTTGACAATTATTTTTGTCATTATACCAGTTAAAAATATGATAGCTGTATAAACACTGACTGTGTCCTAAGCATCTGGAATAATTAAACTAAACTGACATCGAACAATTCAGTCTCTAGGGCACATTACAAAGCTTTATCAATGGTACTCACCATTGATAAGGCTTTGTAAGCTAGAGACTGCCAGCGTTGCTACGTTGTAGTAACGCTTAGCCTCTGGCCTAGGTAAAAACCAACCCTTGGATCACAGGTAAAAACACACAGTTAACAAGTCTTTTTGAAACCTTGAAGATGTTGTGAGAACTACATTTTCAATCACAAAATTTCCACTAAGTTTATGTACATTTACGCCGCTTGAGGTTCTCAGCAGCCGCCATCAACGCCAGCATAGCAAGTGAAGAGCTACGTGCAAAATTCAAGAACGGTTGGATCAATTCGGATGATTCGCTCAAAGTAGGTTTAAATATGAAATCTTCATTAGTCAATTGCACCTGAACGAAGCCGGAGCAGGGTCGTTGTTTTTTACAGTATCTTATATTATAAAGAGGAAAGATTTGTATTTTTATGTGTGTATGTTATGTAATGAATAAACTCTAAAACTACTGCGCCGATTTCTATTTTATTTTCGCCATTAGAAAACTAAATTTTCACTTGTACGGTCAGTTCACACCGATGCGACGCGGGGCGACGCGACGTGACACAACGATACTGCAAATGTGTATCTTTTCGCATAGTAAATGCTCTATTGAAATGTGCGCGCACCGTCACGTGTCGGTCTGAACTGACCCTTAGTAACATAGGCCACCCGTGCGAAACTGCGAAGGGACCCGGGACGAGCCGCTAGTATAAAATAAAAAGCTAGCCAAATACGTAAACATTGGTAAGCTTACCAGACATCCTTCTGACAGTCCTGTCCGATAAAGCTGTGCCTGTTCTTACCATTAGCATTAGCGTCTTGGTCGCTAGCCACGAGTGTCTGACAAATCTGTCGGGTAAACCTTTACGTGTAAAGCTAGGACTTGAAAGACTCCGAACCCAGGATGTCCGAAGCATTGAAAACCTGTTCAGGTGCAGATTGTTGATCACTGTGGTCAAGAGTAACCATAGTCAACGTACCTCTAAACTTCATCAGTTTGGTACTACATGGGTATTGGACTTATTTGGTACTAGCTGACCGGCAAACTTCGTACCGCCTCAAAATCACGCCTTTTAAACCTTCCCTAGACTACCAAAATAATTCAAAACAAAAATTAGCCAAATCGGTCCAGCCGTTTTCGAGTTTTAGCGAGACTAACGAACAGCAATTGATTTTTATATTATAGAGAAGAAGTTTATTTTACACTGTATTATAGAGAAGAAGTTTATTTTACTATTTTAATCTACATTATACAGTCATAACAAAATCCACAAACTCACCGTTCACCACGAGAATATATTTTTGTCCGTTGATCTCTGATTTTGTTTGACGAACTGGCAGAAAAGATAATAGTGACAGAAAACAAATAAGAAAACCTAAGATAAGCAGATATCTGAAATATTATGCAAGAAGATCCGCTAAATAACGATGATACGGTAAATGCATAAGAGATTCCTTATCTAAGCAGAGATTCCTTATCCATAATCTTGACCTTTGTTCACGAATTTCCTATGATTTTTCAGCTAACGTTTGCATAAATTATGTAGGTTTGGCATTTCTTTGATCGTGGTTTAATTTAAGTCATTTTGGCCACCCAAAATAATATATCGAAAACTATTTATCTGCGCGAGTTTATGTGAGTGTACGTGAGTACAATAATGCATATTTGATTTTATACAGCTGATTTAATCAGTTAAGCCATTAAAAACAAATCGAAAAGTTAAAAATGAAAATCTCAAAAAGTAAAAATCCTTTTACTTACCTGTCTCACTTTCAATATTATCCAATTGACATGGAAAATATAATAATTTCTTCGAACGTACACTATCGCAAGCTATCGAACTTATAATCTATAAGTACTTGGATAATAATCAAAACTGGCATGTTTTTTATCTACATCCCAATGTCCAAATATGTCACACCACCTAGATAATGATGAGATGTTAAATAAGCGTAAATCAATTGTTATTTTGTCGTTAGTCAATCTCCTCCGCGAAAGCAGGATGGTGCTCAAATATGCAGCTTTTATGTAAGTACAGGGCTGCTAACCCCACTCTAGCAAATTGAAGTCATATAATATTGTGTTCTGAAAATTTTTAAATCGTATTTTTTTTTCTAGTTTATTATTGTTTACGTTGTCGGATTGTAAGACAACGCACAATGAGCGGCATGATGTAAGAAAATTCCCCGAGGGTTTTATGTTTGGAACATCTACTGCAGCATACCAAGTAGAGGGAGGCTGGGATGCAGACGGTAATTGTTACTTTGTTTAATATTATTACCTACAATCTACATAGTCTTCAATAATTAACCATCGTGTTTAATTCTATATAAAAATACCTATTGTTTCCAGGTAAATCCAAAAATATTTGGGATCATATGACTCACAATGATCCCTGCGTGATCGACGACTGCTCAAATGGAGACGTTGCTTGTGACTCTTATAACAAATACAAAAGAGACGTCGGGATGATGAGGGAATTAGGACTCGATTTCTACAGATTTTCTTTATCATGGACCCGTATTCTTCCCACCAGTTTTCCTGATCATATTAATGAAGCTGGAGCTCAATACTACAGCAACTTAATAGACGAAATGCTGAAATACAACATTGAGCCGATGGTAACTCTGTACCACTGGGACTTGCCGCAAAAACTCCAGGAGCTGGGAGGGTGGACCAACCCACACATAGTCGACTGGTACGCAGATTATGCGCGCATCGCCTTTGGTTTGTACGGAGATAGAGTAAAGTATTGGATAACAATGAACGAACCAAGGGAAGTCTGCTACCAAGGTTACGGAACAAATACCAAAGCACCTGCACTTAATATTAAAGGTGTAGCTGAATATTTGTGCGCCAAAAACCTTGTTATGGCTCACGCTAAGGCTTACCATATTTATGACAAAGAATTCAGACCGAAATATAATGGTTCTATTTTCATATCTCTAAGCGCTCAATTTTATGAACCAGAAACGGAAAAAGAAATGGAAGCTGCAAATGAAGCGAACGATTTTGAGGTATACAACTTACTTATGTTTACAAATATTTGTTAAGAACTACCAGATACGTATTACTTAATAGTCTAGCTAGCTTTCTTCTAGCTATAATGATATCTTCATTGTTTGTTCCAGTGGGGTATTTATTCTCACCCAATATTCTCTGACACCGGAGACTTCCCGCCAGTAGTGAAAGAAAAAGTAGCAGCTAAAAGTGCAGAACAAGGCCTATTCCGATCACGGTTACCTGAATTCACACCGGAAGAAGTGGAATATGTAAAGGGGACCTCTGATTTTTATGGTCTTAATCACTATACGACTTATTTGGTGTATAGAAATGAGTCAGTAGTGGGTCGATATGACGTGCCATCATTCTACGATGACGTGGGTAATGTGCATTATCAACCTGACGACTGGGAACGTGGCCTGTCTAGTTTTCTCAAGGTATTTTCTTTATCATTTTGAATTTAGAAATGTTTCAGATGTGTCATTAATCGGTGACATTTGCCTTCAGGTTATTCCGTGGGGATTCTACAAGCTGTTAACAAAGGTCAGACAAGATTACAACAACCCTGCGGTGATAATCACGGAGAATGGATTCTCCAACTCTGGCGGTTTAGACGATGATGACCGAATCTCATACATTCGAAGGTACCTGAGCGCCGTCCTTGATGCGATAGATGATGGATCTGACATTCGAGCTTACACTGTGTGGAGTCTTATGGACAACTTCGAGTGGATGCGAGGATATACGTGAGTTTTTGTTCATAATATCTGTGAATACGTGTCTATATCTACGCGTCTCAATTGATTCCGCCAAATTGTCAAACTGTTTATTTGTCAACTGTGTATAAGTATACGTATTTACTGTGCAATGGTAGTAGGTACCTACTTATGACTTGGCAGTTTGTTCATTTACAAACATCGAAAATGATTATTTAGCCAAAATACACCAAAGAATGATTGTTTCAGTGAGCGTTTCGGCTTGTACGAAGTGGACTACGAGAGTCCCGAGCGCACACGAACGCCTCGCAAATCTGCCTTCGTGTACAAGGAGATGGTGCGCACGCGCATGCTCGACTGGCACTACGAACCCGACACCACTCTCATGACCATCGACGAAGGACATTAACACATGACAATACAATGAAATAATATGTAAAATACAAGCTTGCCCAGTAACAATTTCCTTGTAGTTTTTTTTTTGGTAATGCAGTGATCGTTTCTGAAAGCTAGGCAAGCTTAAACAAAAGAGAACAGATCTGTTACTTTTTTTAAGTTCCCCTTCTCTATTCTTCTGTATCGTGGGTGCGTTTACAAACATATAAACTCACATAGGTACACAAAAACACCCAAACCAACTACTTGCAGATCATACAAATATTTGTACCGTGCGGGGATTGAAACCACGACACGCTACGCAGCAATCGATCGTGTCGAAGCAATCGATCGTGTCGAAGCAATCCATCGTGTCGAAGCAATCGATCGAGTCGAAGCAATCGATCGAGTCGAAGCAATCGATCGTGTCGAAGCAATCCATCGTGTCAAAGCAATCGATCGTGTCAAAGCAATCGATCGTGTCGAAGCAATCGATCGTGTCAAAGCAATCGATCGTGTCGAAGCAATCGATCGTGTCGAAGCAATCGATCGTGTCGAAACAATCCATCGTTTCGAAGCAATCGATCGTGTCGAAGTCGAACCGTGCTGTTAATAATTAGGTGCTTTATTGTTCTAAGAATGATCACCCTGTAAATTGGTCATTGATTGATGATGATTAACAAGCAGATTTTTTTTTAAGAAATGCAACAACGGGGTCGTGTGAGTTGGATATTTAAACATAATCTGATCAAAAATGGATTGAATTCCGCAATTTTTGATAATGAACTGTCAAAATATGTCAAAACATAATAATCTTGACAAGATGAAAAAGACGAAAACTATCTCACTCAAAAAATCTTATCTTGTAGATAAATTCCTTCAGATGCTATTCAATGTAACCCGCCGGGTGTTAGTCGGAAATTATATCACAGGGACAAAATATCAGGGTGAAAGATATCCTATGTATATGGTTAATTAAGGTTATTTCGGATAAGCATGATAAGCCATTTTGCGTAAATGAATTACAAATATCCATCCATCCATCCATCTATCCTCAAAAACTTTCACATGTCTAACAGCAGTTTTACCTTATTTATCGTGGTATTTATCATCAAATGAGTCTTCCCACCCAGGGCTGTAAGACTTGTACTGACTAAAATCCACGGTGACCTTTCCTTTATAGCCCTTTTCGTTCCAGGGTCACGGTTACCTGATAGACAGTCCCGCGACCCCTGCAGGAGTAGCAGTTACCTAAGACAAGATAAGATTAGGGAAGTTATCAGAAGTCAATGAAATCTTAACTTATTTTTTCCCAAAATATTTCATACATGCAGTTACGTGATTTAAATGTTAAATCACGTGAATCATTGATCATCTCTCGATTGACATCGATAGAACGATCTTCGGATAAGTATTTCCAAACATACAAAATAAATAGCAGGTCAATTTGTTAGAAACGAGTGGAAAGTATTCATAATAAAGTACTACTCACATTCACCTAGGACTTCATTTAGTTTCACAGCATTGCACATTGTAACGAAGCATTAATGCTGAAAAAAACAAATGCCTGTCGAAATGCGAAGAATGGATTTATTATTATTGATTTAATTATTTTTGCTGTTTTATAGACAGCCAGTACGTAGTGCAGTTATTGAGACTATAAAAACCTAATTCGACCTTTTTTCGTATTCTACAAGTTTTCTATCGAACTAGTATTTCTTGTTTCTTGGTGAAAACGAGGAGTATTAAAACTATCGTCTACCGAGCGCTCGTCCATACTAAAAGAGAAAACGTTTTCCTGCCCCTAAATGTTATCCTATCTCAATGATTTTTTAGAATGCTTCTGACACTAAAAAACTAGGTTTATAGGTTTTCTTTTTTTCCGACTGTCTGCTGTGTCACAAATTTCTGACCTTATCTCCTTTGATTTTCTATAGAAAGTCGGAATAACCTAATTGATAGAATTTTCCTGCCCCTAAATGTTATCCTATCTCAATGATTTTTTAGAATGCTTCTGACGCTGTAAAAAACTAGGTTTATAGGTTTTCTTTTTTTCTGACCGTCTGCTGTGTCACAAATTTCTGACCTTATCTCCTTTGATTTTCTATAGAAAGTCGGAATAACCTAATTGATAGAATATAGTAGATTTTACAACAAGTGCACAAAACAAACCATTTTTATCCGAGACTTTTAGCAGCCCGAGCCGAAGGCGAGGGCTGATAGTAATGTCGAGGATAAAAATGGTTTTGTGGACGAGTTATAAACTCTGCTTTTCACTTCGATTGCGAGGAAATAAAACAGTAGTATAACATAACATTTCTTTAATTAAAATTCAAAGTAAAATTAAAACAGTTTTGAATACTGAAGGAAATTGTTTAATTGTCCGAATTTAAATTCAATTTTATTTACCAATTTTTCAAATTCAATTCTGGACATTTTTAACAATTTTAGCAAATTGAAGAAATTAATAAATGCACGAAAAAAGAACAAGAACTGTTTCCACCGGCTTTATTTTTTTTTTAATCTTACGACATTGATATTAGGCTGCAGACCTATACAGCCTATCTACTATTAAATTAATTTTGTAATAATAATTTTCTTAAATCAACTAACCTACCGTACTTGAATTATTTTTTTTATATCTATTATATCTTAAAAAAAAACATAAGGCAAATAAATTAAAGTAAATATTATATAACAACAAATTCTATCTATGAACTTCTTATTGCATTTGGCTGTATGGCTCATTTTCTTTGCCTTAATATAATACATTTATGAGTAGATACATTAATGCCCTTGTGCACAAAATTCGATTTTGTGCAGCCTGTACCCTGCACAAAGAAGCACTTTCAGAGCAAGAGAAGTGAAAATTCATTGGAAATCAATCACGTTTAATATTTAATTACATATAAATATTTATAGGCTATTAATTAGCTACTAGCTTTTACCTCTATTTCGAACTTATTTCAGCTTAGTGTGTACTTGAGTAGTTATAACTTTTATGTTTTATGTGGCGAGAAAGGGCCTCTAACGTGATTGTGACTTCAAAGCTGAAGACTGTCAGTAATTTCATAAAATTCGCAAAGGCCTATTTAGCTTTATTCAATTTACAATGCGATTTCTCAATGTTACAACCGCGGGGGTCACTTAAGTGTACTTTCGATTTTTAAATGGATTTTTGACGTATTTTTTTTTTACAAAGCGCTTTTTATCTGGACGCCTACCTGTATAACACTTAGTTGCTGCTTAATCACTTTAGGCCAAATAATCATGTTGTCGCTTTACGTAGCAATGCAGATTTCAGAGACTTTTCCAATTATCAACTCAGCAAAGGATTATTCTAGCTCATCGGTAGTTGGGTAATGCAAATACTTATTATCCTAAGTATTATGCTAGCCGTATTCGCATAGGTACCAGAATAAATGCCTAAAGATTGTTGGAGAGGCTTTGACAGAATAGGGAACAAGAACAGAAACCAGCAAAGTTTTATAAAAAGAACGAAGCACTTATGCAAACAAGTTTCCCTCTGTTTTGTAGAGAGGATAACTGCGAAGTGACGTTAATTAACAAGCCAGTGTTGCCAGTGTCGGACGCCTGTGTAATTCAGCCACTTGACCCGACAACTGCTCACTCTAACCTAACTCCCTGCAAATGCTCTGTCCGTGTGAATAAAAAGTTGTAGTGTAAAAACTATTCAAAGTTTCATACGTTTATTTCCATTTATAAAGGGTATTTTTTGTACTTAGTTTGGATATTTTTTTTTCTATGGTTCTATTTGTAATAGAACACATTTTCATAGATAACTAACATTTTGGATTAAAACGTTTTGATGAAAAGTATTTAGGTAGTTACGATAAAAGAAAAATTTGTGTTAAAGTTTGCTTAAAAAAATTAATAAACTTTTTTTTAGGCAGTAACATACTTCGTCTGTGGGAAGATGACAAGGTCACGATTTAAGCTTCTCTACATACCACACAGGCCCTAACACTTTCCCAACCAGTTGTTATCTACTCGATGTACGGAAATATTGACATCTTGATAAGATATTGGTTTAATGGAAAGGTAAATAGGCGAGTTCGGGGGTGTCATCAATAACCAATTAACAATATACATAACAAACCAATTTGGGTCACTGTCGAACCACCAGTTGTAAATTACATATTCAGGCATTAATATCGGGTATCATAAATTCGAGTTTACGGTCGGGCCACTGTCTTGCCGCGGCCCTGAAACACAAAGGGCAAGTGGAGGAATAGAATGGTCTTAAGTCAATATACTCTGACAGTCCCTTACGTCCAAATCCACTACAAAATAAGCGTTTAATAACTTGGTGACGACAAAATTGTCAGGAAAATGTTTTCAAGCAAGAACGTAGAATTCCATCCGTTTTAATAAGACGGGGTTTCTATAGTTTCATGTCTAGTAGCAGTTACACTTTGTTTCTAAACAAGGCGTTCATCAATGGAAGTATCAGCTCATTATTATCGTACATTATATCGCATCGCAACGTTTTATCAACAAACGTAATCGCCCTGTCGTTCAGTGCACGTTCGACAGCTAGATTACCACAATGGGGGAGCGATTGGCATCTGTGCTATAAGTCACAGCTTTTTATTTTCACACGGAACCAACATTTGTGTTGCCTAGTGCCTACGCCCTACGGTAGTGCAACTGGGTCGATCAAAGTTTTAACTTCTGGGGCATGACATGACCGATTTAATTCTGAATCGAATATTTTTAGATTTCTGTTTATAGTGCCTAGGAATGATAAAAGGAAGTCAATGTAGTGTAGATAAAACGAAGATATTATGTACACATATCAAAAAAAGTTTGTGATCACTAGTTGATGTTTTTAATTTTGTACAAAAACAATTGAACTTTTTTATTGTTTTATATTCCAAATCTAAATTTTTAAGAGAATTTAAAAAGAAGAAGAAATCGTAATATAATCTACCGTAATAAAAAATATTTGGATTTTTTCAAAGTAATCGCAAACATTTTTTGGTGTGTGTATTATAATTATGATTTTTCCTTTAGTCTAAAACGGGTGGCGAAACAATAAATACGACATAATGACATGATCAGATATAAAATCTACCACTCTATTATGATATAATATAGGTATGATAGCAAAAATTTAGTTATAAGTACCTACCACAATCACGCATAAGCTGAGTTACACGTCGTTGAGCTCCTTGTGTTCTGACTTTCTGAGTCGAGCTACACGATAACCGACAAATGCTTGCACTGACTGGACAGGTCCACTCAAATCTGTGTGGTTCTTTCCTCAAAAGACCATCTCAGACACCCGATGGTCCTCGTATGACCTGAGCAAAACAATGTCTGGACTGAGACCGTGACCTTTGAGTTTGTTTCGGCTGTTTTTTCTCAGAGTAGGCAGGTACGAAACACCGGCCTCATGTAGCTTTAAAAAGTATTGGTTGTGACGTGTAAAGTGTTTTTTATAACAAAATAAATATAATTTATACCTGGCCCCCAGCACCAATCTACTTTTTCAGTTCCATCCTCTTGAGCCTATAAAACTATTTAAACTATATGTAGACAACTATACAAAACAAACAAAGTTCTGGCGCGCACGCGCACCCCGCTCATCAGCGTTCATGAACAAGCAGATAATCTGCACGCGATCGCTCGCCTTTGATTGTGCGACCGCTGCCGACATGACCATCCACGAGGGACATTGAAATGTGGAACACCGGCTTCAACATTGATCGTGTTCGATAAAACGCTTTAACTAATTATGACTAGTTATTAATTAATTATTAACACTTTTTCGCGTTCGATAAAACGTTTTAACTGATTATGACTTATAGTTATTAATTAACTATTAACACTTTTGATACTGGGGAATGTTCACGAAATGTGGGATTTACTCGGAATACGTACTTACTTAACCTGGACGATGTCATCCAACAAATTGCAAATTCCATTTTTAATCAAATTTAAAATGAAAGTCAGGGAGAGATCTTAACAATAATTTTAAAATAGAACCAAAAGGAAAGAGGTTGAGGCAACAGAGGAGGTGGAATACCCACTTTGTTACAAACTTAAAGATATTGAGGCCCCTTAAAACCCAACAACGATTGAAAGTCACATTTTATGTCGTTCCGATTGATGACATTGTTTTTGATTATCTAATATCTTTTCAACATAAACAACAATGAAAGTCCATCACTTAGATTGTATGTACAAGAAATAATAAAGGAAGATATATAAATCCTGAGTATACTGAATCGCCGTAAACTCGAATTTAATCACACAATAAAACATGTACATATTGTATAATTTATTAGTTACATAGGAAGGGGTCAAACTTGAATATAAAAAGAATATCTGCATAAATGATTATAAATAAAAAAAATAAAGAGAAAGTAATACCACTTAACTTATAATCACAATAAACATGAGATGGATTAAATCATAAACAGGTCAGTCAGTCCGTAGGGATTCGTAGACCCCGCGTAGCAGTCGTCGTAGCCCCGTAGCGTTCGGGAACTTTACCAACCCCCATGGGACGAAAGCGTGCTCTCAAAAGCGAAAATGGGAATGAAAATTTGTGAAAGGGAAAACTGACGTAGATGACATAGACAGAGTGGATTTATAACAGCATAAAGCTGTATGTGTGTATTTAAATTATACAATAAAAAATGGAAATGAAAAACCGAGTCACAAAATTACTAACTCAGCCTCGAATAGGTATTATTATTGTAACTCGGCAACATTTTTAGTTTTGGGGGCACCCCGAGGTTTGGTTTGGTTAGGTTCCTTAAACCCTGCAGACAGAAATTGGAGCCCTCCGTAACGGGGCTTCATTAACTACGATTTGGCTTTTTTTTCTTCATGGTCTTTATTTAATTCGTGGCTGACTTTTTTTTTTTTTTAGCGTGGTAAAATCATCAAATGAGTCCTCCGGCCCCGGGCAGGGCGGGAGGGACTGTCAGACTTCTACTGACTAAAATTCACGGTGTCCTTCAATAGCCCTTTCTGTTCCAGGGTCACGGTAAGGAAATGATCCCGCAGTAAATTTGTGGCCCATGTATTTTTTTGTAGGCAATAATGCTATTAAATAGAAACCGCTTTAAATAACACCCTTAAAAATGCCTATAATTTATAATTTTCAAAGAGACAAAACAACAATGAGGAGGAGCACTTAGGCATCTATTATAGGATAGGATTAGTTAGAAAATTCCAGTAAAGGCTTCGACATTTATGAATTTTAATCATCACAGAATTAATTACACGAAACACGAAAATACTGGCGACGCAATATCATAAAATACTAGGTATACTTACATCCTCTCAAAACATACTTTTCCATCAAAGCTTGGGTAGTAAAACTATAAACAATTCTAGGAGTATTATGAGACGAAGGCTTTAGAAATCCCACCTCACCTTTTACGAGAACGAGCGCTCCTGTCCCGGGAAACGGAGGAAATGTGGCAAATACGGAAATCATCCTATCGCGATCGAGAATTCGCATTTGTCCCGGCATAAACGAACCGAGGGGAAGGTAAGAAATATAACTGTACATGTTTTAAAGTTTTCATATTGAATATGTGTAGAAAAATTTTGAACAATGCTTTCCTGTATAATAGAAAATATTTATACTTCACAGACTTTTTTCCTCAATCTACAGGTTCGTTTCCATTCCAGGAATATTGATTTTTCTGAAAATTTCATCAATAGTCCTCGAGACTCCTTTGAGTATTTTCTTTTGATTTGGTCATCCACGTCCAGTTGCAAAATTTACCCTGTAATAATTGCCACTTCAGTTTTTTCTTTGATATGTAGGTAGTTTAAATTCCTGCGGTTAGCCGGAATGTCACGTAACTCAATGCTAGACATTCCTCGCAAACTGCAGGAATGTCGCCTCAGTGGTATTGTCGTACTAAACGTGGATTACAGAGGCACCTCGTAACGACGGAGGCGAGCTTAGTGCCAAGTAACTACCTATAAACATTCAATTTACGTATGGATAATGTAATGAGACAGAAAATTGGCCATTGAGTCGGCTTACTAATTAAATGTTAATAAACGAACTGCTTCGTTGTTAAAATACTTAAAATACTATAGACTAGCGGCCCGTCTCGGCTTCGCAAGGGTGGACATGATATTATAGCCTATTCAGGGTGAATGTAGCTTACTAATGGCGTGTAGTTTTTGAGTTTATTCATTGCAAACATTCACACACACAAAAATACAAATATGTTCTCTTTATAACATTAGTGTAGAAGTATAGATGAACAACCCTATAGATCTAAAGCCTTATCACACGAGTTTTATAATTTATTTACAGTGTGCTTGAAGTATTTACTGCGTTTATATATTGTATGGAAAATTGAATTTTTTTTTCTAGTGTACCAAAGTTACAGTTTTCTTTACATCACAAAAACGTGAAAAGTCATGCTAGGGCTTCTGAAACCGCAGTGGTACGCGCCCACGGCGACAGACGTCGCTAGACGATCTCCGGCCACCGTAGGCGCGGGCATGCTGGCAGCGAGTAATAAATGGGCTACTCGCTGTCCGACCATGAACCATGCCCGGGTCGACGGCGCGTTGTGTTCGACGCGCGCCTCAAAGAGTATCAGCATAATGGCGGCAGGCTTGGCCCTCTTATGTGGGGCCTTTAGAGGGCCAAAGCTTGCCGGTTTCGCGGGACTCACGAATTACCGTGGCCCCGAAACGTAAAGGGCTATTGAAGGACACCGTAGATTTTAGTCAGTACGAGTCTGACAGTCCCTCCCGCTCTGCCCTGGGTGGGAAGACTCATTTGATGATTTTACCACGATAAAAAAAGAAGGGCTTTTGGAATGGTAGATAAATGTGCTGACGTGGGGCACATTCACGCATATTCATATTTATAACGTAACTATGATTATATCTATATGTATACATATACTCGTATCTACATTTAATTCCAAGATCGATTACTAGTGTCATCCGTTATTGTCGGTAAGATAGCTTTCTTTCTTCGGCTACCTGGGTGGCCAACTGAACCAGTATAACGCGACCTGTTCAACCCTCCCTTCTCCTTTCCTATACATATAGTCTACAACAAAAAGGGGTTTCCAATGAATTCACGAATATCTTGTTTGATCACTCGTGTGATTTTGTGGCATTTCCAATCTTTCTCGGCGCTCGAACCCCGTCCCTAAGGTGACTGTAGACATCTTTTTGCAGGCATTTTATTTTATACAAAATGTACATTACCTATTGAAGCTTTTCTGGTATAAATTGATAAATATTATTATTTTTAACTATGAATGAATTTGGTAAAGTTACTGTATACATATTTGAATTTGTGTAGAGGTATAGGTGATGTCCCGAACGTGTATTATATTGTTTAATCCCAACGCGTATTGTATAGCAAATTATTTTTACTCACAGGATATTTGATACGCAGTAAAGCCAGATTTTTGTGTAATAAAGGACTAAATTCCATGCAAATGGATGTTTACGCGACACGCATACAAATTACTGATGTAGAATCAATTTGAAGGGGAATGGAGACGCGTGAAACAATACGAGTACATAAGTATAGGTACAGTGTATTCTCGGCAGGCTGCCTGTGTCTCGTTTTACACTTCAGGGCCTTTTGCACATTGTGTGTGCACCTCGCGCCACGCCACTGCGCTTCAGTTGTACGAACTTGGAATTTCAATTTGTATTTACGTGGATACTAAAGTTTTCTATTGAACAATTGCCTTTTTTTTTACGTGGTACAATCATCCAATGAGTCCTTCCCCTCCCATCCAGGGCAGGACGGGAGGTACTGTCAGACTCGTACTGCCAAAAATCCACGGTGTCTTTCAATAGCTTTACATTCCGGGGCTACGGTTACCTGGTAAGACGGTCCCGCGACCCCGGCAGGCTTTGGCCCTCTAAGGGGGACCCCATCAGATTGAAGAATTGCCTACGATTGTTTTTTCTATGTAAGTATACCCAGAAACATAGAGAACTAATCAAATTGTGTTCACTTGGATTAGAAAAACTACGTCTATGGTCTATCACCGAACTGATCTTGATGTTGTGAACAATCTCCAATCGCCAACCCAAGTACCAGGCTCGTCTTTCCTCAGCCAGGAGGCCACTCATCCCTTACCTCCTACCTCATAATGAAAGCGCTCCAAAGTACCGCAAGCCACTTAAATCGAGGGCGTCTTGTTAATTCCTTAAAAAACTCAAGTGCCCCCCCATTGTTCAGCGGTCGCCACGTTCGGCTGAACAATACGGAACGGGAAGTGTTGAGTCATTGAACCCAGCCAAATTATTCGCGCAAAAAGATGGTTTCAACACGAAATGAGGACAATATTATATTTTACGACACTTTTGCTTATAAACAAATAATCTCTTTTTTTTACTAGCCTACTTTCTGCCACTCCTGAGCAAAGGCCTTCCACTTCTCTCGAAGGTGTGCCTCTTCTCACCAATTCACAAGGAAGCCATCCAAATAATCTTTTACCTTGTAGTAATAGGTAGTTATAAAGACCGCCAAAATAAAAACAGGTTAAGCTTCTAGTTAACATAATTTATTACAGATTTAGGGTCAGTCGGTTCAAAATGCCAATAAGCATCATTTGAATGGGTAGGTAATTCTAAGATAGCTCATTATTTGTTCCGATGACAGCAAAGTATCGACGTGCGGACATAATTTATATGACAGAACAATCCCTGGCCAGCTGCCAGCAGCCACTGAAGGGGAGTTGTGTATTCAAGACGTGCAAACAACGAACCTGTCGGCTCACAGATATAAACACACACAGCACAACAATTAATTTACTGTATGGCCTCAAAAAACGCCAAAAGAATGGCCATGTTGAAAGCATCAATAAATTGCAAATTTAGAGTTTTGGAAAATAATGGATACGTATTTTTACTTTTGTTGAATTAATGCATATTTACAAAGATATAAAGGTTCGCGCGCGAGACCGCGATAGGAGATAACGACAGGAGACCGCGACAGGAGATAACGACAGGAGACCGCGACAGCAGACAACGACAGGAGACCTTTACGCATCAAAATTCGAGAGGGGGTGTTCGTGACGTCAAAAGAAAGTAAAAACTGTACTTGCTTGTGACGTATCGGCAATTTTTAAAGCGTCGTATCTTCGTCAATGTTGGTTTACGAAACAAAATAAAAAATCCTTGTCAAATATTTTGATAATCTAACTTTACACAATAATTAGATTTTTAAGTCAAAATAACCTATTTTGGACCTAATTAATTACTTACGATAAAGGACAAAGCATGGTGTAGAAGGCTTTGGATCAACTCGCCAGTAATTAGTAAGAACAAAAAGATTCGAGGATAACGGTGATTACATCGCTTACGCAAGTTATTTCATAGTCATGATTATTAATTAAAATTCCTTTAGCTTTTGAAGATAATTCATGGTCATCAAGTTCAATATTTTGCTCTTCTAATTAGTATGTATCAAGTATAGTAAAGTAAAGTTTTCTTAAATTTAAGTTTGTTCCTAATGAAGTTGTGGGCATACAAACAGTGCAATGAATAACTAAACAAAACCTGAGATGCTTTTGTGAACGTTTTATATTCGTCGGACCAAAAAGGGAACAAACAAAGCTGCCATCATTACATGCTCATTACAAAGAATAAGGGTGATGGCAAGGTTGATGACAAAAACTTTCATTCATGACGAACATCACGTTTCACTTTGTAATAACGAGCACAATGGCCCGACTTTATGGAACCATGACACATATCTACAACTACTGCCTAAAAGTTGGAAAATATGAAATAGTATAGCTTCCGTAACTTACAGATATTAAAAGCTTATAAAGGGTATGTTGACAACATCAATAAACAAATCTAATTAATCCGCGTCCGTCACTAAAAGTTTTAAAAAATAATGGACACATATTTTTTCTTTTGTTGAAACAATGAATATTTAAAAAGATAAAACGCTAAAAAAAGATAAAAAATAAATTCGGGAATGAGGGCTGGTAACGTTACAAGCTATTGAAAACAGTACCTGATTGTGACGTTTTGTCAATTTTAAAAGTGCTGTGTAACAAAAGAAAAATACGGGTCTAATATTTTTGATATACTCTTACTCAGTGACGGATTGTTTAGATATTTTTTATATATGAAATACCCTATTTACATAATATAGGTACTTAAATCAAGTATAAAACACCGATGAGTATATTGAAAATGTAGTGCAACAGATTTCGAGAAAGTTGTTTCTTGCATTTAAAATTTGCATTTTGGGGCCATTTGCCATTTTCTCATTGTAAGTTTACCTAAATCAAAAACTTGCTTAGCCGGATTTAAGAAAGTTATTTACGACATATTTTACAAACCCAACAGCACTCCGCCCACATCACCACGTCATCGTCAAGACCGACTTAAAAAAATGCAGTAAATATTATACATAATAAGCAAGTAAACTGATATTATAGCTTTATATTGGAGAGAGACCAGTTTTGAGCTTATTAATTACAAACAAAAAAAAAATCTTTCATCTCTTTAATAATCCTGTAGATAGATTATTGTATTGTATGCACGAGTCGTGCAGCACGACTCACGATAGTAAAGCTGCGTTTTTCTATAATTTTCCACAGGCTGTTTTCGTTTTCGTATACTGAAGCTACTGAAGTAACCGCTTTGTAAAATGTAAATTACCGAATAAGTAGGTATTTCTCAAGTTTACAATTTTACTATTTGTAATTACTAAGGCCTTATCACAAGATTTCCCTGTTTTTCCTACAGCGTATCTTGAAGTATTTACGGCGTTTATTGTATGGAAAATGAATAAGCTCCTCTAGTTTTTTTTTTTTCATCAAATTAACGTCCAAGTTCCCGTTTAATTTTCTTCACAAAAAACTGAAAAAGTCATGTTAGGGCCTCTGATTCCTAGTCTTACCATACAGAGTTTATACAGAGAGATTTTTTTTTAGTTCTAACATAGCCATCCACGTTGATGAAAAATACAGCCTGTGAAATTAGATACAAAAGATGTCAATTTTAATAAACATTCTGCTTAGTCTAAATAAAACAATAGAGTAAAACATTACGAGCTTCGGTTGTGTATGTGGGCACCTGGACAACGTAAAGCGATATTTTTATATGCGATCATAAATTACTCGTGGTGTACAACTGAACAACATGGGATTTAGCTCGATCGTTTTCCACAAGCGTGAAACAGCGCTTTGTTTACATTATAAACATATTACAAACTTCAAAGGCAGCGTGTGTATCAGTATGTCATTGAAAATAGCATATCCGATTTGCAGATAGGATGATCGAGCAACTGGCTTTATTATATCCACAAATAAATATCGCGCGTTTGAAGTGTGAAGAAATATGTACCTACTGCATGAAGACTGCTGTACCAACTAGACAAGCAACTGTCTTTAACTAGAAGGTTTCTAATTTGTAATTCACCGACTTTTTTTAAAAAAAAAAGGAGGCCTTCTGTTCGATCTGTTGTTTAAACCCGTGATTCTCAGGCCTTTGGCTGAACCGGTTTTCATGCAATTTGCAGAAAAAGGTTCGTTACATTCCAAATAACTTTTATTTAGGAAGTCGATGACAAAAGTTAATGAAATAAAAACAAAACCGACTTCCGGAAGAAAAGTAACTTTACACTTTTTTGTTCGTCTTTAAACGGTTCTATTTAAAATTCAACAAAAAATCTTTCGAATAAGTATTGTGTTTTTAAAAATCTGCCATCCAAGTAAGCAATAACGGATCCATGCGGAGAACGTCACGGGGTATCCATTATTGTTGTTTACTAAAACCTTCTCCAAAATGTAAAAAACCATTTTCTTAAAACCGCATGAAAATCGGTTTAGCTAAACGTTAGATAATCGTGGACAAACATACATACAGGTCGAACAGAGAACCACTTTTTTTAAAGAAAATTTTTACATGTCCTATTCTGTGCCCTTTTGAACTTTGTCCCCTGACTACCGAGTCCGATGCCAGTCATGACATAGTTTTTAACTATGTAGTTCAGCTCTATAAGATCCATTAAGATGTTATTTTTGGCAAACGTCGTTCGCGGACATTTATGATAGATGTACTATCTTGCCAAGAGCTTTCATTTGATACTCAGTTTCCTGAGTTTCAATAAAAAAGAGTTAATATTAAATTATGCTAACCATTAAGACGGTAAACATGCTTCTTCTAAAAAAGTCGCTTTAGCAATATCAAACTATGAGTCCTACAAAAAATCGTAAAATAATCACTAAACTGACAAGGCGAGTCACTTATGGAGGAACATATTTTTCATCAATTTAGGAGTACCTCCTGCATTTGTTAAGGCATTCATAATACGTGTCACGAAAGGTACGCCTGGATAAATGTTTTAACTTCTGAAAGTCTATAATATGTGCTTAATTAGGCCCAATTTGTATACATACGAACGCATTATGGTATTGTTTCTTTAAAACAAACGACGATTAAAAAAGTCAATAGGGAAGTAGGAACATTACAATCGTTATGATAGAATCATTCATGTTGAGCATGAAAGATAAGACGGTCAAATGTTAAATAATGAACGGGTAATTATTTCGACAAACATTCCATTATCTGATGAGTTACCAAAGATAACAGTGAAATAGTCAGCTACATGTGAAGCGAGGTCCGTCCGTATGATTACTTACAGGGAAACCATTCAGAATACCTACTAATAAATTAGTCAGTTCGGAGGCCTGCCGCCCAAATTACACATCGTGTATTTCTATTTTACATGTATTTCTGCCTAAAGCAATTAAGTATTTAGGTAAGTAGGTTCATCGTAAGCAAAGTGGAATGATTTGATTAGCTATTGCCGAGGCTTGCAGAGCAGCGGCAGAGCTATTTTAGAGGGAACTCGTAAATTCGGAAACACGAACATAAAATCGGTAAAAAATTACACTATGTGTTAATCTAGGTTATAAACTGAGTGTGTACCAAATTTCAAACAAATCCGTTCAGTATTTTTTTCGTGAAAGAATGACAAACATCCATACCTTCTCACAAACTTTGGCATTAACAATATTAGTAAGATTTCTGAAAAACAAAGGTGAAGTTTTTGGCATTTAATAACAAATCATTTAGAAATACGAAATGTAGAGTTGTGTTACACACTTCCGGTGCTGCTTACCCACCAACTACCAACTCGGTGTAAAAACTAGATTAATAATAATTCTCATTTTATTTTATTTACTCTTGTTTTCATTTTTAAAAGAACGTTCTAGTAATTTTAGTTTATTTCAATATTGTAATGTTTTATTATAAAATACTTACCTTCCGCTTGTCAGCTTCCGGTGCGTCGAATAATTATGTGAGGATTAATTGAAATATGAATATTTGCTGATCAATAATTTTGTAATTAGCTGTTAATTAATATTATACAGTTTATTAAGTGATTCAATGTAATATTTAGGTTTTTGTAGTTATAAAAGTCGATGCATCGTGTATTTGAATTCGGGTGATTCGATAACTGTCAGATGGGAAAAACTGATGTAAAAAAAAACCAAGGACCATAATAAAAATCTGTGCCACAGTAATATTTGATCATTTTAATAACACGTTGTCACACTTCCGAAGTGGGATGATGTCCGGCCCTTACATTGATGGCATTGGTGCCAAGAAAAGGAGGCGAAATGAAACTGTGTCGTCGTCGGATGATAGCGAAAATTCAGATTTTTTTTCTTCAATTGACCACGATGGCACCCACAGAAGATACCCTCAACGTAAAGGACACCGTGTTACACAAACTGACGCTGAAGTTATTCCAAAGTTTCAGCCTGATGAAAAATCTAGCAACGTGAAAGGATGGTTGCACAAAATTGACCAATTAGGCGATGTTTACGGATGGGACAGCAAGGATCGGCAGTTCATCATGCAAATTCGTCTCCGAGGATCCGCTCGAGATTGGTATGACGATCTAGATAATTATAACCTCACGTGGAAGGAATGGAAAGATTCGTTAGAGGCCGCCTTTCCACGTTCAACTGATTTTGTTGACCTCTTGGAAACTATGCTCGCAAGAAAAAAAACTAACTCCGAAACAATGACTAAATATTTCCACGACAAGGTGTCACTGCTCAAGAAATGCAATATTTACGGCGAATCTGCGATTTCGTGCGTAATCAAAGGTTTACCTGTGGAAATAAGAGCTAATGCAAAGGCTTATCAGTGCGAGACACCACAGCAGCTATACTATGGATATTTATCGTCTCTTGAAAACTACAAGCAAGTAGAAACTAGCAATTCGAAGCAAGACGATTCTAGCAACTCCAAGCGGCCGACCACTACATGGAGGAGAGGGGGTAATGCTTCTTCGAGTTCAAAGGAAAACGAATTGTACGTGAAGAAATGTTATGCCTGCAGAAGAGCAGGGCATGAAGCGAAGGACTGCAGGACGCCACGCTGCGAGGTGTGTTATCGTCCTGGCCATACTACGGCCAACTGCTGGTTTGCGGCCGGCTCTTCTCGTCAGCAGCCACAAAAGGTTAGAAACGTGCTTTTTACAACATACAATATTTATATCGACCTTTACAAGAAGGCAGTGGTAATTAATGGACAAAATCTTATTGCATATATAGATACAGGTAGTAAGTTGAATATTCTCACAGTATCACAAGCTCATAATTTAAATTTAAAAATACTGCCTTCTTCAGTTACTATGAAAGGTTTTGGTGGTGGATATTCAAATTCTTTCGGAACATCACATGTTAATGTTAAAATAGATAATATATTATTAAGTGGTTTTGTTGAGCTGACTACTAATGATCTAGGTGATATAGACTTAATCGTCGGTCAATCTATGATTAATCAGAAAAATGTAAACTTATTCATTTCTGAAAAATCTGTTCGGTTCCTTTGCAACTTTGATTTCAATAATGATTTGTTTAATATACAACTAAATGAGACTGATTGTATTTCAAAATTTCCAGTATATTTGAAAGAGAACAGTGTAATACCAAAACAAAGTTGCGTTTTTGTACAAGTATATATTGATATTAATACTAGCCATTCGTTTTATACAAACTCTGTGTACTTTGAGTTAGGAAGTACGTCTTATGTAATTATAGGAGGACTTATAAGGTCGAGAGATTCTTTTTTGAAAGTAATAAACATTGGAGATGATATTATTGAGTGGCAAGCCAATAGGCTCATAGCACGCGCGGAACTAGTTGACGATAAAAACGATAATATACTCAGGAATGTAATGACTGTTGATCAATCTGCGTATAAGGAATTACAATTATCCGATTTAGATGTAGGCGATTTAGAAACCAATGATTCCATTAGATTGTTACAGCTATTAAATAAATATAAATATTTGTTTGCGAAAAATACGAAAGATTTGGGATGTACAGACGTACTGGAAATGCATATTCGAACGACAACTGAACAACCTGTTTACTGTAAACCTTATCGTCTTTCATACAAGGAAAATGAGATTGTTAATGGAAAAGTTCAGGATTTACTTGATGCAGGTATTGTAAGGGAATCTATGTCCAACTATGCAAGCCCAGTTGTGCTTGTAAAGAAAAAGGGAGGTGATTATAGGCTATGCATAGATTACAGAGCGCTCAATGCACGTACCATCAAAGATCGATATCCATTGCCTCATAAAGATGATCAGGTAACGCGACTAGCAGGAAAAGTTTTATTTACCACACTAGACCTCGCACAAGGCTATTATCAGGTGAAAATGTCTGAAGACTCTGTTCATAAAACCGCATTCGTAACACCGTCAGGACAATACGAGTTTTTGAAAATGCCATTCGGTCTGGCAAACGCACCAGCAGTTTTCTCACGTCTCATCAAAATAGTCCTAGGCAGGCTGGGTAATAACGTAGCCACGTATCTTGATGATGTTATGGTCCCAACAGTATCAGTTGATGATGGACTCAAGTTATTGAATGACGTTCTACATCTTTTCTCAGAAGCCAATTTAAAACTTAATTTAAGTAAATGTTCGTTCTTAAAGAAAAGTGTAAATTATTTGGGTCATGAGATTACTGCAGGTACGATACAACCGGGACAGACTAAAATACGTTGTGTAGCTGATTACAAAAAGCCTCGTAACGTCCATGAGATCCGTCAATTTATTGGTTTGACGTCGTATTTTAGAAAATTTATTCGTGGATTTGCCGAGATTGCTAGACCACTCACACAGTTAACAAAAAAGGACGTAGAATGGACTTGGAGTTCCGCCCAAGAAACTGCTTTTCAGACTCTAAAAGAACGCCTCATCGACAGACCTGTCTTAGGTATTTACGATAGAAATGCACGCACAGAGCTTCATACAGATGCCAGCAAACTAGGGTTAGGTGGTATACTCTTGCAATACCAAACTGATGGTGTTCTAAAACCGATTTCGTATTTTAGTAGAGTGACAAGTAAAGAAGAACAGTTTTATCATAGCTATGAACTGGAGACATTAGCAGTTGTAGAATCTCTCAAACGCTTTCGCATTTACCTTGTAGGTATTCCAGTGACTGTAGTAACAGATTGTGCTGCGTTACGGACTACATTAGTTAAAAAAGACCTAATTCCTCGCATAGCACGCTGGTGGCTTTCGATTCAAGATTATGATGTACAAATTGAGTATCGATCTGGTGACCGTATGCGACACGTAGATGCTTTGAGTAGAAATCCAGTATCTAACCCTGTCTTATTAATTGAGGATTCCGATTGGTTATTAACCTTACAGTTGCAGGACGAAAACATTCAGTTAATTCTGACTCAATTGCGTAATAACACAGACAATACTAATATTACTAACAATTATTTGATAAAAGATGATGTTCTCTATAGAAAAACACTTGCCGGTCCTCGTTTTGTTATACCTAAACTAGCAAAATGGGGTTTGTTACAAAAATTCCATGATCAGATAGGACATGTTGGTTTCGATAAATGTGAAAAGACCATCAAAGCACAATTTTGGTTTGAAGGCATGACGAGATTTATCAGAAAGTATATCAAATCCTGCCTTCGATGTGCGTACGGCAAAGGGGAACACGGTAAATCACAGGGAGAATTATATCCAATTCCAAAAGTGGCTGTTCCGATGCACACACTACATGTTGACCACTTAGGTCCGTTTGTTAAGACTCGTAGCGGAAACTCTTATATACTCGTTGTCATAGACTCTTTTACAAAGTTTGTATTTTGTAAAGCTGTTAAGAACTGTAGTTCTGTTGAAACTACACTTCTCATCAAAAAAATCGAAACACTTTCGTTTTTATTGTTTTTGTCCTAATTTTTTACAAAAGAGAATTAATTCCATGAAAAAAAAACATTACTGTGTAGCTGGCAGTTTGGTCATTACAGTAAGAAGAAAAAAATCAAAATTCGAAATAATTTCATTTGTTTATCCTATAAATGAAATTAATCACTGTTTTGAGACAAATGTGTATTTAGGGTTGGAGTACGTTTCTCGTTTAAAAACTAAAAATTAGCGCTTGTCTTTAAACTTTCTGTTTCTTATTTCATTTACTGTGACTTTGGGACGTCTGAAAAAACTTTTTTTTCTAAAACATATGGATACTTCGCCCGCAGAAGCCGCCCAAGTGGTGGCATTGCTGGATTCTGGACTTAGTCAGCGTGTTGTGGCTGCAAGATTGCATCTAAGCTTATCATCTGTTCATAGAGTCTACAAACGCTATCGGGAGACTGGTTCGTTCACGCGCCGTTCAGGATCTGGCAGGAATCGGGTCACTTCTGAGCGAGATGATCGATTTATTGTAACAACTTCTTTACGAAATCGACGCCTTAACGCTTTTCAACTGCAGCAGCAGCTTCGCGTTGTACGAAGAGTAGCTGTAAGTGACTCTACAATAAGAAGAAGGTTGAAGGAACGCGGATTGGCACCGCATAAGCCAGCGAATGGGCCGAAATTAACTGCAGACCATCGAAGAGCGCGCCTTAACTTTGCACGCGAGCACCTAACTTGGTCATACCTTCAGTGGAGCAAAGTACTGTTTTCTGATGAGTGTAAAATGATGCTGTATGGTAACGACGGAAGGAACAAGGTCTACAGAAGAGATGGAGAACGCTTTGCACAATGCTGCATTGAAGAAAAGGTCAGCTATGGTGGCGGTTCGTGGACGGTTTGGGGAGGAATCAGCGCCGACGGTAAGACAGAACTTGCCTTTGTGTCTGGGCCACGGCTGCCTGCACTAAACTCTCATCGGTACATCGAACAGTGTCTTGAACCTCATGTGATGCCCTATGCACATTTTATTGGCAACGACTTCATATTCATGCACGACAATGCTAGAGCTCACACCGCGGGCGTCGTACGAGATTATCTTACCGAAGTCGGTATCTCCATTATGGTATGGCCAGCAAGAAGCCCGGACATGAATCCCATTGAACATCTATGGGATGAATTAAAGAGACGAATTCGAGCAAGAGATCCAGCCCCAGAAACACTTAGCCAGCTGCAAAATGCAATCCAAGAGGAATGGGATAATATACCACAACATGTGATCGTGACTCTCATCCGATCGATGAAGAACCGTATGGAAGCAGTAATAAGAGCTCGCGGAGGGAATACAAGTTATTAAATAAACGTTTCTTACATTTTTTTTTCATTTACGCGTGTTGTTTTACCCATTTCCTTCATATTCCATACAGGGTAAAAATTACTCATTATACAAAATACGAAACCTATGAAGACTTAATTTGAATTTAGAACATTAACATTAGGATTTAAAAACCTCATACTACTCACTATTAAATGACATTTTACATTTATTCCTAAATATACACATTTTTCTGATAATCCTTATCAAATCATAAACTGCGAGGTGTTTCGATTTTTTTGATGAGAAGTGTATTAAACATTTAAAAGATATCATTTCCCAGTTTGGGAATCCCAACAGGATAATCACGGATAGAGGAAAAGCATTTACGAGTCGATATTTCAAAGACTTTGCTAATGAAACACAATTCAAGCACGTGTTAAACGCTATTGCGAGCCCTAGGTCGAATGGCCAGGTAGAACGTGTGAATCGAACTCTGATTAACGGGCTTAATACAATGTCTGATAGCGAGTGCACCTGGGATAATCACTTGAGTGATATAGTTTGAGGTATTAATAATACTCCTCATTCAACAACTGGTTTTCCCCCATTTAAACTTTTATTTGGTCATTCTAATTCGAGACTACCTGCTTATCCGACAGGGGAACCGGATGATTTCGAAAGTCAAGCAAAAGCACTTGAAGAACGCCGATGCACCGCTAAATTGCGAATTGATAAAAATATGTCTTTAATGAAGGATAGATTCGATCGATTTCATAAAAAATGCATTAAGTATACTGTAGGACAATTAGTCTTATGGAAAGGAGGAATTACTAGGGAAAGCGCAAATATAACCAGGAAATTAAATGGATTGTACACGGGACCTTATAAAATATGTCAAGCTGATCAGTCATTAGATCGTTACACCATAAGTAGTATAAAAGGCATGAAAGGGTACAGAAAATTCACTGCAATTGTACGCGGTGAAGTTCTTCGACCTTATAATTCGTCTGTCTCAGATGATAGTAGTGGTAGTGATCATGAAGTTGATAGAGATGATCTGATAGACTTGTTAGAAAGTTAATTAAAACCTTAATTTTCCATAATTTTGCATTGTATTAATTAAAATAGTAATAATATTAGAACGTTTATTGATTTATTCATTAATAAATAATCAAGTGAAATAAAACACTTATAAGTTTATTGATACTTATAGATTTCATTTAATGTTTTCGTTTACAGTTACTCTTCTACAAATTAGAGATGCGTGAAATTTAAACGTAAGCAATGGGGATGGCAACTCAAAGCTAATCGTAGATGGCGCTGCGATAGTTGGTCCCCACGTCAGATTACTGACTACCTTGTACAAAAAACAAACAAGATTTATTGTTATAAAAATTGAGTATAAATACAAAACAAATATGGAAAATTATTCGTCAATGCAAGTGCATATACTAATAGAAGAATTAAGACGCCGCGGTGCATCTACAAGAGGAAAAAAAGTGATTTAATTGAGTGGTAATACATTTGATTTTACCGTAATAAATCCACAATTACTTATAATTGAGGTTTCAATTTTTGAGTTTAGGTATGTTTTACCTGTCCTCTCCTATAACAAGAATATAATGCTGCTTCTGACTCTCTATTTTGATAAAATATCATAATGTTTTCAAGTCAGTAATTTTACCCCCTTTTTTTCTATTTAGATTTGAGAAATATCACAATATATTTAATTTCTTAACACCACAACTATCACAAAACTCGTTCCAGGTGATAATTCTTCCGCCAGACGAACCATTTCATGATTTATAGAGCGATGCAATACTGGTACTTAACCTCCAATAGAAAAGTATATATTATTGTTCGATCCTTGTCTAGTTTAAGGTAGTTTTTAAGCTCCATTAATTTTAAGCCTTCTACCCTCACTTCTGGTGAAGTGACGGCGATGTGCAGCCATCTTAGTGCTGCGGGGAGTCGACGTTCGACTACCGAAAGGGAAACAGGAGCGCGTTGCCGTGCACGCCGATGTGTCTATTACCACATTGTATAACCTGACTTTTCGTTTACTATCGTGATATAGTGCCTTCTGATCGTATCAGAACAATCCTAGACATTAATTTGTGTGTGCCTACTATTCGGATCCCGAGAAACCTTCTAGAAGCCCATTGTGACGTCACATCCAACCACGCGGCAGCGACCTGCATCAGCAAGCTTGATCCAAGCCAGAACAGGGCCGGAGCTAAAGGTTAGTGGAGTCAAATTGCCTATTCTAGTCAAGGATCTGAAGCTTAGCCGGGTTTCACCACAATTTTAATATTATTAGGTATTTCAGAAAACCTCAAACATTTCTCATACAGTCCACTACTCCAAACTAAAGGCCCTAGTGCCACATTTTTTGGTCCATACGAGACGGATTTCAGTACCTATTTTATTTCCCAATAGGTACCTACTTTCAACAACTTACAGTTTCCATTCTATAATATTTTACGTCGTACGTAAAAATATATTGTGCATACATTTTATTATACAAATTTATTAGCTTGCTTATCATCAATCCCAAATACTTGCATTAAATAATTACGTAAGTCTCTTATTTGTACTACCTACCTAGAATCTACCTACATTATAAAATATTGCCAACTTAAATAGTTGAAGGTAATCATGCCTCCTAAAAAAGATATTTCAATGCAATCATTAACATACCTCATCCAAGAAAAAGAAGTACTCTTTGAGCAATTACAATATGCCTATGAAATGTCAAAGGATATTTCAACGCCTGATAAGCAGGATTTACTTTTATTACGTGTTTCGGACATTGACGAAGTGCGTGACCGATTTCAAAAGGTAATTCTCAAAATATGTGAATCGGAGTTGGAATCAAACCCGGACGCTAAAGTGCGAACCCAGGAAATAAAAAGTTTCGATGATGTTTATTATAACGTAAAATTAGTTACAAATAGATTAATTAAAAAAACTGCGGGTAGTGTAAAGGTTGAAAATCAAAACTTAAATCAATCAAGTCCGCGTTTGCCTAAATTAGAGCTATTTACATTTGACGGTAATATTGAAAACTTTACCACGTTTTACGAAACCTTTTGTTCATTGGTACATAATCAACCGCATATACCAAATATCGATAAATTCCACTACCTTCTGTCATGTACGAAGGGCAGTGCATTAAATATTGTCAAAAGTTTACCGATTACTGCAAGTAATTATGATTTAGTCTGGAAAAGTCTTCTTGACAAATACCAGGATAATCGTATGTTAGTGGGTAGATACCTGGATAAAATGTTAGGTTTTTCACCGATAAACAAAGAGTCTTCAGCTCAGTTAAATACTTTTATTGAAACTTTTGAGCATTCTTATCAAGCTATTCAAGCGTTAAATATAGAAAATTTAAATAGTTATGTTATGTGTCATATTGCACTACGTGCCTTAGATTCACAAACTAGAAAATTATTTGAACAAAACTTGGATCAAAAATCTGTTCCGACTTTCCATGATTTAATCAGCTTTGTACACAATCATATCAAAGTACTTGATCATTCTACTTCTTACACTAATACTACGAGTTCAGTGAACTTGCAACAAAATAAACGTCAACCAATTAATAAAACGGAAAAAACTAAGTCATTTACTCATGCAACTTCCTCGCAATCAACATCTTGTTTACATTGTAACGGCAATCATATGATTTTTAGGTGCGATAAATTCCGTGAATTATCCCCTGAGAAGCGCATTAACCGTGTTAATGCACTTACATTATGTCATAATTGCCTTAAACAAAACCATAATGCTAACGAGTGCAAAAGCCAGTTTAAATGTTTAGTTTGTCAGAAGTCGCATCACGTGTTATTGCACCTCGACGATAACAAACCGGTTTTGAGTTCGCGCCCAAGCGGCGGCAACTCGAGTAAAATTAATGAAAAATCATTGTCATCACAGACGACATCGCCTACTACCGGTCCGAGTGAAAGTAATAGTTGCCACTCCGCTTCTTTACACACACATGCTGGTACAGTTATATTAGGTACAGCTGTGGTGCATGTGTTAGATAAAACCGATTGTTATCAGCCGTGTCGTGTTTTGATTGATTCTGGCGCTCAAACAAACTTTATTTCTGTTGATTGTTTACAACGGTTAGGATTAACGACTCGTAAATGTAATTTTGATATTTTTGGACTCGCAGGCGAAAGTGTAAAAACTCATGGTATGACTTCGTTCGCTATGAAACCGCGTCATAGTAACGAACCATCTTTTAATATTGACGCTGTAGTGCTTACAAAAATTACTGGTGGTTTGCCGACCGTACAATTACCTCAAAGCGTAATTGATGAATATAGAAATTTAATTCTTGCTGACCCTACCTTTTATAGGCGTTCAGATATAGATATTATTTTAGCGGGTGATGTTTTTCCGTATATTTACGACGGAAAGAAATTAATCTTTGGTTCAGATATACCTGTTGCTTTAGGTAGCATTTTTGGTTATGTGATTACGGGAAGGTTTTGTATGTCAAAGAACAACCATTCTAACGTAACCACTGCTACTACTTCTCTGCATGCAGTAACGTTTACTGTCGAGGAAAATGTCCTCAATGACTCACTCAAAAGATTTTGGGAGGTTGAATCTTTGCCGTGCGAAGTTCAACAGTTAAATCCGCAAGACGTTCTTGCTGAAAACATATTTTCTGTAAATCATTACAGGGACGAAACGGGTCGATACGTTTCTCCTATTTTATTAAAGCCTAACCACGAGCCTTTGGGCGATTCCTACAATTCAGCTTTAAAGCGGATGACTCAATTAGAGCGCAGACTTGATAAATCACCCGATTTAAAACAGGCCTACTGCGATTTTATGAATGATTATGAACTGTTAGGACACATGGAACCCTATAAGGGTACGGAACCATCTAAATATTTTATTCCGCACCATTGTGTATTGAAACCCACGAGTACAACTACACCTTTGCGAGTTGTTTACAATGGTTCAGCTCCTACTACTAACGGATTATCACTTAATGACATTCTTTTAACCGGACAAAAACTTCATTCAGATATTTTTAAAATTCTAACTCAGTTTCGGTTATACGATATTTGTTTTACCGCAGATGTTTCTAAAATGTTTCGCGCGATCAACATTATTCCGTCAGAAAGAAAGTACCAACATATTCTCTGGCGTAAATCAACCTCAGACCCCGTACGTATTTATGAACTTAAAACAAACACATACGGTCTTAGAAGTGCCCCGTTCATAGCTATTCGCACGTTACATCAACTGGCTTATGATAATCCGCAGTCCTTGGCTTCCAATGTGTTGTTACAAGGATGTTTTGTTGATGACGTATTATGGTCGTGTCCCACGATAGAAGAAGCTTGTACGTTACAAGATGAGTTAACCTCACTTCTTAAAAGTGGAGCATTTGACCTCCGGAAGTGGGCAAGTAATCGTCCTGAATTACTCACGCGTATGTCAAGTGAGCAGGTATCTGTTATTAATTTTCAAGACGATACGTTATCGTCCTCAATCAAAGTGCTAGGGTTGACGTGGTTACCTAGCTGTGATTGTTTTTCCTTCAACTATAATTTAAACGACTCGACCACAACGAAACGGTCAGTTCTCAAATTACTTGCGAGTATTTTCGATCCTGTGGGATTTATATCGCCATGCACTTTTGTTGCTAAGTGTATTATGCAAGATTTATGGAAGTTGAGTTTAGGTTGGGACGACTATTTACCAACAGAATTAAAAGAAAAATGGCATAAATTCTTTTCAACCTTGCCCTGTCTTGCGGAGTTGCGGATTGAACGACACATTTTAATATCAAAATTCAATTCGGTTCAGCTCATCGCCTTTTGCGATGCGTCATCCCTAGGCTATGCAGCATGTATTTATGTTCGCAGCACTGACAACGCGGGTAATATAAAGGTGCGCTTGCTAACAAGCAAATCAAAAGTGGCTCCAATAAATCCAGTGTTGTCAATCCCTCGACTTGAACTTATGGCGGCCGTGCTGCTCTCTAAACTTGTTAATTCTGTTGTAAAAAAAATAAAGGAATTAGATTCCCCAATTATTGCACTCAGCGATTCGAGTGTCGTTCTTTCATGGCTTCAGACTCCATCATATAAATTAAAAACTTTTATCTCTAATCGAGTTAGTCAAATAACTGATATCTTGGACCCTAACTGTTGGTATCATGTCAGTAGTGAGAATAATGCTGCTGATATTTGTTCGCGAGGCGCTTTACCTGATCGATTTATGGAATTTGCTCCGGAATGGATCCGTGGTCCCTCGTGGTTGTATCAGGAACGTGGTCTATGGCCTATTAAAACGGTTTATGTTTCTGACGAAAATAAAGTACCCGAATTAAAATCAAATT
Organism: Agrotis clavis; assembly: GCA_954870645.1. Lineage (NCBI taxonomy): Eukaryota > Metazoa > Arthropoda > Insecta > Lepidoptera > Noctuidae > Agrotis > Agrotis clavis. The sequence continues at coordinate 21,162,687 of OX940923.1, read as the reverse complement.
ATGACACTTTTTGTTTTAATACTACTGACAACAAATTGAAAAATTGTAAAAATAATCTAGAAGAATTAATATTTAATAAAATGTCATCATTCAACAAGTTACAACGTTATATCGCCTGGTACCACCGTTATTTAGACCATTTAAAATCGAAACAGATAGTCTCAGGGCCTCTCACTACCTTTGAGCTAGCTCGATCTCATGATTCTATAATTAGAATAATTCAAAAGAACTATTTTGAATCTGAAATTGCCATACTTTCTAAAGGGGGCAACGTAGTAAAATCCTTACGCAAACTTTCACCCTTCGTTGATGAAAAAAAGTTCCTCAGGGTGGGGGGTAGAATTTCACAGGCTGACTTGCCTTATGACACCAAGCACCCTTTGCTTTTGCCAAAAGTATGTCATACTACCTCAATTTTAATAGAATATTATCATAACCTTTACATGCATGTAGGTCCGCGCACGTTGCACGGAATCTTATCTAGGAAATATTGGATTATAAATGGTCGTAATGTTATTAGATCGGTGTTATCAAAATGCGCAAAGTGTTTTAAATTTAGACCGTCTTCAATCCAACCAATGATGGGTACGTTACCCTCAAGTAGACTTCAACCTAACAAAGTATTCAATCATGTAGGTGTCGATATTGGAGGTCCGTTCATTGTAAAGGAAAGTCAAAAACGTAATGCTAAAACTTATAAGGCTTATTTATGCCTGTTCATTTGTTTTTCTACCAAGGCAGTGCACCTCGAGGTCTTATCAGACTTGTCATGCGAGTGTTTTTTAGCAGCTTTTGATAGATTTGTTTCTCGACGAGGATTATGTAACACTTTGTATTCTGATTGTGGGACAAATTTTGTAGCAGCCTCCAAACATCTGAAGGAAGTCTGTAAATATTTTAATAGTCAAAGAAACCGCAATGACATTCTCAATGGTCTAACATTGCGATCAGTTAATTGGAAATTTAATCCACCTAGTGCCCCATCCATGGGTGGCTTATGGGAAGCCGGAATAAAATCCGCAAAGCATCATCTCTTTCGCTCCTGCGGAGATAAAATCTTCACGTTTGAAGAACTATCAACGGTTTTTTGCAAAATTGAAATGATTATGAACTCACGCCCACTTTGTCCAATGTCAGATAACCCTAATGAATTTGATGTCATTACAGCTGGTCATTTTTTAATTGGTCAAAGTATGCTATCGGTTCCGGAGTTTAACTTAGAGGATGTTTCTTTAAGTAGGTTGTCACGTTGGCAATCACTTCAAAGAATTACACAATCATTTTGGAAACGTTGGTCTCATGATTACCTTCACACTCTGCAACAGAGAGCGAAGTGGCATTCATCACCACCTAATCTGAAGGAAGGAGACTTAGTTCTCATAAAATCTGATGTCAAGCATCCATCCGAATGGCCGCTGGCAAGGATTGATAAAATTCATCCCGGTGTTGACAATATTGTTCGCGTCGTTACTGTCCGAACAAAAAATAGTACCTTTAAAAGACCGGTGAATAAACTTTGCCCATTACCATATGCTAATTAGTATCTTTTAGTTAATAAAACCTACCTCAATTAGGAAACTATTCTAGTTTTATAAGGATAATCTCTACTTTACATATTTTCTTTATGGGTTCGTCCTCTCCCCCTTTTTTATTTCCCCCATGGCTCTATCAGAGTTCGTGACCTCTGATGTAAGCCTTCTCTGGCTGGTAACTGGGTCTCTCTTTTTATTTTCTTTATGAGAAATCATCATAGTGATTTCGGTGGGGGGTATGTTCGATCCTTGTCTAGTTTAAGGTAGTTTTTAAGCTCCATTAATTTTAAGCCTTCTACCCTCACTTCTGGTGAAGTGACGGCGATGTGCAGCCATCTTAGTGCTGCGGGGAGTCGACGTTCGACTACCGAAAGGGAAACAGGAGCGCGTTGCCGTGCACGCCGATGTGTCTATTACCACATTGTATAACCTGACTTTTCGTTTACTATCGTGATATAGTGCCTTCTGATCGTATCAGAACAATCCTAGACATTAATTTGTGTGTGCCTACTATTCGGATCCCGAGAAACCTTCTAGAAGCCCATTGTGACGTCACATCCAACCACGCGGCAGCGACCTGCATCAGCAAGCTTGATCCAAGCCAGAACAGGGCCGGAGCTAAAGGTTAGTGGAGTCAAATTGCCTATTCTAGTCAAGGATCTGAAGCTTAGCCGGGTTTCACCACAATTTTAATATTATTAGGTATTTCAGAAAACCTCAAACATTTCTCATACAGTCCACTACTCCAAACTAAAGGCCCTAGTGCCACAATTATTTTGAAAAGTGTATTCGATTGTTTAGTTATGGTATAATCATAGAATTTCATTAATAAACTCAACTAACAGCCTGTCCCGGCTTCGCAAGCCTGGATATTTGTTTATTATATAGCTTTTCCTTAGTTATAATTCAATTTTTGTTCTCAAGGCAGTCACAGCAGCTACCCATTATTTCTTGATAGTGTGAATGGACGGAAATTTGTATGTTCCATCATTTTTACAGCTTATTACACAACATCTAGTCATTTTACATCAATAAATCGTTTTTTTGCAGAAAATTCCTTTGATTTGACAGTTGTTTTGGGACCAAACTGTCACTTGTCACTTTGACACTTGCCTTCCCCATTAAAGCTGCGTACAATGAGAATATATAAAGCTGTGTGCAATGGGAATATATAAAGCTGTGTGCAATGGGAATATATAAAGCTGTGTGCAAGGGGAATATATAAAACTGTGTGCAATGGGAATAAATAAAGCTGTGTGCAACGGGAATAAGCTGTGTGCTATGGGAATAAATAAATAGCTGTGTGCAACGGGAATAAGCTGTGTGCTATGAGAATAAATAAATCTGTGTGCAATGGGATCAAATAAAACTGTGTGTAATGGGAATGAATAAAGCTGTGTGCTAAAATAAATAAAGCTGTATGAATAAAATTAAATACAATGAAAGCTATGTAAAATGCTACAGATTAGCATTTGTTTCACATTTTACTACTGGAATAATGTACTGCCTCTACTTTCTAATATTTCAGATGCCGAACACCAGCGATAGACCAGGAGCTGTATCAAGGGATATTGACCGCCGTGGGTCACGGCAAACGCAGGATGGCCGAATGTTACACACTTCCGGTGCTGCTTACCCACCAACTACCAACTCGGTGTAAAAACTAGATTAATAATAATTCTCATTTTATTTTATTTACTCTTGTTTTCATTTTTAAAAGAACGTTCTAGTAATTTTAGTTTATTTCAATATTGTAATGTTTTATTATAAAATACTTACCTTCCGCTTGTCAGCTTCCGGTGCGTCGAATAATTATGTGAGGATTAATTGAAATATGAATATTTGCTGATCAATAATTTTGTAATTAGCTGTTAATTAATATTATACAGTTTATTAAGTGATTCAATGTAATATTTAGGTTTTTGTAGTTATAAAAGTCGATGCATCGTGTATTTGAATTCGGGTGATTCGATAACTGTCAGATGGGAAAAACTGATGTAAAAAAAAACCAAGGACCATAATAAAAATCTGTGCCACAGTAATATTTGATCATTTTAATAACACGTTGTCACAGTTGTTATTACTGAGAAACGACCATTTACCAACCAAGTAGAGCTACGCCCTTGATTTCCTTCACCTTTAGAAAACTTATTTCCCCAAGACAAAGTAGTTATGTGAGGCTATTCATTGTCCAGTCAAGCGCACACTGTATAATGGGCTGCCTATTTATAATGGCTTCAGAGGCTCAGGCATTCAGTGGACGTGGAGGACGCCGACATCGCTCCATTTAACACACGCGCATGCTTCACGTCACCAGTCACCAGCCCGGGCCGAAGACACGCCGAATGGGGCCGACCACAACTAATCATCACCTTTATTAATAACAAACTTCAACTCTTCCACAACATTCTCCCCTCGCCTTTCATCAAAATATAAACAGGCATCAATCATTCGAGCCATGTTTTGTAACATTGGCTTTATTTTCTGCATAATAATCTGATAGGTAAAACACATAATTTTAAACAACTACTGCGATGGTTTGACCTACTGGGTAAATTAGTGAGAAATCGAATTCTGTTCATTTATTTGCCTCCTAATTTCTCATGGGGTTTTCCAAAACCCAATTATTAAGTTCCAATCCTCAAGAGAATCCGCGTTTGGGATGGACAATGGCAGTCGTCAGACGTTATCTACCTATTTTATATATTGTTGTATATAAACAAAAGTAAATAGGAGCATTGCGTATCATCTGTGTCCTTCAATTATGACGTGTAGCTGCTATTATTATTGAATAGCCAATATTTGTCGCGTCTAACTCGATAATGGTTCTCATCGTGGCTGGCGCGCCGGTAGCAGGGCACTCGGGCAGGCCAGATTCACGACTCGATTCACAAGCGATCAAGATCTACACTTTCTAAGATCCACATGTGAGTATTGCATACTTTTACCTTGTAAGAAATCTTGAATCCTTATATACTTGGAAGCGATTTACCTCCCACATAAGAGCTTAGAACATAAAAGGAGCCACTCACCGTAGGTAGTAGTACCGAAGATTCTGAGCCGCCGACCATTATTGCCTATTTCTTTGGTGAACGAATTGTTTGCGCATAACACAAGTTATGATAGACAACCACTATTTACATATTATCCATTCAATAAATATTTTCATAACTATAAGTAGGTAATTACACAACAACAACACTTCGATTAGTATCTACCTGGTATTCATGAATGACAACTTGTCACCTGTAACATTTAACATTTATCTACACATCAATTACACATTCCGTGGGTGTAGTTATTAATCACACGAAAGCAGATGTCCAGATATGTTCCATGACTTTTTTATATGATGCCGGATTAAACGAGCGAATATTGTATTTCTGACATAATCAATTAACGAGATCAAAACACTTGTAAATTTAAAAAATATGCTGATACTCAATCAGGTGGTTTTTGAGTGATTGCGATTTATATTTTCAGTGAAATTTACGGATGGTACGGTGTTCAAACATGAGTGTTTGCGCGCGCCCTGGAATCGACCGGGCGTCCCGCCGCGCCACTGAGGCATCTCGCGAGGCTCCCGGCCGCGGCCGCGCGCGCATGCGTGTCCCGCGCCGCCCACGCCGCGCACCGCCGCCTGCCGCCGCGCGCCGTGCATGCCGCGCCCGCTGCCCGCGCCGCCGCGCGCCTGCCCCACACGCGCAGCAATGAGCAGCGTGCGAGCTGTTATCAACGAGCACTCGGCTGCCGCGGCACGCATCTCAATAAGTGTCAGTGATAGGACTAGAATCATAAATATGACGTCACCAGTTCGCACTGGACAACCACTATGCAAACGCGTGTTTTCTGTTGAATGTCATTACCACTACGGGAAAGCGTACGGTATGCTTAGAGCGGTTAGGGTAACCAATAGATCGGATCAGGCGTCGGGTTACGAATACCGTCCGCTACCTGCGACGTTATCTGTGTCTCTTATTACCACTGCATAATGACTAATGTATAAAATCAGACCATATCATACCTACTTAGAAAATATTCAGTCTAGAGCTGCCTCCTAATTTTGTTTCTTCCATGATTCGCAGGAAAAGCTGCGTGGAGCACTGCTTCCTCCTTCTCCCTCTGTTTCGTGGTAAGTGACTGGGTGTTGCTAAAGGTGTTTTTTAGGCTACTAAAAACCACCTTTAGCAACCCCAGTCACTTAGTTTTGTTTGTTTGCCCCGAGCTTGAAGTGTCACATATTTAAAGTTTTGCGATAAACACCACACCTGTCGTAGCATTCATACAACTTTTCATATAAAGTTAATTAGTTTTGAGCAAGGGGTTCAGGAACCTTCCTGTGGAACAATAAAAACTTCATGTAACCATAAGAAGCGCCTGTATTTCATGAAACTGTACAAATCCGGAAGTCATTGGAAAGTTAAAGTTTAGAGTAGGTGGCGTAATTAAATGCTATAACCATATAGGCAAGTATGATGATTGATGAATGTAAAGATAAGTAGATAACTTATGTAGAGAAAAAAATGTTAACAGTATTTAGGTCTCTGAAATCACATGCTTATATGTATACGTATTTCAAACTTCAATCTAAACATGACCTAAATAAATTTACCTACAAACTAATTCAACAATTCATTTACATGCCGTTAACAAATATTTCACAAAGAAATGTACACGAGTTAACACGAGCACAGTCAGAGCACTCCGTAGTGTCACTCACGCGCACTGCTACAAGCACACGATGCGCTCGGTGAAGGCGCCGATGATGGTCATGTCGCCGGCGAGAGCGGCGCGCATCACCTGCGGCGCCACGCTGTCGTGCACCCGCAGCGTGAACTGCCGCCGCGTCGGCGCCGACAGCGCGCCGCCAGCCGCGCTCAGCACGCGCGCGCGCCCCGCCACGTCCAGCGGCGCGCCCTCCGCGCTGCTGCCCAGGACTGTGCGGATACACAGCGCCCGACAAGCTTCTCTCTCTGCGTCGTGAAGCTCTCGAGCCGCTATTTCAAACGTCCTTCGCGTATCGACACCACCGAGCGATGAACTCCCGTAAGGTACACCTTCTTCGTGCGCCTTGATTGCTCCAGCTCGCAAAATAGCCGGCAGCAAAAGTTCAGCGACAGAACTTACTGTTCGCGACCGAAGAAAATGTAAGACCTGCTCGGCCTCGCGAGTCTCGTCGAACAGTCTCCGCTGCCGGGCTGCCGGCACCGGGCGCGCCACGCTCCAGGCCTCGGCCCAGGCGTTACCTGGTAGCAACATGCGGTCCCCTAGGGCTCCGCCACCGTCTGGCTTCCAGTCCCGCGGCGAGTACCAACGCACAAAGTCGCACAGCTCCGCGCCAGGGTTGGCTGCTTTAAACGCCTCCATGTCCGACAAAAGTGACGCACTCATCATTCTTGCTCGGAGCTCGGACGCTTTGGCATCATCTCCGAGCCTCACCATTAGTTCTGCGTCCTCTTCTAACTGGTCTTCGGTTTTTGGTGCAGGGTCCTACATGCCAAAGAGAAATTATGCATACGTCAGTCGTAAATTATACATGTACATTTAATTATGGACACATTAACGACACGCAGGAAAAAATGTAAATAAATATAAATCTACATTTAGGATATCGAGTAATTCTAATAACTTTCTATTTGAGGCCATATACAATATGGGGCCATATTCAATCTCCGTAGACGCGATTCTCTCAGAGAACTGTTTAAGGAAATTAACATTATGACAGTACCTTGTCAATACATCTATGAAAATATAATGTACGTTAGGAAAAATCTGCATCTTTTTAGTAAGAGAGGTGGCAGACACAACTATCACACTAGAAATAGGGATCAGTTAGTTCAGCCGGGCTTCAGACTCGCCAAAGTGGACTATTCTTTCATGGGGTACTGTTTAAAGTGCTATAATAAAATACCACAAAATGTTCTTGAATTGAATGAGACTAAAGGGGTTTGAACATTTTTGTATGGGCCATGTACCAGGTGCCATCCACCATTTTGATTTTTTTTCAAAACGGCGTACACGAATGAAACTTTCATAAATCGATAGATCACATCAATACAAACATAAAATGTTGAGAGGCAAAATCTCGTAAAGCGTCACGTTTCCGAGTTATGAGCTGTCAAAGATGTACAAGAGGTGCCATAGTTTTTTTTTTTGTTTAATGTTTTGTTTCGTTTATAAATAACCGGAACATTGATTTTTATATACTTATACAATTAAAATTAAATATAATTTCCTGAATAATGCGCTTCTTATACATATACTTACTAATATAATTCCAAAAGGAATAATAAAGTTGGTGGATTGAACATCTGAGTGCATACTTCCAGTCATCCTTCAGGTGATTTGAAAGAAAGAAAAGGGATTTATTGACAAACTGGACATACACACACACACATAATATAAACTCAAGTATTACATTATAATATATATTATATTTATTTGTAAAAAAGTAAGGTTTACAATGACATAAGAAGGTTTAGTTGTCATACGAGATATGCGTATTGAACAACATTATACATAATTATATAATGACAAAAATCTATGTGAAACGTCCCCACTTTTGTAATCGACTCCTAAAAAAGGAGGTTCCTCAATTCGACCGTCTATGCTTTTTTATGTTTGTTCGCGCAGAACTTCAACGTTTATGAACCGATTTCGATGAATCTTTTTTTGTTGGAAAGAAGACATTTTAGAGGTGGTCTCATGATAAGCAAATCAAGGTCTGATGATGGAAGACCAGAGAAATCGAACGGACCTTTCAAAAATCGTAAACAGACAATAAAACTGACAAACGCCGCAGTCGCCCCTGCGATTGCGGCGTTTGTCAGTTTTATTGTCTAAAGAATTTTAAAGCACTATGTACAATTTAATAAAGGTTTGGAGTTGATCTGATGATGAGACCAAGAGACAGTCGAAGGAACTCCTCAACGATTCACAACAGCTATCTTGTGTTTGAAACTCATTTCGTGTATCCAAGGACAGATGACGGGAGTACTCGGCAATGTACGGATTGGTAGTTAGGTATTCATTGGTCATTTGGTAGGACCGTATAGAAGCGCGATCTCTTCTCCGTGGACCACGTAAAGTACTCACGCCACAAAAATAACACTGTCTGTGGCCTGAGCCACCGCGCTCGGTAGTGTCACTCATTAATGAACAGTATAGCAATTAATATCACAACGAGAACTTAATAATAAACACTCGGGAGGCTTACCACGAGCTCTAACGTCATCCAGTTTAGGACTTACATGACGTCAGTCATGGCTTACTAGATTGAATCATTACGATTAAATCTAGTAGGCCATGACATCTGACAGTCAAACCTTCTAATTCGTACCATAATGTCAGTTTAATTATTCAATCTAGTAGGCCATGCGATTAGGCGTAACGAAGGGCACTACAGACTATCCAAAGAAGCAAAGTCATTTGAAACGTTTTTGATGAAAAAGAGACGAAGCTATTTAATATTAGCGTTGTCTCTTTTTCACCAAAAATGTTTCAGCCACAAATCGCGATCTTTCATTCACTTTTAACGATCCAAATGACACTAAGCGAATTGGACGTCATGTTACGACTTTAAGCGATGCAGTTTAGGAACCTAAACTTAAATGTCTTGCTTTTGAATCGTTTTTAATCAGGTCATGGCATATGGTAGGCTTGTGTATGTCCGTAGGCATGGTAGGCTTTCTGATCAAAGAAAAAGACAGATAGAACGAAATAAGGTGAAGCCACTATTTATGGTATGCATTTTTACCACATAAACTGGCAACACAGACCAATTACTGTTGAGGTTTTTGTGTTTCAAGTGTACCGAAAGCTCCGGGTGATCCTTGCAGTGGTGACATCCAGGCGTTTCTTCCCTCTCTATCCGACACAGGTACCTCCCGAAACTTCCGTGTCCGGTGAGGACCTGCGTCATGCGGTAGCAAAAATTGCATTAAACATATGGCATGCACATAGTTTATAGGAAAACTGTTAAAAACTCGCTGCCTGTATACTTAACTCTTTTCCTGCCTGTACCTACCTGAAAAGCATTCAGTTTGTTTAGAAAATGTTTGTAATATCATACTTAGTGATTATTCCCGTTGGAATAACATTGAGTTGATGAGCGGACAAAAACTTACATCCAATTAATTACCTATATATCTTTCATCAACATCAAAATTAAAAACTAAATTAAAAACTATGGCACCTCTCGTACATTTTGACAGCTCATAACTCGGAAACGTGACGCTTTACGAGATTTTGCCCGCTACATTTTATGTTTGTATTGATGTGATCTATCGATTTATGAAAGTTTCATTCGTGTACGCCGTTTTGAAAAAAAATCAAAATGGCGGATGGCACCTGGTACAAAAGATACAAAGCCCTTTAAATCATGTATTAAACGCACACTATGTAAGCGGGCTTATTATAAACTAGGCGATTATATCGCTGATAATAATGCTTGGCTCCATGCTGGTCCTGCTCCACCTGACAGTGTAGGATAAATATTGATAGCGTTTTTTTTTAGTATTCTTGTTGGAGCTGCTGAAGATTGTACAACTGGATTTGCATTGTATAGACTCAATCTTCCTAGTATTGTATAGTTTCATAGCCAGCATTGTGTGAGTACTATGTACCTCGGAGCTATCATTCACTGAGTACCTACGTCTCTTATTGACTTGAATGACCCTGGCGGTTGAGAGTATGTCATGCTCACTCAAATGTCTCGCTGATAGTGGCGCGTGTGTCGGATCATTTAGTTCCCTTCAAAATGGTTGAACTGAATGGTGCTGATATATGCGTCATGTTCGTGAACGGGCGCTGTCAGTTGGGACTGGTCATCCCTTAGCTGCCACGGTCTATTTTAATTATTGATAACTTTATTTTTGAATTGTCTTTTTTATATTTTTTATATTTTCTATGGACACTAATAACTTGCCACATCGTTCTCACATAATGTACCATCTGATGATGAATGATGTAACAAAAGATCTGTAATAATTTTGGCGATTGAAAAAGAGTGTCCATGGAGTTTCTTGCTCATTCTTCTCCATAGAGATCTACTCCTTGGAATGAGCACCTACGGTACTTTCACAGTTTTTATGTCTTGTGACTGGGACTGTAGCACCATAACTTTTTAATGTCTAATTACATTTTTATTTGTCTATGACAATTCATAAGTGCCTGTAACTGGCCTACATGAAATAAATGCTTTGATTTTGATTTTGATAACATCTTTGGCAAAATAAATGTTATATTTGTAAAAAGTCGATATGTATAGCAGCTTAAACTTCTGACACACTAAAAATTATACACACCTGTGTACGGGGAATATACAGGGGTGCCCCATTCTTCATGACAGCATCACCAAACCGACTGAGTCTGCCAACTGGCCTGTTCCAAGGCAGTTGTTCTTCATTTTCTCCCTCGGAGCAGTCAAAGAATTCATCATCCGAAGAGTTGCCAGTTAGACTGCTGGTGCCTTCCTGAGCACGATTGATGCAACAGTTCAGGAGTTGCAACTTTTGATGGAGTAAGCAAGTGCGCGCGTTTGGTGCTCCTTCAGCAACTCTGTAGACAAGGAAACTAAACGATATTAAACAGTAACGTAGTGAGTTAAAATATAAAAATAAAACACACAAGTGCTAGAAAAAACCCTACGAAATTTAGGAACAGACTTAGATTTCAAATGCACGACTCCAAATCCAAAGTTATATATTTTTTGTAACTCTATTTCACACATCATGATGTTATTGAGATTCGATTACCAGTTATGTACAGTCGGCCAAGAAAGTGGTGTACCACCCTAAGGCTGAATATCGCTTGCAGATTCATAGGTGATAAAGATTAGTTTCGCTTGCAGATCGATCTGACAACTTCTATTGCTGTCTTTATCTGATTATTGATAACGACTATTACTGTTTGTAACGTGACAGCTGTTCTTAGTTTGAACTTGATGGAACCAATGACGTCGTAAAATCAACGGCGGGGGGCTGTAGATTTTGATGACAAAATTGTATCTACAAATTCAGAATTGTAATCAACAAGTTACATAAAATTGTAAAGGCACAAGGCGAATCCACAAACCTACAATTTCTGTAAACTTGTAATTACAATATCAATAAAAAACAAGCTAAAAATAGATTTATCCTTTTATTAAATTTCTACAATCAATTTTAAAATACTTATAACAAACAAAAACATAGCATATATAGTAATATTTAGAAGATATTGAAAATTTTTAAAAATTAGAAACGGGTGTAACCGCCGTTGGCCTCTATAACCTCTAAAAGACGAGACCTCATTGAACCAACAAGCCGTGAGCAAATATCGGTTCCCCGCATTTCCTCCCAAATATAATTACAGTGACTAATAAGAGCTTGTTTGGTTCTTTCATTTTGATGCGACCATCGTTGGACCATAAGGCCCCAAAGATTTTCTATCGGGTTGAGGTCCGGCGATCTTGAGGGCCACTGAATTACCCTTACGTCAGTGTGTGAACGAAACCAGGCTCTTACGATCCTCGCATTATGAATTGAACAATTATCTTGAACAAAATCAAATTGTGGCACTTCGTTCTCCGGGTAAACATTACGGACTGTCGGTAGCATTGCATTCTGAAGCACGTCGATATAATTTACAGCCGTCGCTCGAGGAGGTAGAGAACACAATTCTCCTACACCATCCGCACTCATCCAGCCCCAAATATTTACGGAAATTCGACCTGATTCTCTATTTGGAATTACATGATCATCTTTATACCGTGTTGAATTATATCGCCAAAGGTGAAGACGTCCATGCTGACTGGATTTAAACGTTTTTTCATCACAAAACACTGTATTAGACCAATCAAACTCTAAGTGCTCTCTGGCGAAGTTCAGACGAGCAAGTCATTAATGTAGATGATTCCTTATTGTTTGGGCACTCACATCGAACATCTCCGCAAAATGTTTTGTGGGCTTAAAACCATTGATTTCATATTCCCGTCTAATGAATTCTCTATCGTTATTGGAGAGTGCAGGCCGGCGACCACTTCTTCTGTGATCCAACAAACTTCCCTCCTCTCCTTCACGACGAATCCAAAAGCGGACAGAACGCCTCGATATATTCAAATTCCGGGATATCGCACTGATACTGCTTCCCTCATTAAATTGGGCAATTATTTGTGCTCTTTCGGCAATGGTCAAGTTGGCAGGCATTGAGATGATTTTATATGCAGTTGATTGAAAAATAACACGGAAAATATATAGATTTTTTGCATATATTTGACAAAATGTCAATTGTCAGTTTTCTTTTTCAAATGCAATTCGGTTGTCTATTTAAATAGTTTTTATTACTTTTGTTTGGAAACATTTCAATTGCTTTGTAGAAACTAATGTCCTTTTCATTTATACTAAAGGTTAAAATGTCATGTACTTATATGTGACATATGACGTATGAATACTAAATACATAGGTTTACGTCATGATAATGTTGTCTCTTTCAGTAATATCTTTTTATAACGAACCTTGTTGTAATTTTCGATGACCGGGAAACTAAATCAAAACTGGTACACCACTTTCTTGGCTGACCGTACCTAGTTCCTAATAGCGTTAGGTCCCATTTTGTTTAGGTCATCATGACAGAAATATTAAAAACAGGTCATCATCAAATGAGTCCTCCCGCCCCGGTAGGAGTGGAAGGGACTGTCGATTTCTTCTGACTAAAATCCACCATGTTCATTCAATTGCCATTTACGTTCAAGGGTCACGTGAACCTGGTTTGCCAGTCTCGCGAAGCATTCAAGTCCGTGACGTGAAAAGAAGGAAAACCTCCCTTGTTTTATTTTTCACCTTTACTAGACCGCTAAACCTATTAAGTAACGGAATTGGCCTGTCAATCAAGAAAATAGTGAATACTGAAATTCAGTAGAGAAAATACTAACCGCCTTACCACAAAAAGATAAACACCCGTTGAACGCTTGTCCGAAAGAAGTGTAACTGCAAAACGACTCTTATATCACGGAGAAATGTGTGACGTTGTCAATTTTTTTAGACAAGTGTTCAACGGGTGTTTAATTTTTTTGTGGTAAGACGGTAAATGTTTAGGTACGTGTTGGCAGTGACATCAATGGTCGATATCAATATCAGGTCAAAGCTGTACGTGTTACTAATAAGGATTTCTCATAAAGTGCTATTTTATTACCACTGAAATGAACTCATAATAATGACGGATTTCAAGCTGTGATCATGTATTTGTTGACAGAACAAGCTACATTCATTTTAAACTTTGGTACTAACTTAGAAATATGTATATAGTCAATCAGTTAATTCTGTTCGATTAAGCTTACTCTGCTCCTTCAAAAGCACAAAACAAAACAGGTAAATCAAATGAGCAGAATTTGTAGTAAAGTGATGTTACGAGTATACTATCACAACCTAATTAATGTAGGTTATCATGTTATTACCTTATCAAAAAGGTAGCTATAATATAAGGATATGACATGACAGCACTAGGTATGCAATATAAGTACTACATACGGACATTGAACACAGCTTTTACCAGTTTGCAGTATCATTAGTAGCTACATGATACTTCTTATAATAGTCTTTCCAATTCATTAAACACCGAGTGTCACGTAGCTATGCCAACATGTTTCAACTTTCACTTAAAAGGCAATTTTAAATAGGTAGATGAATCGACTTCCTCAAAAAGAAAGCAAAATATGAATCATTCGAGATACTGAACGTTTACGCGTAACACACGGAACATGTATTTTCTCTTTCGCGTATGCAAATCCTCAAGTGTAGCGCAACCGCAGCACAATTGACTTAAGTGCGAGGGCATGTTCACTTGCTGCGATATTGTTACGAGCGCCGGCGAGCGCACCTGAGGCTATCCGACGGAATCAGAACGATTTAGTCTCCATTTGTGTGCCACGACCCAGAATCAACGGGAACTAAAGTAAACGCGCGAACGCTCTCGGAACCGTTATCACATTGAATTACAAATGTGTTGCTGTGTGGCGGGCAGAAGGCGAGTGCCGTCTCTGAGGCCGCGGCTCTAAGATGCTCGACGTGTAATCGGTCGCTGAACCGTTTGTTTACCGGAGCCGGTGCGGCAGCCCGCAGCAGCCACTAGGTGTAGGTCAGGAAGCGCTGGAGGGGGCCTAGCGCCGCCACCAGTCCGACGCCGACGACAGCCGCGCGCGCATCCCTCGCGCAGACATGGACCTGCACTGGTCAACTTGGCAATAACCGGTTGCTGACACCGAAAGTGAGAGAGTTCCCATTGTTGTGATCCAAGGATGAAACCCACCGGTGATTTGTAAAATAAATAAAAGAGAAACACAGTGACAGTGCTAGAACCAAGTGCAATCAGCTTCTATCAATCATAGGATTATTTGCCCCGTCATCGAGATTTTTCCACAAAATGGTAAGTTTATTCAGAACAAAATTTATATGAGCACAAGAATTTTCTATCGATGCCGGGCAATAAAGCCAGCCGGTGTGTAAAGCGTGACAGAAAATTGTCTCGCCGCGTACGTTGACCCACTTGTAATGAATCAAGCGTACGTTCGTAAAGCAACCGGCATTACAAGGTGTAACTTATAGTACGTTTTTAAAACGGCATCAACTTATAAATTCATTAAGTATTAATTATGTGCACTGTTAAAACAAAGCAATGCCAGTGCACCGGATCAGAAACCGTAGAGATGGAAATACAAAAGAAGAGGCAATCAATGCTACAACAAATCTAACGGATTCTACTTTATTGTGTTATTCTGACATCTGTATGTGGTCTTAAATCTCGTGCTATGAATAATTTATTTAAAAGTCTATTTTAATACTGTGATGAACTGACTCTTAAATGTACCTAGGTATGTTGTTAAAAACTCACTGTTGTTATGAATATCATCACCTTGTTGTGGTTTAACACAAACTTCTTCCAAAACCAGGCATTTGTATTCCATCATCAAGATGGGATGCGAGCTTATGCGGAGACACTGACGATCATACAAATATACATATATACTTACTGCAAAGCATGCAATGTATGTATGTCATCATAATGAGTCTCGCGAGACGCATCGTGACTGCCAGACACACGTGTGACTATGTCAAACGCGCACTTTCTCTAATCCGTACTTTTTGATATTTTTGAAACTCAGTGTGACATAGCGTTGACAACTCTTTCCAAAGAATCGTTTCGTTTTATAAAGCGATTTCGATAAGAAATCGTCGGCTCTAAGCAGTCAGTTTAGCCCGTTTAATAGTTTACTCTGGTTGTTTGTTTACTTGACAAAGTTTTCTTATGTGCCGGCTTAATAGTGTATTTGTAGAGGCGGCGACGGTGGGGCGATCACCCTGCGGCGACAGGGAGGCCCGGCCCCAGCGCCCAGCTCCATCTAAGTCAGTTCCGGACTTTCGACTTCGGTAATAGCCACCCTGTTTACTTTTACCTATCTAACCGTGATGTTTTTCTTCTGAGAGAAATCAAAATAAAACACTTCGATCTTAATAATATGGAGATTTGATCACGATGTGACTGTGCCGCGACCGGGACTAACAAAAGATGATTAGACTCGCCTGTACACAAACTCTTCTCTTCCTTATTCAGGTAATCAAAAGTTTTCAGTTCAGACAAATACTCAAATAAACGTGAAATTGGAAGCATTGTTGATGTTATGGACAACAATGACTTACGTGAGTAGGTACTTACATGAAAATACTAAATACTATAATACAATCTGTATGTATATGAAAGAAGAAAATGACTGCCTGACTGAACTAGAAGTATAAAATCTTACACGAAAATTTCTTTTAAATAACGTTAGTGTGAACTAAGAACGGATTTTAAGATATTCATCCCCTCAGAGGGATAAAAATGACATGAAAATTAAATTAAATTTGATGAAGGGCATGTAAAATTATCAACAAAATTAATAAAACAGTGTTTCAAGACTTTTGTAAATTCCAGCCCCAAGGGGGTAATTGAAAACTGACTGAAAGTCTCCAGCAGTTTTTTTTTTTTGAAGTTATGTCGCGGCCCATTTAAATTGCATTTATAAATAAACCTATAGAAGCAGTACGTATTAAAAAGAGAAAAATAATATACTAATCGCTTGAGCGAGTTCGGCCTATTGTCATATTGTGTGGTGTTGTCGCCCACCGCCCGCCTGTCCCTGTCTGAGATGAAACGTTATCGAGAAACGACCATCGGTGAATTTTATACCCAGATATTACGATATGAATATAGAAAAGCGCACACTCTATTTTCTCTTCATTTACGAGTCATATTTATTTTACAGTTACGATCATGTTGCTTCTTTAATATAAAACTTGAGGTAATATTAAATGATCTTCCTTGCTTATAGACTCAACTAAGAAAATGCTCGCACAAAGCCTTTGCCCTACTTTCACTGCCAATAAAAGCAACCACTACAAGGTAGTTTTATAATAAAGTGTGCTGTTATAATGGGCTTTCTTTAAATATAATGAGCCTATAATTTGCCCACTGTTGGGACACAGGCACCTCCTCGTTGTGAGAGGGAGTGGACTTCACTCTACCACGCCGGTCCAGTGCGGTTTGGTAGATGTCACAAATTCGAGTTCTAGGCGTACCGGCTAGGACGAATCCAGTAACAGATATCTACTACGAGACGCTTTAAAGAAAAATAAAAAGGGTATTTTTTTCATATCATATCTGAGTAAAGTGACGTTAGTTACAAAGTTGAACAATAAATTCCGGAAGGCTATGATTCCGGTCAGTAAATTGTAACAAGTGGCAGGTACATGCAGTCCTGCAGCCGGCACCTATTTTCCACCGGGGACGTAGGAAGCGCGGCGCGACTGGTGTTACTAGGGTTACCAACTTTTTTTCTATCAAATATAGTATTTTTGAAATTATTACCTTAAAAATATAGTAGATAACAAAAAAATGAAAAAAAAATAGTATGTGGTTAAAACTTTATTTTTAAACCGCAAACATTGATGTTATATGGATGGATATTCCATGGGATCGCAAATTCGCAAATTTTATTTAAAATAATATTTTTTGCTGTTCTGTGCCTTAATAATTAAATTTTTACTTTTATGAAACTTTCATAAGATTGATTGCACTCTAAATTTATATTAAAAAACACCAATAATAATTCTTTGATTAAATTTAAAGAGGCTCTGTTGCGCTCGTCTCTCCACTTCGTCTTCATCACAGAAAATATGCGTTCTGTGAATACTGATGTTGCAGGAATTGAAAGAAGAAAATGATGTCTTTTTTATTGTTTTCGCGCGCGATCCACATCACGGCACGCACACAACAGAAAGAGGCCCTACCACGAAACGTTTCGTAAAGCGTTGGAATAAGATTTATTTTAGATTTTAGCTTGGAATATTTCGCCGTAGACCCACAGAGAAGGCTTTAGTTAAGGTTGCGTTCCGCTTTACGCAAAATATAGTAGTTTCGCCTACTATATTTATTTTTAGAAATATAGTATTTGATGCCTTAATATAGTAGGATACTATATTATATAGTAGGGTTGGCAACCCTAGGTGTAACCCGTGAAATTCAGTACCCAATTAATTTAGCAGCTCCTAGCTCGCATTGCGCTTCGGGAACACGTTTTAATTGCCTCTCGCGCACCGACGGACACACATAAAAGATGCTCATAAACTTAATAATTAACAAACTTGTGTCTAGTGAATACTCACACTTTTATTGAATATTATTTTGGCTTCCGAAAATATTTATTACTTTAGTCGTAAATCTAAAATAAGCGACGATTTAAAAGCTTTTATTTATAGCGTACGGAGTAGACGAAACGTCCCACGAGAGTCCATTTCATGGTCCACGCCTTCCTCGTAACATATGCATTCCTCCCGTGCCCATCAAGGCTTCAGACGCGAAATTGAGTGCTCTCATTAAATTTTCTGGTTACGCAGTATAATAACTCATACATATTGAAGTGTTGTAAACTAGCTACGCGCACTAGGCTGCGCAGTTCATATTACAATGCGGATAAAATTGGAAGCCAGAATGGATAACCGAAAAAATAAAATAAACCTTTATCGGTTTATCGGCTAAGTTCATTTCTAAAATTGTTTTGTTATATGATACAGCTCGTAATGACATTGAGTCACCTTGAGCATAATAGCATCTGAACACGGATTTGGTTTTTCTGATAGTTTTCACCCACGAGTGGACAAAAAGTCCGCGATGAGGAAGCTGAGACAATAGGCAGAGTAACTGTGTCGCAGGTTAGTTGTCATCCGTGGGAGGCGCGGAGTACTTGCACCTTGATTGTCTACAGACATCGAGTCGCTGCACTTGCACCTCATTGCATGCAAACAAGCTATTTACAATCTGTGTAGAAATTAACAGAGATAAAAAAGTTAAATACTCGTAATGATTTTCGTAGAAGGCGCGTAGCACTCGTAGCCCGTAGCACCTTCGTTTAGGCAGAATAGGTGTATGTTGAAAAATTCGATTTCTAAATAATTAGGCGCGGGCCACATAGAAAAGACGTAAGACGCAGACGGGGCAGAGACATAATGTCTCTTCGGCGTCTCTTTCATACAAAGCGAAGCGTCGCGACGTAAAACACACAGAAGAGACGGGGCGGAAACGCGACTCTCATACATTTTCGGCTTTCGCACGTCCGCGATGCGTCCTCGTCTTACGTCTTTTCTATGTGGCCCGCGCTTTACAGTTATTTGCAAGATATTGCTTTAAAATATCATTTGAAACATCGTGATTCAAAATTAAAGAGCATGAACACTATTTTAGTTGAAAAGGCGTAAAAAAGTTAAACTGGTTTATGGTGCTAAACAGATATTATAATTTTTATGGTATACGCGTGTACTATAAAAATGGTAATATCTTCATTCATTTAATTAATCAGAAGATTAATGTTAGAAAGTTTTACCATAACTGCCGCATAGTAAACATTGGAGTCAGTGAATTAAGATTTAACATAATAGTTTAATAGCCGTTAATCGTCATTCAAGTTGAAGAAAGTGACATACATTTCAACGCTATACGAATCAATGAAAAAGTAATGAAATAAATACAAATAAAACTAATGAGAAATGACTATCTTCCACTTGAGAAAAATTATAAGACTTTATTTATTTTCTGCCATGCCTAACCTATGCCTGGGGTGCTATGACAGGAAACCTCCACGTGCGCCCGTGGACTGGAGTTCCCTCTCGGATACGTCCGGGGGGAAGACCAGTTTTTCGGGCCGGTGCACCCTGGGATGCGGGCAAAAACTCTTCCTTAGGCACTGTGTGCCTAAGGGGTCTCTTTGCCCGTATGCGAATAGCCTGTCGTGTGGACGCTCCAACGCGTGTCCCTCTGATTAGCAGAGGGCACAGCGGTGG
Organism: Agrotis clavis; assembly: GCA_954870645.1. NCBI lineage: Eukaryota > Metazoa > Arthropoda > Insecta > Lepidoptera > Noctuidae > Agrotis > Agrotis clavis. The sequence continues at coordinate 21,142,808 of OX940923.1, read as the reverse complement.
AGCGGGCTTGCGGACGGTGAGTTATGGGTAGCTCGCCGTCCGACCAAGGACCAAGCCCGGGTCGGTGGCGCGTCGTGTTTCGCGCCAAATGCCTGCTGGGGTCGCGGGTTTTTTTTTTCTTAACCCAGGTTACCGTGGCCCCGGAACGTAAAGGGTATAGGAAGGAACACGGGTGGATTTTAGTCAGTAAGAGTCTGACAGTCCCTTCCGCCCCACCCAGGGCGGGAGAACTCATTTGATGATTTTACCACCTAAAAAAAAAAAAAAAAAAAAAAAATGCCTAACCTATGCCTGTCAGACTTGGAAGTTCACAAACAAAATTAAAAACAAAATCATTAGCTGCCAACGCGGTCTGGAGCGCAGTATGCTAAAACATTAACAAACGACAAAAAGTTCGGCACACAAAAATAAGAAACATCTCAAAGGCCACTGACGCTCTAGAATATGCGCTGAAAATGAAATTGAAGTGGGCGGGCCATGTAGCACGAATATAAGACAATAGATGGACTATAAGAGTGACCGAGTGGAAAGGTCCAGGAGGCAAGAGACACGTAGGAAGACCGTACACAAGATGGCATGACGACATAGTTAAGGTAGCGGGCAAAAAATGGATACAAATTGCCCATGACAGACATACATGGTCACTTTTGGAGGAGGCCTTCACCCGAGGAGGGGTTCTTGCAGAACAAGAAAAATAAATAAGTGCTATAGAATAATATTATACTAGAAAAATGTTGTTACTATGTATAATCTATCCTAAATGTACATTAAATTAATTTAAAAAAAATTAGTAATGTTTAGAAAGTAAGCTAGTCGTAATATAGTCATAAGTAGTTTTTATTTTATTTATATAGTACTTACCTAAATGCTGTAAATTAGTGTGTTTGCAAGAAATATAGGGCTTTTTTATTTTTATTTTTTATTTTTATTTTATTTTATTATTTATTTTATAAAGGTTTGCTTCATAGCTATAATATAGCATAGTAATTCTAAACAATACGCCAATTACAAAACACAAAAGATGTTCGGTGTCATTTGAAAATAAATATAAATACATAATACAAAATATAAAATGACTAGGAAAATAGATATAAATCAATTCAAATCTACAAGTACTCATAAAATGTTGAACTAATCGTATATTTAAAAATAAATTCACCGTATTGGTTCTATAAGGGGTGACTGGCAATTAGTGTACGATACTTAAACACGTGATTGTGCTCATGATAACAAACAATTTTTATTATGGGAGCAAAGCCGAAATCGTGAAAAAAAAATCAGCTGTTCATTACATTTATGTTTGCCTAATTGCCAGTCACCCTATAAACGTATAGATGTGTCCTTCGCCAGGTAAGCTATAGTTTCCATGTAAAACTATGACAAAAGAAAGTAGCGGATCTTTCCAACAAGCATATTTACAAGTACCTACCTAGATCAAGTTTGATTTGTAAAGGCTCTTTCCTAACGACCCTTATGTAAGTACAAAAGCTACTCGTGTTTATCAGATTATTCGCACTAGCGATTTCCCAATACATAATATATGTGTTGCTAACTATGTCTCTTCCTTTACCGTTTTTGTTGTGATTGCCATCGTCGCGCGTCGTATAGATACTAACTTAAGTGTTGTCCATAGATATCTAAAGGTCTGTGGTGAGTGTGAACCTCGCTATACCCGTATATATACGAACGATGACATCTGCGGCTTTGCGGTGTTGCATATAAAGAATGCTCTCCGACATACACAAATATCTGCTGATTTTTTAAAGAATACTATAATTATTGTCTATTAGTTACTTCTGAGAATTTGAAAGTAAAAACTACATGCACAAATTACACATTTATTTTATTGTAATAAAAAAGTTAGAATTATGTAGAACCCTAACCGTTTCGCTTTTAGCAATTATGTACTACAAATAAATATTACAAAATTCATGAGTCTAGTTAAATAGCTAGTTGGTTCATAAATAAAACGAATTAACCAACAGTATTACAAACGGAAAATACGACGATGTTCATCTTTGAATGTCATGACTCATGACATATGAACCCGCAGTGCACAACAGACGCTGCATGCCGCATCCGGGCAGCGCAAATACAAATGCGGGTGCACTACACTACACTACCTTTAAACCATCGAATGAGTTCTCATACCCAGGGCGGGACGGGAGGACACCGTGGATTTTAAGCGCATTTCACACTGAAAGCGTGCGCACGACCCGCCCCGCGCCCGACCCGCGCACGCTTTCAGTGTGAAGTGTTCCATTTAAATACAAAGAACTAGACCCGCCGTACTCCCGCCCCGAAACGCGCCCGACCCGCGCCCGCTCTTTGTGTGAAATGCACTTTAGTCAGTACGAGTCTGACTCGTACTGACTAAAATCCACAGTGTCCTTCAAAAGCCTTTTACGTTCCGGATTACGGTTACCTGATAAAGCAGTCCGGCGACCCCGGCAGGCTTTAGCCCTCGAAGGGGAGCCCCCTCATATTTCTGACAGCTCTTTGAGGCGCGCGTGAAACACGACACGCCGTCGACCCCGGCATGGTCCATGATCGGTTGGCAAGTCATCCATTCATTACTCGCCGCCCGCATGCGCACAACAGTCCGCTGTGTTGCAGGAGGGTTTGTTCAGACTAAAAGGTCTCCTTATTAGACAGTCCCGGGACCCCGTCAGGCTTTTGCCCTCTATGGGGCCTCGTCAGATTACTCACAGCTCTTTGAAGCGCGCGTGGAAATCGACGCGCCGTCGAGCCCGGTGCCGCGAGATAGTGCAGCACAGATTATGGGTGTCTGTGTTGCATGCGCGTTTGTATTTACGCCACCCAGCAGGAGCGAGGCTACGAGGCCAAACCCGATTAGCTACTCTTCGTTGCTCTTCAGCTAACCGAATAACTAAAAACAGAATATCTAAGTATTCGCATCGCGTCCAATTTGTTGGTTGTTGTCCCCTGACTGGTAGCTATGAACCTGACGGTCATAATAATGATGTTATCAGAACATTAGTAGTCAGACACGGATTGAGCTGATTCAACAGTTTAAATCGTGCTGCTGCTGTTGTAATAAACTGTAACACCTGACATAACAATAGGATAACATCGCGTTATTTTTACTAGATTGACGAATGACGAGTTATTTTCTCTGAATTAATTTGATAATATTTACCCAGATTGACTGAAAAACGACAGTCATAACATTATTTAGTTTGCTAGACAAATGACCGTTATTCATTACATTCTATTGACTTTTAAGTACCATAGAAAATCTTGCAATAGAAACAAAAACAGCGAGGAACATCACCAATTTTTCACAAAACTTTTCAATTGAATTTTAATTAAAACGATATCGTGTGTGATATAAAATTTGCTTTACAAATCAAGTAGAAAGAGTTTTTACTGCAATAAGGAACATCCTTTCGTAACACAAGGTTTAAGTTAAGAGTCATAGTACTATTAAGTATTCTGTGATCATAGTCAAGTTCTACGACTCTATTTTCGTTTAGGAGAAGAGAAAGTCAAACAGACTCATGAGCTAAAATATTGAAAATACACGTGTTTTAGCCACAGAGCAATGCCGCAATATCGTAACTAGCACTTGATTGATTGACTCTCATTGTTTATTCAGCTTCCCTACCGAAGTAAAAGTGGTGGCAATGATCTATACAACACTGTGCCTATTAGGCCTCTAACAGATTTTCATTAGCCACGTCTATGTCAGCCGATGTGATTGATTTCTGCCGATCTCTTCTTTACTAACACTTGATAAACAATGACCACTAGCTAGCAAAAGTATGAAATCACTTAGTTTTTTTTTTTAGCGTGGTAAAATCATCAAATGAGTCCTCCCCTCCCCGGGCAGCACTGTGAGACTCTTACTGACTAAAATCCACGGTGTCCTTTAGTAGCCCTTTATGTTCCGGGGTCACGGTAATGAGATAAGTCCCGCGACCCCGGCAGGCTTGGCCCTCTAGAGGGGGGCCCCGTCATCATGCTGACGCTCTTTGAGGCGCGCGTGGAACACAACGCGCCGATGGAATCACTTACTTGGAATTAATGTAAAATAAGTCCTTAAAAATGGCGTGATTTGAATGAACTTGGCATCAATTTAAAGTTAACAGTTAAACCTTAAAAATGGTACCATTTTTATTATTCTCAACTAGTTATTAAATATTCAAGATCGAACAGAATAAGTGAATCCATACTTTTGTTCGTGAGTGTATAATAAATACATCATGCGTTTCGTGTATGCGATGTCTTTTAATTGGTAGCAACGGGCCACTGGATATTTTCTCACTGGCAAGGTTCAGTGACTCCCAGCAGGTGCAATATTCATGTACGTCACGGTTGAGGCGTGAAGATGGATTGGCTACCATCGGCATTAGCGCCGGTTGATCTAACGTGATGGTAGTACGTCGAAGTCGGCTCAGACACCCGGCAAGAGTAATGTTCCGGAGAATGCGACACAAACAGGAATTGATGTTTTTTTATTGCATTTTCTTTGTTAAGATACCTGTTTATATAAAACACCTTTATTTGTAACGCTTGCTTATGCTCGTGCCCGGAAAATTGCTAGCTAAAATATTTATGCCTTGTCGGAAGAGCAATGGTCTTAGTTTACACCTAGTCTCATATTATTTATGGGTTACATTAACGACTACGTTTTCAAGAAGTTTCACTCTAGTTGATAGTACTTAGAAAACCCACAATTAGGTGAAAAGTGCATAACAGTCAAATTGTTATGTAGAGTAGTAAATGTCACGTGTCGAGTGCACCCACCCGTGACACAAAGGCCTTATTTATCGTTGATGTGATCGAGCAAGCAGTTGGTCTCGCGTGGCTCAGCATTGCGGGTATTCGCCACCACTGGCTACCACGCCAGCCGCGCTGCGTCGCTTGCTGCCTACCTACAGATACCGTCTGTCGGAGTATCTGATAATCTCCACATCCGATAGTTAACGCCTGACTGCGTACCATACAGTTCTTGCGTTCAATACACGGAACATTTATTTAACACTAGGATTTCACTTGCATAAAATTCAAATGAACAAATAGGTTGGAAATACGACGAATGAATCATTTAAATCAAAAATGTACCTTTTTCCATTTTCAACAAATATTTTTCCAAGTAAGCAAGGAAATTGCTCAGCGAATCCAAGTGATTTCGATTTATATTGCCTTTTCGAACGCCGCCGTTCGACGCGCTTTTCCATTTTCCGCAAACATTCGTCGCGAAATTTTAAAGCACAAAGTATTTCTCTCTCGACTCTCAACATACGCCTTCATCGTTGGCTACATCTAATTTTATGAAGTAGGCTTGTAACGTTGTAACTAAATACTAAACATTTTTTTCACCGGCGCGGCGGCGAAGCAACAAGAATGCGCAGAATCGCAGTTATTCGTTATGTGTTAAAACGGAAATCTCCATATTAGCAGAGTCCTGTCCATAGATGGTATCGTAGACAGCTATGAGGAAAAGGATAAGGCGTATGGCATCCGGAAAACTAAAACGGTAATAATTTAAACAATTACAGAAAATTACTTCATTGAAAATTACAAAATCATAAATTGGAGTAGGGAAGTTACTTCAGCTTCAACATCCGCAGCACAAACCCACGCGTCGCTTCCCGCCAAAGCAGCATTACGCTCCGCCATTATTCGCGAGCTCTCTAGGATCGCAGCCATTAACAACACCCAGTTATTTTCTATTACAAAGTCTCTGCGCAGATGGTAGCTTAGCAGCGGAGGTACCTGCCGCAACGAATAGCAGCGCAATTAAGAACACGACATGATCAAAGCGACTACGGACGCATGGTTCCCTTCACAATAACAAAGACAATAATAACTCTACTTTGGTAGCTACACGGTAGCTATAAGTTATACTGCATGCCCAAAGAGAACAAAACATTTGACGATTACCTTTTTTCTTGAATATGAACAGCTAATATTATTCTTTCACATGTGAACTGTGGTATACTGTTGACCGCCAGTTAGTCCGCTACGCATCAAGTCTAATCATAGGGAGTGTGAGTCGCGCTTTCTACCCACATTTACGGTTAGACACAAGCCAACACTTGTTAATGTTCTGAGTAGCAGTGATACGCTTAATGAAATGAACGCAACAGATAATTTAATGGTAAATAGATTTCCCGCGTATACAAGTACACTTACCGCTAAAAGGTATACTCCAATCTTGCCTCCTCGCGTCCCTACTCCCACTTTCCTCCCTTTGCACCCTGACGACACAGACGTGCACGGTGTGTAAGTAAACATGTATAGGTACTACGAGCGAACTTTAAAGCCCGGTAAAACGATACTTATGAAAGCGTCAAAAGAGATTAGTAAATCTGTCTGCCCGTAACTTTAATTATACTACTCGTAAGCAAGCTTTGTAGACTATATTGCCTAGATTATCGTCCAGAAAGTACAGTCTACACAATTGACGTGCCAGTGGCATCAACTCAAATCTGTTTCGCTATCATTTCGTAGATTTAACTCTGTTTTGTTCGGAGTCTACAAAGAAAGCCAAAGGAATTCCTTAATAAACATTAAAAAAGTACATATTGTGTTTAAGTGTATGACTCTACTTTTAATATTCATAGTTCCCTTAGTTCAGTCGGTTAGCGGGTGTCGCGAGTAGGTGCGCGTGAGTCGGCAGCTGGCGGCAACGGGACTGATTCGCGACAAATAGCTAGCATCACTGACATTAATGATACATTCTCTTGCTCAACATCATAACGGTCAAAGGCCGAAGAATGATATGCATACTATGGACTGGTTACAACGGTAGATCATAATTATATAAACAGATAAATTAAGCTTTTTTATGCTACTACGCCTAAAAGATCTCTTCTCGATACTGCTCTGAGCATTATAGTTTGAAAGTAATTGGTAGATGTCTTAAACTTGATGTTCTTACTGGCAGGAATCCCAATTAAACCAAACCCATCCAACGAGTATCTATTCAACTTTCTTGATTTACAAAAAGAAAGTTTTAGCAAATTCGCGTTTACTGAATCAGGCCGTAATTATCTGACCGGAAATATTTTTGGAAACTAACAGCATTCACACAAAATCAAAATGGAAAGAGGAATTCAGCTGCTGATTTACAACGAAATGAGAGCGAAAGGAATCCGAGGATGATCCGGCAAGGTCAGATTTTACTAACACCGAAATTGAACGTTGAAATGTAATCGGACAAATAAATCAGAACTCTGCCTCTGGTGAGGCGGTCCTTGAAATTAACACACTAATAATAATCATTATGAGACATAAAATAAGATAAACTTAGATGATACAGTTAAAAGGAGAACACCAGATGACTTAACAAAACCAACATGTTCTAAACCAGTTCTATCAATGGGCAGTTTAAACAGCCACACTTTAACTCATAGTCATCATTAGATCTAAATCAAATTGACGCTAATTGGACCAACTGTAAAACAGTATTGCAGAACGATTCAAAGAATTCCGTACACTGCGAAAACGCCAATTGTTTTCAATTTGGTCGGTGGATCCATAATTGTTTTGGTTATTTTTAGCTTTGTATACTAATCTTGCCATTTTTTATATAACAAAACATATAGAAACATGTACGTAAGTGGTAATAGGTGCCAAGCCATGCGAGTCGTTCGCCGTGGTGACCCTTTCCACTCGAGTGACTCTTATGACCTGTATCATCACAAGACACTACCCGCTACTGTTTCTATACTTCCCTAATTAATACGGATGTCTTAGAGACCCGATTCCTGATTAGTTTATAAAGTTCTCTGTTTGAGACAACAACGTATCTATCTCTGTATGTTTATATTTTCATGATGTCAATAAGTACAGTAATTTCTAGAAAGGATCTTTAGCAAATTATAGAGACGACTAGGAAATATATCTTACCTACCTTCAGAATATTTAAAAAGACTTCAAAACACGTACGTAGGAGGATTCTTGAAGCTTGAAATCTCTCATTAAGGAAACAAAGCCCGGCCAGTTGTATGAAAACAACATGTTAACCGTTAGAAAAGAAATATCGAGGGCAGCGTCTCTTTCTCATGGCAGAAAAAACGAATAGAAGCAAATAAGTAGATACCTGTATACGAAGCTAATTGGCATTTAATGAATACCATCTAAAAACAAAGCATTGTTTTAAAAAAATGTTAAAACTGAAGCCGCTACTACAGGAATTCTTCTGAAATTGTAGGTACGCAATACAGAAACAATAACATTCAAGACCCCAATAGGTAAGCATTCGATAGCACGAATTGGATCAAATTTTCCTTTGTCCAAACAGAACGTGCACTCAATTGGCCGTGTTTAAACAGGGAGGTAGTATCGAGGCTGCATACCACAGAACAGCAGTTCTATCGGTCCTAAGTAAACACTGCGACTGTTATTTTCCAACTGCGCCCGTTTGGTATTAGCTCCCCACGCCATACTCGCGCCCTCCAGCCGTATCTGTTGACACAGGTTAGCTACACGTATTATCGGCTTTACCATCTGAAATCGAATATTTGAAATGGAAAAATAGAATATTTGCTATAAAAGATTATATTTTTAATTGAAAACAGAACGATATATGTTGCCAATTAAATTGTGACGATGTTCCGATACACCAGTACAATATTAAACATCCATGTTTGGTGATGGGGTCTCAATCTGTTTCTAATGAAATGTAAATGAAGCTGCGATCTAAGTGAGTGGGCAAGTGTGACACAAGTGGGGCACGCATACCGCACGTTCCGGGAGTAAGGCCGGCTGGCTGCGCAGGCGCAGCGCTCGACCGACATAAGAAGCCGGTTAGATCACCAACACCACAACGGGCACATTGTCGTTAAGCTCTATTAGACATATGTGTAACGACCGTACGTGTGATAAAAAGTAGACATATACATGCAAAAATTGAAATTAATTCACTTCGATCGAAGATTTTTGAGAAAGCTGATGAAGATCTATCAAGGTTACACTAAACATATAGCTAACGTTGGGTTGTGACGTATTAAATAATGTACCAAAAGTTGTAATGAATAATATGATTCAATAGAGAAAGGTGAGGCCAACTTTGCAAAGCTTTCGGAAGGTCAAGTTGATGTTGAATCACCGCGACTTTCGCCGGCGGATTCCACAAAACCACTCACAAAAGCTGAACTAAGCTGTTGAACTAAGGATCTTTTAGTTACTTCACTTTTACAGCATTGAACTATTTATAGCGTGTGACTTTTGGTATTCAATTTATTTATTTATTTATGTGTGAGATGTCACCTTGTCTGTGAACCCGCAGGCTTCTAAAATTGCTTATTATATTTCAATATTATAGACTGACTCAATTTTAAAAACACAAATATATTAGTTTGTCATCATCACAGTTATTAACAAAATATCAACACATTTGGAGCAATATCGTGATTTCTGCGATGACAAACATGTTACCAAGATGACAATATTAATTAATGTCATCATAAATTCACAAAGCGAGGAATGCTCGTCGCCGCCTCTAGCTAACATAATTTTCCTGCAGTTTCACTGCCGACATTCCATAGACGATAGATATATCCAACACGATCTTTGAAATAGAGCAGCGATATTATAGTATAGTAGGTTAGTAATTTTGGTATTCGGTTCTATAAACTACACCAAATACCTACATTGATATTTTTGTTTAAGGTGATTGCTTCGATGTAGCCCGCGAAATTCAATTTTTTTTACGTTTTTTGCAATTTGCAGGCCAGTGACATGTTGTAACTTTATAAATATATGTGTTGCGGTAATAACAAGTATAATTTTAAATATAAAAATTATCAAAAAATTCGCTCCATCAGCTCTCACATAGAAAAGGTGCATCGTAGTTAGATTTCGGAGATTTTAACATGATGCACCTTTTCTATGTGAGAGCTGATGGAGCGAGTTTTTTGATAATTTTTATATTTAAAATTATACTTGTTATTACCGCAACTCATATATTTATAAAGCTACAACATGTCACTGGCCTGCAAATTGCAAAAAACGTAAAAAAAATTGAATTTCGCGGGCTGGTTGGAGCATCCCCCTTAATATCGACTTTTCAACGGTGAACATTGATATCAAAGCAAATCTTGACGTAGAAGTATGTAACTGCACACGATCGAATTAAATCAATCACTCTCATAACAGTTTTAAGTTTGGATCCAGTTAAAACTTTACCTGCGATCCAAATAGCAGGCTCAAGAACACGAGGGTATAGCCCGTCGCCACCGCTCGCTCCCTAGCGTTGTCAAAAGCGTGAAACTTTAATGGCAACGGTATATCTTGGAGCGGCTCGAGATAAATTTGGAAAGAGCTTTACAACCGCCTGAAACTTAAACTTGAGAAGAAAAAGGTCACTTAAAATTAAAGAAACAGATTAACTTTTACCAACTTGAGAAATAACTAGCTTTTTACGGAACTGTTTTCATATCCGCAATCAAAACCTCAAATCCTAGTGTAATGCCCTCGTACACATGTCCCAAAGTAATTAAGTACTACTGCTACGTATAAATGTGTCCGCTAAATTACCTCTAAGCGCAGGATAAGTGCAGAAGCGTCACGTTATGTGAAATGTTTAAGTCTCTCACGTCAGGTTACAAACACGCTTTCTTAACATACCAACACCACTTGGAGCAGAAAATAGTTTACCTTTGCACAAGCAAAAACGTTTTCTTTGCTCTCTCCAGCTTTTATATAGCCGACGGGGTAATTAAACGACCGCTAAGTACTCCTTGAAAAATGTTCCGACGACTATAAACAACTTTGAGAAATTATAAACAAATTAGCTAAACACATCAAAGAAATTTCAAATAAAACAGTTTGGCGAAAACTAGCATGTAATCAATCATTTTCACATAATAAGACTCCAATTTTTACTGTTAATGCAATAGGTAATCCATTTGATCGCCGTCGATACAAAATCTGACACAATATTAATCATCGCCGCCTTCGAACTAGCACACTTTTCACGAGCCGCAGGTTTTTCCGCAATTTATTGACATAATCATTTTTCCATAAACAACGGAAGCAGAGTGATTTATAGTTGGGACGGAAACTGACTAAATATAATAAAATTATAAGAAAATAAATACAGAATTTTATTTGTTTCAAGAGACTTTCATAAAATGATCATCAATTAAATAGACAGCAGTAGTAAAACTTTAATGAGGCGTTGACGAACGTTTAATCCTAGAGATCTCCACGTCGATGAATGACTGAATGTGGATTTAGAAACTGAAGAGGCTGGCAAAATTCCACTTGTAACAGATTAAAGATGAGGTAGAGGGTGTAACAATAGAAATATTGCGCTTAACGCGAGAAATGGCGGCCATACGAGCTAGACGGCTGTATTGTAAATAAAATAGTATCGAAGAAGCATTTGCGGTTTACGGGAATTTAACGATCAAGTAGATGACGAAAACTAGAAAGGCGAATTCATTATACATATCAAAACGAAATAATTTAGCGCACACTACGCTTTTAGTCAAGTAGTGTTTTAGGTAACATTGCAGCATCTGGGCCATGATTTTGTATTGCGCACTCCCATATTATGAAGTGCTATTTACTCTCTGTAGTTTTTTTTTCTCAATCATTACAAAACTTCTTATGGTAGCGAATCAGCACAAATGCAATCCTATTATAATACAACCGAAAATTTCATGAACCAAAGCAATGTATTTCGATATACATTTTATGTCTTCCTTTTTGAATGAATTGCAAAGTTTGGCTCTTAATGGATATCTCAGTGATATTAAACCATTGCATCAAGCATCATCATCTACCTTTTTCCATCTATGTTGAGATCAGCTGCCAGTCTACCGGTATGTTACGTGAAAAGCAGTATTTTATTTTATTGTAAATCAGCCCTGTTCCTCTCACCTAATTTTGCGTACCCGACAGGGTCCACATTTGATATTTTACCATCTTTGTACTCGTAACATGGAATGCAATAAGAATTTAGTATTAGTATTTATTTAGTAGTAGTAGGAGGTCGGATAGGAGTGACTTCCTATCCGACCTCCACAACCCAGTAACTGGGTAATACAATACTACTTGGGAAGGTTGGTTGAAACTCACCACGAAGGTACCACCCATCCATAGCCCAACGACAGCAAGCATAGCTTATCCTTGAAGATTAACCAGTGTGTCTGTTATTAATTTGCCAGTGCACCAAGCAACGACTGAATATTAATTTTATCTAGATATGTTAGGAAATACCTGCTGGCTATAAACAGTCGAATCAGTATGTAATACTCGTAGATAACAGATCTGAGTCTGACCCAAACGCGCAGTGGAGTATAATCTGACCTTCATGGAGCACTACTTCAATTTCCGTTAATTATTAATTGGTCTATGAAACATTCATAATTTTCATAATTGTCAGCCGTAACTTCTCATAGAGACAGTTGAAGTTTTCAATGTTTTCTTTCATCAGGAATTTCCAAATCTTAACTGCAGACGAGAGAGCAGTGGTGGCCCAGTGGTATCGGTACTGACTTGCTAGTTGTAGGTCGTGGGTTCGAACCCCGCCAGGCGCATTACTTTATGTAATTTATTTCATCACCACTGCTCTCAATAACGGTGAAGGAAAACATCGTGAGGTAACCGGCATGTCATAAAACCAAAAGTTTCTAAAACATGTGACATCTACCAACCCTGGGCCCGCGTGGTGGATTATGCTCCTCTCACAGAAAGGAGGCCTGTGTCCCAAAATTGGGAACATTATAGGCTGATGATGATGAACTGCAGATGTATTTTTCTTTAAGGTTTTATGTAAGTTTTAATCAAACTTTCTTTGAAACTGCTTCTCCCAAAATACACAACGAGACATTCGTTTAGTTCAAAAAACGCTCGGCGCTGCTTTAGTATCGATACTATAACAGTATTTGCAATTCGAAAAACGTCATATCGACTATCTTGCTTTTTGTGTACTCATGCTAAAAATGCTCGTATTTGTCAAATTAATATTTTTTTAAAGTTCCTAGAATATTTTTACTTATCACAAGTTTTTACAAAAAAAAACCTGTAATAAAAATATGTCGAAAGAGACCTTGTCCTTGTTTATCATCACTTTAAAAACCGATTGCACTTAAATGTAAATATACTGTCGGGGATCATTAAAATAATGCAAGAAGAGCCTCTTCACTCGCTAGTAATACCGATCGTGTCCTGAATTAATTTAGCGAGCGACGCCGAGTGACGTAGTAGCTGAGCTACGTAGTAGCGCTCACGTAATAACAATTTATGAAACACTTGGCCCTGACTAAATAATGATTATATTATCTTAATAATTTGTTTACATTTAAATTTCTCTGACACTTTTCATTTTACAACTAGCAAAGTGCAATAAATTAATAGTGTCTAGAAACTACTTACAAGAATCCTAAAACAATTTGAATAAATAATCCCTTCTTCATTCATTAGTTGATTTCTATTGTTTCATAATTTTTCATTCCAATAACAATATCCATCTTTAATTGTTTTGAAGTTTGATTAATTTATTGACACTGACCTCAGGATTAATAATTAAATTATAAATAACGATTTAACGATCTTTCAAAAATTGGGGGGTCAGAAGGATTTTAGCCCACCTTTTGCGTAACAATCGGCGGCGGACATCATGCAGTCGCAAGTCCAATCCGATCATCATTCCCCGTTTAACCTTTGGAAAGATCGATTAGCGTTTGGCCGCCCGGAGACTATATACGACTGCAGTGAACGAAACCATAGCGAGATCTAACTCGACGACAACGCCATCTATCGAGCTATGAAGTACTATATTATCACTGTCGTGTTATCATGCAGGCAAATAAAAATGATTACTTTATCAGTTTGTTATATAACGTATTTCTTCTGTTCTAAATATTAAATGAATTGCTAATTCATTTAATATTTAGAACAGAAGAAATACGTTAACTCACCATATTATTCATAACAACGAACACATAAATACCTGAAATTAAAGGCTGCAGTCTAACAGCGCATTACACCTACTTTCGCCAATTTTCTTAATAATATCAATTAGTCACACCTAAAATCCAATATTTACATCATAAAATTTTGGATACCCAAGAAATTCGAGATGAACTAACCCAAAACAACTTTCACCAAACGAAGCGAAACACCTAATTACATCGAATAAATTATAATTTTTGTCAGTCCACCATCAAAACATGAACAGATGTAATCTAAAATGAAGTGCCATGCTCCAAGGTGACAGGTGAGCAACAAAAGCCGAATAATTTCTTTAAAATCTGCCTCACAGCCAACCGAGGTGAGGCGACGACGACATTGATTTCGCGAAATTAGGGAAACTTTAATCGATCTGTCACTCAAACCGAGTGCTCGGCAACTGGTGAATTATTTTAGCTTAATTAACTGACACCACTTGACACGGAATGAATAAAGAATGAGACCTCTGCATCAATGAATTATAACACAAACTCATTTGAAACCAACGCATTCGAACATAGAGGTTTCATAAATAAATTCAACATAATTTTTAAGGAATATACGAATGTCATAAAATGATTTACCAGCTAGTAACGCTACTACTAACAACTAACAAGTATGGAAAGTAATAAAATAAGCAAGTAGTTTAACTTTACTAATTGTTTATTTTACTACTTTCCATGCTTGTTAGTTGTTAACAGCTGGCCAAGAACTGCTTTATCAAAGAAATCATTTGGACTTCGGAGTATTATCAAAGTTTAATTCGGGGACCAATGAGAGTTCTTGCAACTTTAGATATTCAAAGGAGATTCCTAGAATGGCACCCATACCTAGTTTATATTCAATTTGAAATTCCGATATCTTGCTCCAAGACTAAAATTGAATTGGCATGCATATTGCAGCATAAATTCTTGTCATACTGAATAATATAATTATGATCTCCAGGTTGTTCCATCCTTGCCATTTTGTCATCTAAATCTAAGAGTCTAAGCCCACATAACAAGTAAATTCAATAATATGACAAGCAGTCAACTGTAGAAAGCTGCGAAGAGAAGAGATTCTCGTTTGCAGCTTTTGAATAATTTAACGAATTTAGCATAGAAACTTTCCCGACTGCTATCAAACTTCGTAACCAATTTACTAAATACTCCGGTCATTCATCAATAGAACGGTATTTTTATGTATTACTTGAAGATGCTCTCCCTGAAAACGTTTTCAAAATTATTTGTATGAATGCGTGCCAGAATTATATTTCTTTAGAACTTACGTCTGGTCGTCTAAACGTAACAATCGATGTTGAGCTAATAAAGAACTCTCGATAAGAAACACAATGGCGTGTAGTTAGGTCACTCTTGTGCAACACTGGACGTGTTTACTAAGTAACTGCACAGCATGCTAAAGATGTAGTACATCCGTACTGCCTCTGCTACATAACGAATGCTAACCGTTACGCACAGGCGCTAGGCGAGCACGTACCGGCTATCATTACATACCTTCAAGTAATACATGCGTGTACATGCATCATAAGAACAACTATCACTAATTTGCAAGCATTGGTAAAGTAATCCGTCAAGCCGGGTGCTGCCAAAGTATGAGCACAGAATAAATAATAGTACTAGTATGAGTATCATTCCCAAGTGTGCCAGGGATCCTAATTGGTATCTCATCTAGCTGGGCCTTGTATAATGCAAATTTGATATGGGATATCTGAATAAATCAGTAGGTAGTGAGTACCTAATTCTTATATATGATCAGCAGACCAGAAAAACGATTCGCGAAAGCCAAGTCATCAATCACATAAATATTGTCTAAGCCACACAGATGCTTATTATTTATGAATGAATAATGAAATTAATTTGAAAAGATCCTACTTTCCGAATATCTGCTAAGCCAAAGGCCATGAGAAAGTGAACAGGCAGGCGGTGTGTCAGCCGCTCCGCGTCGTCCGGCGCTGCGCGTGCAGTACCGTTAGCGGCGAAACTGGTGAATTTATGTAAATAGGCTAGTGGAACTTATACCAAAACACAAGCATTCCGCAAGTTTGTTGTGTTTGTGTACGTGTGATTTTTTGTAAAAAGTCCGAAGTTTTTACTTTTAGATTCCAAATATCAGGATTACCTAGCTCTCTCTCGTATATCACAAGGAAGATTATTGCCGCTATCCTCAAAAAAATCTTTAATGATATTATAACCTACTTAAACTTTTTAGTAAAAGCTCGTGTTCAATCCGTGCTTATTTCAAATTGTTATCGAACGACATGTTTTTTTTTAATTATTCTTTGACACAAACAGTATAGAAATAGGAACACATGCAATTCAGTACGTTACGTATCAGCCCACTCCGCAACCCGAGCCTAATGTTTGCCTCATCGATTATTTCGGACGTCCGCAAACGTTGGCAGTCCAAGTGACCACAGATCAAATGTTTGACATTCCTTGCTGTATTGATTACAACTTCTAAAATTATTTGAAGAATTTTGTAAGGAAATCAGTGTACGGTTAGCGGCTAGCATTACTTGACTCGCTTTTCCTCGTTTTGCCATATAATGGGCATAGACTACGTTAAATAGGGGTATCGCATTCTAGTTTCTTTTATACCGTTGTAGTGATTGGATTGTCTTTGCAGAACATTAGCGAGGCAGGCAGGGAAAGCCAGCTGTTCCGGGCTAGTAGTCCGTGGCCGCCACGCTGCACTTCTCCTCAACGGTCTATGCACCGCTTGATTACCGCCCATCTATCAAACACTATACACTCAAAGCTTTTAGTACCTATAAGCTATTCGTAGCCTGGGGGTAATTACCCCTGCGAGGGTAAATCAATGGAGGTATCAGAATTAGGTAGCTCTAGAACGTAATAATAGGTAGAGATGAGAGAATGATTAATATTATTTTATTAATCTTTCTCGTTCCGTATTTTTTATTTAAATCATACTAACCCATATTACTATTGCAAATCTGTAATTTGTTAATTTTAATAAAGATTTGTGTTTACTTTATTTTAAATATTTGGTTGCTTCAATTTCTTTACAGTTGAGAACGTAAAACTTCTGAACTTATGTTGATGAAGAAGATGGCACAGAGGTAGATTGTTCTGTGAATTGGCATACGCGTATAATAAGTCATCTGGGTAACAATATTGAAAATTTTAGAAACCGTTCTGAAGATATGAGTATTCCCTGGCAACAAACTTTAAATAAGATTATTTAAAAAATTAAAGTTACCGAGGATTACAGCTGAAATTTTCCTCGGTTTTTCGGAATCTCGTAAACGTAATCCGACTTAGTACAGAATGGTCTCATAGTAAAGTTTTAAGGTGATATTTAAGTTTCAGTTTAGATTCAGATTCAGATTCAGATATTTATTTGCGACAATGTAGGTACAGGTATAAGATGATACATGGTTGAAGGTTTCCGCTACATTCTACCTTACGGCATGCAAATTTACAGAAATGAATAAAATCAATACTTTAACATTAATTTCAAATATCATGTCGTTCTAATTAACATTAATAAATACAATAGAAATAGTCACTAAAATGAATTGACTTCAGGCATTATGGTTATTCTACGAACACAAGTGAACACATACAAATTACATGGTCATATTTTCTTATCATTTAAAAAGTCATTAATAAAATAATAGCATTTTTCTAATAATAGTGCAGTCAGTTTTGATTTAAATATACGTATAGGGTGTTCTTTGAAACTGTGTGGTATTTTATTATATATGATAGGTCCCATTGACATAATATTGTTTCTTAGTAATGCTGTCTTGTACTTGCCTGTGTGTAGTAAGTGTTTATATTGTTGTCTTAAGGTCAAACAAGTCAACATTTTTTCCATAGAAACTTCGTTGGGGTTTTACTCCACTATTTGACAAGGTACATCCAAAATTAATACATGGTATCGTTTTGTCTCATTATTAATTTTGTCTGTACGGAAGCAGAATTGTAAAATATGAAGCTATTAAAAAGCTACGAGCTTCTGAAGATTTGTTTTTTTGCTAATTTTAACACAACTTTAGGTGTAAATTAGAAGCTAAAGAAGCATCAAATTTCCAAAACGAAGTCCGTACCGACACAGCAAATTTATCGAAGAATTTAATAAATTTTATTTGAAATTAATTGGTGCAGTGGTTTTTTCATAAAACCCCAACTTCCAAAGGCTTTTTCGTATTTTTTTACGCGCGTCTTTTACTCTGAATGATCGTGCATCTCACTGAATAAGTTTTCCCCTGTTTTCTCCACGGAGGGATGACGCTCGCGCACACATGAACAATATGGCTCGATTTCCGGTGAAATATCATGGTTTTTGACCATGCCTGCCAGTGAGTTCGAGCTCGCGACTAGCGCCGCCTTAATGGACCTGACCGAGTTCTCAAATCGGCTAGTGACGGAAATAAATAAAAATTCGCTTTAACAAATATTGCAACCTCTAAAATGTACAACGATGGAAAGGTCAGTAATTTCAGCGACCTAAACACAGGCATACAACTGTCTGTAGTTTTCATGTTTAACATAGATCGTATACAGCGCTTCTGGGCTTTGAAAATCTGTTCCCTCTCACTGCAATTCCCCCAGAAAATTACTCCGAATCTTAGAATTGGTGCAACCAGACCGTGATACGCTACAACGAGTGTATTGTTGTTAACTTTATGCGATAGGTTATGTAGCACAAAGGCTGACTTACTCAGTTTATTACAAACATCTTCAGCATGAGGTTTCCAAGTAAGATTGCTGTCGATTAAGATACCCAGAAATTTAGCAGTATTTGCTGTGTCAATAATTTGACCTTTATGAGTAATATTAACATTTGGAGGGCATGTCCGTTGGTAAAAATGCATTACTTTTGTCTTTTTAAGATTTATAACTAGGTTATTTATGTCAAGCCAATCAATAATTCTTTCCAATGTCTTGTTAATGTCATCTTCATAATCTCTAATGTCATTACATTTTATTATTACTGTACTATCATCAGCAAATAGCACCATCGGATGTTGCGTTTGACGTGGCAAATCATTAATATAAAGATTAAATAGTGGGGGGCCTAGAACGCTTCCCTGTGGAACACCATTTTTGACTACTCTACTGTCTGATGTATATTTAGACTCGCGTTTCGTTTTGAGAGATATTCTAGTTATTTCTGTTAACTGGATTCGGTTACTAAGGTAAGATTTTATAAGATCTAGGACATTTCCCCTAATGCCATAACGGTAAAGTTTGTTTAGAAGGACGTCATGACTTACGCAATCGAATGCTTTGGTCATATCAGTCAATATCGCACATACCGGAACTTTATTGTCAACATTCGTCAATACTTGAGATAAAAGATTGTAAATTGCCATATTAATGTTTTTGTTTTTTCTGAATCCCATTTGTTCTTTGCACAATATATTATATTTATCCAGATATTGGTCTAGTGCTTCGTAAATAATCTTTTCAATAATCTTAGAGAATATAGGTATCAATGCTACTGGTCTATAGTTAGACATATCTTCTTTGCTATTCTTTTTATGTATAGGTTTTGTAACAACTGTTTTGAGCCTATCAGGAAAAATGCCAGAAGCAATACTAGTATTCACTATGTGACATAGCGGACCAGCCACAATATCTTTGACATATTTAACAACCTTGGTCGTAATCCCGTCGTATCCATGACTTTGTGTGTTTTTAAGGTTTTTTATCACTCTAACTAAGTCGTTTGGGACACTTGGTGACATAAATATTGAATTCGAGTTGTAATCCAGGTCAATAGTCGCAAAGTCTGTTTTATTTCCTACACTTTGTACGTGGTCAATAAAGAAGTCATTAAATGCTGATGCTATCTCTTTAGGTTCCTCAATTGTCCTATTTTGATTTAGAATCTTTATGATAGGTTCCTTTACATACTTATTATTGTTAATTATTTGCCATGAAGCCTTTGATTTATTATGAGCATTATTAATAAAGTTGTTATTTTGTGCCCTTTGGGTGAGTCTGATGACTTTTTTGAACCTCTGGGAGTATGATTTAAATGTCGTTTTATTTTCGGTTGAAGGATTTAATCTGGATTTCCATAGTAAGCTTCTTTGGTTTCTGCTACAAAGTTTAATGCCTTTAGAAACCCATTTAACCTTATGTTCGGCTTGTATTCTAATCCACTTAATTGGAAAACACTGATCATAAAGGAGTTTAAAGATTTCTAAAAAAGCGTCATATGAATTATTTGGGTTACTCTCACAGTATACATTTGAAAAAGACAAATTTTTCAAATGATTTGCAAATTTGACCAAGTTTTCTTTAGAGTAGTCCCTTTTTCGAGTACGCCAATACTTCAACTTGCAAATTCTACTAACTTGAATTTTGAGAATCTGAGCTGAATGATCAGATATCGCGAAATCAATAACCTCTGAAGAGCATTTAAGTTTTGCTGCAACAGCAAAATTGTCTAGACATGTAAGGCTTCTTGGTCTTGTAGCCTGTCTTATTTTCAATTTAAGATTGTAATTCAAGAGCAAATACTCAAAGTCCAAAGCGCACCTGTTACGTTTTAAAATGTCTATGTTGAAGTCGCCGCATAATACCACCTTTACATTTGTTTTATTGGACAACTTTTTTAATAAAGCATCTAAAGCTTCGTAAAAAAGATTAATGTTAGACATGTACGGTGGCCTGTATATACATACTACAATTAACTTATGTTTTGGGAGTTCTATCGCACTACATTCAAAAACACCCGTGATAGAAAAACTCATTAAATCACTTAACTCTTTACACTCAAGATAAGTCTTTACTAAAATACACGAACCTCCTCGTCGTTGCTCCCTTCTAGAGTAGCAAGCTGCCAGTTTAAAGTTTGGTATTTTAATGAATTTTTCCTGGCCAGAAACTACAAAATGTTCTGTCAAGCATATTATTTCTATGTCAATTTGATTTTGTAATAATTCCTGAATATGTACGGTTAGTTGGTCCGATTTATTTAGAAGGCCAGCAATGTTTTGATGCATAATTTGCAAATGATTATACAAGAAAAAGCTCCGAGCTGTTTAATATTTAAAAAAATTAAAATGCATAAGTGGGTATTTTTTCGTGGAACCATTTCCTCTGAAACTAATTTGCGCTATAAATAATAGTGAGAATGCAATTCCACCAGTGCAGGACACTGTACACACACAAATGTTCGCTCTGGTCAACTCACTAAAACAAAACGAAAGAATTATGCGCGAACATTCTAGAACTGTTCGCGTACTCCTGGATAGTTTTTTGCGCGCACACGTGAGCAGTAGACGGTATTTGTGCGCGCAGATTGCTGAATAGACATGGGTAGTTCGCGAACGATTGAAGTAAATGAACTAGTTCATTTCCCAAAATGAACTTTTCATTCATTCACTGGCCATTCAAATGTGTCTTTAGTTCAGTGTTTCTTTTCGCTTAGTTACTCTATTCACCCTAATAAGTATGAACTTTATTGTAATAGGAATATAGTCTTTACGGGAAACGGTAGGTCCGTTTCCCGTAAAGACTATATTCGTATTAAAGTATGAAGGAATATCGATATTCGTATAAAACTGAACTAGTGACTTAGTGAAATGCATCATTTCTCTAAATCACTAGTTCAGTGAACTAGTCCAATGAACTAGTCCAGTGAACTAATTCAGTGAACTAGTCCAGTGAACTAGTCCAATGAACTAGTTCAGTGAATCATCTCATTCAAGAACTCGTTCTGATTTGTTGGACTAAATGAAGTACTGAATGAATGAATGAACTACTTCATTAAGTGAAAAGATATACTTCATTCATTTTCTTTTTACTGACACATTTTGCGCATCTCTATTGCTGAAGTCAGTTCAATGGAAACGTTCGCGAAGAAATGTGCCACACACTATTTTGGTGGAATCGTATCTTCATAATTTCAACCGCGTAATTAATTATAAATAGATTCTGTGTGCATTGAAAGTAATAATTTAATTCAACAACAAAGAAACTCCATGCTTTGTTTAACATTTGTGTTACTGTTATATACCTATTCAGTAGCCAACAAATAGCAAATTACAGTTTGATTGTATCCATGTCTACCTACCATTAAAGTCTTTTGTTACTGATAACTTTGTGTAGTTATTGCTACACCTCACGAATATCTTCAGCATATAGTAGGAGCCGTCTATGATATCTCATCAAGCTAATCGTCACATTACCACATGCTTGACTTTGTGTTTTAACACTTTAATTTAGAAACAACAGTCAGAAAAGATTGGCGCCAAAGATATTGCAAACTATCTAAATGCAACACTAAAAGTGACCTTATTTGTCCCAATGCTTAGCCTATCTTTTTCTTTTATTTTCAGGGAGAATCAAAAACACGATCATGGTCGTGGTCAATGCTGCTGATGCTGATGGCACGCTGCGCGAGCGCTGAATGTCCATGGGAGGGTGCGCCCCCTCTGCATGCCGCGTGTGTATGCGCACATAATTTAGCAAGAGATCTGTCAGTCCAATGTGATCAGGTATAGCACTTTAATACATTACTTTATGAATGTTAGATTAAAATCAATCAAGAGTAAAAATAACCCATATATTTTCACTCAACAGGTTGACTTCCCAACGCTATTATCAGCTTTAAACACGAGCGCAAGAAATATTGTAATCGATCTACTGTATATTAATAATTCAAGTATTCCCATCCTCACTCATAACATGTTCGCAAACCTTAAAATTCATAATCTCCAAATATCCGGATGTGGAATAAAGCGAATAGAAGATGACGCTTTTAGAGGACAAGGGCCGTACCTAAAAAACTTGAACCTGCAAGATAACGAATTGACCGAAGTTCCAGTAAAAGCCCTGAAAATATTGATTAACCTCTCACTCCTAGATATATCCAAAAACCGCATTGCACACATCGCCAACCATTCTTTTATAACCCTTCGTAAGCTCACAACTCTGAAAGTTTCCGACAACAATGTCACATTAGAAGCACAAACTCTCACTGGATTAGAAAATTCATTGAAAAATTTAAATCTCAAAGGCACGAAACAAAAAACAGTACCTGAATGTATTAGAGGTCTTCGGAGCCTGGCTTTCCTCGACCTCTCTCAAAACAGTATCAGAGAACTTCCAGGACCCGACGGAAGTAAGACATTTGAGGGATTAGACTCACTGACTGCTCTCAACTTAGAACGAAATCTCATTGTTCATGTTAGAGAAGATGCGTTTGCAGGGATCAAGACAACGCTAAGTTCTTTAAGTCTGTTAAACAACCTGTTACCTGAATTCCCAACTGCTGCAATAGGAACTCTGACCGATTTAAGAGTACTAGATATCGGGTTCAACTTATTAAATAAATTACCAGTCGACGCTTTTGTAAACAATCCATCAATAACTTTACTAGCGCTAGATGGAAATCCTTTGGCCACTGTGCCGGAAGCAGCATTTTCTCACCTTAACGAAACACTTCGTGGTCTCAGTCTTGGCGGTAGGTTCTTAAACTGTGATTGTCGCCTGCGCTGGATAATTGAATGGATTCGCAACGGAGAATTGCAAGTAACATCACGAGAAAGAAACCCGCAATTCTGCGGCAATCCGTCCCACTTCCGTGAGCGAGGGTTTTACAGTTTTGAACCAAACGAATTAGTTTGTGAATACGATTCAACTTCAACAACAGAAAGGGTATCAACGACGGTAAAAGATTCGAATGAGTGGAAATTAAGTCGCGTCATCACAACGACGTCCACGACTACCTCTGCACCGTCAACAACCAGCAGTACAACTGCGGCACAAGAAACAGAAATCAGTAATAACATAGATGCACCAACGAAGCCAGCCATCATTCAGAGCACCAGCACCAGCACCACCAGTACCGCACGCCCCAGCCGCGTCCCCTCCGTCCGCCCCGCTGCCCCCACATGGCGCCACGCCCCGCACCAGCGTCCTCCTCTTGTCATGAGTTTCCCACAGCAAAAACCAAAAGTAGATGATTCCAATGAAGTCATTGTGAAAAATGCATACAGGCAAGACAATTCTGTAATCATACAATGGGACTCAGATGTTGCTAATATACTCGGCTTCCGCGTCGTTTATCGACTCTTCGGAGACAAAAGCTTTAAACAAGGACCACCTTTAGAAGCCAGCGAAAGAGAATTCAAAATTAAAAATGTTCCATCTCAGGTGTGTATAACAATAAGCGATTGAAGATGATTTTTATCAAATAAATAGTAAATTTTATAAACAGAAAAATATGTTTTTCACAGGAATGTATCGTGGTCTGCGTGATCTCCTTGGAGGAGGTTCACGTAAGTCCAGAGACGGTGCCGTATTCTCAGTGCCGTGAAGTGCGGACCGTTTCCGCCGCCGCCTCTAATATGGACAAGATCACGATAGCGGCGAGCGCCGCCATTTGCGGCACCATCGTCGTGGCGGTACTCGTATTCGCCGCGGCGTCACGTCGTCGATCTCGCACAGTTCACCGCCTACACACGCAAGCTCCTGAGAAGATGCCCAACCCTTGTTGCGGCGGGCTCACCGGCACGCCGAGCCCCAGCGGCCCGCTCTCTTCGTTAGCAACGATCGGCGCATTTGGAAAGCAGCGTGAGTGGGATCAAGTGTCGGCTTATAGCGCACGTTCGATCCCGCGTGCACGTTCCTATACTGAACCGGCTCCTCCGGATCCATTACCGGGTCGTCCTGGAAGAGCTCGTTCCCTCGCTGATGGTCAATCACAACATAGCTATTCCCATTCCGGCCGATACGGAGTCCCTGGCTACCCTAGTAGCCTTCTAGGATCACGAGCGGGTAAGTTGGACTGTCGCTTTGATTAGGTACTTCTTCGTTTCACTTCTGGCTTTTATACTTGATTTATTCACGGTTTTGAAATTCACGGCGTTATTATTACGATACCTATAAATAAATGCCTTTTAATTTTTAGATTTGCGACAGTCACGTCAGTCCTTAGGAGCAGCATCGGAGCGGGCCTCACGGTTGTCGCTGAGCGGCGCTGCGGGTGGAGCAACAGGCGGCACGGCGGGCTCCCGGCGCAGGCCGCGGTCGCGGTCACGGCCGGCTAGCCGGTACAGCGTCGGTTCCCTGGGTATGGGGTACTGCGACACATCTGACAACTGGACTGATCACGATATGGACATCTACATGGCGCGGAACCCGACGACTCGGAGTGGACTAGTGCCTTTATAGCGTGCAAGGGACACGGCGCGGGGAGATGTGACATGTCGCGAGCGCTCCTCGCCCTCGCGCAAGGCTCCCGCGTGCTATACCTCGTGGTGCAGTCATAACGCCCGCGCAGGCCAGCGCCCGCACCGACACTCTCGCCGACATAGTCATGAGAAGACCAATAGACGTGCGCACGCGCACTGCAAC
This sequence comes from Agrotis clavis, assembly GCA_954870645.1. NCBI lineage: Eukaryota > Metazoa > Arthropoda > Insecta > Lepidoptera > Noctuidae > Agrotis > Agrotis clavis. The sequence goes on along the minus strand of OX940923.1, from coordinate 21,117,531 downwards.
CCGGTCGCGGCTCGGAGCCAGTGTGTCCGTTATCCGATAGAATATTGAGTAAAGTGTAATTATATTGTTACCCACTAGAAAATTTTACGATCATGTACAGTTGGCTTAGTTTCGGTATACTTAAGTACGTACATAATTATTTAAAGAATTAATATTAAATTCCTAAATTCTATGGTGAATACTCTATTTGAGATTCAATTATTTATTTGATTTTGACTAGTTACATTGCGAAACAAGTAATTTGTGAATCAAAAGAGAAAAGATTTCTCAGTAGATGGCACGCAATTCGTTTTTATAAATGCCTATTAATATGAGATTAAAAGGTTGTACGAATTTAAAATTAAGACTATTGGTTGGTGAAAACTAGTCACAATATTTTGCTAATTCACTGCAGAGACATCAATTTACTAAGGTTGCAGAATGTTACTGACTAATTTTATAATGTTCGCATTTTGAACACAAGGTGTTCTTATTACCACTGATTTATATTGTATTAATTGTATATTACTTTTAATTTTTACGGTGCATATTTATTTAATTTTAAGATTGAATTTTTATTAATAAGTTGTACATATATTTTTAAATAGATGATAAGGTAATGTAGTATAAAAGATAATTGATTTTCAAGATTGTAATAGGCAATTTTAATTGCTGAGCTAGGTAGTAAATATATAAATACAATAACTATCTTTAAAAGACAAAACCTTTAATCCCTATTATTGACCAGGTGAAAGATAAATAGAATAAATCAAAAATGGTGCTACTTTGAAAGACTGTCTTTTTTGTATTACTTTAATGGAAATGTTATTTTTGTACTGATAAGGAAATTTTTAATATGCTTGCTCAAATTTATAAATTAAAATTAATGGCAAAACGTTTTTGTAAAGGTAATTATCTTAATTAAATACATAATAATTTGATAATTTTGAAGATTTTGTTAATTGCATACACCTATGAAAAAATATCTCAATCAATCTCTGAACACTAAGTACTTACCCTGGTACAAGGATACGATGCTCCCAGCGATACTGTAGCTCCTGACAGAACTCGTACCAGAGATGCGCCAGGTAGGGCAGCCCGCCCGCATCGAACAGCCGCGCCGCCGTCACCGACACACGCCACACCAGCCCGCCCTCCGGGCTAGTCTTCACATAGCTACATAACTTCTGCTCACCATCCATCTGAGAAAAATAACATCATACAAATAAATCAACAAATTCATAAAGTGATACCACTAGCGCCATCTACTGGAAAAACGAAACAACTCCTCACCTGCTTGAATTCTACTTCTAGTTGTTCAGGATAGTTGAAAGTATTATCTTCAACTGCATCAGGGAACACATAGTATAGCAGGGGCATGAGCAACTCATCAGCTATGGGGCCTTTAAAATCCGTCATGTTTCTGCTTTGTCCCATGGCAGCCCTAACTAATTTAGAAATAGTAATAGGAGCTTCAGTGATCTTATGCAGAGGATTCACTAGTCCCAAACTTTTGCTCAGCCCCAGAGTATCCATAAGTAGATTATTATTATCTAACAAATCCATAATTTTATTAATAGTTTCCGATAATTGACAATTGAAATTATCCCTCATTTTGAGGGTAATTGTCCAAGTAGGGGCCATGAGTGCATCAATTTCAGAAAAGGTTGAAGAATCTACTATTGCACATTCACGGAACTTCGGCCAGATAGCATTGAGCAATACACTATGTATGGGGTTTTTGTCAGAACCAAAAGGAAGCTCCAACAGTTTTTTCACATCAAACCCATCTATTGATAGAAACTCATTTGATTGAGTTGTCTTTTTCCAGGCAAATGCATCCATGTCTCTTAACTCATAAGAAAACTTTGTGGAAACAACAACAGCATCCAGAGCTACTGGTGATGATATCTTAGATTTAAATAAGCTTACAAGGCCACTCAAATGTGAGCACTGATTGGAAATTCTTTTTAAATGGATTGTGTCAAAATTAACTTTGTGTTCACTATCTTCGTAGAATCCTAAATACGTTTGTTGCCAGTGTTCACGTATTTTGACAAAGAAAGGCACACCACAGTCTACGTTAGCAAAAGCTATATTTGCAGTGCTCATCACAAGCTTTATTAAATTACCATCAACCAATGGCATACTCGGGTACAGCATAATATACCGTTTTAAACCATACCAGCTGGACACTGGAAAAGGACTTCCATCAAGGTCTTCCATAAAATTTGTGGTTGACTCCCAAATACCTTTGTGCAACTCTACTAGAAAAGATTTATCTTCTGACTCCTCTGAGATCTCTGTGGACTTTACAGGTTCTAGTTTATGATATGATAGCATAAATTTGTTTCCCTGGAAGTGAATTTCCTCGGATTTGCTTGTCCATTTCTTTGTGTACTCTCTTGCGAGTTTAGCTAAAGTAGATTTAGACAATCGCCATTCTTTCAATACCTCTTCTATACGAGCAATAAACACTTCCCAATCAGATGCAGTCGTAAAGTCCTGGTGGTAAATATCATACTCATCTATTTCTTCATTCATTTCTGTTTTGAAAATGCAATGAATAATACAGCAACAAACACAAAAAACAAACAGCTGTTGGATTTGGCACTGACATTAAATACATTAATGTCAATGAAAATGACAAGCAAGAACTGCCAAGTGTCAGATTTCCGTCTCAGTGTGTCTATGATGTCTATGGTAGAATGCATAGATATAGAGAATGGACAGCAGATCACAGACGTAGAGAATGGACTGTACCCTCCTTAGCCAACTTACAGACAAAATTGGCTCCTCTAGAAAAAGAGAAAAACAATATAATTTTGCATAGACTGAAAGCAAATAATGGTTTTCTTCTATTTCTCAGTCCATTCTTTCAAGGCTATGCTGTAGACCCAGTAATAAAATAAATAAATACAAAAAACACTAATAAAAAGTCATCTACGAGTAGCTTCTGTGTTAAAAAATAATTACATTGCGTTATTTCACTAGTTTCTACAGCTTGACATAAAAATGTAGAAAACCGTAAAGCTGCGAACATATTATCGGACGCGTCCGTCAGCCGCGGCTGAGGGACGCGGCTTATTCATTATCCAGCCAGTACATTTAATACTACACTGTGCAAACTGTCGGTCGTAAGACGCGGACGTGACCTTGAGAGTTCGGACGTCCGAACAAAATCTGGCCTTCTGTCTGGCCTTCTGTCGTCCGAACTACCGTGCACACTGCTAAGCCGCGTCCCTCAGCCGCGGCTGACGGACGCGTCCGATAATATGTTCGCAGCTTTACGGTTTTCTACATTTTTATGTCAAGCTGTACATTATTTCGCAACGATCAGTGCATTGTTTATTCATGATGAATAAAACGACTAGTAGCGACCTCATTTTTTCCACACTCTTTTTTGTCAAGCTGTAATAGAGCTGCATAGAGCATAGACATACAGCTTGACATAAAAATGTAGAAAACCGTAAAGCTGCGAACATATTATCGGACGCGTCCGTCAGCCGCGGCTGAGGGACGCGGCTTAGCAGTGTGCACGGTAGTTCGGACGACAGAAGGCCAGACAGAAGGCCAGATTTTGTTCGGACGTCCGAACTCTCAAGGTCACGTCCGCGTCTTACGACCGACAGTTTGCACAGTGTAGTATTAAATGTACTGGCTGGATAATGAATAAGCCGCGTCCCTCAGCCGCGGCTGACGGACGCGTCCGATAATATGTTCGCAGCTTTACGGTTTTCTACATTTTTATGTCAAGCTGTAGCTCACATAGCTCGCCCAGTTCCATCATTGTTTCACCCATGGAGTTTGTCTATGGGAGATAACAAATTATTTTTTGGGGTTAACATTGACACACTCATTTTGTTCCACTTTTATTATCTCTACGAAGGCTCATTCCAGCTCCATATCCACTTACAGCTTGGCCAGAACGGATTGAAACGGAATGGAATCTTTTTTTTTCTGACAACGTTTTAAAATCTTTGAAATTTGATGTAAACAAAGACCGCAGGTTTGTTAGATTTATTATTGTGCCATAAAACTAACGTAATAAGTGAAATAAAATAAAATAAAATCATTCAAAGTGCTGGTAGCGCGAAGACAGTGCCTTCCTTTAGTTTTATGGCACAATAATAAATCTAACAAACCTGCGGTCTTTGTTTACATCAAATATCAAAGATTTTAAAACGCTGTCAGAAATAACAATTTTAGTTTCGTTTCAATCCGTTCTGGCCAAGCTGTATATCCATACTTATTTTGGGGACAGCCCCGAATATCGATAATAAATGTTGTAAAAATACACGGAATGTTACCATTTAAAAAATCATTGGTCTTAATTCTAATTCCGTTCAGGAATCTAATATTCAAAAATCCAAAAAAGACTAATAATTTTATTTCATCAAAATCGTTATAATGAAAATATTCCGCTCAGCCTGCTTGAAAAAACAGCAGCCTTTTTTGTTTGTTGTTAAGATAGTTTCCATAGTAACCATACGGTAAATAACTAAAAATCAACTTTACGAGCAGGATACGTATAAGGATTATTTCAATCTACAAATAATGTTTAGAGGTGATAATTCGCATTCTTTGAGTTATGAACAGCAAGCTAAATTCATTCAAGATCGAATTACAAATGTGGAAAAAAACTTTGGCGAACTTTGTGTTGCCTTTGGTGACTACACAAGAAAAACGGCAAGGTGAAAATAGAACAAAACATAATACTAAATAACTACATAATCTTTCTTTGTGCATTCATTAAACGTTCTTGTATATAATTGAAAAATCGAAAGAGATATACCTAAATATAAATCGGGGCAACTTTTGAGCATGACTTGAAGGGTCCATTCCATCATTTTTGTTTTTTTTTTCGTAAATGTTTAACGAGAGTTTAACTTCCCCTTTTTTAAAATCCCCTTTGTATTTTGTTTTTTAAAAAATAGATAAAAAAAAAAATAAAATATAGTTTACAATAACCACTAATCAAACAACACGCTCCGCATTAAACATTCACGGTATTTTTTAAACAGATTGCGCGACATGGGAGACGAACTAGTAAAAGTTCTAAAGGATTACGCCAATAATGAAATCGTTAACAAATCTTTAAGTAGCGGCTTAGAAAATCTGTCTACGACATTAACAGCCATTGAGGAGTACCGGAATTGTGAAGTACAGCGTTTGGAAGCCAAGGTAACTTAGTATATCCATGACTAGTAATGCATAGAGTATGTAATCCCTACCGTTACCAATGATGTTTGATCAATTTATTTGCCCATCTATTTGTATTAACCGTGCCGTCAAAATAAGCGAACAATATCTTAAAATTTTCAGAATTACATGGCGGTACAAATAGATTAAAGATCTTATCTTTAATACCTAATTAAAGATTATTTTGACGGCACGGTTAGCGCAATGACCGAGCGATCGACTGCCTCACTGGGTGCGGGTTCGATTCCCACAAGGAACAAGTATTTGTATTTTTACATGTAGTTGTTCCAGATATAACTGTTTGTGTGAGTTAAAAATTTTAACGCCGGCTCCACACGTTGGCCGTGTTTGCCGAACAGAAGGAGACGGCGCTATACCAGAAAGCAAGACGCAAATAATTCTATCTCGTTTCTTAGTATAGCGCCGTCTCGGCCAACACGGCCAACGTGTGGAGCCGGCGTAAAGGTTTGTAAAACACCCATGAGACAGAAGAAATTACATAGGTAGTGTGAGGAAAGGGCAAAGTCATGGAGGTACAATATGGCTCTTACACTTTCGAAGAAAAGTGGCTGTGACATACGGACAGACAGACAGGCAGACAGACATGACGAATCTATAAGGGTTCCGTTTTTTGCCATTTAGCTACGGAACCCTAAAAAGGAGTTTTAGGTATATCTATAACTCCTTACGACCTCATGTACACACGACACATCAAGCCATATAAAACCAGTTTGTCTTGGACTCGCTTTTTATGATCTTTCCGCACATTGAACGATCAGCTTATACTAGTTTTGCATAGCTTGATGTGTAGCCGTGTGTACTATAATCCAAACACCAATTTGTGTTTACCTAGGTGATTGGCGAGCTGTGCCAATACGAAACAATTTGCAAACATGCCAGAGAGGAATTGAAGCATACGATGAACGTCCGTGAGAAAGAGCTGGCACGAAAGAAAGTGCTGGACAAAGCCAGGGAGAGACAACCTTTTAACAGACAGCAAGTTGTACGATACACTCTATAATTAGCTATACATCTTATTATGCAGGGCGTCGGCCTAATTCGTTAACCTGCTAAGTCCATTTTTGGCAAAATTGACTTTTTGATGCAGTTAGAAAATTCAGCCTAATATCTACCGTAGCATTTAAGAAATAGGAGCGATTTCAGCCTAAAAAGGTATAAAAAGCTATGCACGAAAAACTGCTTTCTTACCACTAGCCAATCTCCACAACGCAAACCTGCTAAATCCTGTTGCGGCCTCAGTTTTGCACTGAAAACGTTCCCAAACTCACGTGCCGTTTGGGAAAATTGTTTATTTTAATTTATTGTTATAATAATTAATTGATTGTGATACAGTCGCAGTAGTAAAACAGTATTTAATAGCTGTCATTAATAATAGTAAAATACTTAGGAGTACAACACGTACTACAAGACAGACAACACATTATAATAACGTATATTATAACGATTACTGATTATGTATGAAGAGTTTACCATTTTTTTTAACGTGGTAAAATCATCAAATGAGTCCTCCCTCCCAAGACAGGGCAGGAGGGAATGTCAGACTTGTACTGACTAAAATCCACGGTGTCCTTCAATAGCCTTTACGTTCCGGGGTCACGATATACGTAAGACCCGACACCGGCAGGCTTTGGCCCTCTAAGGGGGCCGTCATTGTACTGACACTCTTTGAGGCGTGTGTGGAACACAACGCGCCATCGACCTGGACATGGTCGATAGTCGGACAGCGACTCGTCCATTACTCGGAGCCCGCATGCCCGCACCTACGGTGGCCGGAAATCGTCTTACGACGTCCAACGCAGTGGGCGTCTACCACTGCGGCTGGGCTGTGAGGTGGACGCAGCCACGTCCTCACCTTTACGCGTCCCGCCTCCTCCTTCGCTAGCATAACTGCTTCGCAGAAGAAGCTGACCGCTTCCCACTCCGTCTCGCCTCGCAGCATGGCCTCGAGCAATGCCGGGCGTGAGAGGTCGCATAATATCCTATCGCCGTCGTGAGGAACGCGGCGGTGCTCTGCCCAAGCGGGGCAGTCCTGCACCGTATGCTCCGGGTGATCCTCGCAGTGGTGACACCTAGGCCTTTCTTCCTTCCCTATCCGACACAGGTACCTCCTGAAACTTCCGTGTCCGATGAGGACCTGCGTCAGGCCGTAGATCAGGACGCCGCCGTGACGCCTATCCAGCGACTCCTCAAAGAGGGGTCTCCGCCGCGATTGCGGCTTGCCCGGACCTCGGTTGTGACAGTCGCTCCCTCCATACTGCCCTGAGATCGCGCCGGAGCTCTTCCCGCCGCGCCTCGAGAAGTCGAGGCAGTGATGATTCGCCCCGGCGGGCGGTAGGCGGCGCTGCGCCTCCACGCGCCACTCATAGATGCGCTGGAGAGCAGTTGCCTTCACATCCCAAGGCAGCATCCGGCAAGGAGGTTGGCTGATTCACCGGCGATCGTGCGGTATCCTCGGATCATCCGCATAGCCATGACCTTCTGGTAGGAGGCGTTTGGCCGGCTGAGACTGAGCAGGAGTCGCCTGAGGGCGGTTGCTGCCCGGTTTAGCTTTGGGGCCAAACGCAGGAAGTGTTCCCTGGAGTTCCACCGGCTGTCGAGGACGAGTCTCAAGTACTTCATCGTTTTCCCAACGCCGCCGCCGCCCCGATGCGAACCCCTCACACCGATGCGATGAAGAGTTTAGTTTAGATATTTTAACCCTGTTTTCTATTAAAGAGGGACTGATTGTTCATTTTTTAATAATAAATAATAATTTTGATTACTGATTGAATTCGTTTAACTGCACTATTCAATTATCTATACACCATAAAAAAAAGATAAAAACTGCTAAGTCCTCAAGCAATTTGAAATTTCACCTCGAATAACTACTAAATAAACGTTTTCCTCATTTTTGAAAAATCTGTTTAGGTTTTTTAAAATATTATGTTTTTAAAATATCAAGAAAAATTATAGATGTCAACGGGATTTTCAAAATTTTGATTGCTAAACTAATAAAGATATTATTCAGTTTTTTCTTCGTCCTGTAAACTTTGCAAAAATGCACTTAGCAGGTTAACGAATTAGGCCGACGAGGGGACACACTTACGTAAAATGCTAGACTTTAAACGCGACCGCATACAGTAAAAAAAACAGTAAAATTCTGATGCTCGCGGGAAAGCACTCGCTGCAAACATTTCGTATTAGATACCGTACAATGTAGTAAAAATTCTGACGGATGTCCGCTTCTGATGCTCGCCGGAGGGCACATGGTACATCATTTTAAAAATTTCTAAGTGTGCGGGGTGCGTCAGGCGAGCATCAGAATTTTCTAAGAGTTTCGCGAAAATTAACGGAAAATTCCATTAGAATTCCACCATTGCGATAATTAGCGGCATTTTCCGTCAGTGTGGCCACAGCCTTTGATATAGAATTCTAACTTGATAAGTACGCAGCTAGCCGCATTGCGCCACACGATACTACCTGTTCATGTAGGGTAGGTACCTATAGTACTTAAGATTATAATTAAAACCAATGGCCTTGTACACCTGGTTTACATTACCTGCTGCCTGCATCTGTTATACATAATAAACTATAGCTTGACATAAAAATGTAGAAAACCGGAAGTCGCCACTTTCTTCGCGCTACCAGCACTTTGAATGATTTTATTTTATTATTTTTCACTTATTACGTTAGTTTTATGGCACAATAATAAATCTAACAAACCTGCGGTCTTTGTTTACATCAAATATCAAAGATTTTGTAACGCTGTCAGAAATAAAAATTTTAGTTCCGTTTCAATCCGTTCTGGCCAAGTTGTACCTAGGTACTGTGTTTATAAAGGCAGTTAATAAATTCAACTTCAAACGCTTCCAAAGACGGTTTGGAAGCGTTGAATTATGCTATTTCATCTGAAAGTATGAAGTAACATGCTTATTTTTCACAGTTTTTGACGGTTTGTGCGCAGTGGCTGAGCGATCAACTGCTGCACAGCATTTTGCGGGTTCGAATCCCGCGCGGAACAAAAATTAATTGTATGGCCTCCAAGCAACCTCCAAGTAGTTGTTGGTTGTTAACATACCCACGTCGACACGGGAGAAATTACTAGTTTGAGGAACAGTTTTTAAAAAAGCGTTTTTTTTGCGTCAGGTACTTATAAGGCCCTTCGTACATTAGGCGACTCGGGTATCCGATACTCCAGTCGAAAACCCAAGTCGCGCGACTCTAGTAGCGCACGATCCGTACACAGCGGCGACTCGAGTCGTAAGACTCAAATCGTCTATTCGGCCACCATTCTATATTCAACCTTAATAATACATTGTACAAAACACAAAATGTACTTCTCATAACATAAATTAAAATGCTTCTATTTTAAAAATGAGCGCATTCCTATTTCAAAAATTTTTGGAATTAAAAATTGGCGCGTATAGAGGAAAAAAATCAATCTAGAAAGAATATGGTTCATAATTTCGCCGCGCCAACCGGCTACAAGGTAGCTCGATTTGTTCAAGCTTTGACTTTCAAGGTGGTGACCATGGGTTTAATCCCCAGGTAAACATAGAATTTTTCTTTTTTCGTGTTTCAGTTGTTTTTTAGAGGTTTATTCAATTTTTTTCTAGGTTTTTTTTTTATAGTTTTCTTTTATTTGCACCGGAACGCTGACGCCCTTACTGCTATGATGATGACCGTGGTTTCAAATTTCAGATTTGAATAGGTTTTTTTTAATGTTTTCGTTTTCTTAATTACTTTATTTTTGTCGTATGTGCAAGTACATGACGAAGCTGGGTTAAAGTAGTAATGTTTGTAACGAAACCATAATAATTTATAAAAGTGCAAAAAGTTTGACACCATGCTCGATAGATGGCGCTGTCGTCGAGTTAGATCGCGCTATCGTTTTGTTAGGTTCTATTGAAGGACACCGTGGATTTTAGTTAGTACGAGTCTGACAGTCCCTCTCGCCCTGCCCGGGGTGGGAGGACTCATTTAATATGATGATTTTACCACTTAAAAAAAAAAGCTTATTCCATGCTAATTATCTATTAAAATATTCTTTTGAATTTGACAAGCCTGTTGGTCTAGTCGTTAGTGACCCTGACTGCTATGCCGGAGGACGTGGGTTCGATTCCCACCCAGGACAAATGTTTGTTTGATGAGCACGATCATTTGTTCTGTGTCTGGGTGTAATTTATCTATTATATTTATGTATTTAGAAATATATAAGTATGTTTATCAGTTGTTTAGTACCCTTAACACAAGCTCTGCTTAGCTTGGGACGAGATGGCGTTGTGTGATAGTTGTGGAATATTATTACTATTAATTGTAATTATACAAACAAGCTACTTTTTCTACCTCAGATACTTTAATAATAAATTTTAAAATAATAGATACAAATTTTTCGTCGGTTAAAAATCGCGAAGACTTGGGTATCGGCGATCTTGATAGATGAGTAGCGAGCGACTAGAGTCGGCGACGCATGTCGGCGACGCGACCTGTGTACGAGCCTCTATGGATTTGTATTGCGATAGTCGCCTGGAAACCAAAATCGTAAGGTATCGGAAACTTGCGTCGCCTCGTGTACGAACCTTCGTACACGAGGCGACGCAAGTTTCCGATACTAGAGTTTCGCCACTACTCATGACCTGCGGAAAATTCGAGGTACTAAATTTTTATAATGCAATTTGATGTAACGACATAGACACTAGCGCCGCGTCAAAAGGTCATGATGGGTGGTCAAGAATATGAATTTATAAAATGGCTGACACATGACTGTGACGATCAAAGTATATTTTTTGGGTTCCGAAGGTTCAAAAAAAAAACGGAATCTTTATAAGATCAGTCGTGTGACAGTCCGTCCTTCACAGTTAATTTCCTGGGAACCTAACATTAATCCAAATCCAAATACTATAACATATTATAATTTAAAATTTTTATTCAATAAAATAGAAAAAAAACCATCTCTCCCAACTTTTTAATAAAACTGCATACAAAATTATGATTTGATAGAGGATTGTAAATATTTTTCTATCGTTTTAAAATAATTACTTTTCAAAAATGATTCAAGAATATGCTACGGAACCATTTTATCTGTGAATAAATTTAAAAATGGTAAATAAATTGTTCCGCCATCTTGAAAGTCGCGGAAACTCAAGTCGCCGCGATGTCAGCAGATAGGTAGCGCGCGATTGGCGTCGCGCGTCGCGTGCATGTGTACGAACGTATATGCATTTCTATTGCGAGAGTCGCCTGGATACTGAAGTCGTAAGGTATCGGAAACTTGAGTCGTATAGTGGACGAAGGGCCTAACATGGCGCCATGTATTCCCCAAGGATAGGCAGATGTCTACGACTTGCTGAGTGCTGCAGATAGAGTATTAGAAATATTGATTTTTCCAATATCAGTTGTTTTGTGATAACAAGTTCCGAGATATGCAAATTCTGTTATAGACTTATGCTGAATCTGAGTTATTAAAGGCTTCAGCAGAAATGTCACGGACGGTCAAAGGCTTGAGTGAGCAGACGGAGTTCTTCGAGCGCCGCAAACTACAGCAACTGAAGACACTGCTGTCAGACTTCGTTATGATTGAGATGACCTTCCACGCGAAGGCAGTGGAGCTGCTCACCGTTGCCTATCAACAGATCAATGATATCAATGACAAAGGTGACTTAGAGGTGAGTTGAGCAGTGCACAACGTTTGATCATTATGGCATTTCTTAATCGATATAGGTATACTTTACTTAAATATCTAGAGAAAATCTCTAACTAATATTAAAATGTGAAAGTTGGGAGGATGGGTAAATGGATGTATGAATATGTTTTGTTACCCTACTCTTTCACGCAATAACTAGGTACTATTGAACGGAATAGGATGTTTGGTATAGTTTATACCGATTTTAATATCTTCCAGTGAGATACGTTCTTTTCGAGTTGTAGCGGGCGAAGCCGCTGACAAAAGCTAGTAACTTCGATTCGATCATTAATCATCATCAGCCTATAATGTTCCCACTGCTGGGACACAGGCCTCTCTGTGAGAGGGGGTGGGCCATAATCCACCACGCGGGCCCAGTGCGGATTGGTGGTTGTCACATGTCTTCGAATTTTTGGTTCTAGGACATGCCGGTTTCCTCACGATGTTTTCCTTCACCGTTTTGAGAGCAGTGGTGATGAAATAAATCACACAAAGTAATGCGCCAGGCCCCAGGCGGGGTTCGAACCCACGACTACAACTCGTAAGTCGGGACCGATACCACTGGGCCACCACTGCTCTAACAAAAACACCGAGAATGCATTACAATTTTCTAATCAAATATTTTTTTGTAAAGCGTTTGAACGCAGGTCTTTCAGATAGTGAGGATCAAACGGTAAATATTATTTCATGAACTTTATTCATATCACTTCATATTTTATAATATTCATTCATTGACCATACAGAACTTCAGAAGAAAGTTGTTTTCGCCGGAGAAACCTACGAATCCTGGAATGACTGCACGATCATCTTCACTCGCGTCGCTCATGAACCAGCAGTCCCCTACTAATGACGAGGACTTTGCGGTTAGCATCACATACACTCATTACATTTTAAGCATGTTTCATCTTTATAGGATGAATTTTCCAACTGGGCGTGGAAGGCTATTTAAGGAACTATAAGGAATATTAAAAAACATTGGAAGAAACCTCGAGACCGACTGACTTAGATAAATCAATATTCCTAGTCAGTAATCGAACCCGCTGATTTTGGAATAAAATTCGTTAGTGAGCGACGCTCACAGAAAGATCAAATCCTGATTTCTGGGAAGTAATGACATACGGAACCCCAAATCCTTGCAGTATTTTTCGATATTTGAAATAGGGATTCGAAACTTGTTTAAACTCTTAGGCCCGCTTGCACGACCCCGAGTTTTCTTTTAACTCAGAGTTAGTTGCTAACACAAGGTTAAATTTATACAGTTTGTCATATAAATATTGTCAATTTAACCTCGTGTTAGCAACTAACTCTGAGTTTTAACTCGGGTTCGTGCAAGTGGGCCTTAGCATGCTAAAATAATATCAGTCGAGTATCGATGGTACAGAAAGAAATGTGCGTGAGCAAAACCGTTGCCTAAAACATGGCAGTGTTAGGTATAGGGAGCAAAACAGATAAAAAAGCATTTTTATTACAGAGCATGAGAAAAGCGAGGTCACCAGAAAAGTATGCTAATTCGGGAATGACTAGATCCAGCTCGTTAGCCGCTCTCATGAATAATTCACCGAACAAGGAAGGCGATGAAACATCCGTATGGCCTTTTATGTATTTAGTAATGAAATAAGTATGGTAAAGTACCCAACTGCTGACCTCCCACCAACTATTGACCGCATAACAGTTTTTATCAAAAATAATAATAAATCTTCTTGCAGTGCTGCATAAAGAACACAGAAAATGAAATATAATTTATCCTGTAATATATTGGCGTCACAGAAAATTTAAATAAAGCAATATTGCGTCCGTAAACCTATGATAACAAAATACCCTCCTAAAATCATCAAGAAAGGGCTTTGTGCTTTTTGTACCAATTCCTTGTCCGCCATTTTGATTTTTTTTCAAAACAGCATACACGAATGAAACATTGATAAATCGATAGATCAAATCAATACAAACATAAAATGTAAGCGGCAAAACCTCGTAAAGCGTCACGTTTCCGAGTTATGAGCTGTCAAACATGTAAAATTAGTGACACATTTTTTCTTATTTTTTTAATATTTGGATATTTATTGATCAAAAAGGATACTTCCGCAATAAAACTAATTGAATATTAGTTTTTCACGCATTTCGAATGCTTTTACATAGGATTATTTCGTTTAACGCGATTTCAGCATTTAAAATGCGTGTAAAAACTAATATAAAATATTCGGAAGTATCCTTTTTGATCAATAAACATCCAAATATTAAAAAAATAAAAAAAATGTGTCACTAATTTTACATGTTTGACAGCTCATAACTCGGAAACGTGACGGTTTACGAGGTTTTGCCCGTTACATTTTATGTTTATATTGATGTGATCTATCGATTTATCAATGTTTCATTCGTGTACGCCGTTTTGTAAAAAAATCAAAATGGCGGATGGCATCTGGTACACGGCCCATACAAAAAAGTTCAAACCCCTTTAAGGTGATTGCTTCGATGTAGCCCGCGAAATTCAAATTTTTTTACGTTTTTTGCAATTTGCAGGCCAGTGACATGTTGTAACTTTATAAATATTTGTGTTGCGCAAATAACAAGTATAATTTTAAATATAAAAAATAACAAAAAACTCGCTCCATCAGCTCTCACATAGAAAAGGTGCATCGTAGTTAGATTTCGGAGATTTTAACATGATGCACCTTTTCTATGTGAGAGCTGATGGAGCGAGTTTTTTGATATTTTTTATATTTAAAATTATACTTGTTATTTGCGCAACACAAATATTTATAAAGTTACAACATGTCACTGGCCTGCAAATTGCAAAAAACGTAAAAAAAATTGAATTTCGCGGGCTGGTTGGAGCATCCCCCTTAACAATTTGCTAAGCTGACGGTTGTTTTCACTGTCATTTTATTTCAGTTTTACACGATAGATTCCTTAGAGTTTGGTATTTTTTGGTTATTTAAGACAGACACAATGCTTTTCCACATGATTTTCAAGTTTTAATGAGCGTTAACTTGTTAAAATGATGAGGTCAATATCTGGTACACTCAAATGTATGAATAACCATTTTTTTAACATGGCATGTCAATAGCTGGTAATTAACCGAATGTACGAGAAAACCAGTTACTGATACCACGGTGTGTACGTATAGTTCATTTTTAATGGCGAGGTAGCTTAACTTTAATGCGTCTGTATTACACCCATGGGCGTTGGCACACCCCTAAAGGTGTGTATCTGCATAATCACAAACATAAAAAGTACCTTACGTAGTAACCTGAGAACCTAGCATAATTTGAGTGAGGTACTTAAATTTTCGGTCTACTGTCACATTCTGGATCCTCCTGAATATTTTAGACTTTTAGACTTACTAATATTATAGGAAAAGTGAACGGCTGAATGGATTTTAACACAATTTGGCAAGCAGATTATTTTAAAACCTGGTTAAGTGGGTGTACCTGGACGCAGGATACTTTTTATGTCGGTATATGATCCCGTGGGACAATTGCAGAATATAACACGAGCAATGCCTCAGCCACAGGTTGGTTTAATGCATAAAATGACAAAATATACCCTAACCTGCATGTTTGAACTAACTGACAAATCATTTCCGAGGCAAAGTGTGAGCTAGTTTTTTATTTGTATCTATGTTCTCTTCATTTGTGAGGTCTTTTACATAAGTTTAAAAAGTTAAAACCGTCTTATGTAATTAGGAAAATATTAATTCAAAGATTTTTAAACTCACTTTGTAGAACTAAAGCCGTGTTCTTTCAATTTACTTTGCCGGCGAGTATTTTTATATCTGCTGCATAATACAGAACAGTGAAATAACTACTAATAAAGAAGAAAAATAGGACAAAAAGTGATAAAAACTACAACAAAAAGTGATAAAAACTACAAAATTTCAAAAATAAGTGCAAGTATATTATTGACGGCGTTTGAAGACTGAAGACCTAAATAGTGTGAAAAAAGAAAATGAGAAGGGCTATAAGACTAGCTTTGTTTGTTTTTTATCAAATAAGACCTCGTATCACATTCATATTAAATAATATTTGAGTTTATTCTTATACTACAGGAGGTCAAAAAATTGGTCATTTGCATGATGAAAATTTGGTACAAGCATGTTGATAACTGGTCAAATGGCTTGTTCTTGCTAAACTCGAGAAAAAAAACACTTTTTACCTTTGTATGACTGTAAATATTGTTTTAGTTACATTCTCCAATGTTTATTTTATCTTCCAAAAACATTAATTTCCACTTGCAACTCGTACATTAGTTTATTTTGCGAAAGAAATAAGGAAAACCGCTTAAGGGGTCAATAGTTGGGTGTTTTACCCTACTTACCTTAAATAAAATTACATAAGACTCCATGCTAATCCGTTTTCTTTGATACAGGATTCGGAGGAAACTGAAGATGAAGACTCTTCTGAAGAAACCGAATCGCGTTAATTTTAATGGGGATGGCAACTCAAAGCTAATCGTAGATGGCGCTGCGATAGTTGGTCCCCACGTCTACCTTGTACAAAAAAACAAACAAGATTATTTGTTATAAAAATTGAGTATAAATACAAAACAAATATGGAAAATTATTCGTCCATGCAAGTACTATATACTAAAAGAAGAATTAAGACGCCGCGGCGCATCTACAAGAGAAAAAAAGTGATTTAATTGAGTGGTTATACATTTGATTTTACCGTAATAAATCCACAATTACTTGTAGTTGAGGTTTCAATTTTTGAGTTTAGGTATGTTTTACCTGTCCTCTCCTTTATCAAGAATATAATGCTGCTTTTGACTTTCTATTTTGATAAAATATCATAATGTTTTAAGTCAGTAATTTTAACCTTTTTTTCTATTTAGATTCGAGAAATATCACAATATATTTAATTTCTTAACACCACAACTATTACAAAACTCGTTCCAGGTGATAATTCTTCGATTTTCGAGCGATGCAATACTGGTACATAACCTCCAAAAGAAAAGTAGATATTATTTTGAAAAGTGTATTCCATCATTTTTACAGCTTATTACACAACATCTAGTCATTTTACATCAATAAATGTTTTTTTTTCTGAAAATTCCTTTGATTTTACAGTTCTTTGGGGACCAAACTGTCATTTTCACTTTGACACTTGCCTTCCCCATTGTGTACCTACTTAAATTGTGTGTACCTATTTGACGTGTGTGTGCGTGTAATACAGATCTATCTATAGTATATAAGAAATAGAAATATCTCAGTCAAATAAATAATACACCATAGTAATACGTCTTGGTTTTTTTATTTAGATCTATTAGTATATAAACCTACTTCTGGGTGGCCACAAAGCACTGCAAAATACTAAACCGTATGATCATAAAACTATTTTTACTAAATAGCTGACTTAATAATGGATATCGTAAATATTATACAGACAATCTGTTTTGTACATTTTCATTTTACTTGAGCATAAAAATTTGTTAATCATACCTGTAGTTAGTTGGTACCTACAGCATTTGCACAATATCTATATAATTTAGAGTGGCGAATACGAATCTATATTACGATTAATACGACTTAGGATCTAAAAAATACCGCCACTGTTATTACAAAGCCATAGCAATACTTTTGATGAAATTTATTGGTGTACTTGGTCGAAAAAATATTAGAAAAACAAAATGGCATGAGATATTGATATTATGCCCTCTAAATTACTTCCCTTCGTGACGTGCACGCGATCTTGTGTATCCCGTATCGTTCGGCGCCAGGCACAGTACTGATCAATATTCACCCTCAAGAGACCAACCCCTGTTTATTATTTTAGTAACGAAAACATCAAATATGTAATACAACACAATTTAATTACAAAATAAACAATCATACAAATATTTGCACAAACACAGATACATTCACTGTGCTTAGTAAAACCTTACAAGAATCTTTGTCTGATCACTCCATATTGCTTTGCATTCAGTTTGATATCCACTTTTCATAAATTAGACAACTACTAGCGTACTATGAAACAAAGGAACACTTCAAATATCTTCACCCATTCAGTAGATCCCAATATCTTTGAACAAATTCACAAACTTCATGCCATAAAGTCTAGTCTAATGTTACTTTAAATCTATTACATGCACTGAAGGCTTAATGTGACATGACATACCTTGTGTGTAAACTAACCAGTCTAACAATCCAGCAGTGAATACAGTGATAAAACTTAGCATTCCATTACTAGAATTAGGTGGTTTAATTACTCAGATCACACATGGTGTTCAGAAACAATAAGTGTAACTAATTCTCAAATAATGAAACACCTGTCCTTGTGTTACATGTGTTTTGATACCATAAAAACAGCAATTACATAGCTCTGGAAATTTACATAGTAATGATTGGTGTTACACTCCATGTCATTGCAATTATTGCCTTCACAAAACAGGAGTGCAATTGGCTATGGGGCCATATCCTGCCTTTTTGCTTAAGTTTAAATAGTATTATCTTATCAATAGTGGGTGGTCACATACATAACAATTATATATACATGAGCCACATAATCATTTAGCCCCTATGGAGTTACATCACTTATTTATCTTTATATATGCATTTTAGTAGTATTTACTTTGACATTAAATGGTAAAAATGACATGATTCAGGCACAAAACAATGTGGTGTGTTTGTTACTTCTAGGATCACTGCTACTTTATGACTACTTTTCATTTTCAACACCAGCTTGTGTCATGAGGTCTGTGATATTCTTCTCCAACTCATCAACACGGGTGCCCATCTCATCTATCCGGTTGATGATCTGATCAGACATACTTTGGAATTTGTCTTGCATGTTTTGTAGGAGGGACTGCACCTGAGAAATTAAAAAGGATCAAGATTAAATGGATTGAAAAATGAGTTTTTAAGAAAGTGCATTAATATAAGAACATATACATGAGGCAGCTCAGATACCTATGCTTCTGAAATTAAAGATTAAAAATCATTAATGCTGCTCAAGATTCAATTGTAAACTGAGGAAATAAGGACTCTGCTAAAAGAATTATTCTTTTCCAATTAGAAATCTCAATCAATGACAGATAATAGACCCTCTGGTATGTAATTAGATACTATATTTTATTCTACATGAAATGAGTATCACAACCCCTATCAACTTAGCTATGCATATCTGCTTTAAAGATTTGAACAAGTTAATAAACGAACACATAACTTGTGTTTAAAAAAGTCATTACATAATTAATATTTTAGAACGGATAACCTCATTGGGAAATACTGCATTATTGCGTCGCATCAAAATATGCTCGTAAAATATTTAGCAGCTATGTTCACCAGCAAAGGGGATTCTCAACAGAACTCACGTATTGTGTCACCTCTTGCATGTTTTTAGGATCATTTCCCGGTGCCGTGTAAGTGCTCTCCACGTCAGTTGTTGTTGTTTCTGTATTTGGTTCTGCCATCGCTTATAATCTTCTCTTCTACAACCAAATTGCAGCCTTGTTTTCAAATCAATACTATCTTAGTTACGTCTTTCCTCTTAGAATATTCAACACACAGAGAGTGCTATCACGTCGAAATTCTAGCGATAACTGAATTGAGTGGGCTTTCAGTGTAACTAAAATTAAAATTCAATTTCTAACAAAAAGTAGCTAAGATTGACAAAACAAAATGACATGACGACATGACATGAGTACATGACACGAAGAATATAAAACCCGGAACAACAATCTTTATTATCTTCCTTGACAAAAGAGTGAATCTCTTCTTTTCTTTTTTATGCAATACAACAAGGATAGCGCATCGCAATAATTATCAATTTTGTGGACATGGAAAATCTTTTCCATAGACAATGTTCTGTTGATTTGGTGCATAGACTTAAAGAATGGACTACGCAATAGCTCCCTAAAATTGACCCCACTCAACTAAAAAGAGAGTGAAAGAGAGGAATCGCAGAGCCTGTTACAAGAAAGAGATATGAGAATGGCCAATTTTCTGTCAGTTGGCTAGGGAAGGCGCAGGGCGCCAACCATCTTTGATGCGTAATGGAATGCCAATGCAATCTAAAAATGCACTGTTGTCTATGCTTTTCATAAACAAGCAAGTGTCAACTATCTCAATGGTGTCAACTGGTGTCAAACTGACTGACAGTTCAACTCAATGTCAAAATTGTCAAATGGGGATGGCAACTCAAAGCTAATCGTAGATGGCGCTGCGATAGTTGGTCCCCACGTCTACCTTGTACAAAAAAACAAACAAGATTATTTGTTATAAAAATTGAGTATAAATACAAAACAAATATGGAAAATTATTCGTCCATGCAAGTACTATATACTAAAAGAAGAATTAAGACGCCGCGGCGCATCTACAAGAGAAAAAAAGTGATTTAATTGAGTGGTTATACATTTGATTTTACCGTAATAAATCCACAATTACTTGTAGTTGAGGTTTCAATTTTTGAGTTTAGGTATGTTTTACCTGTCCTCTCCTTTATCAAGAATATAATGCTGCTTTTGACTTTCTATTTTGATAAAATATCATAATGTTTTAAGTCAGTAATTTTAACCTTTTTTTCTATTTAGATTCGAGAAATATCACAATATATTTAATTTCTTAACACCACAACTATTACAAAACTCGTTCCAGGTGATAATTCTTCGATTTTCGAGCGATGCAATACTGGTACATAACCTCCAAAAGAAAAGTAGATATTATTTTGAAAAGTGTATTCCATCATTTTTACAGCTTATTACACAACATCTAGTCATTTTACATCAATAAATGTTTTTTTTTCTGAAAATTCCTTTGATTTTACAGTTCTTTGGGGACCAAACTGTCATTTTCACTTTGACACTTGCCTTCCCCATTGACAAATTCAATTTTCCTTTCCGTTTTATTATTTTGTTCCCGGTAAACCAAACAGAATAAATTGTAGTTAGATGTAAGAGTGTTACTTTATATCTAATAATAACATAATGCAGCCATTAACCATGAATTCTAAAGGTGATATTCAAATTGATATAAACCAAGTGAGGATCGATATTTTAAATGGCATTCGTGAATGCACAGATCGGGGCCTTACACAAACTGCCAAATGGCTTGCGGAGCTAAATTTCTCTCTAAAAGATCACAAAATTATATATGAGCAAACTCCAACTACTTACGATGATGGTATTTCGCTTGAAGAGAAAGAAGCTTACACCCTGGCCAAGACTTATTTTGACTGTCAAGAATACGACAGGGCTTCACATTTTTTAGAGAACTGTTTAAGTTCTAAATGTGTTTTCCTTCACAAATATTCCCAGTACATGTCAAGTGAAAAAAAGCGACTGGACAATGCTACAGATCTAGGTACAGAAAATACAGAATCTACACAAGTGCTATTGGATTTACTTTCTTATTTTAAGGTAACTAAGTTTACTGAGTTCTTGACATCTTAAGCTCGGCAGTTTTAGTTTTACAAAATATTTTACAAGGTATTTTACTCTTCAGGCAAACCGTAACAACCTAGATGGATATCTGCTGTACTTAGAGGGTGTGGTATTGAAAAAACTAGATTTGCGGAGTCAAGCAGTGACAGTGCTGCAGGCAGCCGTAGCCGCTGCTCCTACTCTCTGGGCAGCGTGGGTGGAGCTAGCAGGCCTTGCTAATGAGTATGAAGCATTAGATTCACTTCAGCTGCCCAAACATTGGATGATGTATTTCTTTGCAGCACATGCTTTTGTTGAATTGAAATTATCAGAGCAAGCTTTGGAAGCCTACATGGTCTTGGTTGGAGCAGGTTTTGAAAAAAGTACTTATGTTACAGCACAAATGGCTATTGTCCACCATGATAGAAGAGGTAATTTTTCTTTGACTCGCTTATGTTAGTTATATTGTTTTAAAGTGATAGTCTGTGTGACATTGCTTAATAAGAGAAACTATTAAAGATAACACAACACCTTTTAAATTTTTATAATGTTTCAGATGTTGACTCTTCACTGAGCTTATTCCGTGAACTCTACCAGAATGACCCATATCGACTGGACAACTGGGACGTGTACTCTCATCTTCTTTATTTAAAAGAAAAACGGATGGAACTTGCAAACTTAGCCCAAAGGGCAGTGTCAATAGACAAATATAGAGTTGAGACATGTTGTGTTATTGGTAAGTGGTTTAAGGGCGGCCAACCCGTCTATCTTTTCATACAAATGCTTGTACGTGATTATGGCGTTGTAACAGATATTTCTTTGAAACTTTTGAACTAATAAGCATCTTGTGCACTATATCTAGGTTTCTATCAAAACGCGAAATCAAAATTTTAAGAAACAAATTCAGTACAAAACTCCAAAAATCAGCTTTTTTGCACAATTTTTATATGATGTTTGGGCGTTTATAATGTACTCATTAATTGTAACCGGAAAGAAATATTTGCATAGAAACCTTGCAAATGTAATGGAGTTTCTAAATGTAAAACCTTTTTTTCATAATCTTGTAAGGCTTACGAAAAAACACGTATTTCTTGGAACAAGTTTTATGAAACTTCCGCACACTATTTTTTCTTTAATGTGATCGCGTTCTCACTTGCTTGTTAGCCATGTGGCGGTAAGAGGTAAGCGGGGGACGAGTCGAGCGGGGACGGGTTTGCCTCTTGTTCTGGATGAAACAACAAGCTTTTTGGCCATGCTCGCGTTGCCGTTCGTCGGATGGGGAAGGGCGCTCTTAAAATTGTGACATCCAAATCAAATCAAATTTATTTCGTGAACACAGGGTACATACAGTAGATGTTTTCATAAATTAATAAGATCCGAGCTGTGCTCCGCCAAAAGGCATACAAAATTTACCAGTTTTTTACATGCAAGACATAATTATTTCAACGTAGATGAAATCACAAAAAATATAGAATGTCAAACTTTAAAAAGATGTCATTTAAAAATAAAGTAAACAGGACCAAACAATACATAATAAAAAATAATGTCACTAATAATCAAATTTAAATCAATAATCAAAATCATTCAGTACATGTCACATAAGATAAAACGGACTAATTAAAATTTGTCATTCAAATATTCGTCAACAGAATAATACACCTTATTATTTAACAGTTTGAAAAGATTCCTTTTAAATTTATTAATGTTAATACATGAGATAACTTGACCTGGTAACTTATTATACAGTTTTTGAGCCATTGCATAAAAGCTTTTGCTGTGAAATTTTGTTTTAGTTGCTAACACCTGCAACTTTTGTGAGCGACGTTTACTTTCCACAAATCTATATAAATTCATGTTTTGTTTTACAAAAATTCCATTTTCAACTCGGCTTTACCTCAGTATACAGATTGACAGAACTGATTATTTTATGAATTTGTTAAGAAAAAAAAAGTGATTGCAATGAACAAATATTTGACTTACAGGCAACTACTACAGTTTGAGAAGTGAGCACCAGAAAGCAGTGGTCTACTTCCAAAGAGCATTGTCTTTGGATCCTCAGTACCTTTCAGCATGGATACTCATGGGTCATGAGTTCATTGAACTACAGAACTCTAATGCAGCAATACAGTGCTATAGACAAGCTATTGGTAATTAGTAATAATTTTCTCACTGCTAGTTCTTCTCTGTGAGAGGGAGTGGACCTTAATCCACCCTTGGGGCCCAGTGTGGGTTGGTAGTAGATGTAACATGTCTTTGAATATTTATTTCTAGGACATGCCGGTTTCCTCACTATGTTTTCCTTCACCGTTTTGAGAGCAGTGGTGATGAAATAAATTACACAAAGTAATGATTCTGGCTGGGTTTTAACTCACAACTGACAACTCGTAAGTTGAGGCAGATAACAATTTAAATTGCATACTCTATCAGTAATGTCAACTTTATTTCTTTCAGATGTGAACAGAAATGATTATCGTGCATGGAATGGGCTTGGACAAGCATATGAAATTCTTGGATTGAATGGCTACTGTATATATTATTACTCCAGGGCAGCACAGCTGAAACCTGATGACTCTAGGATGTTGGTGTCTCTAGGGGAAGCCTATGAGAAAATGGATAAAATCCCAAATGCACTCAAGTGTTACTACAAAGCTCACAGCACTGGTGATATTGAAGGGATGGCCTTATTCAAACTAGCTAAGTAAGTTATATAATTCAGTAATAATCTCAATTTTCATGTTTGATAGGAAAACACTAAAACACTGCATCAATTAATAATGGTTGAGCTGGATCACTGATAACCTTCATGATTGAAGTTGTTTATAGCAGAGAAATAATGTCTTTTATCATATAGATTAGTAGGATAAGGATAATAAATTACATGTGATAAATATGCAAAAATACTGCTTCCAGGTTATATGAAAAGTCGAATATGCCGAACAGTGCAGCTGCCGCGTACACGGCAGCTTGCCAGGACCCTGCCAACGCGGGGAGTAAGGAGTTGCCGGCGGCGCAGCGGTACTTAGCACAATACTACCTCCGGTTTTCACTGCTAGATCATGCTGCTCATTACGCCTACAAGTGCTTAGAGCACGAAAGTGTAAGTTGACTGTTTCCACCATAATTATATTATCATTTTTTTTAACCCCTCAAACATCCATTATCCATTGGTGGAGTGGATCATAAGGACGTACTCGTATATAATAATTTCTCATTACCCATTTTTAATAAATGATGATGGCATAATGTTGATGTATTCTTGCAGACAAAAGAAGCAGGGAAAAATATTCTAAAAACAATATCGGAAAAGCGGTCATCGGCGACATCTTCACAGCCGGCAAATCTGCCTGAAGACTTGCCAGATGCCATAAAAAATGCATCAACTGTGTCTATAACCCATGAAACCCCTAAGACACCACTAGCGAGCCCTAACGTGACTCCCGACAACTTCTCCACACCAGTGTTCACTCGGAAAAGCAGTAAATATAAAATGTGACATACAATTTCAAAAAAATGTAAAATGTGAAGAGACTGACTTGTTAATAGTGTAAGTGTACCAATATCACTTGTAAAAATGTATATTCAATAAAATCTCATTAAATATAATGTTATTCTCTTGTTCTCCTTCATTCATCCATGCGATTTTAGAGTTCCATAGTCAACAAGGAACCGTTATATTTTCGCCAAGTCCATCCGTCTGACCGCAGCGCTTAAACAGGGTGTCCCGAGAGGTGTCCTGCTAGTGTAACATTTTCTCAAGAAAATCGCTTGAAAATCGAGTAGGTAACCTTTTTGCATTACCTAATTGTTTTTTTTTTTTTATTGCACACACGAGTTGGACATGTCGATATACTTATACGCAGCATCTCATTAATCATATTTTCAATAAAGAACTACAATTAACAAGTTCCACTAGCGAAAGTTGACCACGAGTAGAGAATCTTTCCCAAGCCAGAGATTCTTTTGCGGTATAGGGTCAGTTCACAACCAAGACTCGATGTGACGCGGCGATATTGGGAATGTGAATCTTTTCGTGTAGTAAATGAAGTTACATTTTAAGTCACTACTAAAAGGTGCGCGATGTGTCGTGTCATCGCTGAATTGTGTATCTTCTTGAGTAGTAAATAAAGTCGGATTTTGAGTCGCTCTATTAAAAAGTGCGCGTCGCGTCGCGTCTCGGTGTGAGTTGACCCTTAATCAATGGGATATTCGTATTAGTTTTAAAATTAGAGAATTTAATTGAATTGCAATTTCTAGGCATTGGTTGCCTGAGGCTGACCACAACCTTTTACAAAACAATCTTATTTCAAGAGAGTTTTGTTTCAAGCTTATAATAACCTTACTCATATTCATACCATGACCTTCATTGTTCAATATTATTGTATTCCCGCTTAGGGCTGGGAAAGAACGAACTATTTGTGAGATTAATCTATGGCCTGCTAAAAAAAAAAAAAGAAACAACGCTATATGAACTGTATAGCGTTGTCCCTTTCACACGTCGGCGTCGGTCCGAAATCCAATTATGGGGTTTTTACAAATACAATATTAACTTTTTACTTAAAAAAAAAACATAGTATCTAATTATTATAAGTTATAATCAATAATTTTCATGAAATTAACACAAATATTAAAAGATTTTTCTTTAAAAAACGAGAAAAACAATTGTAAAAATTAAAAATATGCTGCGGCTACGTTCACATAATAGGAATCGGAACAAACTGTGTTCTTACACAGGTTCTTATCAGCTGTTTATCGTAAACAGCAAAAGTCAAAACTTCAAAAATGTTTTAAGTGGTTTTATAAGTGGTTGGAGTTATTTTATCATAATTGCTTATGAATTTATGATCCTATGTGTCGCCCGCCAGTATTATGTAGCCAGTTGGTTCAAGGAACAAACATGGAATCAAGGTAAGGTTAAACACTAATTCAAAAGTTTTAAACAAAGAGACATTTTTCTGTATCGTTTTACGAAGATAATTTGAAACAATATCTATGTAGTATGTGGTCAGTCGGTGTTCAGTGTTTTGTTATAATATTTGCAGCCGAAGAGTTAATCGGGTTTCCTGGCGGCAGCTAGAACTCCTCTGGGAATTTTTAAACACAAATAAATCCATAGCGACTGCCCACAATCGTTCACTGCAAGCTAAGGAGTACTCACGAAGGAAGTGGAAGGAAATAACAGAAATTTTGAACGCGCAAGGTGATGGTACTCATAAAGATTGGGCAGGCTGGACTAAAGTAACTACTACTTTTTGTACTTGTGACTTTTTATTTTGTCAATAAGAATTAGGTATGTTTAATTTATTGATATTAATTTAAGCAATATTTTTTTCAGTACTGGGTAGATTACAAGGCCAAGTTAAAAAAACGGGTTGCTGTCTTGCGGGCTTCTCATGTGCAAACTGGGGGAGGGCCTTCTACTGAGAAACCCTTGTCAGAAATAGAACAAAAATTTCTTCAAATCCTGGGAGAAGATATTGGCCAGGGTTTACCAGGCGTTCAGGTGGAACTAGTAAGAAAACATACCTAAGTAATTAAGCATAATTAATTGTTATTTAAAATATTAAGCACATAACTCATTACATTCCCTCTTTGTAGCCTCCAGAGATTGGCACTGCTTCGGCAGATGTAGATGTGCATGAATCCCCTGCTTCCGAATCCATTTTAAACAACATTAATTTATACGATGATCCATCAGTCCTTGTCCCTATCCAAGACCCACCTTTACAACCTAGCACAGAGCCACTGCCTCAAAATTCTCCTCTGGAACCCCTAGACCAGGAAACACTAGCCCACTCCCCCAGAACTCCTACTACCCCGCGACATGCCACTACATCTGCGGCCCGCTCTCCGCGACACCGGCGTCGGAGGCGCGAACCACCTATGTCGCAGGAGGCTGCAAGACGTGCGCTCGTGAGGTCTACTCAAATGCATGCTGAGGCTGCTGTGAGGACTGCCGAAACATTGGAGAAGATTGAAAGGTACAAAGTTTAAATTATGTTCAGACTATAAATCTCCGCTCAGCATTCCAACCATGTCAGACAATTTTTTTTATAATTAATAATGTAATAATATCCTTGGACATTTTCACACAGCGCCATCTAGTCCCAAGCTAAGCAACTTAATGCTTGTGTTATGCTAACTAGACAACTGATAAACTAGGTACTTAAATACATTTTTGTTGTAAATACATACCTACATATTTTACATAGAAAAACACCCAGACCCGAAACAAATACATGTAGGTCCTACAAATATTTGATCCGTGCGGGAATCGAACCCGCGGCATGCTGCGCAGCAGTCAATAGCTCAACCACTGCGCCAACCGTGTTGTTAATAGAATTAATCATTGGTTTTTCTTTTAGTTATGTATGTCTTTTAATAAGGCATTAAAAAAATTCAATATTAATTAAGTTTTATTAAATCACATTATTAAAAACATTGCAGTAAAAAAGGTCTAAATTACAATTAAAAAAAAAACATTAATATATAAAATAAAATAGTACTTCTATATTGTTTCAGGATCTTAAATGCCGCCTTTCCCACAGCCGCTGAACCAGTGCTTCACGAGTAGCCAAACCCTGTTGCAGCGCGATATTATTGCTCCGTGGCTGTTCACTCACATGGTTTTGTGGTTGTAATTGGGTTTCACGAATCACATCTTCATTGTTTAGTTGTTGCACAGATAAGTTGGCCCTATTGCAAATGTTGTGTAATATAACACAAGCATTTATAATAGAGCCAGCTACTTCTGGTGAGTAGTGCAAGACTCTGTGAACAAGTAAGCAACGAAAACGTGCTTTGAGAAGCCCAATAGTGCGCTCTATAATGTTCCTTGCATGGACATGTAAGTCAGTGTAGTGTGCTTCTGGTGAGTCAGGTGCTGCATCAAGTATTGGCGTCATCATGCTCTTTCTTAAAGGGTATCCGGAATCTCCTATAACAAAGTTAATTAAAATTATTACTGTCCAGTTACAAGTTGAATTTAAATACAAAATATTTTTTTTAACAAGGATGATGAGTGTGTAATACATACCAAGAAACCAAGTATCTTCTGTGTTGCTAAGATCTTCCAAGTGAGCTCTTAGTGGATGAATAGCCCATATAAAAGAATCATGAGTTGCACCACCATGACTTGCATCTACACTGATTATTTGCATGTCCGCATCACAAACCTAAAAATATATAGTCTATTATCTAAAAGACTGTCAAGTGCCATATTTATGATTAAGAATTGTATGTATGCTCTCTTATAGTAGTAAGTGATTATAAAACTCTTTGTTTTGTTTAAACATGTTTTTTTTTTTGTTTTATTTATTTTCAATACCTACTTTAATTAGTTAACTTCTACTTGATACTAAATAAACACTTACCAATTGAACATTCAAGGAATGGTAATGCTTGCGACAGAAGTAGCGCTCCTCATGTAGTACTGGGCGTACTATAGCTACTTGGGTACAATCTATACACCCTAGAACCCCAGGTATTCCAAATGTATTGTAAAATCTGCAATAGATAAGTGGATTTAAAATTTACAATTCCTCTCAGCCTATTAGTCCACTGCTGGGTTTTATTAATCACTACAAAATTGTATGCTACAGTGAGTTTAAATATGCTTTTATTTTACCATTGAGCCCATCCAATAGTATTATCTAATTTTACATTTTATTTTAGTAACAATTTTACAAAGTAGGCATTCTGCATCTTCACTAAACATAATATTGAATAAAAAAAGGTACATACTTCATTTTAATCCTGTTGCGTTCTTGATTATTTATTGGAAACTTTATGTATTTCTGTCTCATCTGCTGTAAGTTAAGACACGCAGTAACCTGTGCGATGACAGAAGAAACAGTCTGCTGAGCCACAAAATGACCCTCATTACTGCCTACTGGACGTTGGTATGAACCAGTTGCATAGAATGATAATGCAATTAATACCTAGACAAAAGGTTACCAAGTTAGTACCTATGTATGTTTAAAAGTGATAAATGGCACTTATACACTATTGCCACTTTAGTGTTATTCGCGGTAGAAATAAGGGTTTTTACCTTCGTTTCTACAGACAAGTCTGTAGATCTTTTAGGGTTCTTCATCAGTGGCCTCAATTCATCGCACAGGTTATGTGCTAGATCTTTTGTTAGTCGGTACCGTTTAACAAACTCCACATCATCTAAGTTAAAGGGGTCGCATTCATTACGTAGCTGCATACGACCCCGCTTCCTTGTCCTGTGAACTTCCGCGTTATCAGCTTCCAAAAATTCAAATAATTCGTATGCATACGCCATCTAGAACCAAGCAAGAAATTAACTACCCTATGTACTAAAATCACTAGTTAAATAATTCACTAGGCAAGTTTACGTAAATAAATACATTTTACTTACTTTATATGACACGAAAATGTTTTTTTTAAATAGATATTTGCAAAAAAAATAATACTTCCGTCGAGCCAGAAGAACTTTTATATGATTGCTAAATTTGACGTTTAAACAATATTGCTTGTTGTCAAAAGTTACGTCGTGGTACGAATTGAATGAACTTTTTAGAGGTTACGTCACCAAAACCGCTAAGAAAATAATATTGTTTTAACATTATAATATGCTTATTTTAAGAAGGTCATGGTACGAAAAGTCAATGTAAGATTATTATAATACTGTTATAAGAACTGGCGGTAGGCCCCCTGAACACGAAAAGTACCTAGTAATAATTTTTGAACTGTAAAAAATAAAACCGTGTCTCACGAGATAAAAATATTGGAAATGACCTTTCTTAAGGTGAAACAAGTCAACATTTTTTCCATAGAAACTTCGTTGGGGTTTTACTCCACTATTTGACAAGGTACATCCAAAGTTAAACATGGTATCGTTTTGTCTCATTATTTATTTTGTCTGTACGGAAGCAGAATTTTGAAATAACAAGCCATTAAAAAGTTACGAGCTTCCAAAGATTCGTTTTTATTGCTAACTAGCTGACCCGGCGAACTCCGTACCGCCTGAGAAACGATTAAAAAAAAAACCTTTTAAACCTTCCCTGGACTTTCCAAAATAATTCAAAACCAAAATCAGCCAAATCGGCCCAGCCGTTCTAGAGTTTTAATCAGACTAACGAACAACAATTCATTTTTAGGGTTCCGTAGTCAACAAGGAACCCTTATAGTTTCGCCATGTCCGTCCGTCCGTCCGTCCGTCCGTCTGTCCGCAGCTTAGCTCAGAGACGCCCAGTACTAGAAAGCTGTAATTTGGTGTAAATATACGGATATATTACGCCGAAAAAGTGGTAAAATAAAATCTCGTAAAATATTTTTTTTTGGGGTACCTCCTGTACACGTACAAGTGGGGATGTTTTTTTTTTCTCGCGTACCCCTTAGTGTGGGGTATCATTAAAAAGGCCTTTAAAAAATATTGATAGTTTACATTAACAATTTTTTGATAAAAAAATTCGTTTGTGAAATATTAAGCTTTAAAGTGCTAATTTTTGCTCGACTCGAGTGTCCCCCCCCTCTACCAGCTAAACGGTTATATTTGGGGGTGTGAAAAAATTCACAATAGTAGTATATATAACGAAGTTTAAAAGAAAATTATCATGACTAAGTAGGATTTACAAGTTTATGAGTAATAGTCGACCAACTTGTAAAACGTACTTGGATAACATATTTTCCTAAACAAAATGTATCGGAGAACATGTTCTTCAACTGCAAATGTAAGTTTGTCAACTTTATTTTTACAGCTATAATAGGTGGATATGTTTTGGGGATAGGTAGGTTTTTATTGTCAACTATTTTTAACTAACTTTAAAAAAAGGATTGGTTCTCAATTCGTCGTAATCTTTTTTTTTTAATGTATGTTCCCCGATTTCTCAAAGACGCCTGGACCGATTTTGAAAATTCTTCTTTTTAAAATTAAATTCAGCAAATCAGTTTAGTTAGTTGGCATAAGTATTTTGATGGGCACCTACGGAACCCTACACTGTGTGTGGCCCGACACGCACTTGGCCGGTTTTATTTATATAGATAGATAGATTTTAACAGAACTTTGGGCGTAAATTAGAAATTAAAGAAGCATCAAATTTCCAAAACCAAGTCCGTACCGACACAGCAAATTTATCGAAGAATTCCATGAATTTTATTTGAAATTGATTGATGCAGTAGTTTTTTCATAAAACCCCAACTTCCAAAGCCCGTTTCGTATTTTTTTACGCGCGCCTTCTACTCTGAATGATCGTGCATCTCACTGAATAATGTTTTCATCTGTTTTCTCCACGGGGAGATGACGCTCGCGGACACATGAACAATATGGCTCGATTTCAGCTGAAATATCATGGTTTTTGACCATGCCTGCCAGTGAGTTAGAGCTCGCGACTAGCGCCGCCTTAAGCACACTTTCCGGGACACCCTGTAAATAGATTAATTTTTAAACGCCGACACATAGTACTATTAGGGTCAGCGCACACCAAGAGCAGAGCAGAGCATTTTCTGAGATTATTGAAAAAAATATCTTATGATTATTAACATACTTCGCAAAATTGACTGACTGTCGCGAGCGGCGCGCTGCGCCTGTTTATTGCATACTCGAACACGCAGTCGACTTGCTCCAGCATCGGCGTGTATTCAGTTTTGCGAAGTATGATAATAATCATAAGATATTTTCTTCAATAATCTCTAAAAATTCTCTGCTCTGCTCTTGGTATGCGCTGACCCTAAATGTGCCGTGACGCCGAAAAGTGGTGGACAAAAAAATGAAAAAATATTTTTCATCCCACCTATTCGAAAAGGACGACTTGGTTCGCCTTTAAGTGCGCCCAAAAGTGGTGTTTTCTATAGGGAACTTTTAGCGCCGCAAAGAACATTGCCGCGCACTTTTTGAATTTGGAACATCTCAGTGCCCGGCGCCAAAGAAATCGAACGCAAATAGTGTTTGAATAAAGGCTGGCTGGAATGACGGCTTATAGTCACGCCGCGTCCCTGGCTGAATAAAAATTGTAGATTGTTGGAACGAAGTTCCTTATCGCGCGTTGTGAAAGGGGGCTAGACGGAAAAAATTCTTACGAAAAGTTGGCACGACACTTTTTGGAACGAAGTTCCTTATCGCGCGTTGCGAAAGAGTGCTAGAGCTCAAAGAGTGGAGTGGAGTGGAGTGGAGTGGAGCGGAGCTGAGCGGAGTGGAGTGGAGTGGAGCGGAGCTGAGTGGAGCTGAGCGGAGCGGAGCGGAGCTGAGCTGAGCGGAGCGGAGTGGAGTGGAGTCGCGACGATTATTTTTGTTGAGTGTATACAGTAACTTCGTTCCATCCGGGTGTCCCTTGATAGCTGGAGAGCTACTGAACCCTGCGACTAACGGTCTTCCTGTAAGGTTGGAAATTTGTACACGTAATATTTATAGCATGCTAAGAGCAATAGCGACGACCTGGCAGGCGTCAGCCGTGCACATCATTGGACAATTTAATTTTCAAAGTGTAAAAAAAAAAATTAAAAAAAACTTGTTCCTGTAAGCTTAAAAATTTAACAGGATGTAGTTTATTTATTGTAAATCTTGGAAAAAAAATGACAGGCGATTACAAGGTGCACAAGTATGTGACAGGCGAATTGAAAAGTGCAAGGTTGATGAGGAAAAATAAACTTTCTCATGTAAGATCAAAATTATCTCGCGTTTGGCTGAACTGATTTTGATGCCGTTTTCAGAAAAGTGTGCGTTACATTCCGAGAAAGGTTTTAATATACAGGGTGAATTTTTCAACTGGACGTGGATGGCTATCTCCGAAACAATGAGTAATATCGAAAAACGTTGAAAGGAATCTCGAGGCCGATTTTGACGAAAATAAAACTGCATCGTTGGATTTTAGAAAAATCAATAATCCTGGCCAGGAATCGAACCCGCTGATTTTGGAAAAAAAAATCACAGCCTGTATTATTACACCATTCGATAGTGTTGCTAATAAGGATCAAATTCTGGGAAGTGATCATATAAGGCAAACTTAAGGAAATAGCAGATTTTCATGAAATTGCTATATTTCTATGTTACTATGTTCTACTGAGCCATAATTTATTTATTATTGTTTTCAATAATTCAGTGGATTTGATGTCTCAACAATCCCAGTGTATTCAGCAATGCGAAATTATTGAGTTGAACAAAAATAAGCGTTATTTCAAAGAAGAAACGGTTAACTTATGTTCCGAATACAGTTATCGTCTTGAACATTCATCAGTTTTTTTCAATTATACGTTTTCCTAAAGTTTGCCGTATATGATTACTTCCCAGAATTTGATCCTTATTAGCAACACTATCGAATGGTGTAATAAAACAGGCTGTGATTTTTTTTCCAAAATCAGCGGGTTCGATTCCTGGCCAGGATTATTGATTTTTCTAAAATCCAACGATACAGTTTTATTTTCGTCAAAATCGGCCTCGAGATTCCTTTCAACGTTTTTCGATATTACTCATTGTTTCGGAGATAGCCATCCACGCCCAGTTGAAAAATTCACCCTGTATATTAAAACCTTTCTCGGAATGTAACGCACACTTTTTTGAAAACGGCATCAAAATCAGTTCATCCAAACGCGAGATAATTTTTTGACTGGCCTGTTGGTCTAGTGGTTAGTGACCCTGACTGCTATGCCGGGGGTCGTGGGTTCGATTCCCACCCAGGACAAATGTTTGTGTGATGAGCATGATCATTTGTTCTGTGTCTGGGTGTAATTTATCTATAATATGTATGTATTTAGAAATATATAAGTATGTTTATCAGTTGTCTAGTACCCATAACACAAGCTCTGCTTAGCTTGGGACTAAATGGCGTTGTGTGATGGTTGTGGAATATTATTATTATTATTATTCTTTATTCATCTTTGTCTTCATATAATTTACATTTTTAAATATTTTTATAAAACTAAAAAGAAAAAAAAAACATTTAAAAATATAAACAATAGTGGCCCACCGGTATCGGGAACAGGGTCCAAGCTACCGGCAGTCAGGGCTCCAAAGAAAGGAACCTCCTAACAATGCGCGCCGTGTCCAGAAGAACTGCTCTCTGAATCAAGCCCTTGATCCAGCTGCCTAACGAGAGCCTCCTTAGGTGTTGGTCGAGGCTCTTGGCAATTAAGCCATGGGCCGACACGACTATCGGCACAATGACAGCTGAATCCACGCCCCACATATCGACAACCTCGCGAGCCAAATCAAGATACTTGATTTGCTTATCTTTCTCAGCTTTCACGAGGTTCTCGTCATGCGGGACGGTTATGTCAACAATCATTGTGCGCCGCTCTGATCGATCCACCACCACTATATCAGGTCTATTAGCTACAATAGTCCTGTCAGTGATGATGGATTGATCCCAGTACAGTGTGATATTGCCACTTTCAAGAACTGGGTCGGGCACATACCTGTAGTACGGGACTTCCGATTCGACAAGGCTGTATTTCAGAGCAAGTTGCTGATGGATTATCCTGGCTACAAGGTTATGTCTATGCAAGTATTCTCCGTTAGCCAGACGAGAACATCCGGAAATAATGTGACGGATTGATTCACCAGGACGGTGACATGCCCGACATATGTCAACCGTGCCATCCTTCACAATAAATCTCCGGTAGTTATTCGTCATCATAACTTCATCCATAATTGCACAGACAAAACCCTCGGTTTCACCAAAGAGGTCACCGGATCGAAGCCAGGCCACGGACGCTGACAAATCTACATCAGGCCCATGTAGAGCCCGGAAAAAGCGTCCGTGAAGCTCCTTGCTCTGCCATACTTCTATGCGATCATTAGTGTCAAGCACCACAGGTTTGCGCCAGTTCTCTTTAGCCAAGGAGAGCGGGGTGAGGCCCTTGTCCACCGCCACTACATCTCGATGCATCCCCACGTCGGCTTTCAGGAAATATTCCCTGAGATTGCATACCTCGCGATTGTGGAGAGTCTTAGCGTTTAGAAAACCTCGACCTCCACATTTTCGCGGGATATACAATCTCATAACCGAAGACCGTGGGTGATGCATTCGATATGCAGTCAGCAATGTACGGACCTTCCTATCCAGGGCATCCAGTTCTGTTTGAGTCCATTTGAGTATGCCAAAAGAGTACATCAAGACCGGCATGACCCAGCCGTTGAAGGCGCGCACCTTATTACCACCTGATAGAAGGCTATTAAATACTTTTTTCAGGCGGCCAAAGAAGCGCTCCCCCAACGATTGTTTCATGCCAGTAACATTGATGCCCAACGCTTCTGACATACCCAAATACTTATAGGTTTCGGTTGCTGAGAGGGATCTAAGGCTTATGGAATCCGAGAGTTGGGTGCTCACGGATTCCACAATCTCCCCTCGCTTTACATGCATGACTGCACATTTGTCCACACCAAATTCCATCCTGATGGCGCTACTGAAGGTTTCAGTTACCTTCAGTAGCTTCATCAGTTGCAAATTGTTGGGGGCAAAGAGTTTAAGGTCATCCATGTAAAAGAGATGAGATATAACCTGACCGCCTCTCCTCAACCGAAAGCCTAGACCTGAATCCTCCAACAATGTGCTAAGAGGATTCAGGGCCAAGCAGAACCAAAGTGGACTCAAACTATCTCCCTGGAAAATACCTCGCTCTATCCTTATCGGTTCGCTAGTTCTCTGAATATGCCGACATCCTGGATAGCGAAGGACTGTCCTCCATTGCCTCATACATGACATCAGGAAAGTGCATAGAGTTGTATCAATTTTATACAACTCCAGCACCCTCATGAGCCATGTATGTGGCACCGAGTCATAGGCCTTCTTATAGTCTATCCAACATGTCGACAGATCCTTTCGAGAACGGCGAACCTGTTGGCTAATGGCAACATCAATGAGGAGCAGCTCCTTAGTACCGCGGGACCCGTTCCTACATCCATTTTGAGAAGCAGACATGATAGAATTTTCATCAATGTGTTTACTAATTTTAGCTCTCAAAATGGATGTAAGAACTTTATATAAAGTTGGTAGACACGTTATCGGTCTATAATTTTTGGGTTCCGCAGTACTACCTGATTTGTGGAGCAGGTGGGTTATTCCTGTCGTCAGGAATTCAGGTAGCGATCCAGACTCTAAGGCTGACTGGAACAAAGCCGCCAGGCGAACGTGCGACCTTTTGAACCACTTGATCCAAAAGTTGTGCAGTCCGTCCGGCCCCGGAGATTTCCAGTTCGGTAACGGACGGACTGCACATGCTACGTCTTGGGGGCTTATCGAAATTGCCCCCATTTCTATTATAGGATCGCACGCTCGCTCGACGTCTCCGGTCCATTCACCTTCAGTATGGCTGACAGGTACCGACCAGATACTACGCCAAAATGAACACATGGTGTCATCATCTGGCAGATCCCCGTCAGACACACCTTGGTCTGGTCGCTCCCAAGACCTGTAAACCCACCTTTCATCTCTTTGGAACGCGCGATTCTGATTATATCGCTCCATACGTCGCCTATACCTACGGATACGGTTCGCCCATGCATACACTTTTTGCTTCAGGAAGTCGATGCGCTCTGTGACACGGGAGAGGTAATCCCGAGGATTTATATCAGTCCCCGAGAACGCCCGTCTCACAAAGCGCATCACTCTAGGGCGCGTGTTGCCCTCCCTGAAACAGATGAGTTTGCCGATGAGTGTTCTGGCCTCACCAATACGTCGTTCAATCCTGTACTGCCATACCGGTATGGCTGGTTTAGGTCGTGTAGCTCTGTCAACCGAGAATTTTACGTGAGCTACACGACATGCCGCCACAGCCGCACAATACAGGATTGAATGAGCATCAGCAAGGTCTTCGCAGTTATCAAAATAGTTTGACAACTGCGAATCCAGAACAGCCACCAGCATCCTGTTTCTGTTATGCATGGGCAAACGAGGTAACCGTGGCCTAAGTTCAGGCGACATGAAACGATACTCTCGAATCGCACCCTCCAAAGTACTTATTATTATTATTATTATTAATTTTGATCTTACAGGAGAAAGTTTATTTTTCCTCATCAACTTTGCACTTTTCAATTCGCCTGTCACATACTTGTGCACCTTGTAATCGCCTGTCATTTTTTTTCCAAGATTTACAATAAATAAACTACATCCTGTTAAATTTTTAAGCTTACAGGAACAAGTTTTTTTTTAATTTTTTTTTTACACTTTGAAAATTAAATTGTCCAATGATGTGCACGGCTGACGCCTGCCAGGTCGTCGCTATTGCACTTAGCATGCTATGAATATTACGTGTACAAATTTCCAACCTTACAGGAAGACCGTTAGTCGCAGGGTTCAGTAGCTCTTGGACTATGACACCTCTCAAGTTTTTTTTTTTCGGACAGTGGCGTGGATGTATTAACTGTAGGTTGTAATTTAATGTTTTCCTTTCCACGATGCGTTCACATGTTTTCGCTCGTTCTCAATGGAATCTTCTATATAATTTTCATAATTGCGAAAATGTCTCAAATGTAAATATACGTTTTTAGTTGTTTTATTATTAGATAATTTCAATTTAGTTGTTACTCTATGTTTTATTAACCCGTATAATAATATTACAATAAAATACGAGGCGCTTTTTATTTTCTCATAGTGGGTGATGAAAAGTAGAGTGTATCACTCGGGCGCAAAATATATTTTTGGCTCGGGCGGCGTACTTTGAATCCCTTGCTACGTTCAGGATTCTACTAAAAAATCCCTCGCTACGCTCAGGATTCTATAGTAGAATTCTGAACGTAGCAAGGGATTCAAAATAGCGCCCTCGCCGTAAAAATATTACTTTGCTCCCTTGTCATACAATCTACTATTGATAAACCTATTATATTTTTTATATTTTTGAACACATAGTGGGATTTTTTTTCTCCCTTATCCCCTAATGTGGCCCTAGAGAAAGATGAAATTGTGAGGCCATATTGCCTGGGGTGAACTTACAGAAGTGGATCCCCCAAAGACATTAAACTATATATGATCTCTTTGGGATCCCCACACACATATGAAACATTGTTTTTATTGGATCAATTATAGCAAAAAAAACATATGTATAAAAATAATAGTGATTACTTTATTTATACAATTAACAGA
Organism: Agrotis clavis; assembly: GCA_954870645.1. Taxonomy (NCBI): domain Eukaryota; kingdom Metazoa; phylum Arthropoda; class Insecta; order Lepidoptera; family Noctuidae; genus Agrotis; species Agrotis clavis. Next base: position 21,079,275 of record OX940923.1, on the reverse strand, counting down.
TCTTAGTGCTGAAATAGTAAAAAACAATTATTTTATGAACTAAATAAATAGGAAAGTGCATTGATTAGAAATAATAAAAATTGTTCAAGTTAGCTCCTTGCAAATAAAAAATAAAACTGATTACAATCACAGATGAAGCACATAATTTGAGAGCTCATTTTCTACCTCGCTAATTACACCTATGTTTGCAAATGATTTCCTTTAAAAATATAAGAGTATATGAATGTTAAACCCTGACTAAAAATTATCAGTACAATTTTGTCAAGCAAAATGTTAAATATTAAATAACATTAAAAAATAACTTACATTTCATGGTGATTACAAAAAGTCAACAATACATTACTCAAAAAACTTGAAAATGGTAGAATCTGTTAGAAGTATCATTCTTTGTTGGGTTCATACATTTTCAACAATATACACTTCTCATCAAAAAAATCGAAACACTTTCGTTTTTATTGTTTTTGTCCTAATTTTTTACAAAAGAGAATTAATTCCATGAAAAAAAAAACATTACTGTGTAGCTGGCAGTTTGGTCATTACAGTAAGAAGAAAAAAATCAAAATTCGAAATAATTTCATTTGTTTATCCTATAAATGAAATTAATCACTGTTTTGAGACAAATGTGTATTTAGGGTTGGAGTACGTTTCTCGTTTAAAAACTAAAAATTAGCGCTTGTCTTTAAACTTTCTGTTTCTTATTTCATTTACTGTGACTTTGGGACGTCTGAAAAAACTTTTTTTTCTAAAACATATGGATACTTCGCCCGCAGAAGCCGCCCAAGTGGTGGCATTGCTGGATTCTGGACTTAGTCAGCGTGTTGTGGCTGCAAGATTGCATCTAAGCTTATCATCTGTTCATAGAGTCTACAAACGCTATCGGGAGACTGGTTCGTTCACGCGCCGTTCAGGATCTGGCAGGAATCGGGTCACTTCTGAGCGAGATGATCGATTTATTGTAACAACTTCTTTACGAAATCGACGCCTTAACGCTTTTCAACTGCAGCAGCAGCTTCGCGTTGTACGAAGAGTAGCTGTAAGTGACTCTACAATAAGAAGAAGGTTGAAGGAACGCGGATTGGCACCGCATAAGCCAGCGAATGGGCCGAAATTAACTGCAGACCATCGAAGAGCGCGCCTTAACTTTGCACGCGAGCACCTAACTTGGTCATACCTTCAGTGGAGCAAAGTACTGTTTTCTGATGAGTGTAAAATTATGCTGTATGGTAACGACGGAAGGAACAAGGTCTACAGAAGAGATGGAGAACGCTTTGCACAATGCTGCATTGAAGAAAAGGTCAGCTATGGTGGCGGTTCGTGGACGGTTTGGGGAGGAATCAGCGCCGACGGTAAGACAGAACTTGCCTTTGTGTCTGGGCCACGGCTGCCTGCACTAAACTCTCATCGGTACATCGAACAGTGTCTTGAACCTCATGTGATGCCCTATGCACATTTTATTGGCAACGACTTCATATTCATGCACGACAATGCTAGAGCTCACACCGCGGGCGTCGTACGAGATTATCTTACCGAAGTCGGTATCTCCATTATGGTATGGCCAGCAAGAAGCCCGGACATGAATCCCATTGAACATCTATGGGATGAATTAAAGAGACGAATTCGAGCAAGAGATCCAGCCCCAGAAACACTTAGCCAGCTGCAAAATGCAATCCAAGAGGAATGGGATAATATACCACAACATGTGATCGTGACTCTCATCCGATCGATGAAGAACCGTATGGAAGCAGTAATAAGAGCTCGCGGAGGGAATACAAGTTATTAAATAAACGTTTCTTACATTTTTTTTTCATTTACGCGTGTTGTTTTACCCATTTCCTTCATATTCCATACAGGGTAAAAATTACTCATTATACAAAATACGAAACCTATGAAGACTTAATTTGAATTTAGAACATTAACATTAGGATTTAAAAACCTCATACTACTCACTATTAAATGACATTTTACATTTATTCCTAAATATACACATTTTTCTGATAATCCTTATCAAATCATAAACTGCGAGGTGTTTCGATTTTTTTGATGAGAAGTGTATTTATTTATAATGAGCAATTCATACATGGACATTAAATACATACTGTTACTTGTATAGAATAATTCAAATGACACCAGAATGTGGACTCCTACTGATTAAAATACCCAATATTCTTATATATTTTATCTTACATATTTTATCAATATTCTTTTGTACCATTCGTTAAATTTCCAAACTACTCTATCAAATAAGGCCAGTAACCTCTATCTATGACATCATGCGCGTCAGGCGCAGCCACCTCCCAGCCACTGGCTGACTCACTGAACAAAACTTACTCACACAAGGCACAAGGTTTACGAACGCACAGTTGGTGATATATTATAATTATATTATGATACCTGTAACCTGTGTTTGAAATTTTGCGTTAGACTAATAATAATGTAGGTAAATAGCTTCGTCATTTACTGGTCATTTCAATAAAATACTATCTAAATAATTTAGAATAAAGCTAAAACCAGAGTCTTCATTAATATTACATATTTATACACAATTCATTAATTAATCCATCTTTGCTTTCCATATCCGAAATACTTATTAATTTGTAATTTGATATATTAAATATATAATTATTATAAAAACATATTGAAAAATGTAAGGCATATTGAGGCACTCGATTTTACAACCATAACAAGCGTGGTGCATGGTGGTAGCTATGGACTGATATTGCTTAAGATACAGTAATATTCCGACTTACGACATTTCTCATCTTGTGTAAAAGTTAAATAAATGAAATCAATTAAAGAGAGCGTAATCTCGAGGTGTTACTGTATCCCCACTATGGCTAAACATTAATAAATTATTCAACTACTATACAATTGTTCAATAACATAAAATTTGTAGCTTGGTTTGTGCTTTTTGTTACGTAGTTTGTTCTTTGACATCTCACTTAGTTCTTATGTTCTCACGTAGTCCCATCAGAGGAATGGATTCTTGGAATTTGTGTAACTGCCATTATTTGTAGACTGCTAAAAACATGATAAACCAATTAAATATTATTATCACAGAAACAGATGACTCACTGGATTATCCACACAAACTGCCTGCTATATAAACAGTTACGTCACATATCTATTTCTGTGAACTACACACTTAATGTAGGGAAGTAAAACTAACTATCAGTGGTTGTTTCCTGCCTGTTTTCAGCAGATAACATTATCAAAATAGTTCATAAATGAAAACATGACTATACTGGGTTCGCAAAACATGGTCCTAAAATGCAAGTTATTTGTATCATTCAGAAATAACTTGATAGACATTTGGACTTTATTACTATTCAATTATTATGCTGAATGAAGATGCAGACTATAAACCAATCAATGCAAGGATAACAATAGAAAACAATAGAATAAGACATCCAAAAAATATTGATTAATATGCAAAATGGTTAACTGATGTAGCAAATGGCAGTCAGATGCAAAATACATCTCATTAATATGATGCACCTCACATTAGGAAACATCTATTTATTCAGTCACATGCCTGATAGATCTGTCAATACATAATGCAAACAAATATGCTAATGTAAACAACCAACAGTTTCAAGGTCAAATCCAAATTGATGTCAACGATTCACATACCATTTTCAATTTACTTCTAGATAGACAGACACATTTAATAGCCTATTTATACATGAAATGAAGACAGGTAAATGTGTTATTTGAAGATTTTTCTATGTTATTTCCCTATAGCTGGTGGTATGTTCACAACTTTACATCAATCAAATACTATGTTTGTGGAACAATCGATAGTTATTGTAAAATATAAATGTGAAAGTTTGAATGATTCCAACTTCAGATGCTTAATTACTCGATCAGGTTTAGGTAGCAGAATTAATAGAGATAAAAATTGGTCCACATGTTATTATGTTCATAAGGATGTGAAAAAACATCCTCGTCCATATCATATAATAAAAAGCAATAATCCTTACCATAAACGGGTTGACTGGTACAGTTGATGTGGTGGTACTCCATCCTCCGTTGAAAAATGGGTTTTTATTGGCAAACAGATCATTGGTTGTGGTGCTTTGGAATGGATTTTTATTATTTACAATGTTATTTTCGTCTGTAACAGTTTAAAAATTAATTAAGACAGGTAAATAAATGATCTCATTCTATTTAATAATCCGTGACAGAATGACAGGAGTGTACAAAAATATTTATAATTATTAGCAGTAAACAAGTAGGACAACAGTAAGTTGAACTACAAATGAGAACTTAGGAATGAATGATCAAAAAATATTCAGAGGTCTTACCCTTAAGCTTCATGTTTTGTTGCCTTAAGGCCAGATCTAAATCTGCCAATGCAGCATAACGGTCATCTGTAAAAGAAAATAATAAATGTACACAAATCCACCTGCAAAGTTTTATTAAATGATGAATCAGTTCATAAACTTACTTGCAGGCTGGGTCGCAGAACTAAAAGCATTGTATGCTTGTTGTGAGGTCATGGACGGAGGCGATGCAAAACTATTGTTCACATTATTGTTGAACTGACTACTGTTATAAATATTTGCTGTAGAAAAATCGACAGGAAAACTGAAATAAAAACACATTTTTGATAAATAAAATTGTCCATCTAATATTCTTGAGTGTTACTGTTTTACTCTGTATAATACTTACTCAGGTACTGGGGCTGGTGCAACAGCAGGTATTGTGTTCAAAACAGGCTTTGCCAGATTGTTGACTGGTTGAGCTACTCTGTAGACTATGTCGTTAGCAGGTAGCAAATTGTTGACTACTTTCGCAGTTTGGACGACTGTGTTATTATTGACCATGTTCTTCGATGTTTGCGGCGAAATCGATATCAAAGGCGTTGAGCCCGAAGCGTTACTTCCGGTCTTTGCTCTAGGCTTATTTTTTATCGAACTTCCATTGACGGAATTGTTACTTACTGCAGGCGAATCCAAATAATATCGTTTCTTTTCATATTTGTCTGACATAAAATCTTTAACGCTTTGCTCATCAGTAAAATTCACACTTTCACCCTCGTAAAGGCCTAACCAAACGCGCCTGCAGTAGTCGTTACCTCTCGCTTTTATAAATTCTATTTCTTCTGGCGTGAAAGTGGCCATGGAAATGGACTTCACGCGGTGAGGCGGAGTAAGGCCACGCCTGAAACATAATACAGGAATCCGTTTGTTGATCTTATTCATTTGGACAAAAGCAGAATAACGCAGAAACAATACTCACAACATTCCCGAGCATTTCGAACACACGAAAGAACCGATTGTACTGTTCACGTACGTAGGTCCTCTTTGGTTGCAATCTAAACAATATTTGTTCCCATTCTGTGAAATAAGCTCACGTAAAATTTCTAAATTTTTATCGTCCTGCTTGCGACGATTTGCAGCCATTTTCGTAATCTATGTGCACAGAACATATATACCCCTAAAGGGGAAGAATGACGACTCCGTACTAATTTTGTGAGGAAAATTTTCCTTAGCGACCAGCGCCATCTATGTTTAGCCCACGAAAACATGGCAGTAGAATCCAGGGCGGGAATTTCAAATACTACAAGTACTTTACAGGTTCTTTGTATTGCATTTTATGCACAAGTACATTGCGCTTCTCGATAGTTTATTTCAAATTACTATCGAGAAACACAATGTACTTGTGCATAAAATGCTGAAAGATAATAAGTAAGGAGCAGATTAGTAAAACAAACGATTTCATTTGACTTCTTTATTCATATAACCTACAATGACTTATTTTACTAAGGTTCGGAAACCGATGTAAAGTGATGCTGGGATCTTTAGAAGGTGAAGTTCCACAAATAGCACAGATTCTAGTGTTTTCTTCATACGAACTCATCGGGAATAAGGCACAAAATCAACAAGAGTCACTGTCACAACACCGGGTCTATATCTCACAAATACGCACTTAATTTCACCAAAACACAGACACAGAGAAGCAAGCTCGACTCACATTAACAATATTGTATGTAGAATTAAATGCAACTGTTTTATTTATTACAAATAAACACAAGAACAAAATATAAATAATGGTGCGCAAGCGATGGCAGACATTTTTCCTATGACGTCAAATAGCCAATAGACAATATGGCGTTCCAGTGTTGTCATGTTGTCATATTATTATCTCCTTTTTGTTTTGTGTATTCATCAATTTAAATGTTAAAAATTTCATGACAAACATTTTCTCAAATCAGAATAAAAGCAAAAATAAATTTTAAGGATAACATACTTTAAAATCAATTAATAAGCCTATTATTAGATTGAATGTGATTGAATGTGAAATAGTATTTTTGTTGGCAACATTATGTAATTCATCTCTTTTACTCTAATGGTGATGTCTCTTTCTTGTTTTCTAGCCCACCTACATCTTGTTCGTAGAACAAAGTCGACACCCCCTGTCTATGTGTGTGTAATGTTGTTTTATTTATATATACAGGCAATGCTACTATGAGTTTCTGATGTAAGGTCGGCTCCACACGTTGGCCCCAACGCTCGTACCAACGGAGACGGCGCTATACCAGAAAGCAAGACGCAAATAATTCTATCTCGTTTCTTAGTATAGCGCCGTCTCCTTCTATTCGGCCAACAGGGCCAATGTGTGGATCCGGCGTAAGTGTGAGTGCTTGATATACACTGTGAACACGTTCAACATTCAGTGTTGCCGCTAGGACAATCTAGTTTGTTGCCACATGTAAGAAAAAAGTAGCCAGTTTTGCAAAAAAATCGCTTTCAAAATTCGGCTAGAAGTGGCTAAAGTGCTTTTGGCCAGATACTGTTAGGTATCCGATTACTATTGATAAATATTACAATTTCGGCATGGTGATAAATGGGTTAAATAAAACAATTTTAATACTAATTAGTATTTAACATTTATTATAAGCTAATAAACGTTCAGCTAGTGAAAAATATGCTCAATTATTTGGTTTAAAATTAAAAATCAATTCCAAAGTCTACAGTGACATCTGGAGATTCGCTAATCTCTTCGTCAATGGATGATGATGTGGGTGGTATTTCAATTTGTTTGACCGATTTAACCGTTTTTGTGACTTTGTTTAAAACTTCAGCAGGCAAAACATAATTGTAGCAAGCTTTTTTTTAATATTTTTAATTGTTCTTTTGTAGTTTGGTATAAGTAATCGGTAGACTTCTAATAGTAATTTAGTAAAAGTTTAACAATCGAAAAATCAGCCAGAAGTGGCTAGATTTATTTTGGTGGCTAAAATGGTTTTCTGTTTGGCTAGAACCGTTGAGAATCCGCTAGATCTAGCCACAAAGTGGCTAAAACGGCAACACTGTCAACATTCATGTTTGTCTATGGTAATCACAGAACATATATACCCCTAAAGGTGAACGCAGACCTAGCCACACCGCAGTCTCCGCAGTCCCCGCAGTCATCGTTTTCTTACCGCTTCCACAAACTATGTAGAGAGGCTGTCCCGAAGTATGTGACTACACTACTCGCGAAGTTGCCTGTGTATCATTGTGTTTGTGCCCTTCGACTCGGTTGCAAAAACCGACAACAAATGGAAGTCGCCCGAAGCGAGCCGAAGTTGCACGAAGCGAAGCGAAGTGCCCTTTTACACTATCGTATTCGGTCAACTTCAACCAACTTCGCGAGTAGTGTAGAGCAGGCTTTATAGCCCATTCGCACGAGAGCTTTAGGGCCGATTACACGATACGATTCATCGGGCCGTTGAGCAGGCCTCGATAGATTGGGCGTTCTGATCACACACCCTAACTCACTTTTCAGCCGACCGTCGAGCAGTGAAGGTGGCGCCTACCTACGCTTACAAAGTATCAGAAACTTGGCATCAGGGTTGAAAAAAAAACATTTTTTTTTTCAAATTTATAAAATAAACAGTTCAAAATGTTTTATAAAAGTGTTTTTTTCAGTTTCTGGCTTTTTTTTTAAAAAGATTTCCACGTTGTTTGTCGTTGTCTTAACGTATCTAATATCTTTAAACGAGCAATTCTTGTATATTTATAAATAATCAGGATCTCGGAAACGGCTCCAAGGATTTTCATGAAAGTTACAGATTAGGGGTTTTTCGGCCCAAGGAATCTATTTATCAAGGTCCCAGGTTCGAGAAAAGCTCGGTTCCCAAGATACATATAGACATTTTAAAAACCGAGCAAAGCTCGATCAACCAGATATTAAATCAATTATGTTTCATTTCTAGACTGCATCTTTTCAAATTCACCCTTAATAATGTTTTTTTTTTACGAATATGATCAATGGAAAAAAAAACAAGTGATGTTTTTTTTCTAATATTTTTAAGAATTGCCAATAAAAGTTAAAAATATGGCAAATCAATGGCATAGACGCAAATGGTTTTATGTCAGGCTATATAAACTCCTGAATATTTATTTACTTTCATTTTATAAGCATTCATCCGCCTTGAAAAGTAGTCGCTCTCGCAGCAACAGTGGGTATAGTAAAAAATAAGAAGAAGAGAAGACGTTAGCTGAAGGAATATTTACGAGTATTCATTTCTCTTTCGCGTTGCGAAGCCATTTTCACTTCACGACATGTCATTTCACGTCGAACGCCGCGCCGCTACTGAGCGCCCTAACCGCGATCACACGACACGATTTATCGGGATTTAGGGACTTAGGGCCGTCGGGTACACTCCATCGCCCGATTTATGGAAACTAACAGCCTAACAGCGATTACACCACCCAATCCATCGGAACTTAGGGACTTAAGGCACGATGAATCGTGTCGTGTAATCGGCCCTTTTATTATGCCGGGTCCAGAGTCCAGACTGGTGTAATGTAACGCGAATACACCGTGTAATGTAACGCGAATTCTACGTGTGGACGGCACCGCGAGCATTACAATGTAACGCACGCGGCTGATCCATCGGCTGTCGGTTTTTGCGAGAACACGAAGATGCACGTAGTTTTCGCGTTCTCAATTCGCTTTGAGTTAGTTAGTGTGCCGTCCACACTGTTGACGTATATTACACGTAATCGTAAGATTCGCGTGACACCAGTCTGGATACGGATTTATGGGCCTTAAAAAGCGACCGCAATAGAACAAATACATTCCCATGTATCTGTTCACACGTCAACGCTTTTAAAACACGGAGCTTTTTTCGAACTATTTTTGATTTTAAGTGCTGGTTGGTGACATTTCTTTCATAAAACTCAGCGCTTTTTAGAACCAAGAAATGGGCCCTTAAAAAAAAAAAAAAAAAAAGTTTCATCGCTATCATGGCTATCACTTGCTATGGCCCATTCACAGGCCCACCACAGGCACTGGGCCCATAAGGCCGGGCCCCATGGCACAGATTAATATGGCTCCTGTGCCAGCGTAGCCCGCGAAATTTAATTTTTGTTACGATAAGTTTGTTGTTTACGTGTGAATGTGTGATGATGATAAAGAGTACGATAACGATTCTCAACCGTATTAACTATGTTTAATAATTATAAATGACAAACATGTTTTGCTTATTTCTATGAAGTAAGAGTCATCTATGTAACTCTCGTAAGTTTGGAAGGGAATCGATTTTTTTAAACCCAAAATCCAAATTCTAAATACATACCTATAAAAATATTATAATTCACTTTTCTTTATACTGAGTCATGTCTTTTTTAATCAGACTTGTTTCTTATTTTTGTCAGACAAGGACTTTCGTGAACTGTATGTTATTGGATCTGCTCTTTACAGTGATAGATGGTAAGTATACTTACATAAATAATATACGCTACCTCGAGAAGTCGAGGCGCTGCGGAAAAAGCACCGCCCGTGTCTTCACGAAGCGATAGGCGGCGACCTCTCGCGCCCTGCATTGGTCGAGGCCATGCTGCAGAGCGAGACGGAATGGGAAGCAGTCACCTCGTTAGGGTATACAACATGTAACGTTAATAGCGCAAAACGTCTCGTGGGGTAACTCGGCCCATGTTACTGAACAATGTTTGTTCTAAGACTTTTGGAAATTCGCAAAAAAAAAAAGATTTTTCATACTGAGGGGCCCGATCAATTTCTCATTTCCAAAAGTCTTGGAACAAACGTAACATTGTTGAGTAACATGGGCTGAGTTACCCCCACGAGAGGTTTTGCGCTAATAACGTTACACGTTGTATATGTTCTGTGAGTCACCTCCTGCGAAACAGTCATGCTAGCGAAGGAGAAGGCGGGATGCGTAAGGGACATGACAGTAAGGGACCTTGCTCATGGCGCGATGCGACGCGATTCGAACGAATTCCAACTAGGTACAAGTGAAAATCAACCTTGCGGGGAAGGCAAGTGTCAAAGTGACAAGTGACAGTTTGGTCCCAAAAGAACTGTCAAATCAAAGGAATTTTCTGAAAAAAAAAAACGATTTATTGATGTAAAATGACTAGATGTTGTGTAATAAGCTGTAAAAATGATGGAACATACAAGTTTCCGACAATTCACACTATCAAGAAAAAATGGGTAGCTGCTGTGACTGCCTTGAGAACAAAAATTGAATTATAACTAAGGAAAAGCTATATAATAAACAAATATCCAGCCTTGCGAAGCCGAGACAGGCCGTTAGTTGAGTTTATTACTGAAATTCTATGATAATACAATAACTAAACAATCGAATACACTTTTCGAAATAATATCTACTTTTCTATTGGAGGTTATGTACCAGTATTGCATCGCACTATAAATCATGAAATGGTTCGTCTGGCGGAAGAATTATCACCTGGAACGAGTTTTGTGATAGTTGTGGTGTTAAGAAATTAAATATATTGTGATATTTCTCGAATCTAAATAGAAAAAAGGGGTAAAATTACTGACTTAAAACATTATGATATTTTATCAAAATAGAAAGTCAGAAACGGCATTATATTCTTGTTATAGGAGAGGACAGGTAAAACATACCTAAACTCAAAAATTGAAACCTCAACTACAAGTAATGGGGATGGCAACTCAAAGCTAATCGTAGATGGCGCTGCGATAGTTGGTCCCTACGTCAGATTACTGTCTACCTTGTACAAAAAACAAACAAAATTTATTGGTAGAAAAATAGAGTGTAAATACAAAACAAATATGGAAAATTATTCGTCAATGCAAGTGCATATACTCAAAGAAGAATTAAGACGTCGCGGTGCATCTACAAGAGGAAAAAAGTGATTTAATTGAGTGGTAATACATTTGATTTTACTGTAATAAATCCACAATTACTTGTAGTTAAGGTTTCGATTTTTGAGTTTAGGTATGTTTTACCTGTCCTCTTCTTTAACAAGAATATAATGCTGCTTCTGACTTTCTATTTTGATAAAATATCATAATGTTTTAGGTCAGTAATTTTACCCCTTTTTTCTATTTAGATTCGAGAAATATCACAATATATTTAATTTCTTAACACCACAACTATCACAAAACTCGTTCCAGTTGATAATTCTTCCACCAGACGAACCATTTCATGATTTATAGTGCGATGCAATACTGGTACTTAACCTCCAATAGAAAAGTAGATATTATTTTGAAAAGTGTATTCGATTGTTTAGTTATGGTATAATCATAGAATTTCGTTAATAAACTCAACTAACGGCCTGTCTCGGCTTCGCAAGGCTGGATATTTGTTTATTATGTTTTGCTTTTCCTTAGTTATAATTCAATTTTTGTTCTTAAGGTGATTGCTTCGATGTAGCCCGCGAAATTCAATTTTTTTTACGTTTTTTGCAATTTGCAGGCCAGTGACATGTTGTAGCTTTATAAATATATGAGTTGCGGTAATAACAAGTATAATTTTAAATATAAAAATTATCAAAAAACTCGCTCCATCAGCTCTCACATATAAAAGGTGCATCATGTTAAAATCTCCGAAATCTAACTACGATGCACCTTTTCTATGTAACGTAAAAAAATTTGAATTTCGCGGGCTGGTTGGAGCATCCCCCTTAAGGCAGTCACAGCAGCTACCCATTATTTCTTGATAGTGTGAATTGTCGGGAATTTGTATGTTCCATCATTTTTACAGCTTATTACACAACATCTAGTCATTTTACATCAATAAATCGTTTTTTTTTTCAGAAAATTCCTTTGATTTGACAGTTCTTTTGGGACCAAACTGTCAGTGTCACTTTGACACTTGCCTTCCCCATTGTGGATTTGTTACGGTAAAATCAAATGTATTACCACTCAATTACAGCTTGACATAAAAATGTAGAAAACCGGAAGTCGCCACTGTCTTCGCGCTACCAGCACATCAAATATCAAAGATTTTAAAACGCTGTCAGAAATAAAAATTTTAGTTCCGTTTCAACCCGTTTTGGCCAAGCTGTAAATCACTTTTTTTCCTCTTGTAGATGCACCGCGGCGTCTTAATTCTTCTTTTAGTATATGCACTTGCATTGACGAATAATTTTCCATATTTGTTTTGTAGATAAACTCAATTTTTATAACAATAAATCTTGTTTGTTTTTTGTACAAGGTAGACAGACAGTAATCTGACGAGACCAACTATCGCAGCGCCATCTACGATTAGGTTTGAGATTGAGTTGCCATCCCCATTTGATTGACTTGACGTTGTCATGGCCATCGTGTTTTGTTTTTCATCTACCCATAGATAACAACGTGTTGTAAGCTGTGGTAAGGTTGATTTTCATTTGTAGTTGGAATTCGTTCGAATCGCGTCGCATCGCGCCATGATTAAAGTCCCCAAGTCAATCTCACGACCCAGCAGTAGTCTTGGGCATTCTAGTTCACTACTGAGAGCGCTCAATTTAGTTCTCCGCTCTTAAACGAACTAGTTCGCTCTTCTAGTTCGTTAGTTCCTAGCTCGTAATAGAGACCGACCGATCAAGAGCGATCAAATCGTTCGCTCGCAAAGAGATTTCAGATTTAGTTTGTCTTTGTTCGCTCGTTTTAAATACGGTTCCTGCTGCATTCGACAATTTGTGTAATAAAGTGTACGAAACGGGATGCGCGCATGATCGGTGAGCGAACAGGAGTATTATAGTGTAGTGCTGTCCCGCTCCCGTGCAACGATCTTAGTTCAGTCGATCTCTTTCATTCTGTCCGAACTACTGAACTACGGAGCGGAAAATGTGGGAGCTAGTTCACTAGTTCATCTGTGGGAGCAGTTCTTTCGAACTACACTCGGCGTCACAAAAATCGCACCTCTTCGAAAATAAGTTTAAAACATGTCCCGCCAGTAACGAATACATTAAACCCAATTAATATTGGTATCAATTGAAAGTATGCTTAACGACCTATAAATTAACAACAGTTAGAATCCCTAAACACAACAGGTTTCATTAGCACGTAACGTTAAAAAAAATGTTGTCAAAATACGCATTGCAAGGGCCACTAATTGCACCTCCCTACAAGGGTATAAAACGGGCGACCCGGGTTAAATGTGGGTCATTCGCTATTCAACCTTTGAAGTGAACACACGTGAACAGCTACAGCAAGAAAAATACCCCAGAAGATGGATACCACTGCAGATGAAGCCGCTCAAGTCATTGCACTACTGCAATCAGGGATGCGGCAATGTGATGTTGCTCGGCAACTGAACTTGAGTCGTTTTGCCGTTCGACGAGTGTTCCAACGCTTCCAAGAGACTGGTGGCTATATCCGAAGACGTGGATCTGGAAGACAACGGTGCACATCGGAAAGAGACGATCGCTTCATTGTTTCGACGTCTTTACGTAATCGGTTCTCCAATGCTGTTGAGCTGCAACAACAACTGCTATCAGCTCGCAGAACTTCTGTAAGCGTCTCCACGATTAGAAGAAGAATGCGGGAGAAGAAAATTGCAGCTCATAGGGCTGCTACAGGGCCAAAATTGACTGCACAGCATAGGAGAGACCGGTTGCAATTTGCCCGTGACCATGTGGATTGGACAATAGACCAATGGAGGGCTGTGCTCTTCTCGGATGAGACGAGGGTGTGTCTTTTCTGCAACGACAGGCGTCGAAGAGTGTATAGGAGGCAAGGTGAACGATTCGCACAAGCCTGTATTCAAGAGACAGTGGAATACGGGGGTGGCTCGTGCATGTTCTGGGGCGGCATGTCAATCGACGGTAAAACGAACCTTGTGTGTGTTTCTCGGACTGGAAGTGCTCGCGGGCAAGGGTCGCTGACTGCTGCTCGGTACATAACAGAGATCTTAGAGGAGCAGGTTGTCCCTTATGCGGGTTTTGTTGGCAGTGGGTTCACGTTAATGCACGATAACGCCCGCTGTCACACCGCTTTAATTGTAAGAGACTACCTGCAAGAAGTTGGAATCCCTGTTATGCGCTGGCCGGCGCGAAGTCCAGACCTAAACCCTATTGAGCACCTTTGGGATGAACTGAAACGGCGAGTACGGGCACGTGATCCTGCCCCTACCACTCTCCAAGACCTCCAAGATGCCGTCGTTGCAGAATGGGACAACATTCCTCAAGAGACTGTTGTCACATTAATTAGGTCCATGAGAGAACGCATGGAAGCAGTCATCAGGGCTAGGGGGGGTAACACTAGGTTTTAAGTTGTTTTTAAGGACTTTGTTGTAATTTTTGCTGATAAAATAAAATTTAACTTTTTAATCATTTGCATTAGCTTGCTTTTTTTTATTCCCTGGTAAACAAAAAACCAAATCCATTGATTTATACTGAAATTTAAATAAATTGCCTTTCCAATGATACCTTATAGTCATATGTCTACCATTGATTAATAGGTTTAAAATGACTTTGAAGGGAATTCTTAAAGTGGTGCGATTTTTGTGACGCCGAGTGTAGTTCGTTCGCGAACTACACAAGACTACCCAGCAGCCGCGAGAGACGCACACCGTAGGCATGCGGACGGTAGGTAAGTAATGGGTTACCCACCGTCCGGGGATATGGACCAGTCCTGGGCCGACGGCGAGTCGTGTTCAATACGCGCCTCGAACCGACAGTCCTTGAATGACAGTACCTCCTGCTCTTTCCAGGGTGGGAGGACCACAGAACATATATACCCCTAAAGGGGAAGAATGACGACTCCGTACTAATTTTGTGAGGAAAATTTTCCTTAGCGACCAGCGCCATCTATGTTTAGCCCACGAAAACATGGCAGTAGAATCCAGGGCGGGAATTTCAAATACTACAAGTACTTTACAGGTTCTTTGTATTGCATTTTATGCACAAGTACATTGCGCTTCTCGATAGTTTTTTTCAAATTACTATCGAGAAACACAATGTACTTGTGCATAAAATGCTGAAAGATAATAAGTAAGGAGCAGATTAGTAAAACAAACGATTTCATTTGACTTCTTTATTCATATAACCTACAATGACTTATTTTACTAAGGTTCGGAAACCGATGTAAAGTGATGCTGGGATCTTTAGAAGGTGAAGTTCCACAAATAGCACAGATTCTAGTGTTTTCTTCATACGAACTCATCGGGAATAAGGCACAAAATCAACAAGAGTCACTGTCACAACACCGGGTCTATATCTCACAAATACGCACTTAATTTCACCAAAACACAGACACAGAGAAGCAAGCTCGACTCACATTAACAATATTGTATGTAGAATTAAATGCAACTGTTTTATTTATTACAAATAAACACAAGAACAAAAGATAAATAATGGTGCGCAAGCGATGGCAGACATTTTTCCTATGACGTCAAATAGCCAATAGACAATATGGCGTTCCAGTGTTGTCATGTTGTCATATTATTATCTCCTTTTTGTTTTGTGTATTCATCAATTTAAATGTTAAAAATTTCATAACAAACATTTTCTCAAATCAGAATAAAAGCAAAAATAAATTTTAAGGATAAGATACTTTAAAATCAATTAATAAGCCTATTATTAGATTGAATGTGATTGAATGTGAAATAGTATTTTTGTTGGCAACATTATGTAATTCATCTCTTTTACTCTAATGGTGATGTCTCTTTCTTGTTTTCTAGCCCACCTACATCTTGTTCGTAGAACCACAGATTACTACAGATCGGTCTCTTCCAAAAAACAATCAAATAAATGTAAAATCTATGCACCAAAGAATAAAGCACATTTTAACTTGCAGCCGTACCGCCCACCTACTTTTATATTAGCCTAAACTTCCCGTGCACAAGCAAAATTGTACTGAATGGCTACGCGCGAGAGTTTATTTTGGTTTATCCGACGCCGCGGCATTACAATGTTGCTATCGGTGTGCTGCCGGTCAAGCTCACTTAGGGTTGCGACTTGCGAGTTTAGAAGGCACAGTTAGGTAGGTAGGTGTATTTTATGCATTTGTTATATTACACTATTAACATAAATGTTCTTCAGGGATTTTTTTTATCATCAGCCTATATCTTTTTGGTTTCGTTACTACATACTACACACATTACTACATACATTATCGATTGGTAGCACAGAATGTTAATACATAGTACCTACGGCACCTTACGTTAGAAATAATAATATATGTATAATTATAGTATCGTTTCTACCTATTCTTGTAATATTTTGAACATTTCATCTTACAAAAACAAAAAAGAATATTATAAAAAATCTATTTTTCGATTAATCGATCTGTGATTGCCATCCCTACGTCACAGGCCCTGCGTTGTGAGTCCTTGTAAATGGTAAAAAAAGTTGCGCAACGAATTACGATCGCTGACCTTGAATGCATAGTGTGGCCATTTTCTGAGTTTGAACGTGAGTAAATAACAACGCAAACATCTTTCTACTTTCTACCGAGCGATAAGGTAAGTGAGAGTGATGTCAGGTTTGATATTCGTCTATTTATCTCGGTCGTCTAGTAGGCTCACACCCCCCGAGTATCTCGACACATTTCCAAACTTGTAACCTACCTAACCATGATCAGTTCAGCGGAACGTATGTACTTGAATGACATAATAAATAAGCACATCACAACAGGTAGTTAATTAATAATTAACCCTAGATTCATAAACATTATGTGGGAATAACACTAATCATAAACATTCGATACTTTCACCTTTCGACGTCACGCGGTAGTTTATGAAACGCGAGGCCTTTATCACTGTTGTCGTTTAGGCAACCAAACGTTATACAGTATTTGCTTGTCTTCATATTTTATTATCTTTATTTACTTGTACGTGATTACACGTAAGAAAAATAATTACGATACGGAGGCGGCGCGCGGCAGCCACATTTAGCGACACCGCCCGCGGTGTGCGCGTGTGAGCGTGCCGTTTCATACCTACACCGCACAGTGTCCTCTCTGTTAGTACTCTGTGGTAGAACAAAGTCGACACCCCCTGGGGGAGGACTCACTGGATGGTGGTATAGATGCCAACACATTAGCCTACTTCAATCTGTCTTTCTTTAATAGATTTTCAACCTTATCACCATAGTGGATGGTTCATTTTAGATAAACCTTCCACTATGATGATAAGGTTGTAAGATTTACGTTTCGGGTAGGTTGACCTGCTGGACTACCTACACCTACTCCTACTTCGTCTGTAGAGGTATATCTAATTGAGGTTTAATGTGACGATTCAATAAATAAAAGAGTGTATGGTGAAGTTTTTATATTTTTGAAGAAAGTTTTGGATATGTCGCTCCCTTTCTCCTTCTTATTTGCTATTCGTGAGCCAAACTGAAGTGCTCTTTTAGGCAAAATAACAGCTTCTGCTAATCCAAGTTTGAAGGCGACTAGTCTCAACATGAGCTTGTCTCCAATCCCTATCCCCAAATCTCCACTGGGGAAGCATCTGTAAATTAAAAATACAAGACGTTATGGTAGGAACTGGATATAACTTGGACGATTGCAAAGTAGCAAATCGTGACTCCTGGAAGGATAGGAGGCAGGCCTTTGCCGCTCGGAAGGAAAATAAATAAAGCTAATAAATAATCATGCAAGCAACTGTGGTAACCCTACTAATTACCTATATTTAATATCAAAGTAAATAAGTTTATTGAATATGAAAATATCTCTCACCTTAGCCATGGTGTTAACTGCAGTACATAATTTGTAAAGTCTTCATCTAAATATGGCATTCGAGGTTGTCTACCATGATCGCAAATTACTCTGTTATCCCGAGCAAGATTTCTGAATGAAATTCTCTCCCAGTCAAGCTGTAACTCTTTGCTGAGACCTAGCCAACCACTGCGTTTAAAGGCATTCCTATGCCGGATATATCCACCAAACAATTCATCGGCACCAGATCCCACCAATAACACCTGAAAACAGAAGTCTTTATTGATTGTATTCAAAAAACCATTCACTTCAAGTCATACCTGAATAGTTTTAACTTACCCTGCTTATAGAAGTGTCTGAGCTATCCTGGCCCCTGGCAGCAAACCACAAAGCTGTTCCAAGACTCTCATCTAATATAGTTTGACGAGGATAAACTAAATCACCTATAGTATTCTCTTGGTATCTTTCTATTTCTTCTTTTGGTACATTAACTTCTCGGAAAACCCAGTCCCTGAAATATGCTACACATTGGTAATTGTTTAAAATTATGTTTTATATTATGTTGAAACAAGAGCGCCATTAGTTTCACAACTCTGATTAATCAAGTAGAATTACCTTCTAGGACAGAGTTTTTGTAATTCTTGTAAAGACTGCCTTCCTGTAAGTCGATCAGGAACATCGTATGTTGCATTAATATCTTTTTTAAATGCAACATTGATAAGGTCTATGCTTTGTTTCCTTGGCAAATATTTATCAGCTAGTAATGCTAATATTGTGCAATCAAGGCCACCAGAAAATAATACTCCAACTGTACAGTGATTGCAGGAATCTCCTTCACTGTTCAAA
Source organism: Agrotis clavis (assembly GCA_954870645.1). NCBI lineage: Eukaryota > Metazoa > Arthropoda > Insecta > Lepidoptera > Noctuidae > Agrotis > Agrotis clavis. The sequence goes on along the minus strand of OX940923.1, from coordinate 21,060,564 downwards.
CATGTTTTACATTTATTTGGCTGTCTATTCAAGCGCAGCTTAATGCTTCTTTCCAACAATTCGGTCACTTTTAAAACTGTTTTCAATATGACAGGATGGTCTAATAATTTCCTCATTACTGTCAGTTTACATTCAATTTGTTTAGATATTGATTCTATAAATTTCACTAATTCATCCTGAAAACAATAATGATAATTATTATTATGTAGATAGGAAAATGCAATTAAATTATAAAAAAATATATAATAATGTATATATCAAGCTCATCATAGCAAAATTATTCACCTCTTCTGAAAACTCATCCTTTGTGTACTCAAAATAAAATTCATCATCACTGAGACTTTGTTGTATTCTCAGTTGTTGTAACCAATCATCAATAATAATTTCCTTGGTTGAGCTAAACTCATCATTCCATGGATATAACTTTACTGTATTTGTACTCAAATTCAACATTTGAATATGTGTAGCTGGTACTTCAATACAGTCATAATTTCTTCCTAAAGTGTTACTGATGATAATAGACCTATCACCTTGATGAAACAATAAGGTACTTCTTCCGATTCTGTCTCTCATAAAAAATAGATTTTTATTCAGTTTGTCATAGTATATTATAGCAAATGGTCCTTTTAATGTTTTTAATTGTTGTACAATATAATCTTCCGACGCTTTTTCCTGTCATTGAAATTAAATGTAAGCAAATGTAATTAAATATAATGCTCCAAACAAATAATTATTATTAATTCATAGTTAAGGGTCTTGTAATATCTTACCAATTTGTTTTTCAATTTTTCCATTATGAGTAATGTATCACTGACATGACTTGGCCATGTTTCATCAAATATATCTCCATTATACAACAATACACCATGTTCGCTTTGTACAGGCTGAGGAGTAAGCTGTGGACCTTGCATCCACAATACTGCTCCACAGAAAAATGCATTCATGCCATCACCTAAATCCATTTCTAAGGTTTGTATGCAGTTGGGGCCTCTGTTATTTATACGTTTTAAAACTCTATCATCCTGAAAATATTTTTTATTAGGCAAATAGAAAACAAGGTTATCCAGAATGATTGCTGCCTTGCTGTACAGGCTACTTAGTCTGAGTATTTTCCTTATTTATTTACCTTGCTTGGTGTCTTGTTACAGAAACATATTTCACAGAGGATTCCACACATTGTATTAATAGTAATTCGGGCAAATGTTTTTTAGCTTTAGTGTTTTATTTGTGATTTTTTGTGAATTTTACATCACAATGTTTACTTCAATCCAAAATCCAATGACAACCACAGATGACAGCATTTCTTTTTTTAATGTTTCTGGCATAGTTTTTGAGTTCTGAGCCTTTAAGCCACAACTATTATAGGGTCGGGCATCACAACACTGCAGAGTTTGTTCACAACACAAACACGCCAGTCGCCAACAACGTACAGAGGGTACAGAGCATGGACCAAGCACTAGCATCCTAGCAATAGCAAGCATGCATGAGCGCTTTTTTTGCCGGCGTTAGAAAAGCGTCGAAATAGAACAAATACATTCCCATGGATCTGTTCACACGTCAGCGCTTTTAAACCGCGACGCTTTTTCGGTCTGTATTTAACTTTAAATGCTGGGCAGTGACATTTTTAAGTTCATTTACAGCTTGGCCAGAACGGATTGAAACGGAACTAAAATTTTTATTTCTGACAGCGTTTTAAAATCTTTGATATTTGATGTAAACAAAGACCGCAGGTTTGTTAGATTTATTATTGTGCCATAAAACTAACGTAATAAGTGAAAAATAATAAAATAAAATCATTCAAAGTGCTGGTAGCGCGAAGGAAGTGGCGACTTCCGGTTTTCTACATTTTTATGTCAAGCTATACTTTTTTGTTTAACTCAGCGGTTTTTTAACGCCCGAAAAAAAATATCGCACGTGTGAATGGGAGCTAAGAGTAAATAATGCTAAGTCCATGCTCTATATCTATGGTCTGGTTGTAGAATGGGAAAGGCAAGTGTCAAAGTGACAAGTGACAGTTTGGTCCCAAAAGAACTGTCAAATCAAAGGAATTTTCTGAAAAAAAACTATTTATTGATGTAAAATGACTAGATGTTGTGTAATAAGCTGTAAAAATGATGGAACATACAAATTTCCGACAGTTCACACTATCAAGAAACAATGGGTAGCTGCTGTGACTGCCTTGAGAACAAAAATTGAATTATAACTAAGGAAAAGCTATAAAATAAACAAATATCCAGACTTGCGAAGCCGAGACATGCCATTAGTTGAGTTTATTAATGAAATTCTATGATTATACCTTATCTAAACAATCGAATACACTTTTCAAAATAATATCTACTTTTCTATTGGAGGTTAAGTACCAGTATTGCATCGCTCTATAAATCATGAAATGGTTCGTCTGGCGGAAGAATTATCACCTGGAACGAGTTTTGTGATAGTTGTGATGTTAAGAAATTAAATATTTGTGATATTTCTCGAATCTAAGTAGAAAAAAGGGGTAAAATTACTGACTTAAAACATTATGATATTTTATCAAAATAGAAAGTCAGAAGCAGCATTATATTCTTGTTATAGGAGGGGACAGGTAAAACGTACCTATCTTCAAAAATTGAAACCTCAACTACAAGTAATTGTGGATTTATTACGGTAAAATCAAATGTATTACCACTCAATTAAATCACTTTTTTTCCTTTTGTAGATGCACTGCGGCGTCTTAATTCTTCTTTTAGTATATGCACTTGCATTGACGAATAATTTTCCATATTTGTTTTGTATTTATACTCAATTTTTATAACAATAAATCTTGTTTGTTTTTTATACAAGGTAGACAGTAATCTGACGTAGGGACCAACTATCGCAGCGCCATCTACGATTAGCTTTGAGTTGCCATCCCCATTTTGTCACGGTCTGTCGTGGTGGTCGTGGTTGTGTTGATGCCGTTTGACAGTTGTCAACTGTCAAAACGTAAACAGAACAGAACAACATCGAAAACCGAAAATAATTATAATTTTTTACCTTTGGATATTTGAGGGAACAAGTTCAATTATTATTTATTTTGTATGTTATCTTGATTATTATAAACATGACGTCCACTGAAACAGATGCGGAGAAAAGTGAACAGCCAGAGACAGAGGGCCAAACAGAAAATGCAGAAGACGAGAAAGCAGCTCTCGATGAATACACATCTAACCTAGAATCTAGGGTAAAACAAAAGTCTGAACTTAGAAATCAAAATCTGAATTGTGTACGTCCACCAGATAATTATTTCTCTAAATTGGATTCTGGATTAAAGAAGAACACAACTTTTGTAAAGAAATTAAAATCGTTTAGTGCTACACAAATAGACACCCTTTTAAAAGATTTCAATGCCTTAAATCTAACAAAATATATCTCAGAAGTGGCAGCAGCGATTGCGGAGGCTAAGCTGAAGATGTCTGATATAGGAGCTGCTATTAACTTATGTTCTGCACTCCATCGCACATATGCAGACTTTTCATCAAATTTCTTTGAGAACTGGCAGAAGATCTTGACTTTCAAAGCTACGGATAAGATAACCAACTCGTCTAAATTGCGTGTGGATATAAGATTCTATGCAGAGCTTGTTGCTGTTGGTATATTTACAAACAAAATGGGTCTTCCTTTGCTTGGCAATGTTCTTACAGTTCTAATAAATATGGATAAAGAGGAACATAACAATATTCCCATTCTGTTGTCATTTTGTAAACACTGTGGAGAGGACTATGCTGGGTTAGTTCCCAAGAAAATAAGAGAAGCCGCTGAGGTAATGTTATTAATTTATTGTTGCAGTTTTACACTAAAATAATTTGTCTGGAAAATATTGCTATAAGTGATAAGACTGCCATTGTAAATTGTAATTAGTAATGTTTATGATAGTTGTGTTACAATTTTGGTGTACAATTAAAGTGTAACCTATCTATCTGTCCATGATGTGTTGTGAAATAACTTACAAGTGTTTTAATGATAAAATAATTGAAACGCTATATATTTCAGAAATACAATGTCATTATTCCTAGAAATCCATTCTTACCAGCTGAAAAGCAGATGGCTGTTAGAACTCTGTTGAAGGATTACTTTTTATCACTTACAAAGCATTTGCTAGCTGAGAGAGCTCAACTGCAAGCATTGCATGCAGCCAATCAGAGGACTCTGCATACCAGGGGAGAGCTGTCTCAGGAGAGAAAGGATCAGTTGGAACAACATCAGGTGAACCTTAATATCAAGATGTAGTTTGAATCAGTGAATTGCGATATACACTAATATAACAGTTAATTTGATTAATGATTACTTATATAATGTAGAATTAAGAAGGTTAAAAATCTCTGTTTCTATTCCTGTATCTATCTTATTTTTGTATCTCCTTATAAAATGTAAAATAGTTCTTGTTCATTTTAGTTTTTTGTTACTCCTATTAGCATTCCTTATTTTCTTTTTGTTATTTTAAAGCTTGGATATGTTGTAGAGATACTCTTTATATTTAATTAATTTATTCCCTACCTACATATAAAATAAATCTGTTCTATATGAAAGAATTTTAGCTTCTAATAAAATATACAATTATGCTTTCTTTTCATTTCAGGCTACATATGACAAACTACTTGCTGGTGCACAAAGCTTTGCAGAAGTATTGGGTGAAGAATTAGGAGAAGCTGGAGAACCTCCCACATTAACACTGACAGTGACAGAAACTCAGGGCACGGTGACTATTGGTGGCAATGAGGAGTTCCCCATGCAGGCAGGCACAGACCCCTGGCAGGATGAGGACACCAGGACTTTTTACACAAGCCTGCCAGATTTGAAAGTCTTTATGCCTAACTATCAGGTGAAAGAAGTGAGTGTTGTAAGTAATCAACATGGCAATTTTTTATTTATTTAATCAGGTATATCACAATCAATGGAGACTGAAACCTAGCTTTGGCAATACAGCTCCAAAAAATATGCAATATCATATTGTTAGGTCTCCTAAACCTAAAATGTTTTATAATTAGTTAGAACAGTAATTCAAAGTGCTTGATAATATGATGAGATTTGTATGAAATAGCTTGTTGGCTATTTACATAAGTTTTAGTTTTCATTCAACTTTTTTTTGTTGTTTAAAAGTATTACAGATACTGTGAACTTCCATCATGCATAAAACCTCTATTATTGAACTGTCTTGAATTTTCAGACAGTAAAAAGTAAACCTGATACAGTGACCGAAGAGATGTTGGATGAGGATTTGAAGGAGGATGAGCTGAGTGACAGTGAGGGGCCGCCCACAGTCCCTGACATGGAGCAGGAAGAGGCCCAGCCTTCCAATGTTTCCAATAAGTATGCATTTTTATGTTTTAGGACATTTAGTTGTTGAATATCTTAAAACATTTTTAGTCTGTGATAATTTAAATATTAGCAAAATTATACAAATTATATGTATTTCTTTAATTTGCAAATTTTTTGTCATAACGATGATGTTGTTATGAAATATATTTTTTTACAGATATGCTCTGGATGCATTCTTAAATGAGCTACCAAACTGTATCAATAGAGAGCTGATTGACAATGCTGCAGTGGATTTTGTACTGAATCTCAATACTAAGAATAATAGGAAAAAGCTGACAAGGGTGCTGTTCAGTGTTGCCAGAACAAGGCTAGATTTATTACCCTTCTACTCAAGGTTTGCAGCTATACTGTACCCAGTACTGCCAGATGTATGTGCAGATTTATGTCAGATGCTCAAACAAGACTTCAAATATCATGTTAGGAAAAAAGATCAGATCAATATTGAGTCCAAGGTAAAAATGTCGAATTGTTTTTTTTTATTCTGGGTAAATGTAAGAGGGTAATATTGTAATGTATTCTTCTTTTTCCATTGCAGATAAAAGTAGTGCGTTTCATTGGAGAATTAGTAAAATTCAGTCTTTATTCGAAAATGGAAGCACTATACTGTTTGAAGGTACTCTTGCATGACTTCAAACATCATCATATAGAAATGGCATGCAATCTACTTGAGACTTGTGGCAGGTTCTTGTACTGTAACCCAGATACGCATCAACGCACTATGATCTACTTACAGCAAATGATGAGAAAAAAGGTAAAATTAAAACACAAATTACACTCAAATTATGTTGCTAAAAGAGACACACGATTAATAAATATCTTTTATTTCAGACTGTTTCAGCCCTAGACTCTCGTTACGTAACGCAAATTGAAAATGCATTTTACTACGTGTGTCCGCCCGAAGCTCCAGCTCAACCCAAGGAGGAAGAGCCTCCCATGCACCAGTTTATAAGAAAAGTGCTCCATGAAGACCTTCAGAAGAGTAATGAGGAGAAGATACTAAGACTGATGCGAAAGCTAAACTGGGATGATCCTGACACTGCAGCTATTGCCATACAGCACTTAGCTGGCGGCTGGAGAGTGCGGGCCAGCGCCAGGAGAGCCCTGGCCAGGCTGACGGCAGAACTAGCCGCGTGGCAGGAAGCCGTCGCCCCTGCTGTGGTAGACACCATACTGGAAGAGATCCGTGTCACCATGGAAGATCCTCACCCTAGATATAATCAGAGGCGAATAGCCACTGTTAGATATCTTGGAGAGCTGTATAACTACAAGCTTTTAGATTCTCGCGACGTGTTCACAGTTTTGTACTCTTTTATAACTTTCGGTGTAACAAACGACCACAGCAACGTTTCTCCTCTCGACCCTCCCGACAATGTGTTCAGAATAAGACTGGTCTGCGCCCTCCTCGAGACTTGCGGCGCTTACTTTAACAGTGGATCTAGCAAAAAACGTTTAGATTACTTTTTAACATTTTTTCAAAACTACTACTGGTTCAAGCAGTCAGATCCTTACTGGACTGATGACAACATGTTTCCTATTTACGTAAAATACATATACCAAGAATGTTTAACGACCCTAAGACCTAAGCTGACATTGTTTGCTAGTTGGCAAGAATGTAAGGACGCAATAGAAGAGTTGCGTCAAACGTTGTACCCAGAGCTAGGCGAGGAAGATATTGATAACGACGATCAGGGCGACGATAGCGTTAACGAAGGATTGGATACTATTATTGAGACTGATGACGAAACAGATAACCCTCAACTTCCTGAAGAAAGTTCTGATGAAGAGCCTAACACTGAGAATACTGGAAATGACGACAGTGAAATCCAGCAAAACGACGATATTGCAAACGAGCCCAGGAGGCCTGCTCCCAAGCCTGTGAGTTATTTAACAAAAATATTGTCATAATTCATAACAATTCCTGCAATTAACATTTAAATGTACTTATTTTTAGGTTGAAGATGTTGAATTCGAATCGGCCTTCGAAAAGATGGTAATGGAAAATATAGCGGAGCGACAGCGTGAGACTAGACCACAACAGCGAGACATAGCCGTCCCCATGACCTGCCGACAAACCACCAAGAAAACTTACGAACAATTGTTGGTATGTAATGTAAGTCAGTATACGACAGATTATGGAGAGTAAGGATCGCAGCATGATATTCTGTAGTTCCTGCATGTGTTGTTAATAATATCTTTTGATATCACTTAGTGATTCATGATCATGCATGATATACTTAAAGCAATATTCCTTGATTTACTGAAGGACTTAAACAAAACAAGAATTAAATAATTTTTTTGTTATTCCAGTTTAACTTTTACTTACATCTTAATCTTTGTCTTCAGCAAGGTAAAGAAGGCGTGGAATTTGTACTGATGGTGCGAAAGGGTACAAAACCCCAGTACAAGTCATTCAATGCTCCACCTGAGCTCGCGAGTAATCTGCAACAACAGGCTTTGGCTGACAAACAAGAAATGGAGAGGATGAAACTGTATGTAACTTATTTGTAACCTTGTTATTGTAAACTTTGCAAAGTTGCCTAACAATATCATTTCGTTTTGGAATTGATGTGAATTTATTTAACTCCAAAACATTTCAGGTTAACCCTAAACATCTCGGAAAGACAAGAAGAGGAAGAGTACAGCGCGGAAAGTGGAGGGGGCTCCGGTGGTAGTGGCAACCCCAACAGAGGGCAGCATGTGCGACAGAAATATCAGCATCCTAAAGGAGCGCCCGACGCTGACCTCATATTTGGACCTAAAAAATTTAAATAACCCATAAGTAGTTATAGAGAAAAGATGGAGGGACTTTTTTTAAGACGAATGCCCTAACTCCTCCATGTTTTGCTATAACTTTTCAATAATTTCATCGACACACATTTGCTGCATAGAACGTAAGAAAAGTTGCCTTTTCGTCTTAAAAAGAACTGTAGCTACAGGTCTGCTGTGCTGTTCTGGACTTCTATCTATCGTGAAGTGAAAACGAGTGGAGACTGTTATTTTATGTTGTATGTAATTGTAATAATATCTCAGAAATAAATTAGCGCTTATTTGCATTTGTATTTTTATTTACATAATAATGCAACACATTTTTTTAGGTTCTGTATCGCAAAAGTAAAAATGGAAGATTATTGTCTGCATGCCCATCCATCAAAACCCACTGGCGTTTTACGAGTGTTGGTGTCTCCAACGTCTGCGCAACAACGGCGTCGCCGTTCTCTAGTGGCAAGCGTTCGCCTTGTTACCTCGCAACGTTAAAGGTAAGCGTCTACATGACCGCATCGTACGTATCGGACGCATCGCATCAAACGGATTAATTAGACTGGGTCCACTGTATCGGCAGCCGCGATCGGATTGCCGACGCGAGTATCAGCAATCGGATTGCCGATGCCACCTTGGCCACTGATCGGCATTTTGTATGACGTCATCGGTACGCATCGCATGTAGGCATTGCCGATGAGCCGTCCGTACGATGCGGATCAGTGGACGCTGTTGTATGAGTTTTAATACAAGACAAACTAAAATCCGTTACGTACGATACGTCCGATAGGTGCGATGTGGACCTGTGGACGCTTACCTTAACGTCGCGTTTGTTAGATATAGTACTATGTGCGCGACGTGAACGCCGCGTTCAGCGGACGTTAACGCTTGCCACGCGACGACGCGATTTCAACGAGTTGGAGAGACGCAAACGCTCGCAAAACGCCAGTTGGATAGCGGCCTTTTTCTCAGGCTCACGACTGCCCTCGATGTGTACCAAGCTGAAATAAATATACCTACTCAAGTCAGCAATAATCACTAAAAGAAAACATAAATCAGTTCTGTCTGAGTCAACGCAATCGAAAGATACTGCTCAATACTGTTTTTTTCGCGTCAGTGCCTTGCCGAGGCATACTGCGTTGCGAATAGACTTCGCCGTATCTTCGGGCACACGCACGTTACGCAGTTCAGCGAAATATTTGCGGTGCGCCAGAACGCGCCGTACGCCTATGCCGTATACGGCGCGTAATAAAACCTTTTGGGTACTTCCCGTTGACCTAGAAAATATGAAAGCCAGGAAATGAGATCCACACCAGTCCGCTTCATCAGGATTCACCATGATTCACCCGGGTCTCTTCTTCACGCCTGGCTGAGCTGCCTGCCCGCCAAGACAGGGTCCTTGCGACTAGTTCCGACATTTTGCAGTCGTCACCCAAACCCCACAGACGTGCCATTGACTAAAACGAAACGACCAAAAAATGCAAGGTTTCAGAAAAAAAAACCATTTGTGTTTTAAAAAATCTATCTGTCAATGTCAACAAATTGTCAAGAAAGCCGTTTGGGAAGCGCGTACCGGCCGTTCGCCAATCTTTTATTTGTTGTATAATAATTCAATCGTGTACGTAGAAGTATTTATGAAGTTTTAATAGTGATAATAATCAGAGCATAAAGTTTTAGAGTAAAGGTTTGTGTATTGTTCTGCAAACAAACTTGGATAACCTCTAGTGCACGATGGCAGACGACGATTTCAGCAAACTTTTACAACAAGCTGAACAATTGACGACTGAAATCGAGGGTAATGAAGAGCTGCCGAGGGTAGAACGTTCTTTGGGCCAGGTGCTTGAGGCGTCCCAGGAGCTATACTCAAGAGTAATCCAGTCAGGAGCGAATGATATTCAAGCGTAAGAACTTGTTACATTCATGTTACCCCCCGTACATTTTTATTTTGTACTATGTACTTTTGTACCTTACACAATGCATACTTTTACAGGCATCTTCTGTTTGGCTCCAAAGGAATAGATTTGCAACAGATATCCCAAAAACTTGAAACACTAAGCTCCAAAAGAACTTTTGAGCCCCTCCAACCTATAGCCGACTCTGATATCGAAAGCTTTTTGAGGAACGAAAGAGAAAATGCTATTCTATCACTCATTGATGAGGTTAATAAAAATGTAAGTATAATAATTCTAAAGTTATAGAAATTTAATTTTGATAACAATTGACTAACATTTACTATATGAATTCCAGTCCCTCCAAACAACAGAAGATCAGAAATGGGAACACATGCTATCAGAATGGAACAGAGAAAAGATTAAATTGATGAACGCTATGATAGGTCCATCTCAAAACTGGCTTGACCTCAAGAGGACCCCAGAGCCACCGAGTATTGCAGATGCACCAAAGAAGTTCGGACATTCCATGCTTGACAACATAGAGGCCGCATATGCAAGACAAGTACACCAGTATAACAAGCTGGTGTTCCAAGGATCTAAGTCCAGAACTGCTTTACATCAGAAGTTTGCCCAAGTTGCTGAGGAGTTCAATGATCCTGTAAGTAAACTTAACTCTTTGGTAAGAATTTATTTTAGCTTAATTGTACATTAAAAGTACCAGTTACATGAAAAGCTAGAAACTTTTACCTCTATGTAGAAGTACTAAGTGTTCCATGTGGTTTCATCAGCTGCTCATCTCCTATGAGTTTAAGCATGGTGTTGCATAGCTAATAGCCTTCCGTATGAATGTGGCTATCATATAAAATATTTGTCTTAGGGTCAATTTATACTAGCGCAGAGTCAAAGCACATCAAAGCGTTTTTCCAAAACTGAACATAACAATTTCAAACTTAACTCCACAGTGTAACGCACACATTACTTCTAAGATTTTTAACAGCTGCGCGCAATCGCGCATTCTTCGGAATTCGCGCGTCTGCGCGTGAACAACGCTGATCATGAATTGTGCGGCTTCGCTTTAGTTGTAAAGAATTTGACGCTTCGATGCGCTTCGACTCTGCGCTAGTATTGTTAATTGACCCTAATACTGGTATCTTTTCTTCTTTCTAATTGATGTTTTGCCAATCATCACAATTACTGTACTTAAATATCACCAATTCTTGTCCTCCATATTTTCAGAAAGTAAAAGAAATGTGGGAGATCATCAAGACAATGGCAAATATACCAGCCTTAGTAAGGGATGAGGATCCTCTCAAGGCCAGGGGCAACACCACCATACAGCAGTGTCTTGTAGCCCAAGGGAAGAAATACTTGGAGAAAAGGTGTGTATTTTGCAAAAGTTTGACGGTTAGACATTATTGCCTTAACTATGCTTGAGAAATATTAATACTTGAAGCAAAAATTTTATACACCATTTTATCAAAATTACGTAGATGCATCGTCCATACATACTCCTTGTATTTGGCACTGTTAGAATGCAAAAACAATGAAATGTGATGAAAGAGTGTAGAAAGCTTTTCTTTTTTTAACTTAAATTTGAATTATGGACCACTGGTCATTTGGTGTGTTTATAAACATGTTACAGTGTTCAGTGTACATGCTTTTGTTAAATTATAGTTTATAGTATCACCTTTTTTTTACTATCATTAAATAGTTTAGTCTAATCATTTTAGTTTATTTGAAACAAATGCTATTAAGGCTGCATATTCTGAAAGTTGGCAACGTCGCAAAAAGCTGTCAAATAATTACAAGTTTTAATTAATTTGGCAAATTTTCTGTATGAAAACAAGAAATATCGCTCTGTAGTGCACTAAAAAAATGATATAGGAATGCAATTAAAACACTGAATTTGATGTTGTAACCGTTTCCGGTGTATAAAAGGCATTTGGAAAGCTTCCAAATGCTTTTTCTACATCTAAAACTATATATTCGGTGTTACGATATTAATTATTACATTCCCTTATCAATTTTTTAGTGCACTACAGAGCCATATTTCTTATTTTCATACAGTAACAATGCTAAATTAATTAAAACTTGTTAATATTTGACAACCATTTGCGACGTTGCCAGCTTTCGGAATATACGCTCGTAATAACTCAACGCATTGAATACTTATCAAACATATTACCTAATTACTTTCAGATATAAACTGTATATGAGTGATGTGGTACGTGCGAACCCTGCAGCGGCTATGCGCGGCGGCGAACCAGGCACTTACCCTCTGGTGCGGGGATTCGTAGGCCTCCGCTTACAGGGCCAGAATGTGCAAGTGCTGACTGATGGCGTCATCGACGAACGCCCACTGTGGCCCATGGTCTATTACTGTTTGAGGAGTGGCGACGCTAACGCGGCCTTACATTGTTTGAGGAAGGCTGGGTAAGTAACACAAAATTTTGTAAAAATAACGCAAAATGAAAAAACCTCCTTCAATGTAAATAAATTATTTTTTGAAGGTGAAACAAAACTCTTTACAATAATATAATAATTGTCATACTAAAGTTTAGTTGTTTGGTCGAACACACTAATCTTAGGAACTACTGGTTCAAACATGTTCAAGTGGAAAAATATTTTTGTGTTGTCTATTTATTCAGGAAGGCTTTATTTCACGTAACAACCAAAAGGAGCCAAGCAGGGGGGCAACCTTACCTCAGGAAACAGATAGTCTTTTATAAACCAGAACTTATCTTGGTTAAAACATTATAAATGCATATTATATCATAAGCATGCAGATTAGTGTCTGAAATGCTCTTTTATAGAAAAGAAAACATAGATTTTAGTGGACCTGTGCAGTCAGTAATTGTTTTTTCGACATCATGTTGTTCCAATTTCAGGCGAGATCATGAAGAATTCATATCAGCTTTGGAAGAGTACATAAAGAATCCAGAAAAGCCTTTGAGTGACAAACTACAAACTGCCATCAATTTCCAATATAGGATTCAAGTGCGCAATTCTACTGACCCATACAAAAGAGCTGTAAGTACAATATATTTATATAACACCCAAAAACCACAATATTCACATCAAAACGTGAATTTTGGATCACTGCTGACTTTATAACGACATGTTAGACTTATGACAATCATGTAGTGTACAACTTTATGATACAAGTTTAGAACCTGCACAATAAAAATAGGTATAGTAGTTGATTCAATTGGTATTGTCATTATTTCAGGTATACTGTGTCATAGGTTGCTGTGATCTGAGCGACGAGCACTACGAAGTGGCGCGAACAGCCGACGACTATCTCTGGCTCAAGCTGTCCTTCATCAAATCACGCGGCAATAATGAGACTGAAACTTTCTCATATTCTGATCTACAGAAGATGATTTTAGAAGAATATGGTAATTTAAAGTTTTGAACCAAATATTAGTTTACTGTATGTAGTTTTTCTTGTGTTTTGGAGAGATTCATTAAAAGTATTTCTTTTTATAGGTGAAACACATTATCATGCTTATGAAAAGCCAGTAGTTTACTTCCAAATGCTGACACTGACTGGCCAATTTGAACCTGCCATTGAGTTTTTGTCCAGAATACCCAGGTAAATGTTTGGGCTGTAGTGTTTCTATTAACAAAGTTTATACACTTCTCATCAAAAAAATCGAAACACTTTCGTTTTTATTGTTTTTGTCCTAATTTTTTACAAAAGAGAATTAATTCCATGAAAAAAAAACATTACTGTGTAGCTGGCAGTTTGGTCATTACAGTAAGAAGAAAAAAATCAAAATTCGAAATAATTTCATTTGTTTATCAAATAAATGAAATTAATCACTGTTTTGAGACAAATGTGTATTTAGGGTTGGAGTACGTTTCTCGTTTAAAAACTAAAAATTAGCGCTTGTCTTTAAACTTTCTGTTTCTTATTTCATTTACTGTGACTTTGGGACGTCTGAAAAAACTTTTTTTTCTAAAACATATGGATACTTCGCCCGCAGAAGCCGCCCAAGTGGTGGCATTGCTGGATTCTGGACTTAGTCAGCGTGTTGTGGCTGCAAGATTGCATCTAAGCTTATCATCTGTTCATAGAGTCTACAAACGCTATCGGGAGACTGGTTCGTTCACGCGCCGTTCAGGATCTGGCAGGAATCGGGTCACTTCTGAGCGAGATGATCGATTTATTGTAACAACTTCTTTACGAAATCGACGCCTTAACGCTTTTCAACTGCAGCAGCAGCTTCGCGTTGTACGAAGAGTAGCTGTAAGTGACTCTACAATAAGAAGAAGGTTGAAGGAACGCGGATTGGCACCGCATAAGCCAGCGAATGGGCCGAAATTAACTGCAGACCATCGAAGAGCGCGCCTTAACTTTGCACGCGAGCACCTAACTTGGTCATACCTTCAGTGGAGCAAAGTACTGTTTTCTGATGAGTGTAAAATTATGCTGTATGGTAACGACGGAAGGAACAAGGTCTACAGAAGAGATGGAGAACGCTTTGCACAATGCTGCATTGAAGAAAAGGTCAGCTATGGTGGCGGTTCGTGGACGGTTTGGGGAGGAATCAGCGCCGACGGTAAGACAGAACTTGCCTTTGTGTCTGGGCCACGGCTGCCTGCACTAAACTCTCATCGGTACATCGAACAGTGTCTTGAACCTGATGTGATGCCCTATGCTCATTTTATTGGCAACGACTTCATATTCATGCACGACAATGCTAGAGCTCACACCGCGGGCGTCGTACGAGATTATCTTACCGAAGTCGGTATCTCCATTATGGTATGGCCAGCAAGAAGCCCGGACATGAATCCCATTGAACATCTATGGGATGAATTAAAGAGACGAATTCGAGCAAGAGATCCAGCCCCAGAAACACTTAGCCAGCTGCAAAATGCAATCCAAGAGGAATGGGATAATATACCACAACATGTGATCGTGACTCTCATCCGATCGATGAAGAACCGTGGATAATATACCACAACATGTGATCGTGACTCTCATCCGATCGATGAAGAACCGTATGGAGGCAGTAATAAGAGCTCGCGGAGGGAATACAAGTTATTAAATAAACGTTTCTTACATTTTTTTTTCATTTACGCGTGTTGTTTTACCCATTTCCTTCATATTCCATACAGGGTAAAAATTACTCATTATACAAAATACGAAACCTATGAAGACTTAATTTGAATTTAGAACATTAACATTAGGATTTAAAAACCTCATACTACTCACTATTAAATGACATTTTACATTTATTCCTAAATATACACATTTTTCTGATAATCCTTATCAAATCATAAACTGCGAGGTGTTTCGATTTTTTTGATGAGAAGTGTAGTTTGTCGGGTTTAGCTAAATGTGTTTAATTTTCTAGATTCCAAGTTCATGGTGTGCACATGGCGTTAGCTCTTCATGATGTCTACATGTTAGGCACGCCACGTAACGTCCAAGCTCCTTTGCGTAAGTACAATGACCTATCACGCCTTTACATGATGTCTTCTATATGAAACTTCTATATCAAAAATACAATTCGATATCTTTTTTCTTGCAGTGTCTGTCGACACGGATGATCCACCGCCACTCCGTCGCCTCAACTTGGCGCGGCTACTTCTGCTATATGTCAGAAAATTTGAGCTCACAGACCCTTCTGATGCTTTACATTATTACTTTTTCTTAAGGTAAAGTCTCTTTGAAATAACTTCATTAGATATTAGAGTATTACTGTTATTAATGTCTAAAATAATTTATTGATTGTTTTATTTAGAAATCTCAAAGATCCCAGTGGTAAGAACCTATTCATGTGTTGCTGCACGGACCTCGCTCTTGAAAGTCGTGATTACGATCTGCTGTTTGGTCGGATGGACGCTCTGACTGGACTGCGCAGCCAAGGCCTACTAGACCAATTCAACAACCCACATATTGATAGTAAAGTATGTACATTTCCTATGTTTGATTGAAGCTTTTTATGAAGGGTGTATATTTTATTATACTCATATTTTTATTGCAGGTTATAGCTCTGAATGTAGCAGAACAGCTAGTGAACAAAGGCCTGTTTGAAGACGCCATCACAATGTATGATATTGCTGGGGTAAGACATCAATGATTCATCACCTATTTAAAGGATTTTATAGTTTCAATCTTTACATGTTTCATTTTATTTGCAGAACTTAGAGAAGGTTCTGGAACTGTTCTGCGTACTACTAGCACAAGTAGTGAACAGTGGGGGCGGTGCGGGTGGTCTACGACAGCGCCTGTCCACACTCGCAGAACATGTCTCGAGGAGACTTCGCTCGGCTGATGGCACCGCGCTCTCGGCCGCGTTGGTCGAAGCTTACACTAAGCTTTGCAAGTTGATGACGTTTTTCGATCAGTTCCACAGCGAAAACTATGAAGGCGCTCTTGAGGTGAGGTGGCCAGATCTATTACGCAAATCGCAATCTGTTTTAGAGTTATCATGATTTTAATATTGAATTTTCTTTTACAGACGCTTCGTGAATGTGAATTGGTGCCATTAAACGCGAGTGAGTTAGATGCACGAGTATCAGCCGCGCGAACGGCTCGTGGAGAGCTACTGCGCAGCTTGCCCGCAGTGTTGCGAGCACTCTGCACCATCTTATTGGCGCAACGACAGCGATTACGTACCGCGCAGGCGCAGCCACTTGCAGGGCAGAACAATAAGGTAAGAATGAATATAAAAATAAAGTTATGTTGAATCTTTATACAAAATAAACTGCTGCTGTGACTAGCTACCAAAAACAAGAATATAATTCTTGGATGAATAGAAATAGAAAAGGATATTGCAGTGGTTTATACATTAACTGACTGAATTTTCCTTTCTGTATTTTCAGCAAGTGGAATGGTTACGTGAACAAGCTGAAGTACTGAACACATTCGCTGGCAACATTGCGTACAGAATGCCCGGCGACACCTACAGTCAGCTGGCACAGATGCAAATACTGATGCATTAAGATTAATAATGCAATTATGTCCTTAGAGAAAGACTTCGTTTTGATTACGTATTAAATATTTTTATTCATAATACTGCGTTTTACTAATACAGGAGTATGTTTCATCAAATTCAGGCGGAAAATAACATTTATATCTAAAAATAAGTGGCTACTGCCCAAAATCAGTCTTATTATACTACACACTGTAGTAGATCCTTTCTGCAAGCTGCCTTCTAACTTCTAAACCAATATACAAATCATTGACATTATCTTCAGGCATCTCTGTTACTTCATTTATAACTGGCATTGGTTCTGGGTCTATATAAGGCTGGGGGTCTGGCAGGCCAGCTCTTATACAAAGATTATGTAACACAGCACATGCATTGATTATTTTAGCAGCTTGCTCTGGTGTATAATGCAGTGGCCTTCTGTTTAGACACTGCCATCTTCCTTTGAGCTTGGCAATACATCTTTCTATACAAGTTCTGGTTCTGCCTTGAAAGTGGTTGTACTGAGAATCTGGTGTTCCTTGAGGTGCATGTAATATAGGTGTCATTAGCCAAGCTCTTTGTGGGTATTTGTTGTCAGCTAGAACAGAAAACAAGTTTGAATAAGGACTAAGGTAGAGTTTTGAATAGACTCAAGTAAAATGGAGTGTTAAAAATATCTAACCAATGAGCCAACTCATCTCTCCCTGCCTGCTGATACTCTCAATAAATGGTCTGATATTCATTTTATTCCAAATATATGCACTGCTGGCTGATCCACCAAATCTGCAGCACACTGCTATTATTTTGGAGTCTGCGTCACACATCTGAAAAAGAATAATAATATGAAGCAAAGTAGCATTTGGAGGAAGTATTATTAATCCATATAAACCATGATATATCTTACAATTTGTGCATGTATGGAGTATTGTCCTTTCCTATCATAGAAGGCCTCTTCATCATCTCTTGGGCAAACTATTTCAACATAAGTGCCATCCAGACAGCCTATGGTTTCAGGAAAATGATATTTCCTATAAAACCTGAAACACAACCCACAGACATAAAATTTCAATGAAATAGTAGTTCCTTATAAAATCAGTTTTGGTGATTAAATTAAATTACCCTTCTTTAATTTGGTCTCTCTGCATCACAGAACTAGGAAATATGATACAGTCATCAAGCACCATGTTGAGGCCTTCAACCACAATCTTGATGACTCTGCTGACTGACTTCTGTGATATGTTGATATTAAAGTCTTTGCCCACAGACTTCTGGTGGGATCCACTGGCTAAGAACGACAGGGTTACCAGAACCTGGTCAAGAGAAATAATTTATTTATGAAATATAGATGGAGTATGTAGCTATTGAATAATGGCAGTATATTTCTTATTATAAAAGCATGCTTCCGAGTCGAAAAAATCTTTAAATACTTATTCACATCACCTTCAAAGGGAATGGTATACCATTTGATCTCTGAGTCTTAGGAACAACAGGTTCTAGAATTCTGAGTATATGATGGAAAACATCTCTGTTTACACCACAGTTCTTCAACAGATAGGAGTCTGTTAAATTAACACAGTCAGACAGATCAGTTAAGTGCTTTCGAGCTATTCTCTCCTTGTAAGCACTGCCTCGTAGCATTTTTAGTTTTAAAAGTGTATTCATTTTCTGGTTTTAATTCAGTAGAAAAATACAAAAAGTAACTTTTGGTTTAGATAAACCGAGTACATTTTAGGACTCTAGATATTCATTTTGAGCTTTTTTACCACGAATAGTTAAATTTAATAAAAAAATTATTGAGACAAAAATAAATGTAAACAAAACAAACATCCCAGCTTGCCAGCCAGCCCATGTCATAGGCAAATATTTATGACAATTTAATTTTTTACACATCTATTTCAAGATGTAGACACTCGGCTTTTTAGAATTTCGCCTGGAACATCGAGAGTTTCGTCTGAAATTCATAAAAAGTACCGTGGAACAGGGGAATTTATTTGACAGTTATTAGACAGATTGATAGTGACAGCTGAAATAGAAAAAAAAAACAAACTTGTTTAATGCGGTAACAACAAATACTTTTGTTTTACTTATTTCTTTGTTTTCTAACAGGAAATAATACATTTTCATAGTAATATGAATTAGTAAGAAGTATAATTATTGTTTGCAACAGTATAGAAGCATAATTTTTCCACTGTTCATAAACGATCGCACTCTACAACAATGGAAAGACGGAAAGCAAGTCCGGAGCAGTTAAACATGCTTTTACATTTCCTTGAGGAAGACAAGGAATTAGCCATTGGAAAGTTTACAGGCCTTGAGGGAAGAATTCGTCAGACAAATGCATGGATAAAAATCACAGAGAAACTTAATGCCAATTCAGGTTTTGGTTCTGGTGCAATAAAAACTCCAGATAAATGGCAACAGGTAGGTAATATTATTAGTTCATTACAATATTATATGCTTATTACTTACTAGATAATATTAATTTTATTAATTACAGTATTTATTACCAAAAAGTTGGATTTAAATAAAATAGAAAATTACACAAGCATTCTACAAGTACTTAACTACCTCAGAGATCATTGTCTATTATTTTATGGTTGTGCGTTATAATAACCAGCGCCTGTAATATTATTATGAAATTGAGCATTTAAGATAAATAAAGAGTTTTAAGTATTAAACATAATGTTTTCAGACATGGAGAGACTGGAAATCAAATGTCAAGAAAAAGGCTTTCAAAATAAGGAAAAACAGATTTACACCTGGCTGTAATGCTAATACACATTTAACAGAAGCTGAAGAAAAAATATTAAGACTTATCTGTACAAATACTTCAGTCTTTGGTCTTTCAGGAGTGCCGGAGACTTCCGCAATGAACAATACCATGGTAAGACAGTTTGTGAATGGTATTGTACTAAAACTGTTTGAATTTTGTATTATTTCATGTTTTTAAACACACCTACAAGGCTACAACAGAGGAGAAACTTCAAGAGTGGGGCAACATATTTATAAAAAAGAAAATAACACGAAAATGGTTTTGCTAGCCTATTTTATGTGTGAAATCAGACCAAAGGCCATGAATTAATGAAATATCAATTTTAACAAATTCCAGGCTCCAGCACAAAGTACAGGGCCCACAGATGACATGTGCAGTGCTGATCCTTCAACAAGCAGTATGGTAATATTCCCTAAAAACTAAGGAAAAAAATAGTCATTACACTTGTTATAATAAAACATTTATAATGTACTGGAACAAAATCAACTTAAAATCAGTAATAATTGTTAAATTATGGTCATTATTTCAACTCCATGCTAAATTAAATCTTTTGTAGGATCCACCCAGACTTGGAAAAGAAGCAAGTTGCTAATTGTATCTATACTTATAATTTTAAATAAATATTAAGTACATCATTTAAAGATTTTTTTCACTTTCAGAAATGGCCATCAGAGTCCCAGCATTTCACAGCAGCAGACATAGAAATGAGTCTTGGTGATGGAGTGGTGACTGATCCTGATGCTGGCATGGGACCCAATGAGGTGTCTTCAGCTCCAGTCACTGGAAAACCTTTGTGGAAAAGAGGTAGACCAGTCAGTGAGTATTTTATGAACAAACTGCATTTGTTTGTACTTGTTTTTTAACTTACGCTTTACGCAAACAAACATGTTCTTCAATTAATTAAATGGTGGTTATAGTTAAATATTTTCTTTTCTTCCAGGACTTGTGCATGACAGACTTCTTAACTTAGAGGAAGAAAGAATAAGAATTGAGAAACAGAAGCTTTTAGAGAAGAAAAGGTGTAATAATATAAGACTTAAAATGGAAAAAGACAGGCTTGAAATTGAAAGACAAAGAAATGTCCTGCTAGAGAAGTAAAAAGCTCTTTTTGAATTTTGAAAAAGCTTGCATAAAGATTATCATATTATTAAATTAGGTTCAGAAATGCATTCTGCAATTATTTATCTTTGGCTGTGCAATTTACTAAATATTTTATATTTCAGGCTTTTGGTAGCTGTTGAAGCTGTGGCGCAACGATGATAATAATTCAAACAACTAGAATATATTTTTATACTCAAATAATTAAGAATGCAATAAGAAGTACATAATAAGACAATCATTATGTGTAGAGCAAGCTTGTGATATTAAATATTTATAATATTTAATTAGTAAGTTTTATTACATTGATAAAACCTTTTAGATGTAAGATACGTAATATTAATTTTTCCGCAAGGGACAAAAATGCCTGACTCAAGAAAAAAATACATTTAACTTAAGAGGATTGTATAGCGGCTGCCTTTTCAAAAAATAGGAATTTAGAAAAACTCGTGCTGTCTCTCTCGCTCGTTGAAAAACCCCCGATCGTGCGATAGAGAGCGTTGCAGCTCGCGACTGACTGTGAGTATTTTTTATATGAAATTTGTCTCTCGGGAGAAAACGTTTTTCACATACTAAATCACGTCCAATATCTTAGATTGTAGTGTCAATCGTTTCAGCATATTATATTTTAGGTTTGTAGGTTTTGCTTTTTTTCTAAAACTTCTTTGTTTTTAAAATACAAAGGTTTTACTTCAATGAAGATTTTGTCATAAAAATAGTAACTTTTAGGCGCCTGTTACTTTCAAACTATAATAAATTTTGAAAAAAAGAAAACCTATAAACCTAGTTTTTTACAGTGTCAGAAGCATTCTAAAAAACCATTGAGATAGGATAACATTTAGGGGCAGGAAAACGTTTTCTCTTTTAGTATGGACGAGCGCTCGGTAGACGATAGTCTTAAATGAAATTAAAATAATTTTTATTTTTTTGTCAGAGGATGGTTGCACTGGTAGTAAAAGTATCGGGCGTCATTATTCTCAACGGATGCCGCCCTCAACCCAGAACCCTCAACATTGAAGATTGACCATGTATGAATTGAATGTGTTTCTATGCTAAAAATCGTCTAAAAATAAAATTATTAAAAGCTGGAACGTGGGGTGTCAAACTGTCAAGTGTCAATGGGGAAGGCAAGTGTCAAAGTGACAAGTGACATTTTGGTCCCAAAACAACTGTCAAATCAAAGGAATTTTCTGAAAAAAAAAACGATTTATTGATGTAAAATAACTAAAGTCCGTTTTTTAATCTCGTAGACTGAATTGACAGGTGCAAATGGCAAACTGACATAAATTTCAATAGTATTTACGTCAGTTTTAATGTTATCATTTGTCAATTTGGTCTACGAGATTAAAAAACAAACTATAGATGTTGTGTATTATGCTGTAAAAAAGATTATACCATAACTAAACAATCGAATACACTTTTCAAAATAACATCTACTTTTCTATTGGAGGTTAAGTACCAGTATTGCATCGCTCTATAAATCATGAAATGGTTCGTCTGGCGGAAGAATTATCACCTGGAACGAGTTTTGTGATAGTTGTGGTGTTAATAAATTAAATATATTTTGATATTTCTCGAATCTAAATAGAAAAAAGGGGTAAAATTACTGACATAAAACATTATGATATTTTATCAAAATATAAAGTCAGAAGCAGCATTATATTCTTGTTATAGAAGAGGACAGGTAAAACATACCTAAACTCAAAAATTGAAACCTCAACTACAAGTAATTGTGGATTTATTACGGTAAAATCAAATGTATTACCACTCAATTAAATCACTTTTTTTCTCTTGTAGATGCACCGCGGCGTCTTAATTCTTCTTTAAGTATATGCACTTGCATTGACGAATAATTTTCCATATTTGTTTTGTATATAAACTCAATTTTTATAACAATAAATCTTGTTTCTTTTTTGTACAAGGCAGACGTAGGGACCAACTATCGCAGCGCCATCTACGATTAGCTTTGAGTTGCCATCCCCATTGCCACTTGACATTGACAGACACTAATTGTCACCGCATGGCAAACAAAAAGCATGTGTTAGTGTTTTTGTTGATAGAAATTGAGTAAAAATCTACTTTGCATACGATAAAATACCAAGAACAATGGAAAGCAACAACTTGGATCGTGAATTAGTTGGGATACAATTTCCAGGAATAGTAAAAAATGATGACAAAGCAATTGCATGTTTGGGCGGAATTAGAAACATTTCACATGTAACTATTTCACTATTTACTAGGTTTTAATATATACATTCATAGATTTGGCTTAATCTCCAATGATTTGCGTAATACATACAAAAGTTTCAGTATGCATGTTTATTTATTTTTCAGGTCTACAGTAATGCAACCAAAAGACGTCTAGGGTTGTCTTTTCATCCGGAGAACCCATTTGTACGCAAAATATTTGGTAATGGTAAAAGAGCAGCCGGAGTGCTACTCAAGGTGAGAGTGAAGAAAATAAAAGAAGGCAACCAAATAAAGAGAGAAGTCATTTCAACTACTGTGGTTGGATGTGTCAAAACTATGTTCAGGTTTGAATGTTAGTATCATTCCGTTTATTATTTTTTTTAAATATCATATAAATAATAAATAATTCAACGATTAAAAATAGTGGTCTGCTGCTGTGGGTGCAGGGTCCAAGCATTAGTATCATTATTGTCAATCTTGGCCCACTCCCTCTTACAGAGACAAAGCCTGTGTCCCAGCAGGAACATAAGCTGATGATGTACAATATGTTTTTTTTAGAATAGGGCGAGTTCCTGTGGCTGTTGCCTATGGTGAAACTATGTTTGCTAGTTAACAAAAATAATGCCTGAAATATGATTATGAATTATAGACAATGACTCTATTTCTTATATTATTTTTTAAAAACGTCTTTTTTTATTCTAGCAATGTGTGACTTCCAATACTTGGCTGTGCATAGAGAAGGATCTAGTGATGGCCCCCTTAGCTGCGCTTTGGAAAAAATTATACCTTCAGGGGTCGATCCTATTGGTTTCATGTTGTAAGTTACAATATGTTTGTGCAACTTATTATCTGTGTTTCATGTGCCTTAAAAATAAGAAATGTATTTTTTTATAGACAGCCTGCACCACTTGTACTTGTGCCATCAACTTTCACAAGATTTGATAAACCAATATGCTATGCTTACACGGACAAAAGATATCCAGATCGGTCATCACCTGATCGCGGGGAGAGTGTTCATAGCAAAACTAGAATGTTACGAGGTTCACAAGTGTCTCCGTACATATTTAACCTGACTGAAGACTTGCCGAGTGAACCACATGAAATTTATTTAAAGCAGAAAGAAGCAAAATTTGAATTGCATCCTCGGTTGGTTGATGAATATGAAACAGTCAAGAAGGTAGGTAGATGTTACTTTTATAAAAAAATATATATTTATTTATTTATCAAAATTATACCTAAACAAACATGTGCATTTTTTTTATTATATTGTCCCACTGCTGGGCAAAGTTCTCTAAAACCATTCACTTTTCTGTCTGCAATTTAGCAGTATTAACTGGTCACTTTTTATTTTTTTAGCTCATCGATCAGAGACCAATCTGGTCATTAAA
This sequence comes from Agrotis clavis, assembly GCA_954870645.1. NCBI lineage: Eukaryota > Metazoa > Arthropoda > Insecta > Lepidoptera > Noctuidae > Agrotis > Agrotis clavis. The sequence continues at coordinate 21,036,203 of OX940923.1, read as the reverse complement.
CTTGATAAGATATCACACAAAGATCAGGCTAGTTTCTCTAAAGGTCATCATGCCTTGTCTAGCTCTGTACATGAAAACTGGGCCCTGGAGGGCAATGTGGGTGAGATATGGGTATGACCCGCGAAAGATCCCTGCTTCCAGAATATACCAAACTTTGGACTTCAGGTTAAGGCACGCAGGTAAGTTTTATTGAATAATTTCTTGACCAAAAATATTTATAATAACAATAACAACATTGTTCTTTATTTATATTTTTTATAATTTTACTGAAACAAAAGAAAATTAACATACTTGTACTCAATGATATTCTAATATACAGATATGTTATACGCTTACAAAACAACAGCAAAAACTGTTCCGCGCCGAGCGCGGACTTTTTTATTCAAATATTACATTTCACTACAAGTAAAAAGGATAGCTTGATAAAACGCAATAAGAAAAAAAGTGACAGCTAGATAAACAAACAGCGCCACGCCACCCACGCGTCATCAATCCCCCCGCACCGCCCCGCACGTCGGCATCACCTTGTCGTTCTTACGACATCAGAATATTACGAAAATAATTGAAATATATTAATAAATCGAAGTATATTGCTTACTTACGTGTGGTATGAGATCCCGTGTGTTTTTTTTTTTTTTTTTTATCATGATTGGTACACTTCATAAATACACACGATGGCATTTTTGATGACAATTACGTAGCAGCGCGCAACGTGTTACTCGTAGTCGTACGAAACACAGACTAAAAGCAATAAAATTGTCCGACGTAGGACATTTTCTGGTCTTCACGTTTTGCGCGCTCATAACATATCTGTTTACTAAAATATCATTGCCTATACTAAAAAAACTTAAAAAAAAAATGTAACAGCCTTCAAAACAACCACAAAAAAGGGTAAATAACCTACAAAACTTTTCTTTTGGAAGTCGGTGACTTTTTTTTATTAATTTCATTGTCTTGCCACCGACTTCCGAAAGAAAAGTTTTGTAGGTTATTTTACCCTTTTTTGTGGTTGTTTTTGAAGGTGGTTAGATTAAAAAAAAAAATGTTTTATTTACTTAACTCTTTTTAGTTTTAATATTCAATCACAATTCTTGTCAATTAAATCATTTCCTTACATGTGCACTAGAATTTTGTAATCCGTAACACCTGATTACATCGTTAACATCTCTTTCATCCATTCCCTATCTCAAAAACTTCTGAACCGATTTTGATGAAACTGCAGTATTCCCTAAGTTAAACGATACCAATTATAACAAAAAAAGAATTACTTAAATCGGACTTGTAGTTCCGGAGATATGGGAACACAAACATAATTTAAAAAAGAGTCGATGCCAAGTTTTTACTAGAGGAGTTGTACCTTCCATCATCAGCTCAGCTACATGACATGATGATTACCATACGTAAATACTTAAATTACTTCATAAAATTTGCGAAAAACGATGTGTGGGCCTATAAAATTTGAGGGTTGCCCTCGATTTCTCCAGGATCCAATCATCAGATCCTGACATGGTGACAATGGGACCACTTCAGAAGTATCTCCTTTACAACAAAAAAAGAATTTTGAAAATCGGTCCACAATTGGCGGAGTAATCGCGTAACAAACATACCGTCGAATTGATAACCTCCTTCTTTTTAAAGTCGGTTAAAATAGTAGTCAATCAGCACTGGGAACAGGGTCCGGGGTACCGGTTGTCAGGGCTCTTGAGAGGAACCACCTAATAATGTACTTCGTGTCCAGAAGAACTGCTTTCTGAATCCTTGGCTTAGGCCCTTGATCCAGCTGCCAAGCAAGAGACTCCTCAGAACAACATTATTTATTATTAACATTTCTGTTGGCTTTATGAGTGAAAACTTGTCTTAATTTGAAAGTATTGATTTTTACAAAATTCTAAATCACTACTTTTAACTAATAATCAGGTGAGACAATTCATTTTAACTTTACTCAGGCTAAGTTGTACTTATAGTGTTACTAATTAAACACCTACAAAAGTAAAAATTCACAATGCAAACAGCCTCTAAGTGTATCATAATGACATGTCAATAACAGCAGAGCTCAGCATTATTATAATTTCCGGCCGTTTCCGCAGCGGGCGTGCGCTCCATGATAATGTCCCGCGAGGACACCAGTACGGACCGCGAGCGCAAGCCGAAGCGGACCGCAGCGGAGATCGTCGCCGCCTCAGCTTCGGAGGAAATAGCTGAGGGGATCGTGTACTTCCGCCCCGGCATGACGCCTACACAACGCCACATTTTCTACCAGGTAAACAGGAAAATTGAGAGCTAACTTAAAGACATTGTTGTCTCATTTTGGCCTTGAGGAAAACTTATTTTTTTGCGTTTTGGTTTTCAGTTTTTTATGTGTCTGGGAAAACTAATCTAAGCAATTTAAGTATGGAGTTAATAATTTTTGCCGGGGCCACTCTTATGCCGTTAATTATCACATAGCATTTAAAGTCTATTATCGCGAAATTTAACGGTTTTCTTCCGTTAGTTTGGCCCCCGTATTAAGAGAGCGACCTTACTGTGACACATCAAACATGATCAGTTCAAGACAGTCGATAGTGTTTTGTTTTTAAATCACAACTTTTACCGCATTTAGTTAGGCGCATTGTAAAGATTAATTTACTGACAGAAAGCTCTTTCTGACCAGTTCAAATGGCATTCGCGTAGATACGAGTATTTTGGTCATTGGGTTGGTTGGACACACTGCATGAGTAAAGCCGGAAACACATTATTTAACACGCCACGCGACGCAACGTGTCGACACCCGATGTGCAGTGAGCGCGTGTCGTCGCGTCGGGTGTTCATAGTGTGATTCTGGTCATAGAAAACCAATGACAATAAAGCCTCTTGACTGCTCATACGGGCGACTCAGGCTCACGACACATCAGTGAAATTGCACTTATATTAGATGAAAATATGACTGACCATTTTAGTTTTGACCAGTTAATGGATCTCTCCACACGCGATTATTTTAATAACATTTTTAAATATTTCTGCTTAATATCAAATTAATTATGAGTTCTTGTTCAATTATATGGTGTGGGAAATCGTCTAGAACATCCAGCTATAAAAAGGATGGCATAACTTTTTATTGGTAAGTAAAATTTATTTATAATTTGATAATATCATGAATAATTGCAGGGCTCAAGCTAAACTGGTTGTTTACGTTTAAGGCACACAAAATGTACACCGCGTTGATGTCTCTTTGAAAAGTCCCTTATAGTAGGGGAGCCGAGGATGCTAAATCTGCAGTTCCTCGAGCGCCATGGCGATCTATTGGATTTGAAAGATTATGTTTTAAAAAGAAAAAAGTTTCTGACAAGTTTTCTATTTTAGTGGGGGGGAGAGCGTGTAAACATTTTTAAAACTGTAAAAAAAAACAGTTGTAAAGAAGTACTCGAGCGCGTCAGCCATTTACAGTGTAAACGCGCTTTATATTTCTGATTACCATTACATATTAATCTGACGATTAATTCGAGGGGGTTGTCCGTAACAAGCGGTTGAAGACCCAAAAACGAAAACGCCTTACAAATAATAAAAATTAATTGGACGGAACGTTGATTGCTATAAAAAACGAGCAGGCGTTACGTTTTTGTTTTACAACTTCAGGACTCGCTCATTTCCAAATGCCATGCTCAAATTGTCAGATTATTGAGATATACACTCTTCTGAACGTAATTAATCTACCTTTTCTTAATCTGACGCGCTCGAGTATTTTTGCGGATCGATTTTTTTTTACTAATCTGACGGGTTCTCCCAAACAAACCCCACAATATTAAGGGTTGATATTTGGTACAGGTACATTAAAGGGTCCAAGGATTCTCCCCTATAATAATCTGACGCGCTCGAGTCACAACACAAATCCCTTCCTCGCCGCCCCTACTATTACACTCACTAGGTATTTTCAATAAGTGTGTCCCTTTCTATCTGTAGGCATAAATAGAAAGAGACAGATGCATTGCTGTAGTGTTGTGACAACTTCGAAACTAAGTCTTTTAAAATAATATTGTCGATAAAAATAACGATGTTCCCTAACTGTAAAAAAGTAATGTTACTTAATGTTTACATTTTAGATTTCCAAATGTTAAAAAGTAATTGGGAAACATTTATTTTTGTATTGTGGTATCATTTTATTAAGCAGCAACATTGTTTTAAGTTTGAATATGGAACTGTCTCAGTAATTTTTTGGTTTGTGTAATGCGTGCAATAATAAAAGCTCCATAATTTATTTAAAGTAAACGCCTTTTTCTTACTCAAATTCTAACAGGTTATGGGCCCAGGCACATAACCAGTCTATTTTGGGTAAGAATTCGGCGTAATTACTGTTTGTCAGTTTAATACCGAATTTTCACGAGAAAAGCAAACGGCACGTTCGCCATCTTTGTTGCGTGAAAACGGGAAGGAAAACTTGCGTTCGGCAAGGAAGGAAGGAAAGAAGACAAGCAGGCAGGATGGAGGTAAACCAGGGTCAGCAAGTTGGTGTAAAACTGCTGGGATCCCAAAATTGGAACGTGTGGAAATTTCAAACCACGGTTTTGTTACGCAGTCAATTGTTGTTGGATGTCGTCGAGGGTCGAAGCAAACCAAAAGCTGATGATCCTCATTTTTTGCAGTGGCAAAGCAAAGATGCGAAGGCCCAAGCGCTAATAGTGACAAGAATGTCGGAGGAAGTAATGATACACTTATTAACATGCAATACTGCAGCAGAGATGTGGTGCAAACTAGCATCGGTCTACGAGCAGAAGTCGGAGACAAGCCGGCATATAATTCAGCAAAGATTTTTTCAATACAAGTTTGATGAAAAGTCCGGGATGGCGGTGTTCTTATCCAAGTTACAAGAAATAAGAAATCAACTTAAACAGTTGGGAGAAGAAGTATCGGACCAGTTTGTCATCACTAAGGTGTTGATGTCTTTGCCTGATGACTACAGACACTTCGTGTCAGCATGGGAGTCGGCGGCAGTGGAGCAGCAGACGTTTGATAACCTAACGGCGAGGTTATTAGTTGAAGAGGAGCGGCTACAGAGCAGGAGCAGTACTACATCTGAGCCAGTCGAAGCTTTCTCAGTTAATCGGTCTGACAAGAAGAATATTAAGTGTTATAAGTGTAATAAATATGGCCATTATAAGAGTGAGTGCAAAAGTAGGGAAGAGAATACGGGTAAAAAGTGTTTTTATTGTAACAAATTCGGACATTATAAAAGTGAGTGCCGGTTTAAAGGAAAATGACAGTAACGCGTTTGTAATGCGGGGGTCGGAAAATGTAGGTTGTTTTGAGCATTCGAGCTGGTTAGTCGATACCGGTGCAAGCGAACATATGTGTCGTGACCGGGAATTATTTTCAAAATATACGCCGTTACATGGTAAAAAATCTGTCATAGTCGGGAATGGTACAGCGATTAGTGCGCTAGGAAGCGGACAGGTGTCGCTACAAGTATTGAACGGGAATGGTGAATGGGTGGACACCACCATAGATAACGTACTTTATGTTCCGGAATTAAGAACGAACCTGCTTTCAGTGAACTGTGTGACCGACAGAGGCTATAAAATGATGACAGATGACACTTCGTGTATTTTTACAAAACAAAACAGAATTTGTGCTGTTGCGAAAAGAGTCGGCAATTTATATTATATGAATGTTCGTTACAAGTGCGGTTCGGCAAATGTTACGCAGATTAAAGCGGATTTAAAAGACTGGCGTGAGAGGCTGGTACATCAAAATTTTGAACATGTCAAGTTAGTTCTCGCGAAGTATAATTTACTAAAAGATGATCGCAATGGACAGTGTCCGAGTTGCTTGGAGGGTAGAATTCGTCGACAGCCCTTCGAGTTTACTAAAAGTAAGACAACGAGAACCTCTGAAGTCAATGTTTGTGTTCCCATGGAGGAGCAGTCGGTGGAAAGTAAGCCGGAAGAAAGAGAACAAGTTGTGTTACTCGACAGTGTAAATAAACAAAATAGTAATGAAGAAAAAGTCACAGAGAATTTAGGCGAAAAGTTAAAGAAAGCTGAAAAGACCAGTGAAGGTGAAGATAGTTTTATTTCTTCAAACCCAGATCAGTCATCTTCGTGTGAAAAGAAGAAAGAAAAAGAAAGTGATAGTGAAGATGATGGGTCGAACCTTTTAATTACTCGAAAAAGCAAACGTAACAGAAAACAAACACAGTTTTATGAGTGTCATAACGTTTATACTGCTGAGGACAAACCTAAGACCTACCAAGAGGCAATATCAAGGTCAGAGGCTTTTAAATGGAAAGAAGCGATTGCTAGAGAGCTTGATACATTGAAGGTTAATAATACTTGGGTAGTTTGTAAAGCACCAGTAGGGCAAAGCATTGTAAGCTGTAAAAGGGTACTTAAAATCAAGAAATGTAAAATGAAATGTTACGTATTTATCAAATAATGTAGGTATTTGTGAGGTCTAAGAGTGATTCTTGTTTTTATACAAGTTCTAATGGTTCTGATCAACTTTATGTTTTATTGTATGTTGATGATCTTTTGTTCTTTGGTACTAATGAGAAACGAGTTTGTAATTTAAAGTCAATACTTTGTAAAGAATTTGATATGAAGGACTTGGGTCAAGTGTCCAATTTTTTAGGCATACATGTAAAGCAGAATTTTGAAACAAATACATGTACATTAAGTCAAAAGGAATACTTAGAAAATGTGCTAAGGAAGTTTAAAATGTATGATTGTAAGTCCATGTCCACTCCTATGGATCAGAACTTTAATTCTAAAATGTTAGAAAGTATCAAAGATGATAATAATTATGTAAAAGGTCTAGAGAAGCTATGTAGACAGATTATAGGTTCTTTAATATATGCTGTGTCAGGAACTCGACCAGATTTGAGTGTAGTAGTTTCTATTTTAAGTAGGTACCAGAACAAAGCTAATAATATGTTGCTATCTGCATTGAAAAGGGTTTTACGCTATGTCAAACATACTATTGATTTTAAACTAGTTTATAAATGTAATGACGATAAGTTAGTAGGTTATTGTGATGCTAAATGGGGAGGAGATTTGCAGGATAGGAAGTCCACTACGGGCTATTGTTTTAAATTCTCAAATTGTTTAATTTCGTGGTGTTCTAGGAAACAATGTTCAGTAAGTCTGTCTTCTACAGAGTCAGAGTATGTTGCTATGAGTATGGCTGGTAGCGAAGCATGTTGGCTTATTAATTTATTAAGTGATTTTGGTTATTTATTTATTTATTTATTTATTTATTTATTTGCTTACATATACACAACACTGATTAGTAGGCATGCATTAAAATTTCATGACTCAGTGTTAGTACATGCACCCTGTAAGGGCACTGCAAATTTTAAGCAATAAGTAGGTACTTATAATTATCAAATATGGTTCAATAAATTATACAATGTTAATTGTCGATACTATTTTCAATTCAATTACAATTTATAAGATTAAATAATGCATGTCATTCAAAATATTACAATTATCAATAAACATTCTGATACAATTTTTAGGGTACTTAGGTAAATTTATTCTTACTTTCTAAGTTATGTCAGCTTGCAAGGTCAGTAAATATATTAATACAATTTGTCATCAGCTATAAATTCGTCGACTGTATAGTAGCCCTTCTTTATTAGCAGAGATTTCAACTGTTTACAAAATATAGAATCTTTAGATAGGGATTTAAAACGCTCTGGTAACTTATTATAAATTTTAGCAAGTCTTGAGTATGGGCTTCTCGCTATAAATTTCAACGTCGTGATAGGTAGTATCAATCTATTTTTGTTCCGCCGGTTATAGTTTTCATTCAGCTCAATATTTGATTTGAAGAGGTGTCGATTTTTCCTAACAAATAAGCAACTTTGGAGTATGTAGATAGCTGGTAATGTAAGGATTTGTTGCTTAATAAAGTGTGGCCTACAACTATCTCTTTGGTCAATGTTCATAAGTATCCTAATACATTTCTTTTGTAGAATAAAGAGGTCACAAAAATCGGTGCTTTCTCCCCATAAAATAATGCCGTAATTTAGCCACGAGTAAGCATACGCATAGTAGGCAGATAAGGCAGTTTTATAATCTGTGTTACGCTTCAGAACGCCTAGTGCATAGATAAATTGGGACAGTTTAGCACTAGTATTTTCTATATGTTTCTTCCAATTTAAGTTTGAGTCTATCGTTACGCCTAAAAGCGTGAATTCATTTACTTCTTCCAAATTTAATTGTTGTGTTAGTATATTTAGATTTAGTGGTGCTCTTTGGTAAGTTCTGAACTGACATATTTTAGTTAGTAGTAGTAGTTTTATAAAGATGTTTGTCCAGTGGCAATGTTTTGTGACAATCAGTCAGCCTTATTGGTAGCAAATACAGATTGTTTAAAGCGATTGAAACATGTGGATATAAGATACCATTATTTAAAGGAATTAATTAAAAAGGGAAAGTTGTGTTTAGAATATGTTAAGAGTGAAGATCAGACAGCTGATATGTTTACTAAAGCTTTAGGTAAAGAACTGTTATATAAATTCACAGCTAGGTGTGGGTTGCAGTAAATGTAAGTTTGTGTTTTAAAATGTTTCTCAAATTAAGGGGGGTGTTAAAAAGTAATTGGGAAACATTTATTTTTGTATTGTGGTATCATTTTATTAAGCAGCAACATTGTTTTAAGTTTGAATATGGAACTGTCTCAGTAATTTTTTGGTTTGTGTAATGCATGCAATAATAAAAGCTCCATAATTTATTTAAAGTAAACGCCTTTTTCTTACTCAAATTCTAACACCAAATATTCCAGAAGTGAATGAAAAGTGAATCAATGTTGTCAACAAGGAAAATTGGTTTCCAAAAAAATATAGCGTTGTTTGTTCAAGGCATTTCACGGAAGATTGCTTTGAAACCCTAAAGAACCGACGCCGTTTATTTAGTTCAGCAACACCGACTCTGTTTTTGCCTGTTTTGGTATGTTTTATTTTACATATTTCTGTTAAATTTTGTACATTTTTAGAAAAAAAAATAAGAAGTACCTACATGTAAAATAAAAACTTTATAATTTACAGGCTTTACCAAATAAGACGGCTGATCTATGTATACAATGGTTCTAATTAAGGCCGTGTGGCACAGCGAAAGCGTCGTTTGATGAGTCGGAAAAGTTGCCACGCACCGCCACCAGCAGGCGCCAGTATCGCGAAATTAACGCAATCCAAAGTTTTATGTATTTCATTTCGTCAACTTCGACATTTCATAAAGTGTTCCCTTTACGCAAAATACATGTATTACTATAATAGAAATATTTTAATATAAGGATATCGAAACATTTACTAAAACAAAATGATAGAAATACTTATTGATGTGGATAAATATATTGTAAATATTTTTATCATTCACAGTCTTAAATTTATTTTATAACACTGACACAGATTTTGACGTCCCGAGATAACGAAAAAAACTACAATTTGGTAGAAAATTAATAAAATTGGCATACCTTGCGAAAGTGACAATACCCAATTATCTATTAAGCCCCAAACACACGCGCGCACGGGCATAGGCATGTGAGTTGTGTTGTTTTCAGTATTCTTTAGAATACCGTGACCCCAGAACGTAAAGGGCTATTGAACGACATCGTAGATTTTAGTAAGTATTACGAGTCTGACAGTTCCTCCCGCCCTGCCCTGGGTAGGAGGACTCATTTGATTATTTTACCACGCTAGAAAAAGCCCCAAACACACGCTCCTTTTATTAACGTCCGTTCACAAAGCTGGTTGCGTGATATCTTTATATCTTTATTATGAGAGTGGAAAGCTAAGGGTGCTTGACACCCTGTCCTCCACCACCTGGTGTTGGTACTAATTTTTGATGCATTTTGATGTAATGACAGACACTAGCGCCGCGTCAAATGGACAAAAGTCGAGCCGCGGCGTGGATTTAGTGGTTTTTTACTCCTCTGAGATACAGGTACAGTACAACAAATTGTCAGTAACCTCTTTATAATTAAAGTAATCTTCATTCTATAATATCTTATCCACAGTATTTTTTTTTTGGGACAAGGTTGTAATATTATCACTTTTCTGATAAATGAAACCCTTAGAGATATTATCTATCGACTCCAAAAGCATCAGCCCAGTACTGATCTTTTTTGACTCCAAAGCAATAAATAGAGCGAGAAGCAACTTGTACCGAACACGCGGTGAGACAGCAATGGCCACTGATTTTTCATCGTAGTCGCATCATTATACTATAGGCGATATTTAACAGGGTGGTGGGTGCTATGCCTTATTTGTAGTTGACAAGTAATTTTGAAGTATTCAAAATGACAACAGCAGTTTTCATTTAATTTACTTTAATCCTGTTTCTTCGAAATTGTTATAAATCTGTGACGAAACTAAATAAATAATAATAAAAGTGAAGTGCTTCTTATCCTATATCGCAGTTTGATACGATTAGAAGTTGTTTTCAGTTACATATTAGGTGTTGTGCTTGGGGCTGGCTGGGTTCTTGTAATAAGACAACTTCTTGAGATGAATTCGGATTATAATTTATTGAGAGCTTTACACGATGGCGTCCGTTACATCGTAGCTTAGGTGATCAAGGAAGACCATAGACAATACATTTTTTTATTCTTAAAACTAATGTGCCATAGACTAAATATACAACATGCCCTTTTTTCTTTTAAAAGGTTTGATGTGACATTTATAAAATTATTATGACATTGACATTTATAAAATTATGACATTGACAATTTGACACTTATCAATAACCTTAAACTGATGAATAAAGCTAAGATAAATTAAATTATAATAATACAATATATTTTAACATTATACAATATTAATACACAATTTCAAATTTATAAATCTAATTTCTGTCTCTTTTTTATCAATCTACCTCTCGAGCTATACTCAGCTTGCGACATTTCTTTTTTAACTTGTTTACAATCTTTCTTTTCTAAATTAACAGAGGTATGAGGTAAGTTTTCAAGCATAGGACTAGTAATAGGACTTTGAGAATTACATGATGATTCATTTGTATCCAATAAAACCTGGTCGTCATATTCATTATAATCATGTATACTATCAGGTGACGTTATTTCTTCGACATTTACAAATACTGGAGATCTTGCCTCCGTAACTGACTGAGAAGAATGATCTGACTCTACTGACAAGAAGGAATCAGAATCATTATTTTCTTTGGTAATAGACTTTGACAAAGGATTTGACTCTGAATGAGTGAAAATAAATATACAATTATCATCCTCTTTTTCTTTTATTTTGGACTTTTGAAGAAATGTTTCTGACTTCAACTTGTCTGTTTTATTTGGAATTGGAAACTTATTTTGATTCATAGTCTGTCTAGTGTCCTTGAATTTGACTTTTTTATTATTTGACTTATTATTGCTTGATTTATAATCTATCCGAATATGTTGACTATTTCTTCTGTAATTTGTACCATAACAATCTTTAACAATAAATGATCTAGGAAAGTCTGTCTTTGAAACAATAGTACCTTTAGTCCATATGATATCTTTTGGATTTTTCTTAAAGTAAATTTGTTGGTTATTATAAAATGTTGGATATGTTTTACAATTTTTGTTATAATATAATTTTGTTTTATTTAAATTACTGTGTTTCTTTACTTTGTGTTCTGAAAATTTTACAATTTTAGGTCTTAGATTACTTACTATATTAGGTAATTTAGTTCTTAAATTTCTTGACATTAATAACTGAGCAGGTGAAGCAATATTTCCTCTAGGACTATTTCTATAATGAAGTAATCCTATGAAGGGATCAGACCCTGATTCATCACATTTTCTTAATATGTTTTTCACAATTTTTACAGAAACTTCAGCGAGTCCGTTTGACCTAGATAAATGTGGACTTGACACAATATGTTCAACATTCCAATCAAGAAGAAATTTTTTAAATTCCAACGAGTTGTAAGGGGGACCTCCATCACTTAGAAGTTGTAATGGGATACCATGTCTAGCAAAAATAGATTTTAAGTGTGTTATGACATTCAAAGTTCTACTGTCTTTGTTTAAATTTGCTATTTCTATGTAATTGGAATAAAAATCTACAACAAGTAAATATTTTTTGCCTTTATATTCAAACAAATCAGTGGCTAGTTTTTGCCAAGGAAATAGTGGTTGTTCATGAGATAACATTGACTCTTTAGTTTTATTTGAAGAATAAATACTGCAAGTTTCACATTGTCTTACTTTATTTTCTATGTCCTGGTTGATGTTAGGCCAATAAACTACTCCTCTAGCTAAACTTTTTGTTTTTTCTATACCTAAATGACCTTCATGAAGGATATTCAAAATTTCAGACCTCATAGACTTAGGTATTATGACAGAGTTGTTTTTGAAAAGTAAATTATTAATCATATGAATTTCTTCCTTAATATTCCAATAAGGTGATACTAAATTGTCACAATGTTCTTTGCATTTAGGCCATCCTATTTTATAATATTCTTTAAGTTTTTGTGATATTAAATCATGATTTGTGTGATGTAAAATTTTATCCAGTTTTTCTTTTGTGATAGCTAAGTTAGAAGTTAATAAGTTAATATGAATTTCGACTTCGTTGTCTAAATCGTCTAGGCTAACTAATTCTTGATTTTGGTTAGTGTCCTTGATGGGAGCACGTGACAAAGTATCCGAAATGTACATTTCTGTTCCTTTAGTATAAGAAACAATTAAGTGATAAGCTTGTAAGGCTATCATCATACGTTGTAATCTTGTAGGGACTTCTGACAAAGGTTTTTTGAATAAAGTGACCAAAGGTTTATGATCTGTTTCGACTTGAACAGGTTTACCGTATATGTATTGGTGAAACTTATTGCAACCAAATACAATGGCATAAAGCTCTTTTTCTATTTGTGCATAGTTTATTTGACTTTTATTTAGTGATTTTGAGGCATATGCTATAGGATTTTTACCATGTAATATTACAGCGCCTACTGCATTTTTTGATGAATCAACAGACAATCTAATAGGTTTCTTGATGTCATAATGAACAAGAATGGGTGACTGACATATTAATGATTTTAATTTTTTAAATTGTTGTTCATGTTGATCTAACCATTGCCAAGTATTTTGCTTTTTTAGCAAGTCTCTCAAAATAGTGGTTTCTTCAGCTAAGTTATGAATGTAGGAACCTAAATAATTAATCATTCCTAGAAATCTTTGGAGTTCTTTAACATTTGTTGGACTAGACATATTAGAAATTGCTTCGACTTTAGATTGGTCGGGTGACACTCCATTTTTGTTAAAAATATGACCAACATAGCGTATTTCCTCCATACCAAATTGACATTTAGACTTATTAAATTTTAAATTTACTTCAGATGCACGTTTGAACAGTAATTCAAGCCTTTCGTTGTGCTCTTTTTCATTCGACCCATAGACAAGAATGTCATCGACAAATATTATTATTCCTGGTAAGTCTCCAAACAATTGATTCATGGTTCTGTGGAATATTTCTCCACTGGAATTTATGCCATACGGTAATCTAAGGAATTTATATCTACCGTAGGGTGTATTAAAAGTGCATAAGTCACTACTTTCTGAATCTAAACAAATAGTCCAATATCCTGAACTAGCATCCAGTTTTGAAAAAATAGAAGCTCCGGCTACTTTAGATCTAAGGTCATCAAATGTAGGATATGGATAGTAGGGTCTCTTTATAGCTTCATTTAAGTTTCTCGGATCCAGGCAAATCCTCAACTTACCATTAGGTTTTTCTACTAGGACTATAGAATTTACCCATTTTGTTGGCTTTTCAACCTTTTCAATGACTTTTTGTTGTTCCATACTCTTTAGTTCATCCTTCAGGCGATTTTCTAAAGAATAGGGAATTCTACGTACTGGACAAACTTTTGGTTTAACACTGAGATCAATGTCTAAATGAGCCTTGTAAGGTAAACAACCTAAACCTTCAAATGTACTAGCGTACTTTGACACAATATTTTGTACTGACCTGTTGCTATGTCTGTCTTCAATCTTGAATATTCTTTTTACAATACCAAGTTTTTCACATGTTTTCCACCCAATTATTGGAATGCATTCACAATCTACCACAGTAAAGTGTAATCTTGCTGAAACTCCATTTTCAAATGAGCAATTTAAGATGCAAGTACCTAAATTTGGCACTACTTCTCCTGAAAAAGTATATATTTTATTATTTGTTCTTATTAAATTAATATTTTCCTGAGTATTAGACCTAATTCTTTCAAGAGTATGCTTTGATATGACATTTGTGTCAGCTCCTGTATCTATTTGACATTTGACTTTGAAATTTTGAAAATAAACATTAATTTGCCAGTCTCCTGTACTGTTAAAATTTTTTATTAATGGAACGTATGACAAATTGATTTTCTTGTGGATGTGATAATAACTGAATTGTACTTACTCTATGATTATTATTACCAGAATTATTATTATTTCCTGAATTTTTGAAGAAACAAAATTTTGCAAAGTGGTTTTTCTTCTTACAATTGTTGCAAGTCTTGCCTTCTGCTGGACATTTGTATTTGTGTACTTGACCACACCTCCTGCATACATTGTTGTCTGGTGTTTTTAGTCTTTGTTTGAAGTTATTTCTGCTTGACGATGATGATCTATTCCTGTAGTGATGATTATTTTTGTTGTACCTGGTCTGTGAACGGCTTCTGTTACTTGTCTTGATTGCTTGCACTGTTTCTTTGTTTTCAGTTTTGCACATGAGTTTTGTTGACCTTTCTTGAGACAGTTCGAGACTTTTTGCAATTTTCATGGCATTTTCAATTGTCAAATTTTCTTCTTGAAGAAGTCTTTCCTTTATATGTGTATTTTGTATACCAATGACGAGCATATCCTTTATAAGAGAATCTTTTAGTGCTGCAAATTCACATGCGGTCGATAGGTTAGTGAGAACTGTGAGGTATTCTTCCAAAGTTTCGTCTTGCTTCTGTAGTCTCGTGAAGAAGTTATATCTTTCAACTGTTAAGTTGGTGTGTGGACTGAATTTGTCATCAAATTTTTTCAAAATAATTTCTACGCTCGTTTGTGTCCTGTCGATGTTGAAACTCTTGAATATTTCAAGCGCGTCATCACCAATCGTGTTCAGTAAAATTGCTGTCTGTTTAGCAATTGGACATTTGCTGATTTCGTTAGCATCCATGAATATTTCGAAACGTTGCTTCCATTGCCTCCATTTCTCGGCAGCATTGTCGCCATTTTCTATCTTTAGCGGCCTTATGTTCGCAATGAAGATTTTGTCAGACATTTTGAATAATTACAAATTTCTCACCTTTTGAGACCAATTCTGACACCATGTTGTGCTTGGGGCTGGCTGGGTTCTTGTAATAAGACAACTTCTTGAGATGAATTCGGATTATAATTTATTGAGAGCTTTACACGATGGCGTCCGTTACATCGTAGCTTAGGTGATCAAGGAAGACCATAGACAATACATTTTTTTATTCTTAAAACTAATGTGCCATAGACTAAATATACAACATTAGGTATCTCAAATTGTTGACTGCAAATCAGTGCATTTATCATTAGTTCATGTGAAATGGTATTTAGATGCATAAAGATTAGATGAGAGGAGGATGGACACAGAGTCGAACCATCCGACAACAATAGTACGATATCACGATAGCATTGATATAATATCACTGTGAGTAATTTATTTGATAGAAACAATTCGTAATGTATAGAATCATACGTATTCTAACATATCCCTTGTTTGCTCTGTAGGGGTCGTCAGGAATTTACTGCGATGATATTCAGTAAGTTTGGTTTATTTTATTCTTGATTTATTAATGAAAATAATGTGTTCTTTAAAATAGAAAGTTTACGTGACTTATTTACAGTCATGTCCGTTTAATCACGTCCCATTGAACACAGCGAAACATAGTTTTGAATAATCTATAAGCCTACGTATCATTCGTTTTTATTTTCTCGATCTTTTTATCCATTTCAAATTTTATTATTACGAAAATCTGACAGCCGCGGTCTGAAAAAAAGTGTCGCAGGTCTAATCTGTAAGAGCCACGCTGGCTGACTGATTCGTCAAGGAACGAAAGTGATGACACTACTTTTAAAAGGCAAAAGATGAGAGGACGATAGTGAATGTGTGCTCAGAATAAAACGGCGTATGTGC
Organism: Agrotis clavis; assembly: GCA_954870645.1. NCBI lineage: Eukaryota > Metazoa > Arthropoda > Insecta > Lepidoptera > Noctuidae > Agrotis > Agrotis clavis. The sequence continues at coordinate 21,020,098 of OX940923.1, read as the reverse complement.
CCAAACATATTGACGTCTTTTTATGAATTAAAATTGTTATTAATTGAAAAAATGTCTTTACAGAATGTAGATACTAGTATTTTCTACAATTTAAAACAACATCCTTTCAATAACTCATAGTAATTATTCCATAAAGTCCAAATAATAAAAAACATAGACCGAACTTTGCATTTTTTTTGTATCGAGAAAATTTCATTGAATCGTGTTTTCAACTTTGTGAGAATTTAGATCATATAGTCAATAACTATATTCCAAGTTGTAAGATCTGTAGTCCAGATATGTACGAAGAAAAGTAAAAAATAAAAACCGTATTTTTACTGACCAATCCCCTTAACCCGGGCCTTCCCATCTAAATATCTCACAAGTAAGTTAATTTATTCTAACGACGTGATTTGTGATCCTAGGCCGCATTGTTACAATATTTAATGCCTGATGTATAATTACAGGATTTAGTATCAATAAATAGGACAAACTTACCATCAAATACCCTCCCAGAAATGCAAATTTGATGATCATTTTACCATTAATTTAAATAAAGTTAAAACAGAGTTACGTAAGTGTTTTATTTGCACCCAATTAACGCCCAATCACTATAGTTAATAAAAAAAAGAATAAGCAGACATCGTTATGTTCGATTTTATCGATATTAGGTATTGTAGCAAAACTGACTTGTGCATCACTATGTTTGGAACATTCGTCCTGACATTGTTGCATCGGCCAATCATAACCGCTGTTTTTTCTTCGTCCCCCGACCCGCAGTGGTGAGTCGTGTGCCTAGGCGAAATCGGTCTATGAGCTCTCAAGTGGTTTAATTCTCTTTGTAGAAAACAATACATTTGATTTGACCCAACACGCATCACGTTTCATCGGGTGGCGTCGGGTGTTAATAATGTGTTTCCGGCTTAATAATGACATTATTTCAAAATAGAACTTGTTTATAAGCCTCCAACGAATATGCCTTAATCAAATGGTCTTAATTTTATGCCACAAAGTAATAGACATTGTATTTAGGGTACGGACAGACTAATATCCTTTCACAGTTGTTAAACTCATCAACAAACAACACAACTTAGATTAAAAAATGTCCACATTCCGTGTTCGGAACAAAACGAAACGTTTTATTTAAGTGAAGCCACTTTTTTATAATTGTGTGAGTGAGCGAGACCACACACATTTAAATTTTTTCTTTGGACATTTTGACTTATTTTACGTAGGAATCGACCGACGCGGGAAATTTTTACACCGTGTTTTTGGGGTTCAATTCTCAGTGGCCTACATCTAGACATTTTTTAATCTAAGCAGCACCACTTTTGGCGGTTTTTCCTAATATTAACCCATGTCCATAGTACTGCGACATCGAAATCCCAGAAGTGGCAGAGATCCTAGCCCCCGAGCCCCCGCCGGGCTACATGTGTCATGAGAAGCGCGGCTGGCTGCCTCCCAACACCGACGAAATCTGCCGCGACGCCATGTTCCGGTACGTCAAGGATGCGGTGTTCAAGAGTTACAACACTGAATTGAAGTTTGAGGTAATATTACAAAAGCTATTTTTAAATTTTCCCCATACTAGGTATTTCTCCTGAATCCTGAAAACCCGGAACAACTACTTTTAGGTCATACAAATAAATGTTACGTGCGGGAATCAAACCGCTAACCGTGCCGTCAAATTACTTGTAGATCATACGTTTACTCCGTGCGGGAATCGAACCCGGAACACGCAGTTCAATCGCCCGGCCACTGCGTACTGTGCCGTCAAAGTGAATGTAGACTGCTCAAGCGCATAGGTAAACGTAATGTGAGACGTGTCTTGGCAAGATGGATCGGTTATCTGAAGAAGGTAGAACTGGCAGTGCTACATGAGATAGCCGGGAGATCGTGCACTGTGGGGCCTACTATGTACACATAGCAGTACAATAACGCTGAAAGACTTAATCACTAATTTAATGTCTTAAACGTTGTCTAGTTTTGCGTTTCATGATGATTTTTAGAATTCCATCTGTATTTGTGTGTCATTCTGATATCCATTTAATCATGATAAAATGCATTTTATGCCTTTAAATTGAGTCTTTGATATGCCTGCCTGCCTGTGTACGTACCTCTATGGATTTGAATTACGATAGTCGCCTGAATATCGAAGTCGCAAGGTATCGGAGACTTGAATCGCGTTGCGTACGAAGGGGTTTAGAGCTTAATCTATGGTTTTTAAGCACCAAAGAGATAATTTCATCGTTACTGAAACTAAGTTCTGGGGTCCCAGTGAGGCGGGAACACTAGTTAACAGTGCACATGGTCTCATGTACAGACGCCAGTACATCACCTGTTTTTCAATCTGTCTTTCTTTAATAGTTTTTAAACCTTATATTGTTAATATTTGGTTGGTATTTGACAGATTACAGATTGGGGTACTGGTGGTATACCATTAACTCTTAGCGCGATCCAGTTTAGGCTGTGGGAAAGAGATGGCGTTAGAGGACTTGTATAGCACTGTCTGTTTCCCACAGCCTAAACTGGATCACGGCCACAGTTACACGAGCTCTTAAAGCTCGTGGTAAGGCCTCTGAACTGTGGCTCTCCAGCCATTCGTACGGACGTGGGATGTAGCGATTATATCTTCGCCTACATATGCGTTGCACATAGTCTTTATCACTGTGTTATTAATAAAGTGAACCCTGATTAAATTATTGTTATTGAAATCCCGCTATGTTACATTAAAACGGCTCTTACAGTAATCCTACTAATATTATAAATGCGAAAGATTGTGAGGATGTATGTGTGTATGTAGGTATGTTTGTTACTCTTTCACGCAAAAACCACTGAACGGATTTGGCTAAAATTTGGTACACAGATAGTTTAAAACCTGGATTAACACACAGGATAGTTTTTATCCCGATTTTATGTTTCCGTGGGATAATTTTCGAGTTGTAGCGGGTGAAGCCGCTGGCAACAGGTAGTATAATTATGATTGTATTGTATAGAGAGAATACTGTAGGTATTGCCAAGAGCTCGTGTATAAATAATATCAGTCTTACATACAGGTGGTTAGGCAGAAGATGATAATGCATATATTTCTTTATCTTTTATTTTATTTGTATATCTTTGTACCCTTTAAACAGCAAATCGATGTGATCTATATCATAGCATAGCAATAATATGTAGGTAATTAATTCATAGATTACACGAAAATTAATCTCCTTTCACACAGATAAATACATTGCCTTTCGAAATTGATTGATTACAATGTACTTTAATAGGTATTACCTAATAACAAAACAATAGGCATGTTGACAGCATAAATCTAAGTAGTCATCAACTAGAGTTTTGAAAAATAATGGAAACGTATTTTTGTTAAATCAATGCATATTTATTTACTAAGATATAACGCATCAAAATTCGGTAGTCGTGGCTCGTGACGTCAGAAGCAAGTAAATACTGTACTTGTGGCAACTTTAAAAGTGTAGTATCTTCGTTACTTTTGGCTTACGTAATATAATAAAAACTACGTGTCTAATATTTTTTGATAATCTAACTTATTGCATTTTTTTTGTCAAATACCCTATTGATCAACAAGCAATGGAAAGAGCTATTCTAGGCGTTTCTTTGCGGGATAAAATCCGGAACTTGGATATTCGGCGAAGAACCAGAGTCACCGACATAGCTCATAAAGCAAGTTGAAGTGGCAATGGGCAGGCCACATCGCTCGTAGAAATGGCAACCGATGGGGAAGAAAAGTTCTCGAGTGGCGACCACGGACCGGAAGACGCAGCGTAGGCCTCCCACTAGGTGGACCGATGACATCGTGAGGGTCGCGGGCAATGGATGGATGCAAGTGGCGAATTGTCGTTCGGCGTGGCGGTGTAAGGGGGAGGCCTATGTTCAGCAGTAGACGTCTTCCGGCGGATGATGATGATGACCCTATCGATGATTATAATTATATAATAAATTGTCTTTTCTTTGTATCACAGGGAAGTGGCAGCGACAGCGATTCTAACTCTGACGACGATACAGCGAACAATGAATTGGATGATACCGGTACCAATTATATGGATGATACCGCGACCACCGCTATGGATGATACCACGACCAGCTTTATGGATACCACGTCGAATGCCATGGATGAAACGTAATAAAATGTTTTGTTATTTTATGATCTTCTAGTTTTTTCTTTTCTATCCCCAAATGTATCCTGGAAAGGTGGAAATGAGTTGGTAGTTAGCGTAAGCAGTACATAGATAGTGTAGTAGTTTCTAGTTTCATAGTGGTTAGATGTCCTAAAGAGTAGACTAAAGTAGTTTCATATTTGGTCACCTGAAGCAAAATCCTTAACCTGCATAGTCTCGCAAAAACTACTGAACGGATTTGGATGGAATTTGGTACACAAATAGTTAATTTGGTACCTGGATAAACATAAAGAGCCTTACTACAAAAACTTAAACATCTGTTGAACACTTGTCTAAAAAAAGTGTGACTGCATAACGGACCTTATTTCAACGTCATAATCTGTAATTTTTTTAGACAAGTGTTCAACAGACGTTTAAAATTTTTTGTGGTACGACGGATAGTGTTTTATCGTTTTAGCGGGTGAGACCGCTGGCAAAAGCTAGTCTATAATGAGCTACAAAATAATTATACATATAAAGAATCAATCCCATTTTGGAATTGTTGACTGTTGAAATCAGTTGAATGTTTATTTCTTTTTTTTTAAACTTTGCCTTCTTCTCAATCGTTCTCTCACTGCTGAGAATCGTGACTCCGTTTCAACTTATCAATCAGTTTTCTCCATCTGTTGCGGTCAGTGGCATGATGGAGTGCAGTGCTGATAGGCATGTCGAGTTCTTCCGAAACTTGATCAGACCACCGTTTTGGGCTTCGGCCTCTAGGTCTTTTGCCCTCAATCTTCCCGGTCACCATTAGCCGCTCCATGTTGTTGGTACCTCTACGAGCAATGTGACCAAAGTATTTTAGGACACGTTGCAGGCAGGTTGAAGAGAGTGGTTGCGCTTTCTCTATTTTGAGTTGTTTAAGGACTGAGACATTTGTGCGGTGGGCTGTCCATGGTATCTTTAAAAGGCGGCGCCAGCACCACATTTCAAAAGCCTCTATTCTATGCCTATCGGCAGCTTTGATGGTCCAAGTCTCTGCCCCATAGAGAAAGATGGAGAAGACAAGTGTACGGACCAGGTGTTGCTTTGTCCGATTGGTGATATTTTTATCTCTCCATACTTTGTTCAATTGTGTCATCGCTGTTTTAGCCATACCAATCCTTCTCCGTATTTCCAGTTCGCAGCTGCCCTTATTGGTAATTACTGAGCCAAGATACTGAAACTGGTCGACAGTTTCATACTCTGATAAAAGGTCGGTACGTTGGATGGTTTCGAATCGATCAATGATGAGGAGCTTGGTCTTACTCTTATTTATAGCGAGACCCATTCCAAGGCTAACAGATTCCAAGCGATGCAGCAACTCCGCCATTTCAGCCTCACATGATGCAAAAAGGGTAGTGTCATCTGCGTAACGGAGATTGGATATTCTACGACCACCCACTTTGACGCCCCCATTCCAACCCTCAAGAGTTTGGCGCATGATATATTCGCCGTAAATGTTGAAGAGTATGGGTGAGATCACGCATCCTTGTCTGACACCTCTACGAAAATGGAAGCGACTCGATGAAATATCACCCACGGTTACAGTGCCAAAACCGGACTCATAAAGATTTCGAATCAGCTTTATGAGATGGGCTGGTACTCCTGTTTCACCAAGTACCTCCCATAATTTCTCCCATTTGACACAGTCGAATGCCTTCTGATAATCCACAAAGCACACAATCGTTGGAGTATTGTATTCGTAGCACTTTTCTATGATAAGTCGAAGGTTCAAGACTTGCTCTCTAGTTCCTCGGCCTTTGACAAAACCGGCTTGTTCCTGGGGTATCAGACCTGACCAGAAATGACCTCAATCTGGTGTTCAGGTTCCAATCTTATGTTTGGAACGCATTGATGGTTTTTTATTGCTTTCAGTAGCATTTACTGCCTCAACAGCCTGAAGACACACTGTTGAGGAGTCTTCGGTCGCATATTTCACACCCTTTGACCCGGATATCAAAGGGCGCCGGGGGTCGGCCGGCTCGTCCGACATAACTGCACTTTCATTGATTTGTATCATGGAGTTCTCTTGGGAATTTAAACGTAGTGGGTTCCCATTACCTTCTACGCCGGTTCTTTTTGGGGGAATTTAGTCCCCATGGCTCCCGTCGCCCAAAAATAGGTAGGTTAATTCACCGCCGCCTACTGCTCGGCGTTAGCGTAGTTTTATGGCTGTGAATATCCTAGATGTTATTAGGAGAACGCTATTCACAGCCAACCTTCCTCCTTTCTCAACAACGGGCTTAGGACCGGCTACGCCGGAGTTAAAACTTTGCCTAAAGCTAGGAATTTCTCAAGTGTCGTGGGTGCGTTTACAAACATAGAAACTTACATACACAGACACCCAGACCCGGTATATAATAACTGTTTGTAGGTCATACAATTATTTGGATCGTGCGGGAATCGAACCCGCGGCACGCTGTGTAGCAGTCTAATCGCTCAGCTACTGCGCTAACCGTGCCTTCAATGCGTGCCGATTGCTTATTGCCGATTGCCGATATGATAAAAAAGTCAAGTCTCAAACGATGAACAGGCAGCGGTGATCTTAAGCCGATTACTGTCGATGATTATACGGAAGCAGCATCGCTTCTGGAAATCCTAGGATTATTGCTAAAGAACTTTGTAATAAGTAATCTATGCTAAAGGAGATGGGAAAGTTCAAGTATGTGCAAAAATTCAGACGGCTATAGAAATGGGACCTAGCACTGTATAACGCTGAATAGCTCAATATTAATATTTCACATAAAAAAAGTTTCTAAAACTTGTAATATCTTCATAATCATGATAAAAAAAAACGTGAACACCTACCATTATAAGTACTACAAAAATTGCAAATATTGATATTGCTATAAACTTTTACTTAGGCGTTTACTTTTATGTATCTGCGATTGTATTTATTTATTGATGACCACATTTGTGACCCACTCAGATTAATTAAACATCTTCAAACTACTTACCAAATAATGTGATACGTGCTTAAACTTAAAATAAAGACAGTTTTCACAGACGATATAAGTAGGTAAGTAGTTGTAATGATAAACAAACGATAATATCGTTTACTTGATTTACATAGTTGTATACAGTATACCTAAACCTGTTTGGAAGAACTAATCTATCTAATAATGATAACCACATTCTTATTATTATGTTAGTTATATCGGTAAAGTCAAATAAACGCGCTGGGCGCTTTCATTTTGTTGTCGTGATTGATTAATCCTTTCTGAACTCGTTGTTGAACCCTCTAATTAGCTAAGGATACATTTAACAATTTCGAAATGAAACAAGAAAAATAGGAAATACTATATTTATTCGTTAATCTGTGATTCTTTTATATAAAGTCTGAAAGAATACGAAGCGACGGACTGTGTTTAATTTAAATGTCATTTTATTACGTGATGATGGAAATCTGGGTGTGATGTTGTTAATTTCTGCAACTTTGAACTGTTTCTTTCCACTACATGGCGATGGCCTTGCAATGTTCTCACAGAAAAAGCACAAGTTAAGCACTCCGTTGAATAGCCGAATAAACGAATTTCACCAGTTGCTCCTGAATGCAGCAGTTCATAACAAGGATGACAATGTTGGCTGAAAGATCGGCCTGTGCGGTTATAATTATTTAGCCACGAGCTCCTCTCGAGTGTATATGACGCCGCAGTCTTCGCGTGGATATACCACAGTTTATGCATTGCATGATTCACTGTATACAAGTCAAGTCCTAGTCGAGAAGCGAGAGGTCGGTAGGTTTGCAAGCAGGAAGTCCAATAAACAAGCGGGAGTCAAGGAAAAGCAAAATGAAAGAATCACAACGAACAATAATAATAAGCAGAGCGCAGAGCGTTCAAACGACGTCTGACGTTTGTTTTTTTCTTAAAGATGGGATTGGACTCAAAGTGTCACAGAAGCGATAAAAGAATCGATTGAAATCGTTACAAAGTAGTATCGATCATACTTCAGTTATTTTTTTTTCTCCCCCACTCCAGCTGGTGTAGCATGGCGCCGTAGAAAGGGGTTTTGTCGACGCAAGAATAGGCAAAATGAAAGAACGTAGAAATATTTTTAGCGTTTTAAGCATGGTAATGTAAAAAATATGGAAAATAAACGTTCTTATCTACAATAGTGTACGAATGGTGTCATATTTGTGCAAAAAAACAGTCGATTTGTGTAGAAATAACGATGAAATAACTTTGTCTTTTCTTGGTAGAATAGAGATAGAATCGCCATGCTACGCGTGCTGGGCAATATTCTCTTTCCACTCCTACCTTTCACGATGTTGGGCGTCTTCCTTCCAGTTCAGACGGAACCTGTCTAGTTAATATTATTCTGCACAAAATATGAACTAAGATTAAACTAAGAAGCTCATTCCGAAGCTTTTAACGAAAATAATAAAGTTGAGTTTAGTGGACGAATCACTTTAAAACAATCTGATTTTCCGAATCAAAACGCATGAAAACACAATAAAAATCAACGAAACGACTCTGAATCTATCGATTCCAGCCAAATACTGTTTCAACGCCAATTCTTAATTTCAGAAAACAAATCGTTTTAAATCACATTAGTAAAAATCGATTAAATACAGTTTCATTTTAACAATCTGGAAAAGCGTTATTACCCTTCCCTAGTTTTCATTATTTCATCGTGACCAAGTCATCATGTCAATAAAAAATGAGCGAAAAGCAATTCAGATACTTTTTTATGTTTAACATTTTATATAAGTCTTAGGAAATTATTAAATATTAAACAATTCATTAATGAATTTTCAAATACTACGAGTTAAAATGAAATTCTTATAGACGACTGGGGCACTCATTTAGCCATCTCCATTACAAAGCTGAAGAGTTTGATTGAACGCGCTAATTTCAGGAAAAACTGGTTCGAATTGAATCTTTTTTTGTGTTTGATAGTGTAACTATCGAGGAAGGCTATAGGCCATATAACATCACGCTACGACCAAAAGGAGCTGAGCAGCGGGGGTCGAACCACGGGGAACTGCTAGTACTGGTACTAGTACTAGCACTGCTAGTACTGGTACTAGTACTAGCACTACTAGTACTGGTACTAGTACTAGCACTACTAGTACTGGTACTAGTACTAGCACTACTAGTACTGGTACTAGTACTAGCACTACTAGTACTAGCAGTTGGAATATTTATAATGCTCACTCATCCCTAGCCTTTTCCCAACTATATTGGGGTCAGCTTCCAGTCGAACCAGATGCAGCTGGATATCAGTATTTTACATGAAGCGACTGCCTGTCGGACCTCCACAACCCAGTAACTGGGCAATACGATACCCCATGGTAAGACTGGTTGTCAGACTTAGAGCTTCTGACTAACAGTAACGACTGTCAAAGATCTACAAATGACAGCCAACCAACGGCTTTACGTGCTTTCCGAGGCACGGAGGAAACTCGCTATGACAGATGGTCACCCATCCACAGACCAACCTCGGCAAGCGCGGCTTAACCCGGAAGATCGGCCTGTGCGGCTGTAATTATTTAGCCACGAGCTCCTCCATTATTATTCCAACTGCATATCATATCGCATTAGCGACACCTATTTATCCTTCGAGATTAAAAGATTTAGGTGCAGTTAGTTACCTTCCACCTGGCGTTCGTAATGTCCTTACAAGGTCGGCTCATTATGGTAAGCGTCCACAGGTCCGCATCGTACGTATCGGATGCATCTAGAGATGGGTAACTAGCCGGATGCTTTGAGTTATTATCGATTTTAATCCAATAACAGCCATTGATAGCCATCCAGTGGCTAATAACCCTGCTATTAATGTATTGTCAAAGAAATAAATGTTTTTTTTTATCTGTGGGCGTGAATATAAATTGGGTGCGTGTACGCAGTGTGATTCAATGTATTGCATTATTCTTTTTATTTATTTTCACCTTTTTGTGTGAAAAAGTGTTAATAATAAAATGAATACACATTTTTTGAGAAATCTAAGAAAATATGAAGCAATGCAATATATTTATGAACTTGAATTCATTTCCTCGCAGTAGATGTGAAAAGCACAGTACGCTCCTCGGGAGTAAAGCTGCCTTGTCTTGGGCTAACTTGAATCCCTCGCTCACTAAGGATTCTTTATAGTATTAAGTAGGGATTACAGCTCGCGGTGAGGGATAGCGCCTTAACAGAAATGAATCGCTGCAAACCAGTCTTGGTAGGTGGTAATCAGCAACTTGACTGAGGATGTAAGAGCGAGCGAAGTGAGCTCAGGACTTGGGGCACCCGGACACGGAACCTTGCAAACAGAAATAGGAGCCACGCGAAGCGGGGCTCCGTCGAGCCGCCTTGGTAGGTGGTAATCAGCAACTTGACTAAAGATGCAAGAGCGAGCGAAGTGAGCTCAGGACTTGGGGCACCCGGACTCAAAACCTTGCAAACAGAAATAGGAGCCACGCGAAGCGGGGCTCCGTCGAGCCACCTTAGTAGGTGGTAATCAGCAACTTGTCTAAGGATGCAAGAGCGAGCGAAGTGAACTCACACGTGGGGCACCCGGACCCGGAACCTTGCAAACAGAAATAGGAGCCACGCGAAGCGGGGCTCCGTCGAGCCACCTTAGTAGGTGGTAATCAGAAACTTGACTAAGGATGCAAGAGCGAGCGAAGTGAGCTCAGGACTTGGGGCACCCGGACTCGGAACCTTGTAAACAGAAATAGGAGCCACGCGAAGCGGGGCTCCGTCGAGCCACCTTAGTAGGTGGTAATTAGCAACTTGACTAAGGATGCAAGAGCGAGCGAAGTGAGCTCAGGACTTGGGGTACCCGGACCCGGAACCTTGCAAACAGAAATAGGAGCCACGCGAAGCGGGGCTCTGTCGAGCCACCTTAGTAAGTGGTAATCAGCAACTATACTAAGGATGCAAGAAGGAACTAATTAAATTTTCGGAATTCTAATTAATCGGTATTTTTATAATAGGTTTTCATGTTTTTGATGTTTTCAAAAATTTAAGTCTTTTTGTTATTCGATCTATTCAAACATGATATTTTGAGAAGTTTACGTTAGGAATATTGTTTATTTTTTTTATGAAAACAGGAATACTGATCAATTAGAGTTGGTATATTAGGATTTTTGAACCATTCAGAATTATGAAAATCGGTATTTTGAAATTCATGTTATCGTAGTGTACCCGTAAATAGCTGATTATTTTTTTTAAAGGGCCAGATTTTTTCTAAATTGCACATTTATTTACTACAAAGAAATATGATGAAAATGAAGTCTAATCTGACAGGCCTAAGCCTGAAAGCCATCGGGCACGCCGCAATTGCGGCGGTAAGACCCCTCTTTGAGGAGTGACTGGAGAGAAGTCATGGCGTCCTGACCTACCGCTTGACGCCTTGTCCTCACCGGACACGGAAGTTTCGGGAGGTACCTGTGTCTGATGCGAAAGGAGGAAACGGCTGGGTGTCACCACTGCGAAGATCGCCCGGAGGACACGGTGGAGCATACGGTGCAAGACTGCCCCGCTTGGGCAGAGCACCGACGTGTCCTCACGGCTGCGATAGGCGGAGACCTCTCGCGCCCAGCATTGGTCGCGGCCATGCTGCGGGGCGAGACGGAGTGGGAAGCGGTCGCCTCCTTCTGCGAAGCAGTAATGCTCGCGAAGGAGGAGGCGGGCCGCGCGCGAGAGAGGACAGTGTCCTCCCTCCGCCCCACCCGCGGTGGTGGACGCCCACGGCGACGGACGTCGCTAGACGATCTCCGGCTAGATATGAGCGCCGATGGTCAATCTGTCGGCGGCGGCGCGCCGACTTTTTGAAGTCGACGGCGGCGGCGTCGGCGGCGCGGCGTGACCTTTATTTAACTTCTTTAATTTAAGAGAAGAAATAAACAATATTTTACGTATAATTAAGATTTATTATAATTTTGACGAGACAAATTGAATTGGCAAGATAAACTAAAGAAAACCAAATTAACATTAAAATTGCAGGTGGCTATATTTTTACTGTAAGCCTTGATGAGTATGCCAGAGGGTCATGGCTATCCGGATGATCCGGGGATACCGCACGATCGCCGGCGAATCGTCCAATCTCCTTGCCGCATTGCTGCCCTGGGATCTGGAGGCGACTGCCCTCCAGCGCGTCTAGAATGGCGCGTGGAGGCGCAGCGCCGGGGCGTATCCCCGCTGCCTCGAGAAGTCGAGGCGCGGTGGGAAGAGCTCCGGCGCGATCTCAGGGCAGTATGGAGGGGACAACTGTCGCAACCGACGTCCGGGCATGCCTCAATCGCGACAGTAAGACCCCTCTTTGAGGAGTGACGGCGTCACGGCGTCCTGACCTACCGCATGACGCAGGTCCTTACCGGACACGGAAGTTTCGGGAGGTACCTGTATCTGATGAGGAAGGAGAAAACGCCTGGGTGTCACCACTGCGAGGATCGCCCAGAGGACACAGTAGAGCATACGGTGCAAGACTGCCCCGCTTGAGCAGAGCACCGACGTGTCCTCACGGCGGCGATAGGTGGAGACCTCTCGCGCCCGGCATTGGTCGCGGCCATGCTGCGGGGCGAGACGGAGTGGGAAGCGGTCGCCTTCTTCTGCGAGGCAGTCATGCTCGCGAAGGAGGAGGCGAGCCGCGTGAGGGAGAGATCAACGTCCTCCCTCCGCCCCAGCCACAGTGGTGGACGCCCACGGCGACGGACATCGCAAGACGATCTCCGGCCACCGTAGGCGCGGGCATGCGGGCGGCGAGTACAGGGCATTTCGCTGTCCGACCATGGACTATGCCCGGGTCAACGGCGCGTTGTGTTCCACGCGCACCTCAAAGAACGTCAGCATGATGACGGGGCGCCGCGGGACTTATCGGGGAAGGGGAAAATCTTTTTTTTTTTTTTTTGAAAACTGCATCGTGTGACATATCAAATGAAAGGTCTTCTTGAAAAGATCTTAAATGTATTTTTTTGTTATTTTAAAATAAATAGTTTTCAAGTTATTTAAGAAAATAGACGAAAATTGACCATTCTCGGCCCTTATCTCCAAAACTGAACCTAAAATTTTGAAAAAAATACAGAAATTAGTTTTCTACTTATAGATTATAGGAAAACCTATGAGAAGTCCATGATATTAAAATAACATGGTAAATCACTCAATATTGTGCGTACCAATCTTCAATTATTCGTAAATTTGTCAGATTTAAAAAACCGTGATAGGGAACATCGTACGGAACCCTCTTCACGCGAGTCCAACTCGCACTTGGCCGGTTTTTTCCCTAATATTAACAACTAACTGACCAAAATAGGTCCAACAAAAACTGTGTTCGTTTGCTGGTAACTTGGACAACACAGAAATTCATGAATTCATTAAATTCAAAATTTGAATGTAATGTCAAAGAGTTTCGTTTTATAAACGTCTACGTCTAGTGCCGCCATGTTGCCAGCATTTATTATCGTGCGTTCGGTTTGATCAGCGTGTTACATTAAACGATTAAACTGAACACCTCGGGTTCGGCGCGCCGGCGCCTGTGGACGGCGGCGACGGCGCGGGGAAAATCACGGCGGCGGCGGCGCGCCGGCGCGGCGCTCATATCTATCTCCGGCCACCGTAGGCGCGGGCATGCGGGCGGCGAGTAAAGGGCAACTCGCTGCCCAACCATGGACCATGCCCGGGTCGACGGCGCGTTGTGTCCCACGCGCGCCTCAAAGAGCGTCAGCATAATGACGAGGCCCCCCTCTCAGAGGGCCAAAGCTTGCCGGGGTCGCGGGATTATTTCCTTACCGTGACCCCGGAACAGAAAGGGCTATTGAAGGACACCGTGGATTTTAGTCAGTAGAAATCTGACAGTCCCTCCCGCCCTGCCCGGGGTGGGAGGACTCATTTGATGATTCTATCACGTTAAAAAAAAAAAAGCCTGAAAGCCATGGGTTCAATCACTAAAAATATTAAAAAACATTAACAGCAGGGTTATCATCCATAATGGCTATTAACTGGCTACTAACTGCTATTAATCGATTAATAGCCAAATGATATTAACCGGATTATTATCATTGCCTAGAGATCTAGATGCATCGCATCAAACAGATTAATTAGACTGCATCCACTTTATCGGCAGCGATCGGATTGCCGACGCGAGTATCAGCAATCGGATTGTCGATGCCACCTTTATTTGGATTTTTTTAGTGATCGTACGTTCGGAAAGTGTTTGTGAGAAAGGAGGAAAGCGATACAGAAGTTGTTATTGCTTGTTTATTAGCAGAAGAGGAATGCAAGAAAAAAAAAGAACAAATGGTTCAGTAAGCGTGCGGGGCGCGTCCATTCATCGGCATTCCGTATGACGTCATCGGTACGCATCGCATGTATGCATTGCCGATGAGCCGTCCGTATGATGCGGATCAGTGGACGCTGTTGTATGAGTTTTAATACGAGGCAAACTAAAATCCGTTACGAACGATACGTCCGATACGTGCGATGCGGACCTGTGGACGCTTACTTTTAGTCATTACATTACGCGTCAACTTATCGATAGGCGATAGGTAGTACAGTCGAACCAAGTGTTATCTTTCTTTCGCTGATCAGTTATGCGATTCTCTATAAGAAACCTCATCGCTGGACTCTACGATGTGCTCATCAACGAAGCGGCTTTGAGATAGTAAGTAGGTAGGGACTGTAAAGGTTTTATTTTGTGAACAAACCACAAAAATATTCTAGCTGTTTTTGCATGTAAACACTGGCACTACTATTCCGGGCATGCGACCATGGCCCATGCCCGGGTCGAGCGACGGCGCGTTGTGTTCCACGCGCGCCTCAAAGAGCGTCAGCAAGATGACGCCCCCCCCCCATCTAGAGGGCCAAAGCCTGCCAGGGTCGCGGGACTTATATCATTACCGTGATCTGGAACGTAAAGGGCTAATGAAGGACACCGTGGATTTTAGTCAGTACAAGACTGACAGTCCCTCCCGCACTGCCCTGGGTGGGGACTCATTTGATGATTTTACCACAATAAAAAAAAAGTCTGCTATTCCGACTAGGACTCTTTTTAAAAGAGGCAGTTCACCGATGTAGTCATCCTATGTACGAGATTTTGTTTAAAATTATCAGAATATTATTTAAACTACCTATAGTAGGTACATACCTACATTATAATTGATATACAAATGATAGTTCTTAATAATAATCCTTTCCCCGACGCACGCCAGTGGAAAGTTCCGGCATAGTAACTTTTATCAACTTCAAGTTGACCCGTTATCTTCGAGCGAGCAATGTGTTTCAATGAGCAATCGTGTTGTGTTTAATTATAATTATTTAATTAACAACTAACGATGAGCTAATGTAGGTATCTGGCAGTAGGGTAGGTTTCAATAGCTACTTATGATTTATTGTTGAACCAAAGTTCAATCGGACTAGACTTTAGTGTTATGAAAATTATGACTTCATTGTTAGTTGTGACTTATCGATAAATAACTGCATTTTTTATTCTTAGTTTTGTCTTTAGGGAACGGTGTTTTTTTTTAAAATGTTTTATTAGTTTTTGCCCAAGGCTTCACTTCCCACACGGAGAGGAGCGCTCCAATATAGCCTAGGCTATGACTGTCTTTGGGTCCCCTCTAAGGGTTGTACTCGTAGCAAAATTCATGAAAATCTGTTCCGCCGTTTTGACGTGAAAACGGTGAAAACATACGAACTAACACATACCTACTTTCACAATTATAATATTAGTAGCATTATGCATAAAGGGTGTGAAACTGTGAACAGATGCATAATGTTCTCCTATTGTGATAAAAAATTCTATTTAATAGCGGAAACTTCTGATTACGTAGATATTGAAAGTCAAATTCCATTTATATGAATATATTCCTGTTCATTTATAATTATTATTCCTAATTTTTTTCCCCCAGTTGTATGATAGCCATTATTTTTGTGGGTACCTTGGTTTGTTGTTCCTATTGCTTATAGACAACAGCAATGTGATACTTCCTTTTACGCTCTGCATTTGTTTATGGAATTTCTCCTTTATCACGACTGCGTCTACAAACATACAAGTATAAACATTACAAACAAAAGAAGACTGTACAAATTTTATAATAATTCCGCGTGGGAATCGAACTGCGATACTCTGTGCTATGCTAACCGTGCTATCAGCTCTAGTAGACGCTAAACATAGATATTTTAGCAATCAGCACTAGGTACACACATATTATGCATATCACTTGAAAGTATGGAAAGACCGATAGAATAATTATGCGATCTAACCAGGGTTGCCAGATTTCCTAGCGTCGAATGCGGGACATTAAAAAAAGGTTTTTTTTTTAATTTAATTTTCTTCTATAATCCCATTGGGTCCTCCAAACATTAATAAAATCAGTGCAAAAGTGACCATTTCGTCTGCCTGGATTTTCGCCTAAGGCAGTTTCGTTATTTTCTCCATAAGTTACCCATTAAATTGGTCTCTGATTTCATGTTATGATTTTGAAATTTCCGGGACATTTCTCTTAATTCTGTGACCAGGGACATTATGCTCTCATCTCGGGATAATCTCGGTGGGTTTCAGGCACTTGGCAATCTTAATTTGCTCCAAGTTTGTCGTAGGTCCAAACTGGATGTCGGTTATACCTGTGGTTATACCATCAACTCGTAGTACAGCCGTATTCGTTGCTCGTACGATAAGAACGTAGTATCCCTTTGATTAGCATCCGTCACAGTCAATTTTTAAATATTTAATAATAACTGAATAATGAACAGTAATTTTTGGTCGGGTAGGTCTAGGTAGCCACTTGAACGTAAAACATACGGTAAAATAAAAAAAATCTACACGTTGTATGGAGGATATAGTGGTTCTACATTATTGACCTTGCATGAATCCAAATGCACACAAACGCTTTGGTATTTCAAGTAAAAACATTGAATATTTAATTGGTGGCCTGTGATGTTACGTGATTCTTGACTAAATATTTTTACAAGTAATCCAAAGTGACCCCTTGTTACTACGTCAGTGATAAGGATAACATAAGGGTCAATTCACATCGAGACGCGACGCTGCCTGCACATTTTTCAATAGAGCGACTCCAAATCTTATTTTATTTACTACACAAAAAGATACAGTTTTCACCGATTACGAGTTTACGAGACGCAACGCGGTAACGCGCGATATTTTTTTAAAGGAACTCAAAATATAACTTTATTTACTACACGAAAAGATACACATTTCGAATATCGTAGCGTCACGTCGCGTCTCGGTGTAAACTGACCCTTAGTGTACATTATCATACCCTACCCTATGTCAATTTTGACTCGATAAGTTATCGCAGTTATTTTCTATCTACTGGATAATGCGTTTTTATGTTAGTTCCGAAACAATCCAGCATTTCTCTTTCCTATAATAAATATTAAGATTGGTGATAAATTACAAAATAGGTAATCAGATTTTCAGTACTTTAATAAGTATGGTAGTACTTTGGTATGACTGTACTGTACAGAATTATTATCTTTGCTTTGTAATTTATAAAAAAGGTAAAATAATATTCTTTTCCAGACATTTGCGGTCTTTGTGTCGTTAATATGACAAAGATGTTTTGGGCTAAGTCCACAAGAATATACGTATAGAATCTCTCAACAAAACAAAATTGTCTTTGAGTAGGTAGGTATTTATTTTAAAACAAAGAAATTTGAGATTCCTTTTGCCAGCTGAATATTTTTATAATAAATAACAGTTGTCTGGTAATAAAAAAAAAGTTCGCAGTTTAGCAGCCTATATTTTTTATCTCATAATTATGTTTTTTGTTTATTTTAAACTTTGTCTTTCACTAGGAATTTTTCCTGTATCTTGGGCGCGTTTACAAACATATAAACTCACATACACAAAGGCCCCCAACCCAGAATCTGCAAGTAATTTACTCCGTGCAGGAATCGACACACGACACGCGCGCAGTGCAGTAGTCCACTTGCTTAGCTACTGGGCTATCCATGCCGCCAAGTTAAATTGAAGATGTCTAATATGATGTGATATCTGACTTCTTTCGATAGGTTTTCTGGTGTTGCCAGAAAACGTATTGAAAGTTAGATATGTTCTTTAGAACTGGAAGAGGGCTGTGGCCCTTGGTTTTGAAGTCATAATTTGCCTTTTTAATAGTTATTCTACTAGTTGATCATCATGGTTTTACCCCCGCTGCTTAGCTTCTATTGGTTGTAGTGTGATGTTTTATGGCCTATAGCTGGCCTCGATAAATGACTATCCAACACAAAAAGTTTTTTTCATTTCGAACCAATAGTTTCTGAGATTAGCGCGTTAAACCAAACAAACTCTTCAGCTTTAAAATTACGTAAAGTATATAGTATAGATTTAGTTTACAACTAGCTTCTGCCAGCGACTTCGTACGCGGATGCTGTTGCTTATGCCAGCGACAATGGGGGGTCGTCAAAATCGAAGATCTGAAACGTCTGATGTCGAATTCTTAGAGCCGGGGGACGGGAAAACAACGGGACGCGCATGACGATTCCAGACGTTCCAGATCTTTCATTTTTGTAAGTCAACAGGAAATGCCCATCAGACTAAACAACTCTTGCTAAGACGTCATTCCTATATATTTTTATTATAGTGTAGCTGGGCTCTTGGAATTCCACATCAGTTGTTCCAGATCTCAATTTTCATACGTCAACAGAGAGTGCTCATTAGGCTGAACAACTCTTGCTAAGATGTCATTACTGTATATGTAATAGTGTAGCTGGGCTCTTGGAGTTCCACATCAGGTGTTCCATATCTTCAAATTTATTTTCTCAGCAGAAAATACTCATCACGCGGAACAATTTTTGCTATGGCGCTATTTTTGTATCTCTTATAGTTTAGCTGATCTATTGCAGTTCTACATCAGGTGTTCAAGTTTCCAAGATAAATTATAGCCTATATGTTGCCCAGACTTAATAGCTATACAACAAAAAAAAAACAATCAAATCCGTCTAGTACTTCCGAAGATTAGCGTGTATGGAGTAACTTCTCCCGTTTTCCTAACATTTCCCTTCACTGCTCTGCTCCTATTGATTTTAGCGTGATGAAAAGTATACTATAACCAGCGCAGGAGTATGAAAAATAATTGTACCAAGTTTCGTCAAAATCCGTCGAGTATTTTTTGTTTCTATAACGCTTATACAGACAGACAGACAGACAGACAGACAGACAGACCGACAATAAGTATAGATAGATAGATAGATATAGAAGAAGATTAATGTAGCCACAATTCAGGTCATAATTATGTGCAAAACAAAAGTATACAGAACAAGTACAGCATTTCACATGGTCATAACAAATTGATGAATGATGGGTTTGCTATTAGGCATCTCTGCCTATAATAGGTAAAATAAGCACCGAAATATTAAATAACTTAGCTAGCTGATAAGATTAGCAGATTAAAATCTATAGGAGGGGCATCCGCTCAAAATCATGACCAAGGAAAAGATAATACCTATTTACAAAACACCCAGTTCCATTGTTTAACCCTTTATTCAGAATGGATGCATGAAAAAGGCATACTTCGTTTTTTTTGCGAAACCATAGACTCTGGGCGCGTAGTTTTTTTTCAACGGATAATAACGAGCATCCGAAATAATCATCTTTAACATTATCCACTGTTGGTCATGCCTCTCCTCCAAGCTGGCAAGTTCTTCACGTCGTCCGGTCTTATACTTTTAAACACCTTCCATGCCACCTTCCCGTGGCTTTCAGGGATCTGAAAAGCTCACTTTAGCACATTATACATAACATGAATTACGATTACGATAAAATTCTCAAGCAATAGAATAGACTATTCCATTTTACGAATTTCATCGCAATTTCTACGGTAATTTTGCTGGCCTTTTTAAACCCCCTGGTAAATACGTCAGGTAGACATTTATGGAAAAAAAAATCTAAAACGTGTTACATTGGGATAAGGGCGTTTGAGACCTAGTGAATATACTAAGATTATTAATTATTCAGCTTTATTTGTTACCAAGCATACTTTCTGTCACCGTCCATTCTTGAACAAAAGCGTTAGGGCAACGCAATCCCTATCGCGACAGCAAAATGTGTCTTTGTGTAAGTACTAATATGTACTCGTGAGTCACGTATATGGACATTGTTCTTTTCATAAATATGCCGTATTTCTTTGATCTGTGAACTATGGACTAATCGTGTACTCGTGTTACAGATGAGTTGCAAGCCTTGGAACATTTTTATGAAGTACCTATTCAATTCTAGGTTCCTTCGGTATAAAGTGACTAAGATAGTTGTATAGTAAGTGGCGGGAATGAATTCCAACTCTGATATTACAAATTTTTACGTACCGTATACCTGTAGTACCTACCTATGAATAAAAAAAAACAATTGAATTCTTAATTCAGCGGCTTACTGACTGTAGGTATAATAAATTTATTATTTATGTACTGCGTGAGTTTAATTCCGGCGCAGAACACATTGCCGATAGATTTCCCTTTTTCACCGAGTGCTTGGAAAATTTAATAGGTTTTTGCTTTTTTATGTAAAAACTAGCTTCTGCCCGCGACTTCGTACGCGGATCCTGTTGCTTATGCCGGCGACGACGGGGTCGTCAAAATCGAAGATCTGAAACGTCGAATTCTAAGAGCCAGGCTGAACAACTCTTGCTAAGACGTCATTCCTATATATGTTATAAAGTAGCTGGGCTGTTGGAAGTTCCACATCAGATGTACCAGATCTCCAATTTTTATACGACAACAGAGGTTGCTCATCAGGCTCAACAACTCTTGCTAAGACGTCTTTACTTTAAATGTTATAGAGTATCTAGGCTCTTGGAGTTCCACACCAGGTGTTCCAGATCTCAATTTTCATACGTCAACAGAGAATGCTCATTAGGCTGGACAACTTTTGCTAAGACGTCATTCCTATATATGTTATAAAGTAGCTGGGCTGTTGGAGTTCCACATCAGGTGTACCAGATCTTCAAATTTTATACGTCAACAGAGAGTGCTCATCAGGCTGAACAACTCTTGCTAAGACGTCTTTACTGTATATGTTACAGAACCTATCTAGTCTGTGTGTTACAGTGTAGCTGGGCTCTTGAAGTTCCACATCAGGTGTTCCAGATCTTCAAATTTTTATACAGCAACAGAGAGTGCTTATCAGGCTGAACAACTCTTGCTAAGACGTCGTTCCTGTAACTGTCATAGTGTAGCTGGGCTCTTGGTGTTCCACATCAGGTGTCCAGGATCTTCAAATTTATTCTCTCAGCAGAAAATGCTCATCACGTGGAACAATTTTTGCTATAGCACCATTTCTGTATCTCTTATAGTTAAGCAGGTCTGTTGCGGTTCTGCATCAGGTGTCCAAGTTTCCAAGATAAATTATAGCCTATATGTTAACGGGACTTAATACCTATACAACGAAAAAAAAAAATATTCAAATCCGTCCAGTAGTTCCGAAGATTAGCGTGCACAAACACACAGACAAACAGACAAACAGACAAACCGACAAACAGACAAAAAAAAATTTAACTACATTTTCGGGTTCGGCATCGATATAATAACAATCCCTGATACTTTTTTTTATATATTTCTATTGTACAGACACCACTTTTCTACAAATTTATTATTTTATGTAAAAATCTGATAGTTTAAGTTATTTAGATGCATTATTTTTAACCGACTAATAAACTCACCATAGATTTATGACTAAGTTAATTCATAGTTTGAACAAGGTTTATGTTCGAGTTGGCCTGATGTGTATCTAAGACAGTTTAAAGGTTGATCCTCCATACTTTCGCAACTTCGAGCCCTGAAAGCGACAAAGTCTTATCAAAGGTATATCGTGTCGACTTATTATCAATCATGATAAATTTAAAGTTGAAAATATTAATAAGATTGATAAATAGTTGGATATCAATGAAGCGGTCATCCAATCATAATCAGCTAATAGTGGGGGTCCCTAATGTAATTAGGAACATCATAGACAAACAATCGTTTTATCTATTGTTTAATAGATGATTGGAGCATTTCAATAAGATAGCCCCTTAAGTCGATTAGAAATCGACTTAAGGGGCTATCTTATTGAAATGCTTAAAATATTTTTGGAAGTACTAGACGAAAAGGTAGCAAAACTTAAGGGTAAGTCTGTCAGTCAGAAGAATTATAGACGAAATGCATAAATCTTGTCTATATTCTTTATCGATGCTAGAAAAATATTACATGATAGTTTTATAAACATGGATCGTCCGCGTGTAAGTTAGGTATAACTTGTGAGTAATGGATGCCTACACAAGTATCCATGTGATAATTTCCTTTGTGAAGGAGTAGGTAAATCTGGCTATCTAATCATTTTTATATTACTTTGTAACGAATGTCCGTCTGTCTGTATCTAGCTATACAGACATCTCAGTGGACAGTGTGAATGGTTTGGTTGCATAATACGGGGTCATTTCATACACTTTTACTTTGAAAATTGCCTAGTAATACTTTTTTATGTTTCATGACGTTGCAGCATTGGATAGATAGAGAGTCAGATACGTTTACGTAGGTTGACAATAATAATCTTTTACATAACTAATCCTTACTTATATGCAGTTTATGGCAACGTTTTCCTGAAGCACTGTAATTTCCTTCTTCTAGACCCACACTCAGGGCAATAGATGAGGTTCTACTGCATTTGGAAGTCTGGCAGCTTATATGGCAGGTTATATCTGAAGTCATTCTGAGGTTGCAGATATTCTTGCTCCAAAATGTGAATCTCGGCTTGATGAATTCATTATGGTTGGACATGGATAGAGGATCGACCATACAGCATCGAAGCATGAAGGTCGGATGTCCAGGTACCAAGGCAGTACTCAACAGAAAAATATTTTCGCCTTAGCTTTTAATTACTTACACCTGGTAATTAAGTGCTTGTGTTAAGAACTGTTGTTGAGCAAACTTACAACTGTCATTATTGCACCCCTAGCTAATTAAAACAGATTGTTTCGCTAAAGAATGTTGGTGTGTAATGCTTGCTCGAAAACAGTGAAATTGTAGTGCTTTACAAGAAATTAAACGTGCAACTATCCATGGAGGTTTATTTTCTGTTACAATACAGTGTAAGTTGGGGGGCGCGCGCTAGGCTGGGGCACAAAGTAAGCGTGTGCGCTTATCGTGTCTATATATTGGCTGTCAGCTTGCGCGCGCGCACACTCGCTTACGCCTCTCACCGCCGTACGATCGATTTTCCGCCTTTTATTGTGATTTCCACCGGCGCGTGAACCTACGCGAGTGAGGTTAGTGCATTTTCACAATTCAGTTGTTTTACTTAGTGAAAAAAAATGGAGCAAGCGTTTGCAAGAGTTTGTGTTTCAATTGTGTTGTGCCCGTTTTTGTGCATGTGGATAATTACATATACGAATGGATTTTATTGTTAGGCCAAAATAAATAACTGATTGTTTTCGTTAAACTTAAGAAAATATAAAAATTTTAGAACTGTGGAAACCGGTGCTCGACTTTTAATTGAGTGTGCGTTTCAAAAATATTGTACTTATAAAACTTAACGGGTAGTGAAATTTATTATTAAAATAAAAAAAAAATGAGATTTTGATCAGTGTGCAATAATAATCTCCACGTACGTCAGGCTGGCCCGGCCCCATGGAATTTAATAATGAGATTGTTATCAATCCAATGTACCCGGGTATACTAATATATGTAACACCTTCATTTTCAATGTAACTCTTTTTAAAAGAAATTACGTGCACTTCTTAGTGGCCGGGCCAGCCTGACGTTTTCAGCCCGGCCACCTTGTTTCCCACTAATCTACAAAAAATACTGGCAATATTGTGCTACAGATGAAATGTACCCTATAATTTATGCATATGTAACACAAAATCGAATCCTAAAATGCAATAGCATACGAAATATTAGCGGTTGCAGGTGGCCGGGCTGAAATTATTTCGTTACTATAAAACAGTAAAACTGCAACACCTACCAAAAAATAATACCAGTACATAATGAGATATAGAGATAAAGAATACATGTAACGCTTTCATTTTAAATTATAATACATATTTAGAAAGAATAATCACTTGAAATTATATTTCAGCCCGGCCACCTAAAAGCGGTAATATTCCCTAAAATCTTATGCTAATTTGTACAGTAAAACCTGATACAGCTATGAAATGAAAGTTACATTCGTTTTGTTTTAGTCGTATACCTTTAAGCCTTCTGTTTGACTAGATTATCAAAATCTGAGAAACTTTCCGAAGACTGACTATCATTTATTAACTAATTTCAGGACATTTGGTTTGTTGAGTGAAACAAAATTGGTAATTGTCATATTTTTTTAATAATCATTTTTGAAATTAGTTAGACAACATTTGTACTTATATTAATTAGGTACTATAACAATTGTTAATTATAAATCACAGATTTTCATAATGATTTTTACATCAACTTTGAATTTAAAGTTTTGAAAACTTTCAATTAAAATTATGCTAATATAATTATTACAACAATTCTTAAATAAAGAGAGAACCATAGTTCTTTCAGTGGCAGCTAATGGAAATATAGCTATGTAGTATATATAATTTAACATAATATTAAAATCACAGCTAAAAATCACAATGTTAACTTGTATAATTAAACGTATGCTAATATAATAATCATTGCTAGCCTATATCTGGCATTTGTACTATAAGTATTTTGACTAATTCAAATTTAAATATATTGCTTATTAGAATGTATGAATGTTAATGTGTGAATGTTAAAATTTATAAAAAATGGAAATATTGTAACTGGTTCCACTTTAACAAATACATGTGGTTTTGATGCTGTTACATATTTAATAGCTTATGGTTATATTGCATTTAATAACTTTAAATTAGAAATAGATCAGACTGAAAATAATAATAATATGTTATGTAATTACATACAATTTATAGGTAACAAAAACATATCTGAAGCCGCAGTATACGAACTAAGAAATACCATATGTAAAAAGTACTACAAACTATCCTCGAAAAATACAATAGATATAAATTGTGAATGCAATGTCGCAAATTTGTTTGAACAAATGATTTTAGAATTATTTATGATTTTAGCGCTCTATTTACAAAAATATGTACCGAAGAAAAATGTGCATTTCAACTTCAAAGAACAGTACCATTTTTACCCATTAATATGAACGTAATTAAAACATTTGGAATATCAGCCCTAGAAGACTCAATTTGTATAGACGTTATTTCGAAGGATTGTGAACACGATTGCCCGGGCACTGTTTTGTCCAGCTATAATGTAAAGAATATTATATCTTTTGATTTAAATGGAACAGATCAAATAATATTGAACGATATACCTTTATCTATCAAAGTTAGAACTAATATTTATGTGATTGTAGGTGCTATTGAATATGTAGTATTGGGGGAAAATCTAGGACATTATAAATGCCATTTATTTAATCAAGATCTGTGGATGTGTTATGACGATTTACAGTCTAGTGTTAAAAAAAGTAATTTGGATTTAATATTTTTACATTCCTTGACGTACATTTTAGCTTGATTAAATAACATAATCAAGTGATTAGTACGTTTTTATCGATTCTAATAAGCAATATATTTAAATTTGAATTAGTCAAAATACTTATAGTACAAATGCAAGATATAGGCTAGCAATGATTATTATATTAGCATACGTTTAATTATACAAGTTAACATTGTGATTTTTAGCTGTGATTTTAATATTATGTTAAATTATATATACTACATAGCTATATTTCCATTAGCTGCCACTGAAAGAACTATGGTTCTCTCTTTATTTAAGAATTGTTGTAATAATTATATTAGCATAATTTTAATTGAAAGTTTTCAAAACTTTAAATTCAAAGTTGATGTAAAAATCATTATGAAAATCTGTGATTTATAATTAACAATTGTTGTAGTACCTAATTAATATAAGTACAAATGTTGTCTAACTAATTTCAAAAATGATTATTAAAAAAATATGACAATTACCAATTTTGTTTCACTCAACAAACCAAATGTCCTGAAATTAGTTAATAAATGATAGTCAGTCTTCGGAAAGTTTCTCAGATTTTGATAATCTAGTCAAACAGAAGGCTTAAAGGTATACGACTAAAACAAAACGAATGTAACTTTCATTTCATAGCTGTATCAGGTTTTACTGTACAAATTAGCATAAGATTTTAGGGAATATTACCGCTTTTAGGTGGCCGGGCTGAAATATAATTTCAAGTGATTATTCTTTCTAAATATGTATTATAATTTAAAATGAAAGCGTTACATGTATTCTTTATCTCTATATCTCATTATGTACTGGTATTATTTTTTGGTAGGTGTTGCAGTTTTACTGTTTTATAGTAACGAAATAATTTCAGCCCGGCCACCTGCAACCGCTAATATTTCGTATGCTATTGCATTTTAGGATTCGATTTTGTGTTACATATGCATAAATTATAGGGTACATTTCATCTGTAGCACAATATTGCCAGTATTTTTTGTAGATTAGTGGGAAACAAGGTGGCCGGGCTGAAAACGTCAGGCTGGCCCGGCCACTAAGAAGTGCACGTAATTTCTTTTAAAAAGAGTTACATTGAAAATGAAGGTGTTACATATATTAGTATACCCGGGTACATTGGATTGATAACAATCTCATTATTAAATTCCATGGGGCCGGGCCAGCCTGACGTACGTTAATCTCCTGACTTATACCAACTATTGTAATAATTAAGTCAAAAGATAAACAGATAAGATCAAAAAAAAAAAACGCCCATAATATAAATCAACCCTTCGGATGCCGCACTCATTACATTTAATTTAATTTACGTTATACGTTGGAATATTAAGCTAAACACACAATTAACGAAATTAAAATAAATTAGCACAATTAGCAATCAATAATACTGTAAATTGCTTCATTAGCTTATTTATTTTGGTCTAAGCTAGTTATAGTAACATAGTTACAAAAAAAACCGCTTATGTAATAATTTTTGTCTACTACTAGACAAATAGGCAAACATATATTTATTAATAATATGTAACACATAAGCAATTTATGTAGAACAATGATCTACTCGTGTAGAGTTGATTGAGTTGATTGAACTCGAGTTAAATAACAAATATTCAATCATACATAGTATAAGAGCTCTTTACTTATTATCTATTTATTTTCAAAGGCTTTTGAAGTATGTATTATTTACATAGTTATTAGGAATTGTTAGTAGTTGCGTCTGTCTTGAGTTGTTGCCAAGGCTTTGAAGATCCTTTGGGCGACCGATGTTCGTATGCAATGGGTCATTTTATCAAAGCGGTGTAACTCTAGAGTCATGTGGGTCAAGTGTGCGCAGCGTCTAAGTGTGCGCATTCTAAATATCTCGAATATTAAAAAGCGGCCAGGAACGGCAACTCCTCTCTTCGGTACCCCGCGGGATGTCCTGCGAAGCGTTCGTGTTACAACGGCTTCTCGCGCGCCGTTTTGGATTGACACGTAAATGAAGATATTTGCTAGAATATTTACGATATTTTGTCACATTTGACGCGTAATCTTTTGTAGTCAAGTAATTTTTTTGAAAATATGCGTTTTGGTATCGAGTGCAACATAATATCAAGTTTGTTATTTGCCAGTGTTTAAGTTGTTGTGATGACGCAATAATCAACGATATTCATATAATCCTGTTTCGATGGTTTGGGTTAAGTGTGCGCAGGGTCACCACATATATCTATGATCGTCACAGATGTACGCTGGAAGGAAGTCTCTATAAATCTGAGTTAGAAGTTAAGAAAGAAGAGCAAGAAGAGAAATTAGCCATAAAGAAAGAACGACTAACTTGAATGTAGCCTTTTTAGCCCTTTAGCCTGGTGGCACGAACAGTGCACCAACTCCGAACACGGCACTTTTATTTGTGATACATGTAATGACGAAGTTGATCTCTTATTTTGATTTAAGATGATTATTATGTTAATTACTTTAAGTGCCTATGATGAAAAAAAATATAATATAATATTGTTTGTCTTCTAAAATATACATTTTGTGTTGTTGCGCACACTTACCCACAGTGCTGCGTACACATACCCCGATACTGGGGTAGAAGTGCGCATACGAAAGGGTCTTTGTTTTCTATAATTTTCTTAAAATATAAGCTACTGATAATATTAGTGTTGTGTCTAAGGTGATTACAAATAAACTGTCTTTCTAATTAATACAGTTTTATTTCATTCTACTAATAATATTCGAGTTTATGAAGCATCAAAGAAAAAATGCGCACACTTGACCCACATGACTCTATATACACTTGGGAGCAAATAAATTGAGAGGTGCGTTCAATAATACCAAAAATATTAAGTACTAATGCGTGAAGAAGTGAAGTGGCTCGATTTATTTGCTTCCAAGTGTATTTACAGTTCACATGTCAGTTTATGCTATTTTATTTAGCATTTTGAATGTCAAGTTAAGTACATATTTAATCAAATAAAAAGAAATAAGGCAAGCTTTGTTAGCTGACGATGTAGCTTTGCTGTAATGAAATAGAATAGGTACGAGGGAAGGTAAATTACGTCGACATGAGAAGTGCAAAATATTTAATTTCAAAACTATATTTGCGGATTAGGGATAGTTAGACTAATTTGATAATGACCGTCATTATGTTCGAAGGATTTTTAAATTAACTTTGAAGTGAAAGCTCAAGTTAAAACATCTTACAGAAACAGTTGATTACAAAAATAACCAGACGATTATATAAAACTACCCGGTTGCTTAACACCATCAGTAATAATACTTATTAGCGGCTTGGAGATCGGCGCGGCTCATTTTAGCAATGGTCGATAGATTTGTGCAATCGATCTCCAACGCAACGATGTGTTTTTAAACGTGGAGTTGGCGACACGTGCGCCGGCGCAGCGTGGTCGGAATCCACAATAAGTCCTTGCCTTGCGGCCAGTGTCATGTCAACACTGCACTGCTCGTAACTTAACGATGCTCTCTAAGAATAAAAAGTTCGAGAGATTTATCTGAACGATTAAGACAGCTGATATATTTTTGAGAAACCTCGTTACCATTATCTAAGTATGTCGTAATGAATCGGTTATTTATTTTTTTTTTTTTTTAACAAGGGTACATAAGAAACTTTTGTTTATTAAACCAGTTTGCACATCTAACCAACATACTCAAAAACTTATGTCCTCCCACTCTACCAGCCTAGTCTAGTAAAGAGCTATTGAAGGACACCGTTGATTTTTGTCAATACAACAATCAATGATACGAGTAGTCCCGTGATCCCGTCCTGCCCTGGGTGGGAGATCTCTGGGTGGTAGCATTTGATGATGTTTACCACATAAAAAAAAAACTACTTCTCACATGTCTCAACAGTCTCAACAATAAAAGACACTGAAACATATTCAGTTTCTTAAACACCAGGAAATCAACCCCTTATTTACTTCCAGATAACAAAGAAATGAGTTCAAACGACTTCAGATTGGAGCGCAGCGTTGAGCTGTCGCCAGAAACAAAAGCTATCGCTGAGAAAGAGTTACGTGAGACTCCGGAGAGGGTCCGTGAGGCCCTCGAGAGGCTTCGGGAACTGCTGAAGGAGAACAAAGACTTGTGCTTCGGAGATGATGATGAGCTGCTTACCATCTTCTTGAGGCCTTGCAAATGGTATCCAGAGAGTGCTATCGCATTGGTGAGTTTATTTTAATGCTTCAAGAAGATTAGCTCTTACTTAAAGCTGCTTGAGTTGATTTTAAGGGCGCATAACCAGAAAGTTGCCAACGTCGCTAATAGCTGTCAAATATTTACAAGTTTAAATTAATTTGGCAATGTTACTGTATGGAAATAAGAAATATGGCTGTGTAGTGCACTAGAAAACTGATATAGGAATGCAATTAAAACACTGAATTTAATGTTGTAAACGCTTCAGGTGTTTAAAAGGCATTTGGAATGTTTCCAAATGCTTTTTTTATGTCTAAAACTATATATTCGGTGTTACGATATTAATTATTGCATTCCCTAATATTTTTCTTAGTGCACTTCAGAGCCATATTTTTTATTTTCATACAGTATATTTGTAAAATTAATCAAAACTTGTAAAAATTTGACAGCCATTTGCGATGTTGCCAACTTTCAGAATATGCGCTCTTAAAATGATGGGACACCAGAATAGAGTCTGCGCTACGACTGAAGACCATTTGACGCGGCGCTAGCGTCTATGTCATAAAAAAATGTAGTACCATGAATTTTCCGCGGGCCTTCAGTCCGTGGCACTCGTGACGCGGACTCTAGACTGAAAAAAAAAATTACTGAAATACATTACCTCATAATATGTTAAATTATGCACGTGTAATTAATGGACCATGACAAGTAGGATTTCGGTCGCGGAACACATTTAACTGGGCTAGTCTTGTAAAATCTGTCCTTTTTATTTACTTTTTTTGCGAGTGGCCCCATTATTAAAATTTGACAGGCCAGTTGGTCTAGTCTAGTGGTTAGTGACCCTGACTGCTATGCCGGAGGTCGTGGGTTCGATTCCCACCCAGGACAAATGTTTGTGTGATGAGCACGATCATTTGTTCTGTGTCTGGGTGTAATTTATCTATAAATGTATGTATTTAGAAATATATAAGTATGTTTATCAGTTGTCTAGCACCTATAACACAAGCTCTGCTTAGCTTGGGATTAGATGGCGCTGCGTGACAGTTGTGGAATATTTTTATATTATTATTATTAAGGCTGCATTGTTTGAACTAACTATTTGTTTAATCCTGTACATAAAAAAACATTTGTTAAAAAAAGTATGGGTTTTTAACAATGGTTAGTATAACTACTGGTCAAACAACTCGACTGAAGTTTTAGCAGTTTAATTTTAATAATAAGTTTTTAATCGACTCTCGTCTTTAATCAATGCACAGGTGTAGCTAAGCAGGTCATATTGTTACACCTACTAAATTTGCGCAACAGCTACATAATGTTGTGATGTTTGGCAACTACAATTACAGACGGACGGTTAACGACTGATTTCGTTGGACTTGTCCTAGACCCCGGTTTATTATACGGTTTATACCAAGGGTAATAATATACAGTGATTATAATCTACTTAAATTTGATGGAGCTTCTTCTTGAGGTCATAACATCCTTGAAATAGTACCTTCACTATACCTTTGCATCATTAGAGTATTTTTGTATATTTGCTTGAAATATCTATACTTATAATAAATTTGTAGAAAAGTTGTGTCTGTACAATGGAAATATACAAAAAAAAAGTAGCAGGGGTTGTTATTTTATCGGTGCCGAACCCGAAAATGTAGTTAACTTTTTTTTTGTCTGTTTGTCTGTTTGTCGGTTTGTCTGTTTGTCTGTTTGTCTGTTTGTCTGTGTGTTTGTGCACGCTAATCTTCGGAACTACTGGACGGATTTGAATGATTTTTTTTTTTGTTGTATAGGTATTAAGTCCGGTTAACATATAGGCTATAATTTATCTTGGAAACTTGAACACCTGAAGCAGAACCGCAACAGACCTGCTTAACTATAAGAGATACAGAAATGGTGCCATAGCAAAAATTGTTCCACGTGATGAGCATTTTCTGCTGAGAGAATAATTTTGAAGATCCTGGACACCTGATGTGGAACACCAAGAGCCCAGCTACACTATGACATATACAGGAATGACGTCTTAGCAAGAGTTGTTCAGCCTGATGAGCACCTTCTGTTGATGTATAAAAATTGAAGATCTGGAACACCTGATGTGGAACTTCAAGAGCCCATCTACACTATAACATATACAGGAATGACGTCTTAGCAAGAGCTGTTCAGCCTGAAGAGCACCTTCTGTTGATGTATAAAAATTGAAGATCTGGAACACCTGATGTGGAACTTCAAGAGCCCAGCTACACTATAACATATACAGGAATGACGTCTTAGCAAGAGTTGTTCAGCCTGATGAGCACCTTCTGTTGATGTATAAAAATTGAAGATCTGGAACACCTCATGTGGAACTCCAAGAGCCCAGCTACTTTATAACATATATAGGAATGACGTCTTAGCAAGAGTTGTCCAGCCTAATGAGTACTCTCTGTTGACGTATGAAAATTGAGATCTGGAACACCTGATGTGGAACTTCAAGAGCCCAGGTACACTATAACATATACAGGAATGACGTCTTAGCAAGAGTTGTTCAGCCTAATGAGTACTCTCTGTTGACGTATGAAAATTGAGATCTGGAACACCTGATGTGGAGCTCCAAGAGCCCAGCTACACTATACTTAATATACATACGTAGGAATGACGTCTTTTTTTTTTTTTTTTTTTTTTTTTTTTTTACGTGGCAAAATCATC
This sequence comes from Agrotis clavis, assembly GCA_954870645.1. Lineage (NCBI taxonomy): Eukaryota > Metazoa > Arthropoda > Insecta > Lepidoptera > Noctuidae > Agrotis > Agrotis clavis. The sequence goes on along the minus strand of OX940923.1, from coordinate 20,987,724 downwards.
AAATGAGTCCTCCCACCCCGGGCAGGGCGGGAGGGACTGTCAGACTTGTACTGACTAAAATCCACGGTGTCCTTCGGTAGCCCTTTGTGTGCCGGAGTCGCGGTATACGTATGTCCCGCAACCCCGGCAGGACTGTGGCCCTCTATAGGGGGGCCCCGTCACTATGCTGACGCTCCTTGAGGCGCGCGTGGGACACAACGCGCCGTCGACCCGGGCATGGTCCTTGGTCGAGCAGCGAGTTGCCCTTTACTCGCCGCCCGCATGCCCGCGCCTACGGTGGCCGGAGATCGTCCCGCGACATCCGTCGCCGTGGGCGTCTACCACTGCGTCTCGGGCGGAGGGAGGACGGTATCCTCTCCCTCAAGCGGCCCGCCTCCTCCTTCGCGAGCATGACTGCTTCGCAGAAGGAGGCGACCGCCTCCCACTCCGTCTCGCCCCGCAGCATGGCCGCAACCAATACCGGGCGCGAGAGGTCTCCGCCTATCGCCGCAGCGAGGACACGGCGGTGCTCCGCCCAAGCTGGGCAGTCCTGCACCGTATGCTCCACCGTGTCCTCCGGGCGATCCTCGCAGTGGTGACACCCGGGCGTTTCCTCCTTTTTTATCATGCACAGGTACCTCCCGAAGCTGCCATGTCCGGTGAGGACCTGTGTCATGCGGTAGGTGAGGACGCCGTGGGACCTATCCAGCCACTCCTCAAAGAGGGGTCTTACAGCCGCGATTGCGGCTAGCCCGTACCTCGGTTGCGATAGTCGTTCTCTCCAAACTGCCCTGAGATCGCGCCGGAGCTCTTCCCGCCGCGCCTCGACTTCTCGAGGCAGCGGGGATACACCCCGACGCTGCGCCTCCACGCGCCACTCATAGACGCGCAGGAGGGCAGTCGCCTCCAGATCCCAGGGCAGTGATCCGGCAAGAAGGTTGGCCGATTCGCCGGCGATCGTGCGGTATCCTCGGATCATTCGGATTGCCATGACCCTCTGGCATGCGACCAGCTTTGCCGGCCGCGTCCGAATGCTCAGGGCCCACACGGGGAGGAATGACGTCTTAGCAAGATTTGTTTAGTCTGATGGTCATTTCCTGCTGACTCACAAAAATGAAAGATCTGGAACGTCTGGAATCGTCTCGCGCATCCCGTTGTTTTCCCGTCGCCAGGCTCTTAGAATTCGACGTTTCAGATCTTCGATTTTGACGACCCCGTCGTCGCTGGCATAAGCAACAGGATCCGCGTACGAAGTCGCGGGCAGAAGCTAGTTTAATAATAATTATGTAAAGTCTACGCATTTGGTCATTAAGGGCTCATTAGCAATTGAGTCGATAGTTTGTCAAAATAATTACATATTAGCGCCAGAATAGTTTTTAAAAATATTTTTTTCGTACCACTTGCTCAAAAAAGTGACATTCTATGCCACAAAAAGCGTACATAACAATAGAAATTTTTAATCTGATAAAAACAGGGAAAGAAAGTTGTACTGAATTTCATTCATCCTCTAGGGAGAGAATGTGATTTAAATTTGGAATACTTACCGATACTGAACTACATCAGTCTGTCTACAACATTGAGTTTGTATAGAAAGCAATAAACAACTTTTTGAAAAAAGAATACGCATTTACTATGCAGTTATGATTATTCAATAAAATTACGAAAACCGAAGAGGCCGTATGAGCTTGATAGCCCGGTTTCCACTGCAAGCGGAGCGGACACATTAATGACTCAGTGAAAGGAGTAAAAATAAGCTCGCTTCAGAGACGCAAAAACTATTTGTTGGTGGAAATACAAGTATGCAGTTAGCGCTTGCGAGTTTAACGGAGTCATTAATGGGTCCGTTCCGCTCGCGGTGGAAACCGGGCTTATGCCTTTGCTTTTCCGACAAAAAAATATTAGTCGAGGCATTTGTCGCATTTGTGTTTTCTTCAAATACATAAACGTTAAGTTTATTTTAATTTATTTTTATAAATAAGTTAATGTTAAATGTTTAATGAATGCTTATCTCATATTATTATTGTGTTAATTTTTTCGCAAATGGTACGAAAAGTAGAGTATTTTCCTCGGTGATAAAGCTGTCTTAGTCTTGGGTGAACTTAAATCCCTCGCTACACTCAGGACACGTCATAAATCCCTCGCTTCGCTCGTGATTTAAGTTTTTAACACCCTCGCTACGCTCGGGAGTAAATCTCGAGTCCTTCGTTAAGCTCGCGATTTAAATCGTCACCCACGACAGAAGACACTGCTTTATCCCCTTGGTTAATAATCTACTATTCTCGGTGCGGCGGATACTAAAACAATTGAAATAAGTTTCTATGGTAGCACCATAGAGCTTAATAAACTTTCAAGTTACTAGGCACTGCAAACAAATTTTACATAACATTAATTCAGAATATCTCAATTATTTATTTAAAAATAATAAGCCCTCAAATTCTTATCCATTATCTTAATGTTTATTTTATTCAAAAATTATTGGCAACACTGCAGTAATGCGTTAAGTAATAACTGTAATAACAGAACAATTCATTTCTACTTGCCAGCACAAAAATAAAGAGGCTCGACAAATGTTGCAACTTCTCACTTGTTGAAAACCTCGTTGATCCTATTATGTGAATAAATTATCACAATCATTAAATCCATTTATTAGCATGTATGTAGAAGTACATAGTTCTTATATAATAATATCGTAATAGTGACAATGTGAAATAAGCGTGGATAACCAATATCTTAGAGTGTTTACTTTTATATCTCTTTATTTTTAGCTAATAAATTATTGTGACGCCACGCCAGTAGTTAATGAGTAGTTGTAAATTGTAAGTGTTAATAATTATTACTGCATTCATACGTGATTGCGAAGAGATCAACGAATTATGTCCAAAGTTATGTATAAACGAATGTCTAATTACTTATTTATGGATCAAACTTTTAAAAGAGTTTATTTCAACTCTTTTACACTTTTGATTCCTAGATAACTAAATAGAACACTAATTAAAATTAATTAGTTTACACGTACCTACTGTTTACTCTAATAAGCCTCATTTATTTCAAAACATAATTAGGTCCGTCATAATAACACAATTAGGCAGTAACCATGCTGTAACCATTGATCTATAAAAACCCGGGTTTTTATATATCAATGGCTGAAGTATGTAAACGGGACTATGTATATATTATATATATTTATGATATAGAGTGGACGGGCATCCACCACGGCGAATAACACTTTTCTTTAAAGTTTAAGATGAAGGGACACGCCCACATAGTTTTCTCTAGATGTTTCTTCAACCGTTTTGAGGATAATTCTGAACAAATAAATGAGGCAAAGTAAAATGTGCCTATCATAAACATTTTAGATATCTATCGAATTCTAAAGAGCAATAATAATATGAGTGATGGGTCCAATTCCACTGTTGTAATGTCATCGAGTTATCTGCCGTTAGTTAGCTGATAGAACGGTTTCCTCTGTAAATGAATATAATGTAGGAATCTGCCCGTTTGTCGTCGGGAAGGGCGAGATAAGCCACGCCGCGCAATGTCAAAGTTCAGTGTTTATCACAACGAGATAACTGCTATCACTCATCATTATTTGCTGCTTTATTTTTAAATTGTCGGCATATCGTAAACAATACATTAGAAATGTTATTTGTCGATTTGTCGGGGTCACGAGAAAATGGAGGTCAAAATGATACCAATTCAACATTAGCATTAATTTGAATCGGATGTGGTAATTGGTTTTGTAACACTACTTGAGTAATTGTTAAAATGTATGGCTGTCTCTCATTTAAGCGCTAACCTATCCTAACAAACAAGTTGATTTCAATATGGTCCTTATCACAGTCTGAAAATCACTGAAAAATGTTCTTTGTTTACGTGACCTCAGATTCCATTATCATCGTATCATGTATAGTGTTTTTCCGATGCATGTTATTGTTTTGATAGCCACCACTCATTTGTGTTCGCGCAAATATTGTAGAGTGCAAATAAACACTGCCTCCGTTCAATGTCAGCCACTCTATAAATTAACACATAGGTATATTTTATTTATAACTAAACATATTGCACATGCTGAGGAGCCGGTTAATCTGACTTCTACAGCTATTAACCCTTAAATGCATAATTTTTTGTATTTTATTCAAAAGTTATTCAAATAATAAAACATGATTCCAACATTGATGAAAAAAAAAAAAAAAAAAATTTTTTGCTTAAATTTCTCTTAAAAATGAGTAAATAAGCAAAAAATTTGAAAAATTACCCCCTCCAATATTTTCTATTTATTTTTATATTAAAAAATTTTTTTTTCGGTTTATGATAGTGTATTTTATAACAATTCTGTTTCATATTTTGGAATTACAAAATTGCGATTAAAACTATTTTTTATTAATTTTCCAAAAAAAGTTGGGTTCCCAAAACCAAAGAGGTCTTAGCCAAAACATCACTGTCCATTTTGTAAAATTTAAAAAAAAAAAAAAAAAAAAAAAAAAAATGGAAATAATAAATGAATGCTTATTGAAAGTAAATACCCTAAATAATTAATAAATTTATAATATAATAACATATTTCATTTATTTTATTTTTAATGAAATAATATTGGGTATGTTGCCAAAAGGCTACACTATGCATTTAAGGGTTAATAAAGATGTTGATATTGATTGAATTCTTCCGTGCAATAATGTTGCTAGGATTTCTGAATTTCAACGTATTTTGCCATTGAAAATATTATAAGTTTGAAAGTAAGAAAAGAGGAAAATGTTTTGTGGTGCAATAAATAAATTTATCCATTATTGTTTCATTGACATTTTTAGATAGCATTTCTCTTTCAAAATGTTTTAATGAAACTTCAAATACTTCAACAACTAGCTAGTATTAGTACCTTACGAAAGAGAAGTTGAGTTGTTGAACATAAAGTTTATTATTATGATTACTAACAGTCAAAATGCTGGCTTAATGTTGCCAGTAACACACTGTCTTCGTGTCTTTACATTCTGCTCGTGTTTGTAAAACAAACAGCCCGCCCGGCGTTGCATGTCTCACGCGGAAGATTTGCAATAGACCAGTTATGCAGTGCTGTAAACGCCGGGAAAACAGGCCGCAAGGTCTTAGTGCGAGCACTCGAGCAAGTAACAAGTACGGCACGTGCCTTCCTTTTACTGAAAATTGCCTGTCACGTGTTTGATCGCTTTTCCGACTAGGGTTTCGATAAATCCGAACTTATAGTTTCTTCTTTTTACTAATATTATAAAATGTGTTGTATGGATCTTTGTTATTCTTTCACATAAAAACTACTTAACAGACTCGAATGAAATTTGGTACCTTGTTAACCTGGATCAACAAATAGGATACTTTTTATCCTGGTGTGTTATACTCGTGGGATTATTTTTCAAGATATACACGGGGCATGAAATTATGTATAGCTAGGAAGGAAAAGACCTGAAAACCCAGTTTATTTAAGGTTGCAATTATCTTGCAACAAAGTGTACGTATACCCTCGTAGAATAGGACGACATTGAACTATTTCGATACACAATTAAACGTACACGAAGAACAATTAGAACAAAGGTAATGAACCGAAAGACAGTAAGTAGGTAATAGATTGACAAAGAGTAGAATTTCAGAACAAAGTAAACCTTGATGTGATTACGATAGGTACGTTTATTGTCTAAAGGGCGCGATCATGATCTGGTTTGTGAAACATACTGAGTTAGCCCCTTCGTACACAAGGCGACGCGAGTCTCCGATACCTTACGACTTTGTTATCCTGGCGAGTATAGCAATAAAAATCCATAGAGGCTTAGCCTTACTTAGACAACGCGTCTCGAGTCTCCGAAACCTTACGACTTTGGTATCCTGGCGAGTATAGCAATAAAAATCCATAGAGGCTTAGCCCTACTTAGACAACGCGTCTCGAGTCTCCGAAACCTTACGACTTTGGTATCCATTGACGCGTGCCTGTGTACGACCCTCTATGGATTTGTATTGCGGTAGTTGCCTGGATACCTACCAAAGTCGTAAGGTTGAACTTGATGTTGCGTTGTGTACGAAGGAAGGGGCTTATACTCCTTGATCCCTTATCAAGAGACGACCCGGATATGCATCATGTACTAGTCTACATTAACTGATAGTAGTCTTTCATTAGTTTTAACATGTTTATTTCTATTTGTAATGTACAATCTAATCAGTGCATGGCAACAATATCGTCGACTGGACTTTGTTCAAGCTTCCAATCTTAGCTCGAAAGTTTTGTGATCTTTCATTGAGAACATTTTTAACCGCGATGCAAAAAAGGAGGTGTTATAAGTTTAATCGCTTCGTGTGGGTCTGTCTGTCAACGGCACCGTAGCTCTTAAATGGTTGCAAAATTGAAAGTGGTTTTCTTATTTGGAAGCGTGGTGATCAGCTTTTTTGTTATACGTTTGGGGCTTTTTATAATATTTTAGTTTATAAATTCCATTGGGAAACGAAATTCCGTTACAGGAATGCCGGGATAGAGTTCCTTTTGTTTGTATGTACAAGGACGTACCTACTTATAACTAATTCATGAACCGATAATCTGTTAATACGCACTTACCGCTATTGTGCGCACTATGACTCATGATTCAGAAAACAATGTTTTCTTGAAAATGAAAATGACCGAATTAAAAAAAAAATATTTTCGATGGAGCATTTAATGAAAGTTAATTCACTAATGCGTAGAATTATTTTAACAACCGTACTAATGATATAAATATCTAGAATATAGCCAATTAAGCAAATATTTTTTGAAACACAATTCTATGTTACACTTTGACGTGGAACGAATCAATCTTACTCAATGTGTGGCGTTTGCGCAGCTTAAATCAATGTGGCTTGCATTCAAACATAGTAAGTGTACAGTGCATCCTACTAGTATTAGCTTTTATAAGTGTGTTTATATTTCATAGCTGTAATCTTGTTTGTTCAAGAAGCATTAGATATAATTATATATGTCTACATTATAACAACTCTGTTTGTCTAGTTGTCTAGAGATATGTTTACTATCTGGAACAGGATCTCTTGGATTTCCCCCCTAAGGCGCATGCGTTCTTTCGTCAGGATTATTTGAAAAACTTTTCATGGAAGTGCGTGTGCGCATCCCATATTTGACCCATTTCGATTTTTAATAGCATTTAAGGTCAAACAAGTCAACATTTTTTCCATAGAAACTTCGTTGGGGTTTTACTCCACTATTTGACAAGGTACATCCAAAATTAAACATGGTATCGTTTTGTCTCATTATTAATTTTGTCTGTACGGAAGCAGAATCGTAAAATATGAAGCTATTAAAAAGTTACGAGCTCTAAAGATTCGTTTTTTTGCTAATTTTAACACAACTTTAGGTGTAAATTAGAAGCTAAAGAAGCATCAAACTTCCAAAACGAAGTCCGTACCGACACAGCAAATTTATCGAAGAATTTAATAAATTTTATTTGAAATTAATTGGTGCAGTGGTTTTTTCATAAAACCCCAACTTCCAAAGGAAAGCCTTTGGAAGTTGTTCCTTCGTATTTTTTTACGCGCGCCTTTTACTCTGAATGATCGTGCATCTCACTGAATAAGTTTTCCCCTGTTTTCTCCACGGGGGGATGACGCTCGCACACACATGAACAATATGGCTCGATTTCCGGTGAAATATCATGGTTTTTGACCATGCCTGCCAGTGAGTTCGAGCTCGCGACTAGCGCCGCCTTAATTACGTCAAAACGCAGGTGTCAAAACTTTTCGGTGCTTTAGTGTTAAATTCCTACCTATGAATTTGCATCAATTTTGTAATCACGATCTGCGATTGAGAAACGTTGATCTTGAGAATTTTAAAAATGCCGCAACACCTAATCTCTTTTATTCTAATTTTAGAGCTATTATTTTTAGATACGATACGAATCTTTTGGTTAGACGAAACGATTTGACCTTGCATGCAAATAATAACACAAAAGAGATAAAGCCTAATTACCGAACTTAGCATGCGAGCAATGTATTAGTGAATTGTTTACAATAAATTAAATTACCTTTGTACATAAATGTAGCGGATACGGTATCTGTTATGATAACAGTTGACCGTTGAAATAACATATGGAGGCGTCATTTCTAGATATAGATTATGTTTCAGTTCACAGTTACACAGATCAATGAATGTTTTGTATAAAAAATATATATAGGTAAACAATTTTTGTTTAAATAGATCTGTCAAGTTTTACGCAATAAGCTGCGCCTGCGCCGGCCCCAAGTGAATTGGGATAAGGGCAACAGAATGATGATGAATTTTAAGTGGTAAATCAGAAACTAGGCACAAAAAAATCTTAAAACAACTTTAAACGTGATTACATGAATGAAAACGTAGAACGGTATAAATTAGAGGTGTGAATTCTAGTACACAATGGCAGACACAATTAGACGTTATTAAATATAATAACAATAGAGATATTAGGCAACACCACACTGTGATGGTATGGTGGCCGTACGTGCCAAATGTAAGAGTTGCACCGCGCTGCAATCAGTCGTTACCCGGTCACTTGCGCTTGACTTGAGCAACCGATCTTACTCGAACGATTTTGACGGCCATACTTACTTATAAGTCTCAAATAAATATGAAGTACTTAACTTACTAAACGGTTGTATTTCATTGAGTAATAATTCTAGAATGATTTTTCAAGAAATTGTTGACCGTGAAGTGGATAAACATACGGTTGCAACGTTCAAATTGCGGCAATTTGGGGTGCAGTAATCAAAAATAAAAATGTTGAGAGACTTTGCGTGTCTGATTCGTATTATTTTAATATCAGTAATTTTCTCTGAGAGAACAATGCAGTTGCCTTTGTATATGTCCTATTAACACGTTTGACGCACATACCTGCGTGTGCCGTTATTTTGACGCCCAAATTTTGTGCGCGCAATGCCAATTGGACGTAGATTAATAGACTATTGATTACCTGTTGTTTGTATGAGCCGCGTGTGTAAGCACTGCCATTCATCAACTTGTTACGTGATTTACATAACACGCTTCACTTTGTACATATATATCTAGGTATACTGGCATGTCTGTATATACTAGTATGGCACTTTTCTACACAATAAATTACACACGTGTACCTACGTTTTTATGGCTGAATTGCCATATGAAATCTCAAAAGAAAAGGGGGCATGAAATCCCATAAGTCATAATACTTACCATTGTGTTTGCACAGATAATTTAAATAATTGGTCTATTATGGAAAAAAGTAGAGATCTAGCGATGACGATGAGCGATGTAAATGTAAAGTAAATACTTCAATTTATAAATTGAATAGACTCGTTTCCCACAAAAGATATTTACAAAATTTTATGGATCTAATTATTTATTAGCTTCATCTTCTTCTTCAGCCTGTTTCTACCATCTTGTTGGAGGTTTCTTTGAACACCTACCCCTTTTCACGACATCGAGATCTTTATTAATTTGTCTGTGTTTGCGGATTTACATATATCCATGCGGAAAACTAAATTGTGCCTTTCGTCATAAATAGGACCTAGGTGCTAAGGGATACTAAATATTTTCAATTTTAAATCGACGTATCGTATGAATCGAGTTAAATCGACAATATTATGCTATCATGCTAATATACTCATATATGTACATACTTACTTTTACATTCATTATTAAGAACGACACATTCGACAAAAGCTGCTCCGGTTATATTATTTGTGACGACTGCTCATGCAGCCGTAAAGTGGAAGATCAAATTAATAATGCCTACACATTTTATAATTTACTCCTAACACCATTTTATATGTATAAATTAAAACGTAGCAACTTCCTTATTACAGTTTTTGTCAAAATTATACTAGGCCGTTAAAATTATTTCAGCTTCGTAATAACTGGTATTAGAAGCACGAGACTGGTTCTTCGAAATGAGCTAGATCCAGACACAAGACAGGTAGACTGGTAAATTATACGAACACGTCTAGCCCAGCTCTAATTATATCATTATATATTTTCTCTTTGGGGCTAAAGTTTCTCGCCGGAAAGCACTGTACGTTGATAACTTATGCATAAATTATATCAGTTAAATGTATGGAAAACTTGTTCAGAACTTGGTTTCACAGCAGATTGTTCTCGTCCCTCTCGCACTTATGGTTTACTAGTTAATCTAGATTTTGAAGTAAAAGTCACTTTATGTTTATTTATAATTTCACTTCTGTCTGTTCCAATTGATTATATTTCATTACCATTACTTGCATACTACCTATGTCTAGGATACTACGTACAAATGTCAAGTGTGGCCCGGAACGAAACCTGCTCCCGCGTTTGTGTCTTTTCTATTGATCTTACAGAGATTTATGATGTGGTTAACATGCTCAATATTATCAATTTGGGATTATAAATTATAATTCTAACAACATAATGTTCTACCTTCTATAAAAAAATACTTGATAAATGATTTTTCTATTATTAATGGACTAGCATTCCAACCAGTAATAAAATTAGTTCCTGACATTAGCGCGTTCTCTCTCTCTCATAATGGATTTGTCTCTTGTCCTCAATCTAGCCTAGAGCCCTAGAGGCAAAGATGAGGCCTACGATGGAGTGAGCTCATCCATGAGAAGGCGCTGGAACTCCTGCGCACTAACGGAACGGCAAACTAGCGCCGAATTTAATTGAGGCGTACTACCTCCAGTGGGATCGCTCAGCCGTCAGCAGGTTACGGGTAGCATGTGGTGCCCAGGGTAGACAGCTAGGAGATGGATCCCATCTACCCCAAAAAAACTTTCAGATTTAAGTTTCGATTTAATGTGGCTGAGTTCAAACTGGCTCAGAGTGGCTGTGATCTTTTTGTTTGGTAGTAAAAACATTTTTATTTTCAGATGCGTCGTGTGGCTGAGTTCAAACGCGATAACGCAGCATTGGTCGAAAACTTATTGCCTGAGCAAGAAAGTGTAGCATTCCTGGAACACAAGGTCGTGAATGTTTTGAAGGGCCGTGACCACAAAGGCAGGAGGGTTCTCATCGTTAATGTTGGAGGTAAGTTGTTCAGTCAACTACTGCAGAATCAAAATCGAATAATTTATTTCAGTGGGCATAAGTTACAGACACTTTTGAATTATTTTGTCAAAAATTAAAATAAACGATGACCAGTCCCTACTGACAGCGCCATGTATCTCAACCATTTTGAAAGGAACTAAATGATCCGACACACGCGCCACCATCAGGGAGGCATTTGAGTGAGCAGGAGTGCATTTATCAAAATCAAAGGCATAAATATGAATAAAACAAAATGTTACAGTCGCAGTCACAAGTATTGACAAGGAATAATAACTTGAAAAAGTACTGGAGTTGTTAATTAGGAGTAGCTTGTACCCGCGGCATGTATACCTATAGCACTCCGTAATAGTTAGGCACAGACTAGAAGTATAGGTTGTCATTAGTGAAACCATTTTTATGATCGTATCAAAAGTTTTGAAGATTACCTCCTACATTCAAAATTAAATTTAGATAAAAACAGTATAGAGGTACGTCAGTTTGTTGCAACAAAATTAATGCATAGATCATAGATCCAATAACCTGAACTTAATTTGAATGAATGAAGCTGACCTTCAAATAAACCACGACTGTTTAGTTTTACATTGATTGTTATTTAATCGAGGTAATTGTTTGTGCTGAGGGGCTGGGAAACCGTTACCATTCATGCAATATAAATTTAACCTTTGAACTAGTGAGTAATGTTTATACTGGCGTTTAGAGGTCACCATAATTACTTAAAATAATAAACTTCCACCACAACACACACTACTTTAGTTTTCATCAAATATTTGGATTTACAAAAAATATTATACCAAATGTGATTGCCTACTCAGAAATTGTTTAAAAACAAGATAACGTATTGGAAATGTGAATTCTACGTAGTATCAGTCATTGGTGAATAAGTCGATATCTTGTCAAAATCATATCCAAGGCGTCGTGATTACGTTCCGAAGCATCTTTGTCCCATAACAACAATAGTGATAAATTGTAATGATTTATGTTTCGACTGTACCTACTGCGAGACAATGCGTTCTAGACGCTACGAGAACACTTTCTATTTTTGTGCTCGATGATACGAAATCTCTGTGAGATCTATTGAGATTTATTTTTTAGAATAGAGCAATTTTTTCTAGTTTTCCTCCAGTCAGGCATCACGTTGATGGGTTACGTATTTCTATTTAGTTGACTTGTGGTCGATGAAGCGAATCATAACCTACTTCTATTGTCACCTTTCATTCCATTTTGCTTTATTTATATTATTACTAGCTGTTTCCAGCAACTTCGCCTGCTTTAACTCGAAAATTATCCCAAGGGAGCAAAAAATCGAGATTATAGCTATCTTTGTGTGAATCCAGGTTATTAACTATCTGTGTACATCAAATTTCATCCAAACCTTTCAGCAGTTTTTGCGTGAAAGAATAACAAACATTTGTAACTACGTCCATTTTCACAAAATTTCGTGTATGATAGTATTTCAAGTAGCAAGCTGGTTACTACGGCGCCAACTGCGCGACCAGTGGGATTGCTCTTAAACGACGTCTAAGTGATTCCGTATTCAAGCGTATGCGCAATGAGCATAAATAGTGACAGTGCGCAGGATTGCTGCATACAAAACGTTACGAAAACCCATTCTACAACTGACATACAACATAAGAGGCTGCCATGAAATAATTATCTAATAGCCTTTCGTCCTAAATACGCCAACATTTCTTAAAAAAAATCATTTAGTTTTTCAACAATGTAACTGTTAATGATTGTAGTAGTTTTTTGTTTTGACCCCTTACGAATCTGGGTCATTGTTGTTTTTTAACAACGTTGTTTATAAACACAGAAATTCAACAACTCAAAGAGTTGCCATTCTTCTCCCGTGTGTTGTCTGAATCAAATAGTGTACCTATTAAATCTTATAAAATAAAAACTTTGCCCTATAGTAGGAATTTCTCTTGTGTCGTGGGTGATGAGATTACAAAAATTTTAATTCATCATCTTATGCAGATGATGAATTTGCCTTTTCCTAACCTATATTGGGGTCGGCTTCCAGTCGAACCAGATGCAGCTGAATATCAGTATTTAACATGGAGCGACTGCCTATAGTACAATACCCCATGGTAAGACAGGTTGTCAGACTATAGGGCTTCTGACTAACAGTAACGACTGTCAAAGATCTATAAATGACAGAAGGGATCAATGGATTTTACGTGCTTTCCGAGGCCCGGAAATAGACTTTTTAACTAACCTAATTGAATGGTTTTATTTTGTCAGGTTCATGGGACCCAAAGAAGGTGAATGCTGACCAGCTGTTCAGGCTGTTCTATTTGATCCACGAGGCAGCCATGTTGGAGCCCGAGTCACAAGTCAGAGGCACCGTCGTCATCATGGACTTCCACAACATGGGATGGGCACAGGTCAGTACTAAACTTACTATAACTAATGAATTTTGAAGTTTAGTAAGTTTTTGAAGTTACTATTTTCATTCATGAATTTTCTTTGCTCAGTTTTTCTTAAGTGTTGTG